>CM024609.1:14231086-16672035 GCA_014182575.1 Eucalyptus decipiens
AAGATGAAGATCTTCAAGTCGTTGCTTGAGATTGACCCTCCTTCTTTCCCATCCGAGGCTTTCAAACGGGGGAGAAGCATTAGAAACGGGGGAGGAGTTGAGCACGGGATGACATCACTGTTCCGGAAGATGTGCAAATGCCTCGGAGAAGGACATGATACATCAACATCGAAGCTCGCGCAATTTCATCAAGATCCATCGTCTGCATTTACTCCATCGACCGGGCAAATGTCGGTACACGATACGACGGATAATTCGGCAGATTTTCGTCGCATACTTGATATCCTTCGAAATGCGTGGTCGATCTATGCTTTGACTGTGAAATTCAAGTCCTGAAGAATCTTTGGGAAAGCATCTTCTGTTTCCCTTCAAGATCAAATCAAAGATCTCTCTTCAAATTCAAGCCAATGCCAAAGGAGAAGAGGTAGCTCATCTAAGGGAAGACTTGAAGAGGCCGGAAGGATTAGTTCGATCCATGGGAGATTTCCGGATCGTTCGCATTCCCAAGCGAGACTTGACTACTTTCTCACCTTTTTAATGTTGACAAAAAGGGGGAGAAATTGCCAACTTTGAATCTTTTTGAACTCTAAACTTTAAATTTTATGTGTTTATTTAGTTTTTTTTTGGGTGTGAGCTTGAACTTGAACCTTAGTCTGTTTTAAGTGTGGATTTTGATATTCGTATGCTTGTAGTTACTTCAAGTATTGTTATATGGTTTTAACTTGTGAAGGACTAATCAATTTTTCTGTGGATGCAGAGTCTGGTTGTTCTTTATTAATTTTTATGAGATAGCCATATTACTTGAGTAATATTTTGCAGGTCAAAGTTGTTCAAATCTACAAGAAAGTTTTGTTACCATCAAAAATGGGGAGATTGTTGGAGAAATCTTGCCAGAATATTTTGAAGCTAACAAAACGTTTCTATCAGTCTAGTCTGGACCATTACAGACTTTCGGTTTAGAGTCTGAAGACAGTCGGACATCAAGACTCAAGACTCAAGGCTCAAGACTCAAGACTCAAGACTTAAAGATATTCTCATTGACAGTTTTCTAATCCAGTGTCGAAAGGCTATCCAGGACCTAGGTGTTTGGTTAAGGAGTTAGTCCTATTCTCTGGAGAAGATATCTTGGCTGGGTTAAGCTAACGGATTCTTTCTATTCAAGATCCGATGATTGACGAAGTAATCTTGGAAAGTTCTATTCTTGGAAACCAAGATCCCGGTTGTATGGGCGAACATGATTGATTGGGCTATCGTCAAGTTCCTTTAATAGCTCGAAAGATCTCCTTAATTGATTCCGTCCAACGGGTAGATTGGAGGAATTCCTTTGGTAAGTGCCAACGGGTATGATGGCATGAAGGAGTATAAAAGGAAGTCGTTCAAGTTATTTTAGAGTATGCTCGATAGACAAATTCAGTCCGAAGTTCCTTGATATTCGGTCGATTCATTCTCGAGCAAAACCGTATACACAAAAAGAGTGTTTATATTTAGTGATACCTTGAGCAAGTGAGGTAGATCATCTACACCACTGAATCAAGGAAGAACAACGCTGTAACACTTCTTTGTTCATAGTGGAATCCAGCCAATAGGCTGTCAGTGCAGAAGAGTGGACGTAGGCTTAAACAAAAGCCGAACCACTATAAACTTTGTGTTCAATTCTCTTTACCCTTCTCTTAGTCTTTCGTTTATTGTTTATATCCATCAATTGTCTAGTGTTGCATGATTTAAGTGAAAAATCGTTTTATACCTATTCACCCCCCTCTAGGTACTCGTTCTAGCTATATCAAACCCCGCCGCATCGAATGGGTCACATCTAGAATAAAAAGGGTATATCGCATTAACCCTAAAACAGGCTTCAAGACAAATGACTGTATATATGCATACCCATATCTCTTTCCCTTGTAGTAAAGCATATTGGAAATGATTGTGTCATCAATGTCCAAGATCCAAGCGTCCATGCCGTCGTTGGACACAGTAATTCCGTTGGCATAAGCTGTGACCTGGTCGACGATCAGTTTGAGGTCCTGCTCATACTGCCCCCCGGTCATGTAGGACTCGACATGCCGCTGGCACTGGGGTGGGACCGTGCGCCATGCGCTCACGTTGTTCGCCTCCACTGCAAGCCTCCAGCTCAACCAGAAACCATTGCCACCTTCTGCCTCTGCTGGCACGTCGCTCGCCCTCAATTGGCAGCTCGGCTTGCCGAATATTGCTTTGGGAAAGATGGCCAAGACCACTTGGACTAGTAGCTCCTGTACCCGATGCGCCATGGCTCTTATCATGTGAGTTTGATCCTATTACCAGATATACACAACATCATATTCAGTTGAAGAAGTGCAAAGATACAAGCATAGATATTTCCCTTAATTTCTGTGTCTTCGAGCGTCAATTTCACCTCGATTTTTAAGAAATCGGCATTATAACTGCCACAGTATAGTCGCTTGAGACAGATTTCCGCATTGACAGACATGAAACTGGAGCGACAAACGTTCATAACCTTCGTGGAATAATAGCAAAGCGAATAATCGGCTACATCACATTATTTTATGTATAAAAAATGGAAGGGAATTGGGCGTCGTCGATCTTACGAGGATCGGAAACCTGGATCTCAACCAAGAAGAGAGACAGATGATCATGTGTGTGGACGCGAGAGAGAGAGAGAGAGAGAGAGAGAGGTCAGCTGAAAACGTGAATCACGGAAGGGGGATTTATACGTCTTAGCGAAAGAGGATTGACGTTGATTGATTACAACTTGATGATATAGGCTAATGTTCGTCGACGGATGACGCAAGGAATATAAATCAAAGACAATGGGCGACTATTAAACAACGGTTGCTTCGGAGAAACAGCGAAGAATTGCACTTGCAATTCGCTTGATCAGACACAGAAGCCAGGTATTCTCCTCACAAAGAATAGAATATATGCGGTGTAGAACAGACGCCGCTATCTGAAAAATCGACACGAACTTTTCTTGTATAAGTGGTCTTAAATTGAAATTCAAAATATCATTTTATATAGACGTACTAAACATAGTTTTTACTCCATTGACTTTTAGGTCTTGAACCCACTAGATTTTTTGACCCCACGAGTTCGACCCATTAAATTTTAAAGGTCCATAATTTGAGCTAATCGAAATTATATTATGGAATCGAACTATATTGATTGTTTCACAGATCGTTTCGCAAAAAACCAAAACGAAAGAAAATCTCATGAAGATTCATAGGAAGACCAGCTGAAACACATTAGTATCTAGCATTCTACCGGTGTGTATGATGTTGGCTGTTGAAATTGTTAAATTATGTCTCGAGTTTGAGTGTTTGCAAAACGCGATTCGCTTGGATGAGGAATTCGTGGGACTCCATGAAGATTTACAAAAGAGAAAAAAAGGGGGGAGCTATCACCGTGGTAAGAAGATACGAATTTCTTTTGCGGAAGCTTGCTGAAATTCGTATCCTTGTGGGGCCCAAAAGTCAAAGTCAAAGTCTTGACTTTTGGGCGCACACACACGATATCCCACGGCATGGGTTTTCTTCATTTAGCCGATGAAGATAAAATAAAATGAAAGAAGCGTTTCACTTTTACGTGCAAGGGAAACCTAATCTACCTTGAAGTAAAAAGGATCGGGGGCCCAGAGTCAAACTTTTGACCTCTGGGCACACACGAATAAAACAGCTCTAAAAAGAAGAAAAAAAGCTGCCGAAGCCCTACGTAGAAGAAGCCGTGAGAAGCCGCACATCTGTCGAGAGAGGAGCTACACAAAAGCAAGAAAAAGACGCAGGAGATCTTTTCTTTTTGGTGTACGACTTGAACACGTGGTATTTTTGTGCTGTGAGTTTATGTCCAAGTTAGTTGTTTATTTATATACACTTTTGGGTTTGGGGTTAAATCTAGGTGTGGAAAACACTCGAGCATGTGAGCGATTGTAAACTCTAATTCTCCAATTATATTGGATTATTTGCTACTGGCTCTCCCCATGGACGTAGGTACCGATATTCGGACTGACCCACGTAAATTTCTGGTGTCCTTATTTTTCTCGTTTATATCTCTGGCGATTTCTCATTGACGTAAATTGCGAGATCCTATTGGTTCCGCGTATTATATTCCAACAATTGTATCAGAGCTTGGATCAGATTTCTTGATTGTGATTTGGAGCTTTTGCTTGTCTGATTATTATCAAGAAATTATGTTATTGCAATTATGTCTAAGAGGAAATCTGAAATTGAGAAGTTTAACGGGAGTAATAACTTTGTGTTATGGAGCATCAAGATGCGAACTTTATTGACAACCTAAGGTTTGGCCATGGCACTGGATAGTGAAGATGAGTTGCTTATTATAATGAAAGCCTCATAAATGGTAGAGTAAATGGAAAAAGTAAATAGCACAATCCTGTTAAATTTTTCGGATGAGGTCTTAACAGAGATTGCTGAGGAGAAGGATGCCGCAGCATTATGGGCAAAACTTCAAGCACTCTATGTGAAGAAAGTTTGAACAATTACTTGTACATGTTGAAGAAGATGTTTCAATTTAGATATACTGAAGGTACGTCTATTAGAACCCACCTAGATGAATTTAATAAACTTATGATGGATTTGAAGAACGTCGGTAAGATACTTGATGATCAAGAATAGGGCATGATGTTGTTAGCTTCTTTACTAGAGTCATGGGAACACTTTACTGATTCACTGTTGCAGGGGCGTACTACAATTACCTCAGAAGAGATAAAGTCCGGCTTATTCTCTAAGAAATGGTAGAGAAAGTTGCATGATGACGGTGTAGCGTAAGGAGTAGCGCAAGCACTGACGATTCGAGGTAGAGAACAATATCAAGGGCCTAGTAGTAGCAGCAGAGCTAAAGGTAGATCAAAGTCACGCCATAGAAAGTCCAAAGGACGCGTGAAGTGCTTTGAGTGTCATGAGGAGAGGCACATCGGGAGAGATTGTCCAAAGCAAAGGAATAAGGCTGGTAGGCAGAATGCCACAAGCAGTGTGGCAAATGTTGCTGAGGGGAGCACTAGTGATGCATAAGCTGTTTTATGTGTAACTGCTACTTCGTTAGGAGAAGAATGGGTGCTAGATTCGAAGTTTTCTTATCACATGACGTCTCATAAGAACTAGTTTACTACTTACCGGGTTATACAGATATTGCTTATGCATTGACTGTAGGTGATGAGGTGGAGACAGATGAGCCTTCGTCTTACTCTGAGGCGATGGCTAGTTCGGAGTCGCCGCAGTGGCTAGGGGCTATGAGTGAAGAGATGGAATCACTACATCGAAATCAGACATAGGAGCTGGTCAAAGTACCCAAGAGCCAAAAAATTGTCTGAAGTAAATGGGTCTTCAAACGGAAAGAAGGCATTCCCGGTGTTGAGGCAACGAGGTATAAGGCAAGACTTGTAGCGAAGGGATATACACAGCGTAAAGGCATTGACTACAATGAGGTGTTCTCTCATGCGATAAGACATACTTCTATTCATGTTTTACTTGCCTTAGTTGCTTCACAGGATCTTGAATTAAAGCAGCTAGATGTAAAAACTGCATTTCTTCATGGTGAGTTGGAGGAGCAAATTTACATGAGGCAACCGGATGGATTTACTATTCCGGGTAAGGAAGATTATGTTTGCTTGTTAAAGAAATCTTTATATGGGCTAAAATAGTCTCCTAGGCAATGGTATAAACATTTTGATACTTTCATGGCTAATCAAAACTATTCAAAAAGTCAGAAGGATAGTTCCGTTTACTATAGGAGATTGGAGAATGGTTCTTTGATTTATCTATTTTTATATGTTGATGATATGCTGATAGCAGCTAAGAATATGTCTGATATTGATGTGCTGAAGATGCGATTAAATGCTAAATTTGAGATGAAAGATTTAGGTGCTGCAAAGAAAATTTTGGGCATGGAGATTTTGCGTGACAGGGCTGTAGGAGTTTTACGTCTATCTAAAAAGAAATATATTGAGAAGATCGTAGCGCGTTTTAATATACAGTTAGCAAAATTTGTAAGTACACATTTAGCGAAGCACTTTAAACTTTCAGATAAATTATCACAACAGATTGAGGAGGAGGAGGAGCAAATGTCATGTGTTCCTTATTCTAGTACCGTGGTTAGTATTATGCATGCTATGGTGTGCACTAGGCCTGCTATTTCACAAGCTGTGAACGTGGTTAGTCGCTATATGAAATGTCTTGGTAAAACTCATTGGGAAGCTGTGAAGTGGATCCTTAAATATTTGAAGGGGACAATAGACGTGGATATAGTGTACTGGAGGGACAGCAATGACAATGAGATCACTGGTTTTGTGGATTTGGATCATGCTGGTGACTTGGATGATCGTAAGTCTTTAGCAGGGTACATGTTTACACTACCGGGTGGTGCAATTAGTTAGAAAGCGTCTTTACAGGATCACGTTGCCTTGTCTTCGACTGAGGTAGAGTACATGGCATTAACTTTTGTAGTGAAGGAGGCGATATAGTTACAAAGTTTGTTCTCGAACTTTGGATTAGAACTAGAAAAGTGTGGATATACACTGTGATAACCAAGGTGCGATATATTTGGCGTATAATCTAGTTTATCATGAGCGAATAAAGCATATTAATATCAGGTACCACTTCATCCGAGATGTTTTAGTTAAGGGTAATGTTATTGTTAAAAAGATTGCTGCAACAGATAACCCGACAGACATGATAACTAAGTCTGTTCCTTTGGCGAAGCTCAAGCTTTGCTTGAGTTCTATTGGTGCCTGTGGAGAGTGAACATCCGTTGGGGTGTTGGGAGAGCAGCATAGATGATGAGCATTATAACTTGGCTTCAAACATCGAGCCAAGGTGAAGAATTGTTAAATTATATCTCAAGTTTGAGCATTTGCAAAACGCAATTCACTTGGATGAAGAGTTCGTAGGACTCCATGAAAATTTACAAAAGAAAAAAAAGGGGGGGGGGGGCTATCACTGTGGTAAGAAGATACGAATTTCTTTTGTGGAAGCTTGCCGAAATTCGTATCCTCATGGGGCCCAAAAGTCAAGACTTTGACTTGTCTTGACTTTTGGGCACACACACACACACAAAATATCCCACGGCATGGGTTTTCCGATGAAGATAAAATAAAAGGAAAGAAGCGTTTCACTTTTACGTGCAGGGGGAAACCTAATCTACCTTGAAGTAAAAAGGATCGAGGGGCCTAGAGTCAAACTTTTGACCTTTGGGCACACACATATAAAACAGCTCTAAAAAGAAGAAACAAACCTGTCGAAGCCCTACGTATAAGAAGCTGCAAGAAGTCGCACATCCACCGAGAGAGGAGCTGCACGAAAGAAAGAAAAAGATGTAGGAGATCTTTTCTTTTTGGCATACGACTTGAACTCGTGGTATTTTTGTGCTATGAGTTTATGTCCAAGTGAGTTGTTTATTTATAAACACTTTGGGTTTTGGGTTAAATCTAGGTGTGGGAAACACTCGAGCGTGTGAGTGATTGTAAACTCTGATTCTCCGATTATAGTGGATTATTTGCTGCTGGCTCTCCCCGTGAACATAGGTACCAATACTCGGACAGAACCACGTAAATTTTTTGTATCCTTATTTTTCTTGTTTATATCTCTGACGATTTTGCGTTGACGTAAATTGCAAGATCTTGTCGGTTCCGCATATTATATTCCAAAAGAAATGGCTTCCCAAGATTGACATAGCCAAAAACTCAAACATGTTGAAGGAGAAGACGGAGATTTATGTACTTGATTTGGAATTCGTGATTCTTGGTGCAAAACAACGATCAATCCTTTGATGCTAAAGATCTTCTCCTCTGTCACCCTCAATACCCTGGTTCAATTCGACCACCCCTCACAAACGTTCCTTATGTGAGGAAATGGGTGTGTATGTTTCAAGAATGGTAAAAGTGAGGATTAGAGGAAGGACTTTAGCCTACTTATAGAGTTTTAACCAGGCCTCTCATCACGGACCGAGCCCAACTTGGCCCACGCAAGCCAGGCCCATATTCAACTGTTAAGAAACTTTATAGCTTACCTTATTAGACCAAACTTGTAAAAAGGGTAAATCACAGTCTCAATTAATGTAGTCCACATCAGGAACATCCTTACATTCTCCCACTTGAGCTATATTAATTGAGACTATATTGTATGTGCGCACCTTAATGTCAATCTAGAGATAATTCCCAATAGTCAATCCGATCCCATGAAGTTTCAAATACTGGATCATAGCTGTAACTGATATACATATACAAAACCTTTCATGATCACAAATGCCTTCAATTTTACTGCTATGGATTCAATATGATTGTGTGTCAAATGGATAACACATCGTGAAGAGTAATACCTTATATGTCGTCCCTTTTATCGGTCGCTATTCTCTTACTTTAAGTATCACATAAAACTAGATATGTCATTAGAGAATATATTAATGGTTCTAATGAACCCGCATATGTCTTATTTTTATGGTTAACATTTCTTTATGTGTAATTGAGACATATGTAAATTGCTAATAACTGAATACCCCTAGTCTTCACTCAAGCTTTACACAATATCTTGAGATTTTCAACTATATATATATATACAACTCAATAACTATGACATCTTGATTTTCAGGTTCTGATTTTGATTGAATAAGTCGGGCCTTTCGTTGACACGCCTATAGTGTTTTCCTCTAAGATGACCATTCAAGAGATAACTGGTCTATCCGATGAAGCCATTAAGGGATTTTAATGCAATAAACTTGAGAACTCAACTAGGAATCGACTATTCGACCATGCTCGTCTATAAGGGTCATTACGACATAATTAAAAATCGATCGGAGACCGAAGATAGGTCAATTTGATTAAGATGTGTAATCAAATTGTGGGTGATTCCACATAATTACAAAATTATCGTTGATCATCACTAGACTGATTTTCTTTCGTTTTTGGTACCCTGTGTCCGTATTTGAAATCTCGAGATTTTCACGACTACCGAGAATCAATGTGTCGAAGAGGTATATGTGGTTCGAAGAAAATCGACCACGGGTCAATTGCACCAGAAATTCCTAAAAGCTACCTAGTAGGCTAAGTCACGCTAAAACTGCGTCTGATTGAAATTAACCGTGAATTTGAATTTGATTTCAGAAATTGAAAGTTCTGCCGTGTCATGATTCATTCTAGGAACGTTGACTCACCTTTTGAGGAATTTTCGGTGAGTTCAGGATTTTTACAGAAAATCGATTCGGACGATTCGGAAAACGAATGGAAATTCGGATTGGTCAATTTGAAGAGATTTTTGGTATCTAGTGTGAGTAAATTGGTGAAAGGAAATTCGTGGGCTTTTTTCGCAACAAATCGGATCTCAATCGGAGAAATTTGTTCAAAAAATCAGATTCCTAGAAAAATGAAATAGAATTCGGATTCGAAGGAAATTCGTGGAATTGAGGGACCATCTTATCTTGGTCTTCTTTTGGACTTTAATTGTTCAAGTTGGTGAAGAAATTGGCCTTGAGTGACCAATTATTTTTGTTGTGAAGTTGAACAAAGTATGTTTGTGTTGTATTTAATTTTCTCCTTTCTCCCTTTTGATCCCACGCCCATTCTCGCACACCCCCCTCTCACACACGTTTTCCTCCTTTTCTCTTTCTCTCTTGGCTGACCAAGCATTGCAAGCTGGCCTCCTCTTTATTTTCCCTTTGACTTGGTCTTCCCTTATCCATCCAAGGTGCACTTTTCTCTCTCTCTATTCTTCTTTCATTGGTTTGTCTTACATGTTTAACTTTCCTCAGCTGACAATCCATCCCCCCTACATTGTCTCTTTCGGTCAAATTCTCCCATGCCAGCTGCCCCGATTTCTTTTGCCCTTTTTGGTCTCCTTCGGCTGTACATGAGCAGCAATCAACATCTCCTTTTTGGCTGCTTCAGCCTCATCTTTTCTCTCTCTCGGCCCCGCCAGCTTCATTGATGCCCAGACTTCTCCTACTTCTGCATTATTTTTCATTTAACCGCACGTTGCTGCCCCCACCAAATCCTCTCCAACGTGGTTGCTTCTTATTCACGTGCGCCCATCGAATCTTCTCCATTCGGCCACGACATCAAGCCCGCCTGAAGCCGCATCGCCAAACCACCCATGTCAGCCCATCCTTGTGGCCTAGCAACATCATCACACGTCTATTTCCATCAAAACAGCAAGCCCATTGTCCATGAGCTTCAACCTTCAAGTCGAGCCCGCATCACCACCCGTGGCTACCGAACCTACCTTAAACCGTGCCCAAACCAGCCCTGCTGCAGCTCCTTGGGCTCAAATTTTGGAGCCGAACCAGCAAGTGTTTGTGGGCTTGGCAAGCCCGTTTTGGCCCGTTCTTGGCCCCACTTGGCAAGCTCGCTTTGAAGAGGATCGTCCCTCGTTGCGCCCTTATTAGTTTGATCCGATTAGATCGTTGAACAAGTGAGTTTAACTCACTAATCCTTACTTAGTAGGTTAATCACGCTTAAGGGTTGATTAATTTAAGTTAAGCTGGATTAGGTGGTTAGTTAGATTAGATTATAGAATTTTAATTAATTACTGATGCACGTTAGGTGAATAGTCAGTGCAATTAAGGTCTATACAAGCTCTAGTATTTATCTAGAGTGATTCGAAAATTTTCTAGGTTCGTCTCGGCGTTCAATTAGGCTTTTCCGGGCCTAAGTTGTATTATTGGCATTTATTTAATATTTTTCGTAATTATTTAATTAATTATTTATTTTCCGGAAATTAGACCGAGATAGTTGGTGACCGGAATTTTTTGCTGATTGCAATGGTGTGGTCCGTTTATTTAATTGAGCTTTAATTTGTGTTGAATGTGCATGGATTGCATTTTTGGAATTTATTATTAAATTGATTTAATTTTAGTAATTGATTGGAAAATAATTGAGCGTCGGTTTATAACGCCAAAAATATTTTGGTGGACCATATAAAATGGTGGGATTTATGGAGGTGAAATTATGGTATTTTGGCTAAGGTCGATCGTATACCCATATATGGCTATTTTTTTATTATCAGATATGATAAAAATGAGAAATTGGTTATATGATTAGAGTGGTATACTATTTTGGCCAGGGGACTCTAAATTTATTAGCTTTGGGTGAGATATATATAGTATATCATATTATCAGCTTTGGGTAAGCATATATATAATATACCATATTATCAGTTTTGGGTGAGCACATATTATTAGCTTTGGGCGAGCATATATAGTATACTATGTTAGCCTGGGGGCCCTAATCTATCAGCTTTTGGCGAGCTATACTATCTATTTTCAGCTTTGGGTGAGTAGTCCTAAATTAATAGGACCTTATAGATAGTACTGAATGTATCGACCAGGGGAAGGTCGTGGTGACATGTAATCGACCGAGTCGATTGATCAATGATTCGATCCAGTTGAATAATTGTTTGAATTATATTGTTTCACAAGAAGGAACTGAGGCCAAGGTAAGTCCTCTAACCCATGTTGTGCTTAGGCAGCCCTTAGGGCATATTTTCTTCTTAATCAAGTCTTAAGCGGTAGAACTCGCTGAGATGTTGTCTCACCCCGTTGTGGGATAACATTTTCATGTTCGCAAATGGCGACTCCCCTTGGATGTCACGGTCATCTTATGAAAGTGACCGAGCAGGTCTTTGTTTTCCTTGATCCTAGAAGTGATTGGACTTACGAGTTGGTTGTGACCACAGTTTGGGTTGAAGAGGTCCCACACCAGGAGATATCCAATCGATTCATAGCTTGGTTCCACACCACTCCCTACGGTGTTAGGATAGGTCTCCTTAGGGGTTTTGATATTCTTGCTGAGGTGTTTGATGCTGCTCGGGATGAGGATCTAGCACACCATCCTAATAGTGTAATGGAGGACCCTTCGTCTCGCCCAGATCCCGTGGACTCTGAAGGTTTAGCAATCAGGTTTGAATAGTTGGTCCTAGGACAATTAGTTTTGAGAATCGACCTTTTTGGGTAGACCTTGTAAATATCGAATAGTAATGTATATAAATTAATTTGATATGTATAAAGGTGTGTTATAATTTTCAAAAATGATGGCCCTACTTTTTTATCTCATTGAATTGTTGTTTGGGGAATATTTATCTACTTCCGCATGTGCATTAAAAAAATGAATGGGTCGGCAATGCGTCTTGGGACGTCGCTATTTAATCGACCATAGAGGGATGGGCATGTGCTCAGAGGATCGGGACGTGACATCCCTGTTTAATGGTATCAAAACAGGTCTGTGTCTAGAGTGATAAGGTGCGATGAGTCATGGGATAGGTAGTAGGAATGGTCTTTAATAAATGCTAGTGCATTTTTGTGATAGCTGATTGGTAGCTTGTTTGTGGGTCACTCAAATTCTAATTTGGTATTGAAATTAAAAAATATGTTTCTATAATGATCCTGTAGTTTGAGTGATCAGGAGCTGAGAACTCCTAGTAAGAGGGCAGTAGCCTCTGGAACTCGGGAAAGAACGCCGACAAAGATCGGTGCCTGAGGTAATTATGGTAGAGCGCCGGCTCAGGCTAGCACGAATGCAAGAGTACCGCTATAGGTCGGTACTAAGAGTGTAGCAACTCTAAGCGATCCTAGGCTCAACGGGATCGTTTAGGCGCAAGTGTTCCTTGGGAATTTGTCAAGTCAGCAAACTTAGGACTAAGCCGCCTCTGTTGTCGCTATCACTATCGCTACCAGTGCCATAATGGCTGTTGTTGCCACTTATGCCGAGGTCCAACCTGGAATTGTGATCGAGGAGCAAGCTACCACATTTGAATCAAGATTCAATTCAGGCATGAATGGAAATCGATCGGGGAAAAGACCGATGTCAAGAGAAAGGTAGTCTATTCCACCCAACAAGAAGGGTGGGATAGACAAGTCGGCACCGAGTTAAAATGGAGCATGTTGTTCCCATGTGTGACGACAGAGATCGGCCATATGTCATTCCTAGGACGAGAATTTGTTTTAAGCATGGCCAATAGGGTCACTTAGTCAGAAACTGAACCAGAAGGCCGATGGGACAGAACAGAGGGAATGTATTGCAAGATATTCAGTGGGGCATTGGGAACAGGTCCCAAGTGCAAGTAAGGGTACATGCTGTCACCCGACAGGAGATAGGAGACTCACTGGATGGATGCCGAGTCCGTAGAAGGAAGCATGAATCAACCTAGTGTCCCAGTGTGACTGGAGCGTACCATAGATGTGGCTAGAGTGGTCATCAGGTGAGGGACTGTCAGTATGAGTCCAAGAGAACACAAGTACCGCTACTGCAGATAGAACGCCACTCGGATGGCAAAAGGGACAGGAATTGAATCGAACCATGCATCCATAAGAGGGAGAATGTTCTTGGAGAGATTTTATCAGAGTAGCGCAGTAGATCTTTGGACCAAGTATGTTGAATTTTAGTTTGTTGAAATGAAGCGGAAGAAAGGGGAATTTCTAGTTATAGTTGTGCTCGACTAGATGTTGAGGTATAACTTTGACGTCACATATGAATATAGTGGGCTTGTGGAGTATCTAATGGTAATGAATTATTGTTGTGGAGTAATCCAGCTTAGTCCATTATCAAGTGGAAGTGTCGAGTTTATTGGGAGTCAAGAAGGACCCTCGATTTCATTAATCTTGTCTGTTGAAGACAACCCATTTGTTAGATGAAGGTTGCCAAGGGTACATGGCGGTTGTCATAGATAAGACGAATTGAAGAACTGAAAATTTAGGACATCTCAATAGTCTAAGAATTTCTAGATGTGTTGTCACAAGAGTTGTCAGGCCTGTCGTCAGAGAAAGAGATAGTACTCGTGTTGAGTCAACACCCGGGACTGAGCCACTCTCTAAGGCTTATTACTATATGTCATTGTCTGTGTTGAAAGAACTGATGGTGCAGATGCAAGAATTGTTGAATAAGGAATCCATATGTACCAGGGCATCACTTTCGGGAACTCCAGTTTCGTTTGTGAGAAAGAAAGATAGTTCGTTGCAATTATGCATCAACTATCGTCAACTCAATCAGGTGACAATCAAGAGCAAGTGTCCATTGCCGAAGATTGACGGATTGTGTGATTAGTTATAAAGAGTGTCAATGCTTTCAAAGATTGACTTGAGAATAGAATGTCATCAGCTGAGGACCAAAGGATAAGGACATATCGAAGTCTATGTTTGATACTCGAGTCAACTATTACGAGAATATTGTAATGCCATTAGGTCTGGCGAACGTTCTAACTGCTGTCATGGATTTGGCAAACCGAGTGTTTAAAGAATATCTAGATTAGTTGTGATCGTCTTTTAATGCTAAGAAGCACGAGAGACATCTGAGAATGGTGAAGAAATCTCCGTAGACCCGACCAAGATCAAAGTAGTTATCAGTAGACCAAGACCGACAACAGTATCAGAGATTAAAAGCCGTTTGGATTAAACATGGTACTATAGAAGGTCCACAGAAGGATTTTCAGCATCTGTGTCACCGTGGACTTGACTCCTGAAGAAAGGAGAGAAACTCATATGGACAAACAAATACGAGGATAGTTTCAAGAACTTAAGCGGAAGCTGGTTACAGCACTTATGCTGATTGTTCCATATGGTTCTGGAGAAAGCGAGATCTATAGTGATGTGTCGTTTAGAGGATTGGGTTGCGTGTTGATGTAACGTGGTAGAGTGTTACACATGCATCGCATCAGTTGAGACCTTGCGAGTTAAACTACCCGACGCATGACTTGGAACTTACAGCATTAATTTTCACACTGAAGATTTGGAGATGTTAGTTGTGTGGAGGAAGATTCTGGATTTTCACTTACCAACAAAGTCTCCAATATTTATTCTCTCAAAATGAATGGAATATGAGATAGCGCTGTGAATCAAAACTTTTGAAGGACTAGGATGGTGGTATCCGGTATCACTTTGGAAGAACGAAAGAAGTCACTAAGGTGTTGAGTCGAGAGACTTCAATTGTGCATAGGCTGGTTAAAGTATGGACCTTACTTGAGAAAGTTCAAGATTCGATTTTCAAATTTGAGGTAGGCCACATTTTGAATTTTATGGCCACCCTCAGAATGGAATCGGATATTCATGTTAGAAGCAGACGCTTCAGTTGACAGATCGAGATGTTCAGGAAATCCTGTAAGAGGATACCGGTAAGAGAAATGTTGACTTTCAGATTTCAAAAGATGGAATGCCGAAGTATCGTGGGTGATGATAGGTGTTAGACAGTACGAAACTTAAGGAGGAGACCTTGTCAGGAATTCATTGTAGTAGTTGTAGTATTTGACCAGACATTACAAAGTAGTTCAGAATTGACGTTAGCTTGATTGGTAGACTGATATAAAGGTAGATATCGACAGATGGGTTGTAAGTGTCAGGTGTGCTAATAAGTGGAAGTTCAGTAATACAAGTCGGGAGGACTTTTACAATCACTCGAGAGTCTCGAGTGGGAATGAAAGTATATCATGATGGACCTTGCGACGAGCTTGTTAAGAAATCAAAAAGGCAATGATTCCATTGGGTAGTGGTCGACAGACTGACAAAGTCGACTTACTTCTTTGTTATGTGAAAGGATCTTGATTTGAACAGACATGCAGAAGTGTACGTGAGTCAAATAGTTCGTCTACATGGAGTGCCAGTAGCGGATCTATATCAGATCTAGAACTAAGGTTCCCAGTTGCAACAGAACAGTCAGGTGATTCCTCTTGAAACAGGACAGAGCAGAGTGTTCAGAACGTTAGTTTGTTGAAGTGAGGTCAGAGAATGAAAGATCACATGCCTAGAGTCAGTTTAGCAATCAATGATTACAATTGTTGTGATCAAAATCAGATTAAGGACCACTCAGAGTCGCCGAAAAGGTTGTATCGTTGGGCATTGAAGGCCCTTAGAGTTCCAAATTGGTGAGTACATCTTTCTGAAGGTGTCACCAATGAGGGATAACTTGCGATTCAACAATGAGGAAAAACTGAAACCGAGGTACGTAGGTCCATTTAGGATTCTAGAGAGAGAATCAGGATCCTAACGTATCGTCTTGCATTACCGTCGAGGTAGACGCGAGTGCATGACGTCTTTCACGTGTCAAGGTTGAGGACATATGAGCTTGACCCGACCCACATGCTAAATCTTGAAGAATCAGACGGGAACGACAGAGTGTCGTACGTGGGAAGTCTGGTTTAGTTGTTTGTTCAGAAAGAGTAGATCCTGTGTACCAAGATGGTCCACTTGGTCAAAGTGGTCTAACAACACCACGGGACTGAAGAAGCAACGTGGAAAAGTGAGACTCGATAAGGCGACAATACCCCCACCTTTCTTTCAAGATTGTTAAATGTTTAAATTTCGATGACGAAATTTTTATAAGAGGTGAAGAGTTGTGACATCTTGATTTTCAGGTTTTGATTTCGATTGAATAAGTTGGGCCTTTCGTCGATGCGCCTATAGTGCTTTCCTCTGAGATAGCCACTCATGAGATAACTGGTCTATCCGGTGAAGCTATTAAGGGATTTTAATGCAATATACTTGAGAACTCGACCATGAATCAACTATTCGACCGTGCTCGTCTATAAGGGTCATTACGGCACAATTAAAAATCGATCAGAGATCGGAGATAAGTCAATTCAACTAAGATGTGTATTCAAGTGTGGGTGATTCCACCTAATTAAAAAATTCTCGTCGATCGGCACTAGACCGATTTTCTTTCGTTTTGAGTACATTGTGTTCGTATTTGAAATCTCAAAATTTTCATGACTACCGAGAGTCGCCAATGTGACGAAGAGGTAAGTGTGGTTCGAAGAAAATCGACTAAGGGTCAATTGCACTAGAAATTTCTAAAAGCTACTTGGTAGGCTAGGTCACGCTAAAACTGCGTCTGATTGAAATTAGCCACGAATTTGAATTTGATTTCAGAAATTGAAAGTTCTATCATGTCATGAGTCATTCTAGGAACGTTGACTCACATTTTAAGGAATTTCCGGCGAGTTCGGGATTTTTACAGAAAACCGATTCGGACGATTCGGAAAATGAATGGAAATTCGGATTGGTCAATTTGAAGAGATTTTTGGCATCTAGTGTGAGTGAATTGGTGAAAGGAAATTCGTGGGCTTTTTCAGCAACAAATCGGACCTCAATCGGAGAAGTTTGTTCAGAAAATCGGATTCCAAGAAAAATGAAATAGAATTCGGATTCGAAGGAAATTTGTGGGATTGAGGGACCGTCTTACCTTGGTCTTCTTTTGGACTTTAATTGTTCAAGTTGGTGAAGAAATTGGCCTTGAGTGACCAATTGTTTTTGTTGTGAAGTTGAGCAAAGTATGTTGGTGTTTTATTTAATTTTCTCCTTTCTCCCTTTTGATCCCACGCCCATTTTTGCACACCCCCCCCCTCTCACGCACGTTTTCCTCCTTTTCTCTTTCTCTCTTGGCTGACCAAGCATTGCAAGTTGGCCTCCTCTTTATTTTCCCTTTGACTTGGTCTTCCCTTATCCATCCAAGGCGCACTTTTCTCTCCCTCTATTCTTCTTTTATTGGTTTTTCTTGCATGTTTAACTTTCCTAAGCCGACAATCCACCCCCCTACATTGTCCCTTTTCGGTCAAATTCTCCCATGCCAGCTGCCCCGATTTCTTTTGCCCTTTTTGGTCTCCTTCAGCTGTACATGAGCAGTAGTCAACATCTCCTTTTTGGCTGCTTTGGCCTCATCTTTTCTCTCTCTCGGCCCCACCAGCTTCATCGACGCCCAGACTTCTCCTACTTCTGCATTATTTTTCATTCAACCACACGTTGCTACCCCCACCAAATCCTCTCCAACGTGGCTGCTTCTTCTTCACGTGCACCCACCGAATCTTCTCCATTTGGCCACGACGTCAAGTGTGCCTGAAGCCGCATCGTCAAACCACCCATGTCAGCCCATCCTTATGGCCCAACAGCATTATCACACGTCTATTTCCATCAAAACAGCAAGCCCATTGTCCGTGAGCTTCAACCTTCAAGCCGAGCCCGCACCACCACCTGCGACTGCCGAACCTAACCTCGAACCGTGCCCGAACCAGCCCCGCTGCAGCTCCTTGGGCTCAAATTTTGGAGCCGAACCAGCAAGGGTTTGTGAGCTTGGCAAGCCCGTTTTGGCTCGTTCTCGGCCCCGCTTGGCGGGCCCGCTTTGAAGAGGATCGTCCCCCGTCGCACCCTCGTTAGTTTGATCCGATCAGATCGCCGAAAAAGTGAGTTTAACTCACTAATCCTTGCTTAGTATGTTAATCACTCTTAAGGGTTGATTAGTTTAAGTTAAGCTGGATTAGGTGGTTAGTTAGATTAGATTCGAGAATTTTAATTAATTACCGATGCATGTTAGGTGCATAGTCAGTGCAATTAGGGCCTAGATAACCTCTAGTATTTATTTAGAGTGATTCGGAAATTTTTTGGGTTCGTCTCGGCGTTCAATTAGGCTTTTCCAGGCCTAAGTCATATTATTGGCATTTACTTAATATTTTCCGTAACTATTTAATTATTTCTTTATTTTCTAGAAATTAGACCGGGATAGCCGGTGACCGGAATTTTATGCTAATTGCAATGATGCGGTCCATTTATTTAATTGAGCTTTAATTTGTGCTGAATGTGCACGAATTGCATTCTTGGAATTTATTATTAAATTGATTTAATATCAGTAATTGATTGGACAATAATCAAGCGTCGATTTACAACGCCAAAAATATTTTGGTGGACCATATAAAATGGTGGGATTTATGGAGGTGAAATTATGGTATTTTGGCTAAGGCCAACCATGTACCCACACACGGTTATTTTTTTTATTATCGAGTATGATAAAAATAAGAAATTGGTTATAGGATTGGAGTGGTATACTATTTTAGCCAGGGGGCTCTGAATTTATCATCTTTGAGTGAGCATATATATAGTATACGATATTATTAGCTTTGGGCGAGCTATACTATATATTTTCAGCTTTGGGCAAACAATCCTGAATTAATAGGACCTTATAGATAGTATTGAATGTACCGACTAGGGGAAGGTCGTGGTGACATGTAATTGACTGAGTCGATTGATCGATGATTCGATCTAGTTGAATAATTGTTTGAATTATATTGTCTGATAGGAAGGACTGAGACCAAGGTAAGTCCTCTAACCCGTGTTGTGCTTAGGCAGCCCTTAGGGTGTATTTTCTTCTTAATCAAGTCTTAGGGGGTAGAACTTGCCGAGACGTCGTCTCACCCCGTTGTGGGATAACATTTTCAGGTTCGCAGATGATGACTCCTCTGGATGTCACGGTTGTCCCATGAGAGTGACTAATCATGTCTTTGTTTTCCCTGATCCCATAAGTGATTGGACTTACGAGTTGGTTGTGACCACAGTCTGGGTTGAAGGGGTCCCACACTAGGAGATACCTAATCGATTCAAAGCTTGGTCCCAAACCACTCCCTACAGTGTTAGGATAGGTACCCTTAGGGGTTTTGATATTCCTGCTGAGGTGTTTGTTGTTGCTCAAGATGAGGATCCAACACCCCCTCCTGATGATGTAGTGGAGGACCCTCCGTCTCGCCTGAATCCCGTGGACTTTGAAGGTTCAACAATCGAGTCTGAATAGTTGGTCCTAGGACAACTAGTTTTGAAAATCTACCTTTTTGGGTAGACCTTGTAAATATCGAATAGTAATGTATATAAATTAATTTGATATGTATAAAGGTATGTTGTAATTTTAAAAAATGATGGCCCTACTTTTCTATCTCATTGAATTGTTGTCTGGGGATTATTTATCTACTTCCGCATGTGCATTAAAAAAATGAATGGGCGGCGGTGCGTCCTAGGACATCGCTATTTAATTGACCATAGATGGATGGACACGTGCTCGGAGGATTGGGATGTGACAATAAAAATCCATACAAAAAGAGTCGACATATATCAAAATGTTACCCAATGTAACAAAGCACAGATGTATACTTTATTAGAGCAAATCTGAAGCAGCTCCTACTAAACAACAGCATCTAATGACTCTCCCAAGCCCATGTTCATGACATGTCGCTCAAATATACAAGGGCGAAGGCTTTTTGTTACTAGATTTGCAATCACATTGCTTGTGGGAATATACTCTAATATGATGTCACTAGTCTATTTATGGTAAAAAACTTGACCTCCATATGACCCTTTGAGACTTTTGTTGTTGAAAAACAATACCGCAGAGTTATTATCACAATATAATTGTATGGGTCTATCCACAGAATCAAATACAGTTAATTCCCTAATGAGGTTTCGAAGCCAAGTAACTTGAGTAGAAGCTGAAAAGCATGCTATAAACTCTGCTTGCATGGTAGAGGATAATATAGATTTTTGTTTCTCACTTTTCCACGATATTATACCTTCTGCTAACATGAAATATATCCACTTATTGAATTCCTATCATCTTGACAACTCGCAAAGTCTGCATTCGAATATGTTACCAGCCGCAAATCACAAACACATCTGTAAATCAACATATAGTCTCTTGTCCTTTTTAAATACCTCAAAACTTTCTTTGCTGTAATCCAGTGATCATATTTTGGATTTGACTAATATCTATCTAGAAGTCCTATCACAAAAGCGATATTTGGTCTAGTGCAAATTTGAGTAGACATGATACTTATAAGTACACTAGCATAAGGTATATTCTTCATTTGGTTTTTCTCAAAATCTTATTAAAGACATTGTGAAGACTCAATTTGTCACCCTTAACAATAGGAATAGTTCCTGACTTGCAATGCTGCATGATGGATTTCTCCAAAATATGATAAACATATGCCCTTTGAGATAAACTTAACATACAACAAGAATAATCCTGATGGATCTCAATGCCAAAAACAAAAGATGCATCACCAAGGTCTTTCATGTCAAAATTCTTCGACAGTATTTTTGTCTCATGCAGTAATTCCATATCGCTACTTGTAATCAAGATGTCGTCCACATAAAGTATGAGAAGAACAAATTTCCTCGCACTAACCTTGTAGTATATGCATTAATCTACTTTGTTCTCAACAAAATCAAAAGAAGTGATGACATTATGAAGCTTCAAGTACCATTGTCTATAAGATTGTTTGAAACCATAAATAGCTTTCTTCAATTTATATACAAGCTTACCTAAATCATTTGTTGCAAAACCTTCAAGTTGCATCATATAGACTTCCTCATTAAAGTCTCCATTCAAAAAAGCAGTTTTAACTTTTATTCGGTGTAACTTTATATCAAAATAAGCTACTAACGATATGATCACTCTGAAAGAATCTTTAAAAAAAACTGGAGAAAAAGTTGCTTTATAATTTATTCATTCTCTTTGACTGAAGCCCTTGGCCACTAATCTAATTTTAAATTTCTCAATCTTTTCTTTAGAATCCATTTTAGTCTTATAAACTCATTTGCAACATATGGGTTTCCAACCTTCTGGTAATTCAACAAGCTCTCAAACACTATTATGTTTCATAGATTGCATTTAATCTTTTATCGCATCTATCCACAAATCTGATTGAGGACAGCAAACAACATCTATATAAGTCACTGGATCTACAAAGTTTAGTGTTATAACTGAATGTCTTTCTCTAGTAAAACTCTTGAGTGGAGCTACTACATCATCATTTTAAGTCTAAGGAGCTTGAAGAACTTCATTAAGGGCCGTTTCAACGATAGGATCTTGAGTCTCAATAGGTTCGGTTTGTAGTACGGTAAGCTCCATAATTATCTACACGGGTAAGGAAAATGACATATTATGTCACATCATATTTTTATCCTCATTAATCTACAAGTAGCCTTGCTCTTCAACCACATCAAATTGTAGAAATTTCGCTGTTTATGATTCCACAATCCTTGTGTCTCCATTGGGATTATAAAATCGATATATGTTTGAATAATCTGAGTAAGGCACAAAGTAGCATCTAGTGGTTTTAGAGTCCAACTCTCCTCACTTCTGTAGGACTTTCCCAAACCTTGAGATGGTTCAAACTTGGTTTGCGTCTAGTCCATAACTCAAAAGGAGTCGATGGAACAGCCTTGGTAGGAACACAATTCAGTATGTAAAGGGCTAAACCCTCAGCCTATAAGAAACTAGGCAAATTAGTCATACTCATCATACACCTCACCATATCCATAAGAGTACAATTGCACAATTGCGCCTTTCGGCCACACTATTCTATTCAGGACTCTCTAGCATAGTGAATTGAGCCACTATCCCAGAATCCTCCAAGTATTTGGCAAATGATCCTTCAATCTGCCCAGTATTGCCATGCCTATCAAAATATTCTCCACCTCGATTGAATCTAACAACCTTTATTACCTTTCCTAATTGCTTCTCGACTTCAGTTTGAAAATTTTCGAACTTGTCACGAGACTCAGATTTTTCCTTAACCAAGTATAGATAACCATATTGAGAATAGTCATCAATAATTGTGATCAAATAAAAATTTCTGCGTAGAGTTGCGGTAATATTAATGTGAATGATCTCCAACAAGTCAAAATTTCGCACTGCGATTTTCTTCTTTATCTTAGTCATCTTTCCTCTACAATAGTCTATACAAGTCTCTAAGTTACTTTTAAGAGTAGGTAGGATGTGTGCCTTTACTAACCTTTTAACTCTTTCTTTAGAGATATGACCAAGGCGTTTATGCCACAATACATAAGTTCCTTAAGTAGAGATTTTTTGAAAACAATAAACAATATTTTCAACTATATTAGCGATGTATATATCATTGAGAGATAAACACAATCTATGCCATTCATTGAACATATTACAGCACCAACCTTATTCGAATTAAAGAACATAGGCATAATATTATTCTTTATTCTAAAAGAGTAGCCACATATGTCCAAACATGATACGGAAACTAAGTTTCGTTTAAAGGAATGTATATAAAAGGTGTTTCTTAGTGTCAGATTGAAACTAGAATCTAAAATTAAAATGACATCTCACATGAACTCAACGTCGATTTTATCATTGTTTCCCACAATGAGCTTTGATTCATCATGATTTGGCATCCTTATGTTTGTGAATTCCCGTATGGTAAATGCAACATGATTAGTTGCACCACTATCTAGCTACTAAGAACTGGACGGGGCTTCAAATAGGTTAAAATCATAGACAAATGCTAAAGAATCATTACATTTAGGCTCATTCTTGGACTACCAAGTTTTATATTCATTGCAGTGTTTCTTTATGTCACCTCTTTCTACAAAAGTAGCAAAGGACCCTCCTTCTTAAGAGGTGATTTTCTAGGACCCATGCCGTTGGAAGGACTAGTAGCTTCAAGATTTCCTTTATTAGGAGCTTGACTGTTAGAAGGGCCTATGGCTTTGGAATTTCCTTTATAATTAAGATGTACAATCCCTCAACCTTTCCTGCTAGTAGAACTAGAGGCATACAAGATGAGATGTCCTCTTTCTTTCTTTAGTTTCTCTTCATTTGCCAAACTCTAACTATCAGATCATTCATTAATCACGTCTCATCTTGCGAACTATAATTGATCTTAATAATTCCAAAATTAGAAGGAAAAGTATTTGTCTGTAAGTCTACCATCCTAAACACATAATCTCTAGCCCCACTTGAACCATCATACCTCATATTGAAAACTGTTTGCATAAGTGTATCAATCTTGACATTGGAAGAGACACGGTACCTAATCTCTAGGGCTTCCATCATTTGCTTAGTAGTACAGTCAGTTGGTAAGCCACTCATCAAATGTTCCTAAATGGATGGTTTCATAATGAGCAAGCAGATCCTTTTGCTCTTTTCCCAGGCAGTAAAGCGTACTTTTTGGGCTTTTGTACTTATATCAATAACATATGTCAGTCTTTCCTTAGTAAAAGTAATATGAACATCTGCCAACTCCATCCCAAATTGAAAATCATCTTTCCATTTCTTAAAATTTGAACCAGTAAAAATCTCAATAGTAATGAAATTGCCATTTATAGAGAATGTGACTGATTTCACAAGCAATGCATATAATTAGCATTTTGTGAGTACTATGTAACTTGAAAATCGTTAAAGTACACATCCTGAGAACTACATACATGATCATATAAGCACATTTGAGCATAATACATAACATGCAATTGTATACTCTCCACACGATAGCGATCATAAGAATATATTCCAACTTTTTGTGAATTCATCACCTTTGGGTGTATGAACCACTAAGGTCAATCACTCATCAACCATATACTGTACATATATCCCTCCATGAACTAATAATACACAATCACCTCATTTGAGATTATGACCATGCATTAGAACAAGAGATATCGCATCATAATGTGAGATCAATATTTCTCAAATCCAACTAAGTGTGCCACTTTGGCGGTCACAACCCAATTGAATCATTAAAACTCTCTCATATTAAGAACATAAACTTTATATCTCACATTTACTTTATACATGTGATTTTAGACTTGATGACAAGGACAATTTGCCACTAAATCACATGTCATGTCAATTACATTGCTCCATTCATTAATACATGTTGAATCTTATATATGTTATTGATGGATCAACGCTCTACACATTCTTTATGTGATGATATACCCATGAGCATGCAATTGTATTTTCAAAATCATAGATAAATACATGAAAAAATACATCAAAATACACTTATTTAGGGTTCTATGTGTATTTTCACATCTTTAAAAGTATCAAATATGCAAAATAAATACATCACAGTGTAGAAAATTTCCATACAAGCACGTAAGTACCAAGCATATGCCAAACAGAGCATGCAACCGCCTTCATGAGTCGTTGGAATACACGACACATGAACTGCACGCGTTTGCATGCATGAGTCAATCTAAAGTCAATTCGACCAGCACAAATCAGTCAACGGTTAACGATCGATTTGATCGATTCGATCAATTGGTTAAACTCAACTCGGGTCAATCCAGTCAACTCGAGTCAGGTCACTTGGTCAACATGGGTTGGGTCACAGGTCACCCGTGATATCATCCATGACGTCATATGTCACGTGTCAAATGCACGTGAGGCGGTGACACGTGATGTCACCATGATGTCATCAGAGACACTTGTCTAAGTTGGTGACACGTGTCTACGGATGACGTCATATGGCCCTTAAGATGGTTCACATACTAGGCGCATGAGCACGCGTGGCGGTGCGTGACTTCAACTCTCAGTACCTCCTTGGCACGTGCAGGCGTGTGAGGCAGTGTCCGGCCTCTTTTAGAGGCGCCCCACCCATAAAAATCTTCGATTTGACAAGAGGAATCCAAATACATGATAAAAATTTACTTTTAACGGATCCAAAATCACGAAAACGAGCAAAACAAGCCAGATCCAAAATGCTCAAGGAGGCACCTATGGCCTCCGCCGTAGGCACGCCAGCCATCAAGATGCTCGTCTCACCAAGACGAGTCCGAATATGTGTTCAAAATCAAGTTTCAAGGGATGGAATTTCTGAAGACGAGCCAAATGCAAAAGTTTGAGTTCCAAGCTGGCTCTAATACCAAATGTTAGTTGTCAAAATGGCTTCCCAAGATTGATATAGCCAGAAACTCGAACATATTGATGCAGAAGACGGAGATTTGCATACTTGATTTGGAATCCATGATCTTGGTGCAGAACAATGGCAATTTGATCCTTTGATGCTGAAGATCTTCTCCTCTATCACCCTCGATACCCTAGCTTGATGAGATCGCCCTTCACGAGCGTTCCTTATGTGAGGAAATTGGTGTGTATGTTTCAAGAATGGTAAAAGCGAGGGTTATAGGAGGGACCTTAACCTATTGATAGAGTTTCGGCCTAACCCTCTCATCATGGGCTGGGCCCAACTCGGCTCACACAAGCTAGGCACATGCGCGATTGTTAATAAACTTTATATTTTACCTTATTGGACCAAGCCCATAAATAGTAGTAGCCCATAAATAGTAGTAGCCCATATCAAGAAAACTCTTACATATGATACTCAATATTCTTGCCTAAGTTTGAGACGAAACCTACCTACAAAAGCACATCACCGGTTGCCTTCTGCAATCTTTGTCTTTTCAATTTTTAATCATTTGCAAATAGCAATAAGAATAATGCGAGATCCTAGAGGAGTACAAAGTAGACTTTGATTGCTACTTCCATCATGGAGGCTAGATTTATTTCTTGTTCTGAGGCTACCTCGCATAATATATAGTTGAAGAATTTCATAGTTGGCTAAGAGTTGTGGATTCCATTTTTAGGCCATTAAAGATGTTTTGTTGCAATTCAACTATGGTCTTCATGGTCAAAAACAACAAAAGTGATAGTTGAAGTAAACACATCGACATCGAGTATTTAGCCAAAAGGAAATGTGTTAAGAAGAACGAAATGGTCATAAAAAACGTTAACACTGAATTGATGATAATTGATCATTTAACTAAAGGCATGTCACAAATGAGTTATAAGGATAATGGCTCATGCATAAATGAACTGATAATCTAAAGGTAGCTATTATTAAAATTTGTACTTTGGTGGTTTGTTTGAATCCCAAGGATCAACATTTGGATATGTTTTTATATTTTATGGCGGAGTTATGTCCTAGTGGAGTACGAAGTAAACTCTTACCGTTTTCTTAGATATAGGAGAAAAGGTTTCTGTGTAATTGATTCCCTTCTTTTGATTGAATCATTTAGCAACGGGTGTAGCTTTGTATCTCTCAATGTTACTTACTGAGTCTTTCTTTGTATTAAAGACCCGTTTACAACCAATGGCCTCCGCACCCTTGGGCAACTCAAAACCTAGACTTTGTAAAAACATGGCTTGTAAAAACATTTCGAGAATATTCTTAGCTCCAACATTATAATCAACTTTTTGTAAATACACAATGTAATCACTATGAATTTTAATGTTGCATTCTCCTAAGGATCATGTTGTTCAATTTATTGCTCAACAATTTTTGGTAATCACTGAACAATTGGATCTCCCATATCAATATCAGCAAAGTGTGGAATTTCAATGATTGGTTGTTCAATAGCCGGTTAAACAAGAGGAAAGTTGTGAACAACAACCAATCGGATACTTGTGATGGAAGGTGGAGTATCCAAATGATTTTTTTCAAGAACAAGGTTCCGAATGCTCTTCAATGCATAACAAAATCATACTAAGCTCTCACTATCTTCTTATTTTATCTCAACCTATCATTTACGTAGAATGATGACACGTTTGTTGATCCTTTCTAAATCAAACAAAGCTCGATCATTATACATCACCATCTTACACATGTGATGATGCCGATCGTTTTTACATGAGACTATGATTTTGACACCTAAATTTTGGGGGAGAAGTACACTACCAGTGCCATAAGTTGTGTACGGTGCTCACTTTGGTGCCAAAAGTTTCTGTCGGATCACTTAAGTGCCAAATTGGAGGAAAAATGATCACTTTGCTGCCACGAGTGAGAAATTCTGGCCAAAATGGTTACGTGGCTTTTATATTTAAAAAAAAAAATCGATAAACCCCTTAAATGACGTTGCTTTCCATCCTACTTAAGAAAACAACGTCATTTTGCCGTCATATGTGGATGGCTTAGGAAAAACGACGCCGCATAGCTAATTTGGGATTGAAATTAGGGTTTTTTTTTTGTTCATCCTCGCCGACCTAGCTTGCTTGGCCACCGTTGCTCGGCCACCATGCTCGGCCACGATCGCTCGGCCACCATGCTCGGCCAAGAAGTGATGGGAAAATATGAGGCGAGGGCAGAGGAGGAGGAGGAAGAAGGGTGGTTGAAGGTGCATAGAGAGAGAGAGAAGATGAGGAGTGCGAGGGAAACAAGGAGGGCGCAGATGGAGATGGTGGATTGGGCTCTGCTCAGAGAGTGGCTGGTGCTGGTGTTGTTCTTCGGGGAAGATGACGACACCACTATGGCTCTCTCTCTCTCTCTCTCTCTCTCTCTCTCTCTCTCTCTCTCTCTCGATTTGGGGATTCAGGGTTTCGACTTGGGGTTTAAGACGCCAAACGACATCGTTTGGTGGTTTACATGTTGACTGTACTCTCCGGCGAGCCACATTAGCGTCAAAAATTAATAAAAAAACTGCCACGTCGGATTTCCGGCCAACCGGATCGGCGTTGGCACTGAAATGATTGTTTTTCAAAAATTTTGGCACTTAAGTGATCCGACAGAAACTTTTTGCACCAAAATGAGTGCTGTACACAACTTATGGTACTAATAATGTACTACTCTCAAATTTTGGCTACTCATTTTGATATTCATTGCATAGAAGTTGACTCCTAAACATAAATATTAGTTAAATCGCATATAGATATTAAGAGAATTTGCATTAATAGTTTATATAATTTGCATATTTATTGGACCGGCAGTGGATGAAATATAATAAATGGTTGGACTATGCTCTTTGTGAGAGGAAATTTGGCCAAACCCATATACATCATAAGATCCAAAATTTTCATTAGACAATGTGTTGAAATATAATATACAGAAATGACAGAATTTTGCAAATTAAGTCAATGTGAAATCACTAGAAAAATAAACGAGGAATAACTGGACATTAGAAATTTACGTTGTTTGGTGCGAATATCAATACTTATATCTATGGAGAGTAGCAGCAAATAATTCATTATAATTAGAGAAGCAAAGTTTACAACCGCTCACATACTCGAGTATTTTTCACACCTAAATTTAAGCTCAAACCCAATATGTTTACAAATAAACAATGTAAACTCATAACACAAAATCACCAATGTTCAAGCCCTTTACGTACGCCCAAAATAGAACTCAGCGCTTTCGTCTTTTCTTGCATACGTCGGCTTCTTCTTTGTGCGGCTCTACTTGTGCAGCTCCTGTTTTTGGCCTTCTTATTTGGCTCTACTTGTGCAGCTCCTGTCTTTGTGCGGCTCTACTTTTGTGGGTCTCTCTCACGTTCAAACCCTTATTGACTTAGTACAACTCAAGAAAGAAGTTACGTCCACTTCTCTCTTCCTTTTAGAGATAGATTCATTTTTTACTATAAATAAATAAAATTGGAGATTATGCCTTACCAAAAGAAAAAAAAAATTGGAGATTATGTGACCCCATCTTTGTCTTCTAGTGATTAACTGATCCAAGTCAATTTGGATTCATATATGTGATATTTCACTCTAGATAGTTACGGAGATTCATACCCAAGAACAAGAAAACTAAATTTAATTTTGATAGGAAATAACATATTTTGAACAAATCAAAATCCTTCTGCGAATCAAGTTCCGTAAAAATTTAAACTCGAGACATAATTTAACAATTCTATACCTTAGCTCAACATTTGAAGCCAAATTATAGTGCTCATCATTCATGACACTCTCCCAATGCCTTGACGGGTGCTCATTCTCTATAGATGCTAATAAAGCTCGAGCTTTGCTGGAGCTTCGCTAATGGAACATACTTAGTCATTATGTTTGCTGAGTTATCTATTGTGGCAATCTTTTTTACAATAACATTATATTTAGCTAAGACATCTCGAATGAAGTAGTACTTGATATTAATATGCTTTATTCGTTCATGATAAACTGGATTATATAGCAAATATATCGCACCTTGGTTAGCATAGTGTATATCAACACTTTTTTGATCTAACCCAAAGTCCTAGAGTAAACTTCATAACCATATCATCTCCTTTGCTACAAAGGTTAATGCCATGTACTTTGCCTCAGTCGAAGATAAAGCAAAGTGATCCTATAAAGACACTTTCCAACTAATTGCACCACCTACTAACGTAAACATGTATGCTGCTAAAGGCCTGCAATCATCCAAGTCACTAGCGTGATCCAAATCCACAAAACTAGTGGCCTCATGCTGTTGCCGTCCCTTTAGTACATTATACCCATGTTTGTTGTCTCTTTTAAATATCTAAGGATCCACTTCACAGCTTCCCAATAAGCTTTACCAGAACGCTTTATATATCAACTAACTATACTCATAGCTTGTGAAATTTCGGACCTAATGCATACTATAGCATACATAATACTACCCACGATACTAGAATAAGGAACACGAGACATATATTCATCCTCATCCTCAGTGTGGTAATAATTTATCTAAAATTTTAAAGTGCTTTGCTAAAAGTGAACTTACAGATTTCGTTGACTACATGTTAAAATGTACCACAATCTTCTCGATATATTTCTTTTGAGATAGACATAAAACTCCAGCAGCCCTATCACACAAATTCTCCACACCCAATTTTTTCTTTGCAGCACTTAAATCTTTCATCTCAAACTCAGCACTCAACTGCCTTTGCAGCACATCAATATCATACATATTTTTATTTACTATTAGTATGTCATCAACATATAAGAGTAGATAAATCAAAGAACATTCTCCAACCTCCAAAAATAAACACAACTATCCATCTGACTTTTGGAGTAGTCCTAACTAGTCATGAAAGTATCAAAATAAACACAGCTATCCATCTGCCTAGGAGACTGTTTCAGTCCATACGAAGATTTTTTTTTTTAACAAACAAACACGATTTTCCTTATTTAGAATAGCAAATCCCTTTAGATGCCTCATGTAAATTCGCTCCTCCAACTCACCATGAAAAAATATAGTTTTCACATCAAGCTGCTTTAACTTGAGATTTTGCAAAGCAACTAAGACAAGTAAAACATAAATAGAAGTAGGTTTTACTGCAGGAGAGAACACCTCATTATAGTCAATGCATTCCCACTGTGTATACCCTTTCGCCATAAGTCTCGCCTTATATCTCGTTGTCTCGACACCACGAATGCCCTATTTTTATTTAAAGACTCATTTATTTCTAACAATCTTTTAGCTTTACGGTACTTTGACCATCTCCCATGTCTGATTTCGATGGAGTGATTCCATCTCTTCATTCATAATCCCTAGTTACTACAATGACTCATTACTAGACATTGCCTCAAAGTAAGGCAAAGGCTCATCTGTCTTCACCTCGGCACCTACAGTCAACACATAGGTAAAATATGTACAACCATAATATATCGGTAATTTAGTTTGCCTTCTTTGTCTATTTGCGGCTATAGTGTGCTACAGTTGTGCTAGTTGTTCACTATCACCTACTTTAAGAATTGCGGCTTCATCTACAGTCTCAACTTTTGTTACCTTCGAGATATTCAGAGTCTCTACTTAAAGATCTACCTCACTAATGACACCATGATTTGTTTGCTCTGCTGGTTGTGTCTCAGAACTCCTCTATTAAAGCATTGTAGTCTCGTTGAAAATCACATCTTTGTTTAGTAGAAAACTAGGTGATCTTGAATTAGTGCAACACAACCATTAGCCTTTCACCCCCATATGCATAACTCATAATTATGCACTTTTTCACTCTCAGCTCAAGTTTACCATCACTTGCACGAGCATACGTAGGACATCCAAATATATGTAATCCAGAGTAATTAACAGGTTTCCCCGACCATATTTCCTCAAGAGTCTTCCGTTCAATAGTAAATGATGAAGATCAATTAACAAGATAACATGCTATGTTCACTGCTTTGGCCCAAAATTCCTTACCAAATCCAACATGTTAAAGCATGCATTGAGCTCACTCAAGCAAAGTTCTATTCTTTTGTTCTGTTACACTATTTTGCTATGGTGTCCTAAGTACTGTGTAGTGTCTCCCTTTTTTTCTCGCAAAACTTGATAAAATCCTTACCACAGAACTCCATGCCATTATTGGCCTCAAGGACTTCATTTATTTATCTGACTGCTTCTCAATCAATGTCTTAAATTTATTGAACTAATCATATTTGTGCTTCAAAAAGTATACACATATCTTTCTCGAATAATGATCGATAAATGTCAGCATATAACGAGCACCTCCTTTCAAAGGAACCGAAAATGGACTCCAAACATCTGAATGAATATATTCAACTGGTCACTTGGTCGAATGAATAGCTATAGTGAACTTAATCCGACGTTGCTTCCCAAAGATGCAGTGCTCACATAAATCTAGCTTCCTTGTCTTCTGACCCTTCAATAACCCCTTCTCACTCAACATTGTCATACTTACCTTACTTACTACCTTAAATGCGTAAGCCATAATCAAGTCATGTCTCACCTAATGAAACTGTAGCGGTTTCGATCACGGTCTCTCCCAATAGATAATAAAGAGTATTTAGTTTCTTCCCCTTCATCATTGTCATGGCACCTTGAGAAATTTTCAATACTCCACTTCCAATGGTGTACCTATACCCAATGTCATCAAGTGTCCCCATAGAAATAAGATTCTTCTTGAACTCCGGTACATGTCTCACGTCTATCAATGTGCACACCACCCCGTCATGCATCTAAATCCAAATTGTTCCTATTCCCACAGCCTTGTAGGCTACATTATTTCCCAAAAGAGCTCTACCACCATCTACAGTTTGGTATGTAGTAAACTAGTTCTTTTGAGGCATCATATGATAAGAATACCTTAAATCTAGCACATATTTGTCCCCTAACGAACTAATAGTCACACATAAAACAACTTCTACATTACTAGTGCTCTACTCAACAACGTTCGCTATATTGCTTGTGGCATTTTTCCTATCACATTTGTTTTATCGCTTCAAATAATCTTTCTTGATGTGCCTCTCCTCGTGACACTTAAAGCACTTCATGCATCCCTTGGACTTTCTTTGGCATGTCTTTATAGATTTTAGTACTCTAAAAAAGAAGTAGTTTGATTAAACGTCGCATCAAATCAAATCTAAGGCTATTTAGTAGGGGTGAGCATCGGTTCAAGGTCAACTCTGGACCAACCCTGGACCGGCCCAACCCTGCCGAGCCTGGTCCGGTTCCCAAGGAGACTAGGTCAGTCCTTGGTTCTATGATTCCTGGATCAATATTGTGCAGGTTGGTCCTCGGTCCTGAGTGTTCAGGGTCAGTTTAACCCGGACCAACTCTAACTATATATATAATTATTTAGAGAAAACCTTAAAATAAATGGCATCAACAACAGTAAACTGTTCTTTAGTGAGGAGTTCAAGTAATTTGACATTATTCTATAATAACTTAGATTTTTAATGTCTTTTATAGCGTCAATAGTAGTAATTTACGAAGGAATAAAATGTTTTTGTGAGGAGTTCTCATGGCATCTAAAATGGCATAAACAGCTCCTTACGACATCCTTCTTTAGTACTCGTTCTCTTCTGTCTTATTTGTCCTCTTAGTCTTCAATTTGCCAAAATCGAAAGAAATAACTTCTCTGCTCGTCACTTGACACTCCCCTCGCTTGCTTTGGGTCACTCGTGCCACTCGCCGCTCAATGCTCGCTTGGCTTGTTGCTCCCCTCTCAACACTCGATGCTCACTCTATTCGACGCTCACCTCACTCGACCCTCACCCCACTCGACCCTCATCGCTTGCCTTTCTTAGCTGACCTCGCTTGTTATTGGACCTATTGGGTCGATCCAGTCCTCGGTTGCCCCTTTAAGGAGTACAAAAAATGAAATAAAAAATTATTGGTCGGTCTCAAGTTAACCTTAGAATTGAACCGAACCCATTGGGTCAGTCTGGTCTCCAATCGCTTTTTCAAGGAATACAAAAAATGAAATAAAAAAAATTATCGATTGGTCTCGGGTTGATCCTGAAACCGGATCGAACCCACTAGGTCGGTCTGGTCCTCAGTCCCAAACTCAATAGGGTCGGTTCTCAGTCCTAAAAATTGAGGACCAATACTGTGCGGGTTGGTCCTAGGGTTAGGGGGTGGACCAGCCCATCGAACCATGCTCACCCTTACTGTTTAGCTCTTTGTCCGAGGACGATTTCCTATATGCTAGTACATATCAAGGGCCAAAGTCCAAGAGAATCCTAGTTAAAAGTACCTGATGGACAAAGTCAAAGCTTGAAAAACTTGTCCACTTGAAGGTAGTTAATTTGCTTACTTGTTAGAGTAAGGGCTTACCACTTTTAAATTAGATGCCTTTTTTACTACAATGCTACTAGGCCTTGTTGTTCTCTAGCTCGAATTGTTAGTACTTGCGCTAGCCCTTGCTCCAGACCATCATCTTGCAATTTTTTTCTACCACTCCTTAGAGAGTAGAATTGGACTTTATCTTTTCCAAGGTAATTAGTACGTCCCTACAACAATTGATCAGTAAAGCGCTCCCATGACTCTAGTAAATAAGTTAACAACATTATGCATCGTTCTTCATCATCAAGTATCTTATCAACGTTCTTCAAATCCATTGTGAGTTTATTGAATTCATCCAAGTAATAGACATACCTAGCTCCTGCAACAGTTGACCAGTAAAGTGCTCTCATGACTCTAATAAATAATTTAACAACATTATGCCCCGTTCTTCATCATCAAGTATCTTATCAACGTTCTTTAAATCCATTGTAAGTTTATTGAATTCATCCAAGTGAGATCTAATAGACGTGCCTTCGGTATATCTAAACTGAAACATCCTCGTCAACATGTACAAACAGTTGTTCAAAGCCTTTTTCACATAGAATACCTGAAGTTTTGTCTATAATGCTGTGGTATTCTTTTCTTCAGCAACCTCTATTAGCACCTCATCCGATAAATTCAACAAGATTGTGCTCTTTGCTCTTTACATTAGCTTTACCCTCACAAAAGCTTTCATTATAATTGGCAACTCATCTTCACCATCTAGTACATTGGCCAAACCTTAGTATGTCAATAGCGCACGCATCTTGATGCTCTATAACCCAAAGTTGTTCGTCCTATTAAACTTTTCAATTTTAGCTTTCGCCTCAAACATAATTACAATAATAGAATTTTCAGATAATAATCAAACAAGCAAAAAAGCCCCAAATCACAATGAAAAAATCTGATCCCAAGCTTTGATTTTAATTGTTGAAATATAATACATGGAAACGATGAGATCTTGCAAATCAAGTCAATGAAAAATCACCAAAGAAATAAATGATGAATAATAGGAAACTAAAATTACATAGTTCGGTCTGAGTATCGGTATCTACATCAATGGGAAAAACTAACATCAAATAATCCACTATAATCGGAGAATCAGAATTTACAATCAACTCCACTATTTCTTACACCTAGTTTATGAATAAATAATGTAAACTCAAGGCACAAAATCACCGGTGTTCAAGCCCTCTATGTATGCCCAAAATAAAACTGAGCGTTCATCTTTTCTTGCGTACGGCGGCTTCTTCTTTGTGCAGCTCTAGTTGTGCGGCGCTTCTCTTTTTGGTCTTCTTATTTGGCTCCAAAAAGAGAAATATATATACTTTTGTGGGTCTCTCTCATGGTCAAACCCTTATTGACCGAGTACAACTCAAGAAAGAAGTGACGTCCCCCTTCTCTCTTTCCTCTTAGAGATAGACTCATTTTCTACTATAAATAAATATAAATTGGAGAATATGTGAGCCCATCTTTTTGTCTTCTAGTGATAAGCTAATCCAAGTCAAACTTGGATTTGTATCTGCAATATTTTACTCTGGATAGTTACGGAGATTCACGCCCAAGAACAAGAAAACTAAATCTAATTTGGATAGGAAATAATATATTTTGAACAAATCAAAATCTTTCTACAAATCGAGTTCCATAAAAATTCAAACTCAATACATAATTTAACACAATGCCAAGTTGGAAGATATTGGCTTATTAGAAGCAAACCTGGGGATGGGCAATTAAAATTGGATATTAAATTTTGAAGTGAACAAATTGATTTGATATTAACACAAAGATTATTTTCTTTGAGTCGAAATAGGAAATAAAATATTAGTGAGAAGCCATAAACCTAACATCGTAAAAGGAGGCATTGTTCATCAAAGAGGTAGGCTACACTCATTTAGAGAATACAATAGGAAAAAGAGAGGAATTTTGGAGAGAAAAGGAAGACACCGGCGGTCCTCATTGATAACTTCTCTTTGCTGTTGCCTCCGTCCACGACCCCTTTCCTGCCTCGCGTCCTCTGCAGCCTCACCAATTCTCAGTCCAGCAACAAAGGAGTCTGGCGTCCGGCCCTCATCGCACGCGACACGCCTGGCCACCTCATGCCTGTTCCTGGCAGGGCCTTGTCTTTATTTGCTTAGCGAAGGTTCCGTTGATGAGTTTCTTGCCAGTCCAGTGTTTTGGCATCCCTTTAGGTTTCCCGGAGTTCGTCCAGTGGCAGCGGTGTTCCAGCAGTCCAGTCGTGCCTAGCTTCCTTCATCGTGACTGCTTCCACTCTTGTTCTGAGCCTGCCGCAGCACCATTATCGTCTCCATCGACCAGCAGTCTCTTCCCTACGTTTTCTGTGAATTGCTGCCATCAATCAGCCTATTTTTCCGACTGACACCTTCGGCGACATCACAGCCCCGTTGATTGGCACCCTGCAACCTTGACTCGACCGCAGCTCAAATCTTTGCCGTGCTTGCCACCCCTCATCGCCACCGGCGTTACCAGAGCCTTGCTGATCCCCGCCGTGAGTCTTGTAAGCCGTGCTCCTTACGTCCGCTGGTCCTGCTTTTTTAAAATACATTTTCCTAAATTTCTTAATCATTCGAAACTGAATTCATTTCAATGTTTAATTGCCAAATTTGGCTTATTTCAAATCTAACTTTATTTGTTTTGACATGTTTGGGAATTATCCAATTAGGGGAGTTATGTATAAAAAACACCCTAATGATTAATTTGAGCCGCGAGTAAAATCATTTTTCTTTTTTTGATTTTTTATTTATTTTGAATCTTGGTGAATATTTTGATGTGGTTTTGTTAAATTACATATCTTTAATCTAGTAAACTTTCTTATTTTTAAAAATGAAAAAAAAAATTGCATGGCATGTTAGGATAGATTAGTTTCCAAGATAGAATTGTGTGTTTAGGAAATATATTGTAATTTAGGAAAGTTTCCCATTTAGAATAGGATTTAATTTAAATTATTTCGGTATTCTCACATTTTAGAAAGTTTCATATTTTAATTTGTTTTTTAAAATCACTAAAAATAGAATGAATATATTACATAGATTTAGTTGTATCGTTGCCATGTCATCACCATTTGCCACGTCATCATGCAACATCATGTCGCCATGTCATCATTTCCATGTCATTTGTTAGTTGCATATTTAGGGTCATATAAATTAGATTACATAAAATGTTATTATAGCTTTCAATGTTTGTCCGTCATTAGAATTAGGTCATTTAAATATATCACATAGACATAACTTAGATTAGAATTGCTTCTCATACATTGCATGTAATTCAATTTTCATTAAAAAGAAAAACCCATAAAAAAGTATTAATTGGGCATAAGCATTTAGAAAATCACGTTTACATTAAGCATGCAGTCTTTTTAATAAAAATCTTGCAGATATTGGGACGTAATCATAGCAAATTTATGCTTTGCTTTGAATTGATGTTAGCCTTAGTTTTAGCAATTTATTTATTTAATGCTTTGATTATCAATGTTAAATTATCGATTGTGCATCCATAAGATCACTTTTGCATGCTAGTGGTTTAGACTTAATACCAATAATGATTGCTTGAAAATTATTTTTGAAAATAAAAAGAAATGGCATCGAAAGGGTAGTAGATTAATCCAGTGTAATCAAGTCTTCAGATCCATTGATTTGGCAACACCAGAAGGTAAGAATATTGTAAGGTGTGATTAATAGGGGTTGGTACAGTTTGTGCTAAGTCTTTGGGCATTGTAATTTATTAGCATTCCCTTTGGTGGTTCACTCTTGAGAAGGTTGCGACATTGAGCAAAATTTTTAGGGTGATGAATCACCGTGTTCTTGTACATTAGCAAACTTAAATAGCAACATCGGATTCAACGAAAGGAAAAGAGAGAGAAAACTCGAAACACACGTAAGATCACCAGAAAACAAAGAAGAAAAAGGGAACAAAGGCGAAGAGAAGATTATCAAAGGGGAAATGATCAGCTAACAAGATTTTGATTTTGCTTCCGGTCTCACAGCTGATCTTGAACAAAGTTCTAGCAAATCAATACTCAAAGTTGATCAATGTGTCCATATAAGAGCGAGCGAGCGAGCGAGAGAGAGAGAGATTGAAGAATCATGTGATAAGAGGGAGTCATGGAATATAAGCCAGCCAATGAGCTACTCCAAGGTGCGGCATCAAATGAAGAAGAAATAGATATTAAAATTACGAACCCGTTTGACCTACCACATTCAATATTAATAAGAAGATGCAGAAGTTTTATCTTATTTTATTTTATTTGGCAGGGTGACGTCAGGGAGCAGACGTTCCATGTTTTACCTTGTCATCCAGAAAACCGCAAATAATTCATTTTTTCTTTTTAACTTCTAGATCTCATTTTAACATTTGAGCTGGTCTCTTAACTCAAAAGTGAGTTAATATTTTCTAAAGTTATAAACATTGGACATCATTTTCATCTAACATCTTAGTCTTTTAGATGATAGGAATTTGGCACTCACGAATTTTTTGGGGTGCGCATGATAACCATTTTTTTTCCTTTTTTTTTCTTTTCTTAGGAACAGGTGTGGAATAAAAATTCATTTGATAACACAATTTTATTTTTCTATCTCTAAAATAAATTTTTACTTCAAAAATAGATTTGGAATAGAAATTAGAAGTTAAAATTTTTAGCTTTTTCTATTTCTAGAACAAAAATGAAAAATAAAAACTCTTCTCATCATTCACTCTTGTCACCACCTACCACCCCTTGCTGCCCATTGGTTGTCGCCCCTCACTGCCCATTGGTTGCCGCCCAATGCCAAACGGCGGACGATGGTTGATGGCCGTCAGACGCCGACCACCTCTCATTGCCACTCGAGAGAGAGAGAGAAGTTTTGTATCATTATCAAATGAATTTCTATTTTAGGAACACAAATTTTGTATCAATATCAAACACATATTTTTACTCAGAAACTCATCCGGGAAATAAAAATGGAAAAATCAATTTCTAGCCAAAAATTGATTTCTAGAACAAAATGATTATCATTCACACTCTTAGTGCCCACATCCTCAATTATATATTTCTTTTTAAAGGACTCTCATAACTGTTTAGCAACATCAATGTTACAATAAATATTATATGAAAAATTTACCAAAAAATTAAGGGTATAATTTCAGCATAGAGAGTCCCTGTGCTTCCAAGCCTTCAACACCGCGAACATCATGACGTTTGTTCATCTAGACTAATTATTGAGACATCTCCAATAAATACTTGACTAGATCTAGGGTCATAAGATAGAAGACCATCTTCCATTGCCAATAGTTAAAGCCCACGCCAGTGAATTTCTCCAATTTCTCATTCAGTTACTGGATATGATACCATCAAATTAAGCAAAACCTGTTGAACCATCTCTCCATAAATTGAATTATATGCCATTTAGGTTGCACTATTTTGAAAAATAGTCTTCGGTATATCAGTCAAATGACTTGTACCGATACCATCATAGATGGTTTCAGTCTAAAGGCTTGCAACATTTGTTGCCATAGCACCAGGTCATGAGGTATGAAAATCACTGAATGAAATGATCATAGAAACATCTCCAAAATCATTATGGACATCATTACATACTTGATTCTTATCAGCCATCTTGATTCTGAGAAACCCAACAATAGTAAGAAACACTAATTTCCTTAAGATTGTTGGAAAAGTAAATTGCCTATTGGAAGAAAAATGTGCAACGCTATTTGTTGTAATCTAGAAAAATAATAATTCTGATAAAATGATAACAAAAATAAACGAGAGTTATAACGTTGAAAACCAACAACTGTTCACCGAATGCTCTCCAGCCGAATTCCCGTGTTACTGTTCGTCGTTTTGGTGTTTTGCTGATTCCCGAGGCTGTGGTGGTCAGAATGCACTGATTTTCGGAGGGGAGCTTCTTCTCATACCCCTCTAACTTTCCACCGAAGGATTTCGATTGGGATGGTCTACATTCAGAGAAATCGGAAGCTCTAGTTGATCAGTTCTACTGGTTTCTGGACTACTGTTTTCCGACTGGTTTTTTCTTCAGCCAAGGAGTTGCTATGGATGGTTTGGGCTGATTTTTTAAGGAGAGTCTCCCATCACCTATACCTATCTCCCGCTCGAAGGAATTCAGTTGGGTTGGGCTGAGTCGAGAGATCTCCATGTAGCTCGGCGTGCGGGCGATTGCTGGTCCGTCTCTGGTTCGCGGTGCGGGAAGCCCAGCTGCTGAGCTCGTCTTCTGCTGGGGATCAGGTTGTATAACCCTCATTCGATCCTCCCTGTTGTCGTTCATCCAGGTTAGCGGTTCCTCCTCCTTGAACAGGTCTCTCTCTGTCCAACTGCCTGCTTTGTTCGATCTTGCTCTGTGTTTTCCTATCTGTTGGTTTCGGTGAGAGTGATTCGACTGTGGTCAGCTGGGTAGTTCGGGGATCTGTATTGGAGGTGAAGGAGATTCGGTTTCCCCTGTTCGATGTTGGTTTTCTTGGTGGTGGTCGGGGTGCACGCTAGGTATTTGTGAAAATGCCTACAGCTACTACTGTGGCTGTTTTCGACCCCTCGGCCAGGCCGTCGGCTGAATCTGCAATGGGGCGTCCGCCCCCCACCCTTGGAGCTGCTGCTCATTCGAATCCACCTAGTTTGGCGGGGGCTTCCTCATCCGGACCAGCTGATCCGAGGAACAACCTGAAGGGCCCTCAGAGCTCGTCTTCAAGGCTGCAATCCAGAGGAACAAGCCGCAGACGGTCAGCCTCTAAGCGACTTGTTCACCCTCCGATTGGCCACCATGATGCCTCGGCGCGTACTTGGGCAAATGTGGCTCGATTGGCGGTGAAAGGATCCGATTTAACCTTTATTCCGCCCACTTTTGTGGATGGAGAGGCTATTGTCAATCTCTCGGATGATGCCCTCGATGCCATGGACCCGAAATGGCATGATTGTTTGGTCGGATATCTAGTAGGGAGAAGAAAACTTCCATTCGGATTGATGGAGCAATCGTTGAGGAAGGCGTGGGGCTCCAAAATTGGGGAAATCTTCGCCGATGATCAAGGATTTCTCTTTCTCCAAATCCCGGATCCCGAGTTTAGGAGGAAAATCCTCGAAGATGGGCCGGTAACAATTGCTAGAGTGCCTCTAATACTTCGGCAATGGAAGCCGCTCATGGACCTCAAGAAAGAAGACCAATCCGCCATCCCCGTTTGGATTCGATTGCGGAATTTGCCGCTTGAGTGTTGGACGGTGTCGGCGATGAGCACAATAGCGAGTGCAGCGGGGAAACCGCTATACGTTGATCAACGGACTAATGAAATGAAGATGGTCTCATTCACGAGAATTTGTGTGGAGATCGCGGCTAATCAGCCAAGAGTCAAGACGGCCAAAGTCACCTTGAAGGGAGTCTCTCGGTTCATTAGCATTGAATATGAATGGTTCCCAGTGGCTTGCTCGGATTGCAACGCTTTTGGCCACAATTGCCGTGCTCTTCTTCGGGAACAGAATGCCGCTGGGCGAATGCCGAAACCAAGGCAGGCCGGTCGCCGTTCGACCAGACAGCCCTCGGTCGCTCCTACTCCACTAGCCGTTCCTTCTCCGCCGGGTATGGCTGCTCCGAATCCTCAAAGGGCGGCCTCTCCTCCTCCGGTAGATGAGATATTGGAGTAGCGAAGGACAAAAACTGCTCCTGCTCCGCCCCATACAACTCCAGATAGTCCTTCCCTGCCTGCCCCTGCTCCGCTTCATTTAGCAGTAGTCATCCTTATCCCGCCTCAGTCTGAGGCAGAACCTGTTCGGCCCCAGCCTCCCCCGGTTTTGGTGCAGAGCGTTCCAGTGGAGGATAGTGATTCTCCTCAAGTTCAAATTCAGCCTCCCCCGGTTTCGGTGCAGACTGTTCCAGCGGAGGACAGTGATTCTCCTCAAGTGAGTACAACACTGTTCCAGCGGAGGACAGTGATTCTCCTCAAGTGAGTACAACACCTTTGCCCGCTCAAGATCAAACTGGGAAAAAGGCGAAGAAAAAGAAAAAGAAAAAGAAGAGCTCCAAGATAGGTGAATCCATCCCCTCTTCTTCAAGGAGCGAGGACCAGCACTCGAGGGATATTCCATCTAAAGCGGCTATTCCTCATTCTGCCTCTGCTCGAAAGGCTGTTAGGGGATCCAGTGCACCCCCGAAGATCGACCTCTTCCCTAAGGTCGTCCTCTCTCTCACGGCTGGGTCCCGGCCGCCCCCTATTCCCCCGCCAAAGGTTGATCACGAACGGGATTCGGAAGTGGAGGCCTCGGACTCCTCCGCGGATGAGGAAGACATTTCCTCCCCTGATTCGTCGTTTCATCCTGCGACCTCGGCCGCGACAAGTGTAGAGACCATCCAGGAGAGGCTGCTTGCTCTAGCCCCTAATCCGGAGCCAGCCCCTGATCCAGAGCCGGCGGGAATCGTTGAAGCGTCGGGAGCCTCTCGCCGCAAATCCCAGAAACCAAGGTAGGCCTTGCCTCCTTTGTCTTTCTTTGTGTAGAGGTAGAGCTTCCTGTACATAGTATATATATATATATATATATATATATATATATATATATATATATATATGTATTTCGGTTTCTAGAATATTAGAGGTCTAATGGATCCTTTGAGGAGAGCCGAGGTTCGTAAATTGGCTCAGTCTAACGGCCTCTGTTTGGTCGGAATATTGGAGACTAAAGTCCCGGATTACCTATTTAGCCCCCTGTCGTCGGGTCTTTTGCCTGGATGGACTTGGATTGCCAATTATGATTCTACTCCGGGAGGCAGGATTTGGGTTGGTTGGGACCCTTCACTGGTAAATTTTGAAGTGATCTTCTCCAATGATCAGGCCATACATGGTAGAGTCAGGCATGTTTTGTCGGGCCTTTGTTGTTGCACCTCGGTCGTCTATGGCCAGCACTCTTTTGTTTCTAGGAGGCCTCTATGGGCGGACTTGATCAGAATGAGTTCTTGCATTTACGACCTTCCTTGGATGGTGGCAGGAGATTTCAATGCCTTAAGAGATCCAACTGATCGATTTGGCGGTTCTAATGCCTGGCCTCCCTCTTTTGATGAGTTTAATCAGTGTCTGCGTCAGGCGGAGCTTGAAGATTTGAGATATTGGGGACTTTGGTTCACATGGTCGACGTCTTCGGGGGCCAATTGGAAAGCGAGGAAGATTGATCGGGTATTAGTAAACGCGTTATGGAGCCTGCACTTCTCTTATTCAGAAGCGTCTTTTCTGACTCCTGGTATTTCCGACCACTCCCCTATGGTAGTCAAGGTAACCAATCCAGTGTTGAGAAGGAAGCCCTTCAAATTCTTTGACTTCTGGATGGAGCATCCGTCCTTTTAGGACACTATTCGTCAAGTGTGGGAGGCACCGGGAGGTGGTGTTCCCATTTATAGATTGGTTACCAAGCCGAAAGCTCTTAAGGGTCATCTCAAACAGCTGAATAGGGATTCTTTTTCTAATATGTCCGAGAGGGTTGCTCAATCTAGAAATGCTCTTAGGTTAGCGCAAGTGAACCTGCAGCAGGATCCGACCAACATTCTCTTAGTGGAGTTAGAAAAGAATCACCGTAGGACCTTTATAGAGTTGACAAATCAGGAGGAGGCATTCTTCAGACAGAAGTCCAAAATCCGTTGGCTCGAGAATGGTGATAAGAACACTAAATACTTTCATCACTCAGTGACTTCAAGGCATCTGAGGAATAGGATCATATCAGTTCTTGATAGGAATGAGAATCTTGTCACTGAGCCGAACCTTGTTCAAGACACATTTGTCACTCGCTTCAAAGAGCTGTTTGCGCTGCACAATCTTCCGCTTAGGCTGACTTTGGGAGAGGTGCAGCAAGCTATCTGATGTCCACTCACAGAGGATCAGATCGCCTCTCTCGCCGCCCCCTTTTCGGAGAAGGAAATCAAGGACACTATGTTCTCTCTAGCCCATGGGAAGGCCCCGGGGCCGGATGGGTTTGGTGTCGAATTCTTCAAGAGTAACTGGGACCTTGTAGAACCGTTGGTCATTGAAGCAGCAAATGATTTCTTTGTTACGGGGAGACTTTTAAGAGAGATTAATTCCACCATCTTGGTGTTGATTCCTAAGGTGCCTAATGCTACCTCGGTAAATGATTATAGGCCCATTGCTTGCTGCAACACGATCTATAAATGTATTACCAAGGTCTTAGCCAACCGCATAGCCACAGTGCTTCAGGACACCATCAGCCATTCTCAGAATGTGTTCGTCAAGGGTCGACGGATTAGGGATAATATTCTCCTAGCTCATGAACTATTTGCCGGGTTCCATCTTCAGCGATTCGTTCCCAAATGTGCGGTGAAGGTGGATTTTCAGAAAGCTTACGATACGGTAGACTGGGACTTCCTTGAGTTGGTTCTGCATGCTTTTCGCTTCCCATACCATCTTATTCGTTTTATCATGGTATGTGTGCGCACACCTATGTTTTCTATCTCATTGAATAGGGACCTCCATGGATTTTTCCCGAGTAGCCGAGGCCTTCGACAGGGTGACCCTATGTCTCCTTATCTTTTCACCTTGGTTATGGAAGTCTTTTCAGGGATCCTCACTTCTCGTGCGGAGCAGCCGGGTTTAAAATTCTCCTGGAGGTGCAAGGCCACGCAATTATCACACATTTTCTTTGCGGATGATCTCTTTTGCCGCACGGATATGGCCTCCATCTTGCTTCTAAAGGATGGGCTGGATACCTTCGCGGCTTGTAGTGGATTGAAGCCGAATAATAGCAAAAGTGAAGTGTTTCTTTCAGGGGGCTCGGATGATTTGAGGTGTCAAATTAAGGACACCTTTGGATTCGTGGAAGGAAAACTGCCGGTGCGTTATCTAGGAGCTCCCATCATCTCCTCAAGGATCGGCAAGGCGGACTGTGTGTCCTTAGTCGACCGTATTACAGCGAGGGTGCAATCCTGGACTCATCGCTTTCTTTCCTTTGCTGGGAGAGTTCAGCTTATAAGATCAGTATTCCATGTTATACAAGCTTATTGGGCTAGTGTCTTCGTTATTCCTATGGCAGTCTTAGATCGTATTGAGCAAATCCTTAGAAAATTCCTGTGGAAGGGACCTTCCTTTGGGAAGGGAGGAGCTAAAGTGTCCTAGGAGGATGTGTGTCTCCCTAGGGACGAAGGAGGTCTTGGAATTTGCAGTTTGTGAGAGTACAATAAGGCTGCGATGCTTAAGCACATTTGGACCCTCTTCACGGATAAGGAATCCTTATTATGCAAGTGGATCCACTCTACTTTTTTGAAGGGTGGGAGGAATTTCTGGGTGGTCAAGGCGCCGACTTATTGCTCGTGGGCATGGAAGAAGATCCTCCAACTGAAATCCGAGTTTCGACTCTCCTTCTACTGGAGGATTGGTGATGGGCAAAGAGTCTCCCTTTGGTTTGACCACTAGCATCAGAGAGGTCCGCTGGAGACTATTTATTCAGAGCAGACTATCTTAGATTCCGGGCTTCCTAGGTGTGCTACTGTTGCAGACCTATTCTCTCCAGCAGGTCAGGTATTCAAAACAGTGTTAGATTCTTGGAACCATCCACTCCCGCTTCTCTCCGAGGTACCGGATAGATTTGTTTGGAGGGACAATCCGTCTGGTCTCTTTTCAGTCGCCTCAGCTTGGCAGAGCTTCAGGAGAAGGAAAGCAAGGGTTGATTGGTCTTCCTTTATTTGGAGCAAGGCCATCACTCCGAGATACCAATTCAATCTATGGCTGATTATAAAAAAACCGTCTTCCTACCCAAGCTTTTCTTATGTCTTATGGGAGAATTGGGAGAGAAGTTTGTGCCTTTTGCAAGCTCACACCGGATTCTATTGACCACCTCTTCTTCGGATGCTACATCACGGCTAGTATAGCTTACTTTTGGGTGGCCAAGTGTAACCTTCCTTGGAGGAACAAGACTTGGGTGGAAAATCTCCAGTGGGCTATGAAATTCCTCTCAGGTAAGGATTTCTATCATTCCATTGGACGCTTCTCTTTTGGTGCTCTATGCCATCTTATTTGGAAGTATAGAAACGACATTCTCTTTAGAGAGCATCCGGTCGAGGTTGCGGCTGTCAAGAAGCATCTCATTAAAGTTGTTAAGGATAAAGCCTTAACCTTCAGAAACGTGGAAGATAGTCCGAGAAATAGGAGGTTACAACGGAACTGGGACCTTGACTCGTCTATTTTCAGTGCTCCTATGGTGATCACCTAGTTCTCCTCGTCCGTGCCGTGCGGGTGCCATCCCTCGCCTTCTTCGCCTTCCTGGTGTTTTCTCTTCTCTTTTGTTTGTTGTTTGATAGCTTCGTCTTCCTGGTCTTGCATGGCCTTTCCGTTGATTAGTTTGGTTGTTTTGTTTGGTTGGTTGCCCCGGCCTTGCGTGGTCTTCTCTTTTGGGCTGCTTGTTTGCCCTGGTTGCTTTGACCGCTTTGCGGTGCGCTTTTGTCTCTGGCGCCCTTTCACTCGATTAGACATTCTGTGTCTTGTTGAGTGCAAGTTTTGTGGTGCCCGAGCTTGTATATTTGTTTGTTAAAGCTCAATATATTCTTACCCTTTACCAAAAATAAAATAAAATAAAAATAAACGAGAGTTATGGCTAATCAAATCTCCTTAAAGAGATTAATTTCTACCCGCAATGCTAAGCAACTTTACGAACTATGTCTCCCAAGATACAACACCTTGAACCCGTTTATATCAATATAGACAAATAGGACTCTATTGGACACTTCTTGAAACTGGCACACTTAGAGAATTACTATAGAGAAAACTAGAAAGTACTTTCAGGAGTTCCCATAAATTGAACTAAGGAGGTATGTCTATTTATAAACGAGGAAGATAACCGCAGAAAACTGAAATGACATGAACTTAAGAGTCATGTCAATTTTTCTCGCATTAGTTGAGCCATTAACCCTTAATAGCAATAATATTAAATTCAGAAGTTGCAGTAATAGAAGAGTCACATTGAGTCATTAATCCATAATTACAACAATTCATCCTTATAAAAAAAACACATAAACTACTACAAAAAAGATCTGAAGAGGCATAATTGTTGCACATGAATTGAATAGATGTGAACTGAAAAAGACATCATCTCACTAACATCGAGCTATTAATAACCTATAATTACAATATCATTTGCCTCTCCTACAATACCAAAAAATGATTTATTTTTCTCTTAAAGTTGCTAGATCCTTGTATTATGTCATCATTAAACATGAATATGCACCTTTATATGGAACACTTGTGTTTGAGGGCCTTAGAAGATAGGTTTTAGGTTTCAAAAAACTCAGAATTGATATTAATAAGGTAGGTTCCAAGGCAGGGCTCACCCTACCACATACACACCCCCATTATTATATACTTTTTATGTTATAGTTTTTGACCCAAAATTTAGTCTTAAGTGTAAAGGAAGAGGTAAAATATTTAAATTTTAGATAAAGTATATATCGAACAATTTAAACTTATACAATTTTTTATAGTAATCTCACAAAATTTTACATTAATAATAATATTTGATATTTGAATTGCTATATTACGGTGGTTCATCCATGATGGGCTACGTTTAAGAGACACCAATTGGTCTTGACGAGATGTGATTGAAAAACACCTCTTCAAGAGGTGTGAAGTTTATCTATTAAGAAGGTAAATAACTTCACAATTATAACTTCCCCATGACAGAAAAATCACGTTCTTGCATGGTGACAACACAGCAACAAGGTAACTAGAAAATTAGCCGAAACAAACAATAGCAAGTTAGGGTTGAACTTGCTCTGATACCATGATAAATTTAGAGACAAAGAGCGTAAACGCAATTTAACGAGGTTTGGCTTAAATAAGCCTATGTCCTTGGGAATCCTCTCTCAAACTTTTGTTATGAATTCTTTGAAAGAGGGATTGCCTTTTTATTGATAGAGGTTCATAATTGTTTGTTGAATTACAGGAAATATATAAGGTAACAATTGAACAAGAAAAGATCACCAAATCGGGAGAATATCATATAATCTTCTCATAACAAGAAAAGAACACAAAATCAGGAGACTATCACATAATCTTCTCCTACCAAGATGGAAGGAGTCGATTTGGTTACCACGAATAGCAAAATAAAGCACTTTAGTTGTCATGATGATGATGACGATGATGATGATTCACCGGTCACAAGAGGACATGCCACTTTCCATAATCTTTCTCCCGTATTTTTTTTTCTCATTGTCATTCAAAAACACAATTGGTCGATATACTATTTTTTTCATTATTAAAGTACAGAAAATTATGGGAATAATCGGTTTGTAATGTTCTCAAGTTCCGACCAAAAAATAAAAATGCTCTCAACGAACGAAGTACATGGGATTAGGAATCTTAAAAGTCCGTTTGCCCATGAATTGACCCTGAAGATCACTCCATTGATCCCCAACGTTCCCCCAGATTCTGTACCCTTCTTCCACCAATTGCCTCCTTATGTCTGATTTATATGTTATCGCACTTTGCCCTTTATAAGCTTGCGTCCTGCATTAAAAAAAAAAAAGACCCATCAAAAAAATTATCAGGATCATTATATTTTGTTTTTAATAGAGGGAGGCACAATGTGGAATAAGCAATAAGTTAGGTCACAGTCAATAAATAAATAAAAATTTTTAGCACTGGGCCTAAGTCATGCAGGATATAGCCAATATGATACTAGTTTATGAATTTAAAAATGTCATGTATTTTCCCATAAGCGTAACATGAATCCCCTATTTATAATGTAAGAATCTACGGGTGGTCCACATCACAAAAATAATATTGTCCACCACATGTAGTGTCCTTAAGTGAGGTGTGCACTAGTTATTTAGAGCATTTCCACATATAATACACTCAACTATCCATACAATAATTTCATATCGGACGATGTGGATTAACACGTCTTCCACTTGGAGACGTTCCTCATGGACCTGGGTCAGAAATGAAATATAATATAATAGCCAATTCATGTGAGATAGATGGGATGAGACTCATTATGGTCACCGTTTATTGACTACGAATTTCTGATATAATTGGTACAGTAATTGATCGATTTATTGTGGATGCACACCCCCTATTTCTTCAATTTCGGGACGTAATATGATTTTGAAAGATGACGCCGTTCTTGATTTTGGAGTGGCTCGATAAAATGCAAATCAAACTAGGTTTTTTCCTAGATTATGGTGTGTTATCGATTGAATATTGTAAATACATTGTCCTTAATTCTAATATAAATCGATTTCAAAGAGATTTATAGGTGCTTTCAAAGTACCATGTAGTTTATCCAATCGGCAAAAAACGAAGCACTAAATTTCACTATTTTAATTCTTTGAAGAAACTAATCTTGATAATATTCCATACTCTGTCATTGATTGGGTGGAGGGGCAACGTGACACTCTTAAGAGATCACAAAAAATTCTAACGAGTTCTAATTATTTAAAGCCTCCAAATTTCAGGACATCAAATTGCTTTGGAATTGACAAAAAGAGAGCATGCATATCTATTATTTAAACCACAAGAGGCATCCATATCATGCCACTAACTGATCAATTGCTGTTATTAAAATATATATCTTGAGGATAAACATGCATACAAATGCCTTATTTAAAAAGGGTATCACGTTAGCATGTCAGTCATTATCTTTTCGATTAAAAAAATCTTATTATTAAAAGAAATATGATGTGACTATCATCAGAATCATGGATTGAAACTATAGAAAATAGATGAACATATCAAATATGTGGCCCACCACTTGTCATTGCTTTATCAAGCAAGATTCTTCCTATTAAGAAGCCTAAGAAATATGATTTTGCAAATTCTTTTTCCTATCATACCAAAAAGAAAAAAGAAAAAGACACGATAAGGCTATTAACCGAAATAGCTTTGTGCTCCAAAAACCAGAAGCAAAGCAACACCTTTCTTCCAATTCTATCAAGTATGAAACCATGCCATAAGATAACATAAAAGAAAAATTATATCATTTGATGTAATAGCTACTAATTATTAAATTGCTATGGCGATTGTTCTCTATTATCTAACTAAAATCCAATTGCCCGACGACGGGCTGACTCGAAAGACCATTAAGCGCATGCTACTTTAATTATGTTTGTATTCTTTAAGGACGACTATATTCATTGCCATTCAATGTCGTTGCAGCTTCCTAGCAAAGAAGTGCGCACAGAGAGAGAGAGAGAGAGAGAGAGAGAGAGAGAGAGAGATGGGTCAATTACTTCATAATCAGCCGTTCATAGCCATGAAATCCCTCATTACGCAAATTGTTAAAAGTGGCAGGTCCAAGCGTCTCTTGGTCTCTGCCCGTGAGCAAGATGACCTTGAATCCATCATCTACCAGCTTCTTGAACAGCCCCAGCACCGCCGGTATCGCTGGGCACTCTCCTCGTGCCGCCCACGCCTTAAACCCCGCCGCATCGAATGGGTCACATCTAGAATAAAAAGGGTATATCGCATTAACCCCAAAACAGGCTTCAAGACAAATGACTGTATATATGCATACCCATATCTCTTTCCCTTGTAGTAAAGCATATTGGAAATGATTGTGTCATCAATGTCCAAGATCCAAGCGTCCATGCCGTCGTTGGACAGAGTAATTCCGTTGGCATAAGCTGTGACCTGGTCGACGATCAGTTTGAGGTCCTGCTCATACTGCCCCCCGGTCATGTAGGACTCGACATGCCGCTGGCACTGGGGTGGGACTGTGCGCCATGCGCTCATGTTGTTCGCCTCCACTGCAAGCCTCCATCTCAACCAGAAACCATTGCCACCTTCTGCCTCTGCTGGCACGTCGCTCGCCCTCAATTGGCAGCTCGGCTTGCCGAATGTTGCTTTGGGAAAGATGGCCAAGACCACTTGGACTAGTAGCTCCTGTACCCTATGCGCCATGGCTCTTATCATGTGAGTTTGATCCTATTACCAGATATACACAACATCATATTCAGTTGAAGAAGTGCAAAGATACAAGCATAGATATTTCCCTTAATTTCCGTGTTGCCGAAGCATCAATTTCATCTTGATATTTAAGAAATCAGCATTATAACTGCCACAGTATAGTCGCTTGAGACAGATTTCCGCATTGACAGACTTGAAACTGGAGCGACAAAGATTCATAACCTACGTGGAATAATAGCAAAGCGAATGATTCGGCTACGTCACATTATTTTATATATCAAAAATGGAAGGGAACTGAGCGTCGTCGATCTTACGAGGATCGGAAACCTGGATCTCAACCAAGAAGAGAGACAGATGATCATGTGTGCGGGCGAGAGAGAGAGAGAGAGAGAGAGAGAGAGAGAGGTTAGCTGAAAACGTGAATCACAGAACCGGGATATCTGAAATGGCGAAGGGGGATATATACGTCTTAGCCAAAGACGATTGACATTGAATACATCTTGATGATGTAGGCTAATGTTCGTCGACGGATGACACAAGGAATATAAATCTAAGACAATGGGCGACTATCAAACAACGGTTGCTTTGAGAAACAGCAAAGAAATTGCACTTGCAATTCGCTTGATCTGACGTAGAAGCCAGGTATTCTCCTCACAAAAGAATAAAATATATGAGGTGTAGAACAGACGTTGCTATACAAAGTTACCTGATAAAATCGAACACGTACTTTTCTTGTAGAAGTGGTCTTAAATTGAAATTTAAAATATTTATTAAATTATGTCTCGAGTTTGAGTATTTGCAAAACGCGATTCGTTGGACTCTTGAAGATTAAAAAAAGAGAAAATAAAATAAAATAAAATATGATAAAACAAAAAGCAGCAAAGCTTTCTTTTTCATTGCAAGGAGGCCGAATAAAGATAGTTATGTGGGGCCCAAAGATAGTTATGTTTGATTTTGGGTGCGCACACACATATTCCACGCAAAGAAGCCAATTGTGGGCCCAAGTCTCCTGTTTCTTTTCTTGCACTGCAGAAACCCTTTGGCGTGAATGAATCAGAAAGATTGTGGGCCCAAAGTCAAAGTCTTTGACTCTTGGGCACACGCATATAAAAGGGAAAACAAAACTCTACGAAGCCCCGAAGCCCTACGTAGAAGAAGCCGCGATAAGCCGCACGTCTGCTGAGAGAGGAGTTGCACGAAAGAAAGAAAAAGACACAGGAGATCTCTTTTTTTTAGTGTACGACTTGAACACGTGGTATTTTTGTGCTGTAAGTTTATGTCCAAGTGAATTATTTACTTTTAAACATTTTGGGTTTTTGGTTAAATTTAGGTGTGAGAAACACTCGAGTGTGTGAGCGATTATAAACTTTGATTCTTCAATTATAGTGAATTATTTACTGCTGTCTCTCCCCATGCACGTAGGTACCAATACTCGGATCGAACCACGTAAATTTCTAGTGTCCTTATTTTTCTTGTTTATTTTTCTAGCAATTTTGCGTTGATGTAAATTACAAGATCCTATCATTTCTGCGTATTATATTCTAACGATTGGTATCAGAGCTTGGATTAGATCTCTTGATTGTGATTTGGAGCTTTTGTTTGTTTGATTATTATCTGAAAATTTTGTTATTGCAATTATGTTTGAGAGGAAATCTGAAATTGAGAAGTTCAACGGGAGCAACAACTTTGTGTTATGGAGCATCAAGATGCAGGCTTTATTGACAATTCAAGGTTTGGCCAAGGCATTGGATGGTGAAGATGAGTTGCCTATTATAATGAAAGCCTCAGTAAGGGTAGAGCTAATGGAAAGAGCAAAAGACACAATCATGTTAATTTGTCAGATGAGATCTTAATAGAGGTTGCTGAAGAAAAGGATGCTGCAACATTATGGGCAAAACTTTAAGCACTTTATGTGAAGAAATGTTTGAACAATCACTTGTACATGTTGAAGAAGATGTTTCAATTTAGATATACTGAACGTACGTCTATCAAAACTCACCTAGATAAATTTAATAAACTCATGATGAATCTAAAGAACGTCAGTAAGATACTTGATGATGAAGAACATGACATGATGTTGTTAGTCTCTTTATCAGAGTCATGGGAGCACTTTACTGATTCACTGTTGTAGGGCGTACTACTATTACTTCAGAAGATGTAAAGTACGCCTTATTCTTTAAGGAGTGGCAGAGAAAGTTGCGAGATAACGGTCTAGCATAAGGAGTAGCATAAGCACTGACAATTCGAGGTAGAGAACAACATCGAGGGCCTAGTAGCAATAGAGGTAAAAGCATATCAAAATCACGTCATAGAAAGTCCAAGGATGCATGAAGTGTTTTGAGTGTCACGAGAAGGGGCACATCAAGAGAGATTGTCCAAAGCGGATAAATAAAGTTGATAGGCATAATGCCACAAGCAGTGTGACAAACGTTGCCGAGGGGAGCAATAGTGATGCAAAAGCTGTTTTATGTGCAACTACTACTACGTCAGGAGATGAATGGGTGCTAGATTCGGGGTGTTCTTATCATATGACGCCTCATAAGAACTGGTTTACTACTTACCAAATTGCAGATGGTGGTAGGGTTCATTTGAAGAATAATGCAGTCTGTAAGGCTGTGGGGATAGGGACAATTCGGATTCGAATGCACGATGGGGGTGGTGCGCACATTGACAGATGTGAGGCATGTACCGGAGTTCAAGAAAAACCTTATTTCTTTGAGGACACTTGTTGACATCGGGTGTAGGTACATCACTAAAGGTGGAGTAATGAAGATCTCTCGAGGTGCTATGATAATGATGAAATGGAAGAAAGTGAATACTCTCTATCATTTACCTAGGAGAGACCGTGATCAGAATCGCTACAGTTTCATCGGGTGAGTCAAACTCTAATTTGACTCAGTTATGGCATATGTGTTTGGGGCATATGAGTGAGGCATGTATGACAATGTTGAGTGAAAATGGGTTGTTGAAAGGTCAAAAGATAGGAAAGTTGGACTTGTGTGAGCATTGCATATTTGGAAAGCAACACCAAGTTAAGTTTACTACAGCTATTTATTCGACCAAACGAACGGTTGAATATATTCATTCAAACGTCTGGGGCCCGTCTTCGATTCCTTCGAAAGGAGGTGCCCGATATATGTTGACATTTATCGACGACTATTCAAGGAAGGTATGTGTATATTTTCTGAAGCACAAATATGAAGTGTTTGATCGGTTTAAGAAATTTAATGCATTGATTGAGAAGCAATTAGATAAACAAATCAAGTGTCTGAGAATCAATAATGGCATGAAGTTCTGTAGTAAAGATTTTATCAAGTTCTGTGAAAAAGAAGGTATTGTAAGACACCGTATAGTATTTGGGACACCACGGTAGAATGGCGTGGCAGAACGAAAGAACAAAACTTTACTTAACCGAGCTTGATGCATGCTTTTGCATGCAGGATTTAACAAGGAATTTTGGGCTGAGCGGTAAACATGGCATGTTACTAATCAATCTTTATCATCTGCTATCGAATGGAAGACTCCTAAGGAAGTATGGTCGGGGAAACTTGTTGATTATTCCAGATACGTATATTTAGATGTCCTGCGTATGCTCATGCAAGTGATGGTAAGCTTGAACCGAAGGCGAAGAAGTGCATATTTCTAGGTTATGCACATGAGGTGAAAGACTACCGGTTGTGGTGCACTGATCCCATATCACCAAGTTTTTTAATCAGTATAGATGTGATCTTCGATGAGACTGCAATGCTTCAACAGAGGGGTTCTAAGACACAACCAGCAGATAAGACATATCATGGTGTCATTAGCAAGGTGGAGCTTCAGGTGGAGACTCCGGAGACCTCTAAGGTAACAGAAGTCGAGACTGCAGATGAAGCCGCAATTCCTGAAGTCGGTGATAGTAAACTTTTTGCAAAGTTTAATAGAAATAATTTGCCTTTAGAAAATCACGGATGAATTTAGACTTTAGCGATTAGATAAAACTTCAAACAAAATAAAGGAGTTTAAACTTAAATAGTTAATTAGAGTTACAAATCAAATAAATGAGTTGAGGGAAGAGAATAAAAATATAAGGTTTATAGTGGTTCGGCTTAGATCAAGCCTACGTCCACTCTCTCATGCTGACGGCCTACTGATTAGATTTCACTAAGAGACAAAAGAGATTTTACAGTCTTGTGATCTCGACTTCACAGTGAAGAGTCTCTACTGGTCTCTCACAAAGTCTCACTATGAGTTTTTCTCTTTTGTATATAATCTTAAGCTTAATGAATGAAATAACAAGGAACTAGGAATCTTCAGACTTTGAAATTTTTCTTTCACACACTATCTCGAATAACTGGAGAGTTTGCCTTAAATATTCTTTCATGCCTTTATGATCGTTGGCACTATCCAAAGGAATTCTTCCAATCTACCCATTGGATATAATCAATTAAGGAGATCTCGAGTCGTTGGAAGATTTGTGATGAAAGCCCGTCAATCTTGTTCGCTCATACAATCAGGATCTTGGTTTTCATAAGTAGAACATTCCAACTTTACTCGCCTTCCAAAAGATTTGAATATTGGAATTGATTTCAATAAGGATAATCAATCATGTAGGTGCTAAATCCAGCCATAAGGTCATCCATAAACCATACGAATCGAATCCTTGAAGAAATAAAGATAATCTCGCATCTGGATAAGTCTTCATTTTTCAATCTGAAAATTGTTAGTGTGGGCAGACCTTGATCCTAAAGTCTAGCTGTTTTCAAACTTTCACACTAAAGTTCGGAAGTCTTCAGATTAGACTTTAGAAAGGTTTTGTCAAATTCTAAATAGTTAATGAGTTTTCTCCAACAAAAGTGAGGGTCAGAGGAGGGGCTTTAGCTTATTTATAGAGTTTTGACCAGACCTCTCATCACGGGCTAGGCCAAACTTGGCCCACACAAGTCATGCTCATATTTGACTATTAAGAAACTTTATAGGTTACCTTATTAGACCGAACTCGTAAAAACGGCAAGTCACAGTCTCACTTAATGTAGCCAACATAAAAAAAAAAAAAACTCTTACATTTTCCCATTTGGGCTATATTAGTTGAGATTGTATTATATGTGCGCACATTTATGTTGATCTAGAGATAATTCTCAACAATCAATCCGATCCCATGAAGTTTCAAATACTGAATCATGGTGGTAACTGATATATATACACAAAACATTCCATGGGCACAAGTGCTTTCAACTTTACTGCTATGTAAATGATGTCGAACATGTTATGGCGGTAACTGTCATCCCCTTTGTCGGTTGCTATTCTCTTACTTTAAGTGTCACATAAAACCATATATGCCACTTAAGAATATCTTAATGGTTCTAATGAACTCACATATGTCTTATTTTTATGATTAACATTTCTTTTTGTATAATTGAGACATATGTAAAATGCTAATAATTGAATACCCCTAGCCTTTACTCAAAGTTTACACAATACTCTGAGATTTTCACTAGATACATGTATACAACTCAATAACAATCCATACAAAAAGAGTTGACATAATTCAAAATGTTACCCATTGTAACAAAACACAGATGTAAACTTTATTAGAGCAAATTTAAAGCAGCTCCCACTAAATAACAACATCTAATGACTCTCCCAAGTCCATGTTTATGACATGTCGCTCAAATACACAAAGGCAAAGGCTTTTTGTTAGTGGATCTGCAATTATATTGCTTGTGGAATATACTCTACTGTGATATTGTCACACCCCAAAACCACAAAGAATGGGAATGACACGGCCGTCCTTCTTTACAAAAGACGCAGCCTCAAATACAACCAACAAACTGATATATATATATATCTCACACCATATATATCAGATAAACCAACAACTTGGTTGCAACATCAAAGTTTTTATAATCCACCAAAAGAGAAAAGAGATATACGTTTAAAACTCAAACGATCCAACTACTAGTAAGTATCATTTGCACCACTTCCTTAAATCATACCAAAAACAAAATAGAACTCCCCAAAAGTTTCCCACCGACTACGCACTCGCTTTATTCGCCGCTAGCTAAGGAACCTGAAAAGATTAAAGGAGGAATGGGATGAGCAACCACAGCTCAGTGAGTAGTACATATCTTCTAAGCAGATCAAACAACCACTATGCATGTATACAAAACAATACCGAATTCCATAACGCCAATTCAATATATAAAATACCTATCGAATCATATAAAAGTTATTTCTCATCATCAAAGCTTTATACTAATATGGAAAACTCATTTAAATCGCCATCAAAAGTCAAGTATCGATGGTCGAATCCATTGAATAATCTCCATCAAAAACACATATCAATGGTCTATCCATTGATCAATCTTTTGCTCAATAACTAACCATGGTCACGACACAACGCTTTGTGACAAGATGACCAAGATTCTCCCCTTGGTAAGGTCTCCACCTACAAAGCCGGTGGCTAGACCCAGAAGGATATCCTAAACCTGGTATGCATACCCCAAAAACCCCACTGGGTTCACAGTGATATTGAGCATAAATAACCATTCTCCAATACTAGAAATCCAATCAAGAAATCAATATCTTAAACCAAACAAATAACATTTTGCAACATAACCCATCATCCATTTCATATCCATTTCTCAAATCATCATAAATCTTTTCATAAATCAGTTGCAAAGCAATTTCATATATATTTTTCCACAAACCTTATATAACATGCTTTTAAAACATTTACAATCAACCAAAGAGTAGCAATTGCTCGATCTAGCTTTTATGCAATAAAAATGCTCTTCTTGATTCAATATATATACATACATACTTCAAGACATGATTTTATAAAACCAAAGAAGATATAGTACCACTCACCTCGTCGTCTATGACCAAACGACGAACAATACTCGTATCGTTGAACTCAAAGCCCTATCAAATAACCGAAGAATAATATTAAAATCTAATAAATATCTATCTCGACTACAAAATGACTAAGTTACGCCTTAACTCTAACAAAAGGACTTCTGCGCGTTAACAAATCGTATAACCAAAGCGATTGTTCAAGCCATTTGCACCATAAAGTTTAAGCGCAAAACTTGATCAAGCCTTAACTTTTTCTTCTGAACCCCGATTTGAATATACTTATAGTCAATAGAGAGCCCTTAACACATATTACAAGAATCCCAACTTGGCCATCCCAAAATCAAGTCGAAAAATGACAAAATACGGGCCCAAAGCTGCTGGACGCGTACTGTTCACTGCGCGAGGGAAACTTTGAAATTTTGTTTCGGACAAACCATAAGCTCAAATCACGATTTGTAAAATCCCACGGCTCCACAACACCCTAAATTACCATTCTTGCAAAAATATGCGGCTCAACGACTCCAAAATTAGACTTCGCCGCTCGGTTTCCAAAAATTTTGAATTTAAATCATAAATCCAAAAATTACTTCAATCGGACAAACGATGGCTTGATCTCTTACCAGGTGTTTTGTTATGGAGTCGAGTCGGCTTGGCGAGGCATCCGAGGCGTGCACATGCCAAAATTCCTTTTCTTTTTTTCCCCCTTTCTCTTCTTCTTCCTCTTCTTCTTCTTTTCTTTATTTTCTTTTTGGTGGAGGGAACTCTCAGCTTCTATTTAGTTGAGCCCTCTCCCCTCTCCTTTTTGCTTTACTGACTTTTCAGTTTCTTTTTCAGTTTCTTCTTTTGGGGCCCACTAACATAATATTACAGATATCACCATTCTATACCGTTTTATTTATGGTCAAAAACTTGACCTTCATATGCTTAGACCCTTTGAGACTTATGTTATTGTTGAAAAACAACACCACAAAGTTATTATTACAATATAATAGTATGGGTTTATCCACAAAATCAAATACAATCAATTCCCTAATGAGGTTCCGAACATAAATAGCTTGAGTAACAGTTGAAAAGCATTCTATAATATTTGCTTTCATGATAGAGGATGATATAAATTTCTATTTTTCACATTTCCACGATATTGCACCTTCTGCTAACATGAAATATATCCTATTATCGACTTCCTATCATCCTAACAACTTGCAAAGTCTACATCCGAATAGGTTTCTAGCCATAAATCACAAATGTATCTGTAAATTAGCATATAGTCTTTTGTCCTTTTTAAATACCTCAAAACTTTCTTGGCAGCAATCCAGTGATCATATATTGGATTTGACTAATATCTATCTAGAAGCCCTGTCACAAAAGCGATATTTGGTCTTGGTGCAAATTTGAGCATACATGATACTTTTAAGTATATTAGCATAAGGTATATCCTTCATTTGGTTTTTCTCAAAATTTGATTAATGACATTGTAAAATACTCAATTTGTCACCCTTAACAATAGAAATAGTTCCTAGCTTGCAATGCTGGGAATTTTTCCAAAATGCAATCAACACATGCCCTCTGAGATAAACCTAACATACGGCAAGAATGATCCTTATGGATCTCAATGCCAAAAACAAAAGAAGCCTCACCAAGGTCTTTCATATTGAAATTCTTCAATAGCATTTGCTTTGTCTTATGCAGCAATCCCATATCACTACTTGTAAGCAAAATGTCGTCCACATAAAGTCTGAAAAGAATAAATTTCCTCCTATTAACCTTACAGTATATGCACTAATCTACTTTGTGCTCAACAAAACCAAAAAAAGTGATGACATTATGAAACTTCAAGTACCATCGACTAGAAGTTTGTTTGAGACCATAAATAGCTTTCTTTAATTTATATACAGTGCTTATTTCAGACAAACTTCTAGTCAATGGTACCATTGACATATCGCTCTTCTAGACCATAAATAGCTTTCTTTAAGTTGAAAGTGATGACAAAGTCTTTGTTCATTTGGCTTTGAAATCAGGTCAATTCGATCTATATCGACAAAGATACGACTGTTCTCCTGAGCTTGCGCAGTACTGAAATTTCTGTTCATCTTGTTTCCCGTATGCGAGTTACTCTCCCGATCCTATTGTTTGAGAAAGCCTAACTTGGACTTACATCATTTGGCATCAAAGATTTGGAGGAGTGGACAATGCCTCCAAGACAAGCTAGATGTCGTGGCGGCATAACCATTCCCCTCGATGAAGTGCACACACTATCTAAGAATATGCAACAACAAATTGACGAATTGATGCGAGAAGTTAAGCGTTTGAGGGCTGAAGCAAATAATTCTCCACCCCATTCTAGGATTGAAGATTCCCATGGTGACTCTTCCTCTTTGGAGAGTGTTCAATCTATATACGGTCGGAGGCATGTTCGACATCGTTTACAACATATTCATGAGCCAAATTGGGAAAATGAAGTCAAGAAAGATGTTCCAGAATTTATAGGTACTGAGTCTCTTGATGAAATTGTTGATTGGCTAACACTTGTGAATGAGGTGTTTGAGCATCGAACTGTTTTGGAGAATCGTCGATTTGGGATCATTGCTATGCGATTCCGAGGCAAGGCGATTGCTTGGTGGAGACATGAAAAACAAACTCGCCAAGCCGTTGGCAAAGCACGAATCACTTTGTGGAGAAAGATAGAGGGCAAGATTCAAAAATATTTTCTTCCCAAAGGATATAAGAGAGATCTCTACCAACAATACCAAAATCTAAAAGAAGGTACATGAACGATGGACCAATACACCAATGAATTCAATGAGTTGGTGATTCGTAACAATATCCAGGACCCGGAGGAGGTGCTTGTGAACAAATACTTGAACAGTCTTCAATTTTATATTCAAGACACCTTGAAAGTCCTTGACATTTGCGACTTAGGAGATGCACACCAACGGGCACTCAAAATGGAGCGCTCTCGTTCTCGAAGACAACAATCAACTACCATGACAAGTTGGGCCACTAAGAATACCACTAGCACTGCTAAAGTTGCTGAGGTTACAACGCAATCTGCTAGTAAGCCTTCTACTCAACCCCATGTTTCGAAGCAACCTGCTATGTCTGAAATACGTTGCTATTCTTGTGGGGAGTTGGGTCATTGTGCTAGCAATTGTCGAATCAATAAGAATCGACCAGCCGGTAAAGCCTTCTTGGTGGATAATGATTCTGATGAGAATGCTGAGGATCCACTTGAAGAGGAGTTGAACAATGATGAAGAAGCTGCTGATGATGAACAAATAGTGCATGTTGATACTAGTGAACTTCTTATGGTGAGGAAAATTTTCTTTACTCCTCAAGATGACACTAGAGATAGGTGGCTGCGTACCAATATTTTTCATTCTGCTTGCATAGTCATGGGAAAGGTGTGTCAATTAATTATTGACTTTGTTTGTGAGAATATAATTTCTGAAGTAGCGGCAAACAAGTTGAAGTTGGAATTAAAAACGCACCCTACACCTTATAAAATGTCGTGGTTGAAGAAAGGCATCGAGGTAACTGTTTCAAAAACGATGCCTTGTTAATCTATCCATTGGTTCTATTAATTATGACAAGATATGGTGTGATGTTATACCGATGGATGCTAGTCACATTATTCTTGGTCGACCATGGCAATTCAATAAGAGGACTACACATGATGGTTATCGAAATACGTATTCTTTTGAATTTGGAGGCAAGAAGATTACGTTGGCACCTAGTAGGGAAGCTTTGAAAACTCCTGTAGTTGAGAATTCCTTCTCCCCTACGTTGTTTACAATGAAGGATATGAAGGATGCTTTGAAAGGAGTTCGTATCTTGTATATTTTGCTTAACTCCAGGTGTGCAAAATGGGCTGAATACATCCAGGAGTTCATTTTCATTATCAAGCATAAGGCTGGAGCTCAGAATCAAGTTGCCGATCCCTTAGTCAAAAGAAGAGCTTGCTCTCTACAATGCATTCTACTGTTCTTGGATTTGATTCTTTTCAAGAGTTATATCAAGAAGACCCCTACTTTTCCAAGATCATTCTTGATGCACACGAAATGAAGCTTGCTGATTTTGCTGTATGTGATGGTAATCTTTTCAAAAGAAACCGTTTATGTGTGTCGGGCTGTTCTCTTCGACAATGGGTGATCAATGAAGTTCACCATGAAAGACATTCTGGGTGTGACAAAACTATACAACTCGTCTTAGCCAAATACTTTTGGCTTCATTTGAAACGTGATGTACATCGGCATGTGATGAGGTGTCGACGTTGCTAAATTGGAAAGGGACAAGCTATTAATGTTGGCCTTTATTTGCCTTTGCCGATTCCACATGTCCCATGGGAGGATATCTCTATCGACTTTGTCCTTGGACCACCATGCACAAACAGAGGTATGGATTTGATCTTTGTTGTTGTTGATCGATTTTTCAAAAATGGCACATTTTATTCCATGTCAAAAAACTATGGATGCTTCGCGTATTGCCGACTTATTTTTCAAGGAAGTCTATAAGTTGCATGGCATTCCGAAGACCATTACTTTGGATCGGGATACAAAATTTCTTAGTCATTTTTGGCGACAACTGTGGAAGAATGTCGGTACTAAACTACAGTATAGTACTATGTTTCATCCCCAAACGGATGGACAAATTGAGGTTGTCAATCAAACATTGGGAAATCTATTAAGGACTTTGATCGATAATAATCTCCGTTCTTAGGAGACGCGGTTGTCACTTGGAGAATTTGCATATAATTGTGCTGAGAACCGTAGCACTAGATATAGTCCATTTATAATTGTATATGGTCGACAACCGAACACTGCTCTTGATCTTGCACCAATTCCTTTTGTTGAGAAGTCGAGTAGCAAAGTCGACGATATTGTTTCTCAAATGAGGGCAATTCATGAAGATGTGCGCCAAAGACTAGAGAGCAAAACTGAATCTTATAAAACGGACATCGACAAGCGGTGGTGTGAAGTTATTTTTGAACCTGGAGATTTTGTTGGGGCTTATTTGCCACCTGTCGTGACCTAAATTTCAGATGCACTATATAGGATTTAGGCTAATGGACTACTAAGTCTTAAACTTAGCTCGGCTTCTCCCAAGCCCATACAAATTCGCGACTTGGGTTTAATTTTGTTTAACATGCAAATTAATTTTATCTATGAGTCACCACTAATCAGTTTATGGTAGGTCGATTAAACGCCTAAGTAAAATAATGAGAGAATTATTTTATTCCTACAAACCAAAGACTTTGAGTATGGGGACTTGGTTACACAAGATTTTTCTAATGCCCTTTCGGTACCATTCTTTTTATTTTCAAAAATGTTTTTGTAGGCAGCTTGGGTTTATTTTAACTTAAATCTCTATCATGCAAAAGGATGACGGGTGACACTTAATGAATCAAACGAATTGCATCACGAGAATTAAATGCACAAAGCAAACAATTTTTTTGGGTTTTCTTTTATCTCGAAATTAAAACATGCACTTTAACTACATGACCTAATTTTATTAACAAGTTATTTCTAATTAAATGAACCTAACATGCAAACTAATTGACATGCACCTAAAAATTTTTTGTATTTTTTTTATTGAAATTCGAAATTTATAAAAACCTTAATTAAACTATCTAAAATGAATGGTCATTTAATTTAGTTTAGGGATTAATTTGACTTAAACCCTATCCTATCTTAGAAAACTATTTTTTTTTTTTAAGAAAAATGAGATTATCAAAATGTGCAAACATTATTTAAGATTATCTATAAAGAAATTCAATCATAATCTATTCAAAAAATTATCTAAAGGTGCAATCCTGAAAATGCAATCCTAATTTTCTAAACCAACACACTCCGATGCAAGATTTGATTTTTGATTTTTTTTATTCTTTTAGTGTTTTTCAAAGATAAACAATTATGAGATTACATCTAAGCTAAACAAGATATCCACCAAAAGAAGGATTAAAATAACCAAAAAAATAACTCGTTGTTGTCTCACGAGTTAAATTAACGATTATTTTAACCCTAAATATCACAACATATATGAAAAATTCAAAATAACTAAAAATTTGATTCGAGGTCTTACTGGTCAAATTAATAATTATAATGATTTAACAATTAAAATACCATCAAAATGCCCAAAAATTAATATAATTAAAAAAATGATCCGACATCTTACGAATTAAATTAAATAATTACAATAATTTTGGGCAAAACCCCTGCGGATAATGACTGCAATTTAATGAAAACCAACTCCCAATGTTCCAATTGGTACAATAATAGCAAAACTTAAAAAGAGTAAATAAAATAAAATAACATAAAATAAATGAAAGATAAAAATAAAAAGAAAAGTAAGCAACCTAAGCAAAGAGGGGCAGCAGGTTGGTCGACGTTAGGTGGATAGCGGCCGGCGTTGGAGCTCCGGCGGGGGCTGGGCCATGATGGTGACGGCGTGGGCTGTTGTAGAACGGTGGTGCAGCATCAAATGGTCACCATGGACAGGCGGAGGTTGGCCGTGGGTGTCGGATTGCGGGTGAGCTTGCTGGCGCGATCGTCGGGCAGTGGCGTAGGCGGCATTCGAGGGGCAGCGATCTAGCTTGGGTGGAGATGGAGCTAGAGCACCGCAGCAGCAAGCATAGAGCTGCTATGGAGTTGTCACACGAAGGAGGAGGCGTCGAACACCGGGCGGTCACGGACGGAGGTGTTGTAGGGGCATCGAGTTGGAGGCAGGTTCAGATCTGTTGGCATTATAGCAGCCGAGCAATGAGATCGAGACAGCAACAATGGGGGCGACGTCGTGGATGTCGGGCGTTGGCGCAATGGCGTCAGCTGGGGGAGGTGAACCATCGGTTTGTTGAGCGTGGATTGCAGAGACTGAGGCATGGCAGGTGAGGCGAACGAGAGCGTAGAGAGGGGCATCGTCGAGTGCAGGCTCGAGCGGATGTGCAGGTGGCGCGAGCTACTGGTGCTGGGTCATGGGCGCTGCAGGCGCGGTCGTCAGTGGTGAGTAGATCGTGGAGGCATAGGGGTGTAAGAGCAGTGGCGACCGGTGGCTGTGGCTGGCGAAGTGGCAACGTTGGAGGCGCAGTGGAGGCGCGGTGGGCAGCAGCGACGTCGATAGCTCTTCTGGGAAGATGAACAGTTGCCCCCTTTTCTTTTCTTTTTTTCTTTTTCTCTCTCCTCACTTGTCTCTCACGTCACTTCCTCTCTGTCTTTCTTCTGCACTTTTTCAGAAAAAGACCAAACCTCCCATTCTTTGCTAACCTTTTTCCTTTTCTTGTCAAATAAAGAAAAGAGAAAGGGTTAATACCATGAAAAACCCCAAAGTGGTACACTTGTGACAAATTTACCTAAAACTATTTTTTCGACCACCAAAAATCCTAAACTGGTATACCTTTGACAAATTTACCCCAAACTAGTACACTTGTGATAAATTTACCCTTTGTTATTTTTTATTAAATTTTATTCTCAAATTATTTAGTTAAATGACACGTGACAGTTGACCAGTATACCAATTTATGATTTTATGCTCCGTTTGTCACAGTTTACAATTTTTGTGATTTTTTATGGTATTAATCAAATTTAGCAAATGGTATATTTGTCACAAATTTACCATTTTTGGGGTTTTTTGTAGTCGAATAAATTAGTTTGGGGTAAATTTGTCATAAATGTATAAGTTTAGAGTTTTTATAGTCAGTCGGAGTAAATTTGTTACAGATATACCAATTTGGGGTTTTTCATGGTCAAAAAAATAGTTCGGGGTAAATTTGTCACGCGTGTACCAGTTTGGGGTTTTTCAGAGTATTAACCCAAAGAGAAATGATTTTCTTTTTAACTAAGACGGACGAAGGTTTCTTTTCCTCGCACAAATTTTTCTCTCAATTTTTTTATTCGCCTCCCGGTCACGAAAAATGTTGCTTTCTTTTATAGTGATTCTAGACTACCACTTTCCATGGCAACTTTCAAGTTTCCATCTTCTGTTGCATTAATTCATGGCTACAAATCGGAGCGTGATTTCGTGATCAACTTGATCTTATTAATTCATGGCTACCAATCGGAGGGTGATTTCACAATCAGTTCGATCTTGCTTCGATTCCTTCTATTTTATAAAAATTCCTACTCTTTACTCACCTGATTTTCTAATTGCTTCCGCATTTATCAAAATCTAAATATTCATCTGAATTTCCAACATCCATGCATAATCAATCAGATTGATTTTCCCCAATTTTTCCTTTTATTTGTTGCGATGCGATTTTTATTTTTTATTTCCTTAGGGTTGCCAAAATTAGGTGTCAACACCATCGAAACGGCATCTCGTCAGAAGTTATAACAAGCTTAGTGATTAAAAGCTTGGACCTCTCAAAGTTCTTGAGCGCATCAATCCTAATGAGTATCGATTAAATCTTCCTTCTCATTTGAAGATTCACAACGTCTTCAACATTCGACATTTAACGCCTTATGTGGAGATTCTTCTGATGATGATGGTGAGAATTCAAGAACGAATTCTTTTAAAGATGGGGAGGATGATGCAGCCCACATTGAAGACCAACTCTCTCGACCAAGAAGATCGGCTCACATTCAAGCTCGACGAAACCAAGAAGCATTATCGATATCTTGAGTCCATCCCAGAAGCTTGAAAGACACCTTGGGAGCTCGCATGACGCTTTAACTAGTTTCTAGTTTCTATGCTCTTTACTATTTCTCCTAGTTTCAATGCTGTCTTTATTTCTCCTAGTTTCAATGTTCTGTCTTTATTTCTTTGACGATATAAGCTATCCAATTTCTTGTAGAAGACATAAGACTTTTGATGAATGAAAACTTTGCTTTGAAGCAAGTATCGTGAACCTTGTAGAGTTCATACCCTTGAAAACTTAGAAGAGTTTTCACTTCGTTCTTGAAGAGTTGGAGCTTTCAAAATCTACATCCTTGAAGAGTTGCAGTCATCGATCTAGAAGAATCGGTACCTTTTCAACTTCCTTGGAGGCCTAGAAGAGCAACCAACGAAGTTTTTATCTTTTCCTGTTCTGTTTGATATTTCCAACCTAAATTCGACCATCCTATAGTGCTTATTTCAGAAAACCTAAAACAGAGAAATTGTAGATCTAGAAGTCTTTGTTCATTTGGCTTTAAAATCAGGTCAATCCGATCTATATCAACAAAGATACGACTATTCTCCTAAGCTTGCGCAGTGCTGAAATTTCTGTTCATCCCGTTTCCCGTGTGCGAGTCACTCTCCCGATCCTATTATTTGAGAAAGCCTAACTTGGGCTTGCATCACTCATCATCATGAGAAGAGCAAAGGGGGAAAGGCCAGGTTTAGGGGTACTTGATCACAAGAGGTTCCTCATGGCTTGTGTTCCAAAAGACGCCATCACCTTGCTTTTTGAATCAAGCCTCTTGTGAGTTTCCTCCAAGAGATCGCGAGTTCTCCCAAGCTCATACTCCACGTGATACCCACATGGGCGACACATCCTAGAAGAAGGGGTTAGGTATGGATATCGAATTTAAAGGTATCTTTATTATGGTAGCCCTCTCAACAGTATGCTTTGCCCATAAGGATGACATCACTTCATCCTTTGGGGTACTCTCATATCGAGTATGCTATATCATGGTAAGTTTCATCAAAACTTGTACCCGCTTGACTGGTTTATTTATATGGTCTAATTGTTTATGACAACCTAAAAATAAGACGGGAGTTGCCACTAGTCTCATTTTGGGGGTTGGTTAAAAAACCTAATTGAGGGTCGAGAGTGTTCCCTCAACTTTTACGCAACCAAATATCTGAATTCGAGGACTTGGATTACACTAATATTTCTATTAGTGCCCTTTTAATATCTAAACAGTATGTTATGTTTTCTTAACATGTCAACTTCTTTTTACATTTTCGGAATTATTAGTCCTAAACTAAGCGATCATGCATCGTTGGTTTTTTTTTTTTTGATGACCCGAGAACCGCCGTCAGCCGACAGCCTAAACATAAACCCGGGACGGACTGAGCCACCGCCACAGACTCAGCCGCATTTGAGTCGTGCGAACGCGACGCCTCTGGGATTCGAATCCCTCCCCTTCTTGAGGGGGAGAGGGCCCGAAGCTAGCTGCGCCACCGTGGGTGGTGGTTGCATCGTTGGTTATTTTCATTCTATTCAATTTCTAGAAAAAAACAATAAAAGAAAAACACAATTGAAAAATATGAGGGAAAGAAAAAAAACCTGCAACTCATCAAACTTTATATAAGAAATGGAACCCGAGATATATATTGGGGAAATGAATAGTACATGATAATGGTTGGAATGGACATCAATCTCCACTGTTTTTGCGCTTTCTCCATCTTTGGGGTCCTAATCTAAACCTAATATAGGAAACTTATAATTAGGTGCATACGGTAGAAAGAAACAAGCATACACATCTAAACAATAAAAAACAAGACATCATGTCGAGATCAATCATTTAAAGGAAGTGCAATATGAAAGTCAAATTTTTGGGCCTCGGGGTCAGCCTTTGTCTTTCATGCGAGGGTCCTAGGGTTTTCCCTTGATATCATGCATCGACCTTACCATTCATCTAAAAGTCACTTGCATTGCAAAAATTTAAATATGCATACAGGTCTTTTGAACCTCATTTCTCAATCAATCAAGTAAGAAAGTGAATCGTCGATGGGTCACTTATTACCAAGGGCATGTGCCAATCACAAACATAGGCAATTTCTAATGCATGATAGTATTATATATATGAGGGGTACATGTGATATTTCAAAAACATATTTTGAAATCATTCATTAAAAGTTTTAAGACAAAGTAACGTCTCAACTATGAAAGGTATTTAATTGCCAAGGCTAGCCCAAGACTTGCATAAATGCACTCACAAGTATCGCAGGCATTTTGGATACAATTCAAATTGTGACTTTCACGACGTCAAATCATGATTTTAAAGAAGTTTGAAAAATATTTAGGATTAAGGAATATTTAGGCTATGGAACACATTCGATTGCCAAGGCTAGCTTGGAGCTTGCATAAATGCACTCACAAGCATCGTAGGTATTTTGAATATAGCCCAAATCATGATTTTTTCTTAAGCCAAATCGAGTTTTGGAGAAGAATTTTTTTAGAAGTCGTTTTTGAGAAACATCACATGTACCAATTTTTTTTTTTTTTTGGAAAAATGCAATTTGAAAAAGCCGATTGTTTAACAACAAAGATCAAGGTATTTTGAACAACTTTCATGAAGATGGCATGACCAAATAGGTGCATTTATGGACTCGATTTCATCAAAAGAAATTTTGGACCAATGTAGGATAGACTGTCCTATGTTCAGATCTAAGTGATTTTGACCTAGCTAAACATGTCTAAATTTTTTCAAAAAAATACATAAAATACACTACACTTATACAAGAAAATTTTATGAAGGAAAGTTGTTTCAAACTCAATATAAAAATTAGTACAAATGGCAACATCAAAGATCAATACAGAACATATTGACCTAGGCTTAGATCTGAGTAGATCTGACCTAGTTGAACACATCCAAAAATCATGAAAAAATTACAGAAGATACCCAAGACAATTTGGAACAAAACTCAAGGAGAAAATTTTATCAAAAAATAATTACGAAAGCTGGTACAAAAATAACAAAACCAGAACGCGGAACAAAAACAGAATTGAAAAAAAAAAAACCTAAACTATTGTAGAATCGCTCATCTTTGGAGATATTTTTCGAGGGTCAAACAACGCTCGATTGGAGCGTGCAACCTATCATTTCAATGCTCGGGATTATTATCTAATCTTAAATGACTCAAGCTGAAATGAGGTCATTTCGCACCTCATTTTGGTCAAAATAGAAAGTTACTTCTAGTGTGAAAAACGTGCAGAAATAAGAATGATTTTTTAGGATCGACCTATCCAAATGATTTTCAAAAATTTTGGAAAAAAATGTATGTTGTAGAGAGACATATTTTGAACAATTTTCATGAGGGTGTTGATTTAAGATTCAATGCACAGAAATCCACAGAAAATCAACGAGCAGCCAGGATCAATCAATACATAACAGTGAACTAAAATCAGTCAGTTTTCTAGAATCATTTTCTGATTTTCGAAGCAAATTTCAGATAGCAAACGACATCAGATCAGGACGTGCTATAGTTTATTGGAAAGCTAATCAAGTCATCTTTGACTCTCATGAAGGCATCAAGCACAAAAAAACACACCTACTAGCTCGTTTCCAGGCATATGCATAGAGAGATCCATCATGGATCCGAAATTGCAGAGCAATGATCATCCAAGCAATCAAACATATCATCATCATCATCAAAGCCTATCTACTTCCATCCCAATAAATCCTAGGCATCATCAAGTCATCATAGACCTTATAAATCAATCCCTAAGATGAGCTCTAGCCCCGATATCCTATTGAGACCTTGCTTCATCGAACTCGAGACCAAAGAGCTTACCCTCGTAATGTTTTCACATAAATCGAACTCCCACGAACTATCACAGAACCACCACAACACCTAGGAATGTCAAGGACTGTCTCAAAGGGACTGAGATCACCAGAGATGCTGAGAGGGATGGTGCGGCCAAAGGAAAAAAAAAATGTGTGCAAAGATGAGAGGGAGAAAGTCGATGGGGAGAGAGAGAAAAAAGAAAGAGAGAGACTCCCTTCACTTTTCAAATTTGGAATTCCACAAGTCCCCCCTCCCCCTTTTCAAAAGAAAATGATATTTATATGTGCATGAGAGAGACCATCCTAGCTCTTGGATTGATCCAAGGGTTAGGATGTCATCTTTCTTCTTAACAAACTTAATAGCCCTACAATGACACCCAAATCCATAACATGTTTAAATTGAATGGTCACAATACATTTTCAATGGACGGTGATAATCTAATGTTTAGGTAAGGGATTAGTTGGAGTCCTTTTGTAATTTCATTAAACTTGGGGGGCAAATTTGCAAATTTCATAAATGTGGGGAAAATTTCGAAATTTGAAAATTAAGGGCATAAATGCATTGGCCATGAAATGGATCAACTGAGGGTGGTTTTTGGCAAAAAAAAATGACCGGAAAAATTCGCCGGTCAACACTAGTCAAATGTGGTAAACGCTGGTCAACACCAGGTTGACCGGGTTGAATTTTTGTTTGAATTTTATTCTGATTTTTCTGGCTTTACCTAATTTAAACAAAACCAAATATTTCTACATGAATCAAATCAAATGAGATGCAATTGGGCTATCTCAAGTCGACTAATTATGCACAAAATGTTTAAATTCTTGAATCCCTATAGTGAGGCCACAAGCTAAACTCATATTTTTAATACAATCTCAATTGGTCAAATTGAAGCTCAATTATTTTAATTACATTTTAGTCTAGAATGGGCCAAGTCAAATTATATCAATTGAGGCATCTTAGTTGGGTTTTTTAACCTCTGAATAAGGCAAATCAACCAAACTAGAATGTACCCGAGTGAATCTCCCAAAATTGACCTCGGATTTGGACTTATCTCAAGAACATGAGTAAAATGCAATCGTCCATTCGTAAATTATGAAGAATTGATTTTGGTCCCCTAATTAGGGTTCAAAACGGCAATTTGCATTTTGACTTGATAAATCGTGAAATTGGATGCGCAAGTAGATTTCAAACAGTCCCTAAACAAAATAGCAAAAAAGAAACTATGCCTAATTATGACTAGAATAAAAGTAATTTTATTTTTGGTCAATTTAGAACTTAAAATTGAAAAATTCAGAAATCAAGGTTCTTAATTGAATTTTGTGAATTTTCGACACAAGAGTTACATTGACATAATCTGTACAGCTTATTGAACATATTGCAACACCAACCTTATTCGAATTAAAAAACATAGGCATAATATTATTCTTTATTCGAAAAGAGTAGCCACATAAGTCCAAACACGATACAAAAACTAAGTTTCGTTTAAAGGAAGGTATATAAAAGGTGTTTCTTAGTGTCAAATTGAAACTAAAATCTAAAATCAAAATGAAATCTCCCACGAACTCAATGTTGATTTTATTGTTGTTTCCCACAATGAGCTTTAATTCATCATGATTTAGCATCCTTCTATTTGTGAATTCCTGTATGAAAAATGCAACATGATTAGTTGCATCACTATCTGGCTACCAAGAACTGGACGAGGCTTCAGATAGGTTGGATTAATAAACAAATACCAAAAATTTATTACCTTTAGGCTCATTCTTGGACAACCAAGCTTTATATTTATTGCAGTGTTTCTTTATGTGTCCTATATTTCTACAAAAGTAGCGATGGACACTTTTCTTCGTAAAGGATGCTTTTCTAGGACCCATGCCGTTGGAAGGACTAGTAGCTTTAGAATTTCCTTTATTAGGAGCTATATTGGTAGAAGGGCCTATGGCTTTAGGATTTCCTTTATAATTAAGATGTACAATCCCTTTACCCTTCCTGCTGGTAGAACTGGAGGCATACAAGATGAGATGTCCTCTTTCTTTCTTTAGTTTCTCTTTCTTCGCCACCACTCTAACCATCAAGTCATTAATTGACCATGTCTCATCTTGCGAACTATAATTGGTCTTGATAATTCCATAATCAAGAGGAAGAGTATTTAATACTTAATGCACAATGCAAGTTTCACGAATATCAATTTGAAGAATTGGAAGTTTTGTCTGTAGGTCCACCATCCTAAGCACATAATCTTTAACCCCACTTGAACCATCATACCTCATATTGAAGAGTGTTTGCATTAGGGTATTAATTTCAGCATTAGAAGAGACACGATACCTAGATTCAAGGGCTTCCATCATTTGCTTAGCAGTATAGTCAGCTAGTAAGCCATTAATCAAATGTTCCTAAATAGATCGATTCATAATGAGCAAACAAATCCTATTGCTTTTTCCCAAGTAGTGAGGTGTACTTTTTGGGCTTTTGTACTAATATCAATAACATCTGCCAATCTTTTCTCAATAAGAGCTATTAGGGAAATTTCTTATGATATTTTGAAGATGACAAAATAAATTAAAGGCTACTAATGTGTTTAAAGGTTGAATAATAGACTATGTAGATAATATAAAATATAAAGTATATTGTCAAAGTCTATACTTGGAAGAACCAAAAGACAGACTCTATGATATTGTCAAAGTTTATAATTGGAAGAACTAAAAGATAGACTTTATAATATTGTCAAATGCTATACTTGGAAGAACCAGAAGACAGACTCTATGCTAAATCTGAACTTATTCAGATTGACGTCCAGATTGTAAAGTCTACTTCAGTTCAGACTGATGTCCAGATTTCAAAGTCTATTCAGTTCAGACTGACGTCCAGATTGTAAAGTCTATTTAGTTTAGACTGACGTCCAGAGTGTAGACTCTATTTCAGTCTGAAGACACTTAGTCTCTATTTCAATCTGAAGACACTCAGACTTTACTTCAGATAGAATACTCTCAGACTTTACATCCAGAACGAGACACGAATTCAAAATGAAACAACTTGACAGAATGTAACACAAGCCCTAAATATATAACGGCTCGTGATTTGGTTTGGATTCCATATCAAGATAGATTTGATTTACTTAATCTAATTAATTGACGATTGGATATTGAAGACAAGAACTTTCTATACAAAGAAGCTCTACTTATAGAAAACAATATTATGTTTGTATGGGAGATCAAAATTAACTCAGGATTCTACTTCTATCACTCAACGGCTACTAAATCTTCTAGATATAGATCTATCAAATAGGTCGATTGGAAGACGATCATCTAGATACTATCCAACGGCTAGTTTAGAAGTGGAGGAGTATTTAACAAGATCAAGGACCGATGAGCAAGTAAGAGACTGAGCGTAGAATTTATAATTTCAAAGTCTAAGCAAACTTCGATCATACACTTGTCTTTGGTGAGTTTAAACGTTTGTGATTGTGAGAGGAATACCAAATGAGTGACTTAGTGAGATAGTGTGATCTACTACTAAGTGTTTACACTCAAAGTTGTAATCTCTTGTTGATTGCATAGTGGAGTCTAGCCAAAAGATTGTTAGCGTGGGAGAGTGGACGTAGGCTTGATCTAAGCTGAACCACTATAAATTATGTATTATTATTTTCTTCCCTGAACTCCTTTATTTTGTTTGTAGTTTTATTTAACTACTAAAGTTTGAACTTGCTCAAAATCTATTGTTCTTCAGATTCGGTTTCAAAAGTCTGTTGTTCATTAGACTTAGATTCAAAAGTAAAATATTTTACTACGTTTTGCGAAAAATTTTCTTCACACTTATTCACCCCCTTTAGGTGTTCATACTAGCATTTTCAATTGGTATTAGAGTTTTGGTGCTCGTTTTATTGAAGTGTTTTTCTTTCTGAGCTAAAGATCTTCTATGACTGGTATCTTGGCACTAGGACTTATGGAATGACAGAGCAACACCAGGCCACCATATTTTGATGGAAATGAATATAACGTTTGTAAAAATAAAATGAAGACATTCCTAAAATCCAGAGATCCCTTGCAATGAGATGTTGTGGAAAAATGAATCAATCATACTGCTGCGTCTACATCAAATAAGAATGACAAAGACAAAGAAACCAAACCCCCCGCTCCTATGCCTCAGATAGAGATGTCCAAAAAAGAAGCTCTTGATGCAAAAGCCATGTATTCTTTATATTGTGCCTTGTCTCTTACTGAATAACAGAATCTATTCATGTGAAATGGCAAAAGAAGTTTAGGATAGATTTCATGTCACTTATGAATGGACTAATCGTATAAAATAGACAAAAGTAAACTTTCTACTTGACCAATATGAATCGTTCAAGATAAAGCTAGGAGAGTCAATTGGATATGTTCAATCGTTTTGCAGAAATTGTAAATGGTTTGGTGTATCAAGGTCATCCAATTTTTTCCCCAATGAAGGTCAATAAACTTCTCCGAGGTCTCTCAGAAGATTGGAATCATGTCAAGACCTCAATCCAAGAGACTTAGAGATTTATGCCACTCTCCATTGATGAATTGATTGGCCCTCTTCAATCCTACGGAGTGGAACAAATCAACGACAAAGATCCTGAAGGTAAGGGGTTGTTTGGTAACCATCCAAATAATACTCGATTATGATTTTTTGTTCCCAGGAGTAGTAGTTGGAACATAATCGCGTTTGGTAAAATTTTTGTTCCAGGGAACAAAATTCTATTATTTTGTTCCCAAAAGTAGATTTGGAACAGAATCAAGAATTAGAAAAAAAAAAAAAAAGTTGATTCTTGTTTCGAGAACAAATCAAAGAATCAAAACCAACTCCTTTTATTCTTCTATTTTCTCTTCTTCTATTTTCTTCATCTTCATTGACCGCTATCCCGCTGCCACTGTCCGCCGCCGGTCGCCAGAACCAATCTGGCAAGCTCACCGGAGGCAAGCCCAGCCACTGGTGAGGCTCAGCCTCGCCCAATCAAGCGAGGCCCACCTAGCCTCGGCGAGGCTTGCCCAGCCTCGCCGATGGCCAGGTGGGCCTCGCCTAGCCCCAGTAAGGTCAGCTTGGCCACCAACGAGGCTCGGCCTCACCAGATTTAGCGAGGCCGAGGCTCGCCTTGTTGTCAGCAATGCTCGGTCGATGAAGGCCGACCTCACCGAGGGCCGGCGACACTCTAGTGAGGTCGCCGGCCCTTGTCCTGGCGATCACCAGTCCATCGGCGGAAGAGAAGAAGAAGAAGAAGAAGAATAGGAGAAAAGGGAAGAAAAGAAAAAAAAAAGGAAATAAGAACAAAATTATTTAAAAATTAAAAGAAATTGATTTAGAACAAAATCAATGAGTACAGTACCAAACACAATTATATTCTAGAATTAGAAATTTTGGACAGTTACCAAATAACTTAAAATGTTTAGAAATTGTTCCCGAGAACAAAATAAAAACGAATCATTTCATATCAGAATCTATTCCCGGGAATAGAATTGTTACCAAATGCACCCTAAAAGTACATCACTTTAATATCTAACGCTGATTTTGATGATACAGACTCAGAAAATGATATGAACGACTAAGAACTTGCTTTTATGATCAAGAAATTCAAAAAGCTAAGTAGAAAATGAAGGAAATTCAGTGGAAGAAGACAATACAAGTAGAATTGGCAGAAAAGAACAATGAAAGAAGATGATAAGCAAGGAAATATATACTTGATGGCACATTCAGACATAGACTCAGAATCAATGTTTAACTCTAACACAGACTTAGAATCCGATGAGAAAATCGAGATAAGCAATTAAAAAATTCCTATCAAAGTTTCAAAGTATATAAATGAACTTTGCTTAAATCTCAAATATTCTCTTAAAAGGATCTCCAAACTAAAAAGGAGAATTCATGGCTTAGGCAACAGGATCTTTCTTGAAAAGAAAAGTTTGAAATTTTGCAAAAAGATTTTTGACAAATGAAAGAAAGTCAAGATTTACTTGTCAAAGAAAATGATTCTTTAAAAAAGAAATTTTCAAATATTTCGACAAAATTTTCAAAGGGTTCAAAAACATTAGAGCATATCTTTTCCATACAAGTACTTTACTATAACAAGTCGGGACTTGGCTTCAATAAGGAAAGTGATTCTCTGATAGATTTTCCTAAAGTTAAGGAAAGGCTTAGACAAAGACTTTCTAGACTTGCGTACAATAAACATTTTCAAAGGATTTTTACAAAACCTATTGGTCGAAATGCTCTTAAGTGTTCAAATTGTGGAGACTCATAACACTTTGAGAAAGAATATCATAAAGTCTGTAAACCTATTAAGAAAGATTGAATAAAAACAGCATACTCTACTAACTCTCATAGACCCAAGAAAATATGGGTACCAAAGAAAAGATGAGTTGTTTTTGCAAGAAATAAAGAAAAAGAAAAAAGAGAATTTGGTAAGGAATGTATTTTTTATTTGGGCACATAATTCTCATTATGTTTGATATTCGATATATCATTGGTTGATTCAGATTTTATAATGATTATATTCTATGATTTGTTTTATTAATGAAAGAATCGTGTGATTTGTTTTTGTGATTCGTGGGTTGAGATTTGATTTAATACGTACGATTATTTTTGATATCCTGCTTAGAGACAATTAAGTTTACTTGGATTAATTTTATGCTCTCAGATTTTGTCATATTTTGCAAAGTGAAAATCTGTTTTATGTGATATTAATTTATTATGCAAAATATTATTTCTTAAATATTCAAGGATTTTATTCTCTCTGATTTTATTGTGCTTTGACTAAGTGAGAATTTCTTTTTCAAGAATTATTGTGCATAATGTTCTTTCCTTAATTAATATGTTATGATGAGTTTAGAAAGAATATTTGATTATTCATGGAAATTTTATATCTTGCTCTAACGAAATGGAAGGATCCAAATTGATGAATACCAAAAAGGAAATGAGTTGATTGCAAGAAATTTTATAGGGAAGAATGATTGAGAATCTACGCAAATGTTGGTGCAATCAAAAAGGTTTCTCATGCGAAGATTGGTAAGATTTTTTTTTTTTTTTATCAATGATATATTTCAAACATATACCTTGGGTAAGAGAATTTTTTTTTATCATCCCATTTTACAAATTTTCTACATGCATTTATTATGATTTTAGATGATTGCTTATGAATTATAAATTATTTATATTGCAAATATCTTTTGTTATAAACATAAGGCATTGCATTTTATTTTTTTAAATTGCTTGATTTGGCACATGATAAAAATATCTACTTTCTTTTTGCGGAATGCATCGATAATATACTTTTGAGATTTATGCTTAAGGAAATCTCTTTGATCTTGAAAGATATTATTGCATATTCATGGATAGTTTTACTATATTCTTAGAAGATATCTTATATCTAGCAAGTTTTGATCCGCAAATTGGAGAAAGGTATTACGTAATATTTTTGTAAGGATTGTTATCCATTATACAAGAATTTGCAAGTGACAAAAGAATCTTCCATATGGATTTTGGAAAGCTAGATTTGAAAATCATGGAGATTCTGTACTATTTTGTTGGAGGCTCAAAAATTCTCTTCCTTATGCAAAGTTTTTGCAAATTATTGAGCAAGTCCTCAATGTGTTGTACGAAAGGTTGAGTAGCTCTAAATTTTTATAGTTGATAATTTTATATATGTTATTCAATTTATTTATTTGAAGAAAGGGTATTTTATATTATGTAGATATTATTACAGCTTATTTGTGCAAAAAGTTCGTTAAGTTTATGCAAGCTGAATTTGAGACGAGCTTGATTGAAGAAAATAAATTTTTGCCTCGAATTCCAAAAAGCAAATGATCGTTGCGGATATTGTTGCTATGAAGGAAATAATGGAAAAATATTATGTTCAATGTGCACTAGTAGCAATTAGTGCTATTCACAAATTTTGTCCTGATGACAGGGGGAGAAAGTGAATCCAAAAGAGAATGGAAAGAATCGTGATCACCTCAAAAATGCAACAAATTGAGGGGGAGCGTTGATCAATTATGGAATTTTTTTTTTTCAATTGATCGTGATCTTGATTATTATGGAAGGAATGAAAAGGTAAATGTGTTAAAACTTACCAAGTTCTACAAAATCCGGTTAGTGCATCTTTTATTACCTTTTGTCATTAACAAATCTTTTATTGATATTATCATTTTATTATGACAAAAATGGTAAGTGAATCTTATAATGCATCCATGATTTTTATTGGATATTTGCTGATATAAATATGATTGAAGTGAGCTATATTGCATATCTTTAATATTAGATTTACTTTGTAAAAGCTGATTTTTTAGAAATTGTATTTCATGTAAGATATATTTTTTTTATATTCTCTAAGTGATATCATTTCTATTATTATCGCTTTTTGATTATGATAAAAAGGGGGAGAGAATATAAATATGTATATGTGTTGATTGGTTGATATTATTTATTGCATAGTATTGAGCTGCGATTATTTTTTTTTCTATATATTGTTATGCTCAATCTATTTGTTGTCTTTTGATTCAAATCACATTTTTTGAAAATCTAAAATTTGAAAATTGATTTGTCAATATTTTAGAAAGTGTAATTACACATCTGCATATTCAAAAATTGTTTTGTCATTATCAAAAAGGGAGAGATTGTTAGGGAAATCCCTTATGATGTTTTGAAAATGACAAAATAAATCAAAGGCTACTAACGTGTTTAAAAGTTGAGTAATAGACTATGCAGATAATAGAACATGTAAAAGAGATTGTCAAAGTCTATACTTGGAAAAATCAGAAAACAGACTCTATGATATTGTCAAATTCTATACTTGGAAGAACTAGAAAACAGACTCTATGCTGAAACTAAACTGATTCAAACTAACGTCCAGATTGTAAAGTCTACTTCAATTCAGACTGACGTCCAAATTGTAAAGTTTATTTAGTTCAAACTGACGTCCAGATTGTAAAGTCTACTTCAGTTGAGACTAACATCTAGATTATAAAGTCTATTCAGTTCAGACTGACATCCAAATTGTAAAGTCTATTCAGTTCAGACTGGCGTCCAAATTGTAAAGTCTACTTCAATTCGGACTGACCTCTAGATTGTAGACTCTATTTCAATCTAAAGACACTCAGACTCTATTTCAGTCTGAAGACACTCAGATTTTATTTCAGTCTGAAGACACTCAGACTGAAAACACATAAAAAACACATAAACTACTACAAAAAAAGATCTGAAGAGGCATAATTGTTGCACATGAATTGAATAGATGTGAACTGAAAAAGACATCTCACTAATATCGAGCCATTAATAACCTATAATTACAATATCATTTGCCTCTCCTACAATACCAAAAAATGATTTATTTTTCTCTTAAAGTTGCTAGGTCCTTGTATTATGTCATCATTAAACATGAATATTCAACTTTATATGGAACACTTGTGTTTGAGGGCCTTAGAAGATAGGTTTTAGGTTTCAAAAAACTCAGAATTGATATTAATAAGGTAGGTTCCAAGGCAGGGCTCACCCTACCACATGCACACCCCCATTATTATATATTTTTTATGTTTTAGTTTTTGACCCAAAATTTAGTCTTAAGTGTAAAGGAAGAGGTAAAATACTTAAATTTTAGATAAAGTATATATCTAACAATTTAAACTTATACAAATTTTTATAGTAATCTCACAAAATTTTACATTAATAATAATATTTGATATTTGAATTGCTATATTACGGTGGTTAATCCATGATGGGCTACGTTTAAGAGACACCAATTGGTCTTGATGAGATGTGATTGAAAAACACCTCTTCAAGAGGTGTGAAGGTTATCTATTAAGAGGAAGTTAAATAACTCCACAATTATAACTTCCCCATGACAGAAAAATCACGTTCTTGCATGGTGACAACACAGCAACAAGGTAACTAGAAAATTAGCCGAAACAAACAATAGCAAGTTAGGCTTGAACTTGCTCTGATACCATGATAAATTTAGAGACAAAGAACGTAAACGCAATTTAACGAGGTTTGGCTTAAATAAGCCTATGTCCTTGGGAATCCTCTCTCAAACTTTTGTTATGAATTCTTTGAAAGAGGGATTGCCTTTTTATTGATAGAGGTTCATAATTGTTTGTTGAATTACAGGAAATATATAAGGTAACAATTGAACAAGAAAAGATCACCAAATCGGGAGAATATCATATAATCTTCTCATAACAAGAAAAGAACACAAAAGCAGGAGAATATCACATAATCTTCTCCTACCAAGATGGAAGGAGTCGATTTGGTTACCACGAATAGCAAAATAAAGCACTTTAGTTGTCATGATGATGATGACGATGATGATGATTCACCGGTCACAAGAGGACATGCCACTTTCCATAATCTTTCTCCCGTATTTTTTTTCTCATTGTCATTCAAAAACACAATTGGTCGATATACTATTTTTTCATTATTAAAGACAGAAAATTATGGGAATAATCGGTTTGTAATGTTCTCAAGTTCCGACCAGAAAATAAAAATGCTCTCAACGAACGAAGTACATGGGATTAGGAATCTTAAAAGTCCGTTTGCCCATGAATTGACCCTGAAGATCACTCCATTGATCCCCAACGTTCCCCCAGATTCTGTACCCTTCTTCCACCAATTGCCTCCTTATGTCTGATTTATATGTTATCGCACTTTGCCCTTTATAAGCCTGCGTCCTGCATTAAAAAAAAAAGACCCATCAAAAAAATTATCAGGATCATTATATTTTGTTTTTAATAGAGGGAGGCACGATGTGGAATAAGCAATAAGTTAGGTCACAGTCAATAAATAAATAAAAAATTTGAGCACTGGACCTAAGTCATGCAGGATATAGCCAATATGATACTAGTTTATGAATTTAAAAATGTCATGTATTTGACAATAAGCGTAACATGAATCCCCTATTTATAATGTAAGAATCTACGGGTGGTCCACGTCACAAAAATAATACTGTCCACCACATGTAGTGTCCGTAAGTGAGGTGTGCACTAGTTATTTAGAGCATTTCCACATATAATACACTCAACTATCCATACAATAATTTCATATTGGACGATGTGGATTAACACGTCTCCCACTTGGAGACGTTCCTCATGGACCTGGGTCAGAAATCAAATATAATATAATAGCCAATTCATGTGAGATAGATGGGATGAGACTCATCATGGTCACCGTTTATTGACTATACGAATTTATGATATAATTGGTACAGTAATTGATCGACTTATTGTGGATGCACACCCCCTATTTCTTCAATTTCGGGACGTAATATGATTTTGAAGGATGACGCGGTTCTTGATTTTGGAGTGGCTTGATAAAATGCAAATCAAACTAGGTTTTTTCCTAGATTATGGTGTGTTATCGATTGAATATCATAAATACATTGTCCTTAATTCTAATATAAATCGATTTCAAAGAGATTTATAGGTGCTTTCAAAGTACCATGTAGTTTATCCAATCGGCAAAAAACGAAGCACTAAATTTCACTATTTTAATTCTTTGAAGAAACTAATCTTGATAATATTCCATACTCTGTGATTGATTGGGTGGAGGGGCAACGTGACACTCTAAAGAGATCACAAAAAATTCTAACGAGTTCTAATTATTTAAAGCCTCCAAATTTCAGGACATCAAATTGCTTTGGAATTAAAAAAAAGAGAGCATGCATATCTATTATTTAAACCACAAGAGGTATCCATATCGTGCCACTAACTGATCAATTGCTGTTATTAAAATATATATATTGAGGATAAACATGCATACAAATGCCTTATTTAAAAAGGGTATCACGTTAGCATGTCAGTCATTATCTTTTTGATTAAAAAAATCTTATTATTAAAAGAAATATGATGTGACTATCATCAGAATCATGGATTGAAACTATAGAAAATAGATTAACATATCAAATATGTGGCCCACCACTTGTCATTGCTTTGTCAAGCAAGATTCTTCCTATTAAGAAGCCTAAGAGATATGATTTTGCAAATTCTTTTTCCTATCATACCAAAAAAAAAAGACACGATAAGGCTATTAACCGAAATAGCTTTGTGCTCCAAAAACCAGAAGCAAAGCAACACCTTTCTTCCAATTCTATCAAGTATGAAACCATGCCATAAAATAACATAAAAGAAAAATTATATCATTTGATGTAATAGCTACTAATTATTAAATTGCTATGGCGATTGTTCTCTATTATCTAACTAAAATCCAATTGCCTGACGACGGGCTGACTCGAAAGACCATTAAGCGCATGCTACTTTAATTATGTTTGTATTCTTTAAGGACGACTGTATTCATTGCCATTCAATGTCGTTGCAGCTTCCTAGCAAAGAAGTGCGCACAGAGAGAGAGAGAGAGAGAGAGGAGAGAGAGAGAGAGAGAGATGGGTCAATTACTTCATAATCAGCCGTTCATAGCCATGAAATCCCTCATTACGCAAATTCTTAAAAGTGGCAGGTCCAAGCGTCTCTTGGTCTCTGCCCGTGAGCAAGATGACCTTGAATCCATCATCTACCAGCTTCTTGAACAGCCCCAGCACCGCCGGTATCGCTGGGCACTCTCCTCGTGCCGCCCACGCCTTAAACCCCGCCGCATCGAATGGGTCACATCTAGAATAAAAAGGGTATATCGCATTAACCCCAAAACAGGCTTCAAGACAAATGACTGTATATATGCATACCCATATCTCTTTCCCTTGTAGTAAAGCATATTGGAAATGATTGTGTCATCAATGTCCAAGATCCAAGCGTCCATGCCGTCGTTGGACACAGTAATTCCGTTGGCATAAGCTGTGACCTGGTCGACGATCAGTTTGAGGTCCTGCTCATACTGCCCCCCGGTCATGTAGGACTCGACATGCTGCTGGCACTGGGGTGGGACTGTGCGCCATGCGCTCATGTTGTTTGCCTCCACTGCAAGCCTCCAGCTCAACCAGAAACCATTGCCACCTTCTGCCTCTGCTGGCACGTCGCTCGCCCTCAATTGGCAGCTCGGCTTGCCGAATATTGCTTTGGGAAAGATGGCCAAGACCACTTGGACTAGTAGCTCCTGTACCCGATGCGCCATGGCTCTTATCATGTGAGTTTGATCCTATTACCAGATATACACAACATCATATTCAGTTGAAGAAATGCAAAGATACAAGCATAGATATTTCCCTTAATTTCTGTGTCTTTGAGCGTCAATTTCATCTCGATATTTGAGAAATCGGCATTGTAACAGCCACGGCATAGTCGCTTGAGACAGATTTCCGCATTGACAGACATGAAACTGTAGCGACAAACATTCATAACCTACGTGGAATAATAGCAAAGCGAATAATTCGGCTACATCACATCATTTTATGTATCAAAAAGGGGAGGGAACTGGGCGTCGTCGATCTTACCAGGATCGGAAACCTGGATCTCAACCTGGAATAGAGACAGATGATCATGGGTGCGGGCTCGAGTGAGAGAGAGAGAAAGAGAGAGAGAGAGGTTAGCTGAAAACGTGAATCACAGAATGGGGATATCTGAAATGGCGAAGGGGGATTTATACTTCTTAGCCAAAGAGGATTGACATTGATTGATTACATCTTGATGATGTAGGCTAATGTTCGTCGACGGATGACGCAAGGAATATAAATCAAAGACAACGGGCGACTATTAAACAACGGTTGCTTCGGAGAAACAGCGAAGAATTGCACTTGCAATTCGCTTGATCAGACACAGAAGCCAGGTGTTCTCCTGACAAAGAATAGAATATATGCGGTGTAGAACAGACGCTGCTCTCTGAAAAATCGAACACGAACTTTTCTTGTAGAAGTGGTCTTAAATTGAAATTCAAAATATCATTTTATATAGACGTACCAAACATAGTTTTTACTCCATTGACTTTTAGGTCTCGAACCCACTAGATTTTTTGACCCCACGAGTTCGACCCATTAAATTTTAAAGGTCCATAATTTGAGCTAATCGAAATTATATTATGGAATCGAACTATATTGATTGTTTTACAGATCGTTTTGCAAAAAACCAAAACGAAAGAAAATCTCATGAAGATTCATAGGAAGACCAGCTGAAACACATTAGTATCTAGTATTCAACCGGTGTGTATGATGTTGGTTGTCGAAATTATTAAATTATGTCTCGAGTTTGAGTGTTTACAAAACGCGATTCGCTTGGATGAGGAGTTCGTGGGACTCCATCAAGATTTACAAAAGAGAAAATAAAAAAAATGGCGGAGGGGGGCTATCACCGTGGTAAGAAGATACGAATTTCTTTTGCGGAAGCTTGCCGAAATTCGTATCCTTGTAGGGCCCAAAAGTCAAAGGGCGCGCACACACGCGATATCCCACGGCATGGGTTTTCTTCTTTTAGCCGATGAAGATAAAATAAAAGGAAAGAAGCGTTTCACTTTTACGTAGAAGAAGAAAAAAAGCTGCCGAAGCTCGAAGCCCTATGTAGAAGAAGCCGCGAGAAGCCGCACGTCCACCGAGAGAGGAGCTGCACGAAAGAAAGAAAAAGACGAAGGAGATCTTTTCTTTTTGGTGTACGACTTGAACGCGTGATATTTTTGTGCTATGAGTTTATGTCCAAGTGAGTTATTTATTTATAAAAACTTTGAGTTTTGGGTTAAATCTAAGTATGAAAAACACTCGAGCATGTGAGCGATTATGAACTCTGATCCTCCGATTATAGTGAATTATTTGCTACCGGCTCTCCCCGTGAACATAGGTACCGATACTCGGACCGAACCACGTAAATTTATGGTGTTCTTATTTTTCTCGTTTATTTCTCTGGCGATTTCGCGTTAACGTAAATTACAAGATTATGTTGGTTCCACGTATTATATTCTAACAATTGGTATCAGAGCTTGGATCAAATTTATTGATTGTGATTTGGAGCTTTTGCTTGTCTGATTATTATTAGGAAATTCTGTTATTGCAATTATGTCTAAGAGGAAATCTGAAATTGAGAAGTTTAATGAGAGCAACAACTTTGTGTTATGGAGCATCAAGATGCGAGCTTTATTAATAACCCAAGGTTTGGCCAATGTACTGGATGGTGAAGATGAGTTGTCTATTATAATGAAAGCCTCAGAGAGGGTAGAGCTAATGGAAAAAGTAAAGAGTACAATCCTATTAAATTTGTCGGATGAGGTCTTAATAGAGGTTGCTAAGGAGAAGGATGCCGCAGCATTATGGGCAAAACTTCAAGCACTCTATGTGAAGAAAGGTTTGAACAATCGCTTGTACTTATTGAAAAAGATGTTTCAATTTAGATATATTGAAGGTACGTCTATTAGAACCCACTTAGATGAATTTAATAAACTCATGATGGATTTGAAGAACGTCGGTAAGATACTTGATGATGAAGAACAAGGCATAATGTTGTTAGCCTCTTTACTAGAGTCATGGGAACACTTTACCGATTCACTGTTGCAGGGGCGTACTACAATTATCTCAAATGAGGTAAAGTTCGCCTTATTCTCTAAGGAATGGCAGAGAAAGTTGCATGATGATGGTCTAGTGCAAGAAATAGTGCAAGCACTGACGATTCGAGGTAGTAAATAACACTAAAGGCCTAGTAGCAGCAAAGCTAAAAGTAGATCAAAATCACGCCATATAAAGTTTAAGGGATGCGTGAAGTGCTTTGAGTGTCATGAGGAGGAGTACATTATGAGGGACTATCCAAAGTGAAGGAATAAGGCTGATAGGCAGAATGCCACAAGTAGTATGGCAAACGTTGCCAAGGGGAGCACTAGTGATGCAGAAGCTATTTTATGTGTGATTGCTACTTCGTCAGCAGACAAATGGGTGCTGGATTCAAGGTGTTCTTATCACATGATGCCTCATAAGAACTGTTAAACTACTTACCAGGTTATACAGATATTACTTATGCATTGACTGTAGGTGATGAGGTGGAGATAGATGAACCTTCATCTTATTCTAAGGTGATGGCTAGTTTGGAGTCGTCACAGTGGCTAGGGGCTATGAGTGAAGAGATGAAACCACTCCATCGAAATCAGACATGGGAGCTGGTCAAAGTACTCAAGAGCCAAAAGATTGTCGGAAGTAAATGGGTCTTTAAACGGAAAGATGGCATTCCTGGTGTTAAGGCAACGAAGTATAAGGCAAGACTTGTGGCGAAGGGATATACACAGCGTGAGGGCATTGACTACAATGAGGTGTTCTCTTATGTGATAAGACATACTTCTATTCGTGTTTTACTTGCCTTAATTGCTTCGTAGGATCTCGAATTAGAGTAGCTAAATGTAAAAACTATGTTTCTTCACGGTGAGTTGGATGAGCAAATTTACATTAGGCAACCAGAGGGATTTGCTATTCTGGGTAAGGAAGATCAAGTTTGCTTGTTAAAGAAATCTTTATATTGACTAAAATATTCTCTTAGGCAGTGGTATAAACATTTTAATACTTTCATGGCTAGTCAAAACTATTCAAAAAATCAGAAGGATAGCTGCGTTTACTATAGGAGATTGGAGAATGGTTCTTTGATTTATCTACTTTTATATGTTGATGATATGCTGATAGCAACTAAGAATATGTCTGATATTGATGTGCTGAAGAGGCTGTTAAATGCTGAATTTGAGATAAAAGATTTAGGTGCTGCAAAGAAAATTTTGTGTATGTAGATTTTGCATGACAATGCTGCAAAAGTTTTACGTCTATTTCAAAAGAAATATATTGAGAAGATCGTAGCGCATTTTAATATATAGTCAGCAAAATCTATAAGTATACCTTTAGCGAAACACTTTAAATTTTCAGATAAATTATCACCACAGACTAAGGAGGAGGAGGAGGAGGAGGAGCATATGTCCCGTATTCCTTATTCTAGTGCCGTGGGTAGTATTATGTATGTTATGGTGTACACTAGGCATGATATTTGACAAGCTATGAACGTGGTTAGTCGCTATATGAAATGTCCAAATAAAGCTCATTAGGAAGCTGTGAAGTAGATTCTCGGATATTTGAAGGGGACAACAGACGTGGGTATAGTGTACTAGAGGGACAGCAATGGCAGTAAAACCACTGGTTTTGTGAATTTGGATCACGCTAGTAACTTGGATGATCGCAAGTCTTTAGCAAGGTACGTGTTTACGCTATTGGGTGGTGCAGTTAGTTGGAAAGCGTCCTTACAGGATCACATTACCTTGTCTTCGACTGACATGATGATTAAATTTGTTCATTTGGCGAAGCTCAAGCTTAACTTGAATTCCATTGGCGTCTATGGAGAGTGAATGCCCGTCGGGGCGTTGGGAGAGCAGCATGGATGATGAGCATTATAACTTGGCTTCAAACATCGAGCCAAGGTGAAATTTTATTAAATTATGTCTTGAGTTTGAGCGTTTGCAAAACGCGATTCGCTTGAATGAGGAATTCGTGGGACTCCATGAAGATCTACAAAAGAGAAAAAAAAAAAAAGGAGGGGGGGTATCACTATGGTAAGAAGATACGAATTTCTTTTGCGGAAGCTTGCCGAAATTCATATCCTCATGGGGCCCAAAAGTCAAGACTTTGACTTTTGGGCGCGCACACACAATATCCCACGGCATGAGTTTTCTTCTTTTAGCCGATGAAGATAAAATGAAAGGAAAGAAGCGTTTCACTTTTACGTGTAGGGGGAAACCTAATCTACCTTGAAGTAAAAAGGATCGTGGGGCCCAGAGTCAAACTTTTGACCTCTGGGCACACACGTATAAAACAGCTCTAAAAAGAAGAAAAAGACCTCTGGGCACACACGTATAAAACAGCTCTAAAAAGAAGAAAAAAGCTGTCGAAGCCCTACATAGAAGAAGCCGCGAGAAGCTGCACATCCGCCAAGAGAGGAGCTGAACGAAAGAAAGAAAAAGACGCAGGAGATCTTTTCTTTTTGGCATACGACTTGCACGCGTAGTATTTTTGTGCTGTGAATTTATATCCAAGTGAGTTGTTTATTTATAAACACTTTGGGTTTGGGGTTAAATTTAGGTGTGGAAAACACTCGAGCGTGCGAGCGATTGTAAACTATGATTCTCCGATTATAGTGAATTATTTGCTGCTGACTCTCCCCGTAGACGTAGGTACTGATATTCGGACAGAATCACGTAAATTTCTAGTGTCCTTATTTTTCTCATTTATTTTTTTGGTGATTTCGTGTTGACGTAAATTGCAAGATCCTATCAGTTCTGCGTATTATATTCCAACAGAAATGGCTTCCCAAGATCAACTTAGCTAGAAACTCAAACATGTTGAAGGATAATACGGAGATTTATGTACTTGATTTGGAATCATGATTCTTGGTGCAAAACAACGATCAATCCTTTGATGCTAAAGATCTTCTCCTCTATCACTCTCAATACCTTGGCTCAATGAGACTACCCCTCACGAACGTTCCTTATGTGAGGAAATGGGTGTGTATGTTTCAAGAATGGTAAAAGTGAGGATTAGAGGAAGGACTTTAGCCTACTTATAGAGTTTTGACCAGGCCTCTCATCACGGACCAAGCCCAACTTGGCCCACATAAGCCAAGCCCATATTCGACTGTTAAGAAACTTTATAGCTTACCTTATTAGACCAAACTTGTAAAAAGGGTAAATCATAGTCTCAATTAATGTAGCCCACATCAAGAAAACCCTTAAATTCTCTCACTTGAGCTATATTAATTGAGACTATACTGTATGTGCGCACCTTAATGTTGATCTAGAGATAATTCTCAATATTCAATCTAATCCCATGAAGTTTCAAATACTGGATCATAACGGTAACTAATATACATATAAAAAACCTTTCATGATCACAAATGCCTTCAACTTTACTGTTATGGATTCAATATGATTGTGTGGCAAATGGATAACACATCATGAAGAATAATACCTAATGAACCCGCATATGTCTTATTTTTATGGTTAATACTTCTTTATGTGTAATTGAGACATATGTAAATTGCTAGTAACTGAATACTCCTAGTCTTCACTCAAGGTTTACATAATACCCTGAGATTTTCAACTAGATATATATATACAACTCAATAACTGTGATATTTTGATTTTCAAGTTCTGATTTTGATTGAATAAGTTGGCCTTTCATCGACACGCCTATAGTGCTTTCCTCTGAGATAGCCACTCATGAGATAACTGGTATATCTGATGCAGTCATTAAAGGATTTTAATGCAATAGATTTGAGAACTCAACCAGGAATCGACTACTCGATTGTGCTCATCTATAAGGGTCATTACGGCACAATTAAAAATCGATCGAAGACTGGAAATAGGTCGATTCAACTAAGATGTGTAATCAAGTGTGGGTGATTCCACCTGATTACAAAGTTCTCGTCGATCGACACTAGACTGATTTTCTTTGGTTTTGGGTACCCTGTGTCTATATTTGAAATCTCGAGATTTTCACGACCACCGAGAGTCACCAATGTATTGAAGAGGTACGTGTGGTTCGAAGAAAATTGACCATGGGTCAATTGCACCAGAAATTCCTAAAAGCTACCCAGTAGGTTAGGTCATGCTAAAACCGCGCCTGATTGAAATTAACCGCGAATTTGAATTCGATTTTAGAAATTGAAAATTCTGTCGTGTCATGAGTCATTCTAGGAATGTTGACTCACCTTTAGAGGAATTTTCGGTGAGTTCAGAATTTTTACAGAAAATCGATTCGGACGATTTAGAAAACGAATGGAAATTCGGATTGGTCAATTTGAAGAGATTTTTGGCATCTAGTGTAAGTGAATTGGTGAAAGGAAATTCGTGGGATTGAGGGACCGTCTTATCTTGGTCTTCTTTTGGACTTTAATTGTTCAAGTTGGTGAAGAAATTGGCCTTGAGTGACCAATTATTTTTGTTGTGAAGTTAGGGAAAATATGTTTATGTTTATTTAATTTTCTCCTTTCTCCCTTTTGATCCCACGCCCATTCTCACACACCCCCCCTCTCACACGCGTTTTCCTCCTTTTCTCTTTCTCTCTTGGCTGACCAAGCATTGCAAGCTGGCCGCCTCTTTATTTTCCCCTTGACTTGGTCTTCCCTTATCCATCCAAGGCGCACTTTTCTCTCTCTATTCTTCTTTTATTGGTTTTTCTTGCATGTTTAACTTTCCTCAGCTAACAATCCATCCCCCTATATTGTCTCTTTCGATCAAATTCTCCCATGCCAACTACCCTGATTTCTTTTGCCCTTTTTTGTCTCCTTCGGCTGTACACGAGCAGCAGTCAACATCCCCTTTTTGGCTTTTTCGGCCTCATCTTTTCTCTTTCTCAGCCCCACCAACTTCATCAACGCCCAGACTTCTCCTGCTTCTGCATTATTTTTCATTTAACCGCATGTTGCTACCCCCACCAAATCCTCTCCGACGTGGCTGCTTCTTCTTCATGTGCGCCCACCGAATCTTCTCCATTCGGCCACAACGTCAAGCCCGCCTGAAGCCACATCACCAAACCACCCATGTTAGCCCATCCTTATGGCCCAGCAACATCATCACACGTCCATTTCCATCAAAACAGCAAGCCCATTGTTCATGAGCTTTAACCTTCAAGCCGAGCCTGCACCACCACCCGTAGCCACCGAACCTAACCTCGAACCGTGCCCAAACCAGCCCTGTTGCAACTCCTTGGGCTCAAATTTTGGAGCTGAACCAGCAAGGGTTTGTGAGCTTGGCAAGCCCGTTTTGGCCTATTCCCGGCCACACTTGGCGAGCCCATTTTGAAGAGGATCGTCCCCCATCACGCCCTCGTCAGTTTGATCCGATTAGATCGCCAAACAAGTGAGTTTAACTCACTAATTTTTTCTTAGTAGGTTAATCACGCTTAAGATTTGATTAGTTTAAGTTAAGCTAGATTAGATGGTTAGTTAGATTAGATTAGAGAATTTTAATTAATTACCGATGCATGTTAGGTGGATAGTTAATGCAATTAGGACCTAGACAAGCTCTAGTATTTATCTAGAATGATTTGGAAATTTTCTGGGTCCATCTCAGCATGCAATTAGGCTTTTCCGAGCCTAAGTCGTATTATTGGCATTTATTTAATATTTTCCGTAATTATTTAATTAATTATTTAATTTTCGAAAATTAGACCGAGATAGCCGGTCACCGGAATTTTATGCTAATTGCAATGGCGTGGTCCGTTTATTTAATTGAGCTTTAATTTGTGCTGAATGTGCATGAATTGCATTTTCTGAATTTATTATTAAATTGATTTAATTTCAATAATTGATTGGAAAATAACCAAGCGTCGGTTTACAATGCCAAAAAAAATTTGGTGGACCATATAAAATGGTGAGATTTATGGAGGTGAAATTATGGTATTTTGGCTAAAGCCGACCGTGTACCCACACACGGCTATTTTTTTTTTTTATCGGGTATGATAAAGATGAGAAATTGGTTATATGATTGGAGTGATATACTATTTTGGCTAAGGGGCTCTAAATTTATTAGTTTTGGGTGAGCATATATATAGTATACCATATTATCAGTTTGGAATATGTGCTCCAGAAGTCCTACAACTTGGCACGAAAATGCATTTGAGTCCTAAAACTTGCAAAAAGTGCAAATAAATTTCAAAACTTGTCAAAATGTTTCGTTTGAGTCTTAAAATCGACGCCATTAGCATTTTCCGTTGAAAATGCTGACATGGCATTTAAAATTAATTTTTATTTTCCAAGTGGCTTTTTTTAATGATTTTTTTTATTAATTTTTTAAAAAAATAGATTTAAAAAATAAAAATTAGATTCATTCATTTTATCTTATTTTCGAAAAAAAAAAAAAAAAGAAAAGTGAAATTTTTTTTAGAAAAGAAAACAGTTCAAAAAAAAAGAAAAAAAAAATGGCAGCCTTGCCGGAGGGACTAGTGACCGTCGCCAAAGGGGTTGATGACGATCGCCAGCCCTGGGCGCAGGTGGCTGGCCCTCGCCGGCCCTAGGCCCTCCCTCGGGCGAGGCTGCCATTTTTTTTTCTTTTTTTTGAACTGTTTTCTTTTTTAAATAAATTTTCACTATTCTTTTTTTTAAATAAGATAAAATGAATAAATCTAATTTTTAGTTTTTAAATCTATTTTTTTATAAAATGAATAAAAAAATCATTTAAGAAAACCACGTGGATAATAAAAATTAATTTTAAATGCCATGTCAACATTTTTAACGGAAAATGCTAATGGCGTCGATTTTAGTACTCAAATGAAATATTTTGACAAGTTTTAGGATTTATTTTCACTTTTTGCAAGTTTTAAAACTCAAATGCATTTTCGTGCCAAGTTGTAGAACTTTTGGAGCACTTATTCCTATCAGTTTTTAGTGAGTACATATTATCAGCTTTGGGTGAGCATATATAGTATATTATGTTGGCCTGAGGGCCCTAATCTATCTGCTTTGGCCGAGTTATACTATCTATTTTCAGCTTTGGGTGAGCAGTCCTAAATTAATAGGACCTTATAGATAGTATTGAATGTACCGACCAGGGGAAGGTCGTGGTGACATGTAATCGACTGAGTCGATTGATTGATGATTCGATCTGGTTCAATAATTGTTTGAATTATATTGTCTAACAGGAAGAAACTAAGGCCAAGGTAAGTCGTCTAACCCGTGTTGTGCTTAGGCTGCCCTTATGGTGTATTTTCTTCATAATCAAGTCTTAGGGGGTAGAACTCGCTGAGACGTCGTCTCACCCCATTGTGGGATAACATTTTCAAGTTTGCAGATGGTGACTCCCCTTGGATGTCACGATCGTCCCATGAGAGTGACCGATCAAGTCTCTATTTTCCCTGATCCCATAAGTGATTGGACTTACGAGTTGGTTGTGACCACATTCTCGGTTGAAGAGGTCCCACACCAGGAGACACCCAATCAATTCAAAGCTTGGTTCATAACCACTCCCTATGGTGTTAGGATAGGTCCTCCTAGGGGTTTTGATATTCTTGCTAAGGTGTTTGATGCTGCTCAGGATGAGGATCCAACACACCCTCCTGATAGTGTAGTGGAGGACCCTCTGTCTCGCCCGAATCCCTTGGAGTCTAAAGGTTCAGCAATTGGATCTGAATAGTTGGTCCTAAGACAATTAGTTTTGAGAATCGACCTTTTTGGGTAGACCTTGTAAATATTGGATAGTAATATATGTAAATTAATCTTATATGTATAAAGGTGTGTTGTAATTTTCAAAAATGATGGCCCTACTTTTCTATCCCATTGAATTGTTGTTTGGGGATTATTTATCTACTTCCGCATGTGCATTATAAAAATGAATGGGTCAACAATGCGTCCTGGGATGTCACTATTTAATCGACCATAGAGGGATGGGCACGTGCTCGGAGGATTGGGACGTGACATCCCCGTTTAATGGTATCAGAGCAAGTTTATGTTTGGAGTGATAAGGTGCGATGAGTCATGGGATAGTTAGCATGAATGGCCTTTAATTCATGCCGGTGCATGTTTGTGATAGCTGATTGGTAGCTTGTTTGTGGGTCACTCAAATTATAATCTGGTATTTGGATTAGAAAATAGGTTTTTGTAATGATCCTATAGTTTGAGTGATTAGGAGCTGAGAACTCCTAGTAAGAAGGCAGAAACCTCTGGAACTCGAGAAAGAACATCGACAAGGATCAGTGCCCAAGCTAGTTGTGGCAGAGCGTTGGCTCAAGCCAACACGAATGTAAGAGTATCGCCGTAGGTTGGTACTAAGAGTGTAGCAACTCCGAACAATCCTAGGCTCAACAAGATCGTTTAGGCGCAAGTGTTCCTTGGGAACTTGTCGAGTCAGCAAGCTCAGAACCGAGCTGCCACTGTTGCCGCTGTCACTACCGCTACCAGTGCCATAATCGTTGTTGTTGCCACTCCCGCCAAGGTCCAACCTAGAATTGTGATCAGGGAGCAAGCTAGCACATCTAAATCAAGATTCAATTCAGGCAGAAATGGAAATCGATTAGGGAAAAGACCGATGTCAAAAGAAAGGTAGTCTATTCCACCCAACAGGAAGGGTGGGATAGACAAGTCAGCACCGAGTCAAAATGGAGCATGTTGTTCCCATGTGTGACGACAGAGATCGGCCGTATGTCATTCATAGGACGAGAATTTGTTTTAAGCATGGCCATCAGGGCCACTTAGTCAGAAACTAAACTAGAAGGCTGATAGGATTGAATAGAGGGAATGTACTACAAGATATTCAGTGGGGCATTGGGAACAGGCCCCAAGTGCAAGTAAGGGTGCATGCTATCACCCGACAGGAGATATGAGACTCACCGAATGAATGCCGAGTCCGTAGAAGGAAGCATGAATTGACCCGGTGTCCCAGTGTGACTGGAGCGTACCATAGATGTGGCCAGCGTGGTCATCAAGTGAGGGACTATCAACATGAGTCTAAGAGAACACAAGTACCGCCACCACAGATAAGACGCCACTAGGATGGCAAAAAGGACAGGAATTGAATCGAACCATGCACCAATCAGAGGGAGAATGTTCTTAGGAGATTTTATCAGAGTAGTGCAGCAAAGCTTTGGACAAAGTTTGTCGAATTTTAGTTTGTTGAAATGAAGCGAAAGAAAGGGGAATCTCTAGTTATAGTTGTGCTCGACTAGATGTTGAGGTATAACTTTGACGTCTCATATGAATATAGTGGGCTCGTGGAGCATCTAATGGTAATGAATTATTGTCGTGGAGTAATCCAGTTTAGTCTATTATCAGGTGGAAGTGTTAAGTTTATTGGGAGTCGAGAAGGACCCTCGATTTCATTAATCTTGTTTGTTGAAGACAACCCGTTTGTTAGACGAAGGTTGCCAAGGTACGTGGCGGTTGTCATAGATAAGACGAATTGAAGAACTGAAAATTTAGGACATCTCAATAGTCTAAGAATTTCTAGATGTGTTGTCACAAGAGTTGTCAGGCCTATCGTTAGAGAAAGAGATAGTACTTGTGATTGAGTCAACACCCGAGATTGAGCCACTCTTTAAGGCTTCTTACCAGATGTCATTCTCTGTGTTGAAAGATCTGATGGTACAAATGCAAGAATTGTTGAATAAGGAATCCATATATACCAAGGCATCATTTTGGGGAATCCCAGTTTCATTTGTGAGAAAGAAAGATGGTTTGTTGCAATTATGCATCAACTATCGTCAACTCAATCAGGTGATGATCAAGAGCAAGTGTCCATTGCCGAAGATCGATGAATTGTGTGACCAATTATCAAGAGTGTCGATACTTTCAAAGATTGACTTGAGAACAAAATGTCATCAGTTGAGGACCAAAGGATAAGGATATATCAAAGTCTATGTTTGATACTCGAGTCAACTATTACGAGAATATTGTAATGCCGTTAGGTTTGGCGAACGTTCCAACTGCTGTCATGGATTTGGCAAACCGAGTGTTTAAAGAATATTTAGATCAGTTGTGATCGTGTCTTTCAATGATATTCTGGTGTATTAGAGGAATGCTAAGGAGCACGAGAGACATCTGAGAATGGTGAAGAAATCTCTATGGACCCGACCAAGATCAAAGCAATTATCAGTAGACCAAGACTGACAACAGCATTAGAGATCAGAAGCCGTTTGGATTGAACAGGGTACTACAGAAGGTCCGCAGTAGGATTTTCAGCATCAGTGTCACCGTGGGCTTGAATCCTGAAGAAAGGAGAGAAATTCATATGGACAGACAAATGCAAGGATAGTTTCAAGAACTTAAGCAGAAGCTAGTTACTGCACTTATGCTAATTGTTCCATATGGTTCTGGAGAAAGCGACATCTATAGTAATGCGTCGTTTAGAGGATTGGGTTGCGTGTTGATGTAACGTGGTAGTGTTACACATGTGTCCCATCAGTTGAGACCTCGCAAGTTAAACTACTCGACGCATGACTTGGAACTCACAGCATTAATTTTCACACTAAAGATTTAGAGATGTTAATTGTGTGGAGGAAGATTCTAGATCTTCATTGACCAACAAAGTCTCCAGTATTTATTCTCTCAAAATGAATGGAATATGAGATAGCGGTGTGAATCAGAACTTTTGAAGGACTAGGATGGTGGTATTTGGTATCACCTTGGAAGAACGAAAGAAGTCATTGAGGCATTGAGTCGAGAGACTTCAATTGTGCATAGGCTGGTTAAAGTATGGACCTTACTTAAGAAAGTTCAAGATTCGGTTTTCAAATTCGAGGTAGGCCACCTTTCGAATTTTATGGCCACCCTTAGAATGGAACCGAATATTCAGGTTAGAAGCAGACGCTTCAATTGACAGATCGGAATGTTCAGGAAATCCCGTAAGAGGATACCAGTAAGAGAAATGTTGACTTTCAGATTTCGAAAAATGGAATGTTGAAATATCATGGGTGATGATAGGTGTCAGACAATACGGAACTTGAGGAGGAGACCTTGTCAGGAATCCATTGTAGTAGTTGTAGTATTCGACCAGACATTACAAAGTAGTTTAGAATCGGCGTCAGCTCGATTGGTAGATCGATATAAAGGTAGATATCACCGGACGGGTTGCAAGTGTCAGGTGTGCTAATAAGTGGAAGTTTAGTAATACAAGTCGGGAGGACTTTTACAATCACTCAAGAGTCCCGAGTGGGAATGGAAGTATATCATGATGGACCTTGCGACAAGCTTGTTAAGAAATCAGAGAGGCAATGATTCCATTTGGGTAATGGTCGATAGACTGACAAAGTCGACTCACTTCATTGTTGTGTGAAAGGATCTTAATTTAAACAGACACGCAGAAGTGTACATGAGTCAGATAGTTCGTCTACATGGAGTGCCAGTGGTAGATCAATATCAGATCTAGAACCAAGATTCCTAGTTACAACAGCACAGTCAGGTGATTCCTCTTGAAATAGGACAAAGCAGAGTGTTCAAAACGTCAGTTTGTTGAGGTGAGGTTAGAGAATGATTGCAGTCAGTGATTGCAGTTGTCGTGATCAAAATCAGATTAAGGACCGCTCAAAGTCGCCGAAAAGGTTGTATCGTTGGGCATTGAAGGCTCTTAGATTTCCAAATTGGTGAGTACATCTTTCTGAAGATGTCACCAATGAGGGATGCCTTGCGCTTCAACAAGGAGGAAAAACTGAAATCGAGGTACGTAGGTCCCTTTGGAATTCTAGAAAGAGAATTAGGATTCTAACGTATTATCTTACATTACCGCCGAGGTAGACACGAGTGCATGACATCTTTCACGTGTCGAAATTGAGGACATATGAGCCTGACCTAACTCACGTGCTAAATCTTGAAGAATCAGACGTGAACGACAGAGTGTCGTACGTGGGAAGTCTGGTTCAGTTGGTGGTTCAGAAAGAGCAGATCCTATGTACCAAGATGGTCCCCTTGGTCAAAGTGGTCTGACAAACTACGAGACCGAATAAGCAATGTGAACAAGTGAGACTCGATAAGGCGACAATACCCCCACCTTTCGTTCAAGATTGGTAAAGGTTTAAATTTTGATGACGAAATTTTTATAAGAAGGGAAGAGTTGTGACATCATGATTTTCAACTTTTGATTTCGATTGAATAAGTTGGGCATTTTGTCGACGCGCCTATAATGCTTTCCTCTTAAATGGCCACTCATGAGATAATCGGTCTATTTGGTGAAGCCATTAAGGAATTTTAATACAATAGACTTGAGAACTTGACCAGGAATCGACTACTCGATCGTGCTCGTCTATAAGGGTCATTACAGCACAATCAAAAATCGATCGGAGATCGGAGATAGGTCGATTCAATTGAGATATGTAATCAAGTGTGGGTGATTCCACCTGATTACCAAATTCCCGTCAATGATTCAATTGAGATATGTAATCAAGTGTGGGTGATTCCACCTGATTACCAAATTCCCGTCAATCGACACTAGACCGATTTTCTTTCGTTTTGGATACCCTATATCCGTATTTCACGACCACCGAGAGTTCCCAATGTGACGAAGATTGTAAGTGTGGTTCGAAGAAAATCGACCACGGGTCAATTGCACCAAAAATTCTTAAAAGCTACCCAGTATGCTAGGTCACGCTAAAACCGCGTCTGATTGAAAATTAAACGCAAATTTGAATTTGATTTCAGAAATTGATAGTTCCATTATGTCATGAGTCATTCTAGAAATGTTAACTCACCTTTTGAGGAATTTTTGGCAAGTTCGGGACTTTTACAAAAAAAACTGATTCGAACAATTTGGAAGACGAATGGAAATTCATATTGGTCAATTTGAAGAGATTTTTGACATCTAGGGTGGGTTTGGGAACCACTTTTGGGGAAAGTCTTTAGGGAAATGCAAATATCTTTGAGTTAAAGGTGTTTTTCAAAATGCAACTATGTTTGGTAAATTGTACTTTGAAAGGCCTTTGTGAAGTACTTTGAGCAAAATGGTGTTTGGGGAATTACATTTACAAAGATCTTTGTGGTAAAAAAATTTTATCAAAAAAAATTTTTTAAAAATTGACCGGCAAAGCCAGCGGCCGCCAGCGAGGAGTAGGCGGTCCAGCCACCTCCGGCCACCTCTGCAACGAGATCGTGGGTCGCCGGAGGTCACGGTGAGGTGGAGGAGGTCTCGCGCTACCTCGTCGCGACCGAGGCAACCTCTTTGACCGCCGCACCCAAGCGGTCGCGACGAGGCGGAGGAGGTCGCCCGCCGCGACCTAGGCGACCTCCGCGAACTAGATCTAGGTTGCGGCCACATCTTGGGTCACTGGAGGTCGTGACCTAGAACCCAAATCTAGGTCGCGACGAGGTGGCGGAGGTTGCGCGCCACGGTCTCCTGGGTCGCAGCGCGCGACCTCCGCCACCTCCGCAATCGGCGACCTCCGCCACCTACGCAACCCAGGCGCACGACCTCCTCCACCTCCACGACCGGCGACCTCCGCCATCTCCACGACCCAGGTGTGCAACCTCCGCCACCTCGCCGTGACCTAGATCTGGGTCGCATGACTGGTCGGCGACGGTCGCCAGGGTGCCGTGACCATGTTAGCCTCTCTTACCCGTCGCCGACCCACCACAACACCTCGCCGGCCTCTTTGACGAAGAAGATGAACAATGTCGGCCATTCCCATTCCCGAAATGCTGAAAGCCCAAGGCATGCTGCCTTGGGCTTTCAGCTTTGGAATGCCAGCATTTCTTGAAGGCAAGTTTCATTGGATGTTCCCAAACACCCAACATTTGAGCAAATGGGCTTTGGGCTCTCAAAGGGCTTTGAGAAGCAATTTCCAAATGAACCCCTAGTGTGAGTGAATTGGTGAAAGGAAATTCGTGGGCTTTCTCCCCAACATATCGGACCTCAATCGGAGAAGTTTATTTAGAAAATCATATTCCAAGAAAAATGAAATAGAATTCGGATTCAAAGGAAATTCGTGGGATTGAGGGACCGTCTTATCTTGGTCTTCTTTTGGACTTTAATTGTTCGAGTTGGTGAAGAAATTGGCCTTGAGTGACCAATTGTTTTCATTGTGAAGTTGAGCAAAGTATGTTTGTGTTTTATTTAATTTTCCCCTTTCTCCCTTTTGATCCCACACCCATTCTTGCACACCCCCCCTCTCACGCACGTTTTCCTCCTTTTCTCCTTCTCTCTTGGCCGACCAAGCATTGCAAGCTAGCCTCCTCTTTATTTTCCCTTTGACTTGGTCTTCCCTTATCCATCCAAGGCACACTTTTCTCTCTCTCTATTCTTCTTTTATTGGTTTTTCTTGCATGTTTAACTTTCCTCGGCCGACAATCCATCCCCCTGCATTGTCTCTTTTGGTCAAATTCTCCCATGCCAACTGCCCCGATTTCTTTTGCCCTTTTTGGTCTCCTTTGGCTGTACATGAGCAGTAGTCAACATCCCCTTTTTGGCTACTTCGGCCTCATATTTTCTTTCTCTCGGCCCCGCCAACTTCATCGATGCCCAAACTTCTCCTAAACTTCTCCTGCTTCTGCATTATTTTTCATTTAACCGCACGTTGTTGCCCCCACCAAATCCTCTCCGATGTGGCTGCTTCTTCTATACATGCACCCACCGAATCTTCTCCATTCAGCCACGACGTCAAGCCCGCCTGAAGCTGCATCGCCAAACCACCCATGTCAGCCCATCCTTGCGGCCCAGCAGCATCATCACACGTCTATTTCCATCAAAACAGCAAGCCCATTGTCCATGAGCTTCAACCTTCAAGCCAAGCCCACACCACCACCCGCAGCTACCGAACCTAACCTCGAACCGTGCCCAAACCAGCCCCATTGTAGCTCCTTGCTTTCAAAGTTTGGAGCCAAACCAACAAGGGTTTGTGAGCTTAGCAAGCCCATTTTGGCCCGTTCCCGGCCCCGCTTGGTGGGCCCATTTGAAGAGGATCGTCCCTCATCGCACCCTTGTCAGTTTGATCCGATTAGATCGCCAAACAAGAGAGTTTAACTCACTAATCATCGCTTAATAGGTTAATCACGCTTAAGGGTTGATTAGTTTAAGTTAAACTGGATTAGGTGGTTAGTTAGATAATTTTAATTAATTACCGATGCATGTTAGATGGATAGTTAATACAATTAGGGCCTAGACAAGTTCTAGTATTTATCTAGAGTGATTCGGAAATTTTCCAGGTCCGTCTTGGCGTTCAATTAGGCTTTTCCAGGCCTAAGTCGTATTATTAGTATTTATTTAATATTTTTTGTAATTATTTATTTATTTATCTATTTTCCGAAAATTAGACCGAGATAGCTGACCACTGGAATTTCATTGTAATTGCAATTGTGTGGTCCGCTTATTTAATTGAGCTTTAATTTGTGTTGAATGTGCACGAATTGGATTTTTGGAATTTATTATTAAATTGATTTAATTTCAGTAATTGATTAGAAAATAACCGAGCGTCAGTTTACAACGCCAAAAATATTTTGGTGGACCATATAAAATGGTGGGATTTATGGAGGTGAAATTATGTTTTTTTTTTTTTTTGAATCTTGGTGAATATTTTGATGTGGTTTTTTTTAAATACATATCTTTAATCTAGTAAACTTTATTACTTTTAAAAATGCAAAAAAAAAAATTGCATGGCATGTTAGGATAGATTATTTTCCAAGATAGAATTGTGTGTTTAGGAAATATATTGTAATTTAGGAAAGTTTCCAATTTAGAATAGTATTTAATTTAAATTATTTCGATATTCTCACATTTTAGAAAGTTTCATATTTTTTTTTAAATCACTAAAAATAGCATGAATATATTACATAGACTTAGTTGTATCATTGCCATGTCATCATCATTTGCCACGTCATCGCAATGTCATTACATGCCATATCATCATTGCCATGTCATCATGCAACATCATGTTGCCACGTTATCATTTCCATGTCATTTGTTAGTTGTATATTTAGGGTCATTTATATTTAAAGAAAAGACCACCAAAAATCCCAAACTTTGCCCAAAGTGACAAATTTACCTTAAACTTTTTCTTGTGATATAAAAATTCCTGAACTTTGCCAACCATGATACATTTACCCCAAAAAAATTTTCGTAACATAAAAAACTCTGAACTTCTATCCGTGTGACACATTTACCCTAAATTATAGGACATTTTTGTCTTTTTACTTTTTAAATTTTTTTTCTTTTTTTTTTCTTCTTCTCTCTTCCCTCCGCCGGCCATGGTGGAGTCAATGGAGGGAAGTCGACTTCCGGCGAAGGTTGCCCTCACTGCCGTCGGGCGAGGGTTGCCCTCGCCTAGGCTACCTAAGGCCGCATCAGGCAAGGGCAACCCTTGGCTAGGTCAAGTGAGGGCCTCCCTCGCGAAATCTAGTGAGGGCACCCCTCGCCCTCACCAAGCCCTCGCCAGCATCAAGCAAGGAGTGCCCTCGCAATCTAGGGAGGGCCGTCCTCGCTTGACACCAACAAGGGCTACCCTCGCATGCATTAGGGGAGGACAGCCCTCGCCAGGGGTAGCCTTGCTTGACGCTGATGAGGGCGGCCCTAACTAACCCAGGCGAGGGCAACCCTCACCCAACGCCTGCGAGGGCAGCCCTCGCCAGATGCCGACTTCCCTCCACCATGGCCAACGAAAGGAAGAGAGAAAAAGAAGGAAAAAAGAACAAAAAAAAATAAGATGAAAATGTCCTTGGTGGGGGTAAATGTGTCATAACTTGCAAAGTTTGGGGTTTTTCATGTCACAAAAAAAAAAGTTTGGGGTAAATTTGTCGCTTTGAGCAAAGTTTGGGGTTTTTTATGGTCTTTTCCCAAATTAGATTGCATAAAATGTTGTTATAGCTTTCAATGTTTGTTTGTCTATCATTATAATTAGGTCATTTAAATATATCACATAGACATAACTTAGATTAGAATTGCTTCTCATACATTGCATGTATTTCAATTTTCATTAATAAGAAAAACCCATAAAAAAAAGTATTAGTTGGGCATAAGCATTTAGAAAATCACGTTTACGTTAAGCATTGCATTCTCTTTAATAAAAATCTTGTAGATATTGGGACGTAATCATAGCGAATTTATGCTTTGCTTTGCATTGATGTTAGCCTTAGTTCTAGCAATTTATTTATTTAATGCTTTGATTATGAATGTTAAATTATTGATTATGCATTCATAAGATCACTTTTGCATGCTAATGGTTTAGACTTGATACCAACAAAGATTGCTTGAAAAATATTTTTGAAAATATAGAGAAATGGTACCAAAAGTGTATTAGATTAATCTAGTGTAATTAAGTCTTCGGATCCATTGATTTGGCAACTCCATAAGGTAAGAATATTGTATGTTATAATATGAGTACCAAGGTGTGATTAATAGGAATCGGAACAGTTTGCGCTAAGTCTTTGGGCATAGTAATTTATTAGCAATCCCTTTGGTGGTCACTCTTGAGAAGGTTGCGACATTGAACAAGATGAAATGCAAATTTGATCATTTTTAGTGATTAGTCTAACATTTTTAGGGTGATGGAGCACCGCGTTCTTGTACATTAGTAAACTTTAAATAGCAACATCGGATTCAACAAAAGAAAAGGAGAGAGAAAACTCGAAACACACGTAAGATCACCAAAAAATGAAGAAAGACAAAGGGAACAAAGGCAAAGAGAAGATTATCAAAGGGGAATGATTAGCTAACAAGATGGTGATAAAGGCATTTTGATTTTGCTTCTGGTCTCACAGCTGATCTTGAACAAAATTCTAACAAATCAATACTCAAAGTCGATCAATGTGTCCATATAAGAGCGAGTGAGAGAGAGAGAGAGAGAAGAAGAAGAAGAAGAAGAAGAAGAAGAAGAAGAAGAAGAATCATGTGATAAGAGGGAGTCACGGAATATTGTTGGGATTTTACGGAACATATATGGGCTAAATAAACATAAACACAATGGAAGCAGAGATAAAATTCTACTATACATGTTCCTCTAAAGGTGTTGTTCGTGCATTTCAATCAAAAATCAAAATATCAAAGGGGGTTCTATGAATTACCTTTCAAAGCGCAATTTAAACGACTTGATTCAAATGTTCTTCAATTCAAGCCCCACAAATGCCAGGCCTCTAGTTCAAACACACCACCAACGCACCTTGAACGAAAAAAAGCTCGCAAGTAATCACCATTATAATTGTGCTAGTAATCTTGTGGAGACAATCCTCTGCACATGGTTAGCAACCGTTTGCTAACCATATAGTTCTCTCTCTAAACTTTCTCTCTTTTTCTTAACATCACCCACTCACCCTCTCTCTGCTCTATTTATAATGTCCTGGTGAAGTCAACATTTAACTTCCTCTAGAAAGTAGTCTTTAACCTCTCAGAGAAGTTATTGACTACTTTTTCCAGAAGCTACTTCTTCTAGAAGCTGGTCTTTAACTTCTTGAATAAGTTATTGACCACTTCCTCCATAAGCTAGTCTATAACTTTTCAAATAAGTTATTGACTACTTCCTCAAGAAGTTGGGTGAGCAAGAAAATAGCTATCGTGAGTGGGCTATGTCCAATTGAGTGAATTGGTTATGGTGTGTGATATCCCTAGGTTCATCACTGAGCTAGCAGTAAGACTTGTACTAACACATTAGTACTCCCAAAAGAATTGATTGTCCCGATCAATCTCTAGGTCCTACAAGCCATGATTGACATCTAGTAATATGTCATGGCTATCCATACAGTATGAATACTTTAAGAACATAATGAATTTGTCAGCTCTGGCTACAGTGTAACTCAATCCCTCTATTTTTGTCATGCCCCAATTCTCGAGCACGCACACATCTCTCGGTAGTCGACTAAATTGCGATGTTCCTAGGACGCGTCGCTAACCCAATCGATTCATGCACATGTGGAAGCGAAATAAACAATCCCTAAACAAGAATCAACTTGGGATAGAAAAACAGGACAATCAAATCAACCAAACAGCTACACTTTATAAACACAACGAGTTTATACACAAAGGCCAAAAATCAAAAGAGCGGCCAGGCTAACCCTACCTCGGACCCTATCTACTTAGGATCCGGGTCTATCACGACTCCGTCAGGGATGTCGAGGACTAAAGGGTCGGCTACTTCTACTACAGGCTCCTGCTCATCCTCAGGTAACAGGTCTGCCGAGATATCAGCCAAAACATCGGCGTCCACGATAGGGTCGAGTACCACCCCACCCTCACCCTCAACAGCGGGTCCATCGAAACCATCCACGAGACCTTTCCATTCCCCGTTAGGCCTGTGACAAAACCACACCTTGAATTGATGAGATACCCACTAAGGTAGGCCCTCATTGACCAAGATCATGGTCACAATGAGCTCACAAATCCAGGGATTCCCAGAGATAGGGAAGAAGGTACTTTGCCCACTATACCCTCACGACTGCCCAAAACGCACAAGTCTCACCTCCATCTACATACCTAAAAAGATTAAACCCACAACGAAGTGAGACAATGTCTCAGCGAGTTCACGTCTTAAATTCCAATTAGGAAGGTAATACACCTAGAGGCAGTCTAATCACACATCACAAAAGACTCACCTCGCCTCAGCACCTCCTTGCATGTCAGTACAGTTCATATAACAGATGCAATCAATAATCGGAATGCCTTACTTTCAAATCAATCAATCACATGGATTCCAATTATAAGGCAAAATCGTGATGACACGTCCCATTCTGTACCACACAATTTTATCTCATAATCAAGCGTGGTTATATCACCCAAACATGTGTTCCAATTAATTACGGCCCCACGAGCATGGCCTACTCGACATTCGATGGTCTTCCGGCATAATCGGGCATCGTCTCACCCCATCGAGCACGGCAACGTCTACCTCTAGACGGCATTCCCGAAGAAGCATCGGTCCGGCCTCTACCGCGATCCAGCATCCGTTGTCAGGGGCATTCCATATAAAAGCAACATCCACCCGACGTACATCGGGTGATAGGTTCTCATAACTATCACACGTACACCCAATCCCGGCCAGCGACATTCTACTTTGCACTCAAATGCCTCAATTAAGATAATGTACTTGGCCTATTTTATTCATATTAAAAACACTCGATAAAATAATCGTATGCGGATACACTGTCAGATCGAACCATAAAAAGTGGTATCCTTCTTTTTAAAAATCTCACTATTTGATATAGTACTTAAAAATATTTTTGGCGTCAAAAAAACTAACACTCGGTATTTTCCAATTAAATACCAAAATTTTATAATTTTGAAATAATAACTGAAAATCAACAATCATTACTCAATTGCACAATCTAGCAATCAATTGCACAAACTAATTAGACCATGACAATCAGCTCGAAATTATGATGACTGGCTCTTTCGATATAATTTTCGAAAAATATTAAATAATTAAATAAATTAATAAATTAATTAAATAAATGCAAAATAATTAAATAAAAGCCTAATTAAGCTAAATACACTAATCTAACCACCTAATTGGACTTAAATAAATAATGCAACCAACCTAGCTTCATCTAATCTAATTAAACTACCTAATTGAACTAACTAACCACCTTATTAACCTATCTAATTAATCTAAATAGCTAACCAAGCTAAATAAATATACTAATCTCACTTAGACTAACCTAAACCCCTCCTAAGCATAATTAACTCCATAAGTAGAGTTTAGCAAGTAAACTTACCAGATTAGCAAATCGATGGGTCCATGGCAAGGCAACGCGGAGACGAGCGAGACTTGAGCCTAGAGCGACGCCAAAAAAGACTGGGAAAAGGCCGGAAACGAGCCACGAAGCTCACAGCCCAACTATGAGTTTCGTTTCTGTCCAAGGGTTGAGAGGGCTAGCTGAGGGGCTCGGCTTGGCTGGAACGGCAAGGGAAGAGGCGAAGTTGTATGGTGGTGCAGGCAGGGGCCAACGGCAATGGCTCAGGCAACTAAAATGCAAACGATGGCGGCCAAGCGAACGGTGAGCAAGCACGGGGGACAGCGCGCGAGCAGGACAAGCGCGCGAGCTGGAGTCACATGGGCTCGGGTGCGACGGCTAGAGGTAGGCAGGCAATGCTCGAGCGACAATGGCTTTAGCGATCGACGGCAGGGGCTAGCTCGATCTTAGCTTGATCTCTGCTGGTCTTCTGCTTCTACTTCAGCAACAATGGAGGGAATTGAGGCAAGGAAGAAGAAGGAGATGCAGCCGGAGGGGAGACAAGGCCTTCAATGCTTCTCCAAAATATCCCACAAACACTTCAATTCATGCCTCAAAAGTCTACAGCTCTATCCTCAGCCAATTTCCCTTTACAAACTTCTCCAACAAGCCTCGAATGGTGCTGAAATGTTGCAGTCCCCCCATGGCTACGAATTTCATCATTTCACCTTTGATTTCCACTCAATTCTTCTTCAATTGGCCTCAAATCAATGGCCAACTTGCCAAGGTAGGTGCCCACACTCAAATCCACCATTTTCCTCACCAAATGATCCAAATTAAAGGCAAAAAATGCACCCAATTTGGCCTATCCGAATCCAATTTTGCCAAATCTTGATTTTTCGTCGAAATTCCGGGCTTGCCGAAAATTCTTCAAATGATGAGTCGATGTTCCTAAAATAAATTGTGACATGACAAAACTTTCAATTTCTAAATTGGGTTCAATTTCGTGGTTAATTTCAACTGGACGTGATTTTAGTGTGACCTAACCTACTAGGTAGCTTTTATAAATATTTAGCACAATTGACCCGTGGTTGATTATTTTCGATCCATATTATACATCTTCGACTCATTGGCGACCATCAATTATCGTAAAAATCTCAAGGTTTCAAATATGAACACAGGGTACAAAAACGACAGAAAAATCGGTTTAGTGTCGTTCGACAAGAATTTTGCAATCAGGTAGAATCACACTTACTTTAATCACATGCCTCTGTCGAACCGACCTATCTCCGGTCTCTAATCAATTTTGACGGTGCCATATTGACCCTTGCAGATTAGCACAGTCGAGCAGTCGATTTCTGATCGAATTCTCAAATCAGTCGTGTTTATATTCCTTAATGGCTTTACCTGATAGATTAGTTATCCCGTGAGTAATCATCTCAAAGAAAAAGACCATAGGTGCGTCGATGAAAAGCCCATTTCATTTAGTCGAAAGTAGGGTTGAAAATCTGAATGTCACAATCTTACCATGTCCCAATCGAACAAAGACCATGGAATATTTGTCAAGTTACCAATTTGATTATATGCACAAACCTAATTGACCTGCATTTTATACGAAACATAAACAATTTATTCTCGGTTACAACTCCAGCCGAGGATTTCAATGCAGTGTCACAATTAAATCACATAAGACATCATTATTGTACCTTGCATGTAACAAGGAGACATATTCCATATTGTGCACACATGTAACTTCGTATGTAAACGAGTTATGACCATCCGGTACAGAGACAAATCAATAAGCCACCAATATGCATACCCGTGAACCATAGTCGTCCAACACACAAGTTAACATTGTGCTTCAAGTCTAAGGATTATTACACAAGACCAAAGTAAGAACGATTAGTAATTGAACCCATTAAAAGCTTACATGTTGCCAATCGTTCTATGTATGTCACGTTCAGTGAATTTGTCTACTACAAACACCTGTGTTCTAACTCGAGCATCATAATACCCAATGACTCGTGACTCGTCATTACCTTAAGCATCAAATGCTTAATGGTGAAGCTAAGAACACATCGGTCTCAACAAAATCATTAATATCCACTCAATGATCCATTAACCGGGAACGGTTTAAAGATTCAGTCCAACTATGAACCCATCACGCATATTCTTAACGTCTCAAAAATAAGTCTAGTCACAACTGATCTTATGGAATCATTCACATAGATAATTTGACAAATGAATGAATGTCTTTGCCATTAATTTGACAACATAACTAAAATCCCTAACATGTAACTATTACATGGTTGCTTTAGGGCATATAACTAACAATGGAATATAAGCCAGCCAATGAGCTACTCCAAGGTGTGGTATCGAATGAAGAAGAAATTGACATTAAAATTACGAACCTGGTTGACCTACCCCATTCAATATTATAAGAAGATGTAGAAGTTTTATCTTATTTTATTTTATTTTCGGGGTGGGGGAGGGGGGTGACGTCAGGGAGCAGATGTTCCATGTTTTATCTTGTTATCCAAATATTTTCGGGGTGGGGGGTGACGTCGGGAGCAGACGTTCCATGTTTTATCTTGTTATCCAAAAACAGCAGAAATTCTTTTTTTTTTTCTTTTTAACTTCTAGATCTCATTTTACGGTCTCTTCACTCAAAAATGAGTTAATATTTTCTAAAGTTATCAACATTGGGCATCATTTTCATCTAATATCTTAGGCTTTTAGATGCTAGGAATTTAGCACCCACGAATTTTTTGGGGTGAGCATGATAACCATTTTTTTCTTTTTTTTTTCTTTTTATTTTCCTAGGAACATGTGTGGAATAGAAATTCATTTAATAACACAATTTTATTTTTCTATTTCTAAAATAAATTTTTACTTCAAAAATAGGTTTGGAATAGAAATTAAAAGTTAAATTTTTTAGCTTTTATGTTTCTAGAATAAAATGAAAAATAAAAATTATTTTCATCGTTCACTCTCATCGCCACCCGCCACCCCTTGCTACTTGTTGGTTGTCGCCCCTCGCTACCTGCTAGTCACCGCCCAATGCCGAACGGCAGATGATGGTTACTGGCCGCTGGATGCCAACCACCTCTCATTGCTACTCGGGAAGAAAAAAATTTGTATCATTATTAAATAAATTTCTGTTCTAGGAACAAAAATTTTTTATTGATATCAAACACATATTTTTACTCAAAAACTCGTCTAAAGAATAAAAATAGAAAAATCAATTTCTAGCCAAAAATTGATTTCTAAAATAAAATGATCATCATTCGCACTCTTGGTGCCCACATCCTCGATTTTATATTTCTTTTTAAAGGACTCCCATAATTGTTTAGCAACTTCAATGTTTAATAGACATTATATGAAAAATTTACTGAAAAAATTACCAAAAAATTAAGGGTATAATTTAAGCATAGAGAGTCCCTGCATTTCCAAACCTTTAACACCTCGAACGTCGTGACATTTTGTTCATCTAGACTAATTATGAAGACATCTCCAATAAATACTTGACTAGATCCAGGGTGATCAGATAGAAGACCATCTTCCATTACCAATAGTTAAAGCCTACACCAGTGAATTTATCTAATTTCTCATTTAGTTACTGGAGGTAATACCATCAAATTAAGCCAAACCCGTTGAACCATCTCTCTAGAAATTGAACTATATGTCATTTAGTTTGCACTATTTTCAAAAATAGTCTCTAATATATCAGTCAAATAACTTGTTCCCATACCATCATAGATGGTTTCAATCTAAAGGCTTGCAACATTTGTTGCCACGACACTGAGTCATGAGGTATGAACATCATTGGATGAAATGACCATAGAAACATCTCCAAAAACATTATGAACATCATTACGTACTTGATTGTTATCAACCATCTTGATTATGAGAAACCCAACAATAGTAAGAAACACTAATTTCCTTAAGATTGTTGAGAAAGTAATTGCCTATTGGAAGAAAAATGTGAAACACAATTTGTTTTTTTTTTTTTTTTTTTTTTTTTTTGGTATGGGTGAAACACTATTTGTTGTAATCTAGAAAAATAATAATTCCGAGAAAATGATAGCAAAAATAAACGAGAGATGACATATGGCTAATCAAATCTCCTTAAAGAGATTAATTTCTACCCACAACGCCAAGCAGATTTACGAACTATGTCTCCCAAGATACAACACCTTGAACCCATTTATATCAATATATACAAATAGGACTATTAGACACTTCTCGAAACTGGCACACTTAGAGAATTACTATAGAGAAAACTAGAAAAGTATTTTGAGGAGTTCCTATAAATTGAACCAAGGAGGTATGTCTATTTATAAACGAGGAAGATAGCTGCAAAAAAACTAAAATGACATGAACTTAAGAGTCATGTCAATTTTGCTCGCATTTAGTTGAGCCATTAATACTTAATAGCAATAATATTAAATTCAGAAGTTGCAGTAAAAGAAGAGTCACATTGAGTCATTAATCCATAATTACAACAATTCATGCTTATAAAAAACACATAAAATATTGCAAAAAAAGATCTGAAGAGACATAATTGTTGCACATGAATTGAAGAGATGTGAACTGAAAAAGACATCTCGCTAACGTTGAGCCATTAATAACCTATAATTACAATATCATTTGCCTCTCCTACAATACCAAAAAAATGATTTATTTTTCTTTTAAAGTTGCTAGATCTCTGTATTATGTCATCATTAAACATGAACATGCACCTTTATATGGAAGCACTTGTGTTTGATGCCCTTAGAAGATAGGTTTTAGGTTTCAAAAACCTCGGAATTGATATTAATAAGGTAGGTTCCAAGGCAGGGCTCACCCTACCACATGCACACCCACATTATTATATATTTCTTATGTTTTAGTTTTTGACCCAAAATTTAGTCTAAAGTGTAAAGGAAGAGGTAAAATATTTAAATGTTAGATAAAGCATATATCTAACAATTTAATATTTTACGAATATTTATAGTGATATTATAAAATTTTACATTAATAATAATATTTGATATTTGAATTGCTATATTATGGTGGTTCGTCCATGATGGGCCGCGTTTAAGAGACACCAATTCGTCTTGATGAGATATGATTGAAAAGCACCTCTTCAAGAGGTGTGAAGGTTATCTATTAAGGGGAAGTTAAATAACCTCCCAATTATAACTTTCCCATGACAGAAAATAACTTCCTCCGGAGACTATAGATAATAATTGAAACAAACATTCCGGTAAAAGTGAACGTCCCCCCTCACTCCATTAAAGAACAACACAAAAAGGCTTTCATTTCTACTTTGAGAAGACAATCGGCGTTAACATTGTGGAACGAGAATACTTTTCTTATGATTATATTTGAACCATCGTGAATTCATAGATTCATCCATTGCATGCTGGTGATATATTCCTAGGTAATTCATTTATTGTGTATGGAAGATGTCAATTGATTCTTCTCAACATTTTTATCCTACATTGGTATCAAATCACGTTTTTATGATCTCTGCCTTGTTTCTCTGTTGAGTTTGTGCTTGCTCTTTGATATGGAGATCAGAAGGTTGAACTTCACATCTTTTGCATGTTTATTACTTGGAAATTGCAACATGAATGGTCAATACAAACCAATGCAAAGAATGGGTTTGGAGGATGAAGGTGACCATTCTATTTTGGTCGATTCTCGAAAAAAAAAATGGGTGAAAATTGTTTTTGATCATATAGGGTAAAAGAACTCATTGAGACAATTAAAACTATGAGTCATATGTCGCCAGACGCGCCTACATGCATGGCCACAAGTCGCTGCTTCGGCAGCCACACTTCCAATGCGTGTGTTGCTCAACACCTAGGGGCTGGCATCATCGATGACGTTGGCAACCTAGTTGGTAACTGAACCGATGATGTCATCAACCCAACCTAACAACAACCTGACTTGAAGACCCAACTCAACGATTCGACCCAATTGACTAGCCCACCGATTGGACCAGCCCAGTAGCTTGGTTTACCTAGGCATGTGTGCCACTCGTGTCGTGCACTTAGGCGGCGCGTATGGGCGCACAGAAGTTCCAACTAAGCGTGGTCGATGTCGTTGCACTTGTATTAAAATTCTTTACATTATGGTACAGTTAATTTACATGTTTGGAGCTTTTAAAGGTACAAAAATGTGTGCATAACTCAAGATACAGGTATTTTTTTAGGTATAAATGCAATGTTTATTCCTTCTTACTTGTATTTCCCTATGGTTTTGAAAATACAAAAGCTAGCCTACATGTAAATGACCACATACAGGTTGTGTAGAGCTTGGTTTAATGCTAGCATGTATATAATTTAACGTGCTTAAAATTTCTTGGTTCCAAGCAAACTCAAACAATGGTTGGAGATCTTTGTTCTCTCATCACATCTTGATTTTCACATGTGGTTATACTTGATATATAAATCTTTTGTATGTTGATTCACATCATGCAATGCCTGTTGATATTTAATAGAAAATGCGGTATGTAGCACCCCGAACCCTTCGAAGGTCGCCACAAACACCAATGTTACATCTTATTACCCTTTTTTCTTTGTACTTAGAAGAAGCGTCGTTATTCACAGGCATTTTTTTTTTATTAAAAGCGGTCCCAGCACGACTCATTAGCGGAAGCAAAATAAAGTATCACCATCTCTCCCCCTACCAACCATGATACAAATACACACCACTAATCATCATGATTTTATAGACAAGCCACGACACTTTATTTACATATATTTTCAAGATGGGACTTCTTTGGGTCGATACATCAAAAGGAAAAGCTAGGACTCAGCCATGTCCAGCCTAAAACCCCAAAAAGAACCCTTGACCATCTACATCTCACGTGCACAACCCCCATAATAAGTGTCGGCTAACTATCCCAAAAAAAACCAGCTCCTACTCGTCACGCACGGGCCTCACACCCAATCCGGTGCGTCAGGCGGTGGCGATGGCAACATCCCTCTCATCACCCCATCGCGACGAACGTGGACAGAGACGAACTCCTGGACAATCGGGCCCCCAGCCAGGCCTATGTCGTATATGACAAAACAGCGCACACGAATATATATCAATCCAAGTACAGAAGGACAGCTGAACTCCTCGCACTAAACCTCGACGTCAGATGGTAAACCGTAAAATGCACCCCGCGCGACGGCAGGAAGCGGCATGCTGCTAATCTGAAATGTTGGTCCCCAAGAGGGGTGAGTACAACCACTCAGCAGGTAAAGGAATCCATTAACCACTCAATGCATCATACAAATCATACATGCATTGCAGGCGTTACTTACCTTGAAGCCATGCGCATACTATCATGCATCATCATCATAATCATATACATGTCATCATCATCATGACATCATCACATCACACATGTCATCATTATCATCATGGCATCATCATATCATATACATGTCATCATCATCATGACATCATCACATCACACATGTCATCATCATCATGGCATCATCATATCATACATGTTATCATGCCATATTATCATGCCATGGGTGATCATCATCATATCACATCATCATCATGCATATCATCATGCATATCATCATCATGCATATCATCATGCCATGGGTGATCATCATCATATCACATATATCATGCATGGTTCAATTTCCACTTTTAACTTTTCAATTTGATCACCACATCACCCTTCCTCGATTCATCAATTTCATCTCATATTTTACACTCGCATCCCATGCGAGAAAACCTCCGGCATTCAGCCATTCCAGGCCACCGGGCATCCGACCCCCCATATTCCGGGCATCTCGCATCCCAACTGGCATCACGAGGCATTCCCCTCGGGCAAAAACCTCCGACAGGGCTTCTGGCATTTACACTCCCTGGCCGGGCATCCCGCACCCCAATCCTAGCATCACAAGGCATTCCCCTCGGGCAAAGACCTCCGACAAGGCTTCCGACACCCCCACATTCCATGCATCCTGAATCTCCCAGGGCCATCCGGCAATGTATCTCTATACATTCCGGGCATCATCCTCCACCACAACCATCTCCTCATTTAACATTATCCATGTTTACCAATTTCGGTCTTAATTTAGCATGGCATATGATGTGATGTCAAACAAGTCATATTCGGCATGGTATTCATACATGCATCTCAATTCAATGTCATGCATACATCAAGGCCTCATCATACATGCTACATGATATAATTATTTATGAAATAAAATTAAACGGAATTTATGGTCAATAAAATAATCCATTTTTCATGCCCTTTTTCATTTATTTAAATTCCAGCTTTTGTCATTTTCAAAAATATTCAATTTAATATCTATAAATTCCCAAAAATTATAAAAATTAAGACAAGTGATAAACAAGACAATAGGATAATAATTTCATGCAAAATACATGGCCAATTAGAATTTCACACAATTCCATAATTCACACAAACAGCATGTAATTTTCGGATGAAATCAGAATGCACAGTTTCCGAAGATATTTGATTAAAATATCCATACGACCACAAAAATTTACGAAATTTTACCGAGTTATAGCCAAGACATTTTCGTACATCTTTCATGAAGACTTCCAAGCCAGATTCTTTTTAGATTATTTTCTACAGTCTCACGAAGCTTCTGGATCCATTACCGAATCGTCCAGTACATGCTTCTCCAAAATACTGAGTTTTCACCTACCTATTGTCTTTTTTTTCCTCTGAAATTTGGATATGTTCTACATCAAGATGTCCTCTACAAGTTTTATGAGGAGATATAAGTCAAATAACTAGAGTATAGTCGTCATTTAAGTCCATGAAGTCTCGGGTGTCCCGAAATACATCTCCAGAATTACCGTCTTCAAGATCTAGTCGGTTTACTAGGCTATACTTGTTCATTTCACTTAAAATTTGAGTATGTTGTAGTTCAAGATGTCCCCTACAACTTTAATGAAGAAATCAAAGAGAGATTCTTAGCAAAAATCAACATGCAACCACAAATCCAACAAGAGGTCAGTAAAATCGTTCCAGATCTGAGGTCTCCGTAGGATGAGAGTTTAACCCCTCAAATCTCCATCATTTTCCACCATATTTTAGTATGTTGTATTTTAAGATGTTAGATACAACTTTCATGAGGGGATCGAAGCCAAAATCTGACTCTAAACATGCATTCAAGCTCACACAACATTCTGACTCAAATTGTTCAAGCGAAAACAGTCACACCACCCAAGAACAAGCCATCCATACTTCGGTTTTCCTCTCCAAATCACCCAAAAATTCAACATACATGTAACACACACACATGCAAGAGCAGCTAGAGGACTCCCACTTGCCTCTAAACCGGACGGACGGCGGCACACGGCGGCGAGCACGGCGGTCGGACGGCGGCTCCTCCTCGGCTCCTCCTTCCTCTCGGCCACTCTCCCTCTCTCTCGAAATCTCTCACTCACTCTCTTGGCCGAATGAGGTAACCAGCCACCCCTCTCTCTCTCTTCCCTTTTATCCCCCCTAATCCTCATCATTAGTAATGATTAGGTTGCCTTATCAATGGCCAATGCATGCCATTCTTCTTGCCACTTGTTACAACACATGCATGATGGGCTTTGAATTTGGGCTTGGGCTTGGGCCTCCTTTGTGGCCAGTCGACCACTCCTTCTTGGGCCTCCATGGGCCGGTCGACAGTCCCCTTTAGTGGGCCTAATTGGGCCGACTAGCTTGGCCCATCAAGGCTTCGGCCAATGGGCCTAAGGCCCAACCAAAAAAATTAACTTTTCCCTCCTTTTTTTTTTATTTCTTCTATAAAATTTTAAATTTTAATTTTCAACATGGCCAAAGTCTTATGACATTTTATTTATTAAAATTTAGTTTATAAAGTGCATGGCCGAGCATAAATTATTATCATTAATCTATCAAATTTAAAAATCTCACAAACATATGCACAAATTATCTAATCTTAAAAAGACTACTGGCTAAAGCATTAAACCATAGGCAATTTCATTACCCAATTAGAGACTTTAACACACCTTATAATTTGATTTTGAATTTTTGGGATGCCACACGGTAATTACATGAAATCATGTAATCATCTTTTCTAGTAGCAATTTGTAGATTGATGAAATTCAAAAGAATTCTCACTGAGAACTTAAAATTTGTGTAAATTGAGCAAATTAATGATAATAGGACAATTAAACATAGAAGCTAATTGGGAACATAGTGAACTTTCAATTCAATGTCTTTTGTTGAATTATCATTAATTTAGTTTGTCTTTGCTACAAATTAGATATGTGTGTTAATGTGAAAAACGTGTTAGTATTGATTCTGTATTTAGTAAGTCAATATGTGATAATCATAGATCATGAGCTTGACATCCAAGACCACTTTAACTGACCTCAATAAGGATGAAAAATTTAATAGTAACAATTATGATATTTGGCACTGAAAAGTGCAATATATCCTTGAGAAGCAAGAGATTTTGGAAATTCTCAACTACATCATGAATAAACCTAAGCATGAAAATTCTGCTCAACACATAAGATATCAAGAAGCTTATCAAGCTTGGAAGAAGACAAATAGCATTGCTCGCATCACGTTACTGAATTGTATAAAAATGATCTTATGTATGAGTTTGAAAGTTATGACAAGCTCAAGCAATTTGGATTGCTTTGAAAGATAAATCTGGGGATACGTCTGCTAATAATTAAAGGAGGCTCAACATCAAGTTTAATATATACCGAAAGCGCTAAAATCAAATTATGAGGCAGTATCTTCAAGAGATGTCAAACCTAATACGTGAGCTAAAGACTATAGGTCATACCCTTACTGATGGACAATAAGTTTAGGCTGCTATAAGGTCTCTTCCTAATAGTTGAAAGCATATGAAAATCAACATGACACACAATAAGAATATTGTCATTTTTTTATGATATAACGCATCATTTGGAATTAGAGGATGAGTGCCTATAGGCTTCGAGATTCTCTACACATGCTTATGTTGCTAAATGTAGGTTGTGTAAAGTTTCAAGCGCAATAAGAACTATAAATTCAACAACAAAGAGAATAAGACTAGTTATGCACCTAAGAGAGCTAAGATCTTCCGATGCAAGAAACGCGATGGAAAGAAGGATAAGGCCAAGATAAAATACTATAATTGTGGCAAGCTGCACTTCCCTCATGAATGCACTAAGCCGAAAAAGATACCACATTATTCCATTATTTAAGTAATGTTTTATATCTTCAGCATTATAATGCTTGTCGAATCTCATCCTATATAGACTGTAGAATCGAGAGCGACTAATCACGTAGGTAAAGACCGACAATCATTTGTTGAAATATAGCCAAATACTGCTTGGAAAAATATAGATATATGTTGGAAACAACTTTAGAGTTGAAGTGAATGGCATATAAATTAAAATTACATGATGGTCGAAACATATTCTTACATGATGTCCTCTACACTACAAATATTCAACAAAACATGATCTTTATAGGTATTCTTCTAAGCTTAAGTTATGTATTGAATTTTTATTGTAACTGTATTGATATTATGTTTGGAACAGTTTATTATTGTTTTGGTCATGCAGTTAATAGTTTTATGGTGTTAGACATTGACTATGATATATTTAATGTTAATGATGATGGTTTTTTTTAATTGCATTTTCTAATAATGTGAAAATTGATGCAAGTATTTGCCATGGTAGACTAAATCATATTGGGTTATAGAGAATAAATTAGCTAAAGAATGTCTTTTAAGGTCGCTTGCTAAAATTAATTTACATATATGTGAACATTATCTAGTAAGGAAACAACTAGAAAACTATTTGATAAAGGAACTAGAGCTAAACTTCCATTACAACTTGTACATTCTGACATTTGTGATCCATTATATGTAAGGGCGAGCCATGTGATCTCATATTTCATCATTTTTATAAATGACTTCACACGTTTCGGTTATGTCATTTTGATCTCCCATGAATCTAAAACATTGGATTGCTTTAGATGATATATAGCTTTCATAAAGAATCGGTTAAACAAAATGATAAAAATATTAAGAACCAATCACAGATGTGAATATCTATCTGAGTAATTTAAGTCTCTTTGTAATAAAAATGATATTATATGACATTTGACTATTTGTGGTACTCCGTAATAAAACGGGGTTGTTGAGAGAATAAATAAAATCCTATTTGAAATGATTAAGTCTATGATAGTCTAGGCAAATCTACTTATCTCGTATTGAGAAATGCGTTATTGATTACTACCTATGTACTTAACCGTGCGTCTTCTAAATTTATCACTTTCACTCCTTATAAATTATGAATTGGTAGAAAATCAGACTTAAGTAATCTACAATATTGAGGATGTACAGCATATGTTCATGATTCTTCCCATAAATATGAAAAATTATATCATAGAGGAAGAAATTTATTTTTATAAGATATTCTAAACATTCCAAATGATACATGTTTACAGGTGAACAAGTTGATGAAAATGTAACTGAAATGGAGTCACGGAATGTTACATTCTTGGAGAACGACTTTCCCAATAGATGTGAGATTATTAAAGAATTTCAATTATATGAGATAGAAGATCTTGATAATACACCCACTAATGTTATTGAGGGAAATGAAGATTTACCTTAACATACAAGATTTAGTGGGAGTGTTATATCACATAATGAATTTAATTCATGAGAAGTTCGGTTACATAAAAGTAATCATAAAAGTATCCCCCATCATTATTTTAAGATTGAAGGGAAATTATTTAAAATTACTTCACTAGATAATGTCAAGCCGAAGACAATCCAAGAGCCTCTCTCATCCTTTGACAAGGAATAATGAAGAGAAGTTTTGGAAGATAAAATAGAATCTATGAGAGTAAACCACATCTAAGACTTTATTGATCTACCACTCGATCGCAATGCCATTTTCAAGATCAAGCAAAGAGCAAATGGATCTATTGAAAAGTATAATTCTCACCTTGAGACGAAAGGTTATACTCAACAAAAGGGTATAGATTATGAGAGAATATTTTCGCCAATTATAACGTTTGCTTCCATATGTCTTATACTAACTATTGTCACACATTTTGACCTAGACTTACATCAAATTGATATAAAGAAAACATTTCCCAATGGAGAATTAAATGAAGAAATCTATATGAAGCAACCAATAGGTTTCATAGCTGAAGGCTAGAAGCATAAAGTTTGCAAGTTTCATCGCTCAATATATGGCCTTAAGCAATCATCTAGACAGTAATATTTTCATTTTCATCGAGTCAAAACTTCTTTTGGGTTCATGATAATCGAAGAAGATAACTGTGTGTATATCAAATAGTTCAAGGATAAATTTGTGATTTTATCACTTTATATTGATCATATTTTATTAGTTGAGAATGACAAGAGTTTTGTTATCACCATAAAAGAATGGTTGTCCTGTAATTTTGAAATGAAGTACATGGGAAAAGTTGTTTATATAGTGACAGTTAAGATAAAAAGAGATTGATCAAGAAATTTGATGTATGTTATCGTGTGTGCTCGACTTGACATATGTCATGACATATGTTGGTGAGTCAATACTAATCAAATACTAATCAAACATACTGGAAGCAGTAAAAATGATATTGAGATACTTAAAAGGCACCATGGACTGTCAACTTTTTTATCGAGAAAACAATTGACGCTTATTAGGCTACTCGAATGCTAATTGGGAAGGATACCTAGATAAGCGTAAATCGAAATCTAGATATGTGTTCTTAATTAATGAAGGCACAATTTCTTGAAATATCAAGAAACAGACATACACAACTCTATTTACGATGGAGGTAGAATTTTTTGCATACTTTGCTACAGAGCAAAAAACAGTATGGCTAAAGTGTTTTTTTGGAAAATTTAGTTATTGTCACTTATGTTCCAAGACCAAATAACCATTGCTTATGTGAAAAATCTCAAGTATCATGATAGGATAAAAAACATTGACATAAGAAATAATTTCATTAGAGATATAATAACGCAAAAGGAAGTGCTCCTACAATATATTTCAACTAGTAGGATGTTGCTAATCTATTCACGAAGGTTGTTCCTAAAGACATGTTCTTGACCCACAGGAAGTCTCTAGGGTTGGATAAAATGTGATATGTAATATTGTTGAGAATCATTAAATTATGTATATGTGAATATATGAATTGTACTTGTTTGTTTTTTAATGAATTGATGTTTCATCAACAATTACATATTCATCATGAGACTAGCACCAAGACACATATATTATCGAAAAATATATCAATAGGTAAAGATTGGCTCACTCACTCGAGAAACCACCTCGAGTGCTATAATTAGTAAATTAAGATGAGACAGTATGTACTATAAATGCTAAAAGAGCAAGCTTAGTATATAATACAATTTTATGTCACCTTGATTAGAATCAAGATAAGGTCTATGAATTGTATGTGATAAGACTAAACATGATAGTGTCACAATCATATGTGCCTAAAGAAAGCTAGATACGAGTACTTAATTGGGCATTGCAAAAAGCAAACTAATATAGCACTCGAGCTAAACATGATTACGTGAAAAGCACATGACTATATTTAGATTAAGATTCGTATAGTGGATATGTTAAACAATGACATTCGCTGTTATAGAAAAAAGAAATCCACTATAACATGTATTTCACACTACATGTGCATTACTCGACCAATAAGGGAGGTCAGTGAAATTATCCTTATTTACTCATTATGTGAGTCTTTGAGGTAATATATGAATTAACCACCTCATTTTTGTGCCTTATGTTATATGTTCTCAAAATAACAGATCAATATTGCTACTTTAGCATTTTATAGGCGGTCATAAATACATATGACTTTATGGGACATGTCTAGGAAAACAATTATTTTGAAATGATAAAAGAAATTAATGCGAATGAAAATTATTATTGTTTTACATTTATCGTATGTATTTACTGATCAACCAATTATATCACCTTATATAATTGTAAATATATGGTATTTTGAGAATAATCAAGTACAGCCCTTAAGTGATTGGTATATTTAGACTGGCGTACAAAATATGTCTAAGGCACTGCGAGACATCAATTGTTTATTTCTTTTTGGAGTTGTAGCCACTATATAATTCCTAAAATGTGCATAATTTAAGCTCCCAAGTATAGGTGAACTCATTGATCACATGGCTTTTTCATCAGTATGAATTGTTTTTAAAGTAGATGAATGTTGAATGCCTCATATTCTTGATAGAATATTATCAAGCCCATCATATCCATGTGGGAGATATTATCTTATGGTGGTTCATCCATGATGGGATGCATTTGAGAGGCACCGGTTCGTCTTAATGAGATGTAATTGAGAGGCACTTCTTTAAGAGGTGTGAAGGGTTATCTATTAAGGAGAAGTTAAATAACTTCCCAATGATAACTTTCCCACCACCAAAAAATAACTTCCTCTAGAGACTATAGATAAGAATTGAAAAGAACGTTATGTTCAAAGTGAACATTCCCTCTTTCTCTCTCTCCATCAAAGAACGATGGAAAAAGGCTTTCATTTTTATTTTAAGGAGACAATCAGTATTAATGCGGTGGAATGTGAATATTTTCCTTGTGATTATATTCAGACAATCGCGAAGTCATAGATTCGTCTATTGCACACTAATGATTCAACATATATTGCCGGGTAATTTATTCACCGTGTATCAAATTGATGCGACCCTTTTACAAGTTAATATCAGAGGAATCATATAATGGATTGTCCACTATCGATGAATGGAATCATGGTTAAGTGATCTTACTTTCAAATGCATCACACTTCACTTAACTTTTGGCAATCTTATTTCCCTTTCCCAATTTTTTTCTCATTGTCATTCATAAACACAATTGGTCGATTTACTTCTCTTTTTTTTCATTATTAAAGTACAGAAAATTATGGGAATAATCGGTTTGTAATGTTCTCAAGGAACGAAGTACATGGGATTAGGAATCTTAAACGTTCGCTTGCCCACGGATTGACCCTGAAGATCGCTCCATTGATCCCCAACGTTCCCCCAGATTCTGTACCCTTCTTCCTCCAATTGCCTCCTTATGTCTGATTTGTACGTTTCTGCACTTTGCCCTTTATGAGCCTGTGTCCTGCATTATTTAAAAGGAAAAAAAAAAGACCCAAGAAAAAAAATATATCAAGATTATTATATTTTGTTTTTATAATAGAGGGAGGCACAATGTGGAGTAAGCAATTAGTTAGGGCGCAAGAATAAAAAAAAATGGAAGGCAGGACCTAACTCATGCATGATGTAGCCAATATGACGCTAATTTATGAATTTATAATGTCATGCATTTGCCACATAAGTGTGACGTGGATCACCTATATATAATGTAAGAATCTACACGTAGTCCACATCACAGAAATAATATTGTCCACTACATATAGCGTCCTTAAGATGAAGCGCGCACCAATTATTAAGAGCATTTCCATATGTGAGGCACTCGACTATTCAGATAATAATTTCATATCAGACAACGTGGATTAATTCATGTCTCCTATTAAAGAGGCATTCTTACATGGACAGGGTTCCGAAATCAAATATAATACAACAGCCAATTTATGTGAGACTCATGAGAGGAGACTCGCTTCGGTCACCATTTATTGACTCTTTGAGTTTATGATATAATTGGTATAGTAATTGGTCGACATATTGTGGATGTACGTCCCCTATTTCATCAAATCCGGGACGTAATATAGTTTCGAAGGATGACATGGTTCTTGATATTGAAGTGGCCTGGTAGAATGCAAATCAAACTTGGTTTTTTCTTAGATTATGGTGTGTTATCGATTGAATATCGAACATACATTGTGCTTAATTCTAAGATAAGTCAATTTCAAAGAGATCTAAAGGCGCTCCTAGAGTACTATGTTGTTTATACGATCAACAAATAACGAAGCACTAAACTCACTATTTTAATCCTTCGAAGAAAATAATCTAGATAATATTCAATACTTTGTGAGTGATTAGGTGCAGGGGCGACATGACATGCTAAACGACACACAAAATATTTAATATTTTTTATTATTAACGGCCTCCAAATTTCAAGGCATCAAATTGCTACGGATTAGATGAAAAAGAGAGCATGCATATCTATGATTTAAACCGTAAGAGGTATCACGTCGCGCTACTAACCGATTAATTGATGTCGTTAAATTGTCCATTTCGACGATAAACATGCATATAAATTCCTTAATAAATAAAAAATAAAAAAGTAGGTATTGCGTTAGCATGTCAACCGTTATGTTTTTGATAAAAAAAAAATTATCTAGCTATTAAAAAAAATATGATGTGGCTATCATGAGAATCATGGATTAAAACTAAAGATAATAGATGAACCTATCGCACGTGTAGCCCTACCACTTGCCGTTTGCTTTGTCAAGCACGATTCTTCCTATTATTAAGCCTAAAATATGATTTGGCAGATTCTTGATCCCATCAGACCAACATGCAATTAAAAAAGAAATGATGGAAAAAAGGGTAGGACATCTAAAGTTGCAAAGAGGGAAGAGGACCCCATTAAACAATAAACCGATATCGCTTTGTGCTCTAAACCAGAAACAAAGCAACACCTTTCTTCCAATTCTATCAAGTATGAATCCATGCCATAAGATAACATGATAAAAATATTATTTCATATGATGTAATAGCTAACAAAATAGAGAGGAAACGATAATTAAATTATTACAGGGATTAGTCTCCATAATCTAACTAAACTTGGTTATTAGAAATCAAAAACTCCAACATCTTTCAAGAAAATTATCCAAAATATCATAAACCTTTAAATTATGTCATAAACATTTAATCGTGCCAATATAGTCCTAAACCTTTTGAAGACTTCATAATTTAGTCTTAAACTTTTTAACAATTTATTTATATAATCCTTTCGCTCAATTATCCAATCAATAGGTTTAGGACTAAATGTGTAAAACTTCACTAAAGCGACACAATCAAAAGATTTAGGACTAAATCGATAAATCATCAAAAGAATTAGGACTAAATTGATATAATTGAAAGGTTTTGGACTAAATCAGCCGAATTACCACTTTTTTTAACAACAAATCTTTCAATATTTCCCGCTTTGAACATGTCAGACTTTAGAGGAATGAAAATCCAAATTGGCGGACGACGTGTTGACTCGAGAGATTGCTACCAAGTCTTGTTGAAACTTCCTAGCAAAGAATTGCACAGACAGAGAGACAGGGATGGGTCAATTACCTCATTATCAGACGTTCATAGCCATCAAATCCTTGATTAAGCAAATTCTTAACAGTGGCAGCTTCAAGTGTCTCTTGGTCTCTGCCAGTGAGCAAGATGACCCTGAATCCGCCATCAACCAGCTTCCGGAACAGCCCCCACACCGCCTGTATCGCTGGGCACTCTCCTCGCACCGCCCACGCCTTAAACCCCGCCGCATCGTACGGATCGCATCTACGACAAAAAAAAGCATATGAAATCTTTCACATTAATCCTACAACGAGCTTCAGGAAATATATCTACATGTACATATGCATACCCATATCTTTTCCTCTTGTAGTAGAACATGTTGGAAATGCATGTCTCATCAATGTCCAAGATCCAAGCATCCATGCCGTCATCGGACAAAGCAATGCCGTCGGCATAAGCCGTGACCTGCTCGATGATCAGGTTGAGGTCCCGGTCGTACTGCCCCCCAGTCATGTAGGACTCGACATGCCGCTGGCACTCAGGCGGGACCGTGGGCCACCCGCGCATATTGTCTGCCTCCACCGCGAGCCTCCAGCTCAAGCAGTAGCCGTTGCTGCCTTCCGCCGCTGGTGGCACATCACTCGGCTTTGAGTGGCAGCTCAGCCTGCCAAATGTTGCCTTGGGAAAGATGGCCAAGACCACTAGGACTAGTAGCTCCTGTACCCGACGCGCCATGACTCTTATCATGTGAGTTTGATCCTATTACCAAATATATACAGCATCATAATCAGTTGAAGTGCCAAAAGTACAAGTGTAGATACTTCCTCCAATTTCTGTGTCTTCAAATGTCAATTCAATCTCGATATTTAAGAAACCGGCATTATTACTACCACAGTTTAGTCGCTCAAAACGATTTTCCACATTGACAAACACGAAACTGGAGCGACAAACATTCATTACTGTTGCAGAATTATAGCAAAGTGAATATTCTGGAAACTGAGCGTCGTCAATCTTACGAGGATCAGAAACCAGGATCTCATCCTGGAAGAAAAACTAGCGATCATGTGTGCGTGCGTGAGAGCGAGAGCGAGGGAGAGCGAGGTTAGCAGAAAATGAAAATGATAGAACGGGGATATCTGAAACTGCAAAGGGTGGTTTGCAATGTCTTAGCCAGAGAGGCCGCATTATATAACAAAGCGGCGACGATGATGTAATCTGTGTGTCGTAGATGCGATGACGCACACGAAGTCTTAGACAACGGGGCGAATTTTAAAACGACAGCTTTTTTCTGAGAAACAGTGAAGGAACCTGCTGTTGTGATTCGCGTGTTTGACATATCGGGCAAGGATCCTCCTCACAGAGGACTAAAATATATGCAGTGAATGTAGAACGGACGCTGCCACACGGTGCTACCTAACGAAATCGAACGCGTCCATAGCTCTCTTCTCATAGAAGTCGTCCACGTTTCCGTCTTCACGCTACATAGACGTCTCGTCTCCGTCTTCCGCGGAGAGAATGGCGTGTAAGACGATAACCCGTGTAACTATTTTAAGATGCTTGTCGAACTGGAAACTAACTGTAAGAAGAAAACGTCTCTCTCTCTCTCTCTCTCTCTCTCTCTCTCTCTCTCTATCTCTCTCTCTAGCAGGGATTATTAAATTGGAACTTGGCAAAAACACATAAATATTTTTATTTGGAGAATGCGTAGAATAGGTTGTAAATCACTTGGTCTTTTGGCTTTCGGCAACTAATCTGTGATTATTTAATCGACAAACATAAAGGGTATTGTTCTATTGGTGTATATGATTTTTCTAGCATATGATTATTTAATACGACAAAAGATTTTATTCATTTTATATGTTGAACGACTCGTTTTGAGCGAGCTTATTGGTTTTTTCTTTTCTTAATTTGATCACATTAGTTTTTTTAGCTCGCCTACACCGTTGACCAAGAGATGGGTTCGGGGAAGAAGAAGAAGCGAGGGAGAGCCGTGACTGGTTCTGGGATTGGGTAGGATTGTTGGGGTTTGGAAGAGAAAACTGTAAAGTTTACATTTTATTTTTCTAGCATTTTCCTTAAACAAATTAAAATATTGAATATTAATGTAATATAAATTTCAAATAAAAATTGATGATGCATGTGACTTGCACAGAGTGGATTTTTCCCACAAGAATCGAGAATCAGGTGACAGGGAATCTAGAAGGGTAGGGCAGGCTGGTAATCGGTCCTTCCGACCCCGCGTATTTTTTGATTTAGCAACAAGGAATATTTTGTCTTTTTATAATTTAAAATACAGTAATCGTAGATAATATCCTCAAATATAGAAGATTCTACAAGCATTTTGTGTAATTTTTTTAAATTTAATATAGATGATAACCACAAATAATATATCAAAATTTAAATTATCAACACAGTTCATTATATCAAAGTTATCAGTTTAAAATTATGATTTTTCATAGCTAAGTTGCCATTGAACTTTACAATGCTTCATAATAATACGATAAGATAAACTCCCGAAGGATTAAAATGATAAACCACTACGATTGACTTATTTGTATCTACGCCACTATTAAATTAGAAGAACAGATAAAAACATTATCAAAATAATTTGAAAAATTATTTAAACAATCTTAGCTGAAAAGAAAAAATGCAATTGCTTAATATTACTCTTTCTATAATCTACTTGTTAAAAGTAAATTTTAAGCCTATCCACCAATATAGACTCAATATGCGAAAGTCTATCAATCTAACTGCTAATGATGTTCTTACACAATTACATTTACGTAAATCTACACTTGTATCCTAATGATATTGCGCCAATTAACATTGTCAAATTAGCAGAATTATTTGCTAAGTCACATAGATACATATGGAACAGTTAACTTAGAAGAACAAAATAAAACCACCTTAGCAAAATAATATGAAATATCATTCAAACGATCTCAGTAAAAAAGATGAACAACTAAATTATTTCAATGATATGTTATTCATTGCTTAAAATTATGTAGAAACTGGGATATATAAAATTTACTCCAAAAATATTTTTTTTAAAAAAACAATTTTTTGAAATTTTCACTTACGGCAAGGCGGGGCCTTGTCCACGAGGTGCCCACCTCGCACTCCTTCCCCGCCCTGTCCACTATCCATCCCTAGGTTGAGAGAGGACCAGCATATATCGTACGAGGGCACTTTTATAATCCCTGGAGACAGATCTCCTAATTGTAATTTGTTGTGATTTATTATACTTTTTTAAGTAATTCCTATTCAAAATTTCATATTACCCAATAATTTAAAGGGCTTCGAATTAACATGTGAATATTAAACATCTTATTCTTGATTGTGGATTTGCTAGTAAAGGCTTTTTGAGAGTATGTTCTAGGATATCATTCAACTAATCTTATTTTTTTTCATTGACAACTGATAGTGCTGCCACCGCTCTCAAAAGTGAGCATACAGTAGTATAGTACCATCCATTAGTTTCGATGGAAACATATATATTTAAAATTCTATGGTGTAATGATGTACTAATAACAAATTAAATAGTGATGCACAAGGTTTGAGATGCTCTATCTTCTTATTTTATATGAGCATATGGTTTGTGTAGAATCCACGGTCAATGATCCTTTTAGAATCAAACGAAACTCAACGACTATATATCAAGATCTTACTTATATGATGATTTCAATCATTTTTATATAAGACCATGAACAAAATGGAATGCTAATTTTGTCGCTTTTAGTGACTAGCTCAACATTTTCAAGGTGATGAGTCACCACATTCTCGCATACTAGACAAATTTATAATAGCAATATTTGATTCATCATATAGAGAAAAAACATGAAACACACGTAAGATCGCAAAGAAATGAAATAACAAAAAAAAAAAAAAAAAAAGAAGGAAGGTGGAAAAGAAGATTATTGAAGGGTGATTGATTACCTAACAAGATGGTGATAGAGGCATCTTGAATTTGCTTCTCATCTCACAGCTAATCTTGAACAATGTCCTAGCAACTCAATACTCAAAGTTGATCAATGTGTGTGTATATATAGTGAGAGAGATTGAGCCAAGAGGGAGCCATGGAATATAAACCAGCCAATGAGCTCCTCCAAAGTGGGGTACTACCGAAAGAAGAAGAAAGAAACATTAAAATGACAAACCCATTTGACCTACCACACTCAATACTCACAAGAAAATGCACAAATTATATTATATTATTTTATTTTATTTTATTTTATTTTATTTGGTGGGGTGACGTCAGGGAGCAAATATATCATGTCATCCCACCCACATGGTGGATTTGGCTCTGGGAAGAGTCCGAAGAGGGGCGGTGGAGCTCCATCGGTGGTGGCCGAGGAAAATTGTTGACACCTCCTTTTCTGCTCTAATAATTATTTCGATCAGTTTTGATTCATTACATCCAATCTTTATTTTGTTCCACCAAAGTGGTCAATTTCTGTATTCTATAGATTGAACCGATTTGCACTCTAAATTGATATTTTAAGATGGGTCGGCATTTCACAATTGGTTTAAACTTTGTTTAGTCAATCTAGAAACTATTATCTAGGAGTCGAAAAAAACCTCAAATATGTATTGTCTTTCTTTCTTTGAGTTGGTCTCTTACCTCAATTGTGAGTTAATGTTTTCTAAAAATAATTATATTAAACATTACTTTTAACTAACTTTTTAGACTTTTAAAACTGCTGACAGTGTGTCCTATAAGATTTTACATAATATCAAGATGGAAGGTCTTGGAATTGAGGCTCTAAAAATAGGTAAATATAGACTTATCAATACGTAGACATGAGTAGACATGAGTAGACACTCACAATGCTTACGACATCACGCGTGCAAACTCAATTGAGAGCCCTCAGTTTTCTTTTTTCTTTTCTTTTCTTTTTTTTTTTTTTTTTTTTTTTTTTTGGAGCTAAAGAAATCTCAATTTTCGTTGATTCATCAAAGGATAAGCTATATTACAAGCGAAGACAAAACGACTAGATGCTAGAAAACGGCAATTCATTAAATGCAAATCTCCTATTAGATAACTCTTACGAGAGGAAAAAAAAACATCTATTAGATTATAAAGATAAATTAGATATCTAAACGGATAATTACTAAAAGTGAAAGTGAGATCGTGTAAGATGTTAGAATACTATCTAAAATTTTTAAGAATCCTAAAAATACATTTAAATAATAAAATGCTGAATACGTCACAAAAAAAAAATTAATATCAAGATAGAAATGCCCCGCATCTTGACTTCACATCTTTTGAAGCTTCATTTGCCTCTTCTACTATATCAGAAAATAATTTATTTTGCTTTTAAAGTTGTTAGAGCTTTGCATTATGTCATCATTAAACATGAGCGAATACCTTAATATGGATGCACTTGTGTTTGAGGACCTTATATGATAAGTTTTTGGTTTCCAAAACTCAGAATTGAAATTAATAGGGTAGGTTCTGAAGTAAGGTAAATACTCTCCTCACCCTACAACGTGCACACCCACATTATTATATATTTTCATATTTTAGTTTTAGGCCCAAAATTTAGCCTTACATGTAAAAGGATGTGTTTGAATATTTACATATTAAATAATGCATATATCCGATAGTCTTTTTTAGGAACTTTTGTAGTGATTCCATAAAATTTTACATTAATAGTAACATTTTACTTTTTGAATAGATGCGGCCCCTTTACACTCTAAAATTAAAGCAATCATATGATGGATTTTTTTTATCTACTATCGATGAACGAAAATGATGGTTTAGGGGTCGTAACTTTCGAATGCATCACGTTCCACTTAACTATGCACTAGGCAATCCCATGCATGCTTAAAAGGGAAACTCAAATCACCTAATTTATAAGGGATTTAAAAACAAAAATTAGCATGTTTTGATTCTTAATATGAAAATTGTGAATATATATGTGTGTGTGTGTTTTTACAACCAGTCATTACGTAGCCAAAAAAGTGGGGAGGGAGTCAGCGACCAACAACTCAGACCAAAAGTAATCGGGTGGAGCTATGAGGCAGGATAAAATTTTAGTCCATTCAATGGACGACAAGTGTCATACAACTTATCTCTCTCTTCAATTAAAGTTTCATCTTATCTCTCTTCAATTGTACAACTCTCCCCTATTCTCACTTTTGCATTTCAAATCCCTCCAACGCTCCCAATACTCCGCCGCCTCCGGCACATCACCTTCTTTGCCGCCATGTTTATTGGCTTTTTCTCTTACCTCTAGCACCACCACCTCTTGTCCAACTCCTCCCATGCCCTCTGCGCCGGCGCCGGGTCAGCCAAGAGCTTGAGGCCCTCTGTCACATCGATGAATCATGCCGTCGCCTCCACCTTCATCTCATCCATTGCCAATGTCAACCTCTGCCTAGTTGACCTCGAATCATATTAGAGGTTGAGCTGAGCCCTAGATTGGCTCCATCTAGAGATCGCTCGAGCTCGGATCCAAAATTTGAGGCTCAAATTCATCAGCCGAGCTCGAGTGCGATGATGGAGGACTAAGACGGTGGTGAGGTGGTGGATTGAGACAGTGAGGTGGTGGCTTCCGGTAGACTGAGACGGTGAAGCGTTGTGTCTCTAGAGGAGTAAAAGAAGGAAGAAGAAGAAGATAAGTAAAAACATTAATCGAAAAGAGAGACAAATTGCATGATTTCTAACGGTGGGCCTAAACATGACAATTGTTGCTTAGTGAATGGACTCCAATTTTGTCACGCTAGTCTGAGAGCTCCATCAATATTTTCCCACCAGTTGCATGCCTTTCCCTCCAACATTCACACCTTATTGGCTGAGTCAATCCAATCGGTCAAATCATGGCGCCACCTCATCAACTACCACCCCAACGAGGTTGGTGATCGTAAAAAAGTTGAGAAAACGATGTGGCAGTACACATGATCATTTCGATTTGATAGATGCCAACATAATAGTTCACGCAAAGAGAAATATAGATATACTTAGAAAGACTACATTTCAATAAATTTCGACAATTTGAAAACCATGTTTAATATTAAAAAAAAGGTTCGAATAGTGCTGTCATTACCCGTCATGTTCTTTGAGTATGATTTGCTTGTAATTGGTCGAGTTAATAAAATGGCTAATATTTTAACCCACATAGAGGAGTAAAAATATAGACCACCTGAAGTTCGAAACATAGGTTAACATGGGTTTTAGGCATAGAAGTTCATGGCAAATGGGTTAGAAAGTGGGTCTGTTTCAACCCATATATTAACCCACTGGTTAAGTTAGCCTCCATTGTCGATTTTTTTAACCCTTGGTCTTCCTCATCTCCCTCCGACCCCGGCCATGGCTCCACCACTCGCTGAAGGTCAAAAGTCTCCTTCCAATGTCGCGAGCTTCCCACCAAACCAATCAACCTCCGATAGCTCCACCGTCCCCCCCAACAACCGCCGCCCCACCTCTGACCCGCCATGATTCCTTCTCGAGTCTCTCCGTCGGTCGCTCTCCTCCTCCTAGCCCTCCAATCCGTCACCGTCCTCCACTTCATTCCATCTGCCCAGCCTCCCGAAACCCTAAATTTGGCCTCGAATCGGAGGAGCGGCAGCTACATCAGCCGATTCACCCGCTTCTAGCGCTATGGGTCGAGAAGCGGAATCCAGTGTCCGAGTAGCCGACCGGCTTCAAGATGGCGTTGACCGAGGAAGGGCTGGCGAAGGATATGAGATAGCTTTGAGCTACGGTAGAGGTGCTTGGAGACAGCGACGAGAGGTCTTTTATATATTTTTTTTCTTTTTACATTTTTTTCCGTTTTATTTACTTACATCTTTATATTTTGTTATTTTACTTTTCTAATTTGATATTTAACAAAAAAAAACTATCTAAGTAATTCATGAACATGAAGAGTTTAAAGTGGATTAAATGGGTGGCTATTTATTTGCATAGGTAAGGTTAAGTATTAACATGTTTTAATAATATATGTCAAGTTAGGTATGGATTATTAAATTTATATAGCATAAAAGTAGGTCAATATAGATTAAATGGGTTGGACACCGAGTTAGTTCGACAAAGTATGTGTTTCTCCTCATAAAACTGATAAGGTAATAGGTATTCCAGTATTAATTGATCCCAACACTCTATATTCTACGTTTCAATACATTAACAAATACCATGTTTGTATGGTGGCATGATGTAAGCAATTAACCACTAGAACAAAATGCTTAAAACTTGTGGCTACTTCATGTAAATTTTTCGATCTAATGCAGGTGAAGAAGGGACCCGCCAGTTCCGTGGTACTTCACGAGTAGTCATTCGTCAATCTTTCTGTCTCCCAGAATCTTCCACCTATGCTCGTGCCCCTCAATTGTGCTTTGGCGCCATCGGGCCTCGTCGCTTCGTTTCTTGCTCCTCGCTGCAGTCAATCTTTCTGTCTCTCGGAATCTTTCTGGAGAAGTGAGTCCCAAAAACCTCAGTGCAAATGAATTGGTGGAGTTCGGTACTTCCATGGCCCCGACGGATCTGAGGACCACAGAGAGAGAGAGAGAGAGAGAGGCACGAAGGGAAAAGGTTTCCCCCGGAACGACACGCAAATCAACGGCAAAGTGCGTGTCACTTTCCACCTCAAACTCATGGAAATTGAGTCGATAGGGGTTGGCCAATCAAGAGATTAGGGTTCCATCGTGGCGTGTCATCAAGGCGTTTAGAAAACTGATATCCATGTGGAGCACACGCAAGATCCATAAAGACGACCATTAGAAAAGGGGGGAGAGAGAGAGAGAGAGGAGCGAACGAGGTCACAAGTCAACTGCACAAGATCGTGGCGAGGGATGCTTGTCTTAGTGGGAAACGCATGTCTGACTAGAGAATAGTAAGCAAAGGAGCCAATGTCTTATGGCCAAAGTAAAAACCGTAAAGCTAATGTCATCTCCATCGATTCTGCCGTGTTAGATCAATCGAATCAATCCTGTCTTGAGAAAGCATTCAACTTTTTAAAAGATTCGGCTGGTTCCGCGTGGTCAAACCTTCGAGAGGAGTGGTAGAAATTACCGCACGAAGCGATAAATTTATATCAATGAATCTTGCTTATAAGTAATATCACAAGGTTGACCCATTCAACGTGAGACTTGAAATTTCACCGATTCTCATGCTGGAATTTTCGGTGTCCTCAGAAGTGTTGGTCCGTATTTTCTCCTATGAGATGTGTGACAGAATCCAACCTATCCCCTACGCCATCCGGCCCACTTGAGATGGGTTTGATCGTTACACTTACATCAATTTCATTATCCCACTAATAAAAACATAATTCATACATATCTCTTACTTTGGCAATCCAAGGGCATGAGTTTAAAAATAGATTCTGTAGATTCTGCAGATTCTATATTTGCAACATTTGGGGTATATTTGAACTCTTGGCTGGACTAAATGCATGAAAACTCATCTAGGTCTTCATCTTCAAACCGAGTGAAACGATTTCAACAAAGGCGAGCATCTTCTTTCAAACTCAACGAACGTGCCACTAGGGTTACCTTCCTATTCACGTGCATTACGTAAGACTCTATCACAAGATGGGCGGGCCTAATCTCTCGAGATCATTTTGGTTATTATTACATTACCATCAGTTTGATGATTTGATCAATCAAATCTACATGCACGCGCAAATTTTCATTTGCAAACAATAGCACCGCCATAGCTTCTCCAGCCAATAATACTTGTTGTGGGATGTTTGTGGGGAGCGAATGTCAACCCGAAGGATTGGAAGAAGATGGCATCTTTTTCCCAAATTTTCAACAACGAGCACTTATACGATCAGAAATTCAAATGCTGTCTTTATTTGTTGTGCAAGAGTTGTCCAAATCAATTAGCTTTTTAGTGCTTCTTTCACGCCCACTTTAGCGATGGTGGCCTATATTAGTCGAACCGACTGGCAGTAGTTTGATTACACGAGATATAACCTATGGCTATTCGAAGCAGGTCTACAAAAGATTCAGCAAATCTTTGCATAAAGAACCATAGTGGATGCCATTTTTCCAACCATTTGCTCCTTTTGATTGTGAGCGAATCATGGCGGATCTTGAATATATATATTTCAGGTTACATCGAGAATTCTCTAAATGAGGTGTACGATTTCATGTCGCTATTTCAAATATGATGGAAGCTTGTAGATATAAATGCATAGTCAAAAGCATGATAAAATTCATTTTGTACCTACAATAATGTATGGTCAATTTTGCGAGTCGATCGGGCACAAACCCAGTGGGCTCACAAACACGGTTGACTCATTAACCACCTCAACGTACAGCAAACATTCCGTTCTGCAACCACGATGAAAGTATAACCACAGAAATGGATTACGCCCGCATGCCACAATTTAAGAGTCGTGTGTTTTCTCATTGGAACCGGTGGAAACAACATAGAATTTCTCTCATGCCTTCAAATGTGCACGAATTTAATGCAAACGTACATATTTATATCTACATTTTCAACAACCAAGATATCAAATCTATATATTTAAGGCCGTGGTTTTTTGTTGAAAAATTGTTCTTAATAATTCCATAAAATGCCCTTATCGCAGCTCTAACTAGAATTTATACCCATGCTAACATGCTATGCGTATATTACAACCTAAACTATTATAAGATTAAGGCATCTTATTTCATTCATGTATCTTAAAATATGTTTAAACCATGTAAAGTAGTAAATATAATGAGATCAAAGGAAAAAGAAATAAAATAAAATAAGAAAACGATGGAATTTGATGCGTGATGGGGTGAGTGATTCCAGAACGGAAATTTTTTCAGAGAGGATTTTTCAAGTTAAGTATATGGAGTAGTGTATACGGGGAAGAAACGAAAAGGAATAAGAAAAGATAGAACGATCTTCTTTCAAGGTATAAAGGCCACGCCACCAACCGAGGATGAGGATTGAGATCTACAAAGTTCACCACCAAGGCCTAAAGCTTCCACCAGCCAAGGATAAAGGACTTCGGGATAGGAGAAGCTCACCACTAGGGCCTAAAGATTCCACCAACTAAGGATAAAAGTCTTCTTGGCTCCCCACCAAGGAGTGATCTACGCTCCAAGGATAAAAAGACTAAAAGGAGTTATTCACTCTCCGAAGGAGTTCACTCAAGCAGAGGAATTCTCAGAATTTTCATTCATTAAATTCGTATCCCCCATACATTGAATAGTTTTCCCCTGTTTATAGGAGGATTTTAGACTTAAGAAATATAAAAAAACAGACTTTAATGACCTAGTACTTAATAAATGCATTTATTAGTACAGGAACTTGCATTCTTGAACCTTTGGCCTTCCGCATTCTTGAGCCTTTAGCTTTCCGTATTCTTGAACCATTCTTGAACCTTTAGCCTTCCACATTCTTGAACCTTTAGCCTTCCAAAATTCGTGCTTCTCTTTTGACCAGAAAATAATCCTCCTAAAACTTCATCAATTGGTCATACAAGACATCTAAAATGACCTCCCATTGATAGTTATCGATATATCACAAAATACCGATAAGTAATTAACATTATTCATTCAAAATGATCCATCGAAGCACATAATGCCCATAAGCATCGATGATTCTGAGTTGGTTGATGGAGTTACGTTGGATGCTCCGGCATCAGAATTAATGAAGTATCTGTAATTATGTTATGAGTAAATGTATCAATTAGATTTTCTTCTTTTGAAATTTGGGAATTTAAGATGCCGTCCCCAAATAGAATAGACATTTTAGAAGGAACTAAAGTATTTACTTGAAACAAAAATGAAAGAAGTTACCTCAAAATTGCTTCACTTCCCTGATAAATTTGAATTACTAAAGCGATATTTTCCAATGGTTAATTACCCTAACTCCTCATTTCTCCGTAACCTAACTTCTCCACATTTAGCTTGCGCTCTCGCTCCATCTCCTATCCGTTTGCCTCTATACTAGAAATGAAAGCCAAAGAATGATGCTATCTTCTTCTAAATCTATCTCGATAACTCTCTCCTAGGTTTGATTCTCGTTCCAAGTCCATCACTTGACATGATATCCCAAATAGACTCCACAAATGGATTTACAGATAAGATTTTCCTCAGGTAGATGTAGAAAATAAGTTACGCTTCCACTGTTGAATGATCAACGAATGGAAGATTTCAATTAAGAAACTAACTATAAGCACATGTGTTACTCATTCAATGGTAAATGTGTAATAAACTTTCTACACAAACAGCAGATCAAATAAAACCCCAATTTCAATAATACAATCAAACCGATACATGCACATGAGTAGATTTGACCCATCATTGACCCCATTAAAAGGAGAACACCCTTCCAAATTTACTCTCAAATATAACGCTACTATTTTTCTATGAAATTTATTCATTTTGTTTCTTGATTATCTAGATCTATACAATTCCATATTCTCACCTATTAGAAATTTATGGGGAAAATTACCAAAAAAGTCCTAAACTTTTTGAAATTTTTCCAATTTAGTCCTGAAATTTTTTTTTGTCAATTCAGTCCATTCAACTAAATTTGGCAAACCAGCATTGACATAAATGCCGGCCAGTGCCAACAAATAATTTTTAATAATATTTTTTTCTTTTTTTTTCTTTTTTTCCACCTCCCTCCTTCTTTCTCTTACTTTGGCGACTGGCTAGAGAGGACGGCCGTTCGCCGGCCAATGGCGAGCTCGCCTCACCATTGCTAGGTGAGGGTGAGCTAGCCCAACCACTGGGGAGGCAAATCGCCACTAGATTTGGTCAAGGCTCACCACGCCCGACAACGGCGTGGCTGACCTCACCCAGATTTGATGAGACAAGCCCTCACCTGTGGCTGGGTGAGGGCACCTCATCCAGATTTGATGAGGACGACAGACGACAGACAACACCCCCAATGTTGAGCAAATAAATAAATAAATAACAGAGAGAGACCCTTTCGATTGGTGCACGTGTCGAAGGAAGGATCATCCACCATCAATAGAAGGAAAAAAATATGGTCTCTGTGACATCATCACTAGCGCACTCCAATTTGTCTCCTCTGTCGTGCAAGGGATTTCTTGGAAATTTCAAGACAGTCAAACCATGCAAGGCCAACCTCACCAATCCACCAGTGAGGACTTGCCTCGCCAAATCTGGGCAAGGTTGGCCTCATCATTACTGGGCGAGGTGAGCCCTCGCTAAATCCAATGGGGGCTCGCCTCACCAATGGCTGGGCAAGCTCGACCTCGGCCATCGGTCGTAAGGCGAGCTTGCCACTAGTTAATGGCTAGCCCTCCCCTTTGGCCAATCGCTGAAGTAAAGGAAGGAGGAGGGAGGAGTAGGGGTGTGCATGGTCCGGGTGGGCGGTTCCCGACCTAGAACCAAAAATCGCCCGCTAAGAACCAGTTCCGAAAAATTGGAACCGGGAATCGCCCGCTAGTTGCATGGATCCACCCGGGAACCAAACCGCCGATCTGGTCTAGTTCTTGGGTGGATCCATAAAACTGGTCCAACCTCCACACCTTCCCCTTTTCGCCCTCCCCACATCTACTTATTTTGGCTCTCCTGACCATGGTAGCTTTATTCTCCTCAAGTACTAGCGCCGCGGTGGCGGCGGTCGCGACTCTCGCACCGCTTCCATCCCAACCACCACCACCATCTTTGCCATCACCTCTGTTGTCTCCCGCTCCTCCCCCGAGACTAACAATGAGGAGGACAATGGGGACGATGAGCCATTCTTAGACTTGGAGTTCGCCTTTGTCTCCGAAAATGAGGACTATGGGGGGAGGCCTGAGGAGGGGGAGGAATATGGGAGGTAGAAGCGGGACAAGCTCAACAACGAAGAGAATGATAGTGACAGTGAATGCGGAGGTGGCGATGAGGATGGCGACGCCGTGGAGAGAGAGTTCAAGTTCGAGGGGGGAAAAGAGAATCAACTCACTGTTTCACCGAGTTCGGAATAGGACTCGAAAGGGAGATGAGTAGATCCTGAAGTGAATTGGAGAGGAAGAGGGAGCTCGGGGAGATTTTGAACTAAGAGAGATGAGATGGAGTAGGAGAGTAGTGAATTGAGAAAAGATGGTGATTGGAGTCCTAAATTTTAGATTGGCTAATTTTTTTAATATTAAAAATTAATATATTATTATAACATAACCAATCCGGTCCGGGTGAGCGAGTGGGCTGATTCACCCATGGAACCGAGAACCGGACCGGTTCCCTTAGGAACCATCGGTTCTGGGTGGTCCGGACGGATCCCGATTCTTTAGCATACCCCTAGGGAGGAGGGGGGAAAAAGAGAAAAATAAAGGAAAAATAAAATAATAACTTTAAAATAATAAAATATTGTTAAAAAAATTGTCCTCAAAGTCGGCCGGTGTCCACATCAACACTAACTAGCCAAATTTGGCCAGATGGACTAAATTGGCACAATTGCAAAAGTTTAGGACTGAAATGGTAAAAAAAAAAAAATTAGAATTGAATTTAAAAAATTTCCATAAATTTAGGGTTTTTTTTTGGTAATTTTCCTGAAATTTATGTCCAAAGATAGCAAAACAATATGAATTTCACATGTCCGCTCACATCGCTAATAAAGGCAAGAAATACATCTCGATAATATTTTCTTGCGAAATATAAGACCTTTTTTTTTTTTTTAATGATAACAAGGAAAATACTATTTCTTTATCCTCCCCCCCCTTCCTTCCTTCTTTTGTAGGGGTAAAGAAAGAAATTCGAAGCTAGAGCGGACTTTAAGCAGTACATGGGCCAGAGAAGAGAAGGCCAACTAGCTATAACTTCCTTTAAGACCCACGAGCCCAATCATCTCATTGAAAGTGTATACCAAGCTCGAATTTCTGAGCCCAAGTCAGATTACTTTCCTGGAAACTTTAGGACGTGGTAAATACCAAATTTAGGAACGTTTTGATTCAACAGAACTTCTTTCGAACCAGGAAAAAAAAAAATCGTCTTCGATCGCATCACATTAAAGAGATGATGCCATGACTGATTGACTATGCACATTCTATGCAATTAACTATACTAATCGTTATTTTCTGTTGGCAATATATCAAATACTATCTTTACATTTTAGGTCCTCATATTTCATAATCTACATTTAGCATCTCCAAAAAAATCTTGAATCTCAGGGAATGAATTTGCCCCTCTTTAAAAGAAAGGCTAGGAAAGAATCTTAGCCAGGTCTCTTTGACTATTGCCAACCATTAAAGTCCCGTTGACTGACTGCCACAACCCCCTCTCCCCCAAAAAAAAAAAAAGTCGGAGTCTCTCTCCTTTTTGAGCCAGAGCTCTAAACAAAACTCGTGGGCTAGACCAAAGCTTGGCCAATGACTCTAAGAGCTCATGCGTGCAACCAAATCTGATCTCGATCTAGGCATTAATGAAAGTCGCAACCATCTAAGATTCATGACGGCAGTGATGGCTTCCGACCGGTGCATAGAACTTCATCCAATTAGGCTGGAATGGTTGGTCCAGATGAGCAATCAAGAGGGGAGGAATAGGTTTTTCAAAAAAACACAAACAAATTTTGTATAACCAACCCCAATAAATATATTGCTTCGAGTGTAAAGTGAACTAACAATATAAATAGTGGAAGTTGACGAACTTTACGGAATGATTTGTGGAGATCTGGCTTGTGATACCCACTCTTTTCTTTCAGTCTACCATCTCAAATAAGCCAAACCCCGCTAGTCATGCCACCATTACAATTTCCGTCTTATTACAAGCGTGGAACATGCTACCTCGCAGAATTCGGCTTCCTTCTATAGCGACCCCGCCAAGACTAAGTAACTTTGGACCCTTTAATAATCGATCTCCCAGCTAGGGTTGCGAGAGACAGTTGTGCATGTGTGCGTCGTAATCTGATCGCATTCCATCAAATATTCTTCTGACATAATATAGACAGATGGGCATGCTTTCTTTAATGTTGCATCCGTAATTATTGGTAGTAATTCCGGTGTCCTATGCAATGGACGGTCTCGTCGGAAGAATATGAAGAAGAAGAAGAAGAAGAAAAAGAAAATGACTTTGACCCAATGTGCAAGATGATCTCTGGACTTTTAATGTGTTCAACATAGTTTATGAACTTTAGCCAAATGTACAGTATTGTCCCTGAACTTTCAATTTATTCAATGTAATCCTTGAACTCTTGATATGTGAATCATCAGACTATATGAAGATATTTAATATTCATAGTCGAGGGAATAAAATTCTAAGACCACATTGAATAAATTGAAAGCTCATGAACAATATTGCACATTTAATTAAAGTTCGGGGATCCCTTTGAACAAATTAAAAGTTCATGGATCATATTATATATTAAACTAAAGTTTATGGAATATTTATATCATTATCTCTTAAAAAATTGAGAGAATTTCAACATTCAATTGAATTTACTTAAAATTAGAGTATCTATGTTGTTTTAAGATGTACACTTTTTACCAAACCACCCAAACGTGTGAAAAAAGGGGTCACATAGAATTCCAATACCATACCTAAAAGAAAATAATGAAAATGACTCATTCAGCTTTTTAGTCACATACGCATGTAAACATAAATTTCTACCGCGAAGCACGAATTGTATGTATCTTGCTTTTGGCTTGAAAGGACATCCTGTATTGTGATCTTATATAGATACCAAAAAGATTAATATTTTCAATTTTCTTCGAATTAGGTTAAGTCGTGAAGCGACCAGTTCAAATCGGACAAATTCAATGTTCGAAGAACTGAGTCGGCAAACTCGTCATGTGGATGAAACCTTACCCAATAAATAATTGAGCCAAATTTTTAGGCAAGCATTTTGTGAAATCAAAATGACTTAAAGTTAATTGAAGATTCTTCTTCACTTTTTGTGTTCCCTTTTTCTTCAAGTATATGATGACTCGAAAAAGGGTTTCCCTAATTGTAAAGTAAGAAACCATCAAATCATTTAGAAATATCTAAGTTGCCCGGTGAAACACATCTTGAACATATCGCATACTTTCTAAGTGGTCCCATCCGTGTCAACAAAGAGTAATAAGCCCCGTAATATCTGTGGGTCATCAAAGTTACTTTTTCTCATTGCATGGTAAGACAGATGCCAACTAATATTTGGTGGCCATATCACATCATCATCTAAGAATTTTTTCATTTCCAGTCTAGAAGAAATTAATCTGGTGGAACAACTTTATTTATTTTACCGCACAACATACTAACAGACACTCGATCAGTTACCACAACACATTGTATATTATTTTCCAAACATCAGATGTAATCAATATTACAATCAGTAAAATAAGATCCACTTCACAATAATATCATGCTGATTAAAATTAAAGCTAATAGAGATAATCGGGGGTTCTTATGGTGTTAAGGTCCAACAAATGCAATTTTTATCTAGGGCACATTATGATGGACCACATCGGAATTTTCGTCCTACCCACTAAACATTAAAGTCACGTCTACTTTTTCCCCCTCTATGAATGCCAACACCCTGGAAATTAGATATTATGTACAATTGTGTCCAAATTTTTGCTATTTCATGCAAATTCAGAGCCAGAAATTTTAAATGGCTTCAAGCGCATCAATAATTACACTTGCGCTCCCCACATGATTTCAGCAATATTTTGTCCTGTTTTTTTTTTTTTCGGTCCTATTCTAATCCTACTCTAACACTCACTTTCAGACTTTTGCCCTACCTCCTTGCAGGGCATGGAAGTCGTAACCCACTCCTGAAATGAAATCGTCCCCACCCCAATCCCCCCTGAGAATGTGGGGATTTGAACTCTCCACCTTCCCCTTCCAAATTGGAAGGGTGGCTACTAAATCGAACCCCCAGTGGTTAAATTATTGTTTGCAGGGATGGAGGACGTGACCCTTGTGGGGTCCACAACCTTAGCCACCCTTTAAAAAAGAAAAAAAAAATACTAGGAGGGCAAAATTAAATAATTTGGTAAGGCTTGCAAAAAAAATTCAATTAGCTAACTTGGGACTCGTGGGACGTCCCTTTCATTAAGGGAGTTATCTCCATCGTCCACGGTGACACAATGTTGACACCTAAATTTTTGCGACCCGTTTAGTCATTTATTGCATTAAAAAATTATGAGTTAATACCACCGCCTGCGGTGGCCCAGTTGGATAAGGCTCCCATGATCCTTTGCGAGGAGGAGAGGAGTTCGAATCCCGCTGGCCACACGGGATCTTAAGTGTGACGTCGGGGTGGTGGGTCCTCCACTAGCGTCACCCCGGATTTACCTCGCCGGTTGCCGGCTGTACGGAGGTTCCTGAGTCATAAAAAAAAAATCAAAAAAAAATTATGGGTTAATTTTATCCCTGAAAAAATAGTTAATTGCATAGCATATAGTTTTAGGTGCATTTATTTACATTGGGCCAGTGACGGATGGGTTCGAATTAATGCTTCAGAAACTTTAATTCGATGAGTCAGGCTAAGTCCACGAAGAGAGCAAATTGGCCTAAGCTCGTATCCTTGGAGAGATTTTACGGATTTATATTTGTGAGATTTCAATTCATAAGCAAATATTGCCTTTGGAAAGGCAAATATTGCGTTTGGGAAAGAAATTTTTGTGAATATGATTTTGAAAAATTAAAAACCCTAATCCGTGGCCTATAAATAGATTTAGAGTTTTAAGTAGGCTCACACATTGAATACACGGCCACATTAAAAGGGCTTTTTCTCGAGAGTTTCCCTTGGCTTTTCCGTTCGCTCCATTGAAAAGAAGAAGAAGAAAAGCTTTTGGGGTTTACTTCGTTTGTGCTTTCTACACAAGACAACAAAAGAAAAAGCAAAAAGCTTTTTGGGGGTAAAAGTCAGCAGAGAAAGACAGAGAAGAGACGTGAGGGAGATTTGAAGAGAGAGAGAGAGAGAAAAACAAAAAGAAAGGGAAAAGCAAGGACAGAAGCAGGAGAGCTTCTTCTTCGCAGCCGTTCGGCCCCCCGTGCACAGATTCTTCCATTGCTGCCGTCCGTTCGTCCCGCCCCAGCGACCACACCAACACCGCCGCTTGTCGCTCCGCCCGCGGCGACGCAACGCCGGCAGTCAGCGACCGCCGTGCGCCTCTGCCTCTGCTCCGTCGACCTAGTGTTGCACATGCCCTGTTCGTTGCTGCTGTCTCGCCAAAAGCAACCAAGAGATGCCCACAGCAGCCCTCCGCTGATCCTGTTCTCAGCCCGCGCCTGCACCGCCCGCGTCCAGTCGCTCGCCCGCGCGCACCGTGCCTGAGCGCCGTCAACCGTCGCGCTCCTCCTCCGCCGTCAACCGTCGCCTATTTGTATTTGGATCACTAAATAATGGATGGCATTGTCATTACATTTACTTAGACCATTATGCGATATTGTGCCATTAGGAACATCAAAAAATTGCCGCATAGTGCTGCAATGATGTACCGTTGGTGCCATATCAAACATCTCTATTTGAAAAATCAAAAGAAACAAAAGTAAACGGAGAAGGTAAAAAAATGAGAGAGAGGTAACATTTTCAGTTGATGGTGCAATCGTGATCTAGGTGTCGGCAGATTGTTTTTGCCAACATATTATTAATGCCTTCCTATTACTTTCGCATATCAGACATTTTTCAAAGGAAAATTTGGTAAAAAAATCAAAATATATCGATTTGAAAAAGAAAATGCTAATTTTGAGATATCACGTAACCATAATTGACATTTCAATGGAACTAATTACTCACCAACCCTAGCCTCTCTAATCCCCACTTTCCACGGTTGCACAAATTTGATTTGCCATTATTAAAATAAAATAGAAATCGAGTCAAATTTTAACTTACCTAGATAGAATCCCATGTTCCAAAAGAAACTAGCGTACTTGTGAACCCGTCTAGATGATTGGGAAAAGAGACGCTGTCTTTTCCTAAGGAAAAAAGTTGTTTCCCATTGAATTTTAAAATAGCAAAAGGAAAGAGAAAAAATGAAAAATAAAATTCGATGCCAGCATGAAATGGAAACGCTGTCGTGTGACTTGTCAATTGGCATCCATCTAACTCAACCGTGCTCGCGCTCGTTGAGAAGCAGAAGGAAAAAGTCGGAGCGCCCACTTACTCCTAACATTTTGTGTAATCATTTTCACCTTTTATGATTCTTTTATCAAGGACCTTCTTTTCCTTTTCATTTTTTTATTTACATAATCACACGAAAAATTATATAAATATTTTTACTTGTAATTTGTATTCTTCTCTCTTAAGAAATCGAAGAGAAAGTTGAAGTGTACCAATATTAGAAATTTACACCCATCATCCGACTTCAACGCAAAAAAAAAAAAAAAAAGCTTATTCGGTTGAAAAATCTCAACTATCATGGTAGGACGAAACATATTGACGTAAAAAATATTTTCATTAGAGATATAATAATGCAAAATGAAGTGCTCCTATAATATATTTCAGCCAATAGGATGATTGCTAATACATTCACGAAGGTCGTTCCTAAAGACACATTCTTGACTCACAGGATATCTCTAGGGTTGTATAGAATGTGATATGTAATATTATTGAGGATCATTAGATTATGTATATGTGAATATATGAATTGTACTTGTTTGTTTTTTTAATGAATTGATTTTTCACCAACAATTACATATCTATCATGAGATTAGCACAAACACACATATATTGTCGAAAAGTATATCAGCAGGCAACAATTGGCTCACTCACTCAAGCAACCACCCCAAGTGTTATAATTAGCATATTAAGATGAGATGGTATGTACTATAAATGCTAAAAGAGCAAGTTTAATACATAATGCAATTTTATGTCACCTTCATTAGAATAAAGATGAGGTCTATGAATTGTATGTAATAAGATTGAACTTGATAGTTCAACAATCATGTGTGCCTAAAGAAAGCCAGATGCAAGTGCTTAATTGGACGTTGCAAAAAGCGAACTAATATAGCACTCGAGCTAAATATAATTACGTAAAAAGCATGTGACTATGTTTAGGTTAAGATTCATATAATGGATGTGTTAAACAATGACATTCATTTTTATAGAAAAAGAAACCCACTATAACATGTATTTCACGTTACATGTGCATTATTCGACCAATAAGGAAGGTCAGTGAAATTATTCTTATTAACTCATTATGTGAGTCCTTAAGGTAATTTATGAATTAACTACCTCATTTTTGTGCCGTATGTTATTTTTGACTATGTTCTCAAAATGACATATCAATGTTGTTACTTTTAGCATATTACCAATGGTCATCAATTCATATGGCTTTATGGGACATGTCTAATAAAGCAGTTGTTCTAAAATGGAAAGAGATATGAGTGCAAAAGAAGACTATTGTCGTTTTACATCTATCATATTTATTTACTAAAAGGTGCATAATTGGAACAGACTTTAAGCTACACTTATCTCATGAATGCACTGAGCCGAAAGATATACCACATTACTCTATTACTTTAAGTAATATTTTATATCTTCAGCATTGTAATGCTTGCTGAATCTCATCCTATATAGACTATAGAATCGAGAGCAACAGATCACATAGGTAAAGATCAAGAAGCATTTGTGAAATATAGCCGGATATTGCTTAGAAAAATATGGATATATGTTGGAAACAACTCTAGAGTTGAAGTGAATAGCATACAAATTAAAATTACATGGTGGTCGAAAACTATTCTTACATGATGTCCTCTATGCTCCAAATATTCAGCGGAACATGATCTTTATAGTTATTCTTCTAAGCTTAGGTTATGTATTAAATTTTTATTGTCATTGTATTAATATTATGTATGGAACAATTTGTTATTATTTTGGTCATGCAATGAACAATTTTATTGTGTTAGACATTAACTATGATATATTTAATATTAATGATGATAGTTATTTTTTTTTAATTGCATCTTCTAATAATGTGAAAATTGATACAAGTATTTGGCATGTTAGATTAAGGCATATTGGGTTATGGAAAATAAAAAGATTAGTTAGAGAAGGTCTTTTAGGGTCGCTCATTAAAATTGATCTACATATATGTGAACATTGTATAGTATGGAAAACAACTATAAAACCATTTAATAAAGGAACCAGAGCTAAATTTCTATTGTAACTTATACATTCTGACATTTGTAATCCATATATGTAAGGGCGAGGCATTTGGTCTCATGTTTCATCATTTTATAAATGACTTCACACATTTCAATTATGTCATTTTGATCTCCCATAAGTCTGAAACATTATATTATTTTAGATAATATATAGCTTTGATAGAAAATCAGTTAAACAAAACAATAAAAACATTAAGAATCGATCGCAAACATGAATAAGTTTCTGAGTAATTCAAGTCTCTTTATGGTGAAAAGGGTATTATAAGACATTTGACTATTTATGGTACTTCACAACAAAATGGAGTTATTGAGAGAAGAAATAAAATTCTATTTGAAAGGATTAGGTCTATGATAGCATAGGCAAATTTACTTATCTCGTACTGAGAAATACGTTATTGACTACTGCATATGTACTTAATCGTGCGCTTTCTAAATTTATCACTTCCGCTCCTTATGAATTATGAACTGGTAGGAAACCAAATTTAAGTAATCTACGATATTGATGATGTATGGCATATGTTTATGATTCTTCCCATAAATATAAAAAAATTAGATTATAGAGGAAGAAATTTATCTTTATAAGATATTCTGAACACTCAAAATAGTACATGTTCATAGATGAACAAGCTGATGAAAATGTGACTAAAATAGAGTCATGAAATGTTACATTCTTGGATAATGACTTTCTCAATAGATGTGAGATTAATAAGGATTTTCAATTATATGAGATAAAAAATCTTGATAACACACCTGCTAATATTGTTGAGGGAAATAAAGATTTACCTTAACATACAAGACTTAGTAGGAGTGTCGTTTGCCTAATGAATTTAATTCGTGAGAAGTTCGGTTACATAAAAGTAATCGTAAAAGCATTCTCCAATGTTATTTTAAGATTAAAGGGAAAGTATTTATAATTTCTTTACAAGACAATGTCGAGTTGAAGACAATCCAAGAGGCTTTATCATCCTTTGACAAGGAAGAATGAAGAAAGGTTTTTGAAGATAAAATAGAGTCTATGAGAGTAAATCACATCTGAGACTTGATTGATCTACCACTTGACCGCAAGGCCATTGGAAATAAATGAGTTTTTAAGATCAAGCAAAGAGAGAATGGATCTATTGAAAAGTATAAAGTTCGCTTCATAGCAAAAGATTATATTCAACACAAGGATATACACTATCAAAGAATATTGTCACAAATTACAAGATTTGCTTCCATATGTCTTATCCTAACTATTATCACACATTTGGACCTAGAATTACATCAAATTGATGTAAAGACAACATTTCTCAATGGAGAATTAAATAAAGAAATTTATATAAAGCAACTGATAGGTTTCATAGTTGAAGGCTAAGAGTGTAAAGTTTGCAAACTTCATCGCTCGATATATGACCTTAAGCAATCACCTATACAGTGATATTTTCATTTTCATCGAGTCATAACTTCTTTTGGGTTAATGATAATCGAAGAAGACAACTGTGTGTATATCAAAATAGTTTAAGGATAAATTTATAATTTAAACACTTTATGTGGATTAAATTTTATTAGTTGGGGACGACAAGGGTTTCGTTATCACTATAAAAGAATAGTTGTCCTCTAATTTTGAAATAAAGGATATGAGAGAAGTTATTTATATATTGAGAGTTAAGATGGAAAGTTATCAATCAAGGAAACTCCTTGTTTTGTCCCGAGAGTTTTATATAATGAAGACTCATAAACATTTCAATATGCAATATTGAAATTACATTAATACCCTTGTCATGCAAAGTGAAGGCCTGAGTTTTAAGATGTGTCCTAAGACTCCAGAAAAAAAAAAGGAAATGAAAATTGTTTTTTACGCTAGTGTGATCAAAAATTTGATGTATGTTATCATGTGCACTCGACCTGACATATGTCATGTCATAAGTTAGTGAGTCAATACTAATCAAATTCTAATGAAGCACACTAGAAAGCAATGAAAATGATCTTGAGATACTTAAAACGAACCATAGACTATCAACTTCTTTATCAAGAAAACAATTGACGCTTATTAGGCTACTCAAATGCTAATTGGAAAGGATACCTAGATAAGCGTAAATTAAAATCTAGATATGCATTTTTAATTAATGAAGGTGCAATTTCTTGAAATTACAAGAAAAAAAACATACACAACTCTATCTACAATGGAGACGGAATTTATTGCATACTCTACTACAGAGATAGAAATAGTATGGCTAAAATGTTTTTTTGGAAAATTTAGTTATTGTTAGTTACGTTCCAAGATCAATAATATTTTATTGTGATAGTCAAACAATCATTGTCTATGTGAAAAATTCCAAGTATCATGATAAGACGAAACACATTGACATAAAAAAATAATTTCGTTGGAGATATAATAATGCAAAAGGAAGTGTTCCTATAATATATTTCAGCCAATAGGATGGTTGCTAATCCATGTACAAAGGTTGTTCCTAAAGACACGTTCTTGGCCCACAGGATATCTCTAAGGTTACGTAAAATGTAATATGTAATATTGTTGAGGATCATTAGATTACATGTATGTGAATATATGAATTGTAATTGTTTGTTTTTTTAATGAATTGATGTTTCATCAACAATTACATATACATCATGAGACTAACACAAACACATATATTGTCGAAAAGTATATCAGTAAGCAACGATTGGCTCACTCACTCGAGCAACCACCTCAAGTGCTATAATTAGCAAATTAAGATAAGATGATATGCATTATAAATGCTAAAATAGCAAGTTTAGTACATAATACAATTTTATTTCACCTTGATTAGAATCAAGATGAGGTCTATGAATTGTATGTGACAAGACCGGACATGATAGTTCAACAATCATGTGTGCCTAAAGAAAGCCGGATGCGAGTATTTAATTAGGCATCGTAGAAAGTAAACTAATATAGCACTTGAGCTAAATATAATTACGTGAGAAGCACATGACTATGTTTAAGTTAAGATTTGTATAGTAAATGTGTTAAACAATGACATTCACTTTTATAGAAAAAGAAATCCACTATGACATGTATTTCACATTGCATGTACATTATTCGACCAATAAGGGAGATCAGTGAACTTATCCCTATTTACTCATTATGTAAGTCATTGAGGCAATTTATGAATTAACTACCTCATTTTTATGCCCTATGTTATTTCTAACTATGTTCTCAAAATGACAAATCAATGTTGTTACTTTTAGCATATTACGAGCAGGTCATCACTACATATAGCTTTATGGGACATGTCTAGAAAAATAGTTATTCTGAAATGGAAAGAGACATGAGTGCGAAGGAAGACTATTGTTGTTTTACATTTATTATATGTATTTACTAGTCAACTAATTATATCACCTTATGTGGTTTCAAGTATAATTGTAAATATATGGCGTTTTAAGAATAATCAAGTACAACCTTTAAGTGATTGGTATATTTAGAGCGATGTACAAAATATGTTTAGGGCACTGTGAGACATCAATTGTTTAATTTTGTTTTGGGATTGCAGCCATTATATAATCCCTAAAATGTGCATAATTTGAGCTCTCAAGTATAAGTGTACTAATTGATCGCACGACTTTTTCACCCATACGAATTGTTTTTAAAGTAGGAATGTTGAATGCCTTATATTCTTGATAGAGTATTATCAAGCCCATCATGTCTACGTGGGAGATGTTATCTTACGATGGTTCGTCCATGATGGGGTGCATTTGAGGGGCACCGGTTCATTTTAATGAGATGTAATTGGGAGGCACTTCTTTAAGAGGTGTGAAGGGTTATCTATTAAAGAGAAGTTAAACAATTTCCCAATGATAACTTCCCCACCACCAAAAAATAACTTCCTCTAGAGAGTATAGATAAGAATTGAAAAGAACATTCCATTGAAAGTGAACATTCCCCTCTCTCTTTTTATCAAAGAACAACACAGAATGCCTTTCATTTCTATTTTGAGGAAACAATTGGTATTAACGTTGTGAAACGAGAACACTTTCCTTGTGATTATATTCGGACCATCGCGAAGTCATAGATTTGTCTATTGTGCACTAATGATTAATGTATATTTCTAAGTAACTTAGTCGTTGTGTATCAAATAGATGCGACCCTTTTACACGTTAATATTAGAGGAATCATATAATGGATTGTCCACTATCGATGAATGGAATCATGTTAAGTGATCTTATTTCTGAATGCATCACATTTCACTTGACTTTTGGCAATCTTATTTCCCTTTCCCAATTTTTTTCTCATTGTCATTCATAAATACAATTGGTCGATTTAGGCTGTGCATGACAACGCTTTGAGATTGAGGAAGAGTTTTTTTTTTTTTTTTTTTAGAAATAGTTTTTTTCTATTTCTATTCCGTGAAACAATTTCTAAGTAAAATAAGGTGTTTGGTAACTACACAAAATTTATACTCCAAAAATAGAAAAAGAATAGAAATGCGTTTGGTACGAGACAGTTTCTTTTTTGTATTTATTCGTTTTTTATTCTTGCTCACGGATCGTTGACCGCCGATCGACAGACGGCGATGGCGGCGGCCAGCGGCAGTGGCGGCGGCTCCGGGCGGGTGGAGGTCGCTGCGGCAAGATAGAGAAACAAAAGAAAAATAAAAAAGAAAATTGGCTTATTTCTAGAAATTATTCCAGGAACAAGAAGTTACTTTTTTTTTTTTTTTTTTGTTTCTATTCCAAAACTGTTCATTGGAACAAAAAAATAGAGAAATTGTTCTCGAGAACAAAAATTTTACCAAACGGATTTCCGTTCTTTTTTTATTCCAGGGAACAAAAGAACAGAAATTGGGAGAAATAGAAACGTTGTCATGCAGACCTTACTATTTTTTTTTCATCATTAAAGTACAGAAAATTATGGGAATAATCGGTTTGTATTGTTCTCAAGGAATGAAGTACATGGGATTGGGAATCTTAAAAGTTCGTTTGCCCACGGATTGACCCTGAAGATCACTCCATTGATCCCCAACGTTGCCCCAAATTCTGTACCCTTCCTCCTCCAATTGCCTCCTCATGTCTGATTTGTATGTTTCTGCACTTTGCCCTTTATAAGTTTGTGTCCTGCATTATAAAAAAAAAAAAAAAAAAAGACCCAACAAAAAAATCAAGATTATTATTATTATTATTATTATTATTATAGAGGGAGGCACAATGTGGAGTAAGCAATTTAGTTAGGGCACAAGAAAAAAAAATTGGAAGGCAAGACCTAACTCATGCATGATGTAGCTAATATGACGCTAATTTATGAATTTATAATGTCACGCATTTGCCACATAAGTGTGATGTGGATCGCCTATTTATAATGTAAGAATCTACGTGTAGTCCACATCACATAAATGATATTGTCCACCACATATAGTGTCCTTAAGATGATGCATGCGCCAGTTATTAAGGGCATTTCCATATGTGAGGCACTCGATTATCCATATAATAATTTCATATCGGACGACGTGGATTAACTCATGTCTCCTACCAGAGAGACATTCTTACATGGACAGGGTTCCGAAATTTAACAGCCAATTATGTGAGACTAATGAGAGGAGACTTGCTTCGGTCATTACTTATTGACTATGTGAGTTAATGATATAATTGGTATAGTAATTGGTCGACATATTGTGGATGCGCGTCCCCCATTGCATCAAATCCGGGACGTAATATAGTTTCGAAGGACGACATGGTTCTTGATATTGAAGTGGCTTGGTAGAATGCAAATCAAACTTGGTTTTTTCTTAGATTATGGTGTGTTATCGATTGAATATCCAACATACAGTATGCTTAATTCTAAGATAAGTCAATTTCAAAGAGATCTATAGGCGCTCCCAGGGTACTTGTTCTTTATACGATCAACAAATAATGAAGCACTAAACTCACTACTTTAATCCTTCAAAGAAAATAATCTAGATAATATTCAATACTTTGTGAGTGATTAGGTGGATGGGCGACATGACACACTAAACAACACACAAAACATTTAATATTTTTTATTATTTACAGCCTCCATATTTCAAGGCATCAAATTGCTACAGATTAGACGAAAAAGAGAGCATGCATAGCATGCATATCTATGATTTAAACCGTAAGAGGTATCAAGTCACGCTACTAACTGATTAATTGATGTCGTTAAATTGTCCTTTTCGACGATAAACATGCATATAAATGTCTTAATAAATAAATAAATAAATAAGGTATCGCATTAGCATGTTAACTGTTATGTTTTTGAAAAAAGAAAAAAAATTATCTAGCTATTAAAAAAATATGATGTGGCTATCATGAGAATCATGGATTAAAATTAAAGATAATAGAACCTATCGAGTGTGTAGCCCTTCCACTTTTCGTTGCTTTGCCAAGTAAGATTCTTTCTATTATTAAGCCTAAAATGTGATTTGGCAGATTCTTGATCCCATCAGACCAACATGCAATTAAAAAAGAAATGATGGAAAAAAGGGTACGACATCTAAAGTTGCAAAGAGGGAAGAGGACCCCATTAAACAATTAACCGATATCGCTTTGTGCTCTAAACCAGAAACAAAGCAACACCTTTCTTCGAATTCTATCAAGTTTGAAGCCATGCCATAAGATAACATGATAAAAATATTACATCATATGATGTAATAGCTAACAAAATAGAGAGGAATGATAATTAAATTATTACAGGGATTAGTCTCCATTATCTAACTAAACTTGGTTATTAGAAATCAAGAATTCCAACATCTTTCAAGAAAATTATCCAAAAAATTCTAAACCTTTAAATTATGTCATAAATATTTTAATCATGCCAATATAGTCCTAAATATTTTGAAGACTTTACAATTTAGTCTTAAACTTTTTGACAATTTGTTAATATAGTCCTTTCAGCCAATTGTCCAATTAATATGTATAAGACTAAATATGTAAAACTTCACTAAAGCGACACAATCGAAAGATTTAGAACTAAATCAACAAATCATCAAAAGGATTATGACTAAATTGATACAATTAAAAAGTTTAGGACTAAATCAGCCGAAGTATCACTTTTTTGAACAACAAATCTAAATTGGCGGACGACGTGTTGACTCGAGAGATTGCTACCAAGTCTTGTTGAAACTTCCTAGCAAAGAATTGCACAGAGAGAGAGAGAGACAGAGATAGAGACAGAGAGACAGAGATGGGTCAATTACCTCATTATCAGACGTTTATAGCCATCAAATCCTTGATTAAGCAAATTGTTAACAGTGGCAGCTTCAAGAGTCTCTTGGTCTCTGCCAGTGAGCAAGATGACCCTGAATCCGCCATCAACCAGCTTCCGGAACAGCCCCCGCACCGCCTGTATCGCTGGGCACTCTCCTCGCACCGCCCAGGCCTTAAAGACCGCTGGATCGTGCGGGTCGCATCTAAGACAAGAAAAGCATATGAAATCATTCACATTAATCTTAGAACAAGATTCAGGAAAAATATCGATATGTACATGTACATACCCATATCTTTTCCCCTTGCAGTAGAACATGTTGGAAATGCAAGTCTCATCAATGTCCAAGATCCAAGCGTCCCTGCCATCGTCGGACAAAGCAATGCTGTCGGCATAAGCTGCGACCTGCTTGACAATCAGGTTGAGGTCCCGGTCGTACTGCCCCCTGGTCATGTAGGACTCGACATGCCGCTGGCACTCAAGCGGGACCGTGGGCCACCCGCGCATATTGTTTGCCTCCACCGCGAGCCTCCAGCTCAAGCAGTAGCCATTGCTGCCTTCCGCCGCTGGTGGCGCAGCACTCAGCTTCCAGTGGCAGCTCAGCCTGTGGTCGCGAGTTTGATCCTATCACCAAATACATACAACATCATAATCAGTTGAAGTGCAAACGGTACAAGTACAGATACTTCCTCCAATTTCTGTGTCTTCAAATGTCAATTCAATCTCGATATTAAAGAAATCGGCATTATTACTACTACAGTTCAGTCCCTCGAAACGAGTTTCCACATTGACAAACACGAAACTGGAGCGACAAACATTCATTACTGTACTTTACCAAAAAAAAAAAAAAAGAACATTCATTACTGTTGCAGAATTATAGCAAAGTGAATATTCTGGAAACTGGGGCGTCGTCAATCTTACGAGGATCGGAAACCAGGATCTCGGCCACGGCCTGGAAGAGAGACTGGCCATCATTTGCGACTGCAAGACAGCTTGTGTGTGTGAGAGAGAGAGAGAGAGAGAGAGAGGGAGGGAGGGAGGGAGAGCAAGGTTAGCAGAAAATAAAATGATAGAACGGGGATATCTGAAACTGCAAAGGGTGGTTTGCAATGTCTTAGCCAGAGAGGCTGCATTATATAACAAAGCGATGACGATGATGTAATCTGTGTGTCGTAGATGCGATGACGGGGCGAATTTTAAAACGACAGCTTTTTCTGAGAAATAGTGAAGGAACCGTTGTGATTCGCGTGTCTGACATATCGGGCAAGGATCCTCCTCACAGAGGACTAAAACATATGCAGTGAATGTAGAACGGACGCTGCTACACCGAGCTACCTAACGAAATCGAACGCGTCCATAGCTCTCTTCTTATAGAAGTCGGCCACGTTTCCGTCTTCACGTTACATAGACGTCTCCGTCTTCCGCAGAGAGAATGGCGTGAAAGACGATAACTCGTGTAATTATTTTAATATGCTTGTCGAACGATAACTCGTGTAATTATTTTAAGATGCTTGTCGAACTGGAAACTAACTGTAAGAAGAAAACGTCTCTCTCTCTCTCTCTAGCAGGGATTATCAAATTGGAACTTGGCAAAAACTCATATAAACTAACTTGGTCTTTTGGCTGTTAGCAACTAATCTGTGATTATTTAATCGACAAACATAAAGGGTATTGTTCTATTAGTGTATATGATTTTTCTAGCATATGATTATTTAATACGACAAAAGATTTTAATCATTTTATACGTCGAACGACTCGTTTTGAGCGAGCTGATTTGTTTTCTTTTTTTTTTTAATTTGATCACATTAGTTTTTTTAGCTCGCCTACACCGTTGACCAAGAGATGGGTTCGGGGAAGAAGAAGAAGCGAGAGAGAGCCGTGACTGGTTCTGGGATTGGGTTGGATTGTTGGGGTTTGGAAGAGAAAACTGTAAAGTTTACATTTTATTTTTCTAGCATTTTCGTTAAACAAATTAAAATATTGAATAGTAATGTAATATAAATTTCAGATAAAAATTGATGATGCATGTGACTTGCACAGAGTGGATTTTCCCCACAAGAATCGAGAATCAGGTGACAGGGAATCTAGAAGGGTAGGGCGAGGCTGGTAACAAGCTAGGTAGCACGGACACGGTGACACGACACGCGACACGACACGCAACACGTTATTTTTCAAAAAGTAAAGAATTCCGACACGTTCCGACACGTTATATATTATATAAATATTTTTATTTTTAATTAATTTAATTCAAATTCAGTATTTTTATTTTTCGAAATTATATTTTAATCTCATTTATTTATTTTTTCATTATAAAAAAATCCCCACTAAAGTCCACCCCACCCTCTTCTAATTCTTTCCCTCGTCCATTTCCCCCTCCCCCAAAATTTACTTTTCTTTCCCTCCCCACCATCGCTCGTTTCCCCCCCAAATTTATTTTTCTTTCCCTCCCCTTCACTGACAGACAGGCTGTCCCTGTCTCTTCCCCTCCCCCAATACGCGATGGCCTATCAAAAACCTAGCTCTGCACGACCCACCTCTTCTCATTCCTCGCCGCTCGCCGCACGACCCCCTTCCTCGCCGCTCGCCGCTCGCCGCACAAACCCCTTTCCTCGCCGCTTGCCGCACGACCCCCTTCCTCGCCGCTTGCTGCTCGCCGCTCACCGCTCGTCGCCTCTCGCCACTCGCTGCACAAGCCTTCTTCTCGCCTTTGGCCCTTTCTCCCTTGCAGCTACAACCTCGTCGGATCCGTCGCAGCATCACGGTAGCGGCCGTCTCTCGCCGTCACGGCCTCGTCTCTACTCCCACTCCGTCGCTTCCACCCTCCATCATCTTCCGAACACGCGTGTCGAAACGTGTCGGGCACGCGTTGACCGCGTGTCCGACCGTGTTTGAGCGTGTCGACGTGTCCGACACGCTCCGACACGTGTTGGACACGACACGGAAGCACGGACAACGTGTCCGTGCTACCTAGGTAATAGGTCCTTCCGACCCCGCGTATTTTTTGTTTTAGCAACAAGGAATATTGTGTCTTTTGATAATTTAAAATACAGTAATCATAGATAATATCCTCAAATATAGAAGATTCTACAAGCATTTTGTGTAATTTTTTTAAATTTAATATAGATGATAGCCACAAATAATATATCAAAATTTAAATTATCAACGCAGTTCATTATATCAAAGTTATCAATGTAAAATTATGATTTTTCATAGCTAAGTTGCCATTGAACTTTACAATACTTCGTAATAATACGATAAGATAAACTCCCGAACAATTAAGATGATAAACCACTACTATTGACTTATTTGTATCTACGCCACTATTAAATTAGAAGAACAGATAAAAACACTATCAAAATAATTTGAAAATTATTTAAACAATCTTAGCTGAAAGAAAAGGCAATTGCTTAATAGTACTCTTTCTATAATCTACTTGAGTATGAAAAGACATGTTAAAAGTAGAGCCGTTAAACGGGTGGGTTGGGTCGGGTTTGGGTCGGGTCATTAATGGTCCGACCCAAATTGACTCATTAACCAATTTATGACCAATTTATGTTTAATGTAAATTTTTCTACCCAAACCCGACCCGACCCATACCCAACCCATACCCGACCCGACCCAACTCATATTAATAAAATATTTTCATATTTAACAAATTTAGAAAAACTTATTCCTATGTTTTTTTTAAAGATTATATTATTAAAATACTTCCAAGCTTTTATATATATTATTTTTTTTAAAATTGTATTGCTAAAATAGTTTTATACAATATAAATTTAATGGACAATTTTCATAAATTTTAAAATAATTATTTAAAAAATCGAAATTTATTTTTTTTTAAATTAACTTTTTAATTATTTTTATTTTATTTTTAAAATATAAATTTCTTTTTTTTTTCTTTTTCTCTTTTCTTTTTCTTTTTCTTTTTCTCTTTTTCTTCTCCTTCTTCTTCTTCTTTGGCCGGCCGCCGGCCATGACGACGGCCGCCGAGCTCGAGGCTCACCGGATCGGCGAGGCTCAAGCCTCGCTTGACGCCGGCGAGCTCGAGTCTCGCCAAATCTAGCGAGCCTCAAGCTCGCCGACGCCGACGAGGCCTCCGCCTCGCCCGGATCCGGCGAGCTCGAGGCTCGCGGGCGTCGGGCAAGCTCGAGCTCGCCCCTCGCCGGAATTGGCGAGGCTCGAGCCTCGCTCGACACCGGCCGAGCTCGAGGCTCGAGGCTCGCTTGCCGACGCCGGCGAGGCCTCCGCCTCGCTAGATCCGGCGAGCTCGAGCTCGCTCTCTTGCCGACACCGGCGTGCTCAAGGCTCGCCCGGATCGAGCGAGGCCGGAGCCTCGTCGGGCGTCGGTGAGGCCTCCGCCTCGCCAGATCCGGCGAGCTCGAGGCTCGCCTAGCCGGTCGCCGGTCGTTGCCGTGCCAGCGACTAGAAGGAGGAAGGAGAAAGAAAAAAAAAAAAGATTAAAAAGGAAGAAAAAGAAAAGAGAAAATAAAATTAAAAAAATTATAATTTCGATTTTTATAAAGTGAAAGAGAGAAGGGAGGAATTATAATGTTTTTGTTAAAGATGAGTTTTCAACCCAACCCATTTAAAAACCCACTTAAGATCCACCTATCTTAAACCTTTAATTGTGAAACCCATTTAACTATCTTTTGTTAAAATGGATCATAAATGGGTTTATGACCCATTTTAACACCTCTAGTTAAAAGTAAATTTTAAGCCTATCCACCAATATAGACTCAATGTGCGAAAGTCTATCAATCTAACTGCTAATGATGTTCTTACACTATTACATTTACGTAAATCTACACTTGCATCCTAATGATATTGCGCCAATTAACATTGTCAAATTAGCAGAATTATTTGCTAAGTCACATATATACATATGGAACAGTTAACTTAGAAGAACAAAATAAAACCACCTTAGCAAAATCATATGAAATATCATTCAAACGATCTCCGTAAAAAAGATGAACAACTAAATTATTTCAATGATATGTTATTCATCGCTTAAAATTATGTAGAAACTGGGATATATAAATTTTACTCCAAAAAAAATAAAAAAACAATTTTTTGAAATTTTCACTTACGGCAAGGCGGGGCCTTGTCCACGAGGTGCCCACCTCGCACTCCTTCCCCGCCCTGTCCACTATCCATCCCTAGGTTGAGAGAGGATCAACATATATCGTACGAGGGCACTTTTACAATCCCTGGAGACAGATCTCCCAATTGTAATTTGCTGTGACTTATTATACTTTTTTAAGTAATTCCTATACAAAATTTCATATTACCGAATAATTTAAAGGGCTTCAAATTAACATGTGAATATTAAACATCTTATTCTTGATTGTGGATTTGCTAGTAAAGGCTTTTTGAGAGTATGTTCTAGGATATCATTCAACTAATCTTATTTTTTTTCATTGACAACTGATAGTGCTGCCACCGCTCTCAAAAGTGAGCATACAGTAGTATAGTACCATCCATTAGTTTCGATGGAAACATATATATTTAAAATTCTATGGTGTAATGATGTACTAATAACAAATTAAATAGTGATGCACAAGGTTTGAGATGCTCTATCTTCTTATTTTATATGAACATATGGTTTGTGTAGAATCCACGGTCAATGATCCTTTTAGAATCAAACGAAACTCAACGACTATATATCAAGATCTTACTTATATGATGATTTCAATCATTTTTATATAAGACCATGAACAAAATGGAATGCTAATTTTGTCGCTTTTAGTGACTAGCTCAACATTTTCAAGGTGATGAGTCACCACATTCTCGCATACTAGACAAATTTATAATAGCAATATTTGATTCATCATATAGAGAAAAAACATGAAACACACGTAAGATCGCAAAGAAATGAAATAACAAAAAAAAAAAAAAGGAAGGTGGAAAAGAAGATTATTGAAGGGTGATTGATTACCTAACAAGATGGTGATCGAGGCATTTTGAATTTGCTTCTGATCTCACAGCTAATCTTGAACGATGTTCTAGCAACTCAATACTCAAAGTTGATCAATGTGTGTGTATATATAGTGAGAGAGATCGAGCCAAGAGGGAGCCATGGAATATAAGCCAGCCAATGAGCTCCTTCAAAGTGGGGTACTACCGAAAGAAGAAGAAAGAATCATTAAAATGACAAACCCATTTGACCTACCACACTCAATACTCACAAGAAAATGCACAAATTATATTATATTATATATTATTTTATTTTATGGGGTGACGTCAGGGAGCAAATATATCATGTCATCCCACCCACATGGTGGATTTGACTCTGGGAAGAGTCCGAAGAGGGGCGGTGGAGCTCCATCGGTGGTGGCCGAGGGAAATTGTTGACACCTCCTTATCTGCTCTTATAATTATTTCGATCAGTTTTGATTTATTACATCCAATCTTTATTTTGTTCCACCAAAGTGGTCAATGTCTGTATTCTATAGATTGAACCGATTTGGACTCTAAATCGATATTTTAAGATGGATCGGCGTTTCACAAATGGTTTAAACATTGTTTGTTCAATCTAGAAACTATTATCTAGAAGTCGAAAAAAAACCTCAAATATGTATTGTCTTTCTTTCTTTGAGTCGGTCTTTACCTCAATTGTGAGTTAATATTTTCTAAAAATTTCAATATTAAAATTACTTTTAACTAACTTCTTGGACTTTTAAAACTGCTGACAATGTGTCCTATAAGATTTTACATAATGTCATAATGGAATGTGTTAGAATTGAGGCTCTAAAAATAGGTAAATATAGACTTATTGACACCTAGACAAGAGTAGACGATCACAACATTTACGGCATCTCGTGCGCACACAAACTCAATTGTGAGCCCTCAGCTTTCCTTTTTCTTTTTTTTCTTTTTTTTGCACTAAAGAAATCTCAATTTTCGTTGATTCATCAAAGGATAAGTGTTGACACCTAAATATTGGTGACCCAGTCATTGATTTTTTACATAAAAATTAGGGATTAATTTTAACCCCTAAAAAAATGCATTAAAACAAATAAAATGAGAAAATGGAAAAAAAAATGGGAAATTAATTTGATTGATTATGCAGGGAAAATTGGAATTCTGATGGATCTTCAGATTTTGTTAAATGTGGAAGCAATTTAAAAATCAAGTGAATAAGGGGCAAAAATTTTTGCAAAATGAAAGAAATCCGAGCAAAATCGGGCTAATTGCGAAATCATGCTCTGATTTATAGATTTGATTTAATGTGACTGGAGATGGAAACTCAGAAAATGCCATTCAAAGCGGCCGTTCGGAATCATTATAAAAGAGAGGTTCATTTTTCGTAACAAGGGAGAGAATTGAAAAAATCCGTGAAAAGAATTCGTGCAAAAAAAGTGCAGAGAAGAGCGTGAGGGAGGGAATTCGAAAAAACGTGAGAGGAAAAAGAGACAAACATCCTCCGTTCATTTTCAAGTCAACAGAAAGCCATCTTTCTTTTCTTCTGACAAGCTGCAGAAGAGTGCAGCAAAAGCGGAAAAGTCCACAGCAACGTGGGAAAGTGGAAAAGATTTTAAAAAAAAAAGAGAAACACGCAGCAAGCAGGTCTTCTTCCTCGCGCGGGCATCCTTCGCCCCCCTGCCGGCCTCCGTCCGTGAGCACTACACCAGCACCACCCACGCCGGCAACCGAGCCACCGACCACCGCTGCTCCGCCACCGACCCACGAGCCCTCTCTACTCCCCCGCCGCTGCCGCTCATCCTCCGCTGACGTTTCGCCTGTTGTGTCTCCGCCCGTCCGCGCTGCCGCTTCACCAGCCACAGCCGCCGGTCGCCATTGCTCCAGCACCCGTGCGTCTCCGCGATCCGCCCACCACCGGCGCCACCGCGCCTCCACCCGCTGGACTGCAATTGGTTCACACCTAAGCCCGTGTTGCTCCTCTGCAACCCGCGCCCAGCAACCCGGCGGCGGCCCGCGATTTGCCCATCGTCGCCGCCACCACAGCAGCTTCAGCGTCCGACGACCGTGCCTCCGCTTGTCCTCTGCACCAGCAACGACGCCCGTGCTCTGCGCGCACCTCAGCCCGTCGTCAACGCCACAGCAACCGTCGGCGACTCTGAGCTGCTCCGCCCCCTTGCCCGTTAGTCGCTGCTGCTGATGCCAGCCCACGCCGGTCACTGCGCCTCCGCGTCCCTGCAGCAGCTCGCGACAGTGACGCCAGAGCCTGCTGCTGAGTCCTCCGTCCAAGCGCCACCCCACGGCTGCCACCCCAATTTTGAAAAAAAAGAAAGCACATCAGGTAGTTTTTTTCAGTTTATTTTATTTGTTTTTATTTCTATTTAATTTTATTTTACTTTATCTTGTTTTTTTTTTAGTATAATTAGTCCTTAACATATGATTGGAAATTCCAACATATTACCGAAAAGGCCGAGATGAGTGGGCTGTAATTGGATTCACAACCAACTTAACTCATTTGGCTCAATTTTGCAACTTGTGGCTATCTTCTCCTTCTTCACTGAAATCGAAACGAGCGAGCAAGCCCCGTAGAGAGATACGAAGGAGAAGAAGCCATGTGAGCTCTGCAACAGCCTCGCGACCATGTACTGCAGAGTCGGACAAAGCGAACCTATTCGCAACCGGGCCTGGATTTTTTATTTCATATATAAGGCTTTAGATGAAATAATTAATTAAGCGGGAATAAAATTGATATTTTGATATTTAAGGCTTAAGATCAATTTATCGATTTTACTAGCGAAATATTACCCTTTGATTTGAACGATGTGTGATGTTTTGATAATTGTGAATGGTCTGTCTTGTCTTGATTACTTTCTTTATCTTGAAACGTGTTTGAGTTAGGATCTTGCATGTTTAGGGTAGGAACTTTATTATTTCGAACTTTTAAAAAATAGAAAATTCCAAAAACATAAATTTAGGATGTTAGATTTTTGTATCATTGAATTAAATTGCATGTTTAATTATTTGCTAATTTTGATTTCGAATTTTTATAAATAAATAAAAAAACAACAACAAAAAATCATCATGCATATGTCATATAGAATTAGATCATATTTTGTACGTCATTGCATATTATGGCAAAATTGCACTTAGTTTAATTCTAGATAAAAAATTTCTCAATTTATAATAAGTTTAGATATTAGATAAATTGCATTTTAGGATTATTTGGATTAAGATAATATTTTAGTTTAAATTAGGATTCGGCTTAACCTAATTCCTAATGCAAATTAAAAAGAATCTTAATCTAGTTAAATAATTTTCACATTTTTCCTAATTCCGAATTTCATGAAAAATACAAAAAAAAAATGTCTTAGAATAAATTAGTTCCATTCTCTAGGATAGATTGCATTTTTAGGAAAAATAATAAATGTCATGTAAATCTCATATAGAATTAAGTTCATGAAATGCATGTTATTTAGTGATCGTGGTTAGGTCCATTTAGTTAGAAATTACTTATCACTAGGTCAGATTGCATTGCATTGCATAACTTTCATTAATCAAGTGAAATAAAAAGAAATTGCGTGTTAATTAGAAATCATATCTAGGGTTGATGATGTGAATTTTAATCTAACTACACAGATGCTTTTTGATGTCATTGCTTTCTTGGTTGTTAAATTGGTGGTTTGCGCACCCGCGTGATCACCTCACATGTTAGGGGAATAAATTTAAAATCAATCCAAAGCTGCCTGCAAAAATATTTTTTCAAAATAAAAAGAAAGGTACCGAAAGGGCGTTAGAGAAATCTAGCATAATCAAGTCCCCGAATCCATAAATCTCTGGTTTGTATGAGTAAAGTAAATCTCCCGTTACTTTACTTGGGTTTTTAATCGACTCACCAAAAATATATTAGTGGCGACTCTTAGATAAAATCTATCTGCATAGTAAAAAACTTGAATCTAAGTTGCGAATTGGTATGGGCTTGGGAGAGCTCGAGTTAAGTCTAGGCTTAACAATCCATTAGCCAAAGCTTAGGTGGTTTATCCCGAAAATTTGGTCGCGACAATAAGCTATATTACAAACGAAGACGAAACGACTAGATGCTAGAAAACGGCAATTCACTAAATGCAAATCTCCTATTAGATAACTCTTACGAAAGGGAAAAAAAAATCTATTATATCATAAAGATTAATTAAATATCTAATTGGATAATTACTAAAGGTGAAAGTGAGATCGTGTAAGATGTTAGAATACCATCTAAAATTTTTAAGAATCCTAAAAATACATTTAAAAAAAAAAAAGAAAGGAAACTTTAAATAATAAAATGCTGAATATGTCACCAAAAAAAAAAATTAATATCAAGATAGAAGTGCCCTACATCTCGACTTCACATCTTTCGAAGCTTCATTTGCCTCTTCTACTAAATCAGAAAATAATTTATTTTGCTTTCAAAGTTGTTGGAGCTTTGCATTATGTCATCATTAAACATGAACGAATACCTTAATATGGATGCACTTGTGTTTGAGGACCTTATATGATAAGTTTTTGGTTTCCAAAACTCAGAATTGAAATTAATAGAGTAGGTTTAGAAGTAAGGTAAATACTCTCCTCACCCTACTTCGTGCACACCCTTATTATTGTTGTATATTTCAATAATATTTTGAAATATTTACAATAATAGCTTCGATAAAAGTTATGACCGCATTGAAGACCATCATTATTTTTAATAGTTTCTTAACGGTCATATAACGGCTTTTCAATCGTTTTGTAACATTTAATTTATTTCTCAAATAAATTTTTCATTATTTTACAATGGCTCTTTTAACGACTCTATTTTTTCTGAATATAAAATCTCATAAGACAATCTTAAAAAAATATATATACATTGAATAAAATAGAGAATATTCTTTCTTTAAAAAATCTTTCCTTTCATTTTCCTTGCTGGATTATACACAACGTTGTTTCTGTTCCTTCTAATATTCAGTGCGGAATATAGAAGAATGTATGTTGTACCTTGGGAGGATAGCCGTCAAAAGCCTATCGCACTGAGTTTTGCACTCTGAGGGACGGAATTATCCTTAAAGACAGTGCTTACGCTTGCACGCCTTAGACAAATTTATTTATTCTCATTAGCTTTTTTCCTATAATTATATCTTTTCATATTTCAGTTTTGGGCCCAAAATTTAGCTTTACGTGTAAAAGGATGTGTTTAAATATTTAAATATTAAATAATGCATATATACGATGGTCCTTTTTAGGAACTTTTGTAATGATTCCATAAAATTTTACATTAATAGTAACATTTGGCTTTTTGAATACATGCGGCCCTTTTACACTCTAAAATTAAAGCAATCATATGATGGATTTTTATTTTATCCACTATCGATGAACGAAAATGATGGTTTTAGGTCTTTAACTTTCGAATGCATCACGTTCCACTTAACTACGCACTAGGCAATCCCATGCATGCTTAAAAGGGAAACTCAAGTCACCTAATTTATAAGGGATTTAAAAATAAAAATGAGCATGTTTTGATTCTTAATATGAAAATTGTGAATCTATATGTGTGTGTGTTTTTACAACCAATTATTACGTAGCCAAAAAAGTGGGGAGGGAGTCAGCAACCAACAACTCGAACTAAAAGTGGGGAAACAGCCTTCAGGGGAGACCAATTGCAGAGAACATATCGGGTGGAGCTCTGAGGTCAGGAAAAAATTTTAGTCCATTCAGTGGACGACATGTGTTATATTTGAACCCACTCTCGAAAATCCCCACAACTCATCTCCCTCTTCAATTAAATTTTCATCTTCTCTCTTCAACTGTACGACTCTCCCCTCTTCAAAGCCCTCCGACGCTCCCAAGACCTATGTAACACCGACACGGACACGCGACACGCGACACGACACATCGACACGTGATTTCTTAAAAATAGAGAATTTCGACACGTTCCGACACGTTATATAAATTCGGGGTCTCAGCCTCAAAAGACGTCTTGAGAGGTGAGGGGGACCTTCACGGATATAAAGCAGGCCAGCGGGCTTCTCCCAAGCGATGTGGGACAGGTATCTGGCTGACCCTTTAGCACCCTGCCCGGATCCACCTTAACCTGGCTCTGATACCAATTCGGGGTCTCAGCCTCAAAAGACGTCTTGAGAGGTGAGGGGGACCTTCACGGATATAAAGCAGGCCAACGGGCTTCTCCCAAGCGATGTGGGACAGGTATCTGGCTGACCCTTTAGCACCCTGCCCGGATCCACCTTAACCTGGCTCTGATACCAATTCAGGGTCTCAGCCTCAAAAGACGTCTTGAGAGGTGAGGGGGACCTTCATGGATATAAAGCAGGCCAGCGGGCTTCTCCCAAGCGATGTGGGACAGGTATCTGGCTGACCCTTTAGCACCATGAATGGACATAGACTTAGAACCAGGGAAGGAGAGTAAATTTTCTGCAGGTATGCCTTCCCACAGTGGGCGAACAACTCTCGTTCAAGCCCTTCAGGGACAGCCTTTTAGCAGAGAACCACTCGCCCTTTAGTTCAAAGCCTAGAGACACTCAGAGATGCTAGGATGGAAACGCTTCTAACCTACCCAAGCTGCATTTCTCGGAGGATCTTACCAGGCTGGAGAAGAAAAGGAGATTTAGAAAGCCATAGAGAGAGTTTGCATAAACACCCACTTTACTTCCAGGGACTCTGCCCAAAACAATACACCCTCATTGCCTTATATAAGCAATAAGAGGTCACAAGGACACACAGGGACCAACTCACAGGTCCAGATACAGACAAAGGCACCGGAAACATCCGGGAGGAAATTATTTGCGCACTATGAATAGTACCTTCCCTAGCCTAGTGCTACAATAAAAGTGAACAGTGATTTGTTACAGTGAAATTGTACGGACAGCGGGTTTTCAGCGGTCTCGTCCATCACGAGTATTGTAGCTACAAACTAAGTCATCTGAGCTGTCTTCTAGGAGATGTGCTTCGTATTTTTGTTCAAGGGCTTCAAGGTCCTCTAGTGAGAGGATTTGATTCGGCCTTGATGATGATGCTTCTTCATGAGCCCAGTGGGATGCTTCTTCTCGAGTCCAGTCAGTGTTGTCACGTCTTTGCGGTGCCGATAGGAATGCTTGGCTGAGGCCAATTGGATGGCTGTGCATAGAAGGACATGTCTATATTTTGAGATAAGGACGACGGTCCTGGATCATAGGGGTCCTGGGCAAGAGGACCTCCAAAGCATGCATAGGGGTCTTGAGTGGACTGGACGATGTCATCTTCGCTTGTCATTTCATGATCTTGGGATGATGCAGCTTGTCTGTATTGCCTGAGTGCTTCCTTAGCTTCTGATGCTAGGTCATAATGATCCCAAGTGGTGGGTACATTATTCCAAACGTCTTCAAGAATGGTTTTGTTTTCTTGGCATAAGATTCTCTGGAGTTCTCGGTACTCATGTTCACAAGATCTAACAGATCTTGGATAAGATTTGTGAATTCGGGCTTCTCGATTGTCCAAGTGAGGTTTATAGGATGTGGTTCCTATTTCTAGTGGTGCATCGAGAATACTACCATTATTTCTGCAAAAATACCATGGACGTCGGAAAAACAAGATGGTGTGGACCTCAGAATTTGGTGTCATGGTTCTCAGTTCTTTTTCCAAGTCTTGTTTCCAACAAGTAGGATGATAGAACCAATTAAGAAAGTCTAAAAGATTTTTGTCACTTTCTTTTTCCACATTTCTTCCGAGTAAGAATATCCTGGTGAGATTGGCAATGAACCTTCTAGTTGGAATTTCAATGGCTATCAAGTACTTATTGATTAAGTACCACAATAGCGTTTTGAGCTGTTCAGGGAAATCGTCTTCCTTCCAAATAAGAGGATGAATGAAAGGATAATTCAAATTTAACCCGAAAGGATAAAGAATCGAACCTCCATTGAATCTGAATAGGTCTGTGTGGCACTGCCACATGAGGTTCTCAAGTTCTCGGTAAGGCTGCCGTTCGGATTTCTTTGAATAATCTCCTGGGGGTATTTCCAGCTTTGTAAATCTTTGATCTTCTCAATCTTGTATTTTACTCCATAATTGAGCATATGGAATGCAGGCCTCTTGATGTACATGTTGATTTCGACTGGTGCTTTGGGTCTTGACAGGAAGTTAGAAAGTACATTCTTTTTTTCAGGAATGTGTTTGGTTTCAAAAGAGTATTTTGAAAACCATTCAGCCCATCGAAGCAGTTGGGAATTTGGAATCTGCTTCTATTTAAACTTGGTCATCTGAGGGAAATATGCCATGTCTAATTCTACCAGGAAGTGGTGGCCGATGAGATGAAACTCAAATTTTTTTATTCCATTTTTCACTGCTAGGATTTCCTTGAAAGTGGAATGGTAATGCATTTCGGCTTGAGAAAACTTTCCACTTTTATAAGCACAAAGATGTTTCTTACCATCAATTTCTTCAAAGAGGATGGCTGCCCAGTATTCATCACTGGCGTCAGTTTGAAGAATTCTTTTGCATGTTGATGGTATTTGCAATGGTGGAAGATTCTGCATAATCTCCTTAAGCTCAGCGACTGCTTTGGTCTGGGTTTTTCCCCAAGTTGGGGAGTTCTTCTTTAGCATTGATTGCAAAGGAATCAGAAGCTTTGCAATATTTGGGACAAAAACCCTGAGATAATTGATTATCCCAAGAAATTGCTGAACTTGTTTTGTGGTGAAATTGTCTTCAGGAAACTTCAATAATTCTTGAGTAATATGTTGCCCTGGGTAGTATGTACCTTTATTGAGGTGCATACCAAGAAATTCAATTTCTGTTTGGGCAATATTCATTTTCCTTTGGGAAAGCATAATACCATGCTTTTTCACGATTTCTGCAAACTGCTCAAGGAGTTGACAGTGTGACTGTTTGTCAGGACTGTAGAGCAGAATATCGTCGATGTATACGGCTGCACTTGACAAGATTGGTTGAAATATACGACACATGGCATTTTGGAAAAGGGATGGTGCTACCTTTAGGCCAAAAGGAAGAACTTTACACTGGAAGTGCTGATTTGGGATACAGAATCCTGTTTTGGATCTGTCTTCAGGATGGATGCCCAATTGCCAAAATCCGGCTTTGAGGTCGAATTTGGAATAGATATGGGCCTTGGTTAGACCACTCAAGAGAGAATCTCTAGATGGTAAAGGAAACTTATCATCTTGGAGGAAAAGATTAAGGGGTTGATAGTTGATCACCAGTCTCATTTTTCCTCTGTTTTGCTCAGTGCGCTTATTGACATAAAAGGCTTCACAAGCCTATTGAGAATCAAAAATTTCAATAAGGCCTTGTTGTAATAATTCTGAGCATTCTCTTTGTGCTAAAGCCAAATGTTCTGGCTTCATTCCCACATGACTCGCATTTGTAAGATTGATGTCTTCATTTTTTTTAAAAGGGAGGCGAACAAAGAATTCTGGGTTTTCCCATAAAGGATGAGAGCATTTATGAGCGAATTCTGAATGGGATTCCGAGCAAGATTCTAGCAACTTTTGCATAATTGGATCTAATAAACTCATCCGAATGGAAAATAATCTTTGAATATTGACAAACTCAGAGAATTGGTCTTTATATCTAAGACATTTTCCAGGAATGATGCGAAGTTGAGAGATTTGAGTCATAATGTCCCACCTAATTATCAGATCTTTATTGGGGAGGTTTGATCCAAAGATTTTTGCAGTTATGGAACACTGCGGAAAAAACTGGACCGTTACGGGAGTGGTCCTGACATTTGTGGAGAAAGTATCTCCAGAGGCGGAGTTGAAATATCGGACATATGGGGTCCAATACTCTTCAGGTAGAATCTTAGTATCAAGAATGGAACAACTTGCTCCTGTGTCAATGAGAGCAATAACAGTGATTGGTTTGACAAACTTTGAAGTGAGGATTTTAACCGGGAAATGGGGACAGTGAGTTTGACTTGAAAATACGTCAAGACTTGGTTCTGGAGATGTAGGAGATATGTGAAAAATATCTTCAGATTCTGAGTCTGACTCAGTTTCACTGGAAGTTTGGTAAAAGGGAATGACACAAAGAGTTTGTTCGGATGGTTCTTCATCAGCAAAGAACAGGGATTCAATATCATCATTTTCAAGAGAAATACTTGTCTCAATCTCAATGTGATGATTCTGACATTTTCTCGCTTGAGGACAATTTTTGGCGAAATGTCCTGTCTTGTTGCAAATGTAGCAACGGTTTGATTTCTTATGGCCTGTACGATCCTTTCTTTTGCGTAGGTATCGCCATTTCTTCTTCTTTCGGAAATGCTTGGAGCCATGTTTGGATTTCTTCATCCAATACTTCTTATAGTGTTTTTTCTTCCGGGAAACTTGCCACAAGTACCATCACAGTCTTGTTTGGAGCATTTTATTTTTAACTTCTGGCGAGAACAAGCTGATTCAAGGCGCTTGTCATCTGTGATGTAGGTACGGACCATCTAGCGCTTTAAGCATATTTCTTCAAGGCATAGATGGATTTCTTGCTGTATTTCCCCCAAAGGAATATCCTGTACTCTTCTTTGTTTTGAGAAGAAAGATCTTTCAACCATCTAGGATAGCTCTTTAGGGATGGATGTGAGGAAGACATGCTTCAGATTTGGATCTGCTCCGACTTGGTAAAAGAGCTGAAGCATGACTCGATAATGCTTATCAAGATGTTTTTCCTGGAGAGAGCAGCATCTTCTTTCAAAAAATTCTCTCATTTTTATCTCTATGAGATCTCCGGGTTTTCCCACAAAAACATGAGATAAGAGAGTAATGGCATGGCTGAAATTTGGTGACATCAGGAACAAAATCTGATCTTGTTCTGAAATTGATTGCCACCAGAGTTTGAGACTTCCTGTAAATCTTGTAACAAAGTTGTAAATGACATCATTCATATCATGGTTGGTAATGGACTAAGTATTCAACCAAGTGTGAAATTCTTCAAGTCTTTCTGGCCATTTGGGATAAGGAATATCATCGACTGTGAAGAATTGTTTTGATGCCATGGATACATGTCTAGCAGGATTGGTCCTAGTAGGATTGCTCGTCTGACCATATTCTGGATCAGAATAGTTTGATTCCATTTCATCATCTGGAGAATCAACCATGAATATGGATGAAGTTACTGGTGCAATGGGGGAATCAACTATAGGATTTGAGAAGGATGAAGAAGAAGAAAGAGATACTGAATCTGATTTAGCATCAGAAGAAATTTGTTCAGTTGGAAACAGAATCTGTTTTTCTGGAATGGTGGGATCAGGCTGTTGGATAACACGGTCAGGATCCTAAGTACCCAAATCCTTTAGAAAAGATTCTAATGGATTTGCTAACATCATCTGATCTGGCCTTTCTCTTATAACAATTGAACCTGATTCTGTAGGTGGTATCTTTTCTTTTCCTTTTTCCTTCTGTAGGGCCTTGAGGCGATTTCGTATTTCGCCATATCCGGTTCTCTTCGTAGGGCTCTTACGGGATAGTGGCAAAAATAGACGTCTGTGGATGTGGGGGTAAATACCCAAATCTAACAGGAGATGCTAGTGGATCGAAAGGTCTGAACCTTCCTTCTTCAAGAAGCTGGACTTGTCTCTTGAGCTTTTCTATTTCCGGCTTTGGACTTTCAAGATGATGATATCCAAGATGTTGTCCTGATTCCAAGGCATGAAGCCTTTTCTGGAACTCAGCAAGTATCTTTTTGGTACTTTCATCATACCTTCGGAGATCTTGTTGCACATTTCCAATCTTGGAATTAATTGCCTTGAAGGCATTGTTTTGTGCTAACAGAATCTCTGATTGCCAGTTTAGAATGGCTTTAGCAGTAGGGATTTTTTTCTATCTCCCATGTTCATCCACATGAGTGGGGTTGCTATCTTTGGGACATGACGATATCTGTTTTGAGGATCAATGAATTCCTCCGAAGCAGGAAATGAAAGTTTTGAACTTTCTTTGACAAGAGGAGGAAAATCAGCATCATGGAACATAGCAATGGAGGAAGTGGGTGGTGTTTTTGGTGGATCTGGTGAGGCTTGGGATGTAGTACTAGACTCTGGTGGTGGAGGTGGTGCATAAGAGACCATGAACTGGTATTTATCATACTCACCAAGAGTATCAACGGAGGGATCTCCGTTTAAGTACCTTTGGTACACCTTATCCTTAGATTTCTTTCTTCGAGGTGGAGATCTTGCAAGGGGATCTACCTCGTCGGGGGAGTTTGTACAATAAGAACATTGGCAAAACGGATCCCAAAAACAATGAACATAGTTGTCTTTGTAGTGATGGACAGGATGTCCATCACCGTCAAAATGTCGAACATGCTTTTTTGGATTTGGCTCAGAAATTGATTGGGGAACACATGGTTCAATCATGAAGAGGGTCTGGAAGATAGAAGGACTTTCTTCCTTTTCTTTGCCAAATTTGATGGAAACAGTTCCATCTTTTTTTCGTACGAACTCTGAGTCCGTGGACTAGAAAGGCTTGTTATGCTGGTGTAGCTTTTCATAGTTGGTGATCCAAGTCTCTAGAAGGAGCTTGGCCAACGTATTTATATATAAATACATTAATGATAATAATAATAATAATGATAATAATAATAATAATAATAATAATAATAATAATAATAATAATAATAATAATAATAATAATAATAATAATAATAATAGCCTAGAATTAATTTACACGAAAAATATTAAATTAAATCATTCATTATTTTAATTTGTTAAAATAATACACAAAACTTAGAGGAAAAAAACATTGTTTAAAGAAAAATGTTGAAATGATATTTTTAAATTTATTTATTTATCATATATAGCATTTTTATTACTTCTTTCATGGTAAAAGACTTTTTAAAAAAATAAAACAATTCTAAAAAAATAAAACTGAAAAAAAAAAAAATTAACCCCATGCATGTATATTTATAGCAATTTTATTACTTTTTTTATTACTTCTTTTGTGTATATTTATATTTTGACCCCTCAAGTATTAGAAATTTTTAAAATTGACCCCGTGCGTGTCGGAATCGCATGTCGGAATTCTGGACTCGCGTGTCGGAGCGTGTCGGAAAGAGTTGACCACTTGTCGGATTTTTCGACACTCGTTAACCGCGTGTCGGGACGTGTCGGAGCGTGTCGAACACGTGTTGGAGTGTCGGACACGACACGAAGGCTTCCGGAGAGTGTCCGTGCTACATAGCCCAAGACTCCGCGCCACTAGCACATCGCCTCCATCTTTGCTGCCATGTTCATCAGCTTTTTCTCTGACCTCTAGCACCACCACCTCCTGTCCAACTCCTCCCACGCCCTCTATGTCGGTGCCCGGCAACCAAGAGCTCGAGGCCCTCCGCAACATCGATGAATCATGCCGTCGCCTCCACCTTCATCGAAAGGCGGAATTGAGTGTCCGAGTAGCCGACGCCTTCAAGATGGTGTTGACCGAGGAAGGGCTGGCGAGGGAGGGCTGGCGAAGGATATGAGCTAGCTTTGAGCTACGGGAGAGGGTTGGTTGGAGAAAGCTGCGAGAGGTCTTTTAGGGCCTGCATGTTTTCGTTCTTTTTTTTTTTGTTTATGAACAGAAAATGTGTTTTTTGTTCCCGGGAACAAAAAAAGAACAGAAACGCGTTTGTTTGCGTTTTTGTTCAAAATCAGATTTTTTGTTCCCGAAACACAAAAAGAACAGAAATGAGAAACAAAAAAAAATTGTTTCTTGCTCCAGAAACACTTTTGAAGAAACAAAAAACGTTTCTGTTCTTTTCTTCTTCCTTTTTCTTTGGCCGATCGCCAGCCTCGGCCATGACCGGCGACCGGCCGTCGAGGCCCGGCGACGCCGTCGAGGGTCGGCGACCTCGCTGGAGAGTCGTCGGCCCCCGGCGAGGCCTCGTCGGGGGCCAACAACGCTCGACCTCACCGGATCTGGGTGAGGCCGAGCTCGCCCAGCCAAGGCGAGGCCGAGCCTCGCCCAACCACGGCGAGCCTCGCCGTGTCTGGGCGAGGCTATCGGCCCCCGTCGGCCGATCGTTGGAGGTCGGCGACCGGCCAAAAGAAGAAAAAAATAAAATAAAATAAAGGAAAAAATGAAAAATAAAATAAAAATATTAAAATATTAAAAGAAACAAAAAAAGAATATAAAATCTACCAAACGTGTTTCTATTCATTTTTTATTCCCGAAACAAGTTTACCAAACGCGTGTTTAAGTCAAAAATTGTTCCCGGAACGAAACATTTTTTTATTTTCGTTCCCGGGAACAATTTTTTAACGAAACATTACCAAACGCGCCCTTATATTTTTTTCTTTTTACATTTTTTTCGTTTTATTTACTTACATAATTATATTTTGTTATTTTGCTTTTCTAATTTGATATATTAAAAAAAAAACTATCTAAGTAAGACATTAACATGAAGAGTTTAAAGTGGATTAAATGGGTGAGTATTTATTTTCACAAGTTTAGGTATGAATATATTTTAATAATATAAGTCAAGTTAGGTATGAGTCGTCAAATTTATATTGCATAAAAGTATATTAATATAGATTAAATGAGCTGTACTTCTTTTTTCCAACACAAACTTGACCCAATCCGCCCATTTGAAGCTCCTAGTTTGAATGCTATTTGGGACACCAAGTTAGTTCAACAAAATATGTGTTTCTCCTCATAAAACTGATAAGGTAATAAGTATCCAGTATTAATTGATCCCAAAGCTCATTATTCTACATTTCAATGCGTTAACAAATACCATGTTTGTATGGTGGCACGATGTAAGCAATTAAACACTAGAACGAAAGGCTTAGACTTGTGGTTACTCCATGTAAATTTTTTAATCTAATGCAGGTGAAGAAGGGTTTGCGAAAGGGCATAGGGACCCGCCAATTCCATGGTACTTCACAACTAGTCATTCGTCAATCTTTCTGTCTCCCAGAATCTTCCACCTATGCTCGTGCCCCTCAATTGTGCTTTGGCTTGCCATCGGGCCTCGTCGCTTCGTTTCTTGCTTCTCGCCGCCATCAATCTTTCTGTTTCTCGGAATCTTTCTGGAGTCGTGTGAGCCCAAAAACCTCTGTGCAAATGAATTGGTGGAGTTCGGTACTTCCATTGCCCCGACGGATGTGAGGACCACAGAGAGAGAGAGAGGCACGAAGGGAAAAGGTTTCCCCCGGAACGACACGCAAATCAACGGCAAAGTGCCTGTCACCTTCCACCTCAAACTGCACACGCAAGATCCATAAAGACGACCATTAAAAAGAAGGGGGAGACACAAGTCAACTGCACAAGATCGTGGCGAGGGATGCTTGTCTTAGTGGGAAACGCATGTCATTCTAGAGAATAGTAAGCAAAGGAGCCAATGTCTTATGGCCAAAGTAAACACCGTAAAGCTAATGTCATCTCCATCGATTCTGCTGTGTTAGATCAATCAAATCAATCCTGTCTCGAGAAAGCATTCAACTTTTTAAAAGATTCGGCTCATTCCGCGTGGTCAAACCTTCAAGAGGAGTGGTAGAAATTACCACACAAAGCGATAAATTTATACCAATGATTCTTGCTTATAATAACATCACAGGGTTGACCCATTCAACGTGAGACTTGAAATTTCACCAATTCTCATGCTGGAATTTTCGGTGTCCTCGGAAGTGTCGGTCTGTATTTTCCCCTATGAGATGTGTGACTCAATCCAACCTATCCCCTACGCCATCCGGCCCACTTGAGATGGGTTTGATCGTTACACTTACATCAATTTCATTATCCCACTGAGAAAAACATATTCATACATATCTTCTTACTTTGGCAATCCAAGGGCATGAGTTTAAAAATGGATTCTATAGATTCTACAGATTCTATATTTGCAACATTTTGGGTATATTTGAACTCTTGGCTGGACTAAATGCATGAAAACTTATCTAGGTCTTCATCTTCAAACCGAGTGAAACGATTTCAACAAAGGCGAGCATCTTCTTTCAAACTCAACGAACGTGCCACTAGGATTACCTTCCTATTCACATGCATCACGTAAGACTCTATCACAAGATGGGCGGGCCTAATCTCTCGAGATCATTTTGGGTTATTATTACATTACCATCGGTTTGATCAATCAAATCTACACGCACGCGCAAATTTTCATTTGCAAACAATAGCACCGCCATAGCTTCTCCAGCCAATAATACTTGTTGTGGGATGTTTGTGGGGAGCGAATGTCAACCCAAAGGACTGGAAGAAGATGGCTTCTTTTTCCCAAATTTTCAACAACGAGCACTTATACGATCAGAAATTCAAATGCTGTCTTTATTTTTGTGCAAGAGTTGTCCAAATCAATTAGCTTTTTAGTGCTTCTTTCACGCCCACTTTAGCGATGGTGGCCTATATTAGTCGAACCGACTGGCAGTACTTTGATTACACGAGATATAACCTATGGCCATTCGAAGCAGGTATACAAAAGATTCAGCAAATCTTTGCATATAGAAACATAGTGGATGCCATTTTTCCAACCATTTGCTCCGTCTGATTATGAGCAAATCATGGCGGATCTTGAATATATATATTTTCAGGTTACATCAAGAATTCAAATATGACGGAAGCTTGTAGATATAAATGCATAATGAAAAGCATGATAAAATTCATTTTGTACCTACCTTAATGTATGGTCAATTTTGTGAGTCGATCGGGCACAAACCCAGTGGGCTCACAAACACGGTTGACTCATTAGCCACCTCAATGTACGGCAAAAACTCCGTTCTGCAGCCACGATGAAAGTATAACCACAGAAATGGATCACACCCACATGCCACAATATAAGAGTCGTGTGTTTTCACATTGGAACCGGTGGAAACAACATAGAATTTCTCTCCTGCCCTCACATGTGCACGAATTTAATGCAAACGTACATATTTATATCTACATTCTCAGCAACCAAGATATCAAATCTATATATTTAAGGTCGTGATTTTTGTTGAAAAATTGTTCTTAATAATTCCACAAATGCCCTTATCACAGCTCTAACTAGAATTTCTACCCACGCTAACATGCTATGTGTAATATTAGGTTAGTGGGCCCCAAAAGAAGAAAAAGAAAAAAAAAGTTGAAAAGTCAATAAGCAAAAAGGAGAGGGGAGAGGGGTCCGTTAAATAGAAGTTGAGAGGTCCCTCGACCAAAAAGAAAATAAAGAAAAGAAGAAGAAGAAGAAGAAGAGAAAGGGGAAGAAAGGAAAGGGGTTGTAGCACGTGCATGCCACGGATGCCTCGCCAAGTCGACTCGACTCCATAACGCAGCAACTGGTAAGAGATTAGGCCCCTCGTTCATCTAATTGAAGTAATTTATGGGTTTAGGGTTCAAATTCGGAATTTTTGGAAAATCGAGCGGCGAAGTCCGATTTTGTAGTCATTGAGCCACATATTTTTGTAGGAATGGTACTTTAGGGTGTTGTGGAACCATGAGATTTTACGGATCATGATTTGAGCTTATGGTTTGTCCGAAACAAAATTTCAAAGTTTCTTGCTCGTAGTGAACAGTACGCGTCCAGCAGCTTTTGGCCCATATTTTGTCATTTTTCGGCTTGATTTTGGGACGGTCAAGTTGGGATTATTATAATATGTGTCAAGGGCTCTCTATTGACTATAAGTACATTCGGAACGGGGTTCGGAGGAGGAAGTTATTGCGTAACTAAGTTTTGCGCTTAAACTCCGCATCACGAATAGCTTGAGCAATTGTTTTGGTTATACGATTTGTTAGTGCGTAGAAGTCATTTTGTTAGAGTTAAGGCGTAATTTAGTTGCTTCATAGTTGAGATAGAGTTTTATTAGATTTTAACATTTTTCTCAATTATTTGATAGGGCCTTGAGTCCGACGATACGAATATCATTCGTCATTTGGTCGTAGACAATGAGGTAAGTGGTACTATATCTTCTTTGATTTTGTAAAATCATGTCTTGAAGTATATATATATATATATACATATATATATATATATATGTATATATTGAATCGAGAAGAGCATTTTTATTACATAAAAGCCAGATCGAGCAATTGCTACTCATTGGTTGATTGTGGATGTTTGAAAAGCATATTATACAAAGTAAATGGAGAAATATATATGAAATTGCTTTGCGACTGATTTATAAAATGGTTTATAATGATTTGAGAAATGGATATGAAATGAATGATGGGCTATGCCGCAAATGTTATTTGTTTGATTTAAGATATTGATTTCTGAATTGGATTTCTGGTATTGGAGAATGGTTATTTATGCTCAATATGGCTGTGAACCCATTGAAGGGTTTTTGGGGTATGCATACTAGGTTTAGGATATCCTTCTAGGCCCAGCCATCGGCTTTATTGGTAGAGACCTTGCCAATGGGAAATTTTGGTCGCTTTGTCACAAGGTGTTGTGTTGTGACCATGGTTAGTTATTGAGCAAAAGATTGGTCGATGGATGGATCATCAACGTGTGTTTGATATGAGATGAATCAATGGATAGACCATTTATATGTGTTTTTTATGGAGATTATTAAATGGATTCGACCATTGATACTTGACTTTTGATGGCGATTTAAATGAGTTTTCTATATTAGTATAAAGCTTTGATGGTAAGAAATAACTCTTATAAGATTTTATATGTATTTTATATATTGAGTTGGCATTATGAAGTTTGGTATTACTTTGTATACATGCATAGTGGTTGTTCGATCTACTTAGAAGATATGTACTACTCACTAAGCTGTTATTGCTCATTCCACTCCTCCTTTAATCTTTTCAAGTTACTCGGATAGCGGCGAATAGAGCGAGAGTGCCATCGGTGGGAAACTTTTGGGGAGTTCTATTTTGTTTTTTTTTTTTTTTTTTTTTGGTATGGTTTAAGAAAGTGGTGCACATGATCCTTGCTAGTGGTTTGATTGTCTGAGTTCTAAATGTATATCTCTTTTTAGTAGATTATAGAAACTCTGATGTTGCAACCAATTTGTTGGTTTATATAATATGTATATATATGATTTGAAATATATATATATATATATATATAAGTTGATATTAAGTTATTAGTTGTGTTTGAGGGTGCGTCCTTCATGTGGAAGGACAGCCGTGTCATTCTCATTATTTGAAGTATTGGGGTGTATAAGATTAAGGCATCTTATTTCATTCATTATCTTAAAATGTGTTTAAATCGTGTAAAGTAGTAAATATAATGAGATCAAAGGAAAAAGAAATAAAATAAAATAAAAAACGATGGAATTAATGAAGTATCTGTAATTATGTTATGAGTAAATGTATCAATTAGATTTTCTTCTTTTGAAATTTGGGAATTTAAGATGCCATCCCCAAATAGAATAGACATTTTAGAGGGAACTAAAGTATTCACTTGAAACAAAAATGAAGGAAGTTACCTCAAAATTGCTTCACTTCCCTGATAAATTTGAATTACTAAAGCGATATTTTCCAATGGTTAATTACCCTAACTCCTCATTTCTCCATAACCTAACTTCTCCGCATTTAGCTTGCGCTCTCGCTCCATCTCCTATCCGTTTGCCTCTATACTAGAAATGAGAGCCAAAGAACGATGCTATCTTCTTCTAAATCTATCTCGATAACTCTCTCCTAGGTTTGATTCTCGTTCCAAGTCCATCACTTGACATAATATCCCAAATAGACTCCACAAATGGATTTACAGATAAGATTTTCCTCAGGTCTACTGTCGGTGTAGAAAATAAGTTACGCTTACACTGTTGAATGATCGACGAAAGGAAGATTTCAATCAGGAAACTAACTACAAGCACATATGTCACTCATTCAATGGTAAATGCATAATAAACTTTCTACACAAACAGCGGATCAAATAAAACCCCAATTTCCATAATACAATCAAACCTATACATGCAAATGAGTAGATTTGACCCATCATTGACCCCATTAAAAGGAGAACACCCTTCCAAATTTATTCTCAAATATAACGGTACTATTTTTCTATGAAATTTATTCGTTTTGTTTCTTGATTATCTAGATCCTTACAATTCGATATTCTCACCTATTAGAAATTTATGGGGAAAATTACCAAAAAGTTCTAAACTTACTGAAATATTTCCAATTTAGTCCTAAATTTTTTTTTACCAATTCATTCCATTCAACTAAATTTGGTAAACCAGCAATCACATGAATGTCGGCCAATGCCAGCAAATAATTTCTAATAATATTTTATTCTTTTTTTATTTTTTTTTTATTTTTTTCTTCTTCTTTTTTCCACCTCCCTCCTTTCTCTTACTTCAACGATTGGCCAAAGAGGACGGTTAGTCGCCGACCAATGGCGAGCTTCCCTCACCATCGCTAGGTGAGGGTGAGCTAGCCCAACCACTGGGGAGGCAAATCGCCACAGATTTGGTCAAGGCTCACCACGCCCAGCAACCCCGATTCGATGAGACATGCCCTCGCCGGTGGCTGGGTAAGGGCACCTCATCCAGATTTGATGAGGACGACAGATGACACCCCCAACATTGAGCAAATAAATAAATAAAAAGCAGAGAGAGACCCTTTCGATTGGTGCTTGTGTCGAAGGAAGGATCACCCACCATCGATAGAAGGAAAAGGAAATGGTCTCTGTGACATCATCACTAGCGCACTCCAATTTGTCTCCTCTGTCGTGCAAGGGATTTCTTGGAAATTTCGAGACAGTCACACCATGCAAGGCCAACCTCGCCAATCCACTAGTGAGGACTTGCCTCGCCAGATCTAGGCAAGGTCGGCCTCATCATTACTGGGCAAGGTGAGCCCTCGCTAAATCCAATGGGGGCTCACCTCACCAGTGGTTGGGCAAGCTCGCCCTCGACCAATAGTGGCTAGGCAAGCTCGTCACTAGTCAATGGTTGGCCCTCCCCTTTGGCCAATCGTCGAAGCAAGAGGAAGAAGGAGGGAGGAGGAAGAAAAAAAAGAGAGAGAAAAAAAAGAAAAATAAAATAAAATAATTCGAATAATAAAATATTGTTAAAAAATTGTCCTCGGGGTTGGCCAGTGTCCACATCAACACTAACTAAACAAATTTGGCTGAATGGACTAAATTGGCACAATCACAAAAATTTATGATTGAAAAGGCCAAAAAAAAATTAGAATTGAATTAGAAAAATTACAATAGATTTAAGATTTTTTTTTGTAATTTTCCCAAAATTTATGTCCAAAGATAGCAAAGCAATATGAATTTTGCATGTTCGTTCACATCGCTAATAAAGGCAAGAAATACATATCGATAATATTGTCTTGCGAAATATAAGACCTTTTTTTTTTAATGATAACAAGGAATATACTATTTCTTTATCTCCCCCCCCCCCGCCCCGCCCCTTCTTGTGTAGATTCGAAGCTAGAGCGGACTTTAAGCAGTACATGGGCCAGAGTAGAGAAGGCCAACTAGCTATAACTTCCTTTAAGACCCACGAGAACAATCATCTCATTGAAAGTGAAAACCAAGCTCGAATTTCTGAGCCCAAGTCAGATTACTTTCCTCGACATGGTAAATACCAAATTTAGGAACGTTTTGATTCAACAGAACTTCTTTCGAACCAGGAAAAAAAAAAAATCGTCTTCGATCGCATCACATTAAAGAGATCATGCCATGACTGATTGACTATGCACATTCTATGCAATTAACTATACTAATTGTTATTTTCTGTTGGCAATATATCGAATACTATCTTTACATTTTAGGTCCTCGTATTTCATAATCTACATTTAGCATCTCCAAAAAAAATCTTGAATCTCAGGGAATGAATTTGCCCCTCTTTAAAAGAAAGGCTAGGAAAGAATCTTAGTCAGGTCTCTTTGACTAATGCCAACCATTAAAGTCCCGTTGACTGACTGCCACAACCCCCCTCTCCCCCCCCAAAAAAAAAACAAGTCGGAGTCTCTCTCCTTTTTTGAGCCAGAGCTCTAAACAAAACTCGTGGGCTAGACCAAAGCTTGGCCAATGACTCTAAGAGCTCATGCGTGCAACCAAATCTGATCTCGATCTAGGCATTAATGAAAGTCGCAACCATCTAAGATTCACGACGGCAGTGATGGCTTCCGACTGGTGCATAGAACTTCATCCAATTAGGCTGGAATGGTTGGTCCAAATGAGCAATCAAGAGGGGAGGAATTGGTTTTTCAAAAGAACACAAACAAATTTTGTATAACCTAAACCAACCCCAATAAATATATTGCTTCGAGTGTAAAGTGAACTAACAATATAAATAGTGGAAGTTAACGAACTTTACGGAATGATTTGTGGAGATCTGGCTTGTGATACCCACCCTTTTCTTTCAGTCTACTATCTCAGATAAGCCAAACCCCGCTAGTCATGCCACCATTACAATTTCCGTCTTATTACAAGCGTGGAACATGCTACCTCGCAAAATTCGGCTTCCTTTATAGCGACCCGCCAAGACTAAGTAACTTTGGACCCTTTAATAATCGATCTCCCAGCTAGGGTTGCGAGAGACAGTTGTGCATGTGTGCATCGTAATCTGATCGCATTCCATCAAATATTCTTCAGACATAATACAGACAGATGTGCATGCTTTCTTTAATGTTGCATCCGTAATTATTGGTAGTAATTCCGGTGTCGTATGCAATGGACGGTTTCGTCGGTCACACATGATGCGTCCAGAATATTTTAGGATAAAAGTTAGCAGGCAATTTTTTAAAATTTAGGGTTCTTAAACAGCATGAAAATCAATTCCTCCGGCAGAGTCCATCTGTCTTCTTGTCCCCAACTTAATGCTGGAATATTGGCCCAATAATAAAATAAATAAATAAAAATCGATGGAAGTTGAACTGTCTAAGAAACAATGAAGACAAAAAAAAAAAGGAAAAAGAAGAAGAAGACTAGACAATATTAGATGCCGGGATTAATACACCTCGTCTGTAGAATATGGTCATTATTAATTCAATTGCGATCACTAGATCCATGCAGCATACGTTTAAAAAAATTAAAAAGGAGAAAATGACTCAAATAATCCTAAACTTTGATCTAATGTGCAAGATGGTCCCTGAACTTTTAATGTGTTCAATATAGTTTATGAACTTTAGCCAATTGTGCATTGTTGTCCTTGAACTTTTAATTTATTCAATGTAATATTTGAACTCTTGATACATGAATCATCAGACTATATGAAGACATTTAATATTTATAGTCAAGGGAATTTCAACATTCAATTGAATTTAATTAAAATTAGAGTATCTATGTTGTTTTTAGATGTGCACTTTTTACCTAACCACCCAAACGTGTGAAAAAAGGGGGTCACATCGGATTCCGATACCATACCTAAAAGATTGGAAATAATGAAAATGACTCATTCAGCATAAATTTCTACCACGGAGCACGAATTGTATGTATCCTACTTTTTACTTGAAAGGACATCCTATATTGTGACCTTATACAGATATAAAAAAGATTCATATCTTCAATTTTCATCGAATTAGGTTAAGTTGTGAAGCGACCAGTTCAGATGGGACAAATTCTGTGTTCGAGAAATTGAGTCAGCAAACTCGTCGTGTGGATGAAACCTTACCCAATAAATAATTGAGCCAAATTATTAGGCAAGCATTTTGTGAAAATCAAAACGCTTTAAAGTTAATGGAAGTTTCTTCTTCACTTTTTGTGTTCCCTTTTTCTTTAAGTATATGATAACTCGAAAAGGGGTTTCCCTAATTGTAAATTAAGAAACCATCAAATCATTTAGAATATCTGAGTTGCCCGGTCAAACACATCTTGAACATATCGCATACTTTCTAAGTGGTCCCATCCGTGTCAACAAATAGTAATAAGCCCCGTAATATCTGTGGGTCACCAAAGTTACTTTTTTCTCATTGCAGGGTAAGACAATGACAACTAATATTTGGTGGCCACATCACATCATCATCTAAGGATTTTTTTTCCTTTCCAGTCTAGAAGAAATTAATCTTGTCCACCAACTTTATCTATTTATTTATTTATTTATTTTACCGCATAGCAAATTAATAGACACTCAATTAGTCACTGCAACACATTGAATATTATTTTCCAAACATTGGATGTAGTCAATATTACAATCAGTAAAATAAGATCCACATCACAATAATATCATGCTGATATCAAATGATTAAAATTAAAGCTATTAGAGATAATCGGGGGTTCTTATGGTGTTAAGGTCCAACAAATGCAATTTTTATCTAGGGCACATTATGATGGACCACATTGGAATTTTCGTCCTACCCACTAAACATTAAAGTCGCATCTACTTTTCCCCCTCTATGAATGCCAACACCCTGGAAATTAGATATTAGGTACAATGATGTCCAATTTTTTGCTATTTCATGCAAATTCGGAGCTATAAATTTTAAATGGCTACACGCGCATCAATTATTACACTTGGGCTCCCACATGATTTCAGCAATATTTGGCCCTGTTTAAATACATAAAATTACACCAATATCCCCTGTGGGGTCCACAACCTTAGCCAACCTTTAAAAAAAAAAAAAATACTAGGAGGACAAAATTAAATAATTTGGTAGGGCTTGGCAAAAAAAAAATGAATTAGCTATCTTGGGACCCGTGGGACGTCCCTTTCATTAAGGGAGTTATCTCCATCGTCCACGGTGACACAAGAAGAATCATTCATTCTTTTTTCACATCTCTTCATCTTCGAATAAAGCGAGAAATTATTTAAATCCATAAATGTTTGTTTGTTTCGTAAAAAAAAATTAAAATAGTAATTTATATTTAAACACTTTTATGAATGATCGAAATTTTTTTCATTCAATTATTTTTATAAATAATACAACTAATTTTATAATTTTCAAACAATTTATTTTTTGCAAAACAAATGCATCTTAAGAAATTTTTTTCCATATTGATTAGATCTAATTTTAAGTATTAAAGGTGCACAGGGATCAATCTGCGTATTATTTTGCTTTAAGCAGCATATAATTAGTTTCTTGCCACAACATTAATTTCAAGGACAAAATTGAGCTATGGCAAAGCCCAATATTATAAAGGGAATTAATCGGCAAATCGATTGTGAGATGGTTATTTTGGGCATGTTTAATTTGGTTGGTTGTCATTGAGTTTAGGGACTATTTGTATTTTGATCACTGAACAATGGATGGCACCATCATTACATTTATTTAGACCATTCTGAGAGATTGTGCCATTAGGAACATAAAAAAATTGCCGCATAGTGCTGCAACGATGTATCTTTGGTGCCATATCAAACATCTCTATTTGAAAAATCAAAAGAAAGAAAAGTAAACGGAGAAGGTCAAAAAAATGAGAGAGGCAACATGTTCGATTGATGGTGCAATCGTGATCTGGGTGTCGGCACATTGTTTTTGCCAATATATTAATAATGCCTTCCTATTATTTTCGCATATCAAATTATTTTCAAAGGAAAATTCGATAAAAAACAAAAAAGTCAAAACATATCGATTTGATAAAAAGAAAATGCTAATTTCGAGATATCACGTGACCATAATTGACATTTCGATGGCCCATCTTCAATTGATCTCTCAATCCAATGACCATCAACGGAACTTACTCACCAACCCTAGCCTCTCTATTCCCCACTTTCCACGGTTGCACAAATTTGATTTGCCATTATTAAAATAAAAGAGAAATCGAGTCAACTTATATCTTACCTATATAGAATCCCATGTTCCAAAAGAAACTAGCATACTTGTGAACCCGTCTAGATGATTGGAAAAAGAGACGCTGTCGTTTTCTAAGGAAAAAAAAAGTTGTTCCCCATTGACTTTTGAAATAGCAAAAGGAAAAATAAAAAATGAAAAATAAAATTTGATGCCAGCCTGAAATGAAAACGATGACTTGTGACTTGTCGATTGGCATCCATCTAAATCAACTGTGCTCCCGCTCGTTGAGAAGCAGAAGGAAAAAGTCGGACCGCCCACTTACTCGTTTAACATCTTGTGTAATCATCTTCATCTTTTATGATTCTTTTATCTAGGACCCTCTTTTCCTTTTTCTTTTTTTATTTACATAATCACGCGAAAAGTTACACGAATATTTTTACTTGTAATCTGTGTTCTTCTCCCTTAAGAAATTGAAGAGAAAGTTGAAGTGTACCAATATTAGAAATTGACACCCATCATCCGACTTCAATGCGGAAAAAAACTTATTCGGTTAAAATGCCTATCACGATGAGCACCCACCAACCGCATGAGAGCACATCACCAAAATTCTGATTAGAACTCGCTAGGGTCAACTTCTAAAGTTACAGTTGTGCGAACTTGAAAAGAGGAAGACGCACGAGACAAATATCAAATCATTTAAAATCAGTCCGTGATTATATGGAAATTTGAGGGCCGAAAATGTAATCCCTCTCTCAAAATTTCATTTTCAAGAATTAAAAGAGTGGTGGGTTCAATGTGGAAGGACTATGACACTATGGCTGATCGATGTTCTAGTAGGTTTTGGCTTGAAGAAGACGCACTAATTGTTTATCTAGTGGTACGGAATGAGAAAAGCATCAACCCTAATTGGATTACATAGATTATACAAATTCACCCAACATCATCTACATCATATTCAAAAAAGAGAGGCAGAACACCTAACACTTATCTGTATACATCATTGCATGCTTATACAACTTAACAAGACACGAATCAAAACATAAAATATGAAAATAAAATAAAAATATATCGTAACATCAATATCTTCACGATCTAATTGTTTTCCATGTTAACATAACAGCACAAATTATTTAATAATTACAGATGTGATCATGATTTCCCTCGAATAGTCAAAACGAGCATCCGGAGGTGACAGGCTGACTCTCATAGCAAGACAAAAACCTGCGAGATCGGCCCACGTTTATAATATCAGGAAAACCCAACGACTTCCGCAGTCTTTTCTGTTCACAAGACCAACTAATCTCATCCGCCTTTCCATCATTTTCTTACCATCTTTTTATGTATTTTTTCTATTGCAAGTCCAAAGGGTACTGTATCCCATCCGGGCCTTCCCCAAATTCAATTCTTTTTCCCGTTAATATAAGCTTCTCCCTCTCTTTTCTCTGAATCTTGCTCTTGGGTTCAGTGAATATGTATGAGTCTGCGTTGGTGGGTGAGAGAGAGAGAGAGAGAGAGAAAGGGAAGGAGGGGTAGTGAGTGGTTGAGCTGAAAGTGTAGCATGGAGATCTGCGCCTGGGCAGCGACTTGGAGCTTGCTTCAGGGAGAAGCATGTTGAGCCAGAGCTTGGAGTAATGAGTGTTAGCTCGATCCAACGTTGAAAAACCTTTTCGTGGCTCTCTGCAAGAATCTTTGGAGTTAACAATGAGCTGAACTTTTGAGCGATGGCTTCCAATCTTCTTCTTGAAGATTGAATCTTCCCGTTTCAGTCGCACCAAGAAAAGGCGAAAAGGAGGATGCCCATTTGGTTCCCTCACTCGCATTCCTTCTTCAGCTCGAGATTTCGGCAGCTATTGCTGCTGTAGTTCTGGTGCCAGCTTTCCACATTCTTGAAGGGAAAGAAAATTTTGAGGTCCCTCTCTCTCTCTCTCTCTCTCTCTCTCCCTCTCTCCCTCTCCCTCCCTCCCTCCCCAATTTTGAGAAATTTGTTGGGATTGTGGAAATGGGTGCTGGAGATTCAAGCAAGATTTGGGATTCAACCTGCATTGGGCTCGCTCATTGAATTGTTTTGGGTCTAATGCAGAGGAGGCTCTTGGGGGAGTGACGATTGTAAAGACCAAGAATTGGGGGAATGGATCTATTTTTTGCACTGATTTCAAAGGTAGCTGCTTGCTTTCTTGATTTCATCTCAGCTTCGCTGTTAGAGAATGACTCCCAGTTTTGCTCAGCGTGTTCAAAGTTAGTTTTTGTTAAGCCTGGGCGTAATTTAGAACTGAATTTGTTGTTCTCCTGATAGTTCGTTCATTTGTATGCAGTTTCATTTTTTCTTGAGATTTTCGCATGCAGAGAAATGAACTTCTTGTCCAGAATGCTGGTTTGTTTTTGGAATTACAAAAGCCTAGTATTTGAGGATTTGATGTATCGAAGATGTGTTGTGTTATTCCCTATTTTTATGGACCTTGAAAACGGGCACTGAACTGAAATCATTATCCTCCAAATAACTCTTACACTGGCCTTGTAGGTGTTAGTTCAAGTACGACTGAACTGCATCATATGTCACTACAAGCCTGTGAAATTGTGAAATTACTGTGTTTGCTTATCCTTCCATATGCTTATAAATGTTTTTGTTCTCGATAAGTCAGGCCATTGCTTTGTCTGAAACATATTGAAGATTGTGATTCTTTCGTGTGAAGGTTTAGAGGGCCATTCTCCCCTACTTATGCAATGCTGCTTTTCTCTATGTATTTTTCAGCAGATCCAAAGTTGAACATGCTTTGAATACTAAAGAGATAATAGCTTCAAGGAGGGATTTTATCCTTAATGTGGTCCTGTATGCTCCAGTGCTTCGGCTTTTCTTTGAAGGAACAGGAATCTTTAAAGTGTCTTCTCTTTTCTTTTGGGTAATGTTGATTGGGTTAGAGACTCTTTAGTCCTATAAGGATATCCCAGAAGACCCTTTTTTCAGGATAAGTCCCTGGGCTAATGTCATGCTGACAAACAACTATACACAAGATGCCTGTGTGATTTTGACATGATGAACAAAAGAAAACTAACTTATTGCTATTAACTAAAGTTAGCCTGAGAATAACGTAGCTTCATTCCCCTCACCTATTCAATTTTGTGCTGTTTGGTAAGTCTTTGCAGGGTATCTTTCTCAACCCTTTGCTAGTTCCTGCTCTGTGGGGATTCTGCTTGAAGTGACTAGGTTCTGGATCTACCGATCCCCCACTGTGGGCATTTCTTACGTTTCCCAGTTGTCCACGGACTACTGTTTAGCTATTGTTCATGTGCTTCACTTATGTGTGATTAGGGCAGTTGCTTAGTTAACATCTACTGGTTTTCCTCAGTGAATGATACCCTTTTTAACTATTAAAAGACAACCCATTGAATTATAAATCTGAAAAAGTACATTCCTTTTGCCTTTTGTTGCTTCCATGTGGGACCTGCTTTATTCATAGTTGTACTTTTTCTAGCTTTTCATCTTAAGAAGTCTCCATTGTTTGCAGAGGTTGTTATGACTGGACATATTCCTTAATTATATTTGAGCATTTCTTTGTGTGGGTTTACCATACTCGTCATTTCACTCTTTTCCTAGCAAAAGAAAATTAACCGTCTTCTTGTACTGATGAAGGCTCCATGAAGTTTGATTATTCTTAACCTTTACTACTTGGCCAGGGAATAGGAGGCAACTGCTGATAGTCCAATTATCACATTGCAATATTTTACTATAGAAGATCATGAAGCAACACTTCTTCAGAGCATTACCTTTTCTGTTGTTCTTGTTCATACTTCTCCAAGCAAATGCTGATTTGGATTCGGATAAGCTGGCACTCCTGCAATTTGCAAATGCCATCCCTCATGGAAGGAAACTGAACTGGACTGCTAGTTCTCCTATCTGTACTTCTTGGGTAGGTATCACCTGCTCCAAAAATCCAACTCGTGTAATTGCCCTTCGGCTCCCAGGAACCGGACTTTTTGGTCCTATTCCGGCCAACACTTTGGGGAAGCTTGATGCGCTCACGGCACTTAGCCTTAGATCCAATCTCCTAAGTGGAAATTTGCCATCTGATGTGCTCATTCTTCCTTCCCTCCACACCATCAACCTACAAAGTAACAATCTTTCAGGTGACCTACCCTCTTCCCTCTCTCCCCAGCTCAGTGTGGTTGATCTCTCCTTCAATGCCTTCACTGGAGAAATCCCACCTGAAATTACAAACTTGACCCATCTTACCATTTTGAACCTCCAAAATAATTCATTTCTGGGGTCAATCCCCGATCTCAGACAAACTAGGCTGAAGCAGTTAAACTTGAGCTATAACCACCTAAACGGTTCAATTCCATCTGGGATCCAAAATTTCTCAGTCTCTTCCTTTTTAGGGAACCCTTTGCTATGTGGCAAGCCTCTGAATGTGTGTTCTTCAATCAGTCCATCACCTCCTCCCTCACCTTCTATCTTTCCACCCCCACCACGGGAAAAATCCAAGAAGAAACTAAGTCTTGGAATTATCATTGCCATTGCAGTCGGAGGCACTCTAATGCTATCTATTCTCTTGCTGGCATTAATATTATGTTGCTTGAAGAAAAAACAGAGTGAAGATGGCGGTCCCTCGGTGAAAGGTAAAGGAGTCCGGACTGATAAGCCTGAAGACTTTAGCAGTGGGGTCCAATCAGCAGAGAAAAACCGGCTTGTGTACTTTGAAGGTTGTTCTCACAGCTTTGACCTCGAAGATCTACTGAAAGCTTCAGCAGAAGTTCTAGGCAAGGGAAGTTGTGGGACCACATATAAAGCCATCATGGAGGATGGGACCACCGTGGTGGTGAAAAGGCTGAAGGAAGTGGTGGCAGAGAAACGAGAGTTTGAGCAGCAGATGGAGAACGTGCAGAGGGTAGGACAGCATCCGAATGTCATTCCACTTCGTGCATATTACTACTCAAAAGATGAGAAGCTCCTTATATATGACTATATAACAGGAGGCAACTTCTCCTTGCTGCTGCACGGTATGCTTCACCTAGTCAATTGTATATTATTTAGACAATTTTCCTGACCAAGGAATCCTAATTTCGCCAATCATTTATGTAGATGTGTACCGTGTTCATATACAATAGAAAGCAATGACCTAAAAATATCATGATTAGGTGATCTCGATTATCTAGTAATTGGTCTTTTGAAAAAGCTCAGTCTTGTGTTGGTAGCCTGTGAGTGGCCTGGAGAGCAGACTATAAGAGTCAATTTTTTTGGCTATGAGGTAAGTGAAAACCAAAGTTATGAAAATTGTAAGAAACCAGCTTTTCCCCATAACCAGTATCATGCTCCAGTATGGCATTGATCAATTGATGACCAAGTAAAGTCATATATCGTTATGCTCCAATTAATGTTAATGTCCAAGCACAATGTAGACAATGTCTTTGTTATGATATGAGAGCAATTAGAATGAAGACCGGGCAATTGGTATGCATTCTGCACTGGTGCATGAGACATAGAACTTGAGATAATTGATATAGACATGTACTATCAGTAGAAAGTGTCTAACTGTGAGGGTCAATGTCTTGTAGGGACAGAACAATGCTAATGTCATTGCATGAATATTGTCATGTTACCTAGAAACATCTTTTGTAGGTTGTCTCCTATTTGCTGCATTGTTGACAGTTACCTTCTGATAATGATTTGCAGAAGGTGGGAGGCAGGCATTGGACTGGGCATCACGGGTGAAGATTTCTCTAGGAGTGGCTAAAGGCATTGCTCACATCCATTCGGCCGGAGGCGGGAGGTTTATCCATGGCAACATCAAGTCCTCCAACGTCCTCCTCACTCAGGACCTTCAAGGTTGCATCTCGGAGTTTGGTCTGACTCCTCTGATCCGCACTCCTGCAGTGCCTCCTAGAAGTGCAGGTTATCGGGCTCCCGAAGTCATGAAAACTCGGAAACCCACACAAAAATCAGACATCTACAGTTTTGGCGTACTGCTCCTTGAGATGTTAACAGGCAAGTCACCCATCCGATCTCCTAGACGTGAGGATGTCTTTGATCTGCCAAGGTGGGTCCAGTCCGTTGTTAGAGAGGAGTGGACAGCTGAGGTGTTCGACGAAGAGCTACTAAGGGACGGAAACATCGAAGAGGAGTTGGTGGAAATGCTAAAAATAGCATTGGCTTGTGTAGACCGTATGCCTGATGGAAGACCTACAATGGACGAAGTCGTCAGGATGATTGAAGAAGTTCGGCCGTCTGACTCAGAAAATCCTCCATCTTCATAGAATAAGTCAGAAAGCTTGCTTACACCTTAATCCCATTCATTTGGCTTAGCATTCGTGTCATCAATATAGATTCAGATTCTGGGGACTGGAAATGTACAAAATCTGAAACACCGGGAAGATTGCAAGAGTGATTTTTCTTGTTTCATTTTGTCTAGGAACTAATTTGAGAGTCATAGTGTTGTTTGGCTTAGCATTCGTGTCATGAATATAGATTCAGATTCTGGGGACCGGAAATGTACAAAATCCGAAACACCAGGAAGATTGCTAGAGTGATTCTTCTTGTTTCATTTTGTCTAGGAGCTAATTTGGGAGTTACAGTGTTGTTTGGTTTAGCATTTGTGTCATGAATAAAGATTCAGATTCTGAGGACTGGAAATGTACCATATCTGAAACGACAGGAAGATTGCAAGAGTGATTTTTTTTGTTTGCTTTTTGCCTAGGAACTAATCTGAGAGTTCCAGAGTCACAGTTCTTACGTTATCTTTCAATGAACTGACCAGGATGAAGTGCTTTCCATCCTATCTAGTCGTGCTCCATTCTAAATTTTGCCCACTAGTTTCTAAATTTTGTCATTTTATCCAGTGAACTTTGTCAGATTAAACTCCTTATCCATTGGCAATGGAATAACAGTATGTTACCGAAAGGAGTGAGATCAAATCAATTCTTATAAAGAAAAAAAAAATGACACCAAGTCAATGTTAGACCAGGTTCAATGACTGTCAACAGTCATCAAAATAGTAGCCTATGACTCTCCTCGCTCATGGAGTAACTACTAATTTAAGGATACAAAATCATGTAGTTGAACTATTTCAAGACACTAACGAATCACATATACAAAATTGCTGCTTGCTCGCTTGCTTCAACGCAAAAAAATTCTAAACGACCAAGAATGGTTATAACACTATGCTAATGACTGGATTTCACGTCCTTGTCGACTAGATCGGCTCCGCTCACATAGCTTGCGAAGAATGATATTAATCTGAAAGGAGCACCAATCAGTGGGGCATCCGAGAGCGGTACCGCATTCTTTTCTTCACTCTCAAAAGCTTGCGACTCCAGATCCTGGACTTCATTATCATCAAGAGGAATCTGGACTATTTCTCCAGTATCTTCGGGCTTGGCAGAGCTAGATATTAGAAGACTGTGTTCTCCGTTTATTTTGTCGTCACTGGTTATGTCATCATGCATCTGAATATCTTTTGAAGACTCTGGTCTCTCATCTAATACAAGCATATCTGCATTTGATGCGGAGCTGCGATCCACAATGCTGGTGCTTTCAGCAATTTCTACAGTAGAACCACTCTGAAAGGGTGACGTAAGCCCAGGTGCTGCCTTTTGTTGATCGAGTTGGAGATACAACTGATTCACCTGATAAAACATGTGATTGACTGAGCATGGAATCCTAATCAAAAGTTAATGGTATAGGAAATTACAAATGAAGAGTCTTTTCATTGCTCTTCCAATTTAATTGGCCCAATGGTGCGTAAGGCTAGCGGCTTGTACAACAACCTTTGAGAGGTATATCGTTCTTATTACTTTGTGATTCTTTTTGGCGCACGGGGGGTGAGGGCACGAGGAGTACAGAGAAGCCTCCCCTCAGAACCCAGGCAACGCACTTTCAAATTAGAGTATTGCCTTTGGCCTTCTGGAGCAAGCCTCGCTGATCAAGAAGAGCATAAACAATAGCTGAAAAGAATGGAGCTAGCTTACCTTCTCAACAAGGTCTGCATTGTCTGTGATCAATTTCTCTACCAGAGCACATGCTGCTTCCATCTGGGAGTTTAACTCCTCATATTCTGAAAATCGCTACATCATAGAAAAAGGTAGTAAGAATCCCGTAATGCATTCCTTAGGGGTACACTGGCAGAAAAGTTCTTTGTCAGTTTAGCATTGCCAAGCGGCTGATCCCTTAAAATAAAAAATAAAAAGAAAATAAAAAGAAAATCAAAGCACAAACCAAGTAACTTTCCATCCAACATAACAATGCTTTACACAATCAAAATTGCACAACTAAATTGCAACTATTTTGAGGGACGTCACTTGAACAAGCAAAAGGCATGATGACATTGCAGAGGAAGCAAACCTTTCTTTTTTCATCTGAGTGATTAACTGAGGAAGCATTCTCCAGGAGATGAATCTGACCTTGCAGCTCCAAAACATTATCTTTTAGTCTTTGGTTTTCTTGCAAGTAACCAATCTTGGATTCTTCCAACTTTGACACCTGCCAGACTTTGTTTTTACTTTCCATATCAGGACAAATACAGAGTTTGCAGCTCAATGGTGAAACCCAGATTTCATGATATTGTGGTGGTGAATTAACTTCTCTGGTTAGGAAGACTGGAAATCATGAATAGAAACAAGATAGAGAAGCCAAGTTACTAGATACATGAATGACTGGCATCTAACAGATACTTGATATGGGGAACTCAATTTTAGTCACAGATATGGACTGGTAAACAAGGGAAAAATGGTTTCCCCTTTTGGATCCTAACTATGCTTTCGAGCAATCAATCAGATCATCTATTTAACCAACAGAATGAAAACAGTTGCTTAAATTTAACCATTTGAAGGGAAAAAAAATTTCCTATGTAGCTGCTCCTGAGTGCATACTCACACTGCATTCTTTAGAAGTTAAAAACTTTAGAAATCAATTATGGTCCAGCAGCCGCCCCTTTTACCAAGGAACCTAACATAGAACCATGTCAATTGATTCCTCAAATGCAGTCCACTCTCCCTTTCAATTTTTTTTATCCATCCCTTTCTTTCTCTCTTCTTTTAGTTTACCATCTCTAAAGACCTTTGCAGTCCATCCAAAATAATATTTGTCATGAGATCTCATTTTTCAATACATACTTTTTATTTCCTTCATTTCGCTTTTAGAGTATTTTCTTGTTTCTGTCAGTCCATGTTTTTCTTCTCTCTTTTCTTCAACTTTGTCGACGAACCTTCTCAAATATTTTCAACCTCATTTGGACAATGCCAACATTTTAGACACGTATAATCCTTCTTTAAATCTAGGTTCAAAATCTAGTGATTATATATTCCACCTCTTCCTCCTCGACCTCACAAGGCACAAGTCTTAGTCAGATGCACTAATTTTCAGGATTCAAGTGTCTGAACTCGCGTATTCTAGAAGAAGAAAAACATGCTCCACGAGAAAAAAAGAACAAAATGGCCACATCATGGTGGTCAGAAGCGGCAATCGAACAGAAGCCAATTAATATTTTTCTCTGGTTAAATTCATCGCTATGGTTGGAATTGGGCTAAAAGCTTGATTGATGAATTATGACATTCAGCACCAGTTTCCTCTCTCCAATTAGTGCGGGACCTTATTTTGCCTATCACTTTGCATGCAAAGATGAATGTTAAACTTGTTCCTTAATGGTATTCTTCATTAATGCCACCAAGTAAAGGCCAATGTTTATGACATTAAAAAAGTGACAACGAGATATTCAAACCTTAATGTATTGAAATGTCAATAAAATGAGTTTTCCATCATACAAATGTAGCATAATTTTTATACACATCTCTACTCATTAATTTCCCATAATTTCAAAAATTCAGGTTCTTTTTCAGATTGTATTACTTTTACTTCTACTTTAGCCTAGATTTATGTTCGTTATGTCTTGTCATCTTTTCCCCCGACAATCTTTTGTACAACTTGGAACCAATGGTACCAAGTAGGTGAATAGCTATGGCAATTCAGTCAGTAAAATTAAATATACTTGAGAAGAAAACAGAAATCCCTTGCTTAACAGCCACCCTAGATAGGAGAAGCTGTAGCAATCATCACAACTGCAGTTTTGCAATAATCATGTCCCAGATAAAGGGATGCTACAGCAATCATTGCAACTTTAGTGTTATTAGAATCATGTTGAAAAAGTTTTCCAGGTTCTGTATGGCCTAGCATGAACTTGACATCTAAATTTAGTCCCAAAAGACAACGGTTGATGTCCACCATTTCAATTGAAAAAGTCAGCACAGTATATACCTGTAACTGTAGTCCTGAAATGTCAGTCTCCATTTTGGCAAGGATTTCTTTACTTGAGCTCTGTGAATTAGAGGTAATTATCAGAGTTGAAATTCACAACTTGATTTGAAATGTTTTTAAGATAAAAATACAGAAAAACTAATGGATATCAGGGACGCTACTGGCAGAAAATTCCCTCATACACATTTAAAATAGAATAACACAAATCACATACCTCATATCTAATATTAAGAGCCAAACATGAACTTCAAACTTTTCATGAAGAACCAAAAGGCAAAAGGTTTTAATCATTTAATATTTCAGACTTCCTTTTGTGATGGGCATATGTAGTAGCAGTTTCATTAAATGATAGAATTTTTTCTCATTGAAATTTGACTAACAAGAACAAGGATATCACAGACAGTTTCTCACCTCCCTTAAAAGCCAGGACTCATGATCTTTTTCTAGTTGTCTTATTTTTTCCTCCAAACTTACCTGTAAATCATTTCAAAAGTCTGTCACCTCTATATGTCATTGGTTGAAAATGCTTCTGACCAAAAGCTCATTGAATCAAAGAACTTTTTCTCAATGAAATTTAAACAAGAACAAGCTATCAAGCGTAGTACATAGAGTACCTCCTTTAAAACCCAGGAATCATGATCCCTTTCTAGTTCTCGTATTTTTTCCATTAAACGTTCCTGTCAATCATTTTCAAAGTCTGTCAGCTCCACCAGTCATGGCTTATAAAGGTTTGCCCGAAAGAATAAACCAAAATGATAGAACTTTTCCCAGTGAAATTTGACTAGCAAGAACGAGAATGGTACAGAAAGTTGCTTACCTCCTTTGAGACCCAGGAATCATGATCTCTTTCTAGTTGTCTTATTTTTTCCTCTAAACTTTCCTGTGAATCATTTTCAGAATTAGTCACAGTCAACTTCATAAATATGGGTTAAAACGAAGACTTATAGAAAAATGGATCATGCAGAAAGAATGGTGGATCCTTAACACCAACAAAGAGGATATTTGATTTTTCATAATGTGACTGTGTATAAGGAACTTGAAAGATACCTGTTTCAATTCCAGATTGGCTTTCTCGTCTAAGATCTGGCTAATCTTCTCCTTAAAGCTAGCCTACACATAAGATGGGATTTGATCAACAAAACATGAAGCAAAATTCACAAAGGACTAAAGATTAGGAGATATACCTGCTTCAGTTCCAAAATAGCTTTCTCATCTGATAACTTAGCTTTCTCGTCTGATAACTGGCCAATCTTCTCCTTAAAGCTAACCTAAATGCAGAGTGGTAAATCAACAACCGACGGCATAAGTTTTTTAAATGCAGAAAACTTACAACAGCAGCGTGTTGTTATTCATTCTTATATGGAGGAGAAGATCCACAGTTCTCAAATAAGCAAACTCAACATAAGACTGAAATGGATGTTGCAAGATATCTTAAAGCCTCATAGAAGCATCCTTAATGATAATTACCTCTTTCTGAAGCCAGATTTCCTTCTCAGACTCCAACTGTGCAAGGTTTGTGGCTAAAACAGCCTGTTACAAGCCCAGTGAATTATGTCAGCCAGTAAAAGAGAACAGAAGCAACTCTCTGGAGACTGCCAAGCACATAACAAACAGAAACAATCTGACAAACTGATCTCTATACCCATTTATCATGTTGGATTACCTCTTTTTCCTTGTGTAAGTCATTCTCATTCCATAAATGCTTAATATTTTCTTCCAAACTAGCCTGCAAAATCGCATTCTGTTCTCATGACCATAGGCCAGAAATAGCTGTGAAGAATCAAAGATGAAGCAACAACTTAATTGGCAGAAGCTGGGCACAAGTTTCTAAGCCCATTAGCCACACCTTGATTTCAAACCAGTTTTGTTCCATGGCTCCACCTAAACTGGGCTGTATGTCAACATGCTGTACAGTACATTAGCAAAGAAAGAAGATATTAGCCTCATTTCTACACAAAGATTCATAGTTGTGTCTAAAAAAGTCAACAAAATCAATGAAAGTGGCAACAGTGATGGTTATGGGCAACAGGGGAAAAAACCATAGCAGCAGAGCTGCCCCAAAGAAAGCAACTGAGATTATCAGCTACAGAGTATGATTAAAGGCGTATAATAAAGCACATTCACAAATGTTTTTCCAAGAGGGTTGAGGGAAAAGAAATGAACATATATTCTAGTTTTTTCACTTATAGTCAAATTATAAACCACATAGATAGTAAAAAGAGGATAAAGAGTCCATTCATATATTCTTAAGCTATCGATGTTTCAATTACTGCATATTTCACTTTGGCACAAAATTATCATTAAAAAGTTAAGGTAATCGAGTGCATTGCATATATAGAACAATGAAACAAGTTCTTCCCAATAAAACATGATGCTCTCTGCATAAAATTGCAGTATTTTCCAAAAATCTTTCTAAAATTTCTAAATCCAAACCCAGCTACTTTTCAGACATGTTGCAGATATTCGGCTGAAACATTGAATGTAATTAAGAGAAAAGAGAGGCAACATATATCTTCATTCAAGATATCAGGGTTCATTTAAATCATTACTCTTCTCAGCAGCAGAGAGTACAAATTTGGATATAAAACATCATCACCATCTCGCACTTCTGGTGCAACATGGAGGACGAAAAAGTGAAAGGGTTTGACAGATGCATTAGACTGGCAAGTATGTCATTCATTTTTGTGCACCGGATAGCAAAATCACATAGTTCTTTCTTGTTCAAATTATGTCGCTTTTCCCAAGATTACAAGTATTGTGGATCGCTCAGTTATACGGAACAAAAACAAAATCACTAGAGGCCATCCAGAACGAGGTCCTCTGAGGATAGGCATCCATGGATCTGTGTTAGGAACAAGAAATTTCATATAGGAAAACATACACTGCAGACTGTTTGATCCATAGCAGAAGCGCTCTCTTAGAAACTTAAACGATGGATCTTTTTCTAAAGATCTTTTCAAGCAGAGATAACACGCCACACTAACTAGCAACTACATCGATCCTTTCCAAATTGAAATACCAGGAGTGTAATGCTCCTGAATGCAGATGTACCGCAACATGTGATTCGAATTGCGGATCGGCCAAATCCTATGATACTACAATATCCACATCCCACTCTGGGAGGTGATTTGCGGTCAACTCATCAAGTAAAAACAACATCTCATAACATCATTCTCCGGCATTCGAATTTAAAAAGAACACACCTCTAGCTTCTACGCCATTTGAATTCAAAAACTAAAATACTCACATCTTCGACGCCATTCGGCAGAGGTTCGACCCGATCCGCCACCTCCGCATCGTCCTGCCCAGCACCGGACTCCTCCTCATTTCCATGAGCGCCCCCATTGCTCAGCTGGCTCCTCTCCTCGACCGCAGCAGTCTCCCCATCGCCAGCCGCGGCGGCCGAGGCACCGCCGCCTTCCGCCGCCCTGCCGCTCTGCTTGCTCTTCTTCTTCTTGTTCCTCTTCCTCCTCCTCTCCTCGTCCATTCCCCCAGCTCAAACCAGCAAACCCGAATCGAATCACACCGCGCCCCCAAAAATCAAATCCGCCCCCCAAAATCACCGTTCGAGAAACCTCCAAACGAAACGCCCCGATCCGGCGCCGGAGGCCCAATCCTTCCGTCACTGCGAAACCCTAGGCTGCGAATCGAATCGGAACGCGTGAGGGAGAAGCTCGGGAACGAGATTTGACAGATTGAAAGGTAGATGGGAGGATCGTGAGACGTTACCGAGGGGATCGAATCGGGGGGGAAATCTCGAGATGAAAGCTTCGTTGTTCTTCGGGGAGACGTCGATGGAGTTCGAAGCGGAGAAGATCGATGGAAGGGCGTTGAATGTTCGCGGTTTCGCAGCGGCGGGATTGAGTCGACGACACGCGTCCGTCGAGGGAATCGGTAACGACGGTGGGGGGAGAGCCGTTAACGGTTCTTCTTCAGTCGTCGGTTTTTTTTTTTTTTTTTTTTGGGGGGGAGGACAGTGTCCGAAACAACATTTTCCGTCTGACGAAAAGGAGTTGAGGGCAAAGGAAAATAAGCTAAATATATTTGAGGTCGTAAAATTTATTGTAAAGATGTAATTAAATTTTAAAACTTTCAAAACTATATTCAAGTTTTATAACTTTCAAAAAATATAATGAAGTTATAAAACTTATCAATAGAGTACAATTAAGTCATAAAATTTTCAAAAAATATAATTAAAGCCTAGAATATGTCGTGAAAATACAATTAAGTCATAAAATTTTCAAAAGTTGTAGTCAAGTACTTGATTGAACCAATTTAATGAGTTTTAGGATTTGATTTGATATTTTAAAAATCTTAATACGAAATTTTAGAACTTCCAATGCACGTATACAAAAACAAAAATACAACTTGATTCTTAAATAGCATAATCATTTTTCAAAACTTGAACGTCACAAGTGTTGTTAATGAAACAATCTTGATCTAATGGCATCTGTTCGCAAGATTTATTTTCCCCGTAGAAGGAATTTGCAATGGAGGAAAACCCAATGGCTAGTCCTATGGCTACATTTAATCATTTAAATTTCTAACCAAAATGAGACTGGACATATTAGGATATGAAATTCATGTTACATTTGGTCATCTAGATTTCTAACCAGAATAAGACTAGATGTGATAAAATATGACATAATAGAATTTTGTTATATTTTATTCACCATTAGATAAATATATTCATATTATATTATGTATATAATTCGGTATAAATAGAAATGGTAAAAGTCATTCGGGACACTCTTGCCTACTTTATTTTTATTTGCTTTTTAAAATTATTTTCCTCTCTTTTTAAAATTATTTTCTATATTTATATTTGTATATTGAATTTAGGGAAAATTCTAAAAGGGTGCCCAAAATGCATTTATTTTCTCAAATAAGAGCTCAAAATAGATCTTGTTTCAAATAAAGACTTAAAGCGCTATCACTTTCTTAAAAAACGGTTTAAAGTGAATCTTGTTTCAAATAAGAACTTAAAGTGATTATGTCTATTTCAAATAAGGACATGAAATGACTATGTCCATTTAATAGAAGAACTCAACTTTCCGACGGTTTATTTTTGTCATTTGCCAATTTCCCTTTTTACTTTCGTTTTTTTCTTCTTCTTTTTTTCCTTTTTTTTCCCTATTTCTTCTTTTTCCTAGCTACCGACAACGACCACAAAGGGCAGGGCGAGGGTCACCCTCGCCGACGAGGGCCAGCCACATCGACCATAGGCAAAGGACGGCCTTGCTTGGACGAGGCAACCCTCGCCCTAGGAAGACTGCCCCTCGTGGCCATCCACAAGGTTGACCCTCATTAGATCTAGTGAGGGTGGCCTCACCCGTGATCGGTGAGGGCTTACAAGTTCTTGTCCACTGTCGACAAGTGCTTGTAGGCCCTTGCTGACCCTTCCTAGCGGCCGACGAGGGTTGCCAAGCCTTTGCTAGGCTTAGCTAGCGGCGGCTAGCTGACATCGAAAAAAAAAAAAAAAAAGAAGAAAAAGAAAAAAAGAGTAAAGAAGATTTGGACGAAAACGCCCTTGACGGTCGGAAAATTTAGCTAGCCGACGATCAGCGAGGTTAGGCCCTTATTTGAAACAACCAACCCACTCTAGCCCTTTATTTGAAATAATCAAAGTCATTTCAGATACTTATTTAAAACAAAGTCTACTTTGAGCCCTTATTTGAGAAAATGAAGACACTTCGAATTTTTTTTTTAAATTTTCCTTACAATTTATATTATAAGATAAAATTAAATTTGAATATATAAATATAAATAATATTAAATTGTTATTTTTGTAATTTTGAATTTCTTATATTAAAATTCAAATATATTATTTATATTGAAATAAAATTGTAAATTTAATAAGCTTGTTATTCGATAAAAATAACTTTTTATTACAAATATTAAAAATCTTATCTACATTTATCTCACCCCTCATATGTGATAATTTTATCTAGTCTACATCTTTTTCTATCCGATTTTATCCTATTTTAAGCAGGAATTAAATGCACAAGGTTATAAATCTTATTCAATCCTAAATTTTATTCGGAGTGCCAAACGTAACATAATACCTCGGTGATAAGACACATGACCCACTAGAACTAGGAGACCCTGCCCTGGCCTCGAGATCTTGACCCTAACCCTTAGACTAGGGACGCCACAATTGCTCACGCTCCAACTTGTGAAGTGGACCCTGGAGCTCATGATCTAGACAAACATACCGAAAGATCGGGATAACTCATTTCATAGTACCACCCATAGCTTAAAAACCACGTTGAGCAAAGTTTAGGTCGGGTCAAGTATAGCGTGGCCGGACTTTTCAGTCTTTCAAGAACAATTTCTCCGGAAAGACATACCGAAAGATCGGGATAACTCATTTCATAGTACCACCCATACGTAAAAATCACGTTGAGCAAAGTTTAGGTCGGGTCAAGTATAGCGTGGCCGGACTTTTCAGTCTTTCAGGAACAATTTCTTCAGAAAGACATACCGAAAGATCAAGATAACTCATTTCATAGTACCACCCATAGCGTAAAAACCACGTTGAGCAAAGTTTAGGTCAGGTAAAGTACGGCGGGCCCGGACTTTTCAGCCTTTCAAGAACAATTGCTCAGGACACGCCAATTTGTCATCCGGGCCCTTGTCGAGTACCTGAAAACCGAAAACGTCAATCCGCTTCTCTTTTTCCTACCCAACAACAAGAATTCATCGCCTGCCCCAGGCCCGTTAAGAGCTAAAGCGCCGATTTTTCCGACCGCAGCGTGACAACCGCCTCCTCAAATCCTATTTGACCGGTTCTCGAGATCGTTGGGTCGAGTTTGGCTCGATGGGTCGATGGGTGATCTTGACGTTCTTGCGAATCCCCCCATCATTCGAACGTTTGCAAATCTAGAATGTCTTAGGTGTTGATCTGGCATTGTCACCTCCACACCCGGTGATTGTGTCGTTTTCGCGAGGGACGGAGAGAGAGAGAGAGGAAGACCAAATTTGGAAATCATCTCGGCCTGCGAAAATTCGAGGCACGCATACGCATACGCGCACGCGCACAAGAGAAACTTTCAACTGGGTTCTCTCTCTCTCTCTCTCTCTCTCTCTCTTTCTCGAATCGTCTTGATCTCGAGCAATTTCTTGTTCTTGGCAAATTTCGCCTCGCGCGGAGACGACCTCGCGTGGAGGGTCAACCGGAATTTGATCGCGGTACGTGTTGCATGGCGTTCTTGGGTTCCTTTTGAATTGATGGTATTGTAGACGCGTGCATCGGGTTTGATGCATGGCCCTTTGGGTTTCCTCTTGTTGTCTTGATGTTCTTGTTTTCTAGTGAGATGATTCAATTAGAAATTTTTATATCTGCGTGCGCTCAAATTGGTTGGAGGAATGAGGTTCTGGAATTCTGTCGTCTTTTCTCGGTTAGATTGATCTGGGATATAAATTAAATTGAGAGCATTGGGAAATAACAAGGTGGCAGCTTCAGGAGCTGTTTTAAGCATTGCTATTTTGCAAGCGGAGCTCCTCATTGGAAAACCTAGAGAAATCCTTGATGTCGGTTGGCTTGTCCTTCCATGGCGGCGACACGGACTGAAAAGCTGTATGCCGAGAATGTTATTTTCTGAATTTTTCTCTGGTGAAACATATTTGCGGCGGACGCTGCAGAAGTTCTACATGCTCATTGAATGGCATTTGATCTAGTTTGTCCGTTGGATTGTTGTGCTGTCGTCAAGGACTAATTTTTCTTGAAGTTGCGCCATTGTGATGCCGACTTGTACCGAAATGATAGACAAGATACAAGCTTGTTGACTATAGCAGCATATCCTGTCATTCTAGATACAGAAAGAGTTAATGGTGTAGAACCAAGAGTCCTGTACTTTCCAATTTACTCTCTCCACACCCTCGGACACTTTTTGTCCCTCCCTCCACACATCATTTTGTCCTCCATGCAATTTATGGTTTGCACATCTGATACCACGCAAGCCAAAAATCATGTTCCAATTTGCAAAGACCTCGTGTTCAGCAGCAGCATATGAACAAATCCCTTGCTGTTTTTGCAGCCACCTTACGCAGAGAGCATCTATTTGCCAAGGTTATTCCCCCTTTGCAAATAACTTGCTGTTATAATGTTTGGCCGGGATGCCTTCTGCATAAATAAGGAAATCTTGGTAGGAAGAGCTTAGTTCTTGCCAATCCTTAAAGGGTTTTAGATTTCCTTCTGCTTGTCGTCACAGTAAATGTTGCTTGTGGTACATTTGACTTTGAGACATCCATTCTTGCTATTCTGCTATCTTCCTCATCTCTTTTCAGTATTACCTCCTATAGCACATCATGAAACTTACCACAATGTTCCAATACCCAATCCTTAAAGTTTCTGACAATATCTGCTGGGACATGTAAAGTTGAAACATGAAAGATTTTAGTAACATCCCTTTAATTCTTAGCAAGTCACTAATTGAGCCAATCGGGCTTTAAGTGGTGTTGAGCCACACTTTATCCTGCCAGAAGAAAACAGAATCTCCTCTGCCAACAACGTGATCTATGGTAGACTAGGAGGATCCACCTAACTTTTGTTAGTCCATCTCCAAGGGATCACTCTGAAAGTGCACCGACATTGTTAACCTGGCCAACATGGTTACATTTTTCTTATTGATGAATCCCCTCTGGAGGAATTTTTTTTTTTTTTTTTTTTTTTGGTCATAATTTTCCAAGCCACTTGGCACACAGAGCTTCGTGGAAATGTAATAAAGACTGATACCCAAAGGCAAAGCCACTTTCACGTGGGAAGTTTAATGATGCCCCACCTACCAAGGCTGAAACTATAAGCCTTTTCCTTGCCTCCTATAGAAACTTTCTCTCAATGTTATCAAGTATTCTAGCTGCCACACTTGAAGAGGGAAAAGCAGGAAAAGGAAAGCTGGCAGAGTCGTATGAGTCTCTCTACTGAAGTTAATCTGCTGCCATAGGAAGAATAACCTCTTTGAACTAATCAATTTTCTCTCTGTCTTGGAAAAAGCTAGGTCCTTCCAGTTTAATTCCTTGAGGTGGGTCCAAATAAGTGATAGGAAGACTACCTAGCTTGCAGCCTATTACTCAACTGCAATGTCCCGGATTTATCTTCAAACAAGAGAACAAAATGCTGTCATCAGCAAATAATAGATTGGAAAGTTTTAGGTTAAATTTAGTTCTAGATACACGAAAGGATTATATCAAGTGTTTCGTATTGCTGCTCCACCAATGGATTTCTTCGTGCTTTTCCTGGGCTCCACTAGTTATGTGATCTATGTGCCTATTTTGAATACCCTTTTGACTATACTTCGATATCATGCAGTAATCCTTATCTATATTGACCTTCAGGTTCTTCGTGCTTTCTTCTGCTGAATCTTGGAATTTGCATTCCAACCATCATTATGGGGCAATGCGTAGCCAAGGTAATTACATCTAGGCCATTTTTTGCTGGAATCTGCTGTGCAGATCTTTTACTCACTGTCGTGAAGATGTACACATCTTTGTAGTTCTATCATACAATCACTTCTTGACCACTTCTCTCATGAAGATGTACACATCTTTATAAAATGTAGGTATTACTCTCTACATATGGTGACTTTACTAAGTATCCTTCTCCTACTCTATTAAACCAAGTTTTCCCTACAACAGTTGTTCTCTGACATTTAATGGCTGCCTCCATTTATTTGCTGTTCCATGCTGTTCCACGCCTTCTGTGTTTTTGGCTTGAAATATTTCAATGAAACACTGTCAGTTCTTTTTGTCAAAAGATTCTATGTTGTTCATGGTGCTTCCAGCAAGAAACAAAAGACGATGAGTCCGACCAACACATTGATTTTGCTAGCGGCAACGTGCATCTCATCACCACTAAAGAGAGCTGGGATGAAAAGTTATCACAAGCTATTAAGGACGGAAAGATCGTAAGTTTTCAAAATTAGTTCTTTGCAGTTTAGATAAATGATTTCTCGCTCTTGCTATGATCCATAACAAGACAGCCTTTTTCTTCTCTCGGTAATGAGACTGAGTTTGTGGTATGTATATTCAGCATAGGGATGATTCTTAGAGTTCATTTCAGTTTTTGAGAATCCAGAATAGACAGTAGCATGCACTCTGTATTGTGTCAGGTTCTGGCAAACTGTAATAATTCCAAGGTGTTTATGTGGGGAAGAAGGCTGAGAAAATCCTGTTATGTCAACTCTTATTTTATGTCAATTGTAACCTTTTCTTTGCATGAAAATTTGTCTGCCCACTGTGACGTATGAATGCTTAACAGGTTATAGCAAACTTTAGCGCGACTTGGTGCGGTCCTTGTAGAGTGATTGCGCCTTTCTACTCTGAGTTATCTGAGAAGCACCCTTCTCTCATGTTTCTTCTTGTTGATGTGGATGAACTAACTGTAAGTATGACTTTCATCTCTTGGACCTTGAGAAATTTGCCTAGTTATGTGCCGAATGTACCAACCGTAGCTCTCGTTTATTTCGCAGGAGTTCAGCACATCTTGGGACATTAAAGCGACCCCTACCTTCTTCTTTCTTAAAGACGGGAACCAAGTCGACAAGCTCGTGGGCGCCAACAAGCCAGAGCTTCAGAAGAAGATAACCGCGGTTTTAGACTCGATCGATCAAAGTCAGAAATGACGACGGGTCGCTAGAGGTGGGGGAGAACAAAGCTAAAGCCATTTTGAAATTTTGTCGAACCACGTACATGCAGGTCTCCAAGTTGTAAAATGCTTGCCACGGCAACTCGTTCTTGAATGTAAATAGAGATGCTTGAGGGTGTCGAATAGTGAAAACATTGGAATGGTAATCTCCGTTCTCTTTATCGTGTGCTCGATGCCCATGCTGCATGGAGAATGTCCATCGGTTTTGATTGAATTTCGAAAAGTCTTTCTCACTAATCGGAGCAGTAAAGCTTAGTTTGTTGCAGACCTTGTTAAGTTTCGTGTCTTTTGAACCAATTTGACTCCTGCTTAGCTCTTAGGAGATTCAAGGCTGAGCTATGGTGACCCCCGTTGAGATATTTGAGTATGAAGGGAAATGTCATCTAGACAGCGGGACGGCTGAGAAAGATTGGCGAAAATTAGATGGTCATCTGGAACAATCGTATATTGTCAAAAGGTGACGAGAACCGGTGAATGAACTTACTCCCTATTTGATTAGTGGAAAATGATCATTTTAAAAGATACTTTCTTGAAAATGATCATTTCTATCGCTTGAAATAATTAGTCAGTGAAAATTGTAATGAATATAAAGGATTATTTTTAGAAAAAAAATTAAATAAATTATTTTTGGCGAAATAAGCAAGTCTTCTAATGCATTATCTTTATGAAAACTTGGTAAAGGAAGAAAAGAGGGTTAATACTACGAAATACTTTAAATTAGTACACATATAACAAATTTATTTCGAACTAATTTTTTTATCATCAAAAATTATAAATTTTTATATTTATGATAAATTTACTCTCCGTTAATTTTCACTAAATTGGATTCATATCACAAAAATTATAAATCGGTACACTTGTGACAAACGTAGGATAAAACCAAAAACCGATACATCCATAAATTATTACATATCATTCGATTCGATAATTTAACAGTAAAATTTAATGAAAATTAGCAAAAAAATTTTTTTTTATAAATGTACCTATTCAGAATTTTTAATGGTCAAAACATTACTTTAGATTAAAATTATTATAAGTGTATTAATTTAGAATTCTTCGTAGTATTAACCAAAAAGAGAATTGCAATCTAGAGCTCCAATTGTGACCGATTTGTGGGTAATGTGTCTAGCGATGGAAAACCATCGAGCCAGACGACCTTGTCAAAGTTCCACCGCCATAAATCTGATGTGACCAAGAAGTGACAGAGTGTCGCTCCTTGTACATTATGACTTCAGGGTCCTTTGCCATTTTCACATCATTTTCTGGATTGTTGCTTGTGGGGACTTATTCAGGCGTGATTGAGATCGAGAAACGGTCGAGCGAGCGCGCAATTCGAGCAACAGCATTGGGCGTGCATGTTTTTGTTCCTGAAAAGTGTTTATAAACACTTTTTCTGTTTTTTTGTTCCAGGGAACAAAAAAAAAGAACAGAAACGCGTTTGTTTGCGTTTCTGTTCTTTTTTTTTTTTCGTTTCTGGAACAAAATTGAAACAGAAATCAGAAACAACTTTTTGTTGTTTCTCTACTCCAGAAACACTTCTGAGAAATCAAGAAAGAACAGAAATAAAAAACACAATGGAACAAAACGGGAACAAATCATCGAAGCTCTTCTTCTCCTTCGTGCCCGTGCGAAGCTCCTCTCCCCGACGCCTCCCTCTCCAGGCGCCTCCCACTCGGGCGGAATCTCCGGCGACTCCCCCTCCGGCGACTCTCCGGCGCCTCCCCACTCCGCTCACTCCCGCCGACGGTGGTGCTCCGTCAACCGGCCGCGCGCGCCAGTCCGTAGGCCCGCCGCTCCTCCATCTCCGTTCGAAGAAGTCGAGCTCGGCGACACCCACGTTCGCCGACCACCGCCGGACGCTCGCTGCAGTGCTTCGCCGAGCTCGGCAGGTGTGGTCGCTCGCGGAGCGGCTCGAGCGAGCGAGCTCGAGCCCCAAAGGGAGCCGTCGCCCGGATCCGCTAGATCCGGGCGACGTTGCTCGCCGGAGCCGCTCGCTCGCTCGGGTGCGCTCGCTTCCGCCGAGCGAGCAAAGCGGCGCAGCTCGCTCGAGCGAGCGGCTCGCTCGCGTCTCGTCGATCGATCGGGGCCTCCCAGATTCCGTCGCGTCTCGTCGCGCGGAGCGCCGGAGCCTTCCCTAGGGCTCGGATCTCGCGGTTCTTCGCCCGGATCGATCCTTCGATTCGGAGGTAAGCACCTCTCTAATCCGTCGGCGCCGCGGTTCTTGTCCGGTCGGCCGCGCCGCGATGCGGTTGCGGACGGTCGCATTGCCTCGCGAGGGAGCGAGGAGTGATGGAATTCTGTCTCGGTGGATCGTAGTCGGTCTCTTTTTTTTTTTTTTTTTTTTTGTCGTTTAACCGTAGAAATCTTCGATTTGCATTGAGGTCCGTGTGAGTGCGGGTTTGGTTTTCGGGAGCGAAAATGGGAGTCCGAAACGGTGATTTTCGTGCGGTTAGTGGTGAAATTCGATCCGGATCCGGGAATTTCTTGTAGTCTAGTTTAGGTCTCTGTTGGGGTTGGATGGTTGGGGCATTGCTTTGTTTACTTGCATTTTCTTGAGTGATGATGCGTGCGAATCCGATGGGATCCTTTGAAATTTTGTGTTGCGGTGGTTATGTTTCAAAGTAGGTCTCCAAGACCCAGTCGAAATTTTCAAAAATGCCGGTAAAGACAGCGCAATCATCTTTTCGGGATCGGACGCGGGAGTTTCATAGTATAGCGGAGAGATTGAAGAAGTCGGTTTCTTTCGATGCTTTGTTGATGAGTGGGCTTTGACTCGATTCATCCCGACGGTGAGAGTTATGGCACCCGCCTTTAATGGTTGAACCGGGATCCCAAATTGATGTCGGGCATTGTTCACGGCATCTTGCATCGATTTTAGGAGGTGTTGTGGAAATTGGATTCGATGCTCGGGAGTGTTATGTGCCGGGCTACGTTTATGGGTATTTAACCGGCATCATCTCCAATCCGAGTCCATGACATTGATTAGCTACTTAGACCCCGTTTGTTCCTTTCACGACCTTGTTAATCCGAGGACGATTCGATCGTCGTCTCGGCTCCTTGGCGTCGTTCGGGAAGCTGCAGGTTTCTGGAGCTGGTCTATGAGAGATACGATACTTTGTCATTGCGAAGCCTCCGAAGATGCGTGGACTATCTTTTCATCGACGTTCTTTGACATACTTCTTTGTCGGGGCACTTGTTGTGCTGCTGTGGGTATTAGCAACACCTTAGGTTTTAGATGTCATGGTGATTGATGCTTAGGGTTGTATAATTGCCTTTATAGGGCTGAAATTTTATTTTAATCCAAACTTAATTGCTTATGATCTTTCTTATCACCGAGAGTACCGGACTATTGATTATGATTTAGTAGAAAGCGCGGTCTGCAATTTTTCAAGCAAATGAGCACACGTGGAGCTGATATGCACGGGTCCTGGTTCTACAAAATGAGAAAAGATTTCTAATCAAAGTTAGAAAGTGACATGTGAGCACATGAAACATTAAACTCTGTTTGCATTGGATGAATTAGTTAATTGCATTCAATTCGATAGCTTCAGCCTTTACTATGCACCTTCAAACGTTTTTTGTTTACAAACCAAATAGCTTTTAGTTTGTTAGATATGTTTTCTTACGAAAAGTTTGGCAATGGCACTCATTAAAAAATGTAGATATCTTTTTCTGCGAATTTCTTATTTGGCAATGGGTAAAATTTCTTATTTGGTGGAATTTTTCCTCCTCGTACAATGCATGTAATGTCTCGAGATATCTTTCTATAACATAGTTCTAATCATCATTTGTTTACTTGTAACTTGAGTTTCCGCCTACCGGCTTATTCTAGGTTCTTTTCTCGCATTATAAATCAAGTTATTTAGTCTAAACTCACTCATTTACTCATGCTTTAAAACTAAAAAATTAAAAAGTACTTGAAAAAAATTTGATACAAACTTTACTTACAATTTTTTTTACGAAATATGCCATATGATCACCCATATAAAATGTTTGTCTTCACTCACCATGAATAAAATAAAATTAATGAGCATTTCATAGGAATGAGAATTCAATATTAAGTTTAAACTTTATTAAATAAAAGCTTTTTAAAAAAAAAAAAATTGGAAACATAAATTTTTGTAGTTTACCAAACGTGTTTTTCATTTTTTTCTATTAGGAACAGAAATTGACTGCAGATTATCAAACGTGTTTCTGTTCTTTTTCTATTCCAAGAACAGTTTTTTTTTACACTTACCAAACGCGTTCTTTTGTTGCTCAAAAACTCAAGTTTAGGAATAAACACTTTTTTTTGTTTACATTCCAGAACAAAAAAAAATGTAAACGTTACCAAACGCACCCATTATCTTTTGCCATGACAGCAATGGGCATCTCATCAATCTCTTTTCATATAGTCAACATCCTCATCCGAACCACATAAATCCTCCATGTCGCATGTAGTCTCCACATTTATTTCTCACACGAACGGGGCGACTAAGATGTGTTTATTTATGTTTCGTTCAAAAAATTGTTAGAAAAATAAAAATAAAAAAACTATTTCTGTTCAGGAGAACAATTTTTGATCGAAAGACGTGTTTGGTAAAAACTTGTTCGGAAATAAAAAAAATGAATAAACACGTTCAAGAAATTTATATATATATATATATATATATATATATATATATATATATATATTTTTTTTTTTTTTTTCTTTTGGCCGGTGGCTGGCCTCGGCCATGGCCGGCGACCGGCCCACGAGGGCCGGCGGCCTCGCCCAAAGAAAAAAAAAGAAAAAAAAAAGAAAAAAAGAGATTAGAGAAAAAATGTGTTCATCAAAAGTGTTTTTGAAACAAAAAAATAACTTTTTTTATTTCTTATTTCGTTCTAATTTTGTTTTTGGAACAAATAGGTTTTGAACAAAAACATAAACAGACGCGTTTCTGTTCTTTTTTTGTTCCCGAGAACAAAAAAACAGAAAATCTATTCATGAAAAAAAGAAAAAAAAAGAAATACAAACATGCAAGCCCTAACATTTTCATGCCGACCCGGCCTCGAGAAATGCCACGTGGTGACGTTTCCATCGCTCAGTCATCGAGACACGAGTAGGTGGGACGGACCATTGGTCTCGAAAGGAAGAAAATTTCGGACAGCGAGACCAGGAGGGCTATACATGGGCGAGAAAAGCAGTGGGAAAGGGGACCCCGGAATGGGAATCAAATGGGGAGAGAGATCTGGAGACCGAGTCTCTCGCCTGTCGCTGTTGGAAAAGGTCTCCCCCCACTTGCTCCCATTTTTTTGCCTTCAGATTTCCGCTCTTGAAAGTTGCTTTTCAACCATCAACCTAACTTGCATAGAATACTTGTTTACGTGTTCATCGGATCTAAATTGATGACCCGATGCGAAATGCAGCTAGCCATCTGTCATATGCAATTCACACGTTGGTTTCACATCATCGGTAATTATCATAGACTTGTCAAAATGGATATACTTAATTCATATATGATGAATCACCATGGATTGCTCCATTGACCACCCTTCCTAGGGATTGAGGTTGAAGATGTTTAATTTCACACGCTCTACAAAGAAGTACGGTAAAAGTCTAAGAAATAAATTGAGGGTTAAGATAGGATAAACCAAAAAAAAAAAAAATCCATATTTAATGAGCTTAATTGTTAAATGAGTTAATTTTATTTGTTAAATGTGTTATAAATGAATTTAAAATGATAGACTTAAATAATTTAGATGCTACATGGGTAGTATTTTAACAAATGTAGAGTAGGGTATAAGTTTAGAATAGGTTAAGTGGATCAATTTGGGTTGAACCATTTTCAATCTATCCCAAACCGATCCGACCCGTCCATTTACCAGGTCTATATATTCCTGGATTCAAGCAACGATTCCCGACAAGAACAGGAGACCGGACGAACTTCACCACTCACCATACAGCTGCTAAAGATGCCACCCCCACGATATGCCAAGCTGGTCCAGCCCATCTTTCGTTAACTTGGAAGATGGAAACGTCTAAAGTCGCTGTCCTACACCCAGAAAAGATAGAAAAGAAAGCGGGCAGCAGATTGTATAATGCGCGAAACGTCGTCCAGGACCCACCCATGTGCCCGGCGAGGCAAGAAATCAACGGGGTTCACGACACCATCCTTACCCACAAAAGTCAACAGGACAGAAACTAAAGAAAGATGGCGGAACTGACAAAAGAATGTTCAAGAAAACAATAACATGCTCTGTTCCAAGGAAGAACTCAAAGGAGATATTTAGCAAAAGTTACATATTATCTTACACTCCTCATGACCATATATAGAATTTACCAAACAAATTACAACTGCCTTAGAGAATATAGGATTATATCAGAAGCCAGAAAAAAGATGGAATTTTGACAGCAAGTTAAATGAATAAGAAAAGATCGAGGATCACCCAAAACGTGTCGTGAATGCTCGACATTTTTGCAGTGGCAAGTGTCTCCTTAGAGATTTTGCGGAGGCGGATGGGAGGCAGTGTCCGAGTTTTTTCACCGCCCTTTGGGGTTCATGATCTGAGAGAACACGGCGCTCGGGGTCAGCCCATCCGAGTCTTCACTGGCGAGGCTCCGGCCGCCAATGCTCATGCTCATCCCGCTGCTCCTTGAGTCGGACACGTTGCTGTCAAAGCCAGGGGATACGTCGGGATCCTTCTTCCCTTTGCAGGCCGCAGCATCGAAAGCCCCGTCGTCCATGCCCACTCCCCCGAAGCCCTTGCCGCTCTCCTCTGCGCTCTCTTGCAGCTGCAGGGCGAACTCGAGGTTCCACAGGACGTCGCCCATTGATGGCCTCTCGATGCCCTGATCGTTGACGCACTTCATTGCGGTCTCGGCAAACTTTTTGAAGCACTCCGGCGAGATTTTCCCCTTCAGATGAGGATCCATTATGTGCTCGAGAATGCCTTTCTTGTGGCAATGAGCAGCCCATTCCGCTAGACTGACTTGCTCTTTCGGCAGCGTGGGGTTCAATGCAGGGCGTGCACAGAGGATCTCGAACAGCACGACTCCGAAGGAGTACACATCAGATTTGTCGGTTAATTGCTGGCGTCTGAAGTATTCAGGATCCAGATATCCAAAGCTACCCTTCACAACAGTACTGACATGCGTGTGATCCAACGTTGGACCGGTCTTTGACAAACCAAAATCGGAGACCTTTGCCACCCACTTCTCATCCAAAAGAATGTTGGTAGTTTTCACATCACGGTGAATGATCGTGTGCTTAGCCCCAGTGTGGAGATAGTGCAACCCCCGAGCAGCTCCAATGCAAATCTCAAGTCTTTGCTTCCACGGGAGAGGGGGTCTCTGGGTCTTGTACAAGTGCTCACGGAGAGTTCCGTAGGCCATGTAATCATAGACAAGGATCATCTCACAATTATCTTCACAGTACCCGATCAATGAAACAAGATGACGATGGCGTAGCTTTGAAAGCATTTCAATCTCAGTTTGGAATTCATGCACACCTTGCTCAGAGAGGGGATTTCCACGCTTGATTGCCACTTTGGTCGCTCCACCATCAATTTCTCCTTGGTACACTTTGCCAAAGCCTCCCACTCCAAGGACGCGAGACTCATCGAAGTTCTTGGTGGCAGCTTTGATCTCAGCGAAAGAGAAATGGCGGCAAAGGTTCGACGGCAGGGATGATGCATAACTACCAGTAGTGTTCGTCTTTGCAGAACCCGCAGAGTGCGAGTTTCCATAAAGAGAGAGAGGAAGCCAGCCGGATGGTCCATCACTTGCACTTGAATCCTTCCCATGCCTACGGCGACGTAAAGCACAAACAGCTACAAGACCGATGACTATGGCTAAAACAACTCCACCACTAACCCCTCCTGCAATAATTGCCGTTTGATTAGTTGATTTACCAGAGCCTGATGGTGGTCTAGCTCGTGAGGGATCAATTACGTCCTGCTTCGGCGCAGGAATAGGGTTAGGCCCTGCGAGATTCCCAGACACATCACTGAGCTTGAAAATCTCCACCCCATTCAATATTGCATCGTAATACTGAGGTTTCAAAGCCGTATTTGGATGAAGGGCAAGCCACAAATCCTGCTGCGAACCTCCATCTGGTACAAGTACCACATAATCCCTATGAGTAGGGATTCCATTGCCTTTTGTCCATCCAGCTACATCAGCCTGATCATCAGCAGTTTGATTGCCGATGAAGATCTCAAACATTCTCTGATTTAGTTTCGTTATGACATCAGCTACCTCACAGAAATGCAGCCTTATCAGGTAATTGAACCCAGAGTCAACAGAGAAGATCCAAGTGAGGTTGTATTGCAGATTGACGCTTGCATTGGGTCCCATCGATCTAGCAGTGGAGTATACATTAACAGGAGCGACATAAGTAGGCATGGATGAAGGATAACGAATCGTCATATTCTGGTCAGCAGTCTCGGTGACCCCAATAGCAGCACCATATATGTAAGCACTGTCATCATACCAGGACCTGAACAGTCCTGTGTCACCAGATGGAGAGATGTCCTGACCTCCCACATTTAATCGATAAGCAGTCTCAAGAGCAGTGGTGTTATCGATGGTGAAGGGAGAATCCTGACCGACGATCGTGGTAGTTCCATCAGTTGTGCTATAGATGTCGGGCATCGACTGTACCTCGATCCCGTTAACAAAAGCAAATGCACCTGCATAGTTTTTAGACGGACTGAAAGTAATATTCAGTGTCTCCCCATCGACATTTACCGAGTACTCCTTCAAAACATATGCAAAGTTCAAAGCTTCTGTGGTTTGGGCCACGCTGAAGTTCTTCAGAAGAGTATAACCCTCGGCAGATACAGAGAAGATGGCATTGGACGCATTATACGTATTGTACACAGATGGATAAAAGTACAGCCGGATAAACTTCCGACCAGATGCCACGGGGAAGCTGTAAGTAAAATTAGACTGGAAAATCCTCGCGGTCATGTACGGGACCTGGGGCACCGAAGGGTCCTGCGTGGCGGCTGTGGCCATGATGGCGTTGGCAGTAGAAGCCGGGATCTTGGAACCAATCTCCGAGGTCCACACCTGGCCATCGGCATCTGTAGTCTTCGAAGCCGCCCCGCAATCCAGCAGGATTCGATCCGCGGGTTTATAGTCAACCCCCAAAACCACCAACAAAAACGACGCAGACAAGCACAAGAACACTAGAGCCCTCCCACCGGAGCTAATCGCCGCCGTAATCCTCATCGACTCGAAAAGACCAACAGATTCAGCTCAAATTCGGAACGAACTTACTCTCAGCTCCAAGATCCCGCGATCCTCCGGCCGGGAACGCCCCCGACAGCAAGACGCAAAACCCAACTCGATCTCAGCTCATGACAGAACCTGAACAACAATCAATGGAAGCTTAAAAAAGAACAAAGACCCATCAGCCCCAACCTCCGAAATTTCCGAACTTTCACAAGCGGAGAGACTACAAGCAAGCAAGCAGACAGACCCATCTCAAAAAACCCACCAAAACTCGACGAGCATAGTGACCGGTAGAAAGCCAAATGCGACATCCGGAAGCCAAGAAAAAAAACCAAGAACAGCTAAAGAAACCAAGGCATCCCGAGCTGTATCTTGAAAATGCTAAAGGATCTACCTACCTGAGGTGGAGCAGCCGACGGTGAAGCGAACTCGGTGAGTCGACCCGGATGGGTTGGCGGAGAACTCGCCGGAGCTCCAAGATCGATCGAGAGAGAGATCGAGAGAGAGAGAGAGCAGGTAGAAGAAGAAGGAGGAGAAGAAGAAGAATAAGCTGAAAGAATATCGGCGAAGGCTTTTTCTTCACTTGCTTGGGTTAGTCAAAAATCGTCTCTTTCTTTATTTAAATTTTTTCCAATTAATATAAAAAAAACCAGGCTTAATTAAATCGAAGCAAGTAAGTGCTGCCTTAAAAATTAGTGGGGGGGCAGTTCGGGGAGGCGGAATGACGGATGTGCCCTCGGGATGGCGACGGAATAGCGGATGCCGCCACGACTTGATGATTGATTTGAAGCTGGACGCGTCGAACCGCATTTACGCGTCCGCGTCGGGCTGGCAAGACACGCTAACATACATACAAACGGCGGATTTTTAATTGTCGTTTTCGTGCCGGTGCCGAGCTGGTGCCGCGCTGCTCGTCACGAGCTGTCACCGACTCCCGCTCTTTCCTTCCTTTTCTCTTTAAATTTCCCTGCCAACTTCCTCGAAATGTTGTGTCCCAGTTCGCAAAGCGTTTGATTGATTGATTGGTTGATGCGGTTTGACGGAGTTTTCTGGGGTAATGTCACGTGCGGAAACGATGGTTTTCGCACTTCGAATTGGTGTGGGGGCCTGTGCGGGTGTCGTTGCGACCGGAGCCAACTAGGTGCCGAGATCTTGGCATGGGTCGATCGAGAGCCGCCCATGCATGGCCCAGTCGAGCTGGGCAAGCACCTGTGATCAAGTGCAATGCCTAAGCTCGATGTGGAAGAATAGAGTGCGAGTAAAACCCAAGTGCCCTTATCTTGATGTACGTAATTGGCTTGTGTGGTAAGCCAACGGGAAATTTTCCCAATCAAGTCTTGAATTTATCATACATATATCAATTGAATATTGAATTTTTAAATTTTATTGGGTTAATCATAAATTCGAAAATTGTTGATGTAGCGATTTCATTATCATCAATCTTCATACACGACATATCATCATATCATCAATTTCCCACAAAAATTGGCGGAGGGCTATATTGACAAAATTTAAAATTTTAAAATCAAATTAATATTTAGGTTTATGACTTTCGAGATAATTTCTCTAAAAATAATCCAATATGTATTCAAGGGAGGGGATGGACCCTGATGAATGTAAGACTTTCGTGTTAAGAAGCATCCAGAGGGGCGAGTTCCTAATTCTGACATTGGTTTATTTATTAGGAGTAGCATTGACATTATATAAATAGGTGTAGTACTGGAGTCATTTGTAATCATCCTTTGAATTCTTTTTTATTATTATTATTATTTCTTTTTTTTTTTGGTAAATGAATTCTTTTTATTATTGGTGTTGGTATTCCTCTGAAACGCGAGCGAGAGGGTGCGCAACATGACAAGAAAGCATAAACACGCCAAATATCTCGTTGACGTGCGAATCCGAGCGTTGTGTCCGTAATAAGTGATATCAAAATGTGTTTTTTTTTTTTTTACCAAAAAAAGAAACTTATATGTCAAGAGAGGATGTTGATACGAGAAACGAGGCCGAGCAATCGGTGCCAATGGCTTGGCTCTTCCTTTTTCTTACGACGCACGTTGTAAACTTTGGGTTAAAATTAGCATATCTCGAACGGTCAAATGTGGAGTTCATCAGTTGTGGCACCCAGGAGGTGATCGGGGGCCAAGCTCCGGGCTGAATCGGCTCGATCGACGCGGACGACCTCATGAATTCCGATTGATTAAGGGATCTCGTTAGCGACGGAGGAGCGGCGGGGCTAGGAGTTTGCGCCACAGCAAATGACGGCGTGGCAGCCGGTGTCGGACGAGATCCCTGACAACATAAGGCATGCGAACCTGCACCATACATGGGTGCTCACCCCCAACCATAGAGGCGGATCCTTTTCATTTTGGCCCATGGAGGATTATTTTTCGAGTAATTCATGTCACGGAGGAGATGCTCGAAGTTGATTAAATAAGCGACTTTTCATGTTAAGGGATATTCAAACCATGCAGCGGGATTAATCTATGTAAATACACAGAAATCATTCTGTCCACGTGTATCGAATAAGACTTTAGGCGTGGCCTCAAAGATTAATATGATTGAGTGGTGCTGTGATTTAAATATAAATTCAAACTCTCGTGATAAGATTGACTCATTTCCTTATGAATGAATTACTCATTCATTCTCGATAAAAAAAAACAATATATATCATCAAATACATGAATTAATTGTGATGAAATCTTGTTAGGCGAGAAAATTTATTTCCCTTTTGTGTAAAAATATACATTGACCAAATGAGTCTACTTTTTCTTGTTATTATGATCTACATCAAATAAGCTTTTGAACTCCTACTTGAAGTATTGCTTGCCTCTTGTATCAAATCAAATGCTAAGGATGGTGAGTCCCATATGAGATAGGGTTTTCTTGGTGCATAAAAATTGTTAAATTAATTTTTAAAATTTTATATCCAGTCCAACTTTATTCCATCCTTATGCCAGATGTGTCTGGGTTTATCTGGTGCGGAGAACGTCATCAAGCACTTGAGAGGAGATATTAGAAGCCAATCCAGACCATTTTAGGCTTGAGCTTCTCAAGCCTAAAGGCCGCAGGCTTCGGACCGGCCCAACCAAAAATAAAGTGGGGATTGAGAGCCCTGTCCGGATTTATCCATGCCCAAAACAGCATATCCAAACTGGGCGGGCGGAATTGGGCTCTTGAGCTAGTTGGGCCACGTATCTAAACCCTAATTTCTAATCCATTATGCTGTGAGTGACTTTTGCCCATTGGATGCATCATATTTTAGGGGCAAATGACCTAGATCGCTTAACCTTTTTCAATTCATACGATGTCGTCTGCAATTTTTTTTTATTTTTATGTATAATTTGGGCATCCTTAGTTCTTTGGTTAGATGCTTGGATAGATATTGTTGATGTGACATCTATATTGATATCACGTCGATGTATCACCTTATATAATTGTCATTATAAACAAAAAGAACATGAAGGAAATACCACAAAAAAAAATTATAAGATAATTAGAGTGCATCGCCATGGTCTTTCTATTACGTGGAATTATAGTTATAACTACATTTAGATGAGTACCTAGGTAACATGTTCACTAAAAAGATCTACTTTTGTAACTGTGTTTAGATTATGTGGAGGGAAAATTTGATCTTGTCACTTACAGTAGAATGCAAGATAGAGAGTGGAATTACTATGATTCCATCCAATACAACACGAAGCAAAACACCGTGATAGAGTAAATGTTACTTGAAAAGGAGAACAATTACTCAAAAAGAAATGATCAAAAGATTGAGTGGGTCAATTCAGATTTTGCAAAATATGACTTTATGATGTTTTGTAAGTGTCGAGAGATTTTATAAATAAGATAAATGAATGTATCATATTGTAACCATAATATTTATGAAAATTATTATTTTCATACATGCACACGCAAGTTTAATAAGCACGATTTTATTCAAAAATAATTATGTATAAATATAAATATATTAGTCAAGAAGCTAAGAGTACATGATCAAATTTGTAAAAATAAAAATAAAAATACAACATAAAAAGTAAAATTAAAAAATTAAAGAAGGAAAAAAAATAAAAATAAAAGGAATTCCTAATGCGTCCGTGGTTGGGCAAGCCCGGCCCATTTTTACCAAGCCCGGCCCATTTTTACGACTTCAAAACCCTAGTAACCACCTCCTTCGCTAACCCCCCTCCTCCGACTGCTCGCTGCCGCCTCCCTCCGCGCGACGATCCGCAGCCTCACTCCCGGCCTCTTCCTTCCTCCTCCGCCGCCGCCGCCGCCGCCGCCGCCGACCTCCTCCGTCAGTAAGTCCCGCCTCCTCCTCTCCCTCGCGACACCTCCTCCTTAGTTCCGTCTCGCCGCAGTCGCTGCTCGCTCGGCGCTTGAACCCCGGCGGCTGCGGCGGCTCCGAAACCCTTCGGTCCTGATCCCCGCCGCGTTGCTCGTTATAGAACCGAGAAGTCGAGACGCTCCGACGCGGCGCTAGATCGCGTCGTCCGCGTTCGAGCGGCGACGCGATCGAACGTCCGAATCCGGAATCGGCGTTCTCGTGGAGCCGCTCATGCTTCTTTTTTAGTGCGTTACGTGCTTTGATCACGCGTCGTGTCGCTTAGTATCTTGTGTTTGTCTGATCTGGTTGGCTTAGGGCGGGACAAAAGCTTCGTCTTTCGACGTTGTTAGTCTTTTGAAGTTCGTGATTTGAGGTTTAGTGTTTGGTTTAATGAAGTGTACGCGTGTCAAATGACGGCCTTAGCACATGTTTTGACTCGTTTTCATGCTGCTTCTACGCGATTGAAGTGTCGATGCAATGTGATGGCTGCTGAAAGGCGATATTGCTTTGCATGAGGCTTTTGCAATTTGGAATTGGAGTGAAGTCGCTTGACTTTTGCGGTTATGAACGGGGAAAGATATTAGTTGAAAGGTCGATGGTTGTGTGGATTTATGTGTGTGGTAACGACTGTGATCGATGGGATGAGTTCAATCGATGTTACATTGTACTTTGTGTTCTGTTTTCACTCTGTTCCAGGACGCGTAGAGTTGTCAAGGGAACTGTTGTTTGGGATTCATATTTTTCCTGTAGTGGCAAAATCTGTGTAACTATATTCTGATATGTAATGTCCCTTTTGCATCAGGAAGGCAATCTCTCGCCTAAGCGCCAAGTGGAAGAATGTCAGGGTATGTAAATTTGAGCTGTTTTTCTCTTTTTCTTCTCCATGATTCTTTTTTTCTTTTTCAAAGTAATGTAATGTTTCATTGCGAACAGTGAGATGGGGAAGAGTTATGTACCTCATAATGTTTCAGATCATCTAATGTGGCCTTATTTAGTAGTTTCTTTTTTCCCTCAAAGAGAGGAATTAATCAAGAATTAGGCTAACCTACTCTCATTTAGCAATTTTTATTGCTATAATTAAGTACTTAACTCAGTTGTTAAGATTTTTTTTTTGGTCCATTGCATGAATCTTTGCTTACTTTTGACTGTATTGCTTTCAGAGAAGATGTTGCTTAATCTATTCTCATTTTGCTTTTGTCTTGCTATAATTAAGTACTTACCTCGATTGTTAAAATATTTTTGGTCCATTGTATGAATCTTTTGCTTCCTCAGAGGACCTCCGCGGGCAGCATGCCGTTGCGGCCTCCCTGGTCGCGACTGAGCAGTCGCTGACCAGGGGCCGCAGGCCGAGTGGGGGTTATATATATATTCCTACTTTCTTTGATTTTTTTCATCTTCTTCATTTATCTCATTTAGGGAGTCTTGAACTTTGGGGTAGAATTCCTCGTCAGAATCGAAACATCATCGGACCGATCAAGCTTCAAACGCGATCGATCATCCCAACAAAAGAGATGGTGGGGCTGGGTGACTTGCCCCCGGATTGCATCGCCCGCATACTCTCCCAGGTCCTCACCACCCCTCTCGATGCCGGCCGGTGCGCCACCTTCTCCCGCGCCTTCCGCTCCGCCTCCGACTCTGACGACGTCTGGCTCAACTTCCCTCCCCCTGACCTCGACTCCATCGTCTCTGATTTCTTGCCGCCGCCTTTTGGGCCCTCGCGGACTAGGAAGAATGTCTTCCTCCGTCTCTGCACTGACCCTATTCTCATCGACCCTGGTCGCAAGGTAAACTTAATTTTTGTCGAACGAAATCTGGGTTTTACGCCGGCCGTGGGATGAAATGATTGCCGGGTTCGTGGGCCTGGAGCTTGATTGAGTTGAATTCTTGGAGTGTAAGGTGAGAGGCTGTGAGATCGGCTTGAGGGTTGAATGGTTTTGAACCTCTGCACAGAAATCCGGTTTTTCGTAATCCGTTTCTCGAAGACCATGGCCGATCACCAAAAAAAAAAAAAAAAGGAAAAGAAGAAGAAGAAGATTGAGCCTTTTTCGAATAGTTTCAGGCTCTTAGAATAATTAGCGTAGTCAGTTGCAATCTCTCAATTATCTGCTCTTTAGAACTGATGGTTAGAACTAATGGTTTGATCTTAAGTGGCTGACAAAGTTGGTGCTGGGGTTCACTCGTTTAATCTTCCTGCACCTGAAGGGTAGTCTCAAAGGTATCAATTTTAAGCTTTTATAAACTTGGGTTGGCTGGTTGGTTGGTTTTGGCTTCAATGCTTGTGCTGGGCAGTCTGAATAAACTGGCCATATTCACTTGTATGAATTTGAAGTTAAAATAGTCGGTGAGAAAGGCATCATTACCAACAGGCAGTTGTGCTCTTAAGTCGTGCACTGTCTGCAGGAGCTGAATACCAGAGTTAGGGATGGTTTTGAACGCTATGCTTTGAAAAGGCTGTTGTGGTGTAACTGGTTTTAGTTAAAGTTGGGGATGGAATTGGAACGTTGTTTGTTCCATAGAAGTCTGCTGCGGATTATCTCGTTGGTGCAGTCTATGCTCACATGTATGTGATGACATAATTATGAATGCAGGCTGAATTGTCTCCATTTGTGCTAAAACATAACTTCATTGTCTAAATTGAGGGAGGACTAGTTGAAAGCAGAGAATGACATTAGAAGGTGTTACTCCTAGAATTGGTTGGGCCGGATATAGAGACGGACGATCTATGCTAACCGTTTGGTTAATGTTGGACTGGTTGACTTATCGAAGAGTCAAGTGCATTCAATTGAAAGGTTCATGGGGTGATGATTCTTTTTACGTTTTTGGTACTCTATTACTGGGAGAAGTTCATGGAACACAACCTGGTTGCAATGGTCTTTTTGAAACAATGAAGTTACTCTAGCTTGCTTATTCATTTTTATTAAAGTGGAGATCATGAGCATCCTAAATACTTAATTTAAGTACAATCTGTTTTTAATCGTTTTGGAATCATGTCTTGAGGAGTATCATATCTGTTCAGACATTGTTTGTTCGGCATAACAAATGACTGAATGATTTATTTACCTACTTATAGTTCTCTCCGCATAATTATCTATCACTATTGTCATGTTCCTCATGGAGAGACGGTGCCTTCTTAATTTTCCAAATATTTCACATTGAATGATCTCTCTCCATGTCTTGTGCAGAGTTTTGCACTTGAAAAATGGAGCGGGAAGAAGTGTTATATGATTGGCGCCAGAGGTCTGTCCATAAAATTGGGTGGCACTCCTATCTGCTGGAGACTGAGTTCACTCGGCGTCTCAAGGTCCAGTCAATCTCCAAACTGCGTTACTTTTTCCTCTTTTGCTGTGGATACTGTCTGTCATCTGTCTCCTTATGTTTGGCATCTATCGTGTGGTAACTGTAATATGTTCATCTATTTGAAAGATTCCCAGAGGTGGCGGCGGTTGCAGGAGTACACTCACTTGAGGTTCGAGCTAAGATTGAGACGCAACGTCTGTCTGCTGACACATATTATTCAGCTTACTTTATCATCGAGTTTGCGCATGGGATTTCTGGCTTTGAGAATCAAGCAGTGGGAGTGTCCATCTCTTCTGGTACTGAGGTTAGGCGACGCAGGATATATTTGGATCCTTACGGGAGGCGGAGACAGTCGTCAACGGAGGAAAATGTTCGGTCAACGGAGAAAAATATTCCTCGGGACCGAGGAGATGGGTGGAAGGAGATCTATCTGGGTAAGTTTTTCGTGAGTAACCCTCCAACTGGGGAGGTTAAAGTACGTTTGAACAAGCTGACAAGTGGTCGCTGGAAATCCGGGCTGGTCATCCAGGGGATTGAGTTTCGTCCTACGCGGATCATTTCCCGATAAAGCAGTCGTCTAAGGATAGGTGGACGTCTGCGCAGAGGTCGACAGAGATGAGGCGAATGGGGATGTTGTCAAATATTACAGATGATTATCCTTCACATAAGAATGGGGATGTTGTCAATATTACAAATGATTATCCTTCACATAAGATGTTACGGACTGTATATTTATTTACAAGGGGGTGTTTATAAAAAGGGAGAATTATTTGGAAATGTTATTACTGATCGGTGCGAACCTTCTTTATAACATTTTCTTAACCTATTTTGACTCATTTAGTGATTTATAGCTGACTCAACATTTGTTAAGCTACTACCATTAGTGAGAGATGGGTTGGGTCTAAATCCATTTAGCGTCTATATTATGTAAGCCTCTTATCATTTTAAATTCATTTATAACTCATTTAATAAATAGAACTAACTCTATCATTTTAAATTCATTTATAACTCATTTAATAAATAGAACTAACTCGTTTAACAATTAAGCTCACTAAATATGGATTCTTTTTTTGGTTTATCCTGTTATAACTCTCAATTTATTTATTAGACCTTTACCCTACTTTATAGTGTGTGAAATTAAATTTCTTCCACCTCAATCCCTGAGAAGGTGAGGAATGGTGATGAGTGGAGCAACTCCTAGTGATTCATCATATATGGATTAAGAAGATCTATTTTGACAAGTCTATGATAATCATCAATGATGTGAAACCAAGGTGTGAACTGCACTGCGTTCCACATCGGGTCATCGATTTAGATTTGATGAACACGAAAATGAGTATTTTATGTAAGTTAGGTTGATGATTGAAAAGCAACTTTCAAGAGCGGAAATCTGAAAGTGAAAAAAATGGGACCGAGTGTGGGAGACCCTTTCCAACAGCGACAAGTGAGAGACTCGGTCTCTAGGGGCTGTTTTTTTTTTTTTTTTTTTTTTTTTTTTTTTTTTTTTTTTATGTTTATGAACAAAAATTCTATTTTTTTTTTGCTCCGAGTAAAAAAAAAGAACATAAACATGTTTGTTTGTATTTTTGTTTCAAATCTATTTTTTTGTTCCCGATAACACATTTTGAACACAACCAAAGCAAAAAAAAACTTATTTCTTGTTTACGGAATAATTTTTAAGAATAAATTTCATCTTTTCTATTTTTTTCTTCTTCTTTTTTATTTGGCCGGTTGCTAGTCACCGACCTTGGCCATGGTCGGCAATTAGCCAGCCCCTGGCGAGGCCGAGCTCGCTGGGGGCCGACGAGCCTCACCGTGGCTGGGCGAGGCCATTGGCCCTCGTTGGCCGGTTGCCGGCCATGGTCGAGACCAAGCAACCAGCCAAAAGAAGAAAAAAAGGAAAAATATTAAAAAATATTTTTAAAAAAGAACATAAATTTATCAAATGTGTTTTGTTGTTTTTATTTTAGAAACAAGTTTCAAACGCGTTTTCGATAAAAAATTATTAGGAAACTATTTCTATTCCTGGAATAATTTTTCAACAGAAACACAAATAAATGCACTCTAGATTTCTCTCCCAATGTGATTCCCCTTCCGGGGTCCCCTTTCCCAATGCTTTTCTCGCCCATGTACAGCCCTCCTCATCTCGCTGTCCTAAATTTTCTTCTTTTCGAGACCACTGGTCCGTCCCACCTACTCTACTCGTGTCCCGACGACTGAGCGATGGAGACGTCGCCACGTGGCAATTCTCGAGTTTGGGTCGGCAGGAAAATGTTAGACACACCGTTCGAGTGAGAAATAAATGTGGAGACTACATGTGAAATGGAGGATTTATGTGGTTCGGACGAGCATGTTAACTACATGAGAAGAAACTGATGAGATGTCCATTGTTGTCAAGGCGAAAGATAATGCTGTTGCTCGAATTGCGCACTCGCTCGATCGTTTCTCGATCTCAATTACGACTCAATAAGTCCCCAGACAAGCGACGTTCCAGAAAATGATGTGAAAATGGCAAAGACCCTGAAGTCATAATGTACAAGGAGCGACACACTGTCGCTTCTCCGTCACATCAGATTTATGGCGGTGGAACTTGGACAAGGTCTTCGGGCTCGATGGTTGTCCATCCCCAGACACATTACGGACAAATTGGTCACAATTGGAGCTGTAGATTACAATTCTCTTCTGGCTAATACTGCGAACAACTTCAAATGACAATTTTAATTTAAACTAATATTTTGAATCTCAAAAACTCCAAATAAATATATCTATGATAAATTTACTTTCTATTAATTTTTATTAATTATCCAGTTGGATTACGTATAAAATCGACGGATGTATCGGTTTAGGGTTTTATCCCGTGTTTATCGTAGGTGTATCAATTTAATGGAAACTAACGGATAGTGAATTTGTTATAAATATACCGATTTATAATTTTTGATGATAAAAAAAAATAGTTCGAGATAGATTTGTTATATGTGTACTAGTTTAAAATATTTCATAGTATTAACCCTATTTTTTTCCTTTACCAAGTTTTCATAAAGATAATGCATTAGAAGACTATGTTTATTTCGTGAAAAATAAATTATTTGAAAAAAAAACTTTTTCTAAAAGTGATCTTTTATATCCATTTCAATTTTCATTAATTAATTATTCCAAACGATAGAAACGATCATCTTCAAGAAAGCATCTTTTAAATAATTCATTTACCACAAATCAAATAGGGAGTACGTTCATTCACCGTTTCTTATCACCTTTTTGACAATATATGATTGATCCAAATGACCATATGATATTCGCCAATCTTTCTCAGCTGTCCTGTTGTCTAGATGAAGCGAACTCGGTGAGTCGACCCGAATGGGTTGGCAGAGATATCGCTCCATTTCCAAGAACGATCGATCGAGAGAGACCGAGAGAGAGCAGGTAGAAGAAGAAGAAGAAGAAGCTGAGAGAAAATCGGCGAAAGGCTTTTTCTTCACTTCCTTGGATTAGTCAAAAATCGTCTCTTTATTTTTATTTTTTTCCAATTAATATAAAAAAAAACCAGGCTTAATTATATCAAAGCAAGTGCTGCCTTAAAAATTAGGGTTAATACCCTGAAAAATCAAAAACTGGTACACTTGTGACAAATTTACCATAAACTATTTTTTTTACCATGAAAAACCCCAAATTGATATACCTGTAACAAATTTATCCCAACTGACTATAAAAAATCATAAACTGGTACATTTATGACAAATTTACCCAAAACTAATTCATTTGACTGCAAAAAACCCCAAAAATGGTAAATTTGTAACAAATATACCCTATGCTAAATTGGATAAATACCACAAAAAAATCACAAAAATTGTAAATAGTGACAAATGGAGCGTAAAATCCTAAATTGGTATATCGGTCAACTGTCACATGTCATTTAACTTAATAATTTGATAATAAAATTTAACGAAAACTAACAGAGGGTAAATTTGTCACAAGCGTATTAGTTTGGGATAAATTTGTCAAAAGTATACCAGTTTGGGGTTTTTGGTGGTCAAAAAAATAGTTTTTGGTAAATTTGTCACAAGTGTACTAATTTGAGGTTTTTCAGGATATTAACCCTAAAAATTAGTAGGGGGAGCAGTTCGAGGAGGCGGAATGACGGATATGCCCTCGGGATGGCGACGGTATAGCGGATCCTGCCACGACTCGATGATAAATTCGAAGTTGGACGCGTCGAACCGCATTTACGCATCCGCGTCGGGCTGGCAATACACGCTAACATACAAACGGTAGATTTCTAAATGTCGTTTTCGTGCCGGTGGCAAGCTGGTGCCGCGCTGCTCGTCACGAGCTATCATCGACTCCCGCTCTTTCCTTCCTGTTTTTTTTAAATTTCCCTGCCAACTTCCTCAAAATGTTGTGTCCAGTTCGCAAAGCATTTGATTGATTGATTGATGCGGTTTGATGGGGCTTTCTGGGGGTAATGTCGCGTGCGGAAACAATGGTTTTCGTACATCGAATTGGCATGGGGGCCTACGCAGGTGTCGTCGCAACTAGAGCTAACTAGGTGCCGTGAGCTTCGCACAAGTTGATCGAGAGCCGCCCATGTGTGGCCTAGTTGAGCTGGACTCACAATGTGAGCTGGGCAAGCACCTGTGATCAAGTGCAATGCCCAAGCTACACGTGGAAGAACATAGTGCAAGTAAGACCCAAGTGCATTTATCTTGAAGGATGTGATCAGCTCATATGGTGCAGCCGGTAGGAAATTTTCCCAATCAAGTCTTGAATTTATCATACATATGTCAATTGAATATTAAATTTTTCAATTTTATTGGGTTAATCATAAACTCAAAAATTGCTGATGTTGCGATTTCATTATCGTCAATCTTCATACATGACATATCATCGTATCATCAATTTCTAGCAAAAATTGGTGGGGGCTATATTGACAAAATTTAAAAATTTAAAATCGAACTAATATTTGTATAATAGGTTTATAACTTACGAGATAATTCCTCTGAAAATAATCCAATATGTATTCAGGGGAGGGGATGCGCCTTGATGAATGTAAGACTTTTGTGTTAAGAAGCATCTAGAGGGGTGAGTATCTAGTTCTGACAATGGTTTATTTATTAGGAGTAGGCATTGACAGGACATTATATAAATAGGTGTAGTAGTGGAGTCATTTGTAATCATCCTTTGAATTCTTTTATTATTATTATTATTATTTCTTTTTTTTTGGTAAATGAATTCTTTTTATTATTGGTGTTGGTATTCCTCTGAAACGCGAGCGAGAGGGTGCGCAACATGACAAGAAAGCATAAACACGCCAAAGATCTCGTTGACGTGCGAATCCGAGCGTTGTGTTCGTAATAAGTGATATCAAAATGTGTTTTTTTACCAAAAAAAGAAATTTGTATGTCAAGAGAGGATGTTGATACGAGAAACGAGGCCGAGCAATCGGTGCCAATGGATTGGCTTTTCCTTTTTCTTACGATGCACGTTGTGAACTTTGGGTTAAAATTAGCATAACTCGAAAGGTCAAATGTGGAGTTCATCAGTTGTAGCACCCAGGAGGTGATCGGGGGCCAAGCTCTGGGCTGAATTGGCTCGATCGACGCGGATGACCTCACGAATTCCGATTGATTAAGGGATCTTGTTAGCGACGGAGGAGCGGCGGGGCTAGGAGTTCGTGCCGCGGCAAATGACGGTGGCGCAGCCGGTGTCGGACGAGATCCACGACAATATAACGCACGTGAACCTGCACCGTATGAGGGTGCTTGCCCCCGACCTTAGAGGCGGATCCTTTTCATTTGGCCCATGGAGGAGTATTTTTCGAGCAATTCGTGTCACGGAGGAGATGCTCGAAGTTGATTAAATGAACTACTTTTCATAATAAGGGATATTCGAACCATGTAGCTGGATTAATTCATATAAATACACACAAACCATTCTGTCCACGTGTATCGAATAAGACTTTAAATGTGGCCTCAAAAATTAATATGACCGAGTGACCCTGTGATTTGAATACAAATTCAAGCTTTCATGACAAGATTTACTCATTAAATAAACTACTCATTCATTTTCAATAAAGGCAATATATATAAGGGTTAATACCCTGAAAAACCCCAAACTGGTACACTTGTGACAAATTTACCCCAAACTATTTTTTTGACCATGAAAAACCCCAAACTGATATACTTGTGACAAATTTACCCCGATTGACTATAAAAAATCATAAACTGGTACATTTATGACAAATTTACCTCAAACTAATATATTCGACTGCAAAAAACCCCAAAATGGTATATTTGTGACAAATATATCATCTGCTAAATTGAATTAATACCACAAAAAAATCACAAAAAATTGTAAACTGTGACAAACGGAGCGTAAAATCTTAAATTGGTATATCAGTCAACTGTCACGTGTCATTTAACTTAATAATTTGATAATAAAATTTAACTAAAACTAACATAGGATAAATTTGTCACAAGTGTACCAGTTTGGGGTAAATTTGTCAAAGGTATGCCAATTTTGGGTTTTTGGTGGTCAAAAAAATAGTTTGGGGTAAATTTGTCACAAGTGTACCAGTTTTGGGTTTTTTAGGGTATTAACCCTATATATAACATCAAATACATGAATTAATTGTGATAAAATCTTGTTACTCGAGAAATTTTTTTTCCCTTTCTTGGAAAAATATATATTGGCGAAATGAGTCTACTTTTTCTTGTTATTATGATCTACATCAAATAAGCTTTTGAACTCCTACTTGAAGTATTGCTTGCCTCCTGTATCAAATCAAATGCCAAGGATGGTGAGTCCCATATGAGATAGGGTTTTCTTGGTGCATAAAAATTGTTAAATTAATTTTCAAAATTCTATATACAATCCGACTTTATTCCATCCTTATTATGCCAGATGCGTCCGAGTTTATTTGGTGCGGAGAACGTCATCAAGCACTTGATGGGGGATATTAGAAGCCAATCCAGACCATTTTAGGCTTGAGCTTCTCAAGCCTAAAGGCCGCAGGCTTCGGACCGGCCCAACAAGAAAAAAAGTGGGCGGGCGGAATTGGGCTCTTGAGCTAGTTGGTCCACGTGTCTAAACCCTAATTTCTAATCCATTATGCTGTAAGTGACTTTTGCCCATTGGATGCATCATATTTTAGGGGCAAATGACCTAGGAGATCGCTTAACCTTTTTCAATTCATATGATGTCATCTCCGAACTTTCTTATTTTTATGCATAATTTGGGCAGCATTAGTCCTTTCATTAGATGCTTGGATAGATATTGTTGATGTGACATCTATATTGATGTCATGTCGATACATCACCTCATATAATTGTCATTATAGACAAAAAGAACATGAAGGAAAGACCACAAAAAAAAATTATAAGACAATTAGAGCGCATTGCCATGATCTTTCTATTACGTGGAATTATAGTTATAACTGCATTTAGATGAGTACCTAGGTAACATGTTAACGGGAAAGAACATGACAGAGAGTGGAATTACTATGATTCCATCCAACACAACACCAAGTAAAACACCATGGTAGAGTAAATGTTACTGGAAATGGACAACAATTACTCAAAAAGAAATGATTGAAAGATTGAGTGGGTAAATTCAGATTTTGCAAAATATGACTTTCTGATTTGTAAGTATCAATAGATTTTATACGTAAGGTAAATGAATGTATCATATTGTAACCATAATATTTATGAAAATTATTATTTTTGTACATGCATGCAAATTTAATAAGCACAATTTTTTCAAAAATAATTATGTATAAATATAAATATATTAGTCAAGAAGCTAAGAGTGCATGATCAAATCTATATAAAAAAAAAAAAAAATACAACATAAAAAATAAAATTAAAAAAATAAAGAAGAAGAAAAAAAGAAAAAAGAACTCCTAATGCGTCCGCGGTTGGGCAAGCCCAGCCCATTTTCACGACGTCAAAACCCTAGCAACCTCCTCCTTCCTTAACCCTCCTCCGACTGCTCGCTCCAGCCTCCCTCCCGTCCCCTCCTCCGCGCGACGATCCGCAGCCTCTTCCTTCCTCCTCCTCCGCCGCCGCCGGCGACCTCCTCCGTCAGTAAGTCCCGCCCTCCCTCTCCTTCGCGGCACCTCCTCCTTAGTTCCGTCTCGCCGCAGCCGCTGCTCGCTCAGCGCTTGAACCCCGGCGGCGGCGGCGGCGGCGGCTCCGAAACCCTTCGGTCCTGATCCCCGCCGCGTCGCTCGTTATAGAATCGAGAAGTTGAGACGCTCCGACGCGGGCTCCGACGCGGCACCAGATCGCGTCGTCCGCGTTCGAGCGGTCGCGATCGAGCGTCCGAATCCGGAGTCGGCGTTCTCGCGGAGCTGCTCATGCTTCTTTTTTAGTGCGTTACGTGCTTTGATTACGCGTCGTGTCGGCTTAGTATCTCGTGTTTGTCTGATCTGGTTGGCTAAGGGCGAGACGAAAGCTTCGTCTTTCGACGTTGTTAGTTTTTGAAGTTCGTGAATTGAGGTTTAGTGTTTGGGTTAATGAAGTGTACGCGTGTCAAATGACGGCCTTAGCACATGTTTCGACTCCTAGATACAGAAGCGTAGCTCTTTCGTTTTCCTGCTGCTTCTATGCGATTGAAGAGTCGATGCAATGTGATGACTGCTGAAAGGCGATATCGCTTTGCGTGGGGCTTTTGCAATTTGGAATTGGAGTGAAGTCGCTTGACTTTTGCGGTTATGAATGGGGAAAGATATTAGTCGGAAGGTTGATGCATGTGTGGATTTATGTGTGTGTTATCGACTGTGATTGATGGGGTTAGTTCAATCGATGTTACATCCATAAGGACACGGTTTTGTACTTCGTGTTCTCTGTTCACTCTGTTCCAGGACGTGTAGAGTTGTCGAGGGAACTGTTGTTTGGGATTCATATTTTTCCTGTAGTGGCAAAATCTGTGTAACTATATTCTGATATGTAATGTCCCTTTTGCATCAGGAAGGCAATCTCTCGCCTAAGCACCAAGTGGAAGAATGTCAGGGTATGTAAATTGAGCTGTTTTTCTCTTTTTCTTCTCCGTGATTTTTTTTTTCTTTTTCAAAGTAATGGAATGTTTCATTGCGAACAGTGAGATGGGGAAGAGTTATGTACCTCATAATGTTTCAGATCATCTAATGGGGCCTTATTTAGTAGTTTCTTTTTTCCCTCAAGGGGAGGAATAAATCAAGACTTAGGCTTTCCTATTCTCATTTTGCAATTTTTCTTGCTATAATTAAGTACTTAACTCGATTGTTAAGATTTTTTTTGGTCCGTTGCATGAATCTTTGCTTACTTTTGACTGTATTGCTTTCAGAGAAGAAGATGTCGCTTAATCTATTCTCATTTTGCTTTTCTCTTGCTATAATTAAGTACTTAACGCAATTGTTAAAATATTTTTGGTCCATTGTATGAATCTTTGCTTACTTTTGATTGAATTGCTTTCAGAGAAGAAGATGTTCCGGCACCTGAGGTTGCGGTTGCGGCTCCAGCTTTGGGTGAGCCCATGGATCTCAATACAGCTTTACAACTTGTGCTGAGGAAGTCCCTGGCCCATGGTGGTCTTGTACGTGGTCTCCACGAGGGCGCCAAGGCCATTGAAAAGCATGCTGGATTGCTTTGTCTACTAGCAGAGGACTGCAACCAGCCCGATTATATCAAGTTGGTGAAGGCGCTATGCAATGAGCATAATGTCAGTCTGATCAATGTCCCTAGCGCTAAGACTCTTGGAGAGTGGGCTGGTGTAAGTTAGCTCCCCTGTTCAATTTTTATTTGTGCAACTTTTTTTATTACCTGTGCAGCAATAACAATCCGTATGTTTATCTCAATGAAGCCTGGTTTGTTAGTTGAAATTTCATTATCTTCTTGATGCTTAGTGATATTTTCCATTTGATCTGTACAGTTGTGTAAAATTGATTCTGAGGGGAAAGCAAGGAAGGTTGTTGGTTGTTCTTGCGTGGTTGTAAAGGTAATTTGTTGTACAGTAGTCTTATATTATTCAAAATACCTTACTCCTGCTTTATATGGTTTTGGTATTGTGCCTCCCAAAAAGGGGTAGACTGTAGCTGGCAAAACTGGAACTAGCTTTGAAATGTTTTGTTGGGCTTTATTTTGATTTGCATTGTCAGGACATTATACAAGCTAGCTAGTTTCAGGCCTTTTAAGATTTTCTTAACAATCATTATCAGTGGCTTAGGTACTATTTTGAAACTCTTAAGTGCAGATTAAAACAGACATAATGTTCTTTTATCATGCTAGCTTGTGATTTTCTATATTGATGCAATCTCTGTTATTATTGCCATTTCTATCCCCTCAAAGAAAGTTGATCAATTTGCAGGATTTTGGGGAGGAGACTGAGGCACGTCATGTTGTTATGGAGTATGTCAAGTCTCACTGAGATTAGAAAGCTTTGAGGCATCTGGAGAGGCTTTTCTTAGATAGTGTTGAGATTTTTCTAATTATTTTTTAAGGAGACGGTAAACCAGTGGACATTTTTATCTTATGCATCTCTTCATCATCTTCCTGAGCTGATCGAGCAAAAACTTAGAGCGTTCAAATGTCTGAAGGGCTTGTCATCTTGTTTTCTTCCTATCAATATTTGCAACATTTTGACATGTTCGATTATTAGCATTTCTGGAGTTTCTCTCAGAACTAATGGTTGATTGTTTTTGTGCGTGATCCTTATATTTGTACACGATCTTCCAACATTCCAACTTTAGACTTTTTGGTCAATTCAATTGTCCAAGAGAATAAGGTCCACTGTGAAACTAATGGTGGTGCTTCTGCTTGTGGTTTGTTTATGTGCCTGCCGAGGCTGTGGTTCGCATGTGATTGTCCTTCGCAATGGGGCTGTGTTGTTAGCATGTGATGGTCCTTCGCAATAGTCATCCTTTTATAGACGATGATTCAAGTGCTTGTTTGTTGGGCAATATTATTTGAATAGAAATGTGATAAAGTGTATTATAATTTTCAAATTGCTAAGTGTGATAAAGAACAGAGAAAATGATGATTAATGAAGGGAACCTTAAGTAGAAAAAAGTAATGAATAGTGGAATAAACAAATAAGTATCAAGTTTTACAGTGAACGTGGAGTCACCGACGATTGAATCTCCTTATGCGCTGTTTGTTTTTATACGTCGCTACCTAGCAGGTGTTTAGTATTCTTGCGCTATTTGGGAGGGTTGATTCCTTGCGGATGGGGGAAAAAGATCCTGAATCATCGATAAAGATATTTAGAAATTAGAACAACTTGAAATGGCATTGACGAATGCAATGTTGATCAATTGAAAGTACTAATTGGTTCTGTTTAGTTGCTGAGATGTGATCTTTTATGTCAAGCTTCAGTATAGATATCGATGTTTCTCTTCACCGAAAGACGTTCGCTTTTTAAGGGCATCGCTAAAAACAAACAGGAACGTTGGAGGATCTGTTGCTAACGGAGGGCGATATCAAAGAACCAAAACCGGAACCTGTATTTCCGAACGGTATGCGTAGGTGTACTGCCTGTTCCATTATTTATTCCATCCACTTCGTACCCGGCTGGACGGCCTGATAGATTGGTACAATTCACGTGGCAGGGTCTTTTAGTTGACGTCTGTATATACAAAAGCCTTAACAACCAGAGATGGAACTAAACTTCTCAGAAAACAAAGGTCGAGTGAGCTAACCTCACTGCTGGTAGCCAGCTGAGAAATGATAATTTGAGAGTACCTTGGCAGCCATTCGCAAGGTAAGGATTGCCTTGCAAAACCTTGCAAACGATGGCAATCATGTCCGGTTCCATTTTCAGCGTGGATACAATGCGAAACTCTTCGCATTTGTAGCTTGTCTTGCTTTTCTCGGCGTTCTCACATGTTTAATTCCCAGCTGCCCAGTAAAAGAACTAGAGGGACCTCCGTGAATCTGAGTTTCGAGAGATTGCCCACACAGAAGTTGGAAAAGCCATGGTCTGCTAAGGAAGAATAGCTGCAGGGACTGAAAGCCTTCGAATCCTTGTGGTTGTGATGGCTCCTGAAACTTAAATCTGTAATTGAATGATTCTTTCAGGATGCTTGTCTTGAAGCAGCCGATACCGGAACATGAGCCGTGTTATTCACGTCCATTAGGTATTTGCAGAGGGCCATGCATCCGAAAACACATTCCCCATCTCGATCATTGAAGAATGCAGAAGTATCATAAGGATAGCAATGAACCTGCTCTTGGTGTTGGATATTGGAATATGGCAAGCTTGAGCCAGGGGCTAAAACTTAAACAGCAGTAGTCACCAGAGGAGTTACATCCAATCACCACATGTATCTCATGATCCTCAAGAAATGTAGTCTATTCAGATTTCGCTGCTTCTTCTATACCAATGTGGTACTGTAGGATCGGTAGTCTTACCGCAGAAGACGTGAAATGACCCGGAAGGAATGGCCAAGTAACAGCCATTGCTATCAAGCAGTAACGTGACATGGGATCACAACTACTTTGGCATTTTGGCATCTGGGATTCGTTAATGGCGGTGCTTCTGCGATATCAATTCAGACACCATTACTGCTGCTGTTGCTACAACTCTGGGGAGAGGTTTATGGCGGCCCGTGAGGGTCTTCACCTCTTGAACCGAACGACATTGCCTAAGTTGGTGAAGTCAATTTATAGATATTCGGCTTTCGGAGGTATTATCATACACAGGTTTCGACCAAGCCACACATATGAACGGACAGTCCATCCATCCAGAAGAAGGCCAGTGAAGTTTTAGCAATCATATGGTTGGAGAATATGTAATAATCTGCACTCATGGCAAAAAATGGCCAATTCAAACCATTTCATCAAGTTGCTGATGGCCTTCGATTATTTAGTCATCTATAAAGAGCTTTGCTACTATTTTACAGAGATTCTTAGATCACATCATCCAAGCATTTACTTTTCCACTCAAATCTTTATCAGGCTACAGATCATCGTGGTACAGGAACGCATCCAAGATGTCGTCCTTCTTCTTACAACCCCAGCGGCAATGCCAAGAACACAGGGAGTTGAAGATTGCCAGTCTTGTGGAATGGAGGGACATGATGTTTGACGTGGAAGGAGACTTCGAAAGAACAACAGCATACCCGTCGTCCATATAGTCTGTCCCTTCAGGGAACAGCTGCCACAAAAGGCTTCCAGCCCCGGCTCCACCTTTCTTGGTTGAGTTCAAGAGTGTCTTGTACACCAAGCTGATAAGCGTGTTCCGGAATGACGAATTGTAGCCAGGGTCACTAGCAGACACGCCAAATTCAGAAAACAAAACAGGCATGCCGAGATACATCTCAGCATCTTCAATGTGAGCTTCCATCCATGATTTTGTGAACTGGAGATGCGCATCCGTGATTGACGGCGATATCCTTCATCAAAGAATTAGGCCGTTCAATTAGTGGGAGACACCCACTTTAAAGCTCTTTTATGAACATAACGAGCACACGTGTGCAATCCTACATATGCAGAAAGAATGCGCTGCGCATTTTTTTCTAGTTTGTCAGATAATTAAGAAAAACATAGTCTATATCTTCTTAATGCCAAATTGAGTTACTAAAAATACATCAGTAGTAGGTCTGTAAGTTTCTAATATCAAGCCAAAGAGGCAACAAATCCAAATTGATTTCTTCCCATGACAGCGGAACGTTTTTCCACAACCAGTGCCTAGTGCTTACCAAGAGTCTGCATAGATATGAACAGAGGCAAAATCAATCCCCAGAGCCAGATGGTTCCTAATGAAGTCAGTACCAACTTGCTGTGCATATGTGTTTGGATTATACTGAACTTTGTTAGGAGTAGAGAGACCATAAAATCCTTCCATTCCAATCTCTACCAAATGCTTTGGGTCGATGCTCTTCACAAACACTGCCATTTCTTCTATCCATGCCTGGAAAGTCCCCACATGTTAGTACGTATGCAACAACGAAATATTTTACTTCCTACAAAGAACTTGAGCCTTACAGAAAATGCTAGTGCAATCTATCATTCATTTTGCCTCAGGTGACTACTTTTTAATAAAAATGGACCTGCAAGGTATCGCCAGATGGATCCAAGGTGCATCGTGGCTCGTTCATCAGTTCCCACGCAAAGATTGTAGGGTCATCCTTGTAAGTTATGTTTGTGAACGTATTGACTCTATTAAGCACAGTCTGCATAAATCACCTATCAGTAAGCACAAACATATCCGGACCAACAAATGATACACATCTCATGTACTAAATTGAGAGGATGGAGAAAGGGAAAAAAGAAGAAGCAGCGACTGGCTTGCCTTAACATGAGCCTTGTAGTAGCTCTTAAGAGTTGGATGAGAGAAGAATTGGTCATCCGATGTCAAGTTCAGGCCAGCTGCTTTGCCCCATTTGACATATTGTGCTTTGCCACCATAAGCTTCCCAATTATTAGTTAACGACAAAATGAGCCTGATTTTGTACTTATTCGCTTCACTCACCACAAAATCCAATGCCTGAAATTCAGAAAAAAGTGGGATAAACTTTGAAAATCCACTAATTTCCATATTCAACCGTGCTGTCCATCTATCTCTCTTGGAGAACTGAGTGATTAGCAGGGAGGCCACAGAATCACACTTCTACCTAGGCAAAAATTAGTAGGTCAGTCGGTACCTTGAAAACAACTTCATCATAAACCGATGGAGATTTCTGAAGAGCTCGCCATTGGCCATCATTGAAAGCCCAAGTCCTACAGACGGTTAGTCCCACAGCAGATGCTTGTTGGAAAACCTCACTGACCTTCCCTCTCGTGGACTCATCCGCAGCAAACACCATCAACCAGTAGGTGTTGAACCCATTAACATAGAAAGGGTGGTCATTAACCACAAACTGGTTGCCCTTCTTCTGGACCATTGGCCACGCATCGTCTTCCGTGTCACCTGGATAAGCACTGAACATCGTGGAAATACAATAAATCCAAGATGCTACATACCCAGAAAAGGGCTGCACGAGTCATCTGCAAATACTTCAAATCATCATCAATGACAGGACCATATTGTGAATTAACACCTAACAAGTACAACAGTATGGAAGTGGCCTCATATCAAGCAAATAGCCCAATAAAACAACACAATTGACCTCACAACCGTGCACCATTCCATTTAACATGAACAAAGAACAAAGAACAATACCCCCCATTCCTGCTCCCGCTAAAGGAGGGACATTGATTTTCAGCTCCGTCCACCACCATCTCCAGCGGATCCACCGCCTCGCTGCCGCAAACAGCCGGGCCGTCATTCACAAACACCACGAAAACAACAACCACGCAGGAAAACAGAAGCTTTAGCCCGACATCCATGGCGTCGACTCGCAACACCACCACACATACCCCTTTCCTCTCGAGCCACCGCTTTCTTTATAACCATCATCCATAGGCAAAGTTTCCTCCCTGTAGGGAAAAGGAAAACTGTGAAGTTCAAGAAGAGTGAAGTGGAGGGGATTAGCGCCCCCCCTCCATAGCTTTTAAGCCAAGACAAAAGATTGTTGTTATCATAGCACATCACTGGTAAGACAAGTTTTTCCCATCAAAGGGTCCTACCAGAACTGCAGTAATCTGACTGCCCACAAGCAGATCATCAAGATTCAAGACAACCCGGGTCGCTTTCAGCAGCGCTTGCTGCTAAGAATTTAAAGTGAAGAGATCACATAAAACGACTGATTCTCGAAAGAGCTCGCGTGAACGGGGTTGGAAGCAAACGTACCGGTGGGCAGAGCTTTCCGAGGTGAACGTGAAAGACACCGCGGTGGGGTAACGTGTAAGAACGGGGAAGAGAGAGAGAGAGAGAGAGAGAGAGATGGCATGCAGAAGAAGGCGAAGAGCAATGGCGGACGCACTGATGGGAAGGGTTGGCCAAGGCATTTTCTGCTGTCGGTCGCCGATTGTCGGCTCTTCATTACCAAAAAAAGAAAAAGAAAAAGATTCTTCTCTCTTTTTTTCTTTTTATAGAATTTTTGTATATTCGAAGGTATAATTACCAAAGATTTATTTGATAACTGTTGGGATAAAACATCAACTGGAAAAAAAAAAAGGGGGCCAAGTAAGGTTTAGAAATTAACTCATGGAACACATAGAGTTTTGGTAGAAAGTGCTTACTTTTTATTCACTAGAGACCACCCATTTGGAATTATATTAGAGAAGATGGCGAAAAATATAATTATATTAGGTTTCAAGGTGACTCAATCTCTACCATCGGATTTGCTTAACAAGGCTTGACATCCTCCCAGCTTGGTTAGAGCCAATCTTTGCCATCGGATTGTGATGAGAATCAATATCCTTCACCGTTAGTTTAAGTATATCTCTACCATCGAATCAATTAGATAAGAATTGATATCATCTACTTTTAGGAAGATTAATGGTTGTAAATAAAAGGACTTTTATATAAATAAGGGAGTCATTCCTCTCATTTGGATCATCCAGATCATTTGAGCAATACAAATAATTTTTAGAGTTAATATCACAAAAAATCATAAATTATTACACTTGTGATAAATTTATCAAAAACTAATTTTTTTTATCACTAAAAATCTTAAACTAGTACATATTTGACAAATTTACTTTATGTTACTTTTTATCAAATTTTACTATCAAATTGCCGAGTTAGATGATACGTGATATACAAATTTGAGATTTTACTTTCCATTTGTCACGGTTGTACAAATTTTATGATTTTTTGTAGCATTAATTCAATTTAACAGAAGGTATATACCAATTTGAGATTTTTGGCTGTCAAAAAAATTAATTTGAGATAAATTTGTCACAAGTATATCAATTTAGAATTTTTTATGATTATTTTGGGTAAATTTGTCATATGTAAACCGTTTTAGAGTTTTTGATAATCAAAAAAATTAATTTTGGATAAATGTATCATATGTGTACTAATTTAGGATTTTTCATGATATTAATCCTATTTTTTTTAAAGATTCTCTCTCCTTACTCCCTCTCTAGAAATTTCTGTCCTTTAATGTGAGAGCGTGTGAGTAAGAGTAAAGCTTTTTTTTTTTTTTTTTTTTTGTCGATCTACTCTATTCCTACTCTACACTCACTCGCAGATTTGTGCCCTGCCTCTTGTAGGGCGTGAGAGTCGCAACCCACTCTTGAAACTTACGCGTCCCTACCCCTATCCCCTTGAGGAGGTGGGGATTTGAATCCCTCACCTCCCCTTCCATGTTGGAAGGGTACTTAGGCTCGATTTGAGCAATTCAAAGAATGTCCCGTGGGCCGTGACATTAAGACATGGACGCCTCCTCATTTCTTATTCTCGCTCTATCAATGAACAAAATGAGAGAATAAATCTATTGAAAAGACGATCGGCCCTTCAGTGCAACGTCCGTTTACATCAGTGCAACGTCAGCTAAAAGAAACAATTAATTATGATTAGTGAAAAGAAAACAAATAATCAAGCGCATATGCATAATAGGATTTATATAGCCGATCCTACAACTCAGTGGGATCAACCTCTTCAAATTTCAAGACTCACCGATGCATTTCAAGCCTCTCTAAAAAGGCCTCATCATTTTAAAATTTATGGTTGACAAGACCCAATCGATAACTCATTATAACCTATCAAAACATATCCAACCTTACGATTCAAAACCTTAAACCCAACTTTCATGTGAAGACAAGACAAGCTATTATTATAGACTTTAAGTTTTGCCGGGCTTTGCAATAAAAATGACATTTTAGGTTATGATAGCTGTACCATCCATCGATGACACATAAGAGCATCATGGAAAATAGTATTTAGAATTGTACCACAAAGTTGACTATGGTACATATCACATGACAACATGATTTACTATAATAGTTTTCAGTCACAACGCGAGAGCCATCGGCCAGTGTCATATTAATCAACATAAAATGCTTCATCCGTCAAGTTGGAGTGGAAGATTGCACTGGCAGTGAGTTCAACTTAAAACATAGTTATCCACCAGCCACTCCTAAGGAATAACATACAAATTTCAAGCAGGCAAAACACCCACGAAAAGGCATGCAAGACAGGAGGCATAAATTGAACAACCATACTTTGAAGCAAACTCAATGTGTCCAAAAGTCATAACAAGCCACAAGGCAAGCACTCATGCCTTGAGGTTGATTAACAACTGATCATTCATCATGTCTTCATCAACTTGCCAGCAGGAAAGAACATAGTAAACAATCTAAACACCAGCAGCATCCTTTGATAAACAAGCTTAAACAGAACAAGAGACTAAACAAGTTTCACATATGAGAACTATTTATTTTGTTGAAGGAAAGAAGCTGGTGGCCTCACATAAGTAAAGCCTGTGAAGGGATTTCCTGCGGCAGTGGGACTGGCAGCAGGGGAATCCGCAATTGGCATGTCGGTCCATTTTTTTTCAAAATTGGCGATGCAATGCTTTCCAGCAACTTCTGGAAGAAAGCTGGGCTTGATCTCCCGTGCCTCTAGTTTCTTCCAGTTGATCGTCTTGAACCATTTGTGGTTCTTGATGTCCACACTCCCATTAGGCCCACTGCCAAGGCGCTTGCTGGGATCTTTCTGTAGCAGCTGCAGCATGTCGGATCATCTTTAGTTCTCTTATGGATTGTAAGATTGAATATGTTGCAGAAAAAGCGATATATTTCCATTATCCGGGCAGCTCACGTCATACTTTTTCAAGCAAAACAGAGGGTACTTGCAGGGGCTAACAAGTCAATGAAAGACCGATTGATTACTATACTCAATAGATAAGATTGATTCAGAAAAAGAGAGACAAATATCAGATAATGATAAGCTGACTAAGGAAATTTTATGCAGATGTTCCCGATGCAATACCAATTGCATAGATCCATGCTCTCAGGATATGTTGTCAATTATATCGCCAAAGCCTTTGTATCAAATCTGACGATCATCAGAGATCGAGGCCATTTGCTGGTTGTGAACTTAGGCATACCCAGAAATTAAGGTAGAAATGCCAGGTGAATTTGACCAATCCAGCTAGTTCACACTAACTTATGTTTCTGAATATCCATCCCTAATAAAGCTATGCCTGAACTTGCCTGCTTGTCCATTAACTTAACAATGTATAATAGCTGTTTGCTAAAACAGGCAGTTCCAACCACACCTAATATTCTGTCGTAACATTTGCGTGATTAAGAAACATTGCACGTGCTTCTAACAACATTGGCACATATTTAAACAGAAGATAGTTAATACTTACAAAGACTAAAACAGTGCATGATTGTCCACCGAGTCAACATAATACTGTCGAATGCAGAAATAGAAGGAATGCACATAATATACACATGCAATGCTGATAAGCAGGAAAACATAACAGGAATTCCAGCAGACTTACTCCTTTCAACAGAGAAGGAGCTTCATTGGAAAGAAAATTTGGTAGCTTTATTTTGTCCTTGACTATCTTCTGTTGAATCTTAGCCCGGTTTCCACCAATAAAAGGAGGCTGCATAAATGAATTGAAACGGAACAGACAAGACATTAGCTTGATAGTTTTTTATGTGTATTCTGCATATAACTACATATTCAAGTATTTCATCAAATAAAGAGACTGCTAACCTCATAAATAACACTAGAGCTATATGTAGTAAGTACATAAATCTTCCATTGCAAGTAACTAACAAGACAACGGCAAAACTTAGGTTGCTGTGACCAAGTAAATAACAGATATCTCATCATAAACAGATTTAGCTATTTTCAGGAAGAGATGAAAACTAGATGAATATGAGATAATCAACCATCATCACTCCTAACATGTAAACAAACTAGCGATGCTTTAGTCTTCACCAACCATACTGCATTCATTATGCAGCCAAAATAACAGCTTAGCTATTACGATGGGGAACCATCAAAAATAAATTCATATAGATCAGCATGGGTGAGGTCCAGCAATGGTGTCTCCACCAAAATCGAAAAATTTTACACAGAAAAACAACTAAGACAAATGGCAGGAATCCCAACCTCTCCAGTAAGCATCTCAAATAACAGCACACCCACACTCCACCAGTCTGCAGCTTTATCATGCCCCTTTCCAAGGACAATTTCTGGCGCCATATATTCTACTGTTCCACACAGGGAATTAGATCTTTCATTCTCTTCAAATTGCTTTGCTAGGCCAAAATCAGTCAAGACAACCTAATCACAAAAAATAATATATCAAGTCTCATGAAATTCTAAACAAGGAGGGGTGGGATGTGCCTGACTATGACCAAAAACAGAAAACAATGTGAAGTCCCCCAGAGAGAGAGAGAGAGAGAGAGAGAGAGAGAGAGAGTACATGGCCTTCGGCATCCAGTAGGATATTTTCTGGCTTGAGATCCCTATGCATTATGCCATTTGCATGAAGATGAGCCACTGCAGAAACAATTTCAGCAGTATAGATACGTGCCAAATCCTCTCTGAAACAATTTCAAATATAAAGTCAACCCAATTACACACACTTTATATATCACACAAAACTTTGGAAGGCTAACCTGAAAAGGCCCTGATGATAGAGCTGAAAAAAGAGATGGCCCCTGTTTATAAAGTCCAGCACAAGATAAAGCCTGTATTTGGTCTGCGATTGCACATGAAGAGCAATTTCAGTTACAAGACTGAGTAGGGTATTACGGACATGGCAAAAACATTTAAAGCATCAGTGGAAGTACGACCAATTTTTATCACAAAGGTAGGACAGTGGAAGTACCTGGAAAGAATACCTAAGCTGGACAATGAATGGGTGATCAATTTTGGTTAAAATGTCTCTCTCTGCTTTCATGTACTCAGCATGATTCTTCTCCATGATTTTGTCCTTTCTCATTACCTTCATTGCATATATATCAGAAGTGCCCTTTTTCCTCACTTGCAAGACTTTTGCAAATGCACCACAGCCTACAACCTTTAAAGGCTCAAAATCTTCAAGACACACACTCTCAACTTTCAAGGGATCTCCTTCAACAGTGTCAAGTTTCTTATTGCCTCCAGCATCATTCATGGACTCGTGATTTTCCTTGACAGTATCCTGATTAAAACACTCCACAAAATCCAATGTCTCATCACTTTCACCTAGAGTGAGCATACTCAACCTCAATGTTTGATTGACACAAGAGGAGGGACCAACCAGAGAATGCGACCTGCTACATATGACAACTGGAATTTCATAGATGAGTTCATTCGCATCTGCACCAGACACAGAGTTTCCATCGACAGTCACCTCCAAGCAGGGTTGGACTGGCGCAGGACCAAACACATCAGAGAAATCAAATTCGAGGTGATCCGTGACAACAGCATCCTGAGAATTCATAGGAAAAAGTAGCTTGTTCGGGAATGGTATGCATCTCTGGCTGTTGGTCGAACCAGATGACTGAGAAACCATACTGTCACTTGTATACTCCCAACCGTGGAAGGCCAAACCAGTAATCAGCCAGAGATGTTTCCAAAGCAACTACACGTCGGTCTTTCCAATTATCTTAAGGTTATAAAGTGCAGAGGGGCTCCTGTCAATGGCCTTAATCAAAAGGAAATTCACGTATGCAAAAGCAGTTCCGAGAAATTTAGGCAGCAAGCTGAGCAAAATCCACAGGTAGAGGCTGTTCTTGTTTCCCGAATCACAGGAAACCACAGATCCCACAGTAACTCTTGAACTCATGAAGATCTGGAAAGCTAATCTGCAGTTCAATGAAAGACAAAGGGAAATTAGTGAAGCTGAACCAAACAGTGAAATCCATTTATTAATATAAGTCTCCACAAGAGACCATCTGATGAAATGCATGGTAGTATTAGGAATCCGGCTTCTTCCTCCTCTTTAATCGCAAATTGTAAAGATGACCAATCAAATACAATAACAATCTGGTGTTTTTCTTTTGCTTTATTCTTTGGTAAGCTGATACAATTATTCAGTAGGAGGAAAAAATTTCTTGGTCATAAGCATATTTAACAAGGAATGTCTTAATCTTTGGAGCACTAACAGCAGTGTATTGAAATTGCAAACTTCACTCGTTCGGTTGCTTAAGTAGTGCCCGCAACTTGCTAACAAAATCTAGAATTAATCACGCAATCGTATTAGAATTCGCATTCACGACGTGCAATCACCGCCCTTCGTCAGACAACGATCCGAAATTCGAGACTTTAAACATCCAACCGCAGCAAAATCAAAGACAGCAAAAACGTCTGGAAAATTCCCAAAATCTAAAACTCAAGCAGGAAAAAAAAAAAAAAAAAAACGGAAAGCCCAAACTCTCCAAGATAGAGCTCGAAACACAGATCCAGAAAAAAAACCAGAACCTCAAACCACCCTCAACCGAGCTACAAAATCCTCGAACGACCAGAAACAAACGACGGATCGAACAACGAGAAGTTGCCCACAAATTTTAACCTCCAACCCAGAAAAACTAGAGAGAAGCACATCATTGAACACAACCAGGCGGCGTCGTCGTCCAATTAACAGCGCCAAGACTCGAAATTTCCCTCCTTTTCCTAGGAATCCTCGCCGGACGACGCGAATCGAAGCGGGATTCAACCCAAAGAAACCGACCCAGATGAGGAATTCGAACGCAGAGACGCGAGAGAGATGGTACCAGAGGAGAATGCAGAGATGGAGAGCGAGATGGAGCGTGCTGCTAAGAACGTCTTTCGGAAAGCTAGTCCGCGAAGGCACGAAGGCTAACTCGCGTCGCCACATATATGAGAGACGACGTCCCGGAGCTTCCCGACACGTGGCGCGACGTGAGTGGTGGGCCCTCGCCGAGGAATGGAATAGGAATATTTTTCATGAGGTTTAATTTTGGAATATGCCTATTCCGATAAGATGTCCTTCGAATCTAATGAATAATGATATGTGTTATTTTCGAAAAACAAATTTGGCTGGACAGCTACGTGAGTTTAAAAAAGATAAAATTTTGATGCATGCGCAGTTAAATTTGAATTCTTTTCTAATTAAGTATGGTGGGTACGACGGAGGCATATGTTAATAAGATCATTTGCGATTTTGTTATGGTTGATTCATAGAATTATTTTAACCGAATGATGCGACGGATCGTTATTGAGTAATTAAATTCACTCACTTAATTAAATGTCCCTTTATACCCAGGAGAGTGCCACAAAAAAACTTTAAATTATGCTCATCGTCACACCAAGGTCCTAATTTTTTTTTTACTTTGTGTAGCCAAAATCCCTGGACATATACCAACCTAACAAAAACACCCTCCTCTGTCTACCACAAAAATTCTCAATACCCCAATTCTTTTTCTATCTCGTCTTTAATATCGCCGAACTTGTATCAATACTACAAAAGTTCGAGATACCGGTGTCACGGTGGACATAGTTTAGGAATATTAACTATATATAAATAAATAAATAAAAACAGGTTTAGGTGTTATTGTCACGATGAACATAATTTAGGGTTTTTCGTGATAAAAATAGAGAGTTTCTGGAGTCGGCGTCACGGTAAAAATAGTTAAAATTTTTCTTTTAAATTTCGTAAATGAATCTTTCTAAAATGGCCTTAAATTATACCAGGATTGCAAATAATGGCAGTGGTTGGTCACGCTATCTCAATCGTTCACGCAACATCATAAAAATATGTAACTTTTATTCGATGTGGAGTGGACGGCGGCCTGAGCTGGCGAACGGGTGGAGTCCACCGCGGCGTGCGCGCCCACGCCACGCTCCCTCGACCACTTGCACGACAGAAGAAGGACGCCTCCTTTGGAGCCGCCGATTGAACGGTGGTGGCCCAAGGAAGGAATTCTTTTTTTGTCTTTTTGACTCTTTGGGATATGATTCTTTTTCAATGTTTATCTTGGACGGCAGGCCAATAAGGGATCTTTGTTGTTTTCATGGACGGTAGCTTAGCCTCTAAGCACTTACATTCGATACTCTAATTATTTGGGTTCGTTAATTTTTTTGTATTCCAAAAACATTTGCTCCGTATTAGATTGATTTGACGAGGAAAAAAAATGCAAGAAAGCAAACGATGAGCTTGCTTTTGGATTATAACTCCATCGCAAAGGGATTGGACTCTCTGTAAGACGGATTTTCGAAAAGATGGATTTTATGGCATAAATTCACTCGTGTTAGATCGATTTGATTGTTCGAGGAAAAGAACATTGGAAAACAAACAATGAGCTTGCTTTCGGATTATAACTCCGTCATAAATGGATGAAGGGATTCGACTTTCTGTAAAACAGGTTTTCGAAAAGATGATTTTGATGGTATTAATTTGCTCTTGTGTTAGATCAATTTGACTGCTCGGAGAAAAGAATACGGGAAATAAACATAAGCTTGCTCTCGCGTCATAACTCCATCACAAAGGGATTGGGACTTTTGGTGAGATGGGTTTTTGAAAAAGATGGGTTTGATGGTATGCACATGTGCGATGGCACGCCAGCTCTTGCATTTTGGGATATGATTCTTTTTTGATGTTTACCTTGGACGGTTGACCAATAAGGGATTTTTGTTTTCATGGACGGTAGCTTAGCCTCTAAGCACTTACATTCGATAGTCTAATTATTGGGGTTCGTTGATTTTTTGTATTCCAAAAATATGTGCTCCATGTTAGATCGATTTGACCGTTTGAGGAAAAAGAATGCAAGAAAGCAAACGATAAGCTTGCTTTCAGGTTATAACTCCATCGCAAAGGGTTTGGATTCTCTTTAAGACGGGTTTTCAAAATTATGGATTTGATGGAATAAATTCACTCATGTTAGATTGATTTGATTGTTTGCGGAAAAGAAGGTAGGAAAACAAACAATGAGCTTGCTTTCAGGTTATAATTCCATTACAAGGGGATTCGACTTTCTGTAAATTAGGTTTTCAAAAAGATGGTTTTGATGGTTTCGTGTCAAATCAATTTGATTGTGCGGGGAAAAGAATACGGGAAACAAACATAAGCTTGCTCTCGCATTATAACTCCATCACTAAGGGATTGGACTTTTTGTGAGATGGGTTTTTGAAAAAGACGGGTTTGATGGTATGCACATGTGCGATGGCATGCCAGCTCTTGCGTGGACGGGTTTGATGGAGATCAATCCAAATGACCCCCTAAATAAAAAGAAAATTGCTTTGAATTTTAGATTATGATATGTTTCTCTTTTCTATGTACATGTATGTGTGGTGTTTTATGGGGATCAAACCTCGAAATTTAAGGGAAAACACTAAATAAGATTACTAGAAGACAAATCTTGTTGAAATTAAAATTGAAGATGGTTTGTACAAACTTCGCTTGGAGGGAAATATTGATGCGAACTTGCATCAATACTGACAACTTTGACTTGAAAAGGGAAATTAAGATTGTATTTGTTTGAATGAAAGAATTTTTCATGAATAAGTTTTCTAGACTTTTACATGTTTGGTTTACCTAGAATGATCAATCAACGGAAAAATCAAAATAATATGCATACCTAAAATTAGGAAAATGAGTCCCCCAACTTGAAAAGGGGAAAATATTATCTCAAAAAATTGATCTCTTGAAAAGCAATTTTTTTTTTTAATCATAAAGTTTTTTTTCCAAGACAAACACACCCTAAAATTGAAAGTAAATGCGTTGAACACAGGAATATTCAAACTCAATTTTGGCAAAGTTTTGATATAGGCCACGCATGCCTTCTCTCTCTATGTTTCCTCTATTTATAGATCTCGAGTTCCCTTTCTTAAATTGCTATCACGCCTTCATGATTTCCTCCATCTTAAGCATTTATCATTAACTGTTCTTTCTATCTTTGGATCTTACTCCGGCTCATAACTGTCCCCGCTACTTTGTGGTTGTTAAACGAGGGTAAAGTGCACAATTATGTCGAGTGATAAGTCCACAAATATACAATAAAACCACCCATACAAGTGTGCCGCCCAGCGTAGCTGCTAATTATTGTCCAATGCCAAATCGATGGGAGATTGTCTTTCTCGATATGAGCATTAGATCAGGATAAACTCAATTTAACTTAATTTGTCTTTACTTCAACAAGCTAGCAATAAATATAATTCTTTTTATCATTTTAATTGGGGTTAATACCACAAAGAACTTCAAATTATGTCCACTGTTATACAAATATGTCAAAAAAATTTTTTGCGTCACTAAAAACTCTAAACTCGCTCATACGACACAAATATCCCAAACTTTTTTTGGTGAAATAGAGAGTATGATGGTATTAGAATCGAACAGGAAAATCAAATTAAATTGAATCAAAATTTCGTTCATTTTTTTGTTCAATTCAAGTTTCAGTTCAGATCCGATTCAGACCAAATTGAAATACTATAATTTATATAATCTCTCATTTGTCACTAAACATAAAAAAAAAAAAAAATTCGAAAAGCGGGCCCCATATCAGCCACATGAATAGAGTATAGCATGGATGGCGTGGCATGAGAGTTGTCCATAATATTTTCGCTGTTAGTATTGTAAATCCTGCTGTCTTGCTGCATGTCTTTGGGTTCGAAGGCCAGAAGAGGGCCGAACGAATCGGCCAGCCCAATGAAATCACAATCGGTCCATCACCCTTCTCATCATCGCAATCACAGGCCGCGGACAAGACCAAATCCTGACCGACCTCGGAGCCCGTCCCACGAGCGACACGGCACCAGAGTCGTTCCTGGACTTTCGTCCCCTGCAGATGAAGTGTTCGACGAAATGCCGGTGAAGACTCTGCCTGGTTTTGCAAGATGCTTTTCTCGAGAGCTGCTCGCCGCCTCCTTCGCAATTCCAATGACCAAATCCCAATCTCTCCGTTTCGACACCTAAAGACCCTCCCTTCGGCTTCCTCCTTGGACGAATCTCCTCTCCAAACCCGCAAGAAGGATGACTACTTCGCAGTCGTCCAGCACGTCTCCAACATCGTTCGCCACGACTACTACCTGGAGCGGACCCTCAACAAGATGCGCGTTTCCCTGACCTCCGACCTCGTCTACCGCGTCCTCCGCGCCTGCTCCCGCTCCGGCACCGAGTCGTTGCGGTTCTTCAACTGGGCTTGCACCTGCCAGCCTGCTTCCTACGCCCCGACTTCGGTAGAGTATGAAGAGATTGTCAAGATCCTGGCTCAAACCAAGAAGTACGAGTCCATGTGGAAGATCATCCACCAGATGAGAAGCCAGCATCTGGGTCTTTCTCCGAGCACCGCGTGTTTCGTCATCGAGGAGTTTGGTAAGCACGGGCTTATTGATCAGGCGGTCGAGATCTTCAATAAGTTGAAGCACTTCGATTGTAAGCAGAATGTGGACACCCACAATTCTTTGCTGTTCGCTCTTTGCGAAGTTAAGATGTTTCACGGGGCGTATGCCCTGATCAGGCGGATGATCAGGAAAGGAGAGGCCCCGGATAAGAGAACCTTCGCGATCCTTGTTAATGGCTGGTGCTCTGCTGGCAAAATGAGGGAGGCACAGGAATTTTTGGAGGAGATGAGTAAAAAAGGGTTTAATCCTCCGGTGAGGGGTCGTGATCTTTTGATTGAAGGGCTGTTGAACGCAGGTTATTTGGAGTCTGCTAAGGGAATGGTGAGGAAGATGACTAAGGAAGGGTTTGTGCCTGATGTTGGGACCTTTAATTCTTTGATGGAAGCCATTGTGAAATCTGGGGAGCTTGATTTTGGTCTTAGTCTTTATCATAGCGTATGCAAACTAGGACTATGTCCCGACATCGTTACTTACAAACTTTTGATACCAGCTGTTTCTAAGGCGGGAATGATTGATGAGGCTTTCAGGCTTCTGCATAGATCGATTGAGGATGGACATAAGCCTTTTCCTAGTCTATATGCGCCTATAATAAAAGGGATGTTTAGGATGGGACAGTTTGATGATGCATTTAGTTTCTTCAGCGAAATGAAACTTAAGGGTCACCCACCTAATCGGCCAGTTTATACAATGTTGATAACCATGTGTGGACGTGGAGGTAGGTATGTAGAGGCTGCTAACTATCTGGCTGAGATGACTGAGTTTGGCTTTACGCCCATTTCCCGGTGCTTTGACATGGTTACTGATGGCTTGAGGAGTTGCGGGAAGCATGATCTAGCTGAAAAGATGATGCAGTTGGAGGTCTCCCTGCAGTGATTGATGATGGCTATTTGAATTCTGAAAGGTATCATCTTTGTCATTTAAGACGTGGTGTCGGCCGTAACTATCATATATTCATTTGGATTGAAGCTTCGACCTGACAGAATTTGCAGATTCTTATCCTGATGTTATATCCATTAATGTTTCTCCTTAAGTTTTCTTTTCCACACGTTTGCTGGCTTGACAATCTGGGTGCCCTCAAATGAAGCAGGGACTGCTCAAGGAGGATCTTTGAGGCTTTGTCCCACTTTAAGACATCCGGTTTGTTGTGCAGTGACTCTCACTTGGGAATAATTTATGAACAAGTTCGAGAACAGAAAGCCCATTGGAGAAGGTTGAATTGGATATGCTTAAACAAGCAAAATTGGATGATCATAGTTTGGCAAGCGCAGTATGACTTGCTTCTTTTGGAGTTTCATTCTAGTTGTTGTTGGACACCTGGTAACTATTTTATTTTTGCCTCAGTGGATTTGATCATTGAGTCTTTCTGCTTTGTCTCAGTGGAGTCACTGTTGACAGAGCCTCTGGATTTTGGTGATAAGACCTCGGAGTAGCCATCATGAATCTATGATGCTAGGGTTTCTATTTTTTGGGTTGAAGCTGCAAAGGAAAACGAAAGTGCTATTAAATTTGTTGAAGGATCTGTTGCTTTGGGTTGAACTTTTTAAGGAAGATAGCCCTCATGGTCGTTTCATGTGGTGATCAATGGAAGGTGACCTTCGTCGATGATCACGTAATTGAGAAGAGTAATCTCAGCAGACAGTTCCTGTTTTGAATTGGGATATTAAACAGGCTAATTCTACCCTGTTTCCTGCTTGTTCTGCACTAACGTTATTGAATATTCTTCTTAATGTGGAAGCTCTGCAAAATCCCGTTCGGATCACAAATGGTAAACGTTTTGTGTACAGTTGCCAGGAATATCTCAGTCTTGTAGTTAATGCACTGCAAAATGTCAATGCTTGGCTATATGCTTGCTTTTCAAAGGTCTTGTATTTTCAGAAACTATTGTCAAGTCAGGAACACTGCCTGAGAGACATGGCCTACTAGCGAAACAAAACAGGGAAGAAAATCTTCGAGGTTTCTGTTCAGATTTGAAAACAGGAAAGAACAAATGCATAGGATGAACTTTCACCTACATCACGATATTAAGAAGCGGGAGACAGTATTATACATTCAGAAAGAAGCATTCCAGCATGGGGACTGGATTTATACGACGTAACCGATATTGCAAACAAGAAGACCAGAGACTTCATCTGACCAATCCAGACACATAGTAAAACTCAAATCTCAGATAGACCTAACTAGATTGCCAAAGATAGAGGTTGCCCTAAATGATGACCCTTGGCATTGTGCGTCACCCTGCCTTCTCATCATGGCCATCATCACAAGCGCGGCATCTTTGCCTTCTGATCATCTCCTGACCCATCGGGACCTGGAGTCGCAAACCCCTGATGAATCAAGTTCTGATCCAAGCTGACCAAGAGAAGTTTCTCTTGGTCTGCTTAGAAAGTGAAGGAATTGAAGGGCTTGTGAGTGCCTTTTTGTAGGTGTCTGCGGTGGCAGGATCTTCTCAGCATATGCTTTAAAGGAACAACTTTTTGTCCTCCACTCTGTATAAGTCACCAAACATCCTAGAAATCCCAAGGAATCTTCTGTGACTTCAGCTTCACTCTCTCTCTCCCCTCCCTCCCTCCCTACTTGGGCCTGAAATGGCACATAAGTAGTTGCTGCAAACATCAGACTGGTGATTACATCGGCAAGCAAATCAAGGCCACGGAAATATCTTATATTCTACTCCTAGACGATAAAGCGTTGGGTTCTTCACTAAATCTGATCTACGCAAAAGGAGCATAAGGGCATATTCCGAATTGGGGGATTCTAATTTAGACTTCATTCCTTGTAGTTAATGGTCAAAAATTTGGTGCATCTACACGCGTAGAGCATGGGAAGTCATCTCTAGGCAGGCAAGCTAAATCCTCAAATGAGGAGTCTCTCTTTTTCAGCTGAAACCAAACGAGAAACTGCTCAGTTTCCCATCAGTCCTCCATCGCATGATGATCAGATCGAATCCAAACATGAGCAGTCAAGCTTTGACAGCATGCACCACTCATGCGAAGGAACGTGCCAATAACTTTTTGATAAGGTGATTGCGGGACACGATTGTCTCACTTCTCATGTGACGCGTGGTACATCAAATGTATGATAGTTTTTCTCATGGTCGCCACAACAGAGAACGGAATTTGACTACCTGGTGAAGAGATTTCGAGCAAATTTGAGATGAAATGGAAATTAATCACATGATTTGGTCCGAATGGTCGATAAAATCAGATACTATCATGACGGTTCCTCCCGTTCAATTCATCAAACAAATGATTTCCTTTGAGTCAAATATTATTTACTACCGACCACACTTACTGAAACTTTCACATATTTTAACAATTTCATTTCGTGAAATTATTACGACATAACATTTACAGTCAGTCGTATCGGACAACTAGTGTACACTTTAAGAGGCTTAAGATGCTATTTCAATTCCTCATTTCTGTTGTTATTTATAATCTGACATTTCAATTGCTTCGTTCCACTTGATCAGATGATGCCCTAGACCGTTTCGGGATCAAAACCATATTACCTTTTGGGCCAAAAAAAAGAAGTGGAAGAACTGACAACTTGGTGGCCTAACAATTATGAGAGATCTTTATGTGCTCTGAAAGGACCTTTTCATCTGTCCATCTCAGGAACAGAGCTCCAGATATTCTTCTCTCTCTGTCATTTTCCAAAATGAAATAATTACATATTCGGAAGATACAATTATTGATAACGTGATTTTTCCTAGAGAACTTGCCATGTACTAGACAAATAGGAAATTTCTTATTCACATTTGAGTGTATCTGAACCGTTGATAATGTAGATCCCATCATGCGCTTGGGTGACGATTCTTGTTATCAATGGTAGTGATGAAGTCGTATGGCAGGATTGGCTTGCCTCTCACATGTTGGCAACGCACGGTACACCCATTGTATGATCGTTTTTCTCATGGTCACAACAAGAAAGATGGAACTTGACTATCAAGTAAAGAGATTTCGAGCAAATTTGAGATAAAGACGGAAAATTAATCGAATGATTCAGTACATCAGCGAATATGGTTAATAAAATTAGATGGACTACCATGATGGTTTCTTATGTCCGAGCCCTACAAGAAATGATTTCCCTTGAGCTGACTACCAAGGGTAATTACTAAAACTTCCACATATCTTAACCATTCCATTCGTGAACTTATTATGACATAACATTCGCATTCAATTTTATTGAGCAACTAATATACACTTAAAGAGGCTTATGAGACTATTTTGATTCCTCAATTTCCATTATTATTTATAATTCGACATTTCAGTCACTTCATTTTACTTGATCAAATGACCCCACACATAACCCTGTTTCAAAATCAGAACCGTGTTATCTTTTGGGCCCATAACAAATTAAGAGGAAAAGGGGACATGACAACTTTGTGACATAGCAATTACGAGAGATTTTAAGGTGCTTTGGGAGGATCATTTCAATCCCATCGAATGAACAAAGCTCTAAAATTCTTTACATTCCATCATTTTCCAAAAAGAAATAATTACATTATCGAGAAACACAATTATTGATGACAGAGGACCTACATGAGATTAGTCGATAAATAATTGATGACAGAGGACCTACATGAGATTAGTCGATAAATAGGAAATTTCATTTCCATATCCTTGTCCATCTAAACCGTCGATGATGTAGATATCATTGTCGTTATCAACGGCGGTGATGGACCCAGGTCCAGGTAAAATATTACCCAAGATAAAACGGAGCAACTGACTCTCTCACCGCTTTAAAGGCAACTCCGGTTTCTTTTTTCGGAAAATGTCACAAATGGTGCATAAACTTTCATCTAATGTTTAATTTTATCCCTAAGCTTTCAATTTACTCAATTTGGTCCCTAAACTATCGACAAATGTTTCATCTAGTCCTTCCGTTTGTCCAAACTGTTAAGTGATGACGTGGAGCATTAATTGATGATGTGAAAATAAGTTGGATTACTAGAATTATGAGTCAATATATATCTTAAAAAAGGAAAACAAATTAAGGGTTAGCTAGAGATGAGAGCATTGATCACAAAAGCATAAAGAAGAATTGGTTATGTATCTTTCTTTTTTTTTTTTACGGTGGCCACAATTTGACCTGTTTTAAAGGTAATTTCCATATGTCATTTTTTATTTTATATTAAGAGACTAAAAGCCATGTAAGCCAATTCCATTAACTTTAATTAATGGAAGTACGAAATAGTCAGGGATTAGATCGGACATTTATCGATAATTCAATGACCAAATCGAACAAATTAAAAGTCTAGAGATGAGATTGCATGTTAAGTAGAAGTTTATGGACAGTTTGTGACATTTTCCCTTTTTTTTTCCCCGCTTCCTTCCAAAAAGAAAGAAAGCCCTGAAGACAGAACTCCTCACCGTCGTAGCTTGAGCTCCCGCATTTTCCTTCCTGTACGCCCTCTCGACGAATCGTCTTTCCACTTTCATCTCCACTATCTTTGCGTACGTATGCTGTTCCGCCAGCTTCATCCGGGAGGAGCTTTTGACGTCCTCTTTATGAATTGCACGTTTTTCGTACGTCGCCGGACGGTTCGGTCGCTTGCTAGCAGTATGCGCTGGCCGATGGCCACGGTGCCGGATGAGTCCCTGAGTGACTTGGATTCCATTTCGATCTTTTGATGTTTGTGTGCGTTCATACATCTGGTTTGAGTACTCTACTTGCGAGGGTTTATAGGAGTGTGATATTGAAACGGAGACACGTCTGGCTTGCGTTAGTTGTCTGGCACACATCTGGTTGAGTACTCTATTTTTGACTTTGAAGCTCATAGCAACATAGTGATTATGGTTTGTTTACTTTGACCAAATGAATTTCAAGGGAGGCCTAAATGGCTTTCTATCATCCTCTACTCACCAGTTGAAATCGGGTGCTGGTGATAATCTTTTCCGTTGTTTTTGATGTGAGTTCTGTTTCAGAAGTTATGTTTGTTTACCTGTTATTGGACTTATTGAAAAGAATATTGCTGAGAAATCCGATACTTCGGGTAGATGGCTAGTCATTCGGGGACTCAAAAGGGGCTGGCGAGGCAATCGGTGCCAATTGCTGCTCTGAGGAAACACGATTCTGGTTGCTACTTGTGGATGTGTGGAAGCTGCAAATTTCGGGCAATCTGCTGCTCTTTTATTGTATGGACAAAGGTGAAAGCAGTTGCCATAAGGGCTGTTCTGTTTTTCATTGACAAAACAATAATTCCACAATTCTACGCTGACCAAGATGAATTGTCAAGTTGGAGTAAGCTAGGCAATACCATCCTCCACATTGAACTCCGTCGATGGGCTGACATACTGCTTATTGCTCCACTGTCTTAGAAGATTGAAGTATTTTGATCGTGGAACCGATGAAATTGTATGCAGAGAGTAATTGGTTTTGTTCAATATAGTGCTTGTTGCCTTTTCATTCCCCCCTTTGGTTTTAGATTAGACAATTTGGAGTTGAAAGTTTTGTCTAATCTAGGCCCCAGTTAGACAGAAAGAAGAGTTTATTCTAAACTTTGTACCTGAGAAGCGAGGGCAAAACTTAGTCCTTAATAGTTGATTTTAGTACATCTTCCTTTGGCCCAGTGGAGTCTCAGGAGCATGTACATCTGGTGTGCTGCATTTCTAGTGTCAACATGAATCTTATCGCAGAGAACTTTATGATGGAAACTCATCTTCATCTTGCTGTTGAAGCTTCCAAAAGAATTATATTCCGAACTTATGAAATTTTAGAAATATCATCGTAGTCATCTCTGTGATGCTCCACAAGCTCATGGTGGAGGACTCTCGTAAAATGTCCTTTATAACAAAAATATTCTGTATACTCTTTGGTCAGTGGTGGCTGATTGAAGTCATTCGGTCATCTTGCTTGAGTTTTTATGCAGCCACTAAGAGAGCTCTTATTTATGTGTTTCTGTTCTGTTCCCTGCAAATTTTTTATCTAGAAGAAGGCCATTCTTTTCGCGACGGCAAAACAGAATACACAGTGTATGTCCATAACTAGATTTTGCTTTAATATATGACAAGAATGAGTTAGTAATTACCAGGTAGTGTTTGATTCATGTTCCTGTATATTTATTTTCGGTAGGCACTCCGGTTTTGCAGATCCGTAATGTGCACTGTTCTTTCATCTACAAGTTATATGACAAATTGGTCAGAAGCTAATGAAAGGCTGTTCTAACTTCACTTTGCTTTTGCTTTTCTAATTTATTTCTGAAATCCACTTCGTTGTAGATTGCTGGGGGTTTGTGCGACAATTTGCTGGCCTGCATAATCCGAGCGTGGGATTACACCAAACCGTTTTCTGTTGCACCTTCCATGAATGCCTTCCTGTGGAGAAATCCTTTCACAGAACGTCATCTAATGTCACTCGACGAGCTTGGGATTGCTCTTATTCCACCGATCTCAACGAGTCATACGGGAGATCATCAAGACGGGCGCTATGGTTCTACTCTTTACAATCGAGTCAGCTATCAAAGTTTACTACGAGACTCGGTTGCCACTCGGGCGGTGGTAATGCCAAGCAGGAAGTGTGAATATCCCAGAAAAATTTTGGGACTTGACTACTGTGGCCATTATGCTCATCGTTGCCTCTGTTCTTTCTGGAAACCAGGTTGCTCTTTTCGTACATAAAATGGTTCCACTGGCGTGTCGATGCTAAACCATACCTTCATAAATCTCAGTCAAATGGCGATTCCTTCATCGCGATGCTGGAGGAAGTCGACGGTACAGTTCCTCTACTGCTTCTGTAATTCCATCTGGCTGTTGGATGGTGAGCAATTTGAGGGTTACGCTAGAAGCCTTGTAACTAGACCTGGCTAGAAAACTCGTTGCTCGAAATGCCGATGATGCTTCGAATTCATGTCGTGTTTGAGTTTGAACTCGAGCTGCTTCGACTCGTGCTTGACCTGATCAAACCCGAGAGTGTCTCGCAGCAGGGACGGCACGGGACACAAGGCTGCACCGTCGACGCCGTCAATGTGCTTCCGTGCGCCGCTACTCGAGCCTACTACTAAAATATCTTTTAAACCTATGGTAAGAATCAAATTTGCCTCCTCGAGGGGTACTAGTTCCCCAAAATTCAGGATGAAATTTATGATCTATGGCTGACGTCACTTTCTTCATTTGTATATTAATCGATTCCAATCCAGCACTCAAACAAAGACAAAAAAAACACCAAAAAAAGGAGATTCTCTCAAAAAATGTGTTTCGAAGAAAAGAAAAAGTTATGCCTCGGAAGTCGCGTATAATCATCCAATAGCCGCTCCACAGAGAATTAAATTAAAGCACTGAAATTTTTCTACGAAACTTTTCTAGCCGTTGGCCGCCTCAGCCTGTTCAAATTCAAAAACCAGCACGCCCCTCTTCTCCAATTCTTCATCGTCACGCTTCGAGCTCGCTCTCTCTCTCTCTCTCTCTCTCGAATTCCTCTCCGGCGTCGGTGCTCCATTCGCGGCGAGACTCCATGGGCGTGAAGATGCAAGAAGCGCTCCAGACTCCGCCCGCCGGAGGAGCCGGAGCCGGAGACGACAACGACAGCAAGCTCCGGCACAAGCCCGGCCGGAAGCCTCTCCAGCCGCGGAACTCCCCCGCCGCTCTTCCCTCCGCCGACCGGCCGAAGCCAAAGCCCGAGAGGATCGGGGTCGGGATCGGATCTCGCCGGTGCTTGCCGAGTCGGACAAGGAGAACCGCCCCTACCTGCCGCCGGCGTCGCCCCTCGCCGCCGCGGCTCCTCCTACTCCTCCGCCGGCGCCGGCGAAGGTGGAGCAGCTGGACGCGTCGCTGGCGGAGGAGCTGGTGGCGGTGAGGAAGAAGCTGGAGAGGCTGAGGGCGGACAGGGAGAGGACGGAGGCGATGCTGAAGGAGAGGGACGGGGTCCTGGTGGCCAGGATGCGGGACGTGGAGGAGAGGGGGGAGGCTCAGAAGCTGCTCGAGATCGAGGTGGATCGGCTGTACCGGCTGAAGCAGCTCAAGCTTTCGCTCGAGGTAAGCCGCGCTCAGCACCGATGGCAGCGCCGGCGACAGATTTCGATCTCGATTTATTTTTATTTTTTTTAGTGGAGATTCGCCGGCTGAGAAAGTCTGGGGTTTTTCCTGTGTTCTTCTTTTGTGTTGAATCAGAGGGTGTCGCCGATCCGATCGCTGAGAGAGAGGTCTCACATCAATCAGGTACGCATGAACCGCCATTTTCTTCCGATCGCAGTCGTGGTCGCGGCGAAATAAGTACCGTGACCAAGGGGCAAGCGACGGACTGAATCAAATCCAAAGTTTTGTTCGAATCGAATCGAATTGAACCAATCTAAATCTTGTTCAGCGGCTCGGTTGATTGAACAGTTTTGGATTCGTGCCTAATTGCATCATCTCTTCTATTGATCAGATTGATGCTCTTTCCTTTCGACAGCTCGATTACTGATTCTTTTTTTTCGACGATTTCTTTTCAGGAATCGAAATTGGAGAACAGGGAGGAATCGACTGGGGAATGTGAAGCGCCGAGTCCGAGTCCGAGCTCCGTTTCTTCGAAATTGAGTGCAGATGTGGATTGATTCGACACGGGTTTTCTTGTACTTGGGTTTTGATTCGGAATTTGTTTGTAACTTCACTTTCCTCGTTGAAGTACATAGGAAAAGAGATTTTGGCAAAAGCATCGCGTGATAAGCGAGTACCATGGGAATCCGGCATGTCCACGGTGTCCGACATGTGGGCCGATCGCGAACTTGGAGCAGGGCATTCCAGGAGGACACGGTCCCGTGTCGTCGAGACGCCCGACGGCGCACTCCATGAACTGCTTCTCATATGGAGGGGATCCATTCAACTCTATCGTTTCGTTTAAGTTCTGTTTCGCCACCGTGGCTTGTGAATTCAATCCATCCTCTTGAAGGAATTATCTTACATTGAATCCTTAAAATGGCTTTGTACAAGTTGAGAGTTCCTTCAAGTGATTTTGATTTGCTTCTCTTGCCTCAGTGAGCCATGTTCTATTGGTTTTTCCTCCAATGAGAAACAGGAAAACTCAAGACAACAGTCCATCCTAATTGGTGCTAAAATCATGGCTAAGTTTAGAGCTTTGAACATGTTCTCTCACTTTGTTCTTCAGATGATCTCCAGGCGGGGCGGGTTTCGTGTAGCAAATCCAAGTTAAGGGTCTTGATGCTGCAAGCATTGAGCAAGTTTGTCATGCTCCTTTCCCAGCTTTCATCGTTTGCACCATGTTCCGATTACCCAAAGATTTCTTTACCATGAATCACGACAATTTGCGAAGCGGGTACTGGAATTGTACAGGTACCGACCACGGTTGCAGCTTTAAAGCGCGCCGTGCAAATATGTGGTAAGCATCTTCACCACAATAGGTTGGAAATTGATGGTGTCGTGCTGCTCGGGCTATTGCTCGCCCTTTTGCTGGCAATGCAGCAAGCAGGGTGCACGAACAGTTCATGGTAACGCTTGGGATAAGCAGAGTACCCAGATGGAATCAAGGAGTGAAATAACGAGGTAACAGTTAACGATCCACACATAGCTGCCCACCCCTAAACTCGCGACGGCAAAGATTAATCTTCTCTTCATTTCGATAATCGAAACAGGCGGAGCACTACACACCCGTTACCATGAACACTAGCCAGGGAAGAAAAACAAGCCCCAACTCCAACTTGCAAGTGCAACAGAATTCATTTAGACAGGTAATTCAACTCTTCAAGGAACCAGCCACTGAATTCAAAACACTGCCCTTATCTCCGACTTGTACAGCGGAAAGGTAGCAGAGGATTAGCTTAGCATTAACAAGATAAACTCTGATGAACGACAACAAACATCCCAATAAAGCTAACGACTTGATGTTTCCTGCGGGAGGACTTGCGACAATTTTACCATGCCAAATAACAAACACAAGCTACTTAAATTCCCTCAACTGCACCGGTACAAAACAGACCACATTCTTTAAAATCTGCACATTACCTTTATGAAGCAGTCGACTTATTTTAAAAATCTAACATGCAAAAGAGCAATTTCCACAACGGCCACGACCATACATACGCGGTGATTGTGACAGAGAAAGAGAAGTAATGCACCGCAAGCAGTAGGATTTACCTCAGAAACTCGTATGCAGGGCAAGCAAGCGTGCTGATTGATTTTACCCCAGAGAGCATGTTTAACAACAACCAGTACCAAGGTATTCATATCAAAAGACTTCCAAGAGAAATTGATGAACAGAGTTATTTAAGATACAAACCAAGAAAAGCAGTTCGTTGAAATATAGATTGAAAGAGAGTCTGAGGAGAATTAGTTCTGGCTACTACTTCTAATTAAAACAGAAAACTCTTATCACCCAAGGTAGGCCATATCACCCTCACTACTCTCAGCCAATGCGGTTGAGATCCTGAACAAGAATTAAGGCCTCTTAAGGAGCACACTGCACCTATTGTTGAGCTATGAAAGCCTATATTAAACATGATCTATGAATTCTGCAAAGCCTGCATCCGCAGACAACTATATTCTACAGAAGACATGTGTTGGTGGTTGTCGTCAGGACCTCAGCCACAGCTGCGGATAATGCCCATGTCTAATCTTCCAGCAACAAACGAGCAAGCGAGGACAGTCTCCTGAAATTAAAGATGATTTCATTGAACAACTGATGACAACCCATACAACAAATAATCAGCAGCTGTTCCATCTGAATGGCTGGATTGCGCAGATCAGCAGAACTTCCAGTGATTATTACAATTTACACAAGTCACAAAAGTCGTCATAGGCTCATCTGCACTCCTAGTTTGCAACTGATAATAAGTAGTCTTCCGCTGGCCACAGCGACCACACTTGAACTGGTCAGTTGTGGCTTTTGGTGGGCCACCACGTTCACAGTCGAACAAAGCTTTCTCTTTAATTTGGTGATTCTCACGCTGCCTTTGATCACTGGCCATTTCATCTGGGGTCATTGTGATGAGCCTCTCTGGTTTGACCTCCCCAAGAAGAACTTTCCTTCTTAGGTCCGGATTGTTTGGGTCCTTGATGTTGAACATGATGGATCGATATTTGAATTTTTGGGTTCCATTGGACCGACCCATCTTCTCAAACATAATGGATTCAACAATGACAGCGACTCGGATTGGATCACATGCATTTACTTCATCCTTCATATCATCGTCAGCCTCGCTAGCAACCTTAGACAGTGCCTCAACAAGTAGTTCCCTAACTTTGTCACGAAGGGAATCATCGCACTTGACCAGTGCTGTCAACTTCGGAGGAGCATTCCTTCCTGATGGTTTCTTAATATTCAGTGGCTGTTTCTCCTCTTTGGATATACGCTCAACTTTGATACCTTCTTCTCTGCCATTATTCTCAGACATCAGAGCATGTGTGTCTACAACATTTTTCTCAACTTTGGTGGTCTGAGAACTTGAAACCCTACCCAACTTGGTCGAATCGCCTCTGTAAGTTTTCTCAACTTTCACCGTTTCTACATGTGAAAATTTATCCACCTTTACTGCACCTGCCTTCTGCTCCTTCTCAACTTTGACACCATCTGGTTTCTCATCTTTCTGCAACAATTTATCATCATTGCCGGACTTCTTTTTATTTTTGGCTGTCTCGTCAATGATTATCTTCTTCCAAATCTCAAGCACATCTGCAGCCATTGTTTTGATTGTTTCCATAGGATGTTTTGTTAGGTGCCTAAGCCGTTTCCCAACCTGAAAGGTATTGCCATCAAAGAAATCATGTGAGGATAACAAGAGAATATATGCAAGTTTCTCAAATAAGTGAAAACAAACTAGGAATAAAGTCCACCAGTGGATTCCTCCACCACAAATGCGTAAAACAACTAAGTAATAGGTTTTGGAATCATTATAAAGCAGGAAAGAACAGGTACCTGGGACAAGGACAACAAACTGAAAGCAAGTCCAGAACCAAGATTAGAAACCCGTGATACCAATTTCTCACGATCTTTTTAAAGGTATTTTACATGTGAAATTATCGCATTCGATAGTCTCTTCAAGCCTATTATTCCCCCCCCCCGGGCAAGGAAAAGTAAATTTTGTTTCTGCTGTATAATGAATATGCCACAATTCATCCTCTACTGAGCCTATGTATTCCAAAAAGAACAGTGTAAACCCACTGAAAACCTGAAATTTCATTGCAGAGAACCATCATCACTAAACCCCCAAAGAAAACAATTAATACAAAGGATATGCGAATCGTATCAAGGAGGTTTACCACATCCTAGAAAGCACAGCTATAACTAGCTTTTCCTCTAAACCAACACAAGATTTATAAATATGTGCATTGTGGCTGCATCAAGCCATCACGTGACAGCTTCGCTGCCTTGGCTGTAAAGGCCTTAATTATGGTCTAGAAAGCTCGTACAGCTTGTTCACCATCCCCCACCCCCCATAAAGGAAAAAAAAAAAAAAATATGCAGTCATTGCACCCCCTATCAAACAACCTTGCATGGCTTTAAAATTTTAAACTTATGGTACCAAACCAAGGTTTCTATGGATTCAGTCCTGTGGAAAAATACATATGTCAGGTCCATTGAGATAGTATCGTTGGTTGAGGCCCATCCCACGCAACCATCTCTTGTTTGGCACTCCCATAAGCAGATACAAAGGGAATTCAAGTACAAACTGCAGTGGCTAAAGTTCCAACAATCAAGATGAAATAATATTTTTCCTTATAGTATTGAATCCTTGACCTTGGCATAGTATCTTAATCACCGCCAGAATATTTCCTTTGTTTGACGACAACAAAGTTCTATCCAACTATCTGGACTCTGGACAGATGGCTATACACATACTAGAGCATGTAATCCAATACGTTTGGTGGGGAAAGACTTCTCTACTTTTAGGTGCCTCATGCGCGCATGCAATTTTCAGAGGTTGTTTCCTTCTCTTGACATCTTGACAACCATGACAATCCGCACGTAAAAGCACCAAAAAAGTTCAACAGTGGATTCCTCCACCACGAATGCATAAAACAACTAAGTAATAGGTTTTGGAATCATTATAAAGCAGGAAAGAACAGGTACGTGGGACAAGGACAACAAACTGAAAACAAGTCCAGCACTAAGATTAGAAACCCATGATACCAATTTCTCACGATCCTTTTAAAGGTATTTTACATGTGAAATTATCACATTCGATAGTCTCTTCAAGCCTATTATTCCCCCCCAGGTGGGGAAAAGTAAATTTTGTTTCTGCTGTATAATGAATATGCCACAATTCATCCTCTACTGAGCCTATGTATTCCCAAAAGAACAGTGTAAACCCACTGAAAACCTGAAATTTCATTGCAGAGAACCATCATCACTAAACCCCCAAAGAAAACAATTAATACAAAGGATATGCGAATCATATCAAGGAGGTTTACCGCATCCTAGAAAGCACAGCTATAACTAGCTTTTCCTCTAAACCAACACAAAATTCATAAATATGTGCATTGTGGTGGCATCAGCCATCACGCGACAGCTTCACTGCCCTTGGCTGTAAAGGCCTTAATTATGGTCTAGAAAGCTGTTACAGCTTGTTCACCATCCCCAACCCCGCAAAAAGAAAAAAAAAATAAAAGAAGAAAGAAAAATATGCAGAGTCATTGCACCCCCTATCAAACGACCTTGCATGGTTTTAAATATTTACACTCATGGGACTAAGCCAAGGTTTCTATGGATTCAGTCCTGTGGAAAAATACATATATTAGGTCAATTGAGATAGTAACGTCAATTGAGGTCCATCCCACACAACCATCTCTTGTTTGGCACTCCCATAAGCAGATACAAAAGGAATTCAAGTACAAACTGCAGTGGCTAAAGTACAAACTGCAGTGGCTAAAGTTCCAACAATCAAGATGAAATAATATTACTTCTCAGAATTAAATCCTTGACCTCGGCATAGTATCTTAATCACTGCCAGAATATTTCCTTTGTTTGACAACAACAAAGTTCTATCCACCTATCTGGACTCTGGACAGATGGCTGTACCACATACTAGAGCATGTACTCCAATACATTTGGTGGGGAAAGACTTCTCTACTTTTAGGTGCCTCATGCGTGCATCCAATTTTCAGAGGTTGTTTCCTTCTCTTGACAACCATGACCATCCGCATGTAAAAGCACAAAAAAAGTCCAGCATTCTAGTAAAAAGTACCATCAACCAGGTAGTAGCTACTGGATATGGAAGAAATAGTCAACTGCCCACAATTGCTACGGCATTGCTAGAATTACTTAACCAACAACAAATACCCACACTGAATACACACATAATAAAAAGCAATGTCTTTAGAACAAGCTAAATAGAGAGGCCAATAGAAGGAGCAAAATAGGGTTTTTCTTGCTCTGCCTTATTCATAAGAATAGCAAAATTAGCAAAGAACTCAATTCCGAAACCGATAGATCAACGCCAGCACTCAACTGCATCACTCAAATTAAGCAGGTCGTCCCCTACTAATTCAACTGTTCACCAAGTAAAAACCACAACTCTGTAATTCCTCAAAATTGCATTCCCAAAGACTCAAAATCCTACATTTCTCCACTCTAATCTCCCACCGTAGTCCTGCCCTTCAAAGAAAAATTTACCTGGGTGGCAACAAGGGCGTCATACGACACCGGGAAGCTCTTGAGCCGCTTCAGCGAGTCCACGCACCGCGAAACCTCGGGGCCACTCGACGACACCCCGTCGCCGGCCGCGGCATCGGCTGCCTTCTTGGCCCGCTCGAAGAGCTCCACCAGCTCCTTGTCCATCGGGTTGCGGACTCCGGCGACTTCCCCTAGAAACCCATCACGACCCAGAAATTGATCAGACAAAAAGACGAACGGGCGCACGTCAATTACCAACCGCAAACTCAAACAAGCGAGCAAGAAAACCAAGAAAATCGGACCACGGAAGGGCGAGAAATGAAGGGTCGGAGAGAGATCTGGCGTAATTACCGGAGGTAAGTCGGATGAGGGCGGAGCACAGCGGGGGGGCGGCGGCGTCGGAGGAGGCTTTAGTCGCGCTTCGGAATTCCCTTCAAGATTTGCTGTGCCTTGTCCGCCGAGCAAGATTGCCTATATAAGAGGAGAGAGAGAGAGAAAGAAAGGAGAGGGGAATTGACCTGGAGGCAACCTGACGGGGATCGACGGTGGATATCGGGTTCCTAAGATCCTGTTCCGAGAACGGACGGCTGGTGATCTGTCCACGGCAACATAGTCGACTTTCCTGTTTTGGGGAGGATTTTTTTGTTACAAATGAAGTACCCAATTGTGGAATCACGATCTTTCGGATTCTAGCTTCCTATGGGATTGTAATTTTGATTTGTTTATCTTTATTTTAGTGATTGTTGGAGAATCTTTTTTGGAAGGAGGGTGCAGGACGGCCGGCCGGACGTGTTGCTCGGGTCTGGTTCGGGATGCATAAAGGTCGAGGTCCGAGCTGAAGTTCGTGGGTGAACTCTCCGGCGAGAGAATTCACATACCTTTTCGACATGTCGAGCTCGCTATTTCTAGATACATCGGTGCCGGATGCCTGAGGCCGATTCTCGGGACCACGGTCCCATCAGCTCGTCCGAGATTGGTTGGGATGGAAGGCAGTGCCGGAGGCGACTAGTCGGAGTTGGCCGGCGACCTTAAATGCCGGGTCACACTCATCAATGTGATGGATCCACTCATGGTCCTTCTTGTGGGCCGAGCTTGTGGTAACTTGGGCTTGTGTGAGTTCAGTCTGGTCAGTGAATGCACTTACACCCGTGGGCCCTCCTCATCAATTTTGGGCCCAAGTCATGGGCCGACAAAATCGGGTCAAGATTTTTTTCCCATCTCGACGCGGTATTAAAGACTCGTCAGGAGCAGTTTCCGATTGACGTTGGTAGTATTTCCGCAACAACCTTTTCACACGGTCTCCATCAAGAAAAGTCTCTACCCCGCCGGATTCCGACACGTGTGCAACTCGTAATGGTCTTCACGAATAGGTAATTTCACTGCCAATTTCAAGGCGCTGCCGTCTCTTCCCTGTTTTCCCCCTTGCTCAAACCTCGACCCCCACCCCCAGCCACCTCCGTAGCACCCCGGCGCAACCTCAACGGTGGTGACCACGGCAAGCACCGCCCCGGCATCGATGCCGTCTGTCTCTCCAGTTGATTTTGATGAACATATGAGTTCTAGAGCACATCAAGGAACAAAGTAAATAACATGTCAGAGAGGTACCTTTTCTTCGAGAGGTCTTCTTTGAGCCAACCAACAATTAGGTGTGTCCGTTTGGATAAGAAGTTTATCTTGACTGTATAGCAATCTGAATGAATCTGCACCCGTTCATTTAAGACACATTGCTCGTCTCCTCGTTCACACTCTCTCTATCACGGGTCAAAGTCAACAGTTTCGCCCGAGCTCGACGGTCACGGCAGAGCTCGACATGAGGTATCGGGCCCCACTCGTCTCTCGATTGATGAGGAGGGCCCGAGCTATCCTCTATATTTGATGGCTTGATGCCACTCTTGTGGCCTTCAAGGACATCAAGGTGACGCCAAGCTCTCGCATGACATCAAAGTTTATGCTAGCATCTCTCTCTAATTATTTTCATAATAGTTCTATACTCGCTACGGAACGTTCGATTTAAATTATAATTACTCTGTATCACCCGCAGCCCAAAGGTTCAAGATTGACAAGTTCATCACCGCAACCCTATAAAAAAATCAGCGATTGTAAAATCTCTGTCGTAGAATGTGTGACACATCTAGGTACTGCCATACGAACTGTCTATAATTATGCTCACCATGTGAACAGAATCGTGACCTCATAAAGACAAGTGATCCTTTGCCACTCAGTCAACCACCGTGGCAATACTACGAACTTGCGTGGAATTTACTCCAAGGCCAATCCCCATCAAGAGTATTAAATAGTCAGTCTTCTCGACAAGATAATATTGTAAAACGTACTAGAATAACAACAACCTTATATGACTATTCGATGCCCCAATCGCCAGTCGCTATTGAAGTCATCTAGAAATCCGACGTGAGGATGACTATAAGCACGATGACTCCAAAACTTGGCTCCTCAGTGGAAATTATTGCTAACCTTGAAAAAGTCTGCCATTGATGTCGACACTAAGGTTTAGATTATTAATTTTGTGTTATAAAATGCTTTATGCATATGGTCATTAGGTCACTCTATCTTTTGACTAGTCAAACTACATTCAAAACCCTAATTATTTCATGGATCTTTCGTTTCTTTGGCAGTGTCGAGGTTGGAAGTTTATATCTTCCGATTTCTTTTTTGAAAGAGATGAGTCTCACGTCTCCATCGAGCCTCTGTCTGATGGGAACACAACAGCAAAAAATAATATTGTGCAAGATACGTAGCAGTGGATATCGCAATTTGTCCAAAATTATAGGAAATATGTCGTATATCCGAATAAGATTCGAAAATGAGGTTTTCATTAGCTTGCTTCGAGCATGTCGTAATTCTGAATTACTTGTATAGATTTAACTCATCTATTGAGAATAAAAATAGTTATGAGGAACGTTGGTATCTAAAGATTGAGTATTGTTCCGACATTTTATTATTGGAAAAAGAAATCAAGAGAAATCTAAAGAACAAATATGAAATGGAATTAAGTTGAAGTACTATTATGCGAGTATAATTCAAAGCATATTATATGCATGTACATTCTCGTACTCAAAATAAAAGAATATTTTTTTCATAACCTTAAAGAAACACGAAATATAAAAATTTTATATTAAAAGAACTATTATAAGACTCAACTCATGGCAAGTAAATATCAAACCATTTAATGAAACCACACTTAAAATATAGGGTTAATATTTCGAAAAACTCCAAACCGATACACTTATGACAAATTTATTCAAAATTAACTTTTGACGACAAAAAACTTGAAACTAGTATAACTATAATAAATCCATCCTAAACTAATTTTTGGCTACTACATTTATGATAGATTTATCCTATATTAGTTTCAATTAAATTGAATTAATACTATGAAAATCACAAATTAATATACCTGTAACAAACGATAAGTAAAACTCCAAAAATGTATACTTGTCAACTGTTATGCACATTCACCTTAGCAATTTGACGATACAATTTACAAAAATTAAAGGAGGGTAAATTTAATTTGGGATGTTTAGTAGTCAAAAAATTAATTTACGGCAAAGTTATCACAAGCGTGTCAATTTTAAATTTTTCGTGATATTGATTCTAAAATGCAAAATCAACCTCCACCATTAAGATCTTCTTCAATTTCTCTCTCTTTCCACTTTAAGTAAAGTCCATATATACAAAACACCCCACAACTTCATGCATTGGATAAAACAAGAATCGAAATTCAGACACATGACCCTAATCTAGAATAGCTCCCATTTGGTCACTCATAGAATATAACAGCAACCTTTGTTGATTTGATGCCATTCATTAACGTTCTTTTCGTTGTCCTTCGCAATTGCCCAGTGGCATCAATCCATTTCCGCACCAACATCATCTTCGACCGACGTTTGAACTTTCACGAAAACCGGAAGATTAGTTTATCGTGGGTGTCGTCATCCAATCATATTTTTATCACATATATTCCGAGCGCTGTCGTGCTGTCTCCTTGAGAAAACAAAAGGACAAGCAAAAGCGGTGGGGGACGGGGCCCGACCTAATTTTTCCTGGTCGCAATAAATTTCTGTTGGGGACCGGTGGGATTGGTGACTCCAAAGGGCTAGCTACAACGTAGGAAAGCAGATGCATGGCGAGATTCGGAATGATTGGAACACCGCAATGATCACACGACCTCGTGGACGTCGAGGGCAGCACTGCACCGAGCTGAACTCCTCCCCAATGGAAAGAGAGATTCGTGTTGGGAAGGCATCCCCAAAATATCTTTGTTTAGTATATAGAAGTGGAGACTGCTTTTTGATGAAGATTTGGTTGGTAATCAAGATCTACATTCATGGAGGGATGAAGGGGTTATAAGTTTCTGGAAAATGTGTTAGCTTAATGTGGAAGTAAGTTTAGAGCAATGGGACGACAAATCATATTGACTCAGAATTTTTTTCGTCTACATAATTTGTGATCATTGGATCGTCAGATCAGAAGACTTGGCTCATAGACATAAACTATATACATCTTGGTTCACTGTTGTGGATTAATTGCATCGGTGACTATTGGAGGATCCAGTAATTACTTAATCTATAGCAAGGTTGTAGTGGAATAAGTTGAGTTATTGTGATGCGACGGTTAATACATTTACAACGAGACGGTATTTGCACTTTTTTGCTGAGCCAGTGGATTTTGACCTAATTGGATTGTTATAGCTGAAAAAGAAGAGTCCACATATTGGAAACTTTACAAATCTCGCTTACAATTTCTCTTTTTCCGAACTCTTTAAAATCCATTGTTAATATTGCTAGTTCATTTGCGCATAGAGGCAAGGTTTTCAAAAAAGGGTTGATTCTACGTGTTTCATTTTATTTGTTCAAAAACCAAATCACCCCTCTCTCTTGGTTACTTATTCAAACCTAACAATTGATGTAAAAGATTTTTTTGAATTGAAATTGATTATTTAATGAAAGATCATACCATGATGTTCAAATTGGTACCCATTAATACATTGTTTATGTAAACCCAATTCCCCCCAAAAGCTTGACCATGAAATTTCAAGCAAACTAAATTTCTAAATTGCTTCATACTATATCAGTAATTTGATTGAAGCTTTATCCTGGTAATGCCCTCACATGTACCTCATAGCATGCTTTTGCTATCTATACCTTTAAAAGTGATTTGATCATCAATTTGGGCATTACTACAGTTCTTCGTTTTACCCTTTTACGAGCTAACTTTCTATTGTGTTGGTTTGTCGCTTTTCCGTTTTGGTCCCTCAGCTTCACATTGTCCCACTAAGTAGAGGATTAAATTGGCCTGAGTTTGATGGGAAAATAGTTTGTTGGGTGTAGGAATGAAAAAAGGCATATACTGTAGGGACGAATCCGAAGGCAACCCACACATCTCTAGTAGGACCGGAAAATGTACTTTACCATTAAAATATTTACCTTTTTTAAAATTATCCCTGATAAGAATAATACTTGACGTGTTACACGAACTTATATAATTTAAATGAATGTGTAGACAGGTGGATTCGAAATACAAGATCATTGATTTGTTTATCTATTTAATAAGTAAAGCAAATCATGTAGCACATCGATCCTAATAAACTATCAAAACCTAGCCAGTGCCATTTTTGGTACCTAGAGGTCATCGACGAGTTCGCTCTCCGGCCATGTGGGCCCATATAGATTAACTTCCACTTTTCAATCCTGCTTCTTCTGAACCTTGCAGTTGGCACACTTTGGCCTATTTAAAATTCGAAATCTCCTAAAACTTTCACAGAAATCGGATAATTTGACACGTAAATACCTATCTAAATTTTTTCAACGATTTTCTGAAATTCGGGATCCATAAAATTCGCGACCAATCATCGAGCGAGGACACATGTGGCTAATCCGGACATAATTAAAGTTAAAAATATTATTCGATTGGTCCAAGAAAAAAATAGAATAATTGAGGTGTGAACGGGGCGGGGTTTTCTCGACACGCACAACTACTCTGGTCTTGTCCTTTAGCTTAGATGCGGGAAGGGCTATTATCGTCAAATCACGAGCATTAATTATCATCGCTAGATGTGAAAATTTAACCCACGCGCGTCTCGGTGAACTCGGCGTAGACGCACGATGACGTCACGGACGTGACGTACGGGCCGTGAGATCACTCGCTGTTCGTAATGGGCGTGACGGAGCGGCCCCCCACTCAAACAATCGCTTCCCCACGCGCGTGGGCGGCACCCTCCACCTAACAGTCTCCAGGGTCTAACACCTCGCGATGTCCCTTATTTTTCTGTCGGGATAATTATAAATCCAATGAATGCTTAAATTATGGCCCAATATTTAATATCGTCCTTGATTTTTTTAATTTATTCATGATTCTTAAAGTCCATTAGACTTATTTTGATTGAAAATTGATGACATGAATGACGATCATTCTACATAACGTGATCGACGTTGATATTAATATTTTCTAAATTTTTTGAATTTTTCTTCTCTCTCTCTTTTCATTTTCTTTCTTTTACTATTAAGGGTGGCCTATGTTGCTGGCCACTGGCCAAGGATCGGCAATCCTCATGATCCCTGTTGGACACTGGGCGAGGGCGCGCACAGTCTCAGTTGGAGGCTAGTAGTCCTTTGCTAAGCCTTAACAACGAAAAAAGAAAAACATAATGAAAAATTAAAAAAATAAATAATTTTTTTAAAAACTTATGTGTTAGCGTTGGTTATATCAAGTAAGATAGTCGATATCTATGTCGTTAATTTCTGGTCAAAATTGACCAAATGGATAACAATGGCAAATTGTTAAAAGTTTTAGGACTAAATTGATCAAATTAAAATATTTAGTATTGAATTAGAATAATTATAATAAGTTTACAACTTTTTTTCTAGTAATTTTCCTTGCAAAAGCTTTATCATGCAAAGGTGACACTTAATGAAGCATGTCGATAAGAGAGGAAATTTTTCGAAATTAAACACGAGTGGTAATTAATTTCACACTGATATTGCCATAAGGGACAGCACCCTCACTCAAAGGATATCTAGGACCCACGATAATAGATGAAGAGGTTTTGTTTTTGAGTTAGTCCATCTCTACATTTGCCATTCTATCGACACGATAGTTATCTACGTTGTTATAAGACATGACAACAGGTGAATAAGTTCGTTGCCCAGTTTCGATTATAATTACATGTAAGAAAATCAATTTTACAATACAAGGGTGTCACATTTTCAAATAAAAATCTTCGTCGAAACAACAATCAATATACCAAACAAACATGTATAACCATGGGTGCACGCTTGAGAGCACATAATTCATTCACATGAAAGATATGTCCAACCCATTAATATATTTCACTTATATTTATCAATTCCCTGGCTCGATGCTCTTTTTGTGAAAAAATTGTCAAAAAAGTCTCAATATATTATAATTTTACCAATTCAGTTACAAACCTTATAATAATGCCAATTGAGTATTAAATTTTTTTTCATATTTTGTCAATTTTGGTCGGAAATCATTAAGATAAATATTAAGTATCCTACATGGTACTATCGACATTGATGTGAACGATTTTTAATAATATTTTAATTTTGTATTAATTTTTTTCCTTCTCTTTTTCATAGTTTCTTTCTTCTTTTTGTGCCAGCGAGGATTGTTTGGCCATTGCTGGCCACTAGGCGAGGGACACAGTGCCTCACTAGTTGTAAGGCTGCCTCACCTAGATCCGGGCAAGGCAGCCTTGCTGACTGCCGCAATGGTGTGGGCGAGTGCTGGTAGCGCCCTCACCGACTGTGGGTTGAACATCAAATGAATTCCACAACTAAGGTCCAGTTAAGTGTCCTTAGAACTGAACTTGTTGCCAGTAGGGGAAGCCTTAATGTGGCTTAACTCCTTAAAGGTCTCAGGAGTCGGCTTCAATGGTTTTCAGCTTCACCACCCCATAATGCCTACGCTTGCTCCACTTGGTTTGCTTCTATATAGATGATTGCAATGTAGAGAGAGAGAGAGAGAGAGAGAGAGAGAGAGAGAGAGAGAGAGAGAGGCAAATAGAGTGCGACCTCAACTTTGGTCTAGCTTTAGCTTGCCTAAGTTCACGAGCCCAGGTAACCATTATGTTGGTGAGGCAAATAGAGTGCAACCTCAACTTTGGTCTAGATCTAGCTTGCCTAAGTTCACGAGCTTAGGCATCCATTACATTGGTGTTCCTCCAGCTATTTTGACAGTTCTAGCCACTTCCTTCACAAATCATAAATCTGTAAATCAAGCGTCAGCAGAGAGAGAGAGAGAGAGAGAGAGAGAGAATGGGGGCGCGGGCAAAGAGAGTGCGACCTTGACTTTGGTCCAGATCTAGCTCGCCTAAGTTCATGAGCCCACGAAACCATTATGCCAGTGTTCCTCCAACTCCTTTGATAGTTCCAACCACTTCCTTCACAAATCATAGATTTGCAAATCAAGCGTCAGCCAACCTAGGCAAGTGGCCCTAATATTGCTCAACCCTTGGTGAGCATTGTTGAAGTAATGAGAACTACCATAGGCGTTGGAGGAAGGGGATGATGAATTAGGGGTAAGCATTGTTCTAAGGTAAAACCTATAACCTGAAAACTAGACCGGGGGAAATTTATCCAGTTCCAAGTTCGAAAATATGCGTGATAAGTTCTAAATTCCAAAAATTGGGCAACTTGTTTCGACGGGTAGATTTTAGATTCCAAGTTGGTGGAACTTGGAATCTAAAACCTATAATAAGTTTTTATGTTTTTCTTGGTTTATATCTTTGTGCAATCCTGTAATTGGTGTTCAATAATGAGTGTATAATCTGAAACCACTAGTTTGAACTTCTATCTTATGATCGAGACTTTTACTCTGTTAATATTTCATAAGTGAATTGTAGCAACAAGTAATGGTCATTAAATATGATAATTTACTATAATCATTCAATTAACAATATAGGCAGAACCTACATAAATTTTGGATTGGCTTTAGAATTTCTAACATGATAGGTTTCAAGTTTTAAGGTATACATGGTAGGTTTCAAGTTCTAGGTTATGTATAGTAGGTTTCCAGTTTCAGAGTATGCAAAGTAGATTTCAAGCTTAAAAAAATGAACTTATTCCAATGGATAGGTTCCGAGTTCCAAGTGGAACTTGTACGAAACTCGAAACTACTCACTTCTTATGATGAATAGTGCTAAGGGGTAAAAGAGAAATACAAAAACTTAAAAAGGGTTGCAATGCCCTTGCTTGTGATCAGTGAAGCTAGCCTCGACTAGACCATCGCAGTTGCGAGCAAGGGCTCGACGACCCTTGTCGGCCACAGTAAAGAAAATAAGAGAAGATGGAAAAGAGAAGAAAAGAACAAATAATAAAATAATAAAACTTGAAAAAGTATTCAAATATTATTAACATTTATCTAAGTTAGAACTGGCTAGCTATACAATGTAGGATGGCCATTGACTATGTTAGTGGTTAAGTGAAAATTGATCGAATAGACTTGGTTGACAAAATGTGAAAGTTTTAAGTACTTAAATGATACAACTTAAAAGTTTGTGATTGAATTGGTAAATGTACAATAAATTTATGATTTTTTAGATAATTTTCTTTTTTTAATTGTGAAATTTTCCTTATAATTGTATTGTTGTGCTCAATTTAATATTGATAAAAAGAAATAACAGATACGAAAAAGACAACAATGTTGATAAAAGATATGCCGATCTCCCTCGGGCTTCACGATAATAGTTTTGAGTCACATGCATAATGTGGCATTTGAGACAATCAAATCATCGCTCCCATCCACGCAGGAGAACAGCAGCAGCAATAATGCCAACCAGATAAGATTATTCCCTTTCGAGAAAAAAAGAAGGAAATTGGCTAATGGCAATGGCATCACGACACGTCGACACCCCCACGCGCGTCGGCGCGCGTGGAGGGCGGTCCATATCCCACGAGTCGTGGAATTTTCGCACCAAGCTTCCTCTTGCTTATCTTCCCTTCGTTCCCCCCTGGCACATGACGTCTCTCCTCTCTCTTCTTTCTCTCTCCTCTTTCTCTCTCTGGCCCTTCTTCCATTTAAGGCTCTCTCTCTCCCCTTGTTCACTTCCACTCCTTCCTCGCCAAGCAAAGCACAGGACCCCTCTCTCCTCTCGTCTCGTCTCGTCAATGGAGCGCTCCTCTCGGCCCGAGAACCTCCCCTCCTCCCGCAAGCACGCCGTCGAGGAGCTCCTCCGCGGCCAGGAGTCCGCCAAGAAGCTCCGGGATCTCTTCATGAAGGCCTTCTCTCAAGCCGCCGCCGGGGACGACGGCGGGGACGGCGGCGACGACGGCGGCGACGGCGACGGCGACGGCGGCGCGCGGCACCCGGCGGCGGCCGAGGATCTGGTCGTCAAGGTCCTCCGGTCGTTCGACAACACCCTGTCGCTGCTGAGCCGCGCCGAGGCCGACGAGGTGTCGCAGGTGCCGGTCAGGTCCTGCGCCGTCAAGTCCGAGGACTCCGAGGAGAGCAGCAAGACCTCGGTCCCCAGAGACCGCCGCGGATGCTACAAGAGAAGGTAATCGAGGGCCGGAATTCGTTTTTTTTTTTCTTTTTCTTTTTCTCGTGAAAGTGAACAGATCTCTTGCAGCTTAGCAAAGATGATTTTTTTGTCTTGGTTTTGAGCAAAGATGATTTTGCTGTTCATGAATTGGACACATCTTAACAGATCGTGATTGAAATATAACAAGTTTGTCTAACTTGTAAAGATTAAAAAAAAGCTTTCTTTTGTCATTTCATCTGTTTTTTTGTTAAATAATGTATATGGATCTGTATATAGTTCTAACATGAATTGCGAATTCTTCATTTTTCTGCAGAAAGACTTCGGATACACGGATAAGGATGGATCAAAATTTGATCGACGACGGGCACCAGTGGAGGAAATATGGCCAGAAAGCGATTCTTAACTCGGAGTTCCCAAGGTACTTTGCAAATGATATTTTTAGTTTGGTTGATCTCTCTTATATTAGGAGAAAAATTATTGTATCAATTAGAGTGGAATCAATTATTGCTTGATGTCTAAAACAAATATTATGCGGGAATCTTTTACAAGGTAAAGAAACTCATCCATTTCATCAACTTGGCTAATCTGTATTTATGCTACTCTCATGATGAACAATTAAACAAATGATTAGATGGTCTGTCGGCCCACCATGTGCTAATAAATTAGGGCCAATTTAATTCTCTCTTAATTTCACTAAATTCTAACTTGGCTCTCTATCATGACATGACATGACATGACATGGTTTGGAATCTAATTGAGATGAGCGCACTATAGCGCTTTTCATCATCTGTTGTCACATGTGAATTTTTTGGAATTATTCTTTGGATTCAAAGCATCTGAACCCCCGAATCTTGAATTGAGGGTGTTAATTTTCTTACATGTTTATTAGCAAAATGATTAAAGCTGTGTTTGGGGGGAATTTGCAGGAACTACTTCAGGTGTACTCACAAGAACGACCAAGGTTGTCTAGCGACCAAACAGGTCCAAAAGATGCAGGACGCTCCGCCCCTCTACAGGACCATATACCAGGGCCAACACACCTGCAAGAACCTCATCCTGAAATCCCCCTCCCTCATCCTGGACTCGCCAAGCCCTGGGGACTCCTCCATCCTCGTCAGCTTCAACACCAGCATCCCTCCCAAGCAAGACGACAACAACAACAGCAGCAGCAACCCCTTCTCTTCGACTTTCCCGTCGGTGAAGCATGAGCCGGTGAAGCACGAGCCGAAGCTGCCCGGCGAGGATGATCTGAAACCCCAGGGTGGCGGTGGCGGCTGCCATGACGATGAGAGCTACTACAACAACAACAACAACCACCAATCCGAGTCATCGGACTACTACGCAGTGTTTGAATTGGCTGGGGAGATCTCGGCCCTGTCGTCGGATCAAGGGGATGTGATGTCCAGTTCTCATAGCTTCGACATGATTGTGGGTTCTGAATTTGATAGTCTGCTGGAATTTGGTCAATGTTAATCTTGGTTTAGTTTTTTCTTTTTCCAAAATTTGAGGGGTGCTTGCTTAGTTTAGTTTCCTTGTACAGTACATGTCCGATGTAGCAGTCTGTTTAGGAAAGGCACAAGGAGCCAAATAATTGCTAGTGTAATGATATCTATGTTGTGGAACATATTTTGTGACTACACGCATGGGGTTTTTGTCTATTCTTGATGCCAAAGATTCTCTCACTTTGAGGAACGCAGAAAAGACACGGTCCCACTCACCATCACATTTGTCCTGGCGCAGAAACTGGCCTCCCTTTCGTGACAGAGATAGTGGAAAACTTTCTCCTGACTTTGGCAATTTTAGCGAAACATCCATTGAATTCATGGTGTCCATCCGACATCAGGGTCGGGCTTTAGTAGAAATACTTAGGTACGTACCCCTGTACAAGCGCAGCATTTACAGCGATCGACTTCAATTTAGGCACGGAAAAAACCATGAATGGTTGCAGATGATCGCTGATCCAAGAAAATACCAACTCATCTGATTCCAAGAACATCTGATCCCAAATGGGCACATCCAAAAGTCTCGTTTGAAAACTGACTCTGTGTGCTGCCGGCAAAATGGAAGAAGACTCGATTCCTCCAACAGCAAGGTCCCCGCGGAGAATGCATGAACGGGGCTGGTCAAGTCGTGCTGACTGAAGGAATATTTTGTTTTTAGACCTTATCAGATGCAGACCACATGATGTCTTCTTGGACGATTGTTGAATTTGACGACAGATACCACGATTACGATGGAGTACACTAAGAGGATAGCCCTCCATCAAAGGAAAACAGCTGTGCAGATGTAAAAGGCCGTCTTAGAGAGAGAGCGACCCCACTTCTCTCTGCTCTTGAAGGGAACAATTCGCCTTTCTATCTCGCGGTGGGACACGTTTTGTGGCTTAAAAAATCTCAGATAGTGCGAGTCATTTTGCGTCAAGCTGATTCGGATCGTCTCATGCATTGACCCAAGATTCTATCTTTGATTGAACCGCGTTAGCAGATGGACTCGTCATACGGACATAAGTGCCGGTTCGAGAGGATCTGGTTTTCTGAAGAAAGTGGGAACGGAGAGAATCAGGAAAGGGGTTTTCTTCTAAATATTGCACTCGGTCCAAGTGAAGCTTGAATCGTATAAAACCTATCTTTGGCAAAATTAATTTTGAGAGGGAAATTACGTTGAAAGTTCTAAAGGTTTGGCCAATTCCAATCAGGTTGTAACACTTGTCAATTTTTATAATCAAGTCTTAAATGTTTTGAACCTCATGTAATCAAGTCTTTTTCAGATGATCGTTTAGGCAAATTTGCTGATGTGGTGCGCCGAAATACAATGTGGTATTTTCTGAAAAGCTTTGAGCATATGTGGCGTTAACATGGCGTTGAAGGCTAGGGGTGATTGGCCTTCAAGGTGGCTAGGTCAAGGCTTGCAAGTCCTTGCATTGTGATGACCCCATAGCTAGCTACCACTGCGCAAGTGCTGACTGACCCTTGTTGATGACATGGGGGAGGCAATATCAGCTCAAACCCAACCTCACTTTAATTTTTTTTAAACGGCTTAATTGGTTTTTCTTTAATTTATTATTACTTTATTCGACATTGCACCGCATTAGTGACACATATGCAAGAATAAATCAAAGAACGTCAGACTAGAGTTTAATGTGCCCCATTGGCAAATTTGGCCGATAGCTCGCCCGAAATACTAAATTGTACTTGATAAAAAAAAATGTTTTTGAAGACTCGAGTTACATGAGCAAGCCAAACGTGTATAATTTTCCTATAGATGTACTGGTTATATGTATCACGTGTACATCGGATATCAATGCTTACGAAACTTTTTTTAAAACAAAATGCATCGCACAATATTAGATTTGAATTTTTATTGTGTCCATCATCAGTTTAAAAGAATTTAAACATCAATCGATGGATAACGACATGTGTTATGTTTACACATGAAAATTTTACAAAGAAGTGCACCAAACCAATCGCTTGCTATCAGCCCTAATTTTAATAGGTAGCCAATCGAGCTAATCATGTCCTGACGTGCAAGTGTGAACGGGGATGCTTTTCCATGCTCGGAAAGAGCCTTTTCAAAGCCTCGTGTGCGACAAGAAACAAGTCATAAAAGAGACACTAAAACCCTAATTTTATCAACTTCCCCTTTCATTTTTTTTATTTAATTGACCACTGAGGTTGTCTGCTTTAACAACATGGTCCTCTCGTACGAGGACACGAGGACCAATCGAATCGAAAAGCAGACTGATTTTTCAGATCTAGGGCTTTGAACTTTTCGCTTTCGTTCCCACTTGTGTGCATAGACGTGTATCACGAGTTCTCATCGTTTAAAATTCAAGATAAGCAAATAATGTAGCGAACCCAATTTATATTTTTTTTTTTTCACACAGTCTTTTTTCTAAGAATATACCCACTTTATCTAGAAAAAGAATAATTAGAATGAGGGATAAGGAAAAGCTTGGTCATCGAAATTACCTGGAAAAAGGGGTAATGAATGATGCAAGCACGTGGCTGTCGAGAGCCAAGATGGCGATCTTTGTAGACCTTAATGGTGTAGGACAAGAAATGGACCTACCAATTAGATGGTCAGATTCTATTCTAGAGCCATCTCTAACCAGGGCTCTTTAGATCGGTACAATGAATCAGAAAATCATCCCACATGAAAAGAATAGTCGTACACGTCACATCAGGAAAAAAGACTACTAAATCTCGTTACCCTGAATGATATCGTGTTAAGGTGCACTGGAAGGCCCCAATTCTCGACTAGAGGGGACACCAAATGTCTCTGCCCTTCCATCCATTAGGTGAGAGTACTGAACAAAAAAAGTGCCGTATTGATGGTACGATGTAACATAGATCAATAAATATATCTTAATTAGTCAATAATTTATCAATTTAAGTTTTTGAATGAATATGAGTTCTATTGGATATTTTAAAAGTTTCGAATTTGGAATTCGAACTCTCTCTCCGTGATCTCCATGAATGAAATTATCATGGTTTTATTGCGTGTTTCGACACACACATAACAAAAAAAAGAAAAAGAAACATAACATTTGTAATAACTCGGTCAACTTGAAAAGACATATTCTCGCGTGTCACCAAAGCTTGGCTCCTTCCTGATATGGTAAATTGATGCATTCTTTATTAGCTTTAAAAGTTTGGTCTTTAAACTCTCGAATCTTCATAGCTTTCTTACTTATAAAGGGAAAGATTTCATAGAATGGTCTAAAAAGGACAATTGAGTCTTGATCAAACCTTTTTCACTCTTATCAACTTATCTTTTAAGCTTTTTCAAAAAGTACAATTAAGTCATTTCTATCCTTATCGCTGTTGCAAATTGCCTTTGTGATAACGAGGAACTATTTACGTTGCGATTTTTGGGAAAATTGCCCAAAAAATGCCGATCTATTGCACTTTAATAATTTCAGTTATAAACCTTTTAATTTCACCAAGTTATAAACTTTTTTACGTTTTCCCAATCAAGCCCATCCGATCACTTTTAACTAGAAATGACTCGCATGGATGCCGATTGTCTTATGTAGCATTAATTGACGTGGAAGTTTTTGAAATTATTTTATTCTTCTTTTTCTTTTTCTTTTTTTCCCCAACTTGGCAAGGGTCGTTGCTAACCATTGCCAATTACAAGTGGGGCCGACCACGCCAATTGTGGGCTAAGGCTTCGTGACCCTTATCAGACTTGGTAGGGAAAAAAATAAAAGAAAGAAAGAAAAAAAAAAAGAGAAACAAAAAAAAATGTAAAAAAATTAATTTTTTAAAAAAGTTATAAATTTGTAATTTCACATTAGTTGGCCATTCTATGTGACATTATTGGCATCCACATCAACGATTTCTAGTTAAAATTGGCTAAATGAGCTTGATTGCCAAAATTTAAAAATAATTAGGATTCAATCGACTAATTTTTTTGAAAACTTTAGAATTAAGTTGTTCAAAGTACAATAAATTTAAGACTTTTTGGATACTTTTCTTGCGATTTTAAGTTGTAGTTTTTGATAAAATATTGGGATGCGATTAAAATTTCTTGCCACGATTTCTGTATTAATTCAATCATACCGAAAGATTTGATGCTCGCTTGATCCATCTCTTGAAACCTAAGGACTAATACTTGCCATCTCTTATTATTGGTGTTATCTGCTTAGACTTCTGTGTTTAGGTACTAATTTCATTTTTGTTTGTGATATGATAAAAAGATTTGTTGGTTTTTTCTAGCACCGACTAGTATTTCCTTAGAAGGGTCATGTTCTTCCTTTATTTCTGATTTCTTCCAACCACATTTTTTATTGACGAATGTTAAAGATTAACATCATTGGTTTTTAAATTTAGTTAAACTTGCAGATTTGAATCTTCATAACTTATAATCCACCAATTAAAAATATAGTAGGGAGAAATCTGATCCAACCAAGAAAGAAGGAAAATACTGACCTCCTTCCAAAACTATGACACTCAGACAAGAGAATCATAAATGACAAAAACCAGTCTCAACAATATAGAAGCGAAAAGTATGATTAAAAAATAAAAACCTTTGAATAGATTAAGACATCCATATGAGAGAGAATTTAGGTCCTTTCTCTCGCTACTAGGTTGAGTTTATGTTCACAAATAAATTTGGATAATTTCACCAACCTCGTGCAGTTTATAGGTGAATGTCACCAAGTTAGATTCGATTAAACTAAACTCTGTAGTATCACGTTGTTTCACCTCTTTTATGCTTACAAGTTACAACAATGTGTTCAGAGTTCTTTAAACATCTAACTTATTCAAATTATGATGCTAACTCCGGTCCCACGAACATTAAATTGAAGGAATTGGCAGTTAGGGACATCTAAGTTGTTGTTGACTTGTTATGACAAAAATATCAAAATTAGAAGTTAAAATACAACACGGGCTAAGCTACGTTTGCTTGTCGTACGGGGATCTGTTGTAAAAAGCCCATCGTTGAGTCAGTTCGAGGGCTTCCATTCAAAGGCAAGTAGAGAACAAGATCACAAGAGGGGTACATGTACCAAAGTCCCAGTTAGGCAATCATCAAAACCAATAAAAGTATTTCACATCCTATCTAGTTTAATAACAAGTTTCGACATAATTAACACCTTAATTAACTAGGCTTATAATGTACTTTCAAGAGTTAAATTGAGATTGTAAACCCGTGTCAATTCATATTCATCATCGTAATTATTACGTTTTTTTATTAAGCTAAAAAAATGATGTGTTTTGAATCCATATCTTTGCTTACCGAAATTGGGATTTGTCGGAAATCTACTTTCATAAACTTGCCAGAAAAGACCACTATCGTTTGGGGAAAAACTTTTGTGACCTTCAATACAAAACTCTCAATTCCAACGTGGCATTATATACATATCTATTTAAGGTCCCTTCTATGCGGCCCCGTAAGAGAAACATGACACCGAATCCTGCCAAAAAAATTGTTATCTTCATTTGAAATTCGTAGTTTTTCTCATCATTAGTAATTTCATTGCTACATGTCATTAGTGTCCTGTAGATCTGAGTTGAGGGCTTGTAGCAATAGCCTAGTGTTGCTACCAGGGCTAGGTGAGGGCATCATGACCCTCGCATAGATCCAACAAGGGTGGAGGAGCAACAATAAAAAGACAAAAATGAAAGTAAAAAAAAAAAGAAAGAAAAAAATTAAGATAAAATTGCAAAAATAGTCAACTTAGTGATTTCAGGTTGAAATTGTCGAACAAACTATATGGAACTATTTTCAAAAGATCTATGATTAAATTGGAAAAATGAGAAAGTTTAAAATTGAATTGACCGTTGTACTATAGATTTAAGACCTTTTTTAAAAAAAAAAATAGTTATCCCGAAATTAAAAAAAGAAACCATTCACACAATTAATTCAATCTTTCATTGTCACGAATGAAGGTATTGACACTCAAGCATTAAAGAAGAAAATAACTTTTAATTTAATCATCAAACCACAAACAAGAAATTTCAACATCCAATAAGAGCCATCTCTAAAATAAATGTCTCATCAAGATAAATAAAAAAGGGAAAATTCCAAATAAGAGCTTGAAGTGCCATTATTTTTTGAAATAAAGGTTTGAAGTGAATGTTGTTTCAAATAAGGACCCAAAGTGCCATCATTTTCTAAAATAAAGGCTTGAAGTAGACATTATTTCAAATTAGGATTTGAAGTGGCCATATTAGTCTCAAATAAGGGCTTGAACTTGCTAGCTGTGAAGCATAATTTCATAATTTTATTTGTTTTTCCTTTTTTCTTCATTCTTTCTATTTTTTTTGGTAAAAAAACTAAATAAAACTAAATTAAAAAAAAAGAAAAAGAAAAAGAAATAGGAAATCACAAGTGAGAGCCACCCCATCACCAGTGGGGTAGTGGCGACGACTTGTGAGGTCGCCGGCGCCTGGGCAAGGGCTAACGACCCTCGCCGACCAGAGGTGAGGGCCTATTGGCTCGGTGGCAACCCTCTCCTAAATCTAGGCGAGGTCGATGGCCCTCACGTTGGCTTGGTGGTCCTTGCTGGGAGAGGGTCACCATCCTCTCCCGTCCCTAATGAGGGCCAGCACGCCCTTGCCTCTCATCGGCAGGGTTGTCTGCCCTCGCTCAAATGTCGGTGACCTTACTAGCCATAGCTACCGCCCCACTAGCGATGGGGTGGCGGCGCCTCCCCCATGTGTTCCTCTTCTTTTTCTTTTTCTTTTTCAATATTTCTTTTTTAAGTTTTAATATAATTAAATTTAAATTTAAATTGTGTTTGAATAAAAATATTCTGAATCACCCGGAATTTTTTGCCAATCAGCGAGCCGGCGAGGTTAGGCCCTTATTTGAAACAATTATAACTACTTTAGGTCCTTTTTGATATTGATATAGCTACTTCAAGCCATTATTTGAAATAAAGTCAACTTTAAGCTTTTATTTGAGAATTCGAGGGTACTTCAAATCTTTATTTGAAATTTTCCCTAAAGAAAATGAACTCCAAAAGAAGATCAGAGTTCATTAGGACATAATAAACCTCCTTGAACCAAAAAGCAATAATAAAATAACCCTCTCAAATCACGTATTGACAAAAAAACATTTGATCCTCTTTACACAATGCATTTTGGGAAAGAAAAAAGCACATTGTTGAATTATGTTATGAATAAGATTTTCCTAAAAGACAGAGTCCTACTAAAGCTAGGCCAACACAAATGGATCAAGAAGTTTTGCAATTTTGCCAGGAAGAGATTGAAGATCTCTTAGATAATAAACTTACCAAAAAAAGAAAAATAAAAAACCAATCACTTGGGGATGTTCTACCCTCACTTTCAAGCATGCGGTTGTTGCACTCTTTTAGGGATCCTTAGAACCATTATATCGTGTTGTGATGCAAATGATTCTCCTTGATCTTTCGTTGGCAACAATTTGGCAAATTTATTTTCATGCAACCTTGGGGAAAATTCTCCAAATTGTCCTAAACCTATTATATGTTTACTAATTCATTTATAAACCTTTTAATTGTGCTAATTAAGTCATAAGCCTTTTCATGTTTTACTAATTGAGTTATTCGGCTATTTTTCGCTAGAAATAGCTAATGTAGACGCTACCATCCTACGTGGCATGATTGTCATTTATGTGGACAATTTTTAATAATAGTTTAATATATTTTCCATTTTAATTATTATTATTATTCTTTTTTTTTTTCCTTTTCGTCTCTTTCCTTCTTTACTTTTTCCTTTTCTCTTTTCCCCTTTTTCTCTCCACTGGCCTCAGGTGAGGGCTGCCCTTGTTGGCCTCTAGTACGACAAATTTTGTCCTAAACTTTTAAAATTGTCTAATTTAATCATAAACTTTTTGACGATTTTTTGATATAGTCATTTCGATTAATTTTGGATGGAAATTGCTAACATGGCTGTCCATTCAGTACCAATGATTTACATAGCATGATCGATACTGACATAGATAGTTTTTACAATTTTTTTTAAAAAAATTCCCTAAACTTTTTCCTCCTTTTTTCTTTTTGTTTTCTTCCTATTTCCTTTTGCTTCACTTGTTTTCTTATTATTTGATTTGACCTTTATTTGTTTGAATGTCCATGCATGATAACTTAGATTTTCATGTTTTAAGGGAAAAAAAGGGAAAGATTGTATGCAAACCGCTTCCTAAAAGAGAAAAAGTTACTGACAATAGGCATTGGACAATTTTAGCGTAATTAAGTTTCAGGCTCATGAATCTTTGGTCTATGGAAGTAAGGTGGGTCCCATGTTTTAGTTGATCTCTAATCGGCCCATACGAAGTTTGTGACAACTCCTCAGTAAAACCAAATAGCATACTTAATGAGAAAATCAAATTATGATTGATAGGATTTATAAGGGTTTGTGGTCAATGAAAGTGTCACTTCTCACAAGAGAGTAATTCACACCCACTTAGTATTTGTCAAATTTCCTTGGAATTCGCCTCACGAGAATCGCGTCAAATAGACAATAGCTTCTTGACAAGATCTACAATTAACGGGTGTCGGAATCCCTTTACAATTATTGTATTGGACTGTGGCGAAAGTGCGTTCACGAAAAGATGTGTCAAAAATGCCATAAATAATAGCTTGTTTCTGAAAATCTCAGCTAATTTTTTTTTCCTAAGCTTTCCCTCCTATCTTCTCCATATATGCTTATGGATTTGGAAGGTATTCTCTAGTAGCATTTGTTTCATATTTTGAGCTCGTCTTTTCTCCTTGTGTTTGTCAAGTATTTAAGCATTGATAGGGCAAATACTTCTAGACTAAATTACGACTTCAAACTTTTAGTGGCGATTGGTTTCAAAATGGGTGATAATATTGACAGACTAAAATGTTAATTGAGTAAGTGATAATCTTTACTAAAACTTTAATTTGAATAAGTGATGATCTTGACTCAAACTTTAATTTGAATAAGTGATGATCTTGACTAAAAGCTAAGGGGAAAAATCAACATATGTCCGAATAAATTATTGGATTATATAGAACTTGTTGGTCGGGAATTTATAGATGTGACACTGTAAAAGTGATGGAAAAGGTTAAAAATTAATAATGTAAAGAGGGATTTTTTTTTTTCAACAATGTAAAGAGAGATTTAACTGATTAGGATGTAAACGGTGATGACTAAGGCAATCTTTAGGCTGATGTGACATGAAAAAGTCTAGTTTGGGAAATTGTCTTGAGGGAAATCTATTTCGGGAGTTATTTTCTAGAAAATTATGTTTTGAAAGATAAGGTCGATTGTGGATCGAGAGTATTAAATTATCCTTGAATATCTTAATAAAGTGTCTTGACTCATATAAATTAGGAGCATCGATATTGATCGTTGGTCTTTCTTCCTCTTTGGTCTAAAATGGTCCACTTTCACTTATAGTTTGAGCACAAGGCAATTAGGAATTGCTAACATAGGGACAATATATTAAAAATCCTAAATCTACTACATTTTCACTAATTTAGTCATAAACATTTTAATTTTACCAGTTGAGTCCTAAACCTATTTATCTTTTTCCAATTGAGTCTATTCAACTAATTTTTGCAAGAATTTGCTAATTTGGACATTGGTCCTGTCCATATACAAGACGGTCGGCGTTGACATAAACATTTTCAATAACATTTTGAAATTTTTTAAGATTTTTTTCCTTTTTTTGTTCTTTGTTTTTTTTTTTTTTTTTTTCTTAAGGTCGGCCAGCCATCGTTGGCCAAAGCAAGGGTGCGCGAGCTCTCGCCCATAATTGGTGGGCGCAACACCTCACTAGATTTGGCTCGGCGAGGGCTTTCCGCCCCTCGCTGGCCTCGAGCGAGGTCGTAGCCCTCGCCTAGAGCCAACAAGGGTTGATTGGGCCTCACTTGTGGCTAGTGAGGGTCGCCGGCACTAACTTCAAAAATTGAAAAAAGCAAAGGGAAAAAAAAAAAAATAACCTTAAAAATTTTAAGAAATTATTAAAATATTATTAAAAATATATGCGTCGACATTGGCCATCCATGTCTATAATTTCCAGCCAAAATTAGTCGAATGGACTCAATTGCCAAAAATGTTTAAGATTTAATTGACAAAATTAAAAAGGTTTATGACTCAATTGATAATAGCGTAACAGGCCTAGGATTTTTCAAATAATTTTCCCCGAACATAAGAGATACCATCAAAAAAGGCGATTTGCATGTTGAGAAAGCTGCTTCTCGATGCTGCTTTCCATTTGCCTTGAGCTAAAAGCCCTCGGAGGTTACTTGAAAATGCGAGCATTTCCCAAATGGGCTCCAAAATTTTTTTACACTAGGCTTGAGTTGACGGGCTTTTACGAACTAATCTGCTAATTAGTTGGCCTCTATTAGAGAGTGAATTACCTGAAATTTCTTGACATTGGGCCAGATGAAGAGAGTCCACATCCCGTCCTGGCTTCATCATGATCTGCGAGAAAGCTTATCAAAAGGCAAGCTATCGGATTCCACAGTCAAGCTTTCCCTCGGTTCGTGGGCTGAGGTAAAGTTGACCGTCTCCTAGTCTCCCTGGAACGTTCGCCGGCGAATCCGTCGATGATTTTCCCCTGAAAAATCACGGCGCTCGCGACGCTGTAGCGCCGGCGCTGTACCCATGTGGACGGTGAGTTTTCTGGCTTCAAATCCTGGGTGTTTTGTCCATTTTGTTCCGTCTGATATGGCTTCCATGCATCGCCGTCTCCGCTTCCACGACCGACCTCAGGCCTCGGGTCGGGGCTCTGTTTCCTCAGGACGAAATTATCGCGAGCTTCTGCAAATTCCAGAGTACTCTTAAAGGAAGCTCTGTTGGTTTTCTTTTCTGTTTTCTTATTAACGGGAAAAGCAAAGTCAAGTCAAAGTCGTGCTCGCTTTCGACCAGAGCCCCTTGCGTAGGTTCTGCGTTCCTTCTGACTAATGCCGCGGAAATTATTTGTGCAGTAATTGCCGTCCCTGCAGCATGCGTTGCAGCGGTTTGCTTAGCATGAAGGGTCTTGGACCGTTTGGCGGCAAGAACTCAGCATCGTTCGAGCACGCACGGTAGAGAGCGTTGTGTGTTGGTAATCCATCGTTGAAGAAGGCTGAGAATCGGTGGAGATCACTGCAGTGGGCGGATTTTCTTGTTTGAGAAGTCCTCCGGTAACTGATGACTTTTTGCTCTTCTCGTCCCTTCTCTGTTTCTTGCTCAGATTGCTCCATTTTCTTCTCATGAGTTGTGTAAGAGTTTTTATTTTTGTTCGAATGTAGCTCCCAATTGAATTTTGAGAGACATTTCTGCAGTTCCCAAATCTGGGATTTCATATTCCTCTTCTTTTGAGGCTCTGCTCCATCAATCTCTTTTACTGCCTGTGTATTAGTGCAATCCTCTCAAGATGAAAAGAAGGTATCCCAATGATCCAGAAGAGCCGATGGATGGGGCGCCTTCCTCATCGACCGCTCCACATGGAGGTGATCATGAATGCAGAACCAAAAAGCCAAAAGGAAATGACTATGAAGTATTCTTGAGCTTTAGAGGGCAAGACACTCGCAAAGGCTTCACCGATCATCTCTATATTGGCCTTCGTAATGCAGGAATTCACGTGTTCAGAGACAACAATGAGCTCCCTGTTGGTGAGGAGTTTGGTCAGGAGATTCTCTGCAGGATTATGCAGTCTAAGATCTCCATCCCGATTATCTCAGAGAACTATGCTTCCAGCACATGGTGCCTTCGCGAGCTAGCTCATATGTTGAAGTGCAAGAAAAGCATAGGGCAATTGGTGTTACCCATATTTTACAAAGTTGAGCCCTCGAAGTTACGATATCTTACAGGGAGTTTTGGAGCTGCTATCGATGAACATAAAGAGAAGTTGGATGAATCGGTTGTGAAGGAATGGGAAGAAGCACTCAAAGAAGTCAGTTTCTTGACAGGATGGGTACCGGACGAAGTTAATGATGGGTACGTCATTCTCCACCAAAACCTCGTTTTGTTTCTCATAACTAGATCTTACTTGAAAAAGAATATTAATATTGCCATCCTATACTAAAACTCATTGTTATTTGACAGGCATGAAGGAGAATTGGTTACAATTGTTGTGAGAAAAGTTGCGAGTGAGTTGAAAAGACATTTTCTGCTAAATATTCCCGAACAGTTGGTGGGAATTGATGATCGTGTGGAACAGGTAATGAGCTTGATAGATGCTAAATTCAATGGTACAAGGATTATTGGAATTTGTGGACTCGGTGGCATTGGTAAGACAACTCTTGCAAAGGTGTTATACAACAAACTCTCCTGTCATTTTCAGTTTCGAAGCTTTGTGGCAAATATTCGAGAAACATCTCGTCACAAGGGTATTAAATGCCTACAAGAGCAGCTCATTTCTGATATACTAAGAAGTCCACATCAAGTGTCTAATGTTGATCAGGGAATTGAGTTCATCAAATCTAGATTTACAAGTGACAAAGTCCTTATTCTTCTTGATGATATTGATGACAAGAATCACTTGAATGCTTTGGCTGGAGATGATAGTTGGTTTGAAGCAGGAAGTATAGTCATCATCACAACTAGAAACAAGAGCATTCTCGATAAGATCGGTGTAGGCTACATGTACCAACTCAATGAGTTGTCTCTAAATCAATCATTGGTTTTATTTAGTAGACATGCATTTCGGAAGGATTCTCCTCAGAGTGGTTATTATATTCTCTCTCGTAATGTCATATCTACTACTGGGGGGCATCCATTAGCTCTTGAAGTTATTGGTTCATTCTTATGTGGAAAGTCAAAAAAAGTATGGAAAGATACGTGGAAGAAATTAAAGAAAGTGCCTGATAAGAAAGTCCAAGAGACTTTGAGGATAAGTTATGAAGCATTAGATCATAAGGTGCAACAGATATTTTTGGACATTGCATGTTTTTTTATTGGATCATCTAAACAAAATCCAACTTACATGTGGGATGCTTGTGATTTTTTCCCAGAGAATGGGATTGAAGTGTTATATCTTATGTCCCTAGTTGAATTTGATAAAGACGGCAACCTAATCATGCATAATCAACTGAGAGATTTTGGAAGGGAAATTGTTTGTCAAGAAAATCAAAAGGAGCCTCAAGGCCGTAGCAGATTATGGGATTATGAGGAAGCCATCGACGTGCTTGACAGCAACAAGGTAAGCGTTTTCTCTACTGTCTTAGTGATTGAATATGAGTCCATCTTCTCATTCTTGTTTGAGATAAAATTATTGTCAGTTCCAAACCTCCAAAACTTGCCGCTTTTACCGATGAAAAAGCTCCTTCATTTAATTGCTGTCCTTGCCTGATTCTGGGCATAGTCAGAGGAGCAATTTCTTGGTGATTATTATTATTATTATTATTATTATTATTGTGATGAGGACATTCTTTTGGTATCTTCAATGCAACAACAAAACTACATAAACGTAATGATTGACAGCATTTTCAGAGAAAACATGACATCTATAAATTGGTGGGGCCCATGTTCCACGTATCCGCGTGATGCACTTGTTTGATGTTTGGATTCTTCTTTTGATTTTAGTGAGGTATTTTCTTTCTTTTTCCTTTTACTGAGTATTAACTTCTCTTGTGAGTTGTTTTCTATGATCATTGAGATCTCTGTTCACTTGTGACCATTAGCTATCATGGTTCTGGATTTTTCAAGTTGCGCCCCTTATATTTTTAGCTCAATGTAGCCCTTTATCTTTCACAGTTTGTGCAATCAAGTCCTTTGTCGTCAAGCCTTAGTTAACAACGTCAATTTGTTGATGGCTTTTGTATTTGTTTATGATATATACGCAACTGTGTAATATAACCCTTTAAATGTATATTATTTCATTCTATAGGCTCTTCACAATCGGGGATAAATTTCTTTCTCTGAATTTGCTAACTTTTTTTTATTCTTCTGTGACGATGTAAAATTTTGCTATTAATCCCTTGATAACATTTACATGTCAAATATAGGCTGTCGTGTCAACTGTAAAAGGGTATCTATGAAGTCATTGACCAAAATACAATAATTATACATGATGCATTTGGCAGAAAAATTCAAACCACCAAGCAAATTTATATTATGACTTATGATTTGTGCTCAATGGACAATTTACCACCTAAAACAAAAAATGAATTTGAGTTCCTAAAATATTTTATTGCAACGAAAGAAAAATGTAAAAGGCTTGATTTCAAAATCCAATTTGATCGCTCTTCATGTCCAATCTGTGTGTAAATGAGATCTCATTAATTTATCAGCAAATTGATAATAAAATTTTAGATTTGACTGTGAGAAAATCAACACGACAATGGAAAGATAGCATCAGACGTCTGTAGATAAGAGGAGTAAAAATCATTGATATCACATTTGATACATGACCAAATTTTCTTCCATAAAGAATGAAAAACATTTATTCAAGATACACATGAAAAGAAATGAATGTAAAACACTCATGTACATTTATGGATTACATTCTCATTTTCCTTTTGCTATTGAGAATTGCAAACTAGGTACAGCAATGGGATTTTTTTTTCCATTTTGATATGTGTTTTGATGGGAAGTTTGATGGTTGTATTTGGACTGTAAGAGTGATGTTGTTTCACATATAGAGACTATGAGTTAGGGGTGTGTTGTTTCACATATGAAGGGCATGAATTTTGTTAGATATATTTGATATGACGTGTGCATAAAGAGAGGCCTCTATTGTAATCTTGAAAGGATGTAATTTCTGGGAATTCAAAAGGTGCAAATTGCAATGGGCATTGATGGAAGAGGAGAAGTTCAGAAACTCCCTTGTGAGCTTCACCTTCTTACATAAATTAGATATATATTTTTCAAGCACAACATGCATTTCAGGAGTTGAATGTGAGAAGCCTACACTATTATAGTATCTCAACAAATTGAAATTAGTCTGAATTTTCTCAAATGCAGTTGGTTTCATCTCATCATTCAAAACTTACATTACACAATGTTTTCTAATTGCAGAGCTCTAGTAAGATTGAGGGCCTTTGTCTGAACAAATATGGTTGTACAAGAAGCTACAGTGCTGAACTATTTAAAGAATTGACCAATTTGAGGTTCCTTCAAGTGAACAGTGCGAATCTCATTGGAGATTTTCTCAACTTGCTTCCTCAATTAAGATGGCTTCAATGGAAGGATTGTCCCTTGGATTTCACAGCGGCCAACTTTCATCCGAAGAAATTAGTCGTGCTTGATCTGTCGTGGAGTGAGATTTCAGAGGACTGGAGAGGATGGGATTTACTCAAGGTAAGATGTAGAGAAGGTATATTTCTTGTGGATGATCATGTGTTGTTGAATGTCCGATCTCACCAAGTTCTCCTTTTCTCCTTTCTTTTTTTCTGGAGAGGTATAATATCCTTCCTCAGATTAGGAATTTTTCTCTAAATGTGACAGGAATCTGTAGGCATTTAAATATAGGATAAGCTTCTGTCCTTAATATCTTAAATTATCAACATCTGAACAAACAGTCCTGCTTAACGCTAGACATACTGAAAAAAAAAAAAAAATTGCACTTATTTTAACTTTATTAATCAAAATCTATTAAAAAATTACAATGTTTGTGCTTATCTTTAGGTTTTTTAATCTAAATGGTTTATGGCTTCTCAGTGAATCTCTCCTGATGTATATCTTTTTAGCAATTCTCGTTACGTATCTATGTCAATCTTCTTTGACGAAAAATGAAAAGTTACAATTATTTAGGTATAATTTGGTATGTTCAAAGAAACACTTTTAACTATTTTTGACATGAAATACAATGTGAATGGTCATATACAGAATCAATTGTTTTAGAAACAAAAGTGAACACTAATACTTGAAAATAAGTGCATTGCTTCATAATGGTTTTTGTGAGCGCGAATTATATGTTAGTTTTGTGAGTGCTAGCCAGTGGATATTTATTTTAGCCAAATTGGAGATATGCCTACTGCAGTGAGAAAATATAGTTGACACTGGTATGTCCCTAACACTCTTTTTGCAATAGATATGCTCAAAAATTATTTTCATGTTGGTGACGTAGCCAAACGCTACTACTTAAGGAATGTTTAAATGTAACAAAAGTGATGTAGTAGAGTATTATAGCAATGATAGCATGGGATTGAGCTATGAAACATTTATACAGTGGTTTAAAAAGTTTAAATTAAAGAAGTAGTGGTGCATTGGCATTTTTTTTGGAATTTTAAAATTTCAAAAAAGAACGAGGAGTATGGAAAAGCAGTCCAATCTCATTGAAATTTCCTCTCTCTCTCTCTCTCTCTCTCTCTCTCTGTTTTTCAGATGGCAACCGATCTCAAAGTTCTCAACCTCTTGAATTGTGGATTCATGAGAAAAACTCCTGATTTGTCTGCTTTCAGAAGCTTGGAGATTTTTTTGTTTGAAGGATGTTGCGATTTGGAAGAGATTCATCCTTCTATTGGTGACATCAAGACCCTCGGCTCCTTGAATGTCAGGAGTTGTAAGAGACTGGAGGAGCTACCGGTTGGAGTAGGTAGAATGGAAGAATTGAGTGAGCTTATCTTAGATCATACTAATATACAAGAGATTCCTATTTCGAGTGGTTGCTTGATGAAGCTGGAGAAACTAAGTGCCTCATCTTGTAGACGACTAGCTCAACTTCCAGAATCCATGGGCTCTCTTGTGTCGTTAACTCTGTTGGACATATCTGGGACACGGATTGAAGGCTTACCCAAATCCATTGGTTCTTTGAAGGAGCTCAAGACTCTTGATGCCTCTAATTGTGCATCCTTAGCCTGCATACCCAGCTCCATAGGCCATCTAGCATCTTTGCAGTGCTTGTTATTATGGGGATGCTCCTTGTTGAGAGAAGTTCCCGATTCTATTGGAAAGTTGGAATCATTGGCCGAACTACATTTAGCAAGGACAGCAATTGCGGAATTACCTAAAAGCATTGGGAATCTGCGGGAGTTAAGGATCTTGGACATTTGTCGAACTCACATAACAAAATTGCCTGGTGCCATCGGAATGTTGGCAAACCTCCAAGAGTTGAGGGCTTCGGGATGCAAAAATCTGGAAAGACTACCAAGCAACATGGGAGAACTGGTTTCTCTAAACAAGCTTAAATTACGCAAGTCGGGCATTATAGGCTTGCCAGAAAGCATTTCTAAGCTGTCTTCTGTCCAAAACCTGAGTGTTCAATATTGCCAAAAGCTTCGAGAACTACCAGAGCTGCCCTCTAACATAAAAGCTCTACGTATTACTTGCCAGAGTCCGTCGTTGCCCCATCTTTCCCAACTGACCCTTCTCAAGAAACTCACTCTTTCTGATTGCCCTGGGCTTGAATATCTTCCAAAGCTTCCCATTGGGCTATCGATGCTTTCTATTACACGTTGTGGAAAATTGAAAGCGGTGACGGATTTATCGAACTTGAAGCACTTATCTGAATTGTATCTTGAAAAGTGCTACGAGTTAACAGAAGTCTCCGGTGTGGAAGATGTACAATCTCTCTATAACTTTCATGTACGGGAATGCCCAAATATGTCTTGGCCTGATGGTGTCGAATCCTCTGGTTCATCTTGAACATGATATCGAGAACTAGACTTTTAGATTGATTATCATTTTGCAAGTTCTTTATTTGAAGGTTGTGGTTGTTCGCAGGTCATCTACTACCGTGTTTGTTTTATTACATGGCGTGTTAAACTTTTATCTTCTGTTTGATTCTTATAATACCAGGGATTCTGGTTTATTGTTGATAAGGTAGAAATTACAAGACGTTGTAAGAACAAGCAGCTCTTTAAGAAAATTCCTTTGACCCCAGTCGTCTCAGTTTCTTAAGGTGGACGGTTGAGGTCCTACACATTCATCAATGACATTAATTTGCTCGCTTGAATTTCTTCTTCTTCTTCTTTTTTATTTATTTATTTATATATATATATATATATATATATATATATATATATTTTATTTTTCGGTTCTAGGATTGATTAAACAGTATATCTCTTCCTTTTATGTTCTCATATGACTGCTCAAGGTAATTTAATGATTCACGTGTGGATTATTAAAGCTTCTGAAGGCAAATTTGTTCAACGGCTCTTTAATAATCCCCGGAATCCTCAGGTTCTTCGAGCTACTTTCAGAGGGTGTGAATTTGATAGGATGCAAGCCTGTAAGAGTGAGTTCATAGTTTCTTTGCCACTTTAAATTCTTTATGAATTGTCAATCTGTTGAGCTCGATACTAACAAGATTCACAGCGTTAATGCTGTCACCACGCGATTTATTTGCTGCTCGTTAGTCATTCTAATGTTTACTGTGCAAATGAGGATTTTGTTCTAGTGCTGCTCTGTTTTGACTTTCCAGCATGCTAGTTTGTCTCCTGCTCTCTAATTTTCTAATGATCTTGGTCTTCATGATGTTGGAACTGCAAATAGAGCCGAATTTTAGAATTTCGGATGAGAACCATATATTTATTCCAAAGAAACTTATGAACCGTTACAAGTTTGAGCAATGTTATCTACTAGAGTCATGCTGGAATTTTGAGAATCCTTTTGGCGAGTTTATTCAATTTATGACGGGTAGCAACATCTGACAATCTATCACTACTCCACTTATATCTTAGTAGAAATGATGATCCTTGTGTATTATGAACCAAATGACATATGTTATGTGGGAAGATCTTCAGATTAAAATTAGATATTAGAAGAAAAAAGTTTTAAATTTTGCATAGAGGGGACTAATAAAACCATAAATATTTTACTTAGATTTTTAACGCTCAAATTACTTTTAGCTCTGCTGTGCAGGCCAGTCTCAAGATCTCGATCTTTCCTATTCTTCTCTATTTTTCTCAAATTTGACCATTTTATAAGAATTAGAGAGGTTTGAGAAATGAATTGGACACGTGTCAAATGGTTATTGTAATAATTGGTGACTAAAGAGAGATGCCCCACAACATGCTCATGCAACTCACCATTTCACATTCTTCTTCTGATCCGTGCGTTCTTTTCTTTTTCCTTATTTCTGTTAAAACTTCTCTGCAAAAGATAGTCTGATCAGATTGAGTACATCGTATAATGTATTCTAATTAATATTTACAAATTACAAGATATTTGCATAGCCCAAGATTTCTACTACTATTAGGTCTTGAAAATAGGGAATCCAAGCATTCTGTCCATCCAATATGGAGAAGAAGAGTTTATATAAGGAAGTTATGACCAAGGAAAGGAAAGCGAAAGAAGTCAGCAGAAAGAAGTACGTGTTATGAATGAAAATAAAGAAGTGGAATGACAAATGAAAGTAACTAAAGAGTATTAGTAAATAGTTAAATTATGTCATATGCGGAAAGTCATTCAAATTTAAGAATAAATAAGGGAAGGTTGTTCAAGGTGGAGGTAAAATAGAAAAATATACTAAGGCGCGTTTTGTAACGATTACGTTAGGAGGCGATCCCCGATCGAACCGATTCTTTTGATTACATTCCTAACGATTCTAAGCATTTTAAGCCGTTTGGTAGAATCTGTCCAAAATTTCGATTCCTACGGAATAGAATTGCGTTTGGTACCGTGTTCATTAATTATGTTCTAAATCAATTTCTTTTAATTTTTAAATAATTTTTTACTTTTTTTTTCTTTTCTTTTTTTCATTTTTTCATTTTTTTTCTTTTCATTTTCCTTTTCTTTTCCTTTTTTTCTTTTCTTTTTTTTTTTTTTTTCCTTTTTCTTTTCTTCTTCTCATCTTCTTCTTCTTCGTCTGGCCAGGCCGCCGGACCGGCGATCGGCCACGAGGGCGGCGACCTCACCGCGAGTCGCGACCCTCGGCGAGGCCGGCCCTCGTCGGCCGAGCCTCGCCGGCAGCGGCGGGGCGAGGCTCGCCTAGCCCGCCGGTGGCCGGCCGGCCTCGTCGGGGTTGGGCGAGGCTGCCAGCCACGGCGGGGCGGGCGAGCCTCGCCCGGTGGCGGGTGAGCCTCGCCGGCCACCGGTGGGCCGGGCGTCGCGAGGCTCGCCCGGCCCCGCCCGGCCCCGGCGAGGCTCGGCCTTGCCGAGATCCGGGCGAGGCCGAGCCTCGCCGGTGGCCGGCGGGCCTCGCCCGCCCGGCGAGGCCTCGCCCGGCCCGGCGAGGCCGCCCGCCACCGGCGAGCTCGCCGTGGGGTCGGGCTTGCCTCCGCGAGCTCGCCGGGCCGGCGGCGGCAAGGCGGGCGGGCGCGGCGGCGGGCGGGCGGCGCGGGCGGCGGCGGGCGGGCGGCGCGGCGGCGGCGGGCGGCGGCGGCGGGCGGTGGCGGGCGGTGTCGGTGGCGGTGGCGGCGGACGGTAGCGGTGGCAAGCGGTGGCGGGCGGTGGTCGCGAGATGGCCGAAGGGAAGAAGAAAATTTCTTGATTTTGATTCTCAAAGTCGTTAGGAGCAGAATCAACTTTTTTTGGTTCTTGATTCTATTCCCAATCTGTTAGGGAACAAATTTGTTCCGGAACAAAAATTTTACCAAACGCGATTATAAACCGATTTCGGGAATGAGAATCGAATTTGGCCCTGTTTGGATGGTTACCAAACAGGGCCTAACAATATTTAAAAAAGAAGAAAAAAAAAAGGAAAAATATAATAAGAATATTAAAAACTTAAAAGAAACAACAAAATTATACAATTTTACCAAACACATTTCTATCCCGGGGAATATAAATTTTTTGCGCTAGTTTACCAAGTGCATTCTTATACTCATGAATTGTTCATAAGAACATAAACAAAAAAGACATTTCTAATAAAAAATTATTCACTAGAACATAATCGTTACTAAACACTCCTTTACTCTTTCAAAATGAAGTGCCTATTAATATAAACATAGAAGAAGTAGATAATATTGGTTGATATCACTAAGACTATACTTGGTTGTCCGGATTTGAATAGGATAAGATATAAAATTTAGGGGATTTTGCTATATCATATGTACTGTTTGGTGATTGCAATAATAAAGTCAAATATTTATATCATATTTTATATATTTTTTGGTATAAACACTTATATAAATTGCAAATTTTACAAATGGAGATGGTAAAAATCTCTTGCGGCGCTCTTGTCTACTTTATTTTTATTTTCCTCCGTTTTTTAATTAATTTCTTTTTTTATTTCTTTCCTCTCCTTCCATCATTCTCTAATAAAATTTTATTAAATAGAAAATTGTACTATTGTACCTAAGATACTAAAACACCTAACTATGCATATATATATATATATATATATATATATATATATATATATTTTGAATTTATATAATAAGATATAATTAAATTCGAATATATAACTAAAAATAACACTAAATTAAACAAAATATTTTTGGTTATTTTGAATTTCTTATATTAGAATTCAAATATCATTTATATTGAAATATAATTTAAATTGTTAGTTTAAGAAATTTGTTATTTGAGAAATTTTTTTCCTATTATGAATATTATAAATTCTATCCGCCTTTATCTTACCTCCATCATAAGATAATTTTATTTGGTCTATATTCCCATTATACCCGACTTTATCTTATCTTGAGTAGATATCAAATGCGAGATATGATAAATTCTTGAATTTTATCCCGTTCGTCAAGTGTAATCTAAGAGTGAAGAAATAAATGATAATATGATATTTGTATTATAAAAAGAGTCATCTAGAAAGTACACCACTCAAAATGCAAAGAGGATTGACTGGTCCCAGCATACCATTTCTTAAATGTATGTCTTTTCGTGCAATAAGAAAGTAAATAACACTAATTTATGGCGTATTTCTGTCTACAAATCATGAAAAATAAAAAAAGAAATCGTAAGTATGCTTGTTAATTTTTTTTTTGTTGGAATAAGTATGCTTCTTTAAAAATGTGAAAAGTGATGCATATTTAAACGCCACTGTTTTGAATAATATGGATAGAAGCTCTGTTTATCTACGTTATTTAAAACAAACATACTAATTTGATTAAGTAAATAACATTGACAAGATATTATATTGCAGATCTTATTTTAACATTAAAAAAAAGGAGTTTTGCTCAAGAATGAAGACCATGAAACTAAATAACTTTCTTTAAAAAAATGATGCAAATTTCCCATAGATATTCATAACCACCAAATATATATATATCTATCTATCTATGGATACATCTGGAAGTTTATTTTAGCTCACAATTTTCGTAGAAAGTGAATACAAGAAAGTTTTAGTGGTAAAATTATATATTAATTTACAATGTTATACTATGCTTTTATAGGAATGTATATTTCAAATAGGAGATAAGTGTATTAGAAGTCCTAAAATTTATCGTAAAAATGCAGTTAAGTTCTAAAATTTTCAAAAAATTCAATTAAGTTCTAAAACTTTCAAAAAGTGCAATCAACGGAAAGACTTGATTAGAACACTTAATGAATTTTAGGTCTCGATTACACTTCTATGATAAATTTTAGCTCTTGATTATATTTTTCAAAGTTTTAGGATTCAATTGCATTCTCGTGATAAGTTTTAGAACTTCGATGCACTTGTTCCTTAAAATAATGTGTTTTCAAAAAGATTTTATGATTTAATTTGAGAATGATGTAATTTAGATATAACATATATTAACAAACATACATTTTCGATTGCATAACTACTAACTTAATGTTGGATAATTATCAAATCTAGAATTGTTAACATGATACTTATTCAAAATTGGAATTAAAATATTTAAACAATGTAGACTTATTATTATTATTAGAGAATTATCAAAGTTTAGAGTTTAGTGACCAAATAACCTTACATTTACAATTTTTTAAATAATTAGCAATAAAATAATAAAAAAACAGATTCCCAACTATATGCATACATAGAAGTAATATTATCATAATATATTTCCATTTATTATTTAATTCAATCATCAATTTAAATAATGTTGATTCAATCATCCCAACTTTTGTTGCTTGCTCATGCCTATGCTCGCTTCGGTGTTTTTATGAGCTCAGCAAGGTCCTCATTAGACTCATTTTGTTCTCTCGCTTACTCATGTTGTTGCCAGTAGAATTTTGAACGAATCTGAACCCTGAGGAGGGCTAGAAAGCCGATGATAAGGGAGGGACTTTAGTCGATGGGCTTTTACGACCTAAATCTGCTACTTAGTTGGCCTCTATTGGAGAGTGGATTATTCGAAATTTCTTGATATTGGGCCTGGTAAAGAGGGTCCACATCCCTTATCTGCGCTCAAGCTCATCTAAGACGAGGCATCAGATTCCCAAGAGAAGCCTTTTCCTCAGTTCGTGCGCTGGAGCAAGTTGACCGTCTCGGCGAAGGCGAAGCCGAGGTAAGTAACAAGCCTCGCTGATCTCGCGAATCCGTCGACGATTTTCCCCAGCAAAAATCACGGCGCACGCAACGCTTTTGCGCCGCCGGTTTACCCATTTGTGCGGTGAGTTTTCTGGCTTCAATCCATTTTCTTTTTCCATTTTGTGCCATCTGATATGGCTTCCACGCATCGGCATCTCCGCTTCCTCGACCGACCTCGGGCCTCGGGTCGGGGCTCTGTCTCCTCAAGACGAAATTATCGCGAGCTTTCTGCAAATCCCAGAGTACTCCTGAAGGACACTCTTGTTGGTTTTCTTTTCTGTTTTCTTGTTAATGGGAAAAGCAAAGTCAAGTCCAAGTCGTGCTCGCTTTCGATCAAAACCCCTGCGCAGGTTAGGTTCTGCGCATCTTCTGACTAATGCCGCGGAAATTACATGTGCAGTAATTGCCGTCTGTGCAGCATGTGTTGCAGCTGTTTGATTAGCATGAAGGGTCTTGCATCGTTTGACGGCGAGAACTCAGCATCGTTCGAGCACGCGCGGTGGAAAGCGTTGTGTGTTGGTTATCCATCGTCGAAGGCTGAGAATCGGTGGAGATCACAGCAGTGGGTGGATTTTCTTGTTTGAGCACTTCTCCGGTAATTAATGAATCCTTGCCCTTCTCTTCTCGTCTTCTCTGTTTCCTGTTTTGATTGGTCCATTTTCTTCTGATTAGTTGTATGAGAGTTTTTATTTTCGTTCGAATGTAGCTCCGAGTTGAGTTTTGAGAGACATTTCTGCAGTTTCCAGATGTGGGATTTCTTATTCCTCTTCTATTGAGGCTCTGCTCCGTAAATCTCTTTTAGTGCCTGGGTATTAGTACAATCCTCTTGAGATGAAAAGAAGAGAACCCACTGATCCAGAAGATCCGGTGTATGGGGCGTATTCCTCATCGACCTCTCCACATGTAGGTGATCATGAATGCATAACCAAAAAGCCAAAAGGAAATGACTATGAAGTATTCTTGAGCTTTAGGGGGGAAGATACTCGCAAGGGCTTCACCGATCATCTCTATATTGGCCTTGTCAATGCAGGAATTCATGTATTCAGAGATGACAATGAGCTCTATGGTGGTGAGGAGATTGGTCCTGAGCTTCTCTGCAGTATTAAGCAGTGTAAGATCTCGATCCCGATTATCTCAGAGAACTACGCTTCCAGCAGATGGTGCCTTCGCGAGCTGGCTCAAATGTTGAAGTGCAAGAGAAGCAGAGGGCAGATGGTGTTGCCCATATTTTACAAAGTGGAACCCTCGCAATTGCGACATCTAGGAAGTTTGGGAGATGCTATCAATGCACATAAAGAGAATTTGGATGTAAAGGTTGTGAAAGAATGGGAAGAAGCCCTCGAAGAAGTTAGTTCCTTGAAGGGATGGGAATCAGACAAAGTTAATAAAGGGTACATTATTCTCCACCAAAACTTTGTTTAGTTTCTCATAACTAGATCTTACTTGAAAAGAATATTAATATTACCATCCTATACTGAAACTTATTATTATTTGACAGGCATGAAGGAGAATTGGTTAAAATTGTTGTTAGAAAAGTTATGAGTGAGTTAAAATTTCAGCTAACTATTCCCGAACAGTTGGTGGGAATTGATGATCGTGTGCAACAGGTAATGAGCTTAATAGATGCTAAATTCTATGATACAAGGATTATCGGAATTTATGGATTTGGTGGTATCGGTAAGACAACTCTTGCAAAGTTGTTATACAACAAACTCTCCGGTCATTTTGAGTATCTTAGCTTTGTGGCGGATATTCGAGAAACATCTCGGCACAAGGGTATTGAATGCCTACAAAAGCATCTCATTTACGATATACTAAGATATCCACATGATGTGTCTAATGTTGACGACGGAATTGGTGTCATCAAATCTCGATTTACAAGTAAGAAAGTGCTTATTTTTCTTGATGATATTGATGACAAGAATCAGTTGAATGCTTTGGCCGGAGATGGTAGTTGGTTTCAAGCAGGAAGTATAATCATTGTCACAACTAGAAACAAGAGCATTCTTGATGAGACTGGTGTAGGCTACATGTACCAACTCAACGAGTTGTCTCTAAATCAATCATTGATTTTATTTAGTAGACATGCATTTCGGAGGGATTTTCCCCAAAGTGATTATTGGAATCTCTCTCGTGATATCGTATCTACTGCCGGGGGGCATCCATTAGCTCTTGAAGTGATTGGTTCATTCTTGTGTGGAAAGCCAAAAAAAATATGGAAAGATACATCGAAGAAATTAAGGAAAGTGCCTGATAAGAAAGTACTAGAGACTTTGAGTATAAGTTATGAAGCATTAGATCATCAGGTGCAACAGATATTTTTGGATATTGCATGTCTTTTTATTGGATCATCTAAACATAGTCCAACTTACATGTGGGATGCCTGTGATTTTTTCCCAGAGAATGGGATTGAAGTATTGTGTCTTATGTCCTTAATTAAAATTGATAAAGATGGCAAGCTACTGATGCATAATCAACTGAGAGATTTTGGAAGGGAAATTGTTCGTCTAGAAAATCAAAAGGAGCCTCAAGGCCGTAGCAGATTATGGATTTATGAGGAAGCCATCAAGGTGCTTGACAACAACAAGGTAAGCGTTTTCTCTACTTGGCTTAGTCATTGAATGTGAGTCCATCTTCTCTTTCTTGTTTGAGGTAAAAATTATTGTCAATCCTGAATCTCCGAAACTTGCTGCGTTAACCAACAAAAGAGCTTCATTTAATTGCTGTTCTTGCCTGATTCTGGGACATAATCAGAGGAGCAGTTTCTTGGATATTAATGATAAATACCTCATAATAATAATGTGATGAGAACACTCTTTTGGTAACTTCAATGCCACAACAAAACTACAAAAATGTAACGATTGACAGAGTACTATCAGAGAAAACATGACATCTATAAATTGTTGGGGCCCATGTTCCATGTATCTGTATGATGCACGTGTTTGATGTTTGGATTCTTCTTTTGATTTCTCGTGAGGTATTTTCTTTCTTTTTTCTTTTACCAAGTATTAACTTCTCTCCTGAATTGTTTTCTAAAATTAATGAGACCTCTCTTCATTTGTGACCATTAGCTATCATGGTTCTGTATTTTTCAAGTCGCGCCCCTTATATTTTTAGCTCAATGTACCCCCCTTTTTTCTCAGTTTATGCAATCAAGTCCTTTGTCGTCAAGCGTTAGTTAACAATGTCAATTTGTTGGTGGCTTTCATATTTGTTTATGATATATGTGCAACTGTGTAATATAACCCTCCGAATGTATATTGTATCACTCTATAGGCTTTTTATAATTGGGTATAATTTTCTTTCTATGAATTTGCTAGCTTTTCATTTTTTATGTTTTATTTTTGTGATGATGGACAATTTTGCTATTAATCCCCTGATAACATGTATGTGCCAAATATAGGCCTATCATTTCAACTTCAAAGGGTATCTATGAAGTCATTGACCAAAATACAATAAATTTACAAGATGCATTTGAAGAAAAAATTCGAACCACCAAACAAATGCGTATTATGACTCTTATGATTTGTGCTCACTTATGATTTCTGCTCAATGAGCAATTTTCCACCTAAAACAAAAAATGAATTTGAGTTGCTAAAATATTTTATTGCAACAAAAGAAAATGTAAAAGGCTTGATTTCCTTCAAAATCTAATTTGATCACTCTTCATGTCCAGTCTGTCTGTAAACAAGATCTCATTAATTTATCAGCAAATTGATAAAAAATTTAGATTTGACTGTAACAAAATCAACACGACAATGAAAAGTAGCATCAAATGTCTGTTGATAAGAGGAGTAAAAATCATTGATATCACATTTGATATATGACCAAATTTTCTTCCATAAAGAATGAAAAATTTTTATTCTAGATACACATGATAAGAAATGGATGTAAAACACGTATGTACATTTATGGATTACATTCTCGTTTTCATTTTACTATTGAGAATTGTAGACTAGGTACACCAAAAAAAGGGGAATTCTACAATTGGGATTTTTTTCATTTTGATATTTGCTTTGATGGCAAGTTTGATGGTTGTATTTGTACTGTAAGAGTGATGTTGTTGCACATATAAAAGACATGAGTCAAGGGTGTGTTGTTTCACATATAAAGGGCATGAATTTTTCTAGATATATTTAAAATGGCGTGTGCATAAAGGGAGGCCTCTATTGTATATTTGAAAGGTGCAATTTCTGGGAATTCATAAGGTGCATATTGCAAAGGGCATAGTTGGAAAGTAAAAGTTCGGAAACACCCTTGTGAGCTTCACGTTTTCACATAAATTAGATGAATTTTTTTCAATCAAAACCTGCATTTCAGGAAGTTGAAAGTCAGAAGGCTACACCGTTATAGTATGACAACTTATTGAAATTAGTCTGGCTTTTCTTAAATACAATTGGTTTCTTTTCATTATTTCAAACTTACAATGCACAATATTTTCTAATTGTAGGGCACTGGTAAGATTGAAGCCCTTTGTCTGGACAAGTTTGGTTGTAGAAGAAGCTACGCAGGTGAACTATTTAAAGAACTGACCCATTTGAGGTTCCTTCAAGTGAACACTGCGAATCTTGTTGGAGATTTCCTGAACTTGCTTCCTCAATTAAGATGGCTTCAATGGGAGGATTGTCCCTTGAATTTCACAGCGGCCAACTTTCATCTGAAGAAATTAGTTGTGCTGGATCTGTCGTGGAGTGGGATTTCGGAGGACTGGGGAGGATGGGGTCCACTCAAGGTAAGATGTGTAGAAGGGGGGGGGAGAGGTTTAATATCCTTCCTCAGAATAAGGATTTTCTCTGAATATAAGAGGATTTGTAGGCACCTAAATATATGATAAGCTTCTGTCCTATATATCTATAATCAGTATTATCTTAACAAACAATCATGGTTAACACTAGACATACTGAAAAAAGAAAACTTGTTTTAACTGCATTAATTAAGATCTATTAGAAACATAATTACAATATATGTGCCTATCTTGAGTTTTTCTAATCTAAATGGTTTGTGGCTTCTAAGTGATTCTCTCTTGATGCATCTCTTTTTAGTAATTCTTGTTATGTATCTATGTCAATCTTCTTTCATGAAAAATGGAAAGTTACGTTTTGGTATAGTTTGGTATGTTCAAAGAAACACTCTTTACTGTTTTTGCCCTGAAATACTATATGAATGGTCATATACAGAATCAATTGTTTTAGAAACAAAAGTAAACACTAATGCTTGAAAATAAGTGCATTGCCTCGTAATGGTTTTTGTGAGGGCGAATTATATGTTAGTTTTGTGAGTGCTAGCTAGTTGATATATATTTTTGCCAAATTGGAAGATATGCCTACTGCAGTAAGAAAATAAAGTTAAACACTGGTATGTCCCTACCATTCTTTTTGCACTAGATATGCTCAAAAATTATTTCTATGTTGGTGACATAGCCAAACACTGCTACTTAAGGAATGTTTCAATATAAAAAACGTGACGCAGTGGAGTGTTATAGCAATGAAAGCATGGGAACTGAGCTATGAAACATTTATATGGTGTTTTAAATAGTCTAAATTAAAGGAGTACGGTGCATTGCTACTTTTTTTTGGAATTTTAAAAAGTCTAAACAAGAACGAGGAGTATTGGAAGAGCAGTCCAAACTCATTGAGGTATCCTCTCTCTTTTTTTTTTTTGTTTTTTGTTTTTTGTTTTTCTTTTCAGATGGCAGCCCAGCTCAAGGTTCTCAACCTTCTGAATTGTCAATCTATGAGAAGAACTCCTGATTTGTCTGCTTTCAAAAGCTTAGAGATTTTTTTGCTGGAAGGATGTTGGCATTTACAAGAGATTCATTCTTCTATTGGTGACATCAAGACCCTCGTCTCCTTGAATGTTAAGAGCTGTAAGAGATTGGAGGAGCTACCAGTTGGAGTAGGTAGAATGGAAGAATTGAGTGAGCTTATATTGGATCATACTAATATAAAAGAGATTCCTATTTCGAGAGGTTGTTTGATGAAGCTGGAGAAACTAAGTGCCTCGTCTTGTAGACAACTAACTCAACTTCCAGAATCCATGGGCTCTCTTGTGTCGTTAACTCTATTGGACATATCTGGGACACGCATTGAAGGCTTACCCAAATCCATTGGTTCTTTGAAGGAGCTCAAGACTCTTGATGCCTCTAATTGTGCATCCTTAGCCTGCATACCCAGCTCTATAGGCCATCTAGCATCTTTGCGGTGCTTGTTATTATGGGGATGCTCCTCACTGAGAGAAATTCCCGATTCTATTGGAAAGTTGGAATCATTGGCCGAACTACATTTAGCAGGGACAGCAATTACGGAATTACCTAGAAGCATTGGGAATCTGCAGAACTTAAGGATCTTGGACATTCGTCGAACTCATATAACAGAATTGCCTGGTGCCATAGGAATGTTGGCGAAACTCCTAGAGTTGAGAGCTTCAGGATGCAATAATCTGGAAGGATTACCTAGTAATATGGGCGAACTGGTTTCGCTAAACAAGCTTAATTTAGAGAAGTCGGGCATTACAAGCTTGCCAGAAAGCATTTCTAAGCTCTCTTCTGTCCAAAACCTGAGTGTTCGATATTGCCAAAAGCTTCGAGAACTGCCAGAACTGCCCTTTGGCATAACTGCTCTACGTATCACCTGCCAGAGTCCAGCGTTGCCACAACTTTCCCAACTAACACTTCTCAAGAAACTCACTCTTTCTAATTGCCCTTGGCTTGAATATCTTCCAAAGCTTACCATTGGGCTATCAATGCTTTCTATTACACGTTGTGGAAAATTGAAAGCGGTGACGGATTTGTCGAACTTGAAGCACTTATCTGAATTGTATCTTGAGGAGTGCTACGAGCTAATGGAAGTCACCGGTCTAGAACGTTTACAGTCTCTCCGTAACTTACGTATACGAGAATGCCCTAATATATCTTGGCTTGATGGTATCGAATCCTGTGATTCTTCATCCTCAACATGATATCGAGAATTATACTTTTAGATTAATAATTGTTTTGCAAGTTCTGTATATGAAGGTTGTGGTTGCTCGCAGGTCGTCTATTAACGTGTTTGTTTTGTTTACATAGCGTGTTAAACTTTTATCTTCTGTTTGATTCTTATAATACCAGTCATTCTGGTTTATACTCGATGTTGATATGGTGGAAATTACAAGACGTTGGAAGAGCAAGCAGCTTTTTGAGAAAAATTCTTTTGACTTTAGTCATTTCATGCAATTTAACTAGTGGCCTAATTCTAATGACAGACAATAATTTATAAGCAACTACTCTACATGACATGTGCCTTTAATTAACTCTACATGACATGCAACCTGATTTAACAAGCCTATCATGCAATTACTAAATGAGACTAGCCTAGGACATGCATTAATTACATGACTTAAACTATATGATATGGCAAATGACATGGATGTGATGCAATCAATCTATATGACATGCACTCAGCAAGCAATTCAATTCAAAGGCAACTTCAGAGGGAGCTGAAAAGTCTTTTTTTTCCCTCTTTTCTTTCTATTCTCATCGTCTTCTTCAACCTTCAACCATGGGGGAGGGTTTGAGCTAGTCTCACCTCCCCTCTTTTGTTGATTTTGTTTGCGTATATTGTTCTTTTCTTACCTTTTTTTTTCCTCGATTTGGATTTGGAGGTCTCTTCTCCCGATCTAGTTATCAATTTGAGAGTTTGAACTCTCTTGATCTAGTTCTAGACTTAGATGCTATTCTCTTCCGATCTAGATTTGGGACTTTGATAAATATGCTTTTGGGAGTTCCATGTCCCTCTGCTTTGTTCGTGTACAGGTTCTCTACTTCTAGTCTCAATGATGATTGTAGGAGTTTTGGCTTCTCATTGAATTATGAAGATTTGCTCCTCCACATGTTAGATTTGTGTTTATTTAACATATTATGGTTGTTTCCATACGACGATAGTGTAAAAGAAGCCAAACCTAGGCACCCACTATCAACTGGCAACGGCGTAATTATTAAAGAAAGAATTTTCGGCATGTGCTCATTACTGACGAAGACACGAGATCTAGTGATTGGCCGCCGATTTTGTTAGATAGATTTGTTGATGTAGAACGAGTTTGTGCAATTGTTTCATCAATCCTCCTTGTGTTCTGCATTTGACTTTGTTTTTTAGTATGCATACTCTGTTTCGATTTGCTTTATCATGAAGATACATCGTCAATCACATATTTACTAACTTTTTAACGTCAAATAATTATCACAACTAATATCTTTTTTTTTTTTTTTTTTTTTTTTTTTGGTGACCCGGAACCCCCGTACAGCCGGCAGCCGGCGGGGCAAACCCGGGGTGACGCTAGCGGAGGACCCACCACCCCGACGTCACGCTTAAGATCCCGTGCGGCCAGCGGGATTCGAACTCAAAAAAAAAATCCCATATTAGTACGCTTAAGATAAATTAATTTCAAATTAATTTTTGGGTCGACAAAAACCCCATATTGGTACATACGTGACACATTTACCCTTCATTAGTTTCCATCAAATTAAGAAAGGGAAAGAAAAACAAATCCAATAAAGAAAAGGCTTTTGGATGAAAATGTCTTTGGCTATATTAAGATTTTATTAGTAAGTTTGGGGTCTTATTTGAGATTAAGTTTGTTACTTCAAACTATTATTTGAGATAATATTCACTTTAGACTCTTTTTTGAGAAAATACTTTCACTTCAGATCTTTATTTAAAATTTTTCTTAATGATAATAATACTAATAAGACAAGATATTCATTTTTTCTATAAAAAAATTACTCTGCATCATGCGATCGACCTAACTGTAACTTGGCTAGATCCCACAAGAAGATGAACTTTCGCCCGCTTCCCTCTTATATTCCTTGCCTTCTTCTGCACATGACCCTGAGCTCTCTTGTCCCTTCGCTCTCTCTCTCTCTCTTCGCTTTCCCTCCCTCATCACAAAGCAAAGCACAAGACCTATCTCATCGATGGAGCGTTCCGCTTACCCGAAGAACCTCAAGCTGCAAGCGCGCGATCCAGGATCTCCTCCATGGCCAGAGTCCCACGAAGAAGCTCAGACATCTCTTCGACACTCACTCTCAAGCTGGCGATAACACAGGGCAGCACTTTTTTGCGGAAGATCTGATCGTCAGCGTCCTCAGGTCCCGAGCAATACCCTATCCGAATCGATGAGCGCCGAGTCCGATTAGTTCTTGCAGTTTCCGACCAACGCCTGTGTCTGGTCCAAGGGCTCCGATGAGGAGAGCGTCAACACCCCGGTCGGGAGGTAATTAAGGCCCAACATTCATGTTTTTGTTTTGTTTTTTTTTGGTTTTTCTAAATATTTTATTATTTTTGAAAAGTAATTTCTTTATTAAAGTGGAGTTTCGCATAATTTAAAAAACGAAAAAAGTTATTTATGGCAAGAACAAATACATATAAAGTGAGCATCAAATGTTCGAAAATGACAATGTGAAGATCTATTAGAATCTAGGAAAAAGGAGAGACATGAAAAGATCGTTTCGTTATTTATATGATTTTGGGACACAACTTGACATATCATGATTGGATGATAATGAGTTTGTCCAACTTGCAAGATAAATAAAATTTTTTTTCTTGTTATTTTATTTATTTTGTTATTGTGTAGAGGATGGAGGTTTTATATGGAGGTAAAATTATATTTGGGTCCAAGTAATTCTAACATGCTCCCCTTTTTCGCAGAAGTGAGGTCTCAATTAAATGGGTCAAAGTACGCTTCAAGTGCCAAAAGTTGGCGTAAAAGGACACTTAAATGTCAAAAATTACGAAAGTGACACTTAAATGCGATGTGCGCAATTTCCGACGAAATAAGTGCAAAATGGGGTCGTTTTTGCATGTTGATGTGGTCAAACAATGCAAAAATAACGTCGTTTTAGTGCGACGTGGTAAAAAAAATATAAAAATTAATTAAATTAAATTTATTTAAAAATTTAAAAATAAAAATTTTTAATATAAAAATTAAAAAATTTTAAAAAATTTTTAAAAAAGGAAGAGGGGGAGGGGAGGCGCCCTCAGCCGCCGGCATCGGAAAGGTCGGCGATGGAGGGGGAGGGTTGGCCGAGGTTGTTGGGCCCTTAACCGAGGTCACCGGGCCGGCCAAGGGCGGCAACCCCGCCGACTCCCCCTCCATCGTCGGCCCTTCCCGGCGGTGGCGGGAGGCTTGACCTCCTTTTTTTATAAATTATTATTATAAATATTAATTTTTATTTTTAATTGTTTTAAATAAATTTAATTTAATTATTTTTTATATTATTTTTTTACTATGTCAACACCAAAATGACGTCATTTTGCATTTGTTTCGCCGGAAAATTGCCACGTCAGCAATTTGACCGGATTGACACTTAAGTAATTAATTTTACTCCGATTTTAATACTTAAGTGTCACTTTCGTAACTTTTGGCACTTAAATGTCCATTTGTACCAACTTTTGGCACTCCAGGAGTCTCGGTGTCCAATTAAATGATGGGTACTCATGGAGGAAATACGGCTCGAAAGAGATTTCTGGCGCCAAATTCCCCCGGTGCTTCACAAATGATACACATTTTCATATAAGTAGAGAGAAATCCATTCTTGCTTGATGTCTAAAACAAATATTATGTGGGATCTTAACAATAAGGCATGGCTTCAAATTAATAAGAAACTCATCAACTCTTCTCAACTTGCTAGTATATTTTTGCTTCTCTCGTGATGAACAACGGTCGTGTCCTCATCACGTGTTATAAATTTAAGGGAACGAGTTCTTTCTTTAATTTTCTAAAATTTAGCTTCATCTCATCACAACTAGATACAATCCAGTCGAAACAAGCTCAATATTGCTTTTTATCAACTATCGAAATTTCGGGTTATATTTTGGATTGGAAGCATCCAAACCCCAATCTCCAATCAGGTGCTCATTAATTTACGATTTAATCGAAACAAATGATTCAAGCCGTGTTTCGGGGCACTTGCAGGAGCTACTACAGGTGCACTTACAAGCTCCCCCAGGGATGTCTAGCGACCAGGCAGCTCCAAAGGATGCCGGACGACTCATCTAATTATAAGATCACACACCAACGCCACCACACTTGCAACGAACCTCATCCTCAAATCCCCCCACTCATCCTGGACTCACTGTCGCGACCAAAATTTTCGGGGGTGAACCACCTAGGATTTGGCTAATGGATTGTTAAGCCTAAACTTAACTCGGGCTCTCCCAAGCCCATACCAATTCACGACTTAAGTTCAAATTCTTAACATGCAAATGATTTTCAATTAGGAGTCGCCACTAATCTATTTTTTGGTGGGTCGATTAGAAACCTAAATAAAGTAACAGGAGATTTACTTTATTCCTACGAACCAGAGATTTGTGAATTTGGGGATTTGGTTACGTTAGATTTCTCTAACGCCCTTTCGGTACCTTTCTCTTTTATTTTGAAAAATGTTTGGCAAACAGTTTGAATTAATTTTAATTTACTTTCCTAACATGTTAGGTGATCACATAGGTGCTCAAACCACCAATTTAACACCCAAGAAAGCATATAAATAAAATGCAGGACTTACCTTATAGCAACGAAAGCATCTGCGTTGTTAGATCAGAATTCATATAAGTAATCCTAGATATGATTTCTAATTAACAAACAATCACTCAATTTTTGTTTTCACTTTTTTTAAACGAGAACATAATCCATATGCAATGCAATGCTTCTAATCTAATATGAAATAATATGGCATGACAATATGTCCTAAACTATATGAATGAGTAAAAAAACTAATGATTTCTTAATGAACATGCAACAATTAGATATGCAATCTAAATTATCCAAAATGACCTAATTCTATATGACGTGCACATGATTTTTCTATTCTAAAAAATGCAATCTATCCTAGAAATTGCAACTAATTTATCCTAATACGATGAGTATTCTAAAACAAATCTAATCTAACTCAGATTTTTTCGGATTTTTCCTTTCTTTTATAAGAGCAATCAAAATAGGACATCAAGAACAGAATGGCAACAAATCAGGCAATATATCATCCATGTCCATTTTGGAAATAAATTGACGAATCGTATCTCGCGCATGAGATCGGATTGGCCAATTTCAAATAAAATCGCAAATCGTATCTCGAGCGTGAGATCGGATTGACGATTTTTCAGTGCGATTGCGAGTCGTATTTCGAGCGTGAAATCAGACTGTAAATCATATGCACGTTGCGAAATTAGGAAAATTTCCTAATTTATGAGGAATCAAGAGATCTTTTGGATATGGCAATATCGATCAAACATTCAAAAAAGATTGCGATATTACGAATTAGGCAGCGAGATATATGAAAATCAAATTGATCGAGAGTCTTACTTAATTTAAGGATATTCTTTCCAAATTTGGACCAAGCGCAATTGGACCGAGATTGCAACTGGCTCCTTGACAGTGAAACACGACGGATGGTGGCGAGCAGCGGTGACACGGAGATTCACAATCGAAGCCGGCACAGTTCGATGAGCCTCCCGCTGCCGGTGGAGATCAGGGTTGGACAAAGACGCTCGCGGATGATTTGTAGGCGCGGCAGAATAGGTGGCCTCTTTTTCAGTCAAAGTCAATGAATCTTCTTCATGCAGCAAGTGGAATCGTCTTCATGCAGCGTATGGAATATTCAACGTGAGTGCTTTCGGCAAATGAACCACGCCTGGAATTGCTGGAACTTAACGGTGAGCGTAGAGCTCGTGGCATGTCGGGTCAACGGCTTAGGCGTTGAGGTTGGGGCTCGCGGTGAATTCTACAAAAGAAAAGTCGAGCGCGATGATGGATGATTCACGGTGATATCCGGCTGAGGAGGGACTACTTCGCGGTGGTTGCGGCAGCTCGCTAAATTGGACTGAAATCTTCGCAACGAACTACTCAACAAATCTGGGAAAATCAATGGAGCGGGCTGGACTTGCGCCAGGTGGTGTCTGCGATTAATGGAGATCGTGACTGTGTGTGGCAGTGCATTAAACATATAATAACCACGTCAGGAAAGTGAAGCCATGAGAAAATCAGAAAACTCTTATTCTCTTATTTTTAGGTGTTCACATGGGCATGATATGTGTCCCTTGTACGTGAAGAAAAGTGGAAATTTTATTGAGAATTGAAAACTCCCTTGATAGCTTGATGATCCCCTCGAAGTTGGTCTCAGTGCGCCAGCAGCTTTGTCAATGAGGAATCCGCAGTGATGGTGTCACGTATGGACCGACGGTGGGACTCTCAGTACAGGCTGCTTGGTGAAGCCTACCGGTTCAACAATTCTCAGCTAGGGAAGGAGCAACTCACTGGGTGGACTTCTCGATGGAGGTGGTGACCACGCACAAGCATGGGCTGACGGTGAGGAGGATGCTCAGATGTTCACCGAGATAGTCTCATAGCGAACCTGCAAAATAAAGAACGATTTTGTTGCGGGAAGGCACCAAACTGGTCTCAGCTCGACAACGGCAGCGATGTCATGGCTCACGGCACGGTAGAAAAACTCAGTGCTACTTATTCGAGAACCTGCAAAACAGAAAGAGATTCGCTGTAGTGAAAGGGAAGAGCTTGGCCAAGAGGGGGCCGTCGCGGTGCAGGTACAGCGTGGATGTCTAGCAGCAACAATTATGGCTAGTGGATCTCGGAGGCGGTGATAAAGCGATCTCGGAATTGGGACCCAAAGAGCATAACGAACTTCAGTTTCTATTCTCTATTGGATCCTCCACTCTATCTATACTCTCAACGTGTGGCTGTATGTTCAATGTGTGTGACCCCCCAAAACCCTACGCGAAAAACCTTTTTATAGGCTAAAGGTTAGGGTTTTAATTTCCTTTTCAAATCAACATCCGCGAAGATTTCTTTTTCGCACGCAATATCACTTTTTTTATTTTTCACATCTCTTGATTTTATCGCCTAAAGATAAGATCACAACCCAATTTTCTTAAATTCCAAAAATCCACCGTAATATTATTTCACAAATCTCCATTTAGGTCATTTTTGTCATTAAAAGAAAACGGGCTCGGGTCAATTTACTTGCTTCGTGGGCTTAGTTCGACCTGCCAAATTAAAGCTTAGAACCACTAAATTAAACCAATTTGTCACCGACCCAATGTAAATGCAAATTAAAACATAAATGCACATAAAACTATATGTTATGCAATTGACTATTTTTTCAAGGATAAAATTAACCCTTAATTTTTTAATGCAATAAATGACTAAACGGGTCGCCAAAATTTAGGTGTCAACACTCACCATACGCTGAGAACAACCCATCCTCGTCATTTTCTACACCAGCCTCGCTCCCAAGCAAACACAACAACAACCGCTTCTCTTCGTCCACTTTTTCGTTGATGAAACACGAGCAGAAGCTGCCTGGCGAGGATGAGCTGACAACCCCCCTCCCCCTTCCCCCGGTGGGCGGTGGCGGTGGCCACGACGACGAAAGCAGCAACAACAATCAATCCGCATCATCTGATTACTACGCTGGTATTCATATCTGCTGGGGCGATCTAAGCCCTGTCGTCAGACCAAGGGGATGTGATGATTAGGGTCTCATAGTTTGGATATAATTGTGGGGTCTGAGTTTGATGATCTGTTGGATTATGAACTTCAATGTTGATTTTGATATAAATTTCTTGATTAATATGAGAGGTGTTTGATAGAATGAGCTTCCTTGAAACTATTTATCCTATGCGGCGGTCCTTTTAGGAGAAAAAAGGAGCCACTCAATAGCTAGTGTAACAATATTACCTTGTCGAAAAAATAGTTTGTAATAATGGGGTTTTATAGGGAAAAGTGCCAAAAAGTCCTAAACCTTTTGTGTTTGTGCCGATTTAGTCCTAAACCTTTTTTTGGTGCCGATTCAGTCCTAAACCTTTTTAAGTTGTGCCAATTCAGTCCTTTCCGGCCAATTTTGGCCGGATTTTGCTGAATGGACGCCGGCCGGCTGACGTGGCCTAATCGGCGCTGACGTGGACAACTTTTAATAATATTTTAATATATTTTTTTATTTTTTTTATTTTTATTTTTGTTGTCTTTTTCCTCTAGCCGGTCGCCAAGGTCCGGCGACCGCCGAGGCGACGGCGGGGCGGGCGAGGCGACCTCGCCGGATCGGCGAGGTCGGGCGAGGCTCGCCCTCGCCGATCCGGGCGAGGCGAGGCTCGCCCATGGCCGGCGAGGCTCGACCTCGCCGGATTCGGCGAGGGCGAGCCTCGCCCATGGCCGCCTCACCGAGATCGGGCCATGGGCGAGGCTTGCCCTCGCCGGATCTGGCGAGGCGAGGCTCGCCCATGGCCGGCGAGGGTCGACCTCGCCAGATCCGGCGAGGGCGAGGCTCGCCCACGGCCTGATCCGGCGAGGTCGGGCGAGGCTCGCCCTCGCCGGATCGGCGAGGCCGGCGAGGCTCGACCTCGCCGGATTCGGCGAGGGCGAGCCTCACCCATGGCCCGATCCGGCGAGGCGGCCATGAAGGGCGAGGCTTGCCCTCGCCGGATCCGGCGAGGTCGAGCCTCGCCGCCCTCGCCGGATCCGGCGAGGTCAAGCCTCGCCGGCCCTCGCCGGCCATGGGCGAGGCTCGCCCAACCTCGCCGGATCGGGCCATGGGCGAGCCTCGCCCATGGCGAGCGAGGGCCGGCGAGGCCGGCGAGGTCGGCCTCGCCCTCGCCGGCGGTGGCCTCGCCGATCGCCGGATCTCGGGGATCGCCAGAGGAAAAGACAAAAAAATAAAAATAAAAATAAAAATAAAAATAAAAATAAAAATAAAAAATATTAAAATGTTATTAAAAATTGTCCACATTAGCGCCGATTAGGCCACGTCGGCCGGCGTCCATTCAGCAAAATCCGGCCAAAAGGACTAAATTGGCACGACTTAAAAAGGTTTAGATCGAATCGGCACCAAAAAAAGGTTTAGGAGGGACTGAAGACAAGCAGCAAAAAGTTTAGGACTTTTTTGGCACTTTTCCCGGGTTTTATATATTCTCTAAAGATTCTCACTTTGAACCTTTGAGGAGTACTAAATACACTTCACTTTCACGAAAGAACGTGCAAATATGCATTGTTACAAATTACAATCACCTCAAACTTACACAGTAAACATCACTAATTATCTATAAAAGAAAATTTATTCCTCAGCAAACTGACTTTATGTTGATTAACATGAGCTGATTATATCAAGAGCCAAGAAACAAAAAGGTTCAAATCCTTGATAACCAACTCCACATTCTATGATCAAAATATACTAGAACATTACATACCCGACATATACACACCTTTTTAAAATCTAAACCATCGATGAAAGCTGCTACATGATGGACTCCATGGTAGTTTCGACAAACACTTACGAAAATCACTTCCCTTAGTGGTCTGCTTCAATCAAGACAGTTCAGCATGCTCATTGCCAATGCTTCGATGAACGAGACACATGCAAAATGCGAACCCAAATCCGATGAGAACAACTGCACTTGAAAAATAGGTGAGATTTAGATTCACTATGATTATCACAAAATTGCAAGCCAGGAAATGAACAAACTACTCCAAAGTAATTTATCCTTCTTTCTGCTATTAACAATATCAGCTCCAGTCCTTCTAATTTGACCAAAAGGACCTGGAATCACAGTGCTTGACCTGTCACATATTTGACCTGTCCCCATTGTTTCACGCTAGCTAGGTTGATTTTCTATTCACCAAACAAATATAAATATTTTCACCAAACAAATGTAAAGATTTAAAGGTGCCAAAAAAAGACCAGTATGATTTGGAGAGACAACTTTGTGACCTAACATAATTATTTTCAACTTCGATGCGGAACTACAAATGTCTTTCAGGGTCCCTTTGTACAGTGACATTAGAGAAAAAAGGAGAACGGAATTTGGCTTATTAATAGTAATCTTCATTCTCAGGGGGATGGGGGTAGGGATGCGTAAGTTTCGAGAGTGGGTTGCGACTCTCACGCCCTGCAAGAGGCAAGGCACAAGTCTGCGAGTGAGTGTAGAGTAGGCATAGAATATGACTGACCAAAAAAAAATAGTAATCTTCCTTTAAATATCCCAATTTTTGTCGATAATAGCAACTTATCCATCACATATCATTTTGTAACCTTCTTTATGGAACATAATTTCGTTTTTTGTCATTGCAAGTAATATAGATTCTATGATTTGTAATTGTCCACAAATCAACCTTGCAGCAAGAGGCAATTATTATACATGTGTGTGTGAGAAAATTGTTCAAAATTCCTAAATCTATTACAATTTTGTCAATTCAGATCTAAACCTTTTAATTTTACTAATTGAGTTCTAAATTTTTTTACGTTTTGCCAATTGAATTCATTTAGGCAATTTTAGTTGGAAATCATTGACGCGCACGATGGCCGTACGACCGTCCATTGGATGACTCATGAATGTGCAGTTTAAATCTTTATCATATAGTCCCATATGAGATTTCAGCTGCACGCGTGACCGGATATTGGAGCATCAGTTACGTGAACGGATTTTTGTAGTCACGCCGGATATAAGAATGCCACGAATCGTGTGAAGCTTGTTAGCGTTGCTTAAGTTACGTGTATTAGAGAGTTTTTTCGCGGATTGAGAGTATGTTTCCGTTCCGAAGCTCGAAAGGGAATCATACTTTTTACCTTCTTCCCTTCGGGTCAAAAGCGAAGCTTTCGAGAAGCGCCGAGGTCGACGCGCGCCAGGCATGACCAGCTAAGTGCGCGGAAGCTGCCCTAATGGAAACCCCGACACGGCGTTCCCAAATCAACAGGACCACCTACCACCGTGTACTGCCCCGCGCCCACCACCGTCCCCCAATTCCACGAGATTCTCCTCCCTCCAAAGACCTACTCGCAAAAACACGGAGTTATAACCTGATTTATTTTTTCATAAACCCTCAATTATTTTGTAACGGCCATCTAATGCTCATCAATTAATTATCAACAAATTTATAACAGTTTTTTAACGGCTTTTTCTTGGTTTGAATATAAATTGCAAACTACAATCCTTGGAGCTACTTGGAATTAAAAAGAGAATATTTTTCTCTTCTTTCATTTTCTTCTTGGTTAGGTTATACACAGTGTCGTTTCTTTCTAAAAATTCAGTGCATAGTTAAAAAAAGTCCATCGTATCCTATGAGGATAGCCACTAGAGACTTGTGTATTGAGTTTTGCACTCTAAGAGGCGGAATTATGAATGAGGTATAGGTTCAAACTCAAGACAAGGTAAAAGATCTCGATATAGAAGTGAAGCTGGCATAGGTTTAAAGCCATCATTAAGAGCTATCAAAAATTGCATAACACACACATGATCGCAATGTTCATCAAATTTGCGAGCATTAGAATCCTATTATACTATGGCTCAAATAAGCCTAGCTGATCCCAAATAGCATAATGCATGGAGGATAATAAAATCATTAGCTGAATTACTTGTCTCCTTATGTATGAAATGCAAATTACCTAACAATTAATACTGCTGGGCAATGTCAACGGTGGAATATCAGCTGGCAAGTAGATCCTGGACTTCCTTTACTTTATTGAGGTGAGCAAATTGAAATTTGGTAGATGGGATCGAAGTACTTCAAAATCATGTAGAATGTGATGATTCTTACTCTCCCACTTCTACAAGTATTTAACAGATTTGTCATCAGTTTCACCAATAGTCTATGTAAGCGCACAAATATTACCAATGTCAAAGCCTACCTACATCCTCTAAGAAAAATTGATATTTCTTAAGACCGCAGAATATAATTTGAACCATTCAAAATAGTCTGAATTGATAATGAGATTTCTAATTTATCCATTATATGCACTTTACCAGCAAAAACAATAGAATGGAGAAAGGAAATGAAAAAAAGCAACACCTTAGAGGATAGGTATGGAGAAAAGTAAGGCTAAAAACATACTTAGAACTTTGAAATACCTTATACCTTAAGAATCATTTTGAAATTTCCAAGAATAGGTCGGAAGCTAGTTGAATGGGATAGAAAAGGGAGAGAACCGATTCGGTGAGACAACTAAACTAGTTTAGTATGGGAGGATGGTTTGGGATGAATCGGCTTAGGGTGCGTTTGGTAACTCTGTTCTAGGAACAATTTCTAATCGAAATGATTCTTTTTTATTTAGTTACTAGGAAGGTTCCGAGTAAAAGAACACGTTTGGTAATCGCATAATTTTTTTTTATTCTAGAATAGAAAAAGAACAAAAATGCGTTTGGTAACCACATAAAATTTCTATTCCAATTCTTTTTCAATTACCTTTTTAGATGAGTGTAAATTTGATATTGAATTCTCATTGACCACTCACCAATATAATTATCTTCTTATGAGCGAAGAAATTATATTATATTTTATTATATTTTCAATTTCAAAGAATTAGTATTTAGAATTCTATTCCATTCTAGAATTTTATCAAATCATAGAAATTCTATTGATTAATTATATCTATACTAAGTAATAAAAATATTAACTTATCAAATTTTTATTAAATAGTAAATAATAAACTACAAAGTATAAACTATAAATATAAATACTAAATAATGAATTAAAATACAAAATTATATATGTATTCTATATATAGCAAAATTTCAATTCCTACTTCAAATCATTTTTTTATTTTTTAAATAATTTTTTTGTATTTTTTTTCCTTTTTTCTTCTTTTCTTTTTTTCCTTTCTTCTTCTTCTTCTTCTTCTTCTTCAAGGTGGCCGGTTGCCAGCCTTAGGATGACCAAAAACCGACTAGAGAAGGGCTGGTGACCTTATCGGAGCATCGCCGCCCTCGGCAAGGCCGTGCCTCATCGGCCGAGCTCGCCTAGCCGCCGTCAGGGCTTGACCTCGCTAGATCTAGGCGAGGTCAAGCCTCGTTTGGCCAAGCGAGGCTTGTCGGGGCTGGGGGAGGCTTGGGCGAGGCTCGCCTAGCCATCGTCAAGGCTCGGCCTCGTCGGTGGCCGGGCGAGCCTCCAGCGAGCTTGCCGATGATCGGTGGCGGTGGGCGGCGGACGGCGGCATTCAAGGGGGCGGCAGTGGCGGCAGATGGTAATGGTGGCTGCAAAGCAACACTTGGAGAACAAGAAAGAGGGAAGAAGATCAAGAAGAAAGATGAGGAAAAAGAAAAAATAGGTAGACTTGATTTTAGAATTATCTCAACTTTTTTATTTATTCTTGATTCTACTTTAAATTTGTTTCCAGGAATAAATTTGTTTCAGAGAATAAAAATTTTACTAAACGTAATTCTGTTTCAAAACTACTTTTGAAAACAAAAGAATAGAAATAAACATTTTTGGTCGATTACTAAACAAACCCTTAGTTTGCAGAGGAAGAACTAGCTGTGCATCAGAGGCTGACGTAACTTGGCGACAAGGTGGCAGCTACTTGAGTTGAAGAGGCGGTTGACATGTGCATTCACCGGATGGCTCGACTTCCTGCGCATGGATCCGAGAGGCTGAGCTACGTGGTAGGCTGGTAGCCTATGAGAGTGTGTGACAATACTAGGTCGCGATGAAATTTCAATGACTTATCTGATGGCGGTGAGTTTGATGATGGTTTGTTTTTTCACCATTGACAAAGTCAAGAGCGGCATGCTTGGTGGAGAATGGATACTAGCGTTGTTGACGTTGCTACAACCCGTGTAAAAAGAATCGATGAACCATTCCTTAGACAATGTGAGCTCTTACATTAAGATAAGAATATGCGGATTAGAGAATTGGGTTATCTATGCATATTTAATAATGAAGAGTAAACTAGCCTAATTATAACCATTATTATATGACTATTTAAGATTACATAATATTATAATATTAATTATAATCATTTAAGATTAAAAAAAAGGAATATGCATAATCATATAAAAATGATGCGCAATTATGTGAATATTGAGAATCACGAAAGATACGGAAAATTGCTTAATATTTTTTCAATTTTTTCTAATAATATTTAAAAGTAGAATGACAAATATTAAATAATGATCTCCCTAGGGTTCACAAATAACATTGTGAGTCTCATGCATAATTTGAGAGAAATAAATTATCTCTTCCATCGACGCGGAACTTTCGCACCACCTCCAACTGGGCGCTTGCACTGCATATGGCTAGGTCCCACGAGACGCGGAATTTTCAACCCACCTTCCACTTATCTTCCTTGCCTCTCTTGCAGACGACCCTGAGCTCTTTCGTCCTCGTCAAAAAGCCACTCATTAAGATGCAAATCTCAACATGCATTTAAGGTTGAACCTGGCATTTTTGATTTATGGACTAGTGGATTCTTCAATCTTAGTGTATTTTTAAGTTTTCCCCATAAAAAAAAAAAAAAACTGTATCGATGCCTTTTTCCATTAAATGGGGGTCATTTCTCAGCTGATGATCTTTGTGGTATTCTTCAAATCTTGCTTTTGCATGTCTATATAACTTGAAGTGTCTACTTGTTATGATGGTCATGTTTGGAATTATCATATTCATTTGATGTTTGATTGCATGTTCATATCTCCTCCTATACTGGGATCACCTCACAATAGAGGAAGATCAAGGGATATTTTTGTGCATTCTCCTTGTCGGGGGACAATTCTCAGAGTATTTCATGAATATGCGGTATCCTGATTTTACCGGTTGTTCCTTAAAAACCTCCATCTTTGAAAGAGAACGACTCGACCACCCTTTGTTGAAGATGTGGTCTCTCTCTCACAAAAATTCACAAATTGGTCCAAGCATACTAATACACGCGTAATACAGATATGACAATTTCACTTAAAATTAATTTTTGGACGCTGCCAAAAACTCTATATTGGCACTTGTGTAATATAGTTATCCTTGAGAAAGAAAACGAAATCAAAAAAGAAAAAGGATATTGGATGAAAATGTCGTTGGCTACATTAAGATTTTATTAGTGAGTATGGTGCCTTATTTGAGATTAAATTTGTCACTTTAAATTATTATTTGAGATAAGGTTTACTTCAATTTTTTTTTTTTTTGAGAAAATGCTTTCACTTTAAATTCTTCTCTAAAATTTGCTGCAATAATAATACTAGTAAGACAAGATTTTCCTTTCTTCTGAAAAAGGAATTTACCATGTATCATTATATCATTTGCGATTCGTAACTTGGCTAGATCCCGCAAGACGTCGAACCTTCACACCACCTCCCACTTAGCGCGTGTAGATGGCTAGATCCCCCAAGACAAGAAGAACAAGGAACTTTCGCCCCACCTCCCACTCATCTTCCTTGCCTCCTTCGCACATGACCATGAGCTCTCTCGTCTTTGTCAAAAAGCCACTCTCCCTCGCTCTCTTTCTTCACTTTCCTCCCTCATCACAAAAGCAAAGCACGGGATCTCTCTCATCAATGGAGCGTTCCGCTTGGCCTAAGAGCCTTTCCTCCAGCCGCAAGCGCGAGATCCAGGAGTTCTGTGGCCAAAATCCCAAGAATCTCAGAGATGCCTTCGACGCTCACTCTCAAACTGGCGATGACCCACGGCAGCCCTTGTTTGCGGGAGATCTGGTCGTCCGCGTCCTCGGGTCGTTCAGCAGCAACACCCAATCCCTATCGAGCGGCTCCGAGTCCTATGAGTTCTTCCAGGTCCCGAGCAACGCCTTTGTCAGTTCCGAGGTCTCCAAAGGAAGTGAGAGCGTCAAGTGTCCCGTTCAGAGGTCTTCGGTAGAGAGCGTCAAGCCCCCCGTTCAGAGGTCTTCGGTAGAGAGCGTCAAGCCCCCCGTCCAGAGGTCTCCGGTACCCATCTCGTGTGAGCAGTCGCTAGTGGAGGCTGCGACGGCGATAGACGAGGGCAGAGTAGACGTGGCTTCGGAGATCCTGAGGCTCTTGTCTGGCGTGCCGAACCGCATGAGTAATTCAAAGCAGAAATTGATGGGATACATGTTGTCTGCGCTTAAATCGCGCGTGAGCCCCGTCGATTACCCCCCTCCCGTGGCGGAGTTGTTCACCGAGCAACATTTGTTGTCGGCTCGGTCACTTAACGAAATGTCTCCTTGTTTCAGGGCCGCTTTCAGGGCTGCCAATCTCGCGATTTTGGAGGCTGCGTCGGAGCAACCCTCCACTAACAAGCTCCATGTAATTGATTTCGATATCGGTCGGGAAAAACAGTACCACAATCTCCTTCACGCGCTGTCCATAAGTCGGGCGGGCAATCAATCCACCCTCAAGGTCACGACTCTCGCAGATAGCTTCAACGGTGAGGAGAGGCTCAGGATGATTGGGGATCGACTGAGTGAAGTCGCAGCCAAAAAGGGAGTTAGGTTAGTATTCAACATCGTGGGCCAGAGGCTGAGCGAGTTAAGCCGCGACTCGCTGGGCTGCGAGCCCGACGAGGTGCTGGCGGTGAACTTGGCGTTCAAGCTGTACAGAATGCCGGACGAGAGCGTGTCCGCGGAGAACACGCGCGACGAGCTCCTCCGGCGCGTGAAGGGGCTGGCGCCGCAGGTGGTGACGCTGGTGGAGCAGGAGATGAACGGGAACACGGCACCATTGCCGATGCTCGTGGAGGAGGCGCTGGCGTACTACGGGGCGCTGCTCGAGTCGTTGGAGTCTAAATTTTTGGGACACGACTTGGAGCGAACGGCGAGGGCGGAGGAGGGTCTGAGTCGGAAATTGGTGAACTTGGTTGCTTGCGAAGGTCGGGACAGGGTTGAAAGATGCGAGGTGTTCGAGGAGTGGAGGGCCTGCATGGGGATGGCTGGGTTCCAGTTGAAGCCACTGGGTCCACACGTGACCGAATCATGGAATTCGTCGCTCGACCGTTGGGGCTGGAACGGGAGATTCACGATGAAAGAAGAGATCGGTGTGGCTTGCTTCGGCTGGCGCGGCCGTGCTCTCACAGTTGCATCTGCTTGGCATTAACTGAATTGATATACGTATGTGTATATTATGTGCTATGAATGGTGATGGCGGTGGTGACGGCGATGTGATATCTATAACGTATTGTTTTCAAGGTGTATTTCCTGAGAAAATGGGAAAAGAAGAAGAGAATTCCATTTCCCCACCCAAGCAATTGAGTAATAAAAAGAGAGATGTCTGGATTTGAGAAGGGGGAGGGAGGATTTCCAGTGCGTTGCATTCATTTCTTGCGTCGTTCAATTTGTTTTAACTGCAATTAGTACCTCCATTTCTTCAAGGATTAAGCCTTGGCTTTCAATAGCTGATATAACATTTTAAGTTCATTCCTACATTTTCTTTCCATTTTGAGATCGAGTAGTTTTATGAGTGGTTTGTCTTCTTTGTGAAATTGAAAATCGAAATTAGTTTTCGACATTAGTGATACTTAAAAGTGGTAAGACACTCATATTTGTGCTTTAATTTCTGTCCATGATGGTGATATCTCCTTTCCTTGTTTAATGGAGGAGCAATATTATTTGCCCCCCAGTACTTTGTCTTTGAATGTCCTTCCTCAAGCTGGCACTTACACCAAAGAAGCCTTGCGCAAGCTCAAAAAAACATGCGGACCTGTGCTTCATCGAGCAACTCTCTATGCTGGGGATCAAAGTCCAAGCCCGACCCTCAATTCGAATTTTTCATTGTTTTGAAGGGTCTCGTGAAACGCAATGCCACAGTCCAACAAACATTGAGGCAAGTGAATAGATTGAGCTCTAATGAGGAAGAGGGTGAAAAGGGGAAGGCGTTTGAGGAGAAAATGGAAGGTTCTTATAGAGATGATGCAGAGAGACGGTTGACTGCGATTGGAATTGTGAAGGGGCAGAATTTGTCCAGGTTGTTGTTTCCCCATCAGGCAATGATAAATGCGATGTAAACACTTAATTTTGGAAAAATGAAATTGCATTTTGAAAAGAAAAATAAAAAAGGAAAATTGATTTGATTGATTATGCATGGAAGTTTGAAATTCACGATGAGTATTGATTTTGATAAATGTAGAAATAATTGAAAAATCAAGCGAATTAAGGGCAATGATTTTAATAAAATGGAAGCCAAACCCAAAATCGATGAGGATAATAATCAGATTGATAAATCAAAAGGAAAGTATCAAAAATTATACTCATCAAAAGGAAATTGTTTTGCAAAATTCAAAACGAACTTGGATGCGTTTTTGGTAACGTGAGTGAAAAATCGAAATGTAAATTTGCGATGGCAAATCAAATGAAATTCTATAATTCCCACAATCAAGAAAAGACAACTTTCTAAAGATCAATAGAGGTTTTTACTATAAAAGGGCTACAGTTCGTGAGAAATGGGGGTGCGAAAAAATGGGGAGAGAATGAAAAAAAAGTCATGAAAAGAATTCGTGCAAAAAAAGTACAGAGAGAAGTGGGGGGAGGTCAGAAAGCAAAAAAAAATTTCGAGATAAAATACATGTGAAAAATCTTCGTCCATCTATAGTCAACAAAGAAAGCCACTTCCCCTTTTCTTGTCCTGACAAGCTCCAGAGAAAAAAGCAGCAAGAAGTGCAGAGAAAGGACGTGAGAAGAGACGTGTGAGAAAAAAAAAAAAGAAAAAAAGAAAAAAGAAAAGCAAAGCTTGTCTTCTTCGAGCGTCTCCTCGCCGCTACTGGTTGACTGCCGCCCCTGCCCTTCGAGCACGACCAGCAGCACCCACCTCAGACGTTGCCAGCGCCGGTGGTTTGAGCCTCCTTTGCCGGTGACCCCTGAAGCCTGCTCGCCGCTGCGCCACCGCGGGACACACCACGGCCGAGCCCCGCATCGCACCCGACGCCGCCGCCCAGCGACCCGCGACCTAGCTCCGTGACCCGCGACCCAGCCCCGACTCCGCCGCTGCCCTGAGTTGGAGCCCGCCGCCGTTCACTTGCAGCCACTCCCCACCAGAGCTCCGACGACCGGTCAAACGACTGCCCGTCGCCATTCCCCCGTCGATTCCCTTTGGTAGTTTTTTTATTTTTAACTTTTTACTTTACTTTTCACTTTATTTATAGTTTAGTTTATTTTACTCTTTTTATTTGTTATGTTATCTTTTTGTGTATTTCATTTGATAGCATTTTTAGTTTAGTTATTTGATTTTGTAATATTAGATGTTAATATCTGTAATTTTTGTAGGCATTATCCTCAGAAATTTTGTCCGGAATTATTATAATTATTAATTTGATCAGAGACATTGGATTATTTTTTAATTATTTTAATTGTTGGGCTTTTTAGTGGAATTTCAATTGTTAAATCACAATGATTATTTAATTTGGTCCGTAAGACTTGGATCAGATTTGTAATTATTTTGATCTCTTTGTCGTGATAATTAGGGTTAGAATAATCGTTAATTTGACCTGTGAGATAACAGGTTATTTTTATCGATTATTTTAATCATTTATTTTGTCGATAGTTTAAGTTTAATAATTACTTATCTTTTAAAAAAACTAAAAATCAGAAAATCAAACAAAAATCAAAATTCTGCATGAGCATATAAGTTTAATAAATCAGACATGTAGGTTTAGTAGATTAGAAATTTTTTAAGATTTTTAGGATTGCATTTTTAGAAGTAAATTAGGGTTGGACTTAAATTAGTTTTTAGATAATATTCGTACATTTTACTTATCCCATTTTTCTTTAAAAAAAATAGTTTTCTAAGATAGAATAGGGTTAAGTCAAATTAATCCCTAGAATAAATTAGAAAATTATCCCTTTTTAGATAGTTTAATTAGGGTTTTCATAAATTCTGAATTTCAAAAAAAAATACAAAAATACTAAATGCATGTTAACTAGTTTGCATAATAGGATCATTTAATCAGAATTTATTTACTAGTAAAATTAGGTCATGAGGTGCATGTTAACTAGTTTGCATAATAGGCCCATTTAATTATAATTTGCATATTAATAAGATTAAGTCATTTAGTGTAAAAAAATGCATTTTTATGAAAGAATTCTAATTTTTAAGAAAATCCAAAAAAAAAATGATTGCTTGCTTTGTGTGATGCAATTTATTTATTTATTAATCTTATTTGAATGCTTGAGCATCTGTGTGATCACATTTTTGCATAATAGTGATCTAGGTTAAATCAGACATGTAGGTTTAGTAGATTAGAAATTTTTTAAGATTTTTAGGATTGCATTTTTAGAAGTAAATTAGGGTTGGACTTAAATTAGTTTTTTTAGATAATATTCGTACATTTTACTTATCCCATTTTTCTTTAAAAAAATAGTTTTCTAAGATAGAATAGGGTTAAGTCAAATTAATCCCTAGAATAAATTAGAAAATTATCCCTTTTTAGATAGTTTAATTAGGGTTTTCATAAATTCTGAATTTCAATAAAAAAAAATACAAAAATACTAAATGCATGTTAACTAGTTTGCATAATAGGATCATTTAATCAGAATTTATTTACTAGTAAAATTAGGTCATGAGGTGCATGTTAACTAGTTTGCATAATAGGCCCATTTAATTATAATTTGCATATTAATAAGATTAAGTCATTTAGTGTAAAAAAATGCATTTTTATGAAAGAATTCTAATTTTTAAGAAAATCCAAAAAAATGATTGCTTGCTTTGTGTGATGCAATTTATTTATTTATTAATCTTATTTGAATGCTTGAGCATCTGTGTGATCACATTTTTGCATAATAGTGATCTAGGTTAAATCAGACATGTAGGTTTAGTAGATTAGAAATTTTTTAAGATTTTTAGGATTGCATTTTTAGAAGTAAATTAGGGTTGGACTTAAATTAGTTTTTTAGATAATATTCGTACATTTTACTTATCCCATTTTTCTTTAAAAAAAATAGTTTTCTAAGATAGAATAGGGTTAAGTCAAATTAATCCCTAGAATAAATTAGAAAATTATCCCTTTTTAGATAGTTTAATTAGGGTTTTCATAAATTCTGAATTTCAATAAAAAAAATACAAAAATACTAAATGCATGTTAACTAGTTTGCATAATAGGATCATTTAATCAGAATTTATTTACTAGTAAAATTAGGTCATGAGGTGCATGTTAACTAGTTTGCATAATAGGCCCATTTAATTATAATTTGCATATTAATAAGATTAAGTCATTTAGTGTAAAAAAATGCATTTTTATGAAAGAATTCTAATTTTTAAGAAAATCCAAAAAAATGATTGCTTGCTTTGTGTGATGCAATTTATTTATTTATTAATCTTATTTGAATGCTTGAGCATCTGTGTGATCACATTTTTGCATAATAGTGATCTAGGTTAAAATAAATCAATGCTGCCTGAAAAAACATTTTTGAAAATTAAAAAGAAATGGTACCGAAAAGGCATTAGAGCAATCTAGTGTAACCAAGTCCCCGTATCCTTAGTCTCTAGTTCGTAGGAGTAAAATAATCCTCCCATTATTTTACTTATGTGTCTAATCGACCTACCATAAACCTATTAGTGGCGACTCCTAGTTAAAAATCTTTTGCATATTAAATATTTGAATCTTAAGTCGCGATTTGGTATGGGCTTGGGAGAGCCCGGGCTAAGTTTAAAAACTTAGTAGTACATTAACCTAGTTTTAGGTGGTGCACCCGAAAATTAGGTCGCGACAGCTTGGCGACTCCGCTGGGGATGGTGTTAAAACACTTAGTGGACTTAGGCCAATTTTTCTTTTTCTCTTAAAATGTTTTTATTTGGCAGCGAGGATCCCAAGTACGTCCCTAACATTTCTAAGGTGTTAAATGTTCTTGCAGATGGGAGGTATAATGGGAGTAGTCTATGCTAACCTTTGTCTTGCAGGTTGGAGTGTGGGATTAATGATTTTTTTTTTCCATGATTACAAGTGTTGTTCGCATTTAAACTGTTGTGCATGTTTTATTATTTTTAGCACTATACTATTGTACACACAACCTGTGGCCGGTCCTGGGCTGCGATAGGATATCTAGGATGGTGTTGAGAAGGATACTTCCTCCAAAGCGAGACTGCTATGTAGAGGTTGACATTCTCTTCCCCGAAAGTCTTTTCATGGTGTCGAATGTGTTTGTCCATATCCGTGAGACTGCGTGACTATTGGATATTCCATTCGACTGAGCCGGAGTTAGGGGGACCTGACACGTTAATGCGAGACTGTAACGGTCAGATCATCCTCTTAGCTCCACTTTCTTAAGCTATTTAGATAGAAATCGAGCCTCACATTTCATGCGTGTGTCTATGTGCTTGTCATTCCTTCTGGTGAAAGTAAGTTGTCTAAATTCTTACTTCGCAATTTACTTACTTTATTACAATTCTGTCGGTCCATGACAATAGGTTTCGTTGCGTCTTGTTTTATATGCTATGGGGAGGACCGACGTACGATTCATTTCCACTCCCAAAAAAGAGCTCAAGATGTGGCTGGATCAGTTAGATCAAGAGGGCAAGAGGTATGTGAAGACTAGGATTGCCCGACTTCTCCCACTATTGGAGATCAACATCCACTCTAGTGTGATACAAGCACTCCCTCACTTCTGGTGTCCACAAACTTCCACCTTCATATTTGGTGAGTACGAATTGACTCCAACACTTGAAGAATATAGTGTTGCCATTGGAATGCCCCTGGAAAAGGAACTTGTTAGACCGCCTATAGGTATAGATTCTATTTTTGAATTGTCACAGTTTTTAGAAATTGAAGCCGAAAGAGTAAGGAAAGTTGTCAAGGCCAATTGTTTTGCATGCCCCTTTTCATTTTTGAAATGCTGTTTTGAAAGTCAATTAATGGTGTCAAAAGCTAGGATCTTCATGTTAGCATTTTTCGGGCTAATTGTTTTTCCTTATCGAAGAAATGCCATTAATCCTTCAATTTCATGAGTGGTTTATCGTGTTTGTGACGGGTTAAATTATGTCAATATGGTTTTAGCTGAAACATTTTTGTCATTAAACCGTTTCAAACAAAATGAAGAAAAGACCATACGTGCCCTCCCTGAACTTTTGCAAATATGGTTTTTCTCCCACATAAGAGGATTTGGGCACCTCATAAAATAATTTAAGATTGATGATTTTAGGCACCCCATACAAAAATTTGCGGTCTTAGAGCGTTTTTCTCCAAATAAACAATACGCTCGTTGGATTAATCTTTTGAAAAATCATAATCCTAAGGCATTCCTATGGCATACTAAATGGTTTCAAGTTGAAGATGCTCGTTTCTCACACAAGCATGATGAGCCAATCCCGTTGCTGGGTCTTTCTGGTGCGACTTCTTATTACCCATATAGGGTGGCCCGTCAGTACCAAGCTCTTCAGGAAGTTCCTCCACCACTCAAGACAAAGATGTTCCAAGTTCGTTTTATTCGAACAGATTATAACTACTTCAACGAGATCCAGGTGATCATTATCGCATGGAATGAATCCCACCCAGAGAAGATTTTGGTGCCCAAAAGACTGAAAGGCGAAGAGGAAGTCCACCATGCGTCGGCATTCTACATTCAACAACACCGGATTCCTACGGCCTTACGTCTAGTGGTCCCAGATGTGACTGAGAAACCCACTCAGCGAGCACAAATTGAGCATCTTAAGCGGAAAGTGAAAATGATTGAAGCTGAAAATAGGAAGCTTCGTAAGGCGTTGAAATCCCAAAAGCATATAAAATGAGATCTTTTGAATTTTGATTTTTAGTCCAATGTCTAGGGAGCTTGATTTCGATTTTCAATTCAATTTTTAGTTCAATGTTTAGGGACTTGAATTTCAATTCTTAGTTCATTGTTTGGTTTAATGTTTATAGTGAATTTTGAATAAAAATCAGGCGATTAGACCATTGTCATGGGCCTTTTTCTATCTTGTCATTAGTTCTTACGTTACCTTTTTTTTCTTAGGTAACAATGGATCCTCCGCACTCTCCCATTATTACGCGATCAAAAGCTAAAATGGCGGATCAAAATGAGGTGCTGGACCATATCATCGTCAATATAAACAAACGAATTGCGTACCTCCAAAGTCAAGTCGATGAATTGTCTGCTACTGTGGCTTGTTTCGTCAAGCAAAAGGGCCGTGATGATATATGTACTCTATCTTCAGTAAGAAACTATGACTCGAAGAAGAGAGCCAAGAGGACTTTTGAACCATCCTATTTTCCTGAGGTAGCTAAATTTGATGCCACTATGAAGAGACTAGTGACATATCTAGAATGAATAATCTCTGACCTGAAGGATTTACATCACAAGATCAAGGAGGGTGAAGAACTCAAGCACACATGATTCATGATCCTAAGTAGTTTGCTTTCCTTATTTAATTAGGGGCATGTTCAATTGCACATTCCCCGTGTGTGAATTTTTATTGCTTTTTAGGAATTGGTAAAAATTTCTTCTGTTTTGCTTTAGTGCTTGAATATCACATTTTTCATTCCAATAAATGTAATTTGATTGACGAATATCAATAAAATTACAAATTTTATTTTGAGGGCATGATGAGGTACACCAAACCAGCTCGGTGATGATATCCAACCGATAAAAGAAAAGAAAAATCCAAGGAGAATTCCCGAGGCCCGGGCTTCATCATGCTTTCTCGTGTCAAATTTTTTTTTAAAAAAATGCTTTTCCAAATGCTTTTCAAAAAAAAAAAAAAAAAATTTCAAAAAGGTAAAACTTGATTTACTCGTTTGTTTTTTTGACCCATCTACTTTTTGTTTCGAGACAGTCTTGTAGCATGTAAAGGTGTGGAAATGGTCCTATCCAATTCCGGAGTCTAGGGGGAAGTTTACTCCAAATTACAGTGGCCCGTATGTGGTAAAAAAAGATACTTCCTGGATGTGCCTTGATCTTGGCAGAAGTACATGGTCATGAGTGTTCCACTCCAGTTAATTCGATGTTGTCAAGAAGTATTATCGTGATAGAATTTGCCATGTCATGTTTTGAACTCGGCGAGCATTTCTATGATGAGTAAAATACTTCAAATTTGTTGCAAATTTTGCATATTTTCCCGATGAATTGTGTGAGATGAATTGAATGTGTCAAATGAAGTACTTTGGAATGACGAAAGGCAAGCCTTGTTCCATATACTGTTTCATACACTAACTCCCAATGAGTTGTGTGAAAAATTCCATGCCCGCAAGGAAGAGGGCTATCTTGCAAAGGGTACGTCAACCAAGGTGATGAGAGACATTCGTTTCTCTATCCCAAACACTACAAGTGATCCATTGCTCAACCCCTTTGAGCCCCATACACTTATGGAGATTTTTTAAAATTATCCCTATCAAGAATCATCCCGCATTAGGATAAATTTGAAATGAATGGTAGGAATCTTCTTACTCCCACTTGCATCAATCTTCGAATATTGCTTTTGCAGTGTAGCTCGTACGGTAATTTGAAGTGCCTTAAGATGACGAAGAGCAGTTCTTTCTTTATCCTACACACTTTTGACTATTGCATAGCCCACTTGAGCCTATAAATTCATTTCATGTCAAACCAGTTGGTGATCATCCCCCATACTAGGGCAAGATGAAAGACAATCATTCAAGTAGCATGGTCTAAAATGCTCATAAAAGAAGACTGTGTAAGTCCAAGGAGAAGAAGTGCAAAATAGGGGCATGAAAAAGCAGCATGCCTGGTAAAAGTAAGGCTAATGCCAAGAAAAAAAAAATCAAACTCTTGATATAGTAAGTTGTATCCCCAACAAGGTAGTACCCTAAAAAAAAAAAAAAAAAAAAAACCTCAAATATTGTTGCAACCAATGGAGTTGTGATAAAAAAAATCTTCGGCAAAGTGGAGAAGGAAAGTGGTGGAAATGTCAAGATGATCACCAACTTTAACCCCTAAACACTTTTTGAGCCTAATGATCCTTTCATTTCTCAACCCATGAACCAAGCCTATGTTACGTCCCTTGCAAAGTCTCTTTAGATTATGGCAAAAAAATTAACTTAGGGGTTCACATGTTTTAAGCATCGCTAGAAGAAGTGCGAGCAAGATTATTTCTTTCTCATTTTGCAGAGTTCTTGACTTGTAAACCCATAGATGATTATAGAATATCACTCTTTCTTTCAAAAGCCTTGACTCAAAAAGTCCATTTTGTTAAGCCATTGACCAGGCCCACATTACGGTCCTTGTTCAAGACCTCTCAGATTGGTAAGGTCGTACCACTTGCGAGATTGCACAAAACCTTGTTTAGCATGATGACAGTGAGATAGAGTGATTGTTAAAATCCTGCGTCAAAGGTTAGGATGAAACAACTCTTTTGATAAGGATGAGAGAAAAGTCCTTTCAGACCAAAAGATCCCTCATTTGACACATCCATGACACTCATGTGTTCAGATTGGAATATTCTTTTGAGATACTTCCCAATGGAAATTAGGTAATGCAAGAATGATAGAAATCATCACGCATGAATCTTACTTGAATTAAATGCAAGTCTATGATTACAAATGCATGTTGCCTCTCCTATGACCATGTTTTGCAGGAGACGTATCCCCGAAGATCGGAGATGTTACCAGGTAAGTATATCCTTATCCATACCTTGAATATTTGTCATTGCATATGTATTTTCTTTTAAGCATACTGACACTCAATTGAGTTGTCCCCCAAAGATTTTTCTTCCAGATTCAATCTGATTAAGGCAACCGAAGAATGGTTCGGGTCCTGGTTGGATCATTTCTATCGCAAGGCTGGGCGACCGAAGAATGGTTCAGGTCCTAGCCAAGCAAAACCTCAGTCTAGGCGACCGTAGAATGGTACGGGTCCTGGAAAAGCAATTTCCCCATTCAGGTGACCGTAGAATGGTACGGGTCCTGAAAAATCAATTTTCCGTTAAGGCGACCATAGAATGGTACGAGTCCTCGACAACACTTATTCCTTATTCAGGCGACCGTATAATGGTACGGGTCCTAGACAACCTCAGTCTAGGCGACCGTAGAATGGTACGGGTCCTGGAAAACATATCCCCGTTTAGGCGACCGTAGAATGGTATGGGTCCTAAACAACCTTAGTTCAGGCGACCGTAGAATGGTACGGGTCCTGAAAAATCATTTTTTCCTTCAAGGCGATCGTAGAATGGTATGGGTCCTAGACAACATGCAGGCGACCGTAGAATGGTACGGGTTCTAGAAAATTATTTTTTTTGTTTAGGCGACCGTAGAATGGTACGGGTCATATACACAACCAAACAATGCTATACTGGGCGACCGTAGAATGATACGGGTCTTGGGAAAGCAGTCACTTTGTGAAGTCATGTTACTATTTTAGGCGACCGTAGAATGGTACGGGTCCTGGACGTGTAACACCAATCTATCTTGAGTTACTCTATCATCTCCGAAGGTAAGTAATTCCAAGTAAGTTCCTTTATCATTTGCATTAGCATTTCCATGCATCATATAAATTTCATTTCAAAATGGGACTCATTTTAAAAAAAAATAAAAAAATAAAAAGTCATTTAGTGCATGTGCATAATTAAAATTAGGTCTCAATTTGTCTTTGAAGGTAATCTCAACGAGCTCACTTTCAAAGAGAGGCATTGTTGACACCTAATTTTGAAAAAATGAAATTGCATTTTGAAAAGAAAAATAAAAAAGGGAAAATTGATTTGATTGATTATGCATGGAAGTTTGAAATTCTGATGAGTATTCAGATTTTGATAAATGTAGAAACAATTGAAAAATCAAGCGAATTAAGGGCAATGATTTTAATAAAATGGAAGCCAAACCCAAAATCGATGAGGATAATAATCAGATTGATAAATCAAAAGGAAAGTATAAAAAATTATACTCATCGGGTGAAAGTGTTTGCAAAATTCAAAACGAATTTGGATGCGTTTTTGGTAACGTGAGTGAAAAACCGAAATGTAAATTTGCGATGGCAAATCGAGGCTGAAATTCTATAATTCCCGCAATCAAGGAAGCACAACTTTCTAAAGATCAATAGAGGTTTTTACTATAAATGGGTTACAGTTCGTGAAAAATGGGGGTGCGAAAAAATGGGGAGAGAATGAAAAAAAAGTCATGAAAAGAATTCGTGCAAAAAAAGTACAGAGAGAAGTGGGGGGAGGTCAGAAAGCAAAAAAAAATTTCGAGAGAAAATACATGTGAAAAATCTTCGTCCATCTATAGTCAACAAAGAAAGCCACTTCCCCTTTTCTTGTCCTGACAAGCTCCAGAGAAAAAAGCAGCAAGAAGTGCAGAGAAAGGACGTGAGAAGAGACGTGTGAGAAAGAAAAAAAAAGAAAAAAGAAAAGCAAAGCTGGTCTTCTTCGAGCGTCTCCTCGCCGCTACTGGTTGACTGCCGCCCCTGCCCTTCGAGCACGACCAGCAGCACCCACCTCAGACGTTGCCAGCGCCGGTGGTTTGAGCCTCCTTTTGCCGGTGACCCCTGAAGCCTGCTCGCCGCTGCGCCACCGCGAGACACACCACGGCCGAGCCCCGCATCGCACCCGACGCTGCCGCCCAGCGACCCGCGACCCAGCTCCGTTACCCGCGACCCAGCCCCGACTCCGCCGCGGCCCTGAGTTGGAGCCCGCCGCCGTTCACTTGCAGCCACTCCCCCACCAGAGCTCCGACGACCGGTCAAACGACTGCCCGTCGCCATTCCCCCGTCGATTCCCTTTGGTAGTTTTTTTATTTTTAACTTTTTACTTTACTTTTCACTTTATTTATAGTTTAGTTTATTTTACTCTTTTTTTATTTGTTATGTTATCTTTTTGTGTATTTCATTTGATAGCATTTTTAGTTTAGTTATTTGATTTTGTAATATTGGATGTTAATATCTGTAATTTTTGTAGGCATTATTCGCAGAAATTTTGTCCGGAATGATTATAATTATTAATTTGATCCGAGAGATATTGAATTATTTTTTAATTATTTTAATTGTTGGGCTTTTTAGTGGAATTTCAATTGTTAAATCACAATGATTATTTAATTTGGTCCGTAAGACTTCGGATCGATTTGTAATTATTTTGATCTCTTTGTCGTGATAATTAGGGTTAGAATAATCGTTAATTTGACCTTGTGAGATAACAAGTTATTTTTATCGATTATTTTAATCATTTATTTTGTCGATAGTTTAAGTTTAATAATTACTTATCTTTTAAAAAACTAAAAATCAGAAAATCAAACAAAAATCAAAATTCTGCATGAGCATATAAGTTTAATAAATCGACATGTAGGTTTAGTAGATTAGAAATTTTTTTAAGATTACATTTTTTAGGATTGCATTTTTAGAAGTAAATTAGGGTTGGACTTAAATTAGTTTTTAGATAATATTCGTACATTTTACTTATCCCATTTTTCTTTTAAAAAAAAATAGTTTTCTAAGATAGAATAGGATTAAGTCAAATTAATCCCTAGAATAAATTAGAAAATTATCCCTTTTTAGATAGTTTAATTAGGGTTTTCATAAATTCTGAATTTCAATAAAAAAAAATACAAAAATACTAAGTGCATGTTAACTAGTTTGCATAATAGGATCATTTAATCAGAATTTATTTACTAGTAAAATTAGGTCATGAGGTGCATGTTAACTAGTTTGCATAATAGGCCCATTTAATTAGAATTTGCATATTAATAAGATTAAGTCATTTAGTTAAAAAAATGCATTTTTATGAAAGAATTCTAATTTTTAAGAAAATCCAAAAAAATGATTGTTTGCTTTGTGTGATGCAATTTATTTATTTATTATTCTTATTTGAATGCTTGAGCATATGTGTGATCACATTTTTGCATAATAGTGATCTAGGTTAAAATAAATCAATGCTGCCTGAAAAAACATTTTTGAAAATTAAAAAGAAATGGTATCGAAAGGGCATTAGAGCAATCTAGTGTAACCAAGTCCCCGTACCCTTAGTCTCTGTTCGTAGGAGTAAAATAATCCTCCCATTATTTTACTTAGGTGTCTAATCGACCTACCATAATTCGATTAGTGGCAACTCATAGTTAAAAATCTTTTGCATGTTAAATATTTGAATCTTTAAGTCGCGATTTGGTATGGGCTTGGGAGAGTCCGAGCTAAGTTTAAAAACTTAGTAGTCTACTAACCTAGTTTTAGGTGGTACACCCGAAAATTAGGTCACGACATGCGATAAGAGCAGAGAGAGAACAGCTGAGACAATCGTGGGCAGCTGCGCTGGAGTATACTTCACTAGATGGAGGGTGTAATCACCGCACAGCGGAGGGCTTGAGCGATGAGGAGCTGGAGTTTCAAGGGTGAATCACCATGTTCAGAGAGAAGAATGAGGGTGGAAAGAAAGGTGTTTTCGAGAATTTTGACAATAGGGTGGTGGATGTGCCATTGAGAAAAGAGATTGAGCTTGAGGATGATGAAGACAAGATAGGGGAGGCCGGGCAGTTTAGGAAGGGATTAGGGAAGAGAATGGATGATGGAATTACGAGGGAAGTATCTAATACTGATAACAGCAGTACTGTTCCTGCTTACTGTGCAGGAGCCACAAAAGTTTGCATGTACACGTCCTGCAGTGGCTTATGGTCCTGCACCAAGGATCGGGGTAGTTGGCCCTCCTCCTCCTAGCATAGGAGGGGCAATGGTTGCTGGGCAGCGATTGGATTTTATGTTGCTTCTACAATGAGTTGAGCTTGCTATGAAGGCTTTGTGCGATTATGCTAGGAGGCTGGAGGTAATGTGTTTTGTTTTAGTCCCTTTTCTTCCAATAATGTTGAATCGAATCCCCCTTTCTTCTCAATAGAGGCAATCCATCATTTGGCCTGATGTATGAAGAAAACACTTTTCTCCTTGAAGTTGGAGGACCTAATTATGTATATGATTCTTTTGCTTTCTGTCAGGAATTACATAGCAAAACCATGTCATCTTTGGCAAAGACCGATGAGAATTTGTCTTCCTCATTGTTGAATATACATTGCACTTGAGAAGTCTATGTCTGCCGCTGGTGGGCATGCATCTTTATGCAAAAGCTTCGTGACCACATTTCTGTTTAATGTAAGTTGTCGCAGGTGTGGCTTTCTTTTGTTTATCTTTTACCCATATTCTTTCAACCATCTTTGTTAATTTCCTTTGATCCGTATAGGAAAGGTTAAAGCTCTATGGTGCTGATGCTTTCTGTGCCCACCAGCAAGCGATCAACATGACAACTCAACGCAAGAATACGAGTCGCCTGATCTTCCTTGCACGTGTTTGATCTTTGCAAGTTTCGTCAGAAGTCTCCAGTGATGAATGTATTCAATTTCACTTTGGCTTCATCGAATGCTTTGCAAGCAAGGTGGGGGCAGGTGGAATTAATTAGGTTTGAGCTCGACATATTTAAACTTTTCAAACAAGCAAGTGAAGATCATAGCCATCTGGGGATGAGAGGTGTTCTTAACTACACGATGTGCTCGGATAATAGCTAGGCCTAAATCCAGGAAGTGTATATTTGTTTGCCCCTAGGAAGTCAGTAAACTTTCTGTGCAGAAAACAAGTGAGGAGTTGCATGACATATTTTCTCTTAATTCTTAAATCATAGTATGTTAAACACCAATTACCAAAGAGCATTGACTTATTGGTTGTCGCAGAATGAAGTAAATGCTTCCTAGCAGTATGGTTTTATTGCCCAGATTGCTGCACATTGAAATCTTGTGTGAATTCAAACCTCACAAGATTTGGAAGGACATAATGAGTACACGGTTTGAATTCACAAATCTTTTGTGAATTCAAACCTCTCCTAGTCATGTGGACAAAGACATAATTCCATAAAGATCACCATAATGAGTACACGGTTTGCTCAGGCAAAAACTCCAAAATTAGAGACCTCTCTGATTGACAAAAGAGCAAGAGGATGAATCTACAGTACAAAGAAAAAAAAAAAAAAAACGAAACGAATTTGTCACTAAGTACACCAAAGATGGAGCAGCCCTCATTAGTTAGCATCAGGAGAGGGATCCTTCTCATTATTGAGAGAAGTATCCATTGGCTATTTTCTTTTCCCTGACTGACTTTATATTAATTAACATGAACTGATTCCATCAAGGGCCAAGAAACAAAAAGCCTCAAATACCATGATTAAGATATACCAAAACCATTACATCTTCAACATATACACCGCACCCTTTTAAAATTTAAGCCATTGACGATAGCTGTTACATAATGGATGCAACTGCTCTAAAGGTCCATAAATATGAGGGAGCTCTCCTCCACGGCACGTAATCTCAAAAGCAGCTTAGAGGTGATTGTAACCTTGAGAGTCCCTATATATATCGAAGCTGTGTTTGACTGTGAATCTCAACAATTTGAATCACAACATCAACAAGAGGTAGGGGAAAAGATTGAATGCAGCTTGGAGTTCCAAGCTCTCCATTGATTAATGCAACAAACACTTGTGAAATTTACTTCTTTCAATGGGTCTTGCTTCAAACAAGATGGTCCAACATTCCAATTGCCAATGCTTCGATGAACGAAACACGTCTGCGAAATGCGAACCCAAATCTAATGAGAACAACCACCCTCGAAGGATAGGTGAGGTCTGGATTCATTATGATCATCATGAAACAACAAGCCCGGAAATGAACAACCTTCTCCTAAGCAATTTATCCTTCCTTATGCTTCTAACAATGTTAGCTCCAGTCCTTTTAATTTAACGAAAAATGCCTAGAATCAGAGTGCCTGACCCATCACATGTTTGACCTGTCTCCAATGTTTCACACTAGCTAGGTTGACTTTGTATTTGCCAAATAAATGTAAATATTTTCACTGACCTCATGCAAATATAGATGCTAATGGATCTTGCCAATTCAAATTCAACTAAACCGAACATTATAGAATCATACAATTTTTCATTTTTTATGCCAACAAGTTAAAATAATGTATTCAGATCTCTTTGAGCATCTAATCAATTCATAAGGAAAATTACCAAAAACGTCCTAAATCTATTCCAATTTTTTCTATTCTGTCCTAAACATTTTTTTTTTTTTTTGTCAATTCAGTTTTAAAAATTTTGTATTTGTTCTAATTTAGTCTAGCAAAGAAAAAAAAGAGAAAGAAAAGAAAAAAAAGGAAAAGAAAAAAGGAAAAATTAATTAAAAAATAAAATATTATTTAAAATTATTTACGTCAGCGTCACCCAAACGGCCGGCACTAGTTGGCCTTCACGTTAGCGTTCACCACCCAAAATTGGTTGGATGAATTGAATTGACATAATTGTAAAAGTTTTAGGACGTAATTGGCAAAAAAAAAAAAATAATTGTTTTAGTAATTTTCCTCTGATTTATATCAGTGCCTTGCAAAAACGTTAAATTGAAAGAACATGCAAGTTTACTGATAGCTAAGTAGTTGTTGACTTGTTATGACTAAAATATCAAAATTAGAAGTTAAAAATCCAACAAGGGCTAAGTTATCTCTAGTCAAAGTTCATCGTAGTTCCATTCAAGCAAAGTAGAGAACAAGATCATCCGACCAAAAAAAGAAAGAATAAAGTAGAGAACAAGATTAGAAGAGTGTTAGGGCGCGTTTGGTAACGATTCTGTTCCCGGGAGCTGATTCTGATCAGAACTGATTCTTTTTTATTCGTTCCTTAACCGATTCTAAGCATTTTAAGCCGTTTGGAATCGTCCAAAATTTCGATTTCTGGAATAGAATTGCGTTTGGTACCGTGTTCATTAATTCGTTCTAAATCAATTTCTTTTAATTTTTAAATAATTTGTTTACTTTTTTACTTTTCTTTTCTTTTCTTTTTTTTTCATTTTTTCATTTTTTTCTTTTCATTTTCCTTTTCTTTTCCTTTTTTTCTTTTCTTTTCTTTTTTTTTCCTTTTTTCTTTTCTTCTTCTCATCTTCTTCTTCTTCGTCTAGCCGGCGACCTCACCGCAGAGTCGCCGACCCTCGGCGAGGCCGGCCCTCGTCGGCCGAGCCTCGCCGGCGGCGGGGCGAGGCTCGCCTAGCCCGCCGGTGGCCGGGCCGGCCTCGTCGGGGTTGGGCGAGGCTGCCGCCGGAGCCACCGGCGGGGCCGGGCGAGCCTCGCCGGTGGCCAGCGAGCCTCGCCGGCCACCGGTGGGTCCGGGCGTCGCGAGGCTCGCCCGGCCCCCTTGCCCGGCGAGGCTCGGCCTTGCCGGATCCGGCGAGGCCGAGCCTCGCCGGTGGCGAGCGGGCCTTGCCCGCCCGGCGAGGCCTCGCCCGGCCCCGGCGAGGCCGCCGGCCACCGGCGAGGCTCGGCCTCGCCGGATCTGGGAGGCCGAGCCTCGCCGGTGGTCGGGCAAGCCTCCCGCGAGCTCGCCGTGGGTCGGGCTTGCCTCCGGCGAGCTCGCCGGACCTCGCCCGGTCCGGCGAGCCTCGCGAGCTCGCCGGACCGGCGGCGGCGGGCGGCGGCCGGCGGCGGCGGGCGGGCGGTGGCGGTGGCCGGCGGCGGCGGACGGTAGACGGTGGCAAGCGGTGGCGGGCGGTGGTCGCGAGATGGCCGAAGGGAAGAAGAAAATTTCTTGATTTTGATTCTCAGTCGTTCCCTGAGCAAGAATCAACTTTTTTGGTTTTCGATTCTATTCCCAATCTGTTTCAGGAACAAAAATTTTACCAAACGCGATTCTAGGCCGAAACCGATTTGGGAACAGAGAATCGAATTTGGCCTGTTTGGATGGTTACCAAACGGGGCCTTAATGTCAATGTACAGAAGTCCAGGTTATGCAATAATCAAACCAATAAAAAAAAAAGTATTTTATATTCCATGTACTCCCCACTAGTTTGATAACAAATTTTGACATATCATGAATATTAAAAGCTCTAAATGCATCATGTTAACAAGGGTTAGAATTTACTCTCCCGTGTCTAATTAAGATTGTAAACCCATGTCAGATCATCGTCTCCAAAAAATTACAATTACCATTAAATCAAGCCGGACAAAAAGGAGTTCTTTAGATTCATATTGTATTGAAATTAGGATTTTTGTTTATATCTACTTTCATAAATATGTCGCGACCAAATTTTCGGGCGCACCACCTAAAATTAGGCTAATGGATTACTAAGCCTAAACTTAGCTCGGGCTATTCCAAGCCCATACCAATTCACGACTTAAGTTCAAATTCTTAACATATAATTGATTTTTTAATTATGAGTCGCCACTAATCTATTTTTGGTGGGTCAATTAGAAACCAAGTAAAGTAATGGGAGATTTACTTTACTCAAGAAGTAGAGATCGTGAGTTCGGGGACTTGGTTACGCTAGATTTCTCTAACGCCCTTTAGGTACTTTTCCCTTTTTATTTTAAAAAATATTTTGCAGGCAGCTTGAATTGATTTTAGTTTACCTTCCTGTGAGGTGATCATGCTGGTGTACAAACCACCAATTAAACACCCAAATGAAGTAATGAATAAATTGCATGACTTACCTCATAGCAACAAAAGCATCTGTAATGTTAGATCAAAATTCACATTGACAATCCTACATATGATTTCTAATTAACATGCAATAACTCAATTTTGATTTTCACTTTATTTAATGAAAATCATGCAATGCATGGTACTAATTTAACATGAAATGATGTGACGTGGCAATATGACCTAAACGATATAACATGAATAAGCTTGCAATCTATTCTGAAGCATGAAATGAATTTATTTTTTTTTTTTTTGTTGTATTTTCCATGAAATTCGAAATTAAAGAAATGCAACAATTAAATATGCAATCTAAATTAATCAAATGACTTAATTCTAATGACTAGCAATTTCTAACTAAATGAACCTAGCAACAATAACTAGATGACGAAAATTTCATAAACCTAATCCTACATATCTGATTTATTAAACCTAAATGCTTTGATGCAAGAATTTGATTTTTGATTTTTTGATTTTTTTAGTGTTTTTCTAAGACAAGTAATTATCAAATAAACATTAAATCTAAACAATCAAGATACTCAACAAATAAACGATTAAGATACTCGAAAAAATAACATGTCGTCTCACAAGGTCAAATTAACGATTACTCTAACCTACTAATTCGAAATCTTACGGATCAAATTAACAATTAAAATACTATAAAAAAGCCTAAAAAATTAATATAATTAAAAAAATAACTCGACATTTTACGGATCAAATTAGTAATTAATTTTGGGCAAAACCCTGCTAATAATGCCTACAATATTAATAAAATGAATATTACCTTCCAAGATTCCAATTTACAATAATAGCAAAACTTAAAAAAAAAAAGTAAATAAAATAAAATAAATGAAAGATAAAAATAAAAAGGAAAGTAAGCAACCTAAGGAAAGGGGGCAGCAGGTTGATCGGCGGCGGGTGGACGGTGCAAGGGCAATTCACCGGGAGTAAAGGGGTCGCCCTTCTGCGTGGGGATTGTTCGTCGGAGCTCTGGCGAGGGCGGGAATCGGCGGACCAACAGCGGCAGAGGGCGGAACAGCAGGTGTCAACGATGTTGCTGGGTCAGCGGGCCGCTGCAGGAGTCGCTCCGGTTGAAGCGGAGCTGGGTCGCAGCTGCCAACGTCGGGTCCTGCTATGGGGAAGGCTTGGAGCGGATCTGCAGGGCGTTGGAGCAGAAGCGTCGCGGGTGAAGCGAGGCACGGCGCGGCAGAGGAAAGCCGGGTCGTCGCTGGTCGGCATAGGCTGCAGGCGAGACGGGAAGCGACGGTGGTGGAAGATCAGACCGCAAGCGGCACTCACGGGTTTTGCAGGTGGATAAGCGGCGGTGCGGCGCGGAGATGGCCGGATCTAGCTGTAGGAGGCGTCGTCTTCTGGCGAGATGCGCAATGAGTGGAGAAGTGGCGTCGGGCTCCGAGCGGGAGGCAAGTGAGGCGGACAATGGTGGCAGTGGCGTCGTAGGGGGCAGATCGGTGTTCCGGTGCGGCTGAGCGGCGATGCACGGAGACGCCGAGCAGGGGCTCGGATGCGCGGCAACGGCGGACGAGATCGCTAGCAGCAGCGCAAGCTCCTGTGGATCGGGCAGGGGTGCAGATCCGGCTCGGGCGACCGCGGAGGCGCGGCGGATCTGGGTGGCGCGACGAGGCACAGTGGCGACGTCCGGTAGGCAGGAGACGGAGCGTGGGCAGACGGTAGCAAGCCGCCGGAGAAGAAGAACACTTTTCTTCTTCTTCTTTTTAATTTTTTTTCTCCTGTCTCTCTCTCACGTCACTCTACTGTTCTGCTTTTTCCTCATCCTGCCGCACGTCCTTTCTTCCTTTCCTCTCTTTTTTTACTTTTTCGACTTTTCTGTTCTTTCTTTTTTTTTCGACCATGAGAAGCCTCCGTTTTCACCGTACACGAAGATAGCCTATAACCTCCCAATCACAAAAATCCTTATCTCATGAATATTTTCCCATGATTTCATCATCTATTACTAAAGATAAGATTGTAATGCGATTTTCTTAAATTCCAAAAATCTACTGTAATATCATTTCAAATCTCCATTTATGTAATTTTTGTCATTAAAATAAAACGGGCTCGGGCCAACTTGCTCGCTTCGTGGGCTTAGTCTGGCCTGCTAAGCTAGAACTCAGAAACGTTAATTTGAACCCATCCACCACCGATTCAAAAAAAATGCAAAACATGCAAATTAAAAATAAATGCACCTAAATTACCACCGCCTGCTGTGGCCCAGTTGGATAAGGCTCTCATGACCCTTTGCGAGGAGGAGAGGAGTTCGAATCCCGCTGGTCGCACGGGATCTTAAGCGTGACGTCGGGGTGATGGGTCATCCGCTAGTGTTACCCTGGGTTTATCTCGCCGGTTGTCGGTTGTACGAGGGTTCCCGGGTTACAAATAAATAAATAAATACACCTAAATTTATATGCTATGCAATTAATATTATTTTTTTCATGGATAAAATTACCCATAATTTTCTATGCAATAAATAAATGACCGGATTGCCAAAATTTAGGTGTCAACAATAAACATACTAGAAAAGACCGGTATCATTTGAAAAAACAATTAAATTATTTTCAAATTTGATGTGAAACTATCCTCCTATACAATGATGTACAAAAAAGATGAGAAGGGATATTGGCTAATCAATAGTAGTCTTCCTTTGAAATTCACAATTTTTGTTGATAATAGCAACTTACATATCACATATCATTTTGTAACCTTCTTTACAGAACATAATTTCCCTTTTTGTTGTCGCAAGTAATATAGATCCCATGATTTCTATTTGTCCACAAAAAAATAGCAAGCTGCCTAAGTTAATAGTATATCTCTTTTTCTATTATTAATAAATTACATAATGAGTTGAAACTTATATTTAATATGGGCATAATTTTCTTTTTGATGGTCATAAGTTCTTTTGATCATATGACTTGTAATTTTCCACGAAAATTAAGAACCTACCCAAGTTGATAACAAATCTTTTATGCTATCAGTAGTGAAATATTCTCATCCTAACTTCAGTTAAAATAAGAAAATGGAAATTGGAAGTTTGATAATTTTTTATCCAAATAATCCAAATTTACTTATTGAGAAAGTAGGGAAAATTCCCCTCTTTTTTTCAGAAATTAAAATAGGGAAGATTCAAGAAAGAGAGAGAGAGAGAGAGAGAGAGAGAGAGAGGGTGACGGAGGAAGGAGATGGAAGTGAGAGAATTGTGCAGAGCTCATCGACGGTTAGGGTTCTTCTCCTCCTCCTTCCTCGTCGTGGCTCTGGTTTCGATCGCCGCCGACAACGCTTCCATCCATGACTACTTCAACAAGGCCTTCACCTCCCGCTCCATCGCCTTCTTCTTCCACGGCGGCAGCGAGGGCCTCCGCGCCCCCCGCTCCGCGATCCCGCCTTCCTCCTCCACGACGTCGTCTCCCAACATCACGACCGGCCCCAAGGGGAAGTCCTTCATCAGGTACGGATTCCTTCGTTTTGGTGGTTTGTTGGCATCCCGAATGGATGCTCCGTCTTCGTTTTGGTTTCCGGAACATTGTGCTGTAGCCGCGATCGTTTGAACTCGCTTAGAATCTATGCGGTTTGTACGTATATCCATAGAAGAACGCAATCGAAGTCCTTTGGATGAAACGTCTGGAGTCGGCCGTGGGTTTGCTAGAGGATTTCCTACGTTTTGATTTGAGTTTTAGGGCTTAATTAGGAATTTTAGGATTTGATTGCGCTTTGTAGTCAAAGTGCGGGGCTAGATTGCACTCATATGAATATCTCTTAGGAAAAAGAGAAAACGTGAAAAGACTGTTTTTCTGTTCACATGATTTTGGGACGCAACTTGACTAGCTATTTTAACAAGTTTGACATAAGTTATTATTTTGTTATTTCATTTATCTTGTTTTTGGGCAGTGGATGAAAGAGGTTTTTGATGGAGCTAAATTATACATACAGGTCTAAGCAATTCTAACATGAAATGGAAATTACTCATTTTTGCACGGAAAGACTTCGTATACTAGGACAAGTTTGGACCAGAATTTCATTGGGGACGATTATCAATGGATATGGTCGAAGTTCGATTTTCGATCCCAGATTCCTCAGGGACTTCACAAATGATATACCTTTTCATAAATTTTTCATATATATGCATATATTGAAAAAAATATTTTATAAAGTAGAGAGAAATCAATTCTTGCTCAATTTCTAAAACAAATATTATGTGGGATCTTTACCAAAAGTTATGTCTTCAAAATTAATAAGAAAAACGTCCATTCTATCAATTTGGCTAAATTATTTTGCTTCCCATGATGAACAGTTAAGTTAATGATGTGTTAATGCATGTGATTAAAGCTATATTTGGGGCATTAGCAGGAACTACTACAGGTGCACTTAGGGGTGATTGGGAACCGAAATCGGTAAGTATAGTTTAGGAATTTTAGTGGTCTTTTTCCTAAGTGTTATCCAAAAATGCAACATAGAATGTAGACCGGCCACATAAAGACACTTATTAGGAAAGTAGAAATTCCCTATTTTTCAGAAATTAAAATAGAAAATGGAAGCATCTCAGCTCCGAGGTTAGTTCACTTGTCAAAGTCCTTTCTACTCGGAAAGAGAGAGGGAGAAGGAAATGGAAGCGAAAGAATCGTGTAGAGCTAAGCGTTGGTTAGGGCTCTTCTTCTTTGTAGCTTTGTTTTGCTTGTGCGATCCAATCGTCACAGTGGATGCTTCCGTCCACGACCCTACTTCAATGAAGCCTTCACCTCGCGTTCAATTGCCCTCTTCTTCCATGGCAGCAACGAAGTCCTCCATGTTCTCCGGTCTGCGATCCCACCTCCTTCAACAGCTCTTAGTATCATGATGAGCTCAAGGGAAATTCTTTTATTAGGTATGATTGATAGTTACGTTAACAATTTTTAATAATATTATAATTTTTTTTTTCTTTTTTTCTTTTTCCCTTTGCTAGCCATTGTCGACCTACCCTCGCCAACCTAAGCGAGGGATGCCCTCACCTAAGGCTGGCGACCTCCACTAGCCATCGACAAGGCCTAATGATGGTTGGTTGAGAGAAAAAGGGGAAAAAAAGAGAAAAATGAATAAAAAAAAGAAAAAAGGAAAAATAATTAAAAATTTCAAAAAATTAAAATATTATTAAAAAATTTTAATGTCATAGCCAGCATGCCACATAGGACATATTTTTGTTAGTGATTTCTAGCCAAAATTAACTGTATAGATTAAATTAGCAAAATGTAAAAAGATTTACAACTCAATTAGTAAAATTAAAATGTTTATAATTCAATTGGCGAAAGTTCAATAAGCTTGGGATTTTTTGGAACATTTGCCTCATTCAAGATAGGACTTACGGCGAGCAAAAAAAAAAAAGGGTAGGACTTGCGCTTCATTTATCAATTTTTTTGGTTCCTTCATTGTGCAACCAAGCATGGAGCTGGAGTTTAAAGTAGTAGTTCACAAGTTTGTCTCACCCTTCCAAGCCTTGAAAACACGATACTCCGGCCCATTGGTTCACTCAAGCCTGTTGCGATGACTGGTGCACCTTTAATGCTATACATATATGCTCAGTGAGGCCAACCTCTTGTTTTGTAATGAACTTTTCCTTACTAGGTCAAGAACTTTTTAGTGTTATGTCAAGATATTTACCTGGCTCTCGCACCCGTGTCCAAGTTTAGGTTCATCACCGCATCAGCCTGCTAAGTGCATTCCCACGCCTTGGGTACTAAACTAGGCTCACCTTTGTTTCTTGCTCATGCGTATGCTTGCTTCGGCATTTTCATGTGCCTCGATTTGGATTTTTATGATGTGCTCAGCGGAGTCCTCATTAATGCTCGATCAGACTCACTTTCTTCTCTCGCTTACTTTTGCTGTTGCCAGTGCAATGCTTTGAGCAATTTTGGCGATTAGTGTTCGTTCCTGTTGTTGAGAGAACTTCACCATCCAAATATTTTTGTTGTTCACTGGCAAAGATACTTGCTTCAGGCTTAGGACTGGAGGATTTTTCCCATCTTACCCCATAACTTAGGAGCAAGTAGAGAATGTCTCCATCCAGTTTTGGCCGGCTGAAGTGCGCGTAGTCTTTCGACTTTTCCCCTTTAGTTTCCTCCCACCTAGGCTACCTAGCTACTTCCATTTAAATATACGAATGTTTAAATTCTTTAATCACTAAGATGATATCATTGCTCCAATTTTTTTATTATTTTTGTTATTTTTAAGTAAGTGGAGTGTGCTTTTCATGCATCCTTGTCACCCTTCCCTGCCAAGCGATGTTTCTCCTCTGTTTCTCTGCATGTGATGGCATTTGCATAAGGAGAACATTGAATTGGTAAAAGAAAAAGTGGGAAATGAAAAGAATCAAAAAAGAAGATAGGAAGGAGTTGAGTGTGGACAGGGGAACTAGTGGGAAGCGACAAGAACAAAAACAGAAAAAAAACAGAGAGAGACCGAGGAGAGGACTCGCGAGGAAAGGAGGGGGGAGACTTTGAATGCCCGTCTCCATTTGTCGCGGATGAAGATGAGGCGTGTTTTACTTTTGGTTTGATTGTTAAATGCTACGTGAAACATCGAAGTCTCTAGACTCGAAACCCAGCACTTTGAAATCTTTGACTGAAACAACGATACATTTTCTTTTTTTTTTTTTTTTTTTTTTTTTAATGTCGTAATACTTTCAAAGTGGCGTAGAAACTATTTGTTCCATGATCTGTGGTTTCCTCGAGCTACGCATTTTGACATGAATCACATTGAACAAATTAAAAATTTAGAAGCCACATTGCACATTTAGTGAAAGTTTAGGGACCATTTGTGTTATTTTCCCTTTTATCTCTCATCAATTCCAATATATGTGTTCTCATATCCTTTTTATTTTTTTTTTGGCAAAGGTAAAAATATATTGAGCTATAACCAAATTATACACGAGAGTTCGGTGCCAAAAACTTACACTCAGAATGACAACACGTCAGAACGAGTGAAAGGGAGCCGAAAGAAAACAAAGAAGACCACAAACAAGGCGGCGGCACGCAAATAGCACCAAGCAGCCTAAACATAAGGTAAAACAGCAAACAGACTAGCAACTAAGGAAGCAACAACCATCCAATCACCGGAAGAGAAGGGCCACCGAGGAGAATCGCAGTAGCCCTAGACCGCCAACAAAAGCCATCCAGCCACCGAAACCGGGGGAGCTAAAGCAGCAGCCAAAAACAGGTATAGCAGACCGAGCACGGCAGTAGACCGTCCGTAGGCCACGCAACTGAAACAGCTAATTCAAGCACCGCAGCCCCCAACAGCCGACACGCCAGTCAAGCAGCTAGCAAGAAGCACCAGAACCCGCAAGGCCGAAGAAACCACCATCCCCACTTACGGGGCAATGTCAGCCAACAGAGAGGAGAAGATAGATGAGTCAATTCCCTAGCTGCGTTGCATCCTCCTATTACGAGTGGTGTCCTTCACATTAGTAAAAGTCAAGGCTTTGTCTTTAACAACTCTAATAAGATGGTTCTTCAAGGCTGGAATAGACAAGGATTTCTCCCTAATTAGGATGCCGTTCCGCTCTTTCAAAATCAAATGGCATAAGGCACCAAAAGAGAAACAAGCAATACAACGGTGGAAGTCTTTGCTAGTGAGATACTTCAAGGCCCACCAGAGATTGTCTTGCCAAGTGTCATTCCTCCAAGGAAGGTTGCATCTAGCCACCCAAAAGACTGCAAGAGCGGTGGTGATGCGATAGCCAAAAAATAAATGGTCTCTAGAATTCGGTCTAGAGTTGCAAAAAACACACGACACGTCATCAATCCTCCCATAGGACAAAAGAAGAACTTGGGTGGGAAGTCGGTTCTTGACAATGAGCCACAGGTTGAATCGCGTCGATGAAATGTCCAATTTAACCAATCGAAATCAGAGTCTGAAAATCAGGATGTCACACACTCAAAACAAGGTCTATTAAATCTTTGTCCGGACAACGCTGAAATTGCTATGATGAGCTTCCCATAAGATCTCTTCTTTGATCTCTGTATTATCAATTACACACAATCATCCTCAGAACCTTAGCGTTCTGTCTTCAGAAATCTGAAAAATCAATCTCTCTCACCTGCATTCTTTTATAGAGTCTTCTGAATTTCTGAATCTGTCCACTGAAGCGTCTTGATTCTGATCTGTACTCTCGGCTCAATTTTGAGGGTAGTCATAAGATTCAAAAGGTGACATACCTTAGATTTGAAAACTGAATTTCAGACTTCCTCAATTAAGATCCAATCCTTGAGTACCAACTGTACAACTAAGGGCTCTTAGCTCAGTGCATCTGCAACTTTGCTCACCTTTCCAGAGTGATACAAAATATCATAGTCATAATCATTAATGAGTTCCATCCAGCGATGCTGTCTCATTTCCAAATCCTAAGGCTTCAACTGATAGGACGCATATGTAACAACTCTATCATGTTGTATCAACACATAACCCAATCCTTTAAACGGCGCATCACTGTAGATCTCATCACTTTTAGGACCAGGTGAAATAGTCAGCACAGGTGCGGTAGTCAACTTTTTCTTAGGCCCTTGAAAACTACGATCGCATTTATCTGTCCACACGAACCTTTCTTACTTCCTCAGTAGTCTTGTCAATGGCGATAATAACACTGAAAAACCCGTATATGAACTGTCTGTAATACTTTGCTAAACCCAGGAAAGTTATGGTCTCTATCACTACAGTCAATCTCGGCCAACTGATCCCTGCTTCAATCTTGGACGGGGTCTACGGAGATTTCTTCGCCTGAAATCACGTGACCTAAGAGTGCAACACGAGTCATCCAAAACTCACACTTGCTAAACTTAGCATAAAATTGAAGAGTCCTCAAGGTCTGAAGTACTATCCCCAAATGTCTCTCGTGCTCCTCAGTACTCTTTGAACACACCAGGATGATTTCAATGAACACGATCACAACTGATTCAAGTACCCTTACACATTCTGCTCATCAGACCCAAACAAACAGCTAAGGTACCCATCAAACCACTCGGTATTACAATGAACTCATAACTGCCGTATCGAGTACGAGATGCTAACTTCGGTATGTCTTTCTTCCCGATCCTCAATTGATGATACTCTCACCTCAAGTTGATCTTGAAGAACATCAATGTACAAATGCAACGAACCAACTTTCTTCTTCACTAATAGAATGGGTGCTTCCAAGGTGATGCACTGGAACGTATGAATCTCCTATTCAACACTTCCTGCATCTGCACCTTCAGTTCTTTTAACTTGAGTAACACCATCCGGTAAGGAGCCTTAGGGACTAGCTCTGTTCCGGGTGCCATTTCAATCACGCACCCTATTTCTCTTTCTGAAAGCAGACTTGGCAAATCTTCATGAAACACCTCAGAAAATTTCCATACCATGGTTATGTTATCCATATTCGGCCCCTTAACTAACGCATCCATTACAACTACCACGTAGATTCGATAATCAATAATCAGAACCAAGTCATCTTTAGTGACGAATAACAAGGATTGAAGTTCCTCTTCAACTTTCGATAATTCAAAACTTTCACACGCTAACCGAACAAACCGAATTATATCACGCCACGATTCATAACAGAGAGCTCCTCGAGCTAAACCTTTTCAAAAATGACTTCCAAGTCATACTTAAGCAAACCCCCTTCAAGTACAACTATAGTCAGAGATTCACATTTCTATTACCTTATTACCACAACGAAAATCCTACAACCTTCACTGAAAATTCTGCTACGCTACTCCGATAGAAACATTTCAAAAACATTCTTCTCTGATTGATGCATGGTCGATCCCTTCATGCTCCTCTAGCCATCCTTGTGGCGTCCTATCTCCGAGAACAGTGCTTACGCTCTCGGGACTTACACGGACGGTTAACCCGACGGCCATGCTGGCCACATTTATATCATGCTCCCTTTTTACTCTGATACTGGGCTGACTCAAGCCTCATTTCCACAAACTTGGCACATAATCAATCAGTCATCTACCTCCCATCAAGGAACATCATGCACCCTTCCTTGCACTGAGGTCCGTTCCAAGTACCCCACTAATGTCCTGAAGCATGATTCCTCTGTTCTGTCTTATCAATGATGGTGACAGAAACAGTTGTGACTCCATCTATCCATACGAAAAATCTTTTATCAATAAATTTGTACTAGTGACCCTTACAAAGAAGTCATTTCTCTCTTACGGCATTGAACGATCCATGTCTTTTCTTACGGACACGACACACATCGATCAAGTTGAGCATTGACTTTCCAACTCTACTCTTAGGTTAGGTGAAACGGGGCACCTTTCTTCGACATCGCCTTTCTCCCCAATCGATTTCCACCTCTGTCTAAACTGAACTTTGACTCAAATACAGCGGCTTGATCCTCGATCATAACTCCAGATTGGGCCTTAACAGGCGCGGCAACAACAACAGTCACAACACTGGCAGCGGTAGAAACAGCGGCAACAGCGGCGGCACGGTCATGAACTTACTGACCCAAAAAGCTTCCAAGGAATACTAGCGCCTGAACGATCTCGACGAACCTAGGATCATTCGGTGCTGCTACACCCACAGTACCGACTTACAGCGGTACTCTCACACTCGCGCTGGTCTAAGCCTACGCTCTACCTCGGGTACTGACTCTTGTCAGCATCCTACCCCGAGGTACAAGTCCTACCGACCTTCTCCAAGGAGTCCTCCACTCCCTGGTCACTCATCCTGAGACTCTTTATAGACGTCCTGTTTTCGATTCCAACATCGGGTTAGAATTTGAGTGACCCCACAAACAAGCTACCAATCGCCTATCAACCACATGCATCGCATATTAAAAGCCTTTCCTACTAACTATCCCATGACACATCGCACCTTATCACTCCATACACAGACTATGCTCTGATACCACTTAAACGGGGATGTCACGCCCCGAACCCCGAGCGCGCGTACATCCCACTGCGGTCGATCAAATATGCGACATCCCAGGATATGTCGCCGACCCATTCATTTTATTACACATGCGGAAGCGAAACAAATCCCCTGACAACAACGTACGGGATAGAAAAGCAGGAAACAAAATCACAACATAACACTTTCATAATTCAACAGAATTACAACCACGGTGTCTACGGCCAACGGTCTACGTAAGACCGGCTCTTAAAAATGAACTGCCCTACGACCTACAAGTCGGACACGTTCCCAATCCTCATGACTTCACCTCGCAACCCTCAAGGCTAACCAAATTTATCTAGCCGCTCCGTCCACCTGGGACCTGAAATTTTAATCCCACAATAGGGATGAGACGATGTCTCAGCAAGTTCAACCCCTAAACCCCTATTAGAAAGAAAATAAGCCTCGGGTGGCCTAGCCACATCACACAGAGAACTTACCTCGCCTCAATTCCTTTCTGCAGGTTAGCACAATTCAAATCACTAAATCACAGGTAGTAATAATAATTCAAACAATTGGAACGTCATCACTTTCATATAAATCACAATCGCGCTTAGCACGCATTCCAATTATTATTCACTACCACACACGGGCATAGCCTACTCGCAGTTCGGCTATCTACTGGCATATAGCCAGGCATCGCCTCCCCACCTTGGAGCGCGGCTTCAAGACATCGACGGCGTTCTGAAGGAGCATGGGCCTTAATCAATCATGACCCATAACACATTTGCGTGGGCATTCCATATAGGGGCAAGTCCGGCTCAACAGCCCATGACAATTTATCTTAATCATCACACAGCCAAAGCATACTCGGCCCCAGGACACTTTATATTTCAAACAATGCTTTCACTTAAAATAGTGATCCCGGCCATTTTTTTTCATATTAAAAATATTCCGAAATTACTCACGTGTGTGGGAACACGCTAATTTCGAATCAAAAGACCAATATCTCATTTTTTCAAACCCCACTATTTAATATAATTATTAAAATCCAATTTGCATCAAAACCCAACACTTGGGTTTTTATGAATAAAATCCATATTTATCACAATCAACACCCAATTTACACATCCATTCATCAAATTCAAATTCTAAATGCAAATGAGCGATCTAAGACGAAATTCTAAGAAAATAAAGTCCCAAAATAATTTTCGGAATTTATTAAAATAACTAAATTTATTCCGAAAATTAATTAAGTAATAATATCCATATTTTTCACAAACCACATTCAATTTATAATATCCAATCATCAATTTCAAAATCCGACTACGCAATGGCGACCGGCACGAAATTCTGAGAATTTAGGGTCCCGACAAAATTTTCGGAATTTAATAAATAATTAAATTTATTCCGAAAATAATTAAATAATAATATTTTAATAATTTCGAATAATAATATATTATTAAATTATTAAATAATTTCGAAATATTTAAATAAATCAAAAGTAAATTCCTTTATGTCACATCAATGTTTATATTAATATAAACACCCACTTAACTTTAAATTAAACACAATTTAAGTTAATCAAACACATTAACATAATCTACACTTAAATAAATTAAACTAACCACCTAATAAAGACTTAACATAAACTAAACACATCTAAAGCATCATTAATCCTCTAAGCGAGATTTAGTGAGTTAAACTCACCCGATTAACGAACCGAGCGGACCAAAACGACGGGGACGACGCGAGGATCGACTTTCCTCAAAGCGGGCCGAGCATCCGGGCTCGGGAAGGCGGCCAAAACGGGCCAAAACTCCGCTGCAATACCCATTTTCTGCAACTTCCGGTGGCTGCTGGTTGGGGGCTGATCCGGCGGCGATTCGGCAGAGGAACGGCGGAGGAGGACCGGCGGCAGCTCATGCGGGCTCCGGCGGGCTGAGGCGGGGGTGTACGGCGGCGGAGGGAGCTCCGGCAGCTCCTGGAATGAGCGAACAGGGGCAGACGGAGGAGGCTGGGCGTCGGCTAGGCGCGGGTGAGCGAGGAACAGCGGCTGTGCGGGGCGGCGGACGGCGCGCGAGCGGCGGGCGGCGACGAGCGGCGGCTCCCGGCGACGTGGGCTGCTGCTGCTGCTCGGCGTCCAACCAGATCTGAGATCCCGAGCAGCAAACGGAGGCGGCTGGGCGGAGCAGCTCGCGGGGCTGCGACGGTGAGCGGGCGGAGATGCGCGGGGCAGCGGCGGCGAGCGGCGTGGCTTGAGGCGGCGACGGGCGGCCGAACGGCGGACGAAGAGGGCGGTCAGGGCTGCTGGTTCTCGGTCGATTTTCCCCTCCCCACATCCAAGAAGTTCCAAGGTTGAAGATGAAGATGGAGAGAGAGAGAGAGAGAGAGAGAGATGGGACCCCTTTCTTTCATTTTCTTTTCTTTTTCTTTAATCTCTCACACTTGGCCCACCATGACCTCATGTGACATCACTTCCCACTCACCAAAATCTTCCACCACAATCTTCCCAATAGGTCCAATCTACTTTTCCGCCGGGGCATAAATCTTGTGCATCAAATTCTTCAATTACAATCAATCCACGTCCAATTAAGTCCAAATTGAAGTCTATAAAATTAATCCAATGTGACCACACTTCAATTCATATCTTCACTTATCTGTAGAACCAACTTAAGTCCCAAAAGTACGACCAAAAGCGGGTCTAATAATTTCTCGAGCCAAATTAGCCGTTCTCTGATTTAATTTCTGAAAAATTCTGATTACATGAAAAATCTTCCAAAGATGATTCAATGATCCCGAAATGATTTGTGACACACCCGACTTCCATTTCGAATTCAATCTCAATTCCACGGTTAATTTCACTTTGACACGATACTAGCGCGGCCCAACCTACCGGGTAGCCTTTAGAAATTTTTACGCATTTGACCTGTGGTTGATCATCTCAAGCCACAATGTACATTTTTGAAACATTGGCGACTTTCGGTTGTTGGGGTAATCTCAAGGTTTCAAATACGAACACAGAGTACCGATAGATAGAAAAGTTAGTCCGGTCCGATCGACAAGAATTGTGCGATCGGGGTGGAATCACCCACACGATCACATGCCTCCGTCGAGTCGACCTATCTCCGATCTCTAATCGATTTTAATCGTGCCGTAATGACCCTTGTAGATTAGCTCGGTCGAAAGGTCGCTTACGGTCAAATTCTCGAGTCGATGCATTAGAAACTCTTAACTTTCACTCGATAGAGTTTTTTATAATGAGTGGCCGACTCAAGGAAAATAACTATATGCGTGCAACGAAACGCCCGTCTCAATTTATGAAAATAGAATTGGAAAATCGGGATGTCACAAAAGATGTTAGCTCCAATCCTTCTAATTTGACGAAAAATGTCTAGAATCACAATGCTTGTCCCATCGCATGTTTGCCCTATCTCGAGAGTTCCACCCTAGCTAGGTTGACTTTGTATTCACCAAATAAATGTAAATGTTTTCATCGACCTCATGCATATATAGATGCTAACGAATGTTGCCGATTCAAATTCGACTAAACGAACATGATAGAATCATACAATTTCTCATTTTTTTATGCCAACAAGTTAAAATGGTGTGTTTAAAGCTCTTTGAGCATCTAACTAATCCACAAGGAAAATTACCCAAAATGTTCTTAATTTATTACAATTTTTTCAATTCAATTCTAAACTTTTTTTTTTGGCCAATTTAATCATATTTTTTTTGCAATTGTATCAATTCAATCTATCTGGCCATCCAGCCAATACTAATGTGGACAATATTTTAATAATATCTTTTTTTTACACTTTCTTTTTTTCTTCACTTCCTCCTCCTTCCTCCAACTAATTGCTGCCGACGATCAACTAGAAGCAAGTCTAGCGAGAGACCTCAGCGGCCTTAGGGAAGCTTGGTCATGGCTGGGCAACCTTGCCCAGGCCGCCCATTGGGCTGGTGAGCATTGAGCCTCGCTGACCATGGGAGATGCCTGACCTTGCTAGATCCGGAGAGGTTGAAGGCCACGACCTCACGTGGCCTTTGGTCTAGGCGAGCTTCACCGACCACAGGCAGGTCATGGCATCTCCATGGCTAGGCAAGGCCGAGCCTCTCTAGATCTTGTGGGGCCTCACTTAGCCACGACAGCGCAGCCTCGCTGTCACCAAGCAAGGCTCGCCCTTGCCAGTGGCTAACTTGGGGTTCTAGAGGAAAGAGGAAGAAGGAGAAAACAAAAAGACAAAGGAAAAAGTTTAATGAAAAATAAGTATATCATTAAAATTTGTTTCCATCAGCGTTGCCGGACGAACAACATCAACCAGCATCCACCTTGATGCCTACATGGCCAAAATTGGTCGAATGGACTAAATTAACACAATTTCAAAAGGTTTAGGATTGAATTGGTTAAAAAAAAAGTTTAAAACTATTTTGGTAATTTTCCTCCTATTCGTATTGTTGCACTAGTTCGGCCCTTGCAAATATTAAATTGAAGGAATGTGCAAGTTTAGTGATACCTAAGTAGTTGTTGACTTGTTGTGACTAAAATATTAAAATTAGAAGTTAAAATCCAACAAGGGCTAAGTTATCTCTAGTCAAAGCCCACAGTAACTCAGCTCGTGGACATCCATTCAACGCAAAAGTGGAGAACAAGATTAGAAGAGTGTCAATGTGAATGTGAATGTGAATGTGCAGAAGTCCCATTCATGCAATTATCAGACCAATAAAAAAAGTATTATTCCCCATTAGATTGATAACAAATTTTGACATATCATGAGTGTTAAAATTGCTTAATGCATCATATTATCAAGGGTTAGAATTTACTCTCATGTGTCAAATTAAGATTATAAACCCATGTCAGATAATCATCTCCAAAAATTGCAATTACCATTAAATCGAGCTGGACAAAAAGGTGCTTTTCAGATTCATATAGTATTGAAATTATGGTTTTTGTTTATATTTACTTCCAGAAAAGACAAGTATCATTTGGAGAGACAACTCGATTATTTTTAATTTTGATGCGAAACTACAAAAAAATCTTCTCAAGATCCTCCTATATGATGAGGTACAAAAAAATGAGAATGGATATTGGCTAATCGATAGCTATCTTCCTTTGAAATTCACAATTTGTGTTGATAGTAGCAACTTACCCATCGCATATCATTGTGTGACCTTCTTTATGGAACATATCTCCAATTGACTCTCCTTGCTTCATCTTGAAGGATTCATATTGGCCAAGCAAGAAGTTTACTTTTGTCTCTTTTACACGATCGGTCCCTTCATATGTAACATGAAGTTTATCCCAAACTTCTTTTGCTGTTTCACATGAAGAAATTCGGTTATATTTAACAAGAGACAAAGCGCAATATAAAGAATAAATTGCTTTCGCATCAAGCGCTTCTCTTTTGGACATCTCCATCTGAGACATAGGAGCGGGGGGTTTAGTTTCTTTGTCTTTGCCATTCTTATTTGATGTGGACGCAACAGTGGGGTTGATTCCTCTTTCCACAACATCCCATTGTAAGAGATCTCTGGATCTTAGGAATGCTTTCATTTTGTTCTTCCATACGTCATATTCCTTTCCATCAAAATATGGTGGCCTTGTGTTACTTTGCCCTTCCATAAGTCCTGGTGCCAACATACTAGCCATAAAGAATCTTTAGCTCAAAAGTAAAAACACTTTTATAAACCGAGCACTTGGCTCTGATACCAATTGAGAGTGCTAGTATTAACAAAATAAAGCTTGGCAAGAATATGCGGAATAAAATAAACTTCAAACAAAGGAGTTAGGGAAGAGAATAAGAACACAGAAATTATAGTGGTTCGGCTTAATCCAAGCATACGTCCACTCTCCCACGATAACAGCCTTCTTGGCTGGATTCCACTATGCAATCAACAAGAGATTACAACTTCGAGTGCAAACACTTAGTAGATCACACTATCTCACTAAGTCACTCATTTGGTATTTCTCTCACGATCACAAACGTTTAAGCTCTCCAAAGACAAGTGAATAAACAAAGATTGCTCGAGACTTTGGAATTATAAATTCTACGCTCCGTCTCTTACTTGCTCATCGGTCCATGATCTCCTTAAATACTCCTCCACTTCCAAACTACCCGTTGGACAGCATCCCGGAGAATCGTCTTCCAATATACCCATTGGACAGCTCTGTATCTAGAAGATTTGGTAGCCGTTGAGTGACAAAGGTAAAATCCCAAATTGATTCCGATCGCCCATACAAACGAAATCTTGGTTTCCATAAGTAAAGCTTTTTCGTATAGAAAGTTCTTGTCTTCAAGATCCAATCGTCAATCAATTAGATCAAATCAATCTTGATGTGGAATCCAAACCAGATCACTAGCTGTTGTATGATTGGGCTTGAGTTACGATTCATCGAATCTGGATGTAAAGTCTGAGTCTGACAATCTGAGTCTAGAGTACTGAGTCTGGTGATCTTCGACTTTGAGTCTTGAGTCCGCGTCTTCGACTTTGACACGTGTCCGGCAGTCTTCGAGACTTTGAGAATATCCTTTACATGTTCTATAATCTGCATGGTCTATTACTTAACCATCAAACATGTTAGTAGCCTTTGATTTATTTTGTCATCTTCAAAACATCATAAGGGATTTCCCTAACAATCTCCCCTTTTTGATGATGACAAAACAATCTCGAATATGCAGATTTGTAAACATACTTTTAAATCAAAGGATATCGAAGATAACAAATAGATTGAGCATAAGAATATATAGAAAAATAATCGCAGCTCAATATTATGCAATAATATCAAACCAATCAGCACATATGCATATTCATATATTCTCCCCTTTTTGTCATAATCAAAAGCGATAATAATGGATTCACGTAGAGAATGATAATCAATATCTTGCATGAATCACAATCTCCAAAAATCAGCCTTTTTTTTTTTTTTTTTTTTTTATCGAATATTAAAGATATGCAATATAGCTCACTTCGATCATATATATCAGGAAATATCAAATGAAAATCACGGATGCATCATAACTTGCACGTACCATTTTTGTCATAATAAAATGATAATATCAATACAAGATTTATTAATGACAAAAGGTAATAAAAGATGCAGTAACCGGATTTTTTTGAACAAATTCTGACACATTTACCTTTCATTCCATCCATAATAAGATCAAGATCAATCAAAAAGATTTTTCCATAATTGATCAAAGCTCCCCTCAATTTGTTGCCTTTTTGAGATGATCACGATTCTTTTCCTTTTCTTTTGGATTTGATTTCTCCCCCGATTGTCGCAGGAGATATTTTCTGATTGCACCAAAATTTGTGTAGATTCACAATCATCCTTCCCTTAAATAATTTCCTGCAATCAACTCATTTCCCTTTTTGGTATCCATCAATTTGGATCCTTCCATGACGTTAGAGTAAATATGAAAATCTCCATAATCAATATTCTTTCTTAATTCATCGTAACAAAGTATTCAAAGAAAGAATATTATGCACAATGATATTTTAAAAATAAATTCTCACTTAGTCATAGACAATAAAATCAGAGAGAATAAAATCCTTGAATATCTCAAAAAAATATCTTGCAAAATTAGTATAACGTAGAATCAGATTTTTACTTTGCAAAATATGACAATTTGAGAGCATAAAATTAGACAAAATAATTTGAATTATCTCAAATAATCACACGTACTAAATCAAATCATACGATTCTTTCTTCCATAAAGCAAAATATGATCATTATAAAATCTCAATCAACCAAAGATATATTGAATATCAAGCATAATGAGAATTATTGCCCAAATTAAATTGAGAATAAAAAATTCCTTACCAAATCCTCTTTCTTCTTTCTTCTTTATATCCTGCAAAAATAACTTATCTCTTCTTTGGTACCCATTTTTTCTTGGGTCCACGAGAGTTAGCAGAATATGTTGCTTTTATCCAATTTTTCTTAATATTTCTCCAAACTTGAGAAAGATCTTGTTGCCTAAGTCGAGAATTCTCCTTTTTAAGTTCGAAAAACCTTTTAAAAGAAGATTTGAGATTTGAACAAAGCTCATTTATATACTTTGAAACTTTGAGAGGAATTTTTGAATTGCTTACCTCGATTTCCTCATCAGATTCTGAGTCTGTATCCGAGTCAGACTTTGATTCTGAGTCTGTGTCTGAATCAGACTCAGATTTTGAACGTGCCATCAAGCATATATTTTCTTGATCATCATCTTCTTTCATGATTCTTTTATGGTCATTATGCTTGTATTGACTTCTTCCATCGAATTTCCTTCCTTTTCTACTCAGCTTTTTAAATTTCTCGACCATAAAGGCAAGTTCTTCATCGTCCATGTCATTTTCTGAGTCTATTTCATCAAAAACAGCATTAGATATTAAAGCAATGGACTTCTTACCTTCGGGATCTTCGTCATTAAGTTGTTCCACTTCATAGGATTGAAGAGTGCCAATCAATTCATCAACGGAGAGTGGCATAATCCTCTCGAGTCTCCCGGATTGAGGTTTTGACATGATTCCAATCTTTTGAGAGACCTCGCAAGAGTTTGTTGACCTTCATCGAGGTAGAAATTTGCTGACCTTGATATGCTAAACCATTTACAATTTCTGTAAAACGGCTAAACATATCTCCAATTGACTCTCCTTGCTTCATCTTGAAGGATTCATATTGGCCAAGCAAGAAGTTTACTTTTGTCTCTTTTACTCGATCGGTCCCTTCATATGTAACATGAAGTTTATCCCAAACTTCTTTTGCTGTTTCACATGAAGAAATTCGGTTATATTCAACAAGAGACAAAGCGCAATATAAAGAATAAATTGCTTTCGCATCAAGCGCTTCTCTTTTGGACATCTCCATCCGAGACATAGGAGCGGGGGTTTAGTTTCTTTGTCTTTGCCATTCTTATTTGATGTGGACGCAATGTGGGGTTGATTCCTCTTTCCACAACATCCCATTGTAAGAGATCTCTGGATCTTAGGAATGCTTTCATTTTGTTCTTCCATACGTCATATTCCTTTCCATCAAAATATGGTGGCCTTGTGTTACTTTGCCCTTCCATAAGTCCTGGTGCCAACATACTAGCCATAAAGAATCTTTAGTTCAAAAGTAAAAACACTTTTATAAACCGAGCACTTGGCTCTGATACCAATTGAGAGTGCTAGTATTAACAAAATAAAGCTTGGCAAGAATATGCGGAATAAAATAAACTTCAAACAAAGGAGTTAGGGAAGAGAATAAGAACACAGAAATTATAGTGGTTCGGCTTAATCCAAGCCTACGTCCACTCTCCCACGATAACAGCCTTCTTGGCTGGATTCCACTATGCAATCAACAAGAGATTACAACTTCGAGTGCAAACACTTAGTAGATCACACTATCTCACTAAGTCACTCCTTTGGTATTTCTCTCACGATCACAAACGTTTAAGCTCTCCAAAGACAAGTGAATAAACAAAGATTGCTCGAGACTTTGGAATTATAAATTCTACGCTCCGTCTCTTACTTGCTCATCGGTCCATGATCTCCTTAAATACTCCTCCACTTCCAAACTACCCGTTGGACAGCATCCCGGAGAATCGTCTTCCAATATACCCATTGGACAGCTACGTATCTAGAAGATTTGGTAGCCGTTGAGTGACAAAGGTAAAATCCCAAATTGATTCCGATCGCCCATACAAACGAAATCTTGGTTTCCATAAGTAAAGCTTCTTCGTATAGAAAGTTCTTGTCTTCAAGATCCAATCGTCAATCAATTAGATCAAATCAATCTTGATGTGGAATCCAAACCAGATCACTAGCTGTTGTATGATTGGGCTTGAGTTACGATTCATCGAATGGGATGTAAAGTCTCGAGTCGACAATCTAAGTCCGGAGTACCGAGTCCGGTGATCTTCGGACTTTGAGTCTTGAGTCCGGCGTCTTCAAACTTTGACACGAAGTCCGGTCTTCGGACTTTGAGAATATCCTTTACATGTTCTATAATCTGCATGGTCTATTACTTAACCATCAAACATGTTAGTAGCCTTTGATTTATTTTGTCATCTTCAAAACATCATAAGGGATTTCCCTAACAATTTTCCATCAAAATTAAGAACTTACCTAAGTTGATAACAAATTTTTTATGCTATCAATAGTAAAATATTCTTTACTACTCGCAACTTTAGTTATAATAAGAAAATGGAAATTGGAAGTTTGATCAAATTTTTATCCAAATAATCCAAATTTACTTATTGGGAAAGTAAGGAAAATTCCCCTTGTTTTCTCAGAAATTAAAATAAGGAAGATGGGAAGCATCTCAGTTCAGCTCCAAGGTTAGTTCCCTTGTCAAAGCTCATTCTGCTCAGGAAGAGAGAAAAAGAGAGAGAGAGAGAGAGAGAGGCTGAAGGAGGAAGAAGATGGAAGTGAGAGAATCGCGCAGATCTCACCGTCGGTTAGGGTTCTTCTCCTCCTTCTTCCTCGTCACGGCTCTGGTTTCGATCGCCGTTGTCAACGCTTCCATCCATCACTACTTCAACGAGGCCGTCACCTCCTGCTCCAACGCCTTCTTCTTCCACGGCGGCAGCGAGGGCCTCCGTGCCCCCCGCTCCGCGATCCCGCCTTCCTCCTCCTCCACGACGTCGTCTCCCAACATCACGACCGGCCCCAAGGGGAAGTCCTTCATCAGGTACGGATTCCTTCATTTCGGTGGTTTGCTGGCGTCCCGAATGGATGCTCCGTCTTCGTTTTGGTTTCCGGAACGTTGTGCTGCAGCCGCGCGATCGTTTGAACTCGCTTAGATTCTATGCGGTTTGTACGTATATCCGCAGAAGAACGTAATCGAAGTCCTTTGGATGAAACGTCTGGAGTCGGCCGCGGGTTCGCTAGAGGATTTCCTACGTTTTGATTTGAGTTTTAGGGTTTAATTGGGAATTTTAGGACTCGATTGCGCTTTGGAGTCGAAGTGCGGGGCTAGATTGCGTTCGTTACATAAGGTTTAGGACTTAAAGGTGCGGGTTACTCATTCTCTTTTTATCGTAGATGGGGTGCTGGAATTTCTTTGTTTTACTCTGCGTCATTGACCGGGTAGAGCTCTCGCTGGAGGTCCGAGAAGTCGATGATTCGTTACGAGGTTATAATGGAAATGGCAGTTGTAGTCCCCCCCCGGATTGTTGCTTGCTGTGGTAGAACTGTTTAATAGGTCGATTGTATGTCGGGTTGTCTAAGGAAAAATGCTTTTTCTCTATTGAAATAAGAGTAACGAGTGATTTTTTAATGCTTTGCTGCCTCTAAATTAAGCTGATGTTCTTTCTATTTGATGGTTCATGTAATGTAAGCTGATGTTCTTTCTATTTGATGGTTCATGTAATGTAAGCATTTTACCATCCAAGGTGGTCTTTTGCTCATCGACAAGTTTCTGGACCTCCACCTGCACAGCAAGCAAGAATCAATTCTACACTGCTAGACATGAGCTATAACACGCCGTATCATCCCCTCCAATCCAATCATTTATAATGGAAACTATCATGATAAAACTTACCCAAATAAAATCAATCAAAACAAAGGTGAATAGAATATAAAACATAGGGCACCCACAGTAGAGCTCACAAATTACCACACAAGACAGAATGATCAACACACAAGCATGGAAGGAAACCCCTTGGCATAAAAATGTTCATTGACATGATTCACAAAAGAAGAGATTCAATAAGAGTTGTTTCTACTTCCCAGTACTACTTTCTGCTTTATGCTGTGCAGGACCTAATATCCAACATTCACCACATTAAGCAACATGGGATTGGGTCTAGTAAATTAACTATTGAGTGATTTAGCACGAAATATTAGTTCTTGCAAAGTATTAACAAAAAAATATACTCATTTAAAAATTGACCGCTCCATGAAATGAATACACAAAAGGAAAAAAAGCATCATCAATCCTCAGTACACAAGAATATGAATCGCCAACCTATCATTATCTCCCCTTTTCCACAAAGAAAATGCCTTTCGAGCTAATCATAATTTGTGTTGAATCATAAGCAGCATCATTGACAAGGACAAGAAGCACAAGGCACGGCAATTTTATAAATTAGTTGGACTATACTTGCCAAAATAATGAAGTCATTCTGTCAAAAAAAAACTGATCCAACACCGACAAGAAGATGAATTACAAAATAATGATCATAAATAGAAAACCACCAAATCCAAGTCCATCATCAAAAACTTTCTTCAGTACGTAATAAATCAATAATTTCTAGAGATAGATTATGCATCCAAGTCACGCTCTCTCCCAGATTCGGCTTGTTCTCCAATGCAAGTACCTTTTCCTCTTTTGATCTTATAATGCTTTCTTCTTACTGTACTTCCTGCAACCAACTTGAAAATTGAACTAAGCGACCATTGGAAAAATATGATGTAGGTTGATTGCAAAGGCCAACAGGAGAACCAGCGGCACTGAACAGTGAACTTACCTTTTCTTTTGCAGCTAAGTCCGCTAAACTTTGATTTATTTGTTTCTCTTTCTCATACAACATTGATTTGGATGAAATCATGTTTCTTAAAGCTTCTTCAAGATCCATCTCCTTCTGCATAAGAAGTTGGTCAATTTCGTTGGCCTTTCCCACTCTTGTAAATCTTCTCTCTGTTTATAAAATGTGGCCTTGTGTGCTTCCTGCCTGCCGTTGTGCTTCTGATAATGCTTGACCTAACTCTTCAAAATTCAGATTCCACTTCTTTTTGTCGAACAAAGCAGCCCATATTATACTGATAATCAAATAGCTGCCAAAAGACTTCTATTTGGGTTAACAACAACTGCTAGATCTCAGTATACAATAATTTTAGGGAATTCAATTCCTAAATGTCAAAAGCTTAACCTAATTCAATACTACATATACAGATAAACATGAGATTTTGTGTCAATTGCACATCCAAATGTTGGCAAAAGTACACTCTTCCACTATGAACCTCACTACAAAACAACAACACCATCATCCAAAATAGCAGACACAATTCTTCCACCTGTTAAGGCAAACAAAAAGTCACAATAAGTAATCAAATGGGAAATGTCAAGTATTAAGCAAAATATTGCGTGTTCATCTCAGCAGGATCAAGCCACAGATTAGTTGCCATTTGAGCCGTATTTGAAAGGCTTATCTTGCCTCACACTTTGACAAATTCCAAAGAACCGCGTAACTCTCCTAAAATATTTTTGGGATTCCTACTAACCTACTTACGGAAATGGTAATTTTATGTAGGAGGATTGGGGGGTAGTTTTCCTTGAAGTAGCATGATAAGTCTCATAACTGCTAAACTGCCAAGTCCATTTAAAGACTAATAACGTGTTAATAAAGTCATCTCAAGACAGCCTATGCACTCTATGGCATCCATGTCCTTTCATGTCCAATGCCACGCACTTGATCGGGCAAGATGCTTCTTGAATTGAAGCAAACAAAGTGGTGATCCAGTGACATCTCGTTTTTCGCATCATCTATTAATGTCTGAAAAGTCTCGCTGCAAAAGAAGGAGCATAATATCTCCCTTAGGGGGGTTTGACTGGTCAATGAATTGGATGTTACACAAGTAACGAGCCCACCATCCCAACTTGCATCTCATGCTCTGCATCTCATGCTCTGTCCACACGACAAAATTTCCATCCAGCAAACAGGGGCATAGAACATTATAATTCTATTGCAAGAAGCAACTACATCATACACTCGAAGTAACAAGCATGGCGTCAAAACATAGTATGTCCAGTGAATCTCGAAAAATATTTATCCTATTCCTTAAACACTCCCTCCCTCCCTCCCTCCCTCTCTCTCAACTATGGACACAAGGTGCTGCATTTGGTCAAATACAACAAAAGCTAACCATTCTAGCGCAACTGATATTCAAGAACCCATTCAGCTGAGGTAAACTAACTACTCCAAGCCTTAGAAAATGGTTATAAAGGCAATAAGCCATAACCAACAATATCTATCGAATTCACCTCAGCTTTCGAGCTCGATAACCTTCTCAGCGAGCGCCCGGTGGTCCTTCCCCCCAAAAAAAAAAAAAAAAAATTGTCCTCCGACCCAACATTTCCCCATTACATTCCAATCCGGCGGCGGCGGCGGCGGCGGTCCATCAAGGAAAGCCACCGCCTTTTCCCTTGCCACCGCTCCTCGCGGCCACGGTCCGTCGGGTAGACGCAGAACCGCAAATGAGGGAAACAATATATGCAGGGGCCAAATTTACTCAAAATATATATATAAAAAAAAAGGTGTTTTTAGTTTTTGTTTTTTCTTCATTCTTTTTTCCTTTTACTAATATTACCAAAAACATGACTCCAATTTTCATCCCATATGTTGGTTTTTGTTTCACATAATTTATGCGAATCTCAACATGCAGTTTAAGGTTGAACCTGACAATTTTGATTCATGGCCTAGCAGATTCTTCAGTTTATTATTATCTTTAAATCTTGCTTTGATGTCTATATAACTTGCAGTATCTGCTTGTTACGATGGTCATGTTTGGAATTATTATATTCAGCCAATGTTTGAATGTATGTTCATCTCTCCTGGGATGACCTCACACAAGAGGAAGATCAAGGGATATTTTTGTGTATTCTCTTTGCCGGGGGACAGTTTTTCCGAGTATTTCATGAGCATGCAGCATCTTGATTTTACCGGTTGTTCCTTAGAAACCTTCATCTTCGAAAGAGAACGAGCTGACCACCCCTTGTTAAAGACGTGGTCTCTCTCTCAGAAATTCACAAATTGGTCCAAACATACTAATACACACGTAATACAGTTTCAACAATTTTACTTAAAATTAATTTTTGGACATTGCCAAAACCCCATATTGATACCCGTGTAATACAATTATCTTTGAGAAAGAAAAAAAAATAAAATAAATGATTTTGAATGAAAATGTCGTTGGTTACGTTAAGATTTCACTAGTAAGTTTGGTGCTTTATTAGATATTAAATTTGTCACTCTAAATTATTATTTGAGATAAGGTCAATCTCAAATCTTTTTTTTTTTTTTTTGAGAAAATGCTTTCACTTTAAATTCTTCTCTAAAATTTGCCCCAACGGCAATAACAATACTAATAAGAGAAGATGTTCATTTTTTCCAAAAGGGAGATTTACCATGTATCATTATACCATCTGTTATCGTCCCAACTGCTCGTAGCTTGGCTAGGTCCCGCAAGACGTCCAACCTTTGAACCACCTCCCACTAAAGCGCGTGGAGATGGCTAGATCCCCCAAGACAAGGAACTTTCGCCCCACCTCCCACTCATCTTCCTTGAGCTTCACTCTTTCGCACATGACCATTGAGCTCTTTTGTCTTTTGTCAAAAAGCCACTCTCTCTCTCTCTCTCTCTTCACTTTCCTCCCTCATCACAAAGCAAACCACAAGACCTCTCTCATCAATGGAGCGTTCCGAGCTCTGTGGCCAAAATCCCAAGAAGCTCAGAGATGCCTCCGACGCTCACTCTCAAACTGGCGATAACCCACGGCAGCCCTTGTTTGCGGAAGATCCGATCGTCAGCGTCCTCGGGTCGTTTGGCAACACCCAATCCCTATCGAGCGGAGCTGAGTCCTATGAGGTCTTGCAGGTCCCGAGCAACGCCTTTGTCAGTTCCGAGGTCTCCGAGGGAAGTGAGAGCATCAGGTCTCCGGTCCAGAGGCCTCCGGTAAAGAGCGCCAAGACCCGCGTCCGGAGACTCCAGAGGTCTCCGGTGGAGATCGTCAAGACCCCCCTCCAGAGGCCACCGTTATTCATCTTGATGGAAGAGTCGCTAGTGGAGGCTGCGACGGCGATATACGAGGGCAGAGTAGACGCGGCTTCGGAGATCCTGTGGCGCTTGTCTGCTGTGCCGAACCCCATGAGTAATTCAAAGCAGAAATTGATAGGATACATGTTGTCTGCGCTTAAATCGCTCGTGAGCCCTGCCGATAACCCCCCTCCCGTGGCGGAGTTGTTCACCAAGGACCATGTGTCGTCGACTCAGTCGCTTTACGAGCTGTCTCCTTGCTTCAAGCTCGGTTTCATGGCTGCCAATCTCGCGATTTTGGAAGCTGCATCGGAGCAACCCTCCACCAACAAGCTCCATGTAATTCATTTCGATGTTGGTCAGGAAGGACAGTACATCAATCTCCTCCACGCGCTGTCCACGCGTCAGGCGGGCATTCAATCCACCCTCAAGATCACGACGCTCACCGATAGCTTCAACGGGGAGGAGAGGCTCAGGATGGTTAGGGATCGGCTGAGCGAACTCGCGGCCAAGATGGGAGTTAGGTTAGTATTCAACATCGTGAGCCAGAAGCTGAGCGAGCTGAGCCGCGACTCGCTGGGCTGCGAGCCCGACGAGGTGCTGGCGGTGAACCTGGCGTTCAAGCTGTACCGGATCCCGGACGAGAGCGTGTCCATGGAGAACCCGCGCGATGAGCTCCTCCGGCGCGTGAAGGGCCTGGCGCCGCGGGTGGTGACGCTGGTGGAGCAGGAGATGAACGGGAACACGGCGCCCTTCGCGACGCGCGTGGTGGAGGCGCTGGCGTACTACGGGGCGCTGCTCGAGTCGATCGACTCCACAGTGTCGCGGGACAACTCGGAGCGGGCGAGGGCGGAGGAGGGGCTGAGTCGGAAATTGGGGAACTGGGTTGCTTGCGAAGGTAGGGACCGGGTTGAAAGATGCGAGCTGTTCGAGAAGTGGAGGGCCCGCATGGGGATGGCCGGGTTCGAGCTCAAGCCACTGGGTCAACACGTGGCCGAATCAATGAAGGCGAGGCTCAGCAGTGGGAACCGGATCAACCCGGGATTCACGGTAACAGAAGAGAATGGTGGGGTTTGCTTCGGCTGGCTCGTCCGAACTCTCATCGTCACATCTGCTTGGTGTTAACCAAATTGATATACGTATGTGTATGATATGTGCTTTGGATGGCGACGGCGGCGATGACGATGGCGATATCTATAATGTATTGTTGTCGAGGTGTTTTTTCTAAGAAAATGGGAAAAAAAGAAGAGAATTCCATTTTCCCACCCAAGCAATTGTGTAATAAAAAGAGAGATGTTTGGATTTGAGGGGGGAAAGAAACATTCCCGTGCATTGCATTCATTTCTTGCGTAATTCGATTTGTTTTGTTTGGTGTGTATTGAATTCTTGTGCGCACTCTAACTTCTCCGTCTATAGCTGCTGTGGGGCTCCACCTGTTACATCATTTATGGAGGTTCATAGTAGTTTGCAGCTTAGCTCGAGCTCCAATTCCGCTCGGTCTTTCAGGAGAGGGAGGGAGGGAGAGAGAGAGAATGTTGCGCATTATTCTATTTGCATTGTCATTGTGCACCTCCGGTTTTAATCCCTCCCAAGTGATTCACACCAAGGAGAGAATTGTTTTAACTGTTATTTGTACCTCCATTTCTTTAAGGATTAAGCTTGGTTTTCAATAGCTGATATAACATTTTCTTTCCATTTTGAGATCGATTAGTTTTGAGTGATTTGTCTTTTTTATAAAACTGAAAGTCGAAATTAGTTTTCGACATGAGTGATACTTAACGTCGTAAGATGCTCATATTTGTGCTTTGATTTCTATCTATGATGGTGATATCTCCTTTCCTGGTTTAATAGAGGAGCAATATTATTTGTCCCCCAGTACTTTGCCCTTGAGTGTCCTTCCTCAAGCTGGCACTTACACCAAAGAAGCCTTGCGCAAGCTCCAAAAAACACGAGGACCCTTGCTTCATCAAGCAACTCTCGCTATGCTGCAGGAGTGAAGTCCAAGCCTGACCCTAAACACAAATTCTTCATTGTTTTGAAGGGTCTCGTGAAACGCAATGCCACGGTCGAACAAACACTGAGGCAAGTGGATGAATTGAACTCTAATGAAGAGGGTGAAAAGGGAAAGGTGTTTGAGGAGAAAATGGAAGGTTCGTATAGAGATGATGCAAAGAGATAGTTGGCTGCGATTGGAATTGCGAAGGGGCAGTATTCATCTAGGTTGTTGCTTCCCAATCGGGCAATGATAAATGCCATAAGGGCGAAGAGAGAACAACAGAGGCAATTGCAGGCAGCTACGCCGGAGTATGCTTCGCTGGATGGAGGGTGTAATCATGGCACGGCTGAGGGCTTGAGCGATGAGGAGCCGGAGTTTCAGGTGCGAATCGCCATGTTCGAAGGTAAGCTTGAGGGTGGAAAGAAATGTGTTTTCGAGAGTTTTGATGATAGGGCGGTGGATGTGCCGTTGAGAAAAGAGACTGAGCTTGAGGACAAAGAAGACAATATAGGGGAGAAGGAGCAGTTTAGGAAGGGATGAGGGAAGAGAATGGATGATGGAACTACGAGGGAAGTATCTATTACCAGTAATGGCAGTACTGTTCCTACTTAATGGTGCAGCAACCACAAAAGTTTGCATATACACTTCCTGTAGTGGCTTATGGTCCTGCACCAAGGATCGAGGCAGTTGGCCCTCCTCCTCCAAGCATAGAAGGGGCGATGGTTGCTAGGCAGGCGTTGGATTTTATGTCACTTCTACAGGGAGCTGAGCTTGCTATGAAGGCTTTATGCGATTATTCTAGGAGGCTGGAGGTAATGTGTTTTGTTTTATTCCCTTTTCTTCCAATAATGTTAAATCAGGTCCCCCTTTCTTCTCAATAGAGGCAATCAATCATTTGGCCTGATGTATGAAGAAAACACTTTTCTCCTTGAAGTTGGAGGACCTAATTATGTATATGATTCTTTTGCTTTCTGTCAGGAATCACATAGCAAAACCATGTCATCTTTGGCAAAGACCGATGAGAATTTGTCTTCCTCATTGTTGAATATCACTACATTTGGAGAAGTCTACGTCTGCCGCTGGTGGGTATGCATCTTTATGCAAAAGTTTCGTGACCATATTTCTGTTTTATGTAAGTTGTCGCAGGTGTGGCTTTGTTTTGTTCATCTTTTACCCATATCCTTCAAACCATTTTTGTTAATTTCTTTTGATCCGTATAGGAAAGGTTAAAGCTCTATGGTGCTGATGGTTTTTGTGCCCACTAGCAAGCGATCAACATGACAACTCAACGCAAGAATACGAGTCACCTGATCTTCCTTGCAGGTGTTTGATCTTTGCAAGTTTTGTCAGAAGTCTCCGGCAATGAATGTGTTCAATTTCACTTTGGCTTCATCGAATGCTTTGCAAGTGACAATCGGGGTGGGGGCAAGTGGAATCAATTAGGTTTGAGCTCGACATGTTTAAACTTTTCAGACAAGAATGTGAAGATCATAACCGTCTGGGGATGAGAGATGTTCTTACCTACACTATGTGCTTGGATAATAGCCAGGCCTAAATCCAGGGCGTGGATATTTGTTTGCCCCTAGGAAATCAGTAAACTTTCTGTGCAAAAAATAAGTGAGGAGTTGCATGAGATATTTTCTCTTAATTCTTAAATCATAGTATGTTACACATCAATTACCAAAGAGCAATGACTTATTGGTTGTCACAGACTTCAGTGTGCAACAATCTGGGCAATAAACCATACTGCTATTAAGCATTTACTTAGTTCTGCAACCAAAAGACACCATGCTTTGCCTGTCAAAAGGAAGATGACGCAGTGAGCTTACACAATACTCTCCTAATCATGTGGACAAGGACATAATTCCATAAAGATCACCATAATGAGTCACGAGTTGCTCAGGCAAAAACTCCAAAATTAGAGACCTCTCTGATTAACAAAAGAGTAAGAGGATGAAACTGTACAGAAAAAAAAAAAGAAAAAAAAAAGAAAAATTGTCACTGAGTAAACCAAAGATGGACCGGCCCTCATTAGTCAGCATCAGGAGAGGGATATTTCTCGTTATTGAGTGAAGTATCCATTGGCTGTCTCCCTCCCCCCCCTTTAACTGACTTTATATTAATTAACATGAACCGATTCCATCAAGGGCCGAGAAACAACTTTGAATTCTATGATCAAGATATATCTGAACCATTACATATTCAACATATACACCACGCCCTTTTAAAGTCTAAACCATCAACAATAACTTCTACATAATGGATGCAACTGCTCTAGAGGTCCATAAAAATGAGGAAGCTCTCCTCCGCAGCACGTAATCTCAAATGTAGCTCAGAGGTGATTGTAACCTCGAGAATCCTTATATACATCGAAGCTGTGTTTGATTGTGAATCTCAACAATTTGAATCATAGCATCAACAAGAGGAAGAGGAAAAGATTGAATCCAGCTTGGAGTTCCTAGCTCTCCATTGATGAATGCAACAAACTCTCTTGAAATTTACTTCTTTTAGTGGGTCCTACTTCAACCAAGATGGTCCAACATTGCAATTGCCAATGCTTCGATGAATGAAACACGTCTGGATGCACTATGATCATCACAAAATAGCAAGCCGAGAAATGAACAATCTACTCCGAAGCAATTTATCCTTCCTTCTGCTTCTAACAATGTTAGCTCCAGTCCTTATTTGATGAAAAATAGCTAGAATCACAATGCTTGACCCATCACATGTTTGACTAGTCTCCAATGTTTCACGCTAGGTAGGTTGACTTTGTATTCACCAAATAAATGTAAATATTTTCACCGACCTCATGCAAATATAAAGGCTAATGAATATTGCCAATTCAGATTCGACTAAATCGAAGAGGATAGAATCATACAATTTTTTTTATTTTATGCCGACAAGTTAAAATAATGTATTGAAAGTGCTCTTTGAGCATCTAATCGATTCATAAGGAAAATTACCAAAAACGTCATAAATTTATTGCATTTTTTCCTTTTCAGTCCTAAACCATTTTTTGTCAATTTAGTTCTAAATTTTTTGCATTTGTGCTAATTTAGTCTGGCAAAGAAAAAAAGAGAAAGAAAAAAGGAAAATCTAATCAAATATAAAATATTATTTAAAATTATTTACATTAGCATCTCCCAAACGGCTAACACCGACTAGCCTTCACGTTAGTGCTTGCCATACAAAATTGGTTGGAGGAATTAAATTGACATAATTATAAAAAGGTTTAGAACGGAATTGATCAAAAAAAAAAATTAGGATTGTTTTGATATTTTTTTCTCTGATTTATATTGGTGTGCTAGTTCCGGCCTTGCAAACATTAAATTGAAAGAATATGCAAAGTTAGTGATAGCTAAGTAGTCGTTGACTTGTTATGACTAAAATATCAAAATTAGAAGTTAAAAATCCAACACGAGCTAAGTTATCCCTAGTCAAAGTCCATCGTAACTCAGCTCGCGGATTTCCATTCAACGCAAGGTAGAGAAGAAGATTAGAAGAGCGTCAATGTCAACGTGCAGAAGTCTCAGTTATGCAATTATCAAACCAATAAAAAAAAGTTTTTATATTCCATGTATTCCCCCATTAGTTTGATAACAAATTTCAACATATTACGAATATTAAAATCTCTGAATGCATCATAACAAGGGTTAGAATTTACTAGCATGTATCAAATTAAGATTGTAAACCCATGCCAGATCATCATCTCCAAAAATTACAATTACCAAAGGTGTTTTTTTAGATTCATATCATATTGAACTTGGCCGAGGTTCCTTGGCCGGGCCTCTTCATTGGCTATACCACGCCCGGGCAACCCTGGGGAAGGCATTGTGGCCTCTGAGGTGGCCCCCTAGCTCCCCGAAGGGGGTGTGGCAGGTAGGCCAATGGGGTTGGAATATTTTTTGAGGTCCGGATTCCAGCCTCTATCCAATCTATTCCTGGAAGTCAAAGCCTTTTAAGGTCTTGCTTAGGACCTAATTAGAGTTTTGTTTATATCTACTTTCATAAACGTACAAGAAAAGGTCAGTATCATTTGGAGAAATAACTTAATTGTTTTCAATTTCGATGTGACTACAAAAGAATCTTTTCAAGATCATCTAGTATGATGATTTACACACACAAAAAAAAAAATGAGAATAGATATTGGCTAATTGATAGCACTCTTCCTTTCAAATTCACAATTTTTGCCAATAATAACAACTTATCCATCACATATCATTTTTGTAACCTTCTTTACGAAACATAATTTCCCTTTGTGTCTTAACAAGTAAAATAGATCCCATGATTTCTAATTGTCCACAAGAAATAGCTGGCTGCCTAAGTTAATAGTACATCCTCTTTCCTATTATCAATAAATTGCATAATTAGTCGTAACTTTTATTTAACGTGGGCGTAATTTTCCTTTTGATAGCCATAAATTTTTTCGATCTTATAATTCGTAATTTTCACTAAAATTAAGAACTTACCCAAGTTGATAACAAATCTTTTATGCTATCAGTAGTAAAATATTCTTTACTCATCCAAACTTTAGTTAAAATAAGAAAATGGAAATTGGAAGTTTGATAATTTTTTATCCAAATAATCCAAATTTACTTATTGGGAAAGTAGGGAAAATTCCCCTCATTTTTTTTTCAGAAATTAAAATAGGGAAGATGGTAAGCATCTCAGTTTAGCTTCGAGGTTGGTTCCCTTGTCAAAGCTCATTCTACTCAGGAAGAGAGAGAGAGAGAGAGAGAGAGAGAGAGAGGGGTGAAGGAGGAAGGAGATGGAAGTGAGGGAATCGCGCAGAGCTCAGCGTCGCGTCGGTTAGGGTTCTTCTCCTCCTTCTTCCTCGTCGCGGCTCTGGTTTCGATCGCCGCCGTCGAGGCTCTGTCCACGACTTCTTCAACGAGGCCTTCACCTCCCGCTCCAACGCCTTCTTCTTCCACGGCGGCAGCGAGGGCCTCCGCGCTCCCCGCTCCGCGATCCCGCCTTCCTCCTCCTCCACGACGTCGTCTCCCAACATCACGACCGGCCCCAAGGGGAAGTCCGTCATCAGGTACGGATTCCTTCGTTTCGGTGGCTTGCTGGCGTCCCGAATGGATGCTCCGTCTTCGTTTTGGTTTCCGAAACGTTGTGCTGCAGCCGCGCGATCGTTTGAACTCGCTTAGATTCTATGCGGTTTGTACGTATATCTGCGGAAGAACGCGATCGAAGTCCTTTGGATGAAACGTTTGGAGTCGGCCGCGGGTCGCTAGAGGATTTCCCATGTTTTGATTTGAGTTTTAGGGCTTAATTGAGAATTTTAGGACTCGATCGCGCTTCGTAATCGAAGTGTGGGGCTAGGTTTCATTTGCTACATAAGGTTTAGGACTTAAAGGTGCGGATTACTCATTCTCTTTTTATCGTAGATGGGGTGCTGGAATTTCTTTGTTTTACTCTGCGTCATTGACCGAGTAGAGCTTCCGCTAGAGGGCCGAGAAGTCGATGATTCGTTACAAGGTTATGATGGAAATGGCAGTTGTAGTCCCCCGATTGTTGCTTGCTGTGGAAGAACTGTTTTAAAGGTCGATTGTATGTCGGGTTGTCTAAGGAAAAAAGCTTTTTCTCTATTGAAATCTGAGTAACGAGTGATTTTTTAATGCTTTGCTGCCTCTAAATTATGCTGATGTTCTTTCTATTTGATGGTTCATGTAATGTAAGCATCATATTTGGACCTCTTGGTGTGCCTACTTTCCCTTTTTTTTTTCTTTTGATGTGCCAGCTACCTGTTCTATAGACACGAACGCATGTGTTTGCACAATTGCTTGAACTTTGTGTATATTGTTACTGGATTGGAGACAGACGGTATTATAGTCTCTGTTTATACATCTCTTTCGTGCAAACCCTCATCAATCTCAGTTTGAAGGTTTTCCCTACGATTTTTGATATTTATTCGATTTCTTTATCTTGATTCCCCAACTTAGGCCTGATGATTGCCTTCATAAGGAGAAAGGACTCTGCTGGTGTACAAAATGGAATGCAAGAGAATAGTGGCTCGGTGGAGGCTATCATACTTGATATAAGAGATCAGAAGTGCTTATTTGAAATCTGATATGATATGTTGCACTCCGCAGTTGGCTGATGAGAAAGCCTGTAAATTAGGTCAAGTTATTATTCAGAGAAACCCAGATAACCCCGAATGGCCTAGACGCATAACAACTTCCTTTGCTGGGAGAAATCAAGAAACAGAGATGGATAGCGTGACTGTCGAGATCGATAAGACGGGGATGTACTGCTTGTATTTTATGTTTTGTGATCCACATCTCAACTGTACCATAATTAAAGGGAAGACGGTATGGAGAAATCCAAGTGACTGCTCGAATTTTGTTGGGCTTGGTCATGCACACTCGAGCTTCCAAACATTGTTTCGTCAGCAAAGTTTAGCACTGGAGATGCCATCAAAGAAAAGCGTAACAGTGACTCTAGTTTGTTGCCTTTATCTTTCATCAACTCCAATCAATGTGTTCTCAGGTTCTTTGAAGGAAAAACAAAACCAACATCATAAGGGGAAAATTTCAGGAAAAAGAAAAAACCCACCATAATCGCGCGAAAGCGACGAAGGCTGCGGAAAAGCTAGAGATGATGAAGCATTGATTAGAGACGTTCGTCTCAGATGGTGCAGACAATTTCTGCATCATGGCTACCAGCACGGCCATCTGAGCTTGAAACCGATGAGCCAAATGGAAGATAATAGATATACAGCCTCTGCGAGAGAAGATGATGAAGAGGAAGCTTTTTAGCCATGTGGTGGGAGATCTGAGACTAAAGGCGGGGAGTTGAAAAAAGGTGGTGCAGTAAGGCTGTTGAAAGTTCAGACCCAGACCTAGAGGCGCTGGGTTTGGAGATTAATATCGGCGAGTTTGACGAAAACTCAAGCGGCTGTGGCGGAACTTGAAGACTCAAGCAGCCATGTCAGCCATGGCCGCAAGCTTGGTGAAACTGGAGTAGCCATGGCCGGAAGCGGTGGTGGCTGGTGGTCGAGAGTGGTGGTTTTAATATTTTTAGCTTTTTTTAAAAAACTTTATAATAATTCTTGTATGACAGGAAATAGAAGAGAAATGGAGGAATTTTACTGTATATTCATTGATTTGTATACAAGCACATTAATACATTTATAGTGCAAGAATGGAAGAGAATAAAAGGAAACAATATACAAAGAATTTTAAATTTCCTATTTACTAAAACTTCCTATTCACTAAATCAATCAATCTACAAACAGAATTAATCACAATCTCCAACATTATCCTTTCTTTATTTTTTAAAATCTTCTTATCATTCTTTTAAATCTTAAATTTTTTGTTTTCTAACAAGGCACATGTCTTTAGAAAGTGATAAAAATTTGTCAGGCCCCTACTTTTAGTTCGTCAAAATAGATGAAATTAATGAATGACTTGATTATACAAATTTGAGAAGTTTTTTTAATTTAATTATATATATTTTTAAGAAATCAGTATTTTTGTTTTTATTTATTTATTTTTCTTTCTCTTTCTTTCCTCTTCATCTTCTTCTCGGTACCGTCTTTCTTTTCGTCCTTTTTTATTTGTTTTTACACTGTGCTAACTAGCTACTGGGCAAGGTGATCGGGGCTTCTCGCCCTTGGCCAGCAAGGCTGGCCTTGCCCGGATCTGGTTGGCCTCCAACAACAACCACGGGATATCAAGAATTCTTCAGCGCCAAGAGTGTTGTGCTGCCACAAGAACAAACGCAAAGGGGGCAATCCACACCACGAAGAGAATTGTCTTGTGCTAGGAGACACAAGGCCTAGGGTTTCCACCATAGCTAGACGAGTTAGAGTTGATTTTGCACACGAAATTCAATTCAATTGTGAAACGTGAGCACAATGGAGAGAGAGAGAGAGAACCTACAAATTGGGAGGAGTAATTGAGTGAGCCCTAAGATGGGAGATCGGTTGCGGAAATTGTGATGGCTGAGGGTGAGGCAACATGATGGTTTGGGCCAAGTCAACCACGCTGGGAGCAAGCGAGGCCGCATTGCCCCATTGTGGACGAACCTCGTTCATAGCCACGATGACCTCTTCTAGATCTAGACGAGGGCTTTATGGCCCTCATTCAATGGCCAATGAGCTCTAACAACCCTTGTTGGTCACAATAAAAAGAAAAAGCAAAAAAAGGGAAAAGAGGAAAAAGAGGAAAAAATGAACGAAGAAAAAGATGAAAGAGAGAAAATGAAAATAGAAATACTCAAAAATGCCCCCATCATGTCTTTGGAAAGTGGCACATGAAGTTCACATGCTCACTCAAGCCTTTATAAGAGACTAAGGCCCTATTTGGTAACCATCCAAATATGGTTAAATTCTGATTTTTTATTCCTAAAATCAGTTTGGGCTCGGAATCGCGTTTGCTAAAATTTTTATTCTCGGGAACAGATTGGGAGTGGAATCAAGAATAAAAAATAAAAATAAAAAGTTGATTCTTGTTCCAGAATTAGAATTGAGAATCAAACCAACAACTCTTTTTCTTCCCTTCGGCCATCTCGTGACCGTCGTCCACCACCGCCCGCCACTGTCCGATGCCGTTAGCCGCCGCCATTGGTCAGCGTCCGCTGGTCCGGCGAGCATGTCGGAGGCTTGCCAAGCCAGGGTGAGGTTCGGCGAGCTCACCGGAGGCAAGCCTAGCCACCAACGAGGCTCAGCCTCCCCAGATCTGGCGAGGCCAAGCCTCGTCGGTGGCCAAGCGGGCCTCGCCGAGGCTGGGCAAGCCTCGCGACGCCTAGCCCCGTCGATGGCCAAGCGAGCCTCGCCCAGCCCCGGCGAGGCTTGCCTGGCCACCGGCAAGGCTTGCCCAGCCTCGCTAGTGGCCAAGCAGGCCTCGCCTAGCCCCGGCGAGGCTCAGCCGATGAGGGCCGGTGACGCTCTAGTGAGGTCGCCTCTCGTTTGGCCAATCGCCGGTCGCCGGTGACCGGCCACAAGAAGAAGAAGAAGAAGAAGAAGAAGAAGAAGAATAGGAGAAAAAGGAAAAAAATGAAAAAATGAAAAAGTAAAAAATTTATTTAAAAATTAAAATAAATTGATTTAGAACAGAATTAATGAGCACGGTACTCAAACGCAATTCTATTCCGTAATCAGAAATTTTGGACAGTTATCAAATAGTTTAAAATGCTTAGAATCAGTTCCCGGGAACAAAATTAAAAAGAATAATTTCTTATCAGAATCTACTCCCGGGAACATAATCATTACTAAACGTACCATAAGTGATCGCTTCAGGCTATTATTAACAATAAGTGATTATTTTAAATCCTTATTTGAGAAAAAATTCACTTGGGATCTTTTGTGGAAAAGGGTCCATTTCAAGTCTTTATATCTCTCTTTCTCATACAACATTGATTTGGATGACATCATGTTTCTGTAAGCTTCTTCAAGATCCATCTCCTTTTGCATAAGAAGTTGGTCAATTTCATTGGCCTTTCCCTCCTTCACATTAAGGATTCTCCTATCCTCACACAGCTTTTTTTTTCCCTTTCCTGCAACTTTTGATCCCGCTCTTGTAAATTTTCTCTCTATTTATAAGATGCAGCCCCTTGTGCTTCATGCCTGCCAAAAAAGGCCATATTTGCAACATCACTTGCTGAGTATTTCTTACGGCTATAGCAATGTAACCAACGTCATCATGCATGATGCATATGCACAGGTTGAGAAGAGCATACTCAGTTTTCAAAGAAAAATGCTCCCTTCAAAGTACACTTTGGCGTGCCTCCATCTCTTGCATCTTCAAGTCCAATTGTGAACTTTTTCTGCTGACCTACGAAGTTTGGCATCAACGTTGTGCAGTGTCTCATTCACCTCCAATGACCTATCCTCCATTCCAATAGTCAAAGCACTCCCTTGAGACAACTTCTTCTCAGAGTCAAGCTTTATTCGGTCTTGCTCACTATGTATTTCGTGCAGAGCCTTCTCAAGCTGCATTAACGAAGTTCATCTATGTAACAAAAATATGGAAGACTTCAAACGCTAATCATATTCACTTCCAGCACTCGCATGAGAGAAGATATATTCAAACAATCAAGTTGAGGGATGGCTCTCATTATATCTTCCCATTTGCAGTGCAACTCAGGCAAAGGAAGAAACAAGGATAAAGCTCGACTTTTTATACTAAAATAGGAAAATATAGCCCCACATTGCCACATATTAAACCAACGTCGACAATCTACTAGTTTCCCTAGACATAAATTTGTCTAAAACATGCCTATGCATGTCCTGCAACTCTATGTGTGCCCAGTGCAATCGCATACTTCATGTCTGAGAAGGGTCAGATTGTAGGGAAAGGGAGGCTAGCAAATAAGATCCATAAAGGCATAAATCCCGAGTGCGTGAAACAAGCTTACAAAAGCAATACTTATTTTTCCTTTTCACGCTTGGCTTTTACAGAGGAGTTAGAAAACTTACTTTTAAGAAGATGGTGACTTGTTGCCACAAAACTGAAAATTCAATTGAATGAAAGGAGCAAGCTCTTCCGAAATTATGCCATAACCCTGTATAAAATTATTCTCATAAACAATTAATCAATTAAGAACAAACGGATTCATACATGATTGTAAAACACCGAGATCAATAAATACAGCGGAATTAAAGCGTACATGTTTGAGCCATTGCTTCACTTTAAGAAAACTAGATCACTATGATAATCAGGGATCTATCCGAATACCAGATCTGCCTCTCTATGACCTATTTCGATATAATAGCTTTCAATGGGATTAAAGCAACTGATAGGTATAACCTACCCTTTTATAGGCTAGAGAGGGGACCTAGCAAACCCTAATCAACAACGTGTCAACTGGGCTCTTCTCATTACGGGCTTCAGTTAAACACAATTGCCTACACTTTGCTGCTCAACTAAGTCCGTTAACAATAGATGCCAATACCCAATTCAATCAGATCACTTTAGGGTTTAACAAATATTGAAATATCCATTAACCCGATTATTTAAAATAGAAAATCAATTAATTAATGTAAACCCATATTATAGGAAATTTCCAACATTCTCCCACTTGGGCTACATTAATTAACTTATTTTATTTTGAAAAAAAAATTTATATTGAAAACGACACTATCGGGTTAATAACTAAAATTTTGTTTTATGTGGCCACAACTTTTAAAAATAATATTCCAATAATGGCATCTCAATACCAATCCAATCCTATATAACCTTAATAAAGGACTATGGAGATCAATGTGTTAAGAAAATACCACAACACAAGACCTTCCATAATCACATATAATAAGTATTATATTTTCATGGATCATGGGCCTAGTAGTGTAGTAAGAAATAGTGCCAACATGTGATCAAGATATACACTATTTCTTATCGGTCCTCAATGCAATTTCTCAACGACATGAAACTGCATTAGCGCAATTTCTAAACAACATGAAATTGCCTCAGTGCGATTTCTAAACAACATGAAATTGCACAATTATGTCACAATCCAACATGAGATCTCATAATCAGTGACATCCAGTCATCTTTAAACTAAAATTTGTTTAAAGATACTGTTTTATACTTCCATTTCTCAGTTAACAAGAGAAAAGATAACAATAGAATCAATAACAACAATCATTGAAAATAAATGCTTTAATAGATATCATAAAAGCATTATCAGTCTGCATATAACTAATCCAGAAATACAAATTATATAACTCCCACTAACAAAAGAAATCAAAAGATTCTAAAACACCCATATTCTTTACATGTTCTATAAACAAAATGGGTCGTAAGCCTTTTGTTAGAGGATCACCAACATGGACTCGGCCGATATTTTCAATTACAACGTCTCCATTTTTGACCAAGTCCTTAACAGTATAATATTTGATCTCCATGTGTTTGGACGCATTACTAATCTTGTCATGCTTGGAATAAAACACAATTGCAGTGTTGTCATAGTAGATCACCATAGGTCTAGCAATAGAGTCCACAACACGCAATTCTGAGATCAAATTTCTAAGCCAAACTGCTTGAACTGATGTGCCGTAGCACGCTATAAACTCAGCATACATTGTAGAGTTCGTAATCAAAGTTTGCTTTGTGCTCTTCCAAGAAATAGCACCTCCAACCATCATAAAAATATATCCAGAAGTTGATTTTTTATCATCTGAACAACTAGCAAAATCAGCATCTGAATATCCAATCACTTTTAGGTCATCAACTCTGCTATACACGAGCATGAAGTCCTTTGTTCGTTGTAGATATCTCATCACCTTCTTAGCTACAACCCAATGTTCTTGACCTGAATTCGACAGATATCTTCCAAGAGTATTCATAGCAAAAGCAATATCAGGTTTGGTACATACTTGTGCATACATAAGACTGCCAACTGCACTAGCATATGGAATATTTTTCATGACTTCCTTTTCAACATCATTCTTGGGGCATTATTCTATACTTAATTTATCTCCTTTCATAATAGGAGCTTCGCTTGACTTATAGGTCTGCATATTAAATCTTTTAAAAACACAATCTATATAAATTTTCTGAGATAACCCCAGAACTTTCTTAGATCTATCACGATGAATCTCAATGCCTAGAATAAAAGAGGCTTCTCCAAGATCTTTCATATCAAATTTTGTAGATAGAACATTTTTAGTGTCATTCAATAGATCAACATCACTGCTAGCAAGTAAATTGTCATCTACATAAAGTACTAAGAAAATATATTTACTCCCACTTACTTTCATGTAGATGCATTGATCAAACTTATTTTCTTCAAAGCCAAATGATCTCACAACTTTGTGAAATTTTAAGTACCACTGACGCGATGCTTGTTTGAAACCATAGATGGACCTTTGAAGTTTGCACACCATATGCTCATTTCCGGCTTCTTTAAACCCTTCAGGTTGCTACATATATACTTCTTCATCTAGATCTCCATTTAGAAAAGCCGTCTTGACATCCATTTGGTGAAGCTCTAAGTCGAAATGAGCCACCAATGCCATGATTATCCAAAAAGAGTCTTTAGTGGACACTGGGGAAAAGACTTCAGTATAATCAATACCTTCTTTCTATGTGTACCCTTTTGCGACTAACCTTGCCTTGAATCTCTCGATGTTGCCTTTATTGTCTTTCTTGGTTTTGAATACCCATTTGCAGCCGATTGGTTTATGCCCATCAGGTAAATCAACTAGTTTCCATACTTGATTAGTTGACATTGACATCATCTCGTCATTCATCGCTCTTAACCATTTATCTGCCTGATTACCATTAAGAGCTTCTTTGAAGGTCGTCGGATCAACTGTACTTCCAATGTCAAAATCAGATTCTCCAAGATAGACATGATAATCATTTAAAAGTGTTGGTCTTCTTTGTCGCCGTGATCTTCGCATGTGCATTTCGGAGCCGCATCATTCATCTGGGGAATTTCATTTGTAATGGGATGATCTATCACCATATTTTCAGTATTTACTTCTTGCTGAATTTCCTCACTATTAGGATCTCGCATAGAATCATCATGTAAGATGGGCAATTGAATAGAGACCGTTTTATTTGGTTCTTCCATTTCAAAAGATTGAGAAGAACTCTTTTCAGCAACATTTAATTCCAGGAATTTGGCAGTTTGAGATTCAACGATTCTAGTGCCGCGAGAAGGACAATAGAACCTATGCCCTTTAGAATGATTAGGATATCCAATAAAATAACATCTAGTAGTCCTGGATTTGGTCTTCTTCTGAGAAGGATCATAAATTTTTACCTCTGCAGGATAACCCCAAACTCGAAAATGATTCAAGCTAGGTTTCCTCCCTGTCCACAATTCAAAAGGTGTTTTCGGCACCGATTTACTAGGTACATGATTCAATATATAAGTTGCCGTTTTAATCGCATCACCCCCATAAGTATTCAGGCAAATTAGAACTGTCCATCATACTTCATTTCATCTCCATGAGTGTACGGTTTCGCCGTTCAGCTACACATTCTGCTCAGGACTCCTCGGCATTGTATATTGAGCAACAATACCACAGTCCTGCAAATATTTTGCAAACGGTCCATTTTGCTATCCAGCCTCAGTATATCACCCATAATACTCACCACCGCGATCAGATTTGAAAATCTTGATAATTTTTCCCAATTGTTTCTCAATTTCAGTACGAAACCCTTTAAACATTTCAAGAGCATCAATCTTCTCCTTAATTAGATAAAGATAACAATAACGGGAGACATCATCAATGAACGTGATGAAGTATTTATATCCACATAAGGTGGTTGAGTATGGCCCACTAATATCAATATGAATTATCTCCAATAGACTTTGACTGCGAGTAGCGCCTTTCTTCTTTGTTTTAGTTAATTTTCCCCTCACACAATCAATACAAGTCTCAATATCATCTGAGTCAAGAGGAGGGAGAATATCAGCCACGACAAGTTTTTTTACCCGTTCTTTGGAGATATGCCCCAATCGCTTATGCCATAGCATTGAAGATCTATCTTTGATTAAAGATTTCTTAGCAACAACATTCTCGACATTGAGAGAGCAATATGTCTATTGGGAGATAAGGATAATCGATATAATCCATCAGACAAAACACAATTCCCAATAATTCTGGAATCATAACTTAAATCCACTCTTTTATTTGCAAAATGAAGACAATATCCAGCTTTATCAAGCAAAGAAAGAGATACTAAGTTTCTCCTAAAATTAGGAACATATAAGACATTGTTCAAGACAAGCTGAAGACCAAAATCTAAATTCAAAACAATTGTCCCTATGCACTCCACATCAACTCTAGTATTGTTTCCAACTTTAAGCTTTGACTCCCTCAGACTTGGACTCCTTAGATTTGTGAGACCCGTAAGGCAAAAGAGTCACATGAACAAGAGCACCATAATCAAGCCACCAAGATTCCAAAGGAACATCAACCAAATTTGATTCAAAACAAACCAACAACTCACATTGGTGGCTTTCTTTTCTTGTTTTTAGCCAAGCTCGAAATTTGTAGCAATTGGCTCTCTTGTGACCCCGCTTCTTGCAGTGAAAATATTTAAAATCCTTATCTCCATTTCTCCTATAATTCCCATTTTTCTTAAAGTCTTGCCATTTCTTTAGGCCATGAGCATTTGACCCCTTAGGCTTTCATTTGCCTCTATACGAACTCAACTTGGCATTGGTAGTTAAGTGGGTAGACTCATACTTTTCCTTCTTTAATTTCTCTTCCTCAGTCACACACTTAGTAATCAAGGCATTAACACTCCATGTCTCATTCTGAGCACTATAAGCAGTCTTAATTTGGCTAAATTCAGCTGGCAAAACATTTAAGGCGTGATGCACAATATAATTTTCAGAAAGAACAATTTCATGGGCCTTAAGTTTGGACTGAATGTGGACCATCTTCAGTATAAATTCTCTAGCGCCCATTTTCATGTTCGTTAACTCACTCAGTAAGTTCCCAACTTCAGCCTTATCTGAGACTCTATATCTTTCTCCCACTGCTTCAAGGAACTGTCTGGCATTCGTATCTTCCGGCAAACCTGTCACGCCCCGATCCTCCGAGCACGCGAACATCCCACTCTGGTCGATTCAATTGCGACTTCCCAGGACGAGTCGCCGACCCATTCATTTTATTATGCACATGCGGAAGCGAAACAAATCCCCGACAACAAAATACGGGATAGAAAAGCAGAAGCAAAACCACAACATAACACTTTCATAATTCAAGAGAGTTACAAATGAAGCCTATAGCCAAAGGTCTACAAAAGACCGACTCTTAAAAGGAACTGTCCTACGATCTACAAGTCGGACACGTTCTCCAATCTTATGACTTCACCTCTACGACTCCTCAAGGTCAATCTAAGTTATCTGGCCGCTCCGTCCACCGTAGACCTGAAATTTTTATTCCCCAAACCGGGATGAGACAATGTCTCAAACAAGTTCAACCCCTAAACCCCTATTAGAAAGAAAATACACCCGGGTGGCCTAGCCACATCACACGAGAACTTACCTCGCCTCAATTCCTTCCCCGCAGTTAGCACAATTTGAATCACACAATCTCGTGTAGTAATGATAATTCAAACAATTGGAACGCCATAACTTTCATATATTTCATAATCGTACTTAGCACACATTCCAATTATTATTCATCGCCACACAAGGGCATAGCCTACTGGGCAGCTTCGGCTATCTATCGGCATATAGCCGGGCATCACCTCCCCCATGGAGCGCGGCTTCACAAGACGTCGACGGCATTCTCGAAGGAGCATGGGCCCGAGAATCCACTGCGACCCGCATCCACCGCGTGGGCATCCCATATAGGGGCAAGTCCGGCTCAACAGCCTAGGACGATTCCTTTTAGTTATAAACACGCCTAAAGCATACTGCCCATGACACTTTGCATTTCACTCAATGCTTCCACTTAAATTAGTGATCCACCATTTTTCTTCATATTAAAAATATTCCAGAAATTACTCAAGTGTGTGGGGACACGCTAATTTCGAATCAAAAGCCAATATCTCACTTTTTCAAACCCCACTATTTAATATAATCATTAAAATAATTTTTGCATCAAAACCCAACACTTGGGTTTTTATGAATAAAATCCTTATTTACCACAATCAACACTCAATTTGCCACATACATTCATCAAATTCAAATTCTAAAGGCACAAAGCGATCAAAGCACGAAATTCTGTGAATTTAAGGTCCCAATTTAATTTTTCGAATTTATTAAATAATTAAATTTATTCCGAAAATTAATATAATAATAATATCCATATTTTTTACGATTCACGCTCAATTTATGATATCCATTCATCAATTTCACAATCCGACTACACGGCAGCGATCGGCACGAAATTCTGAGCAACCGGGGTCAAAAATAATTTTTTTCATTTTTTTTTATAATAATATTTTAATAATTCCGGAATATAATATAATATTATAAATTCCAGAATTCGAAATCATTTAAATAATTCAAAAATAAAACCCCATTATGTCACATCAATGCTTTATATTAAATAAACTCTCTTAGCCTTTAATTAAGCATACTTTAAATTAAACAAACACCTTAATCTAATTCACAATTAAATAAACTAATCTAACCACCTAAACATACTTAACTTAGACTAAGCACACTTAGGGCATCATTAACCCTCTAATCAAGATTTAGTGAGTTAAACTCACCCGATTAACGATCCGAGCGGACCAAAACGACGAGGACGACGCGAGGATCGATTCACTCCAAGGCGGGCCTAGCTTCCGGGGTCGGGAAGGCGGCCGAAACGGCCCACGAAGGGGCTGCCATACCCATTTTCTGCAACTTCCGGTGGTTGCTGGTTGGGGGCGGATCCGGCGCCGGTTGAGGCGGCCAAGGGCGGCGGAGGCAAGGCGAAGCTCCGGCGGGCTATGGCGGGGGTGCACGGTGGCCGGAGGTGGCTGATCCGCGGCCTACAGCAGCCCACGGAGGCGAGGACGAGCTGGATCTCGGCGGACGAGGGCGGCAAGCCGGCGAGACCGGCGGAGCGGTGTGCGGGCCTCCTCGCACGGACGGGTGGCGACCGCGACGGCTCCGGCGAATGGCGACGGCTGCGACGGACGAACGGAAGGGGGCATCGGGCTGGCTGGCCTGCTGCTGCGCGGCGGACGAGCGGAGAAGCGACGGAGAGATGAGCGGGCGAGGGAGGCATGCGGGCAAGCGGCGACGGCGGCGGTGAGCGGCTCCGGCGGAGCTGGCGGCGGTGAGCGGCGTCGAGCGGCGAAGGGGCGGCGTCCGGGCGGTCGGCTTGGCTGGTCTGGCCGAAACCCCCCCTCCTTTCTCTCTCCTCCCAAGTCCCAAGACAAGCTCCTTGATTCAAGGAGGAAGATGATGGAGATGGGTGCCCTTTTTGAAATCAAATCTCCACCTTACACTTGTCAACATCTTAGCCATTCTTGCCCCACACCATGACATCACCAAGTGATGTCATATTCCACTACCTCAATCCTCCCACAACAATCTTCAATAGGTGCAATTTATTTTTCCGCCGGGGCATAAAATCTTGTACATTAATTTCTTCAATTCCATTCAATTCTCTTCCAATTGAGTCCAATTGAAGTCCATAAAATTAATCCAATGTCACCACACTTCAATTCACATCTTCACTCGTCTATAAAATCAACTTAAGTCCCAAAAGTACGACCGAAAGCGGGCCTACTAATTCTCGAGCCAAATTAGCCATTCTCTGATTTAATTGCTGAAAGACCTTGCTTGCATGAAAAATCTTCCAAAGATAAGTCAATGATCCTAAAATGATTTGTGACACACCCAGACTTTCAATTTCTGAATTCGATCCCAATTCCACGGTTAATTTCACTTTGGCACGATACTAGCGCGGCCCAACCTACCGGGTAGCCTTTAGAAATTTTCACGCATTTGACCTGTGGTTGATCATCTCAAGCCACAATGTACATCTTTGAAACATTGGCGACTTTCAGTTGTCGGGGTAATCTCAAGGTTTCAAATACAAACACAGGGTATCCAATCGATAGAAAAGTCAGCCTAGTGTCGATCGATAGAATTGTGCGATCTGGTGGAATCACCCACACCTGATCACATGCCTCTGTCGAGTCGACCTATCTCCGATCTCTAATCGATTTTAATCGTGCCGTAATGACCCTTGCAGATTAGCTCGATCGAAAGGTCGCTTCCTGATCAAATTCTCGAGTCCGATGCATTAGAAACTCTTAACAGCTTCACCCGATAGATTAGTTTTCATATGAGTGGCCGACTCTAGGAAAAGAACTATATGCGTGCCAACGAAATGCCCGTCTCAATTTATTGAAAATAGAATTGGAAAATCGGGATGTCACAAAACCACTAATCAAATGCTCAGCAATGGATCTCTTCATAGCAATGAGGCTCAGTTGATTAGATTTTTCCCATCTAGCATAATGGGCCTTTTGATCTGCAGTACTTTGATCATTGGGCTTGGCAGGTTCATCCTCACGTAGAGCTAAGTCCATATCGACGATGCCCAAAGCAAACTCTATATCTTGCTTCCATTTCTTAAAGTTTGATCATTTTAACATTTCCACCATGGCATTGTTGTTATTTACAGCAAATGTAACTGTTTAACACACATAATACAATAAGATCAATTATGGGCAATAAGCAACTCAACAAAAATAATTAGTACATCATAAACTCCCCTTTGGGCAGAGTGTATAATGCACCATTATTTTTCCCAGTATGAAATTTATAAAGCAATAATAAGGAGAATTACATATAATTATCAAGGATCCATCCCCTTTGGGCAAACAAATCCTTTAAATCATACACCTCCATAATATCAACATAGAGGGGAATTACATATAATTTTCAAAACATTTATCCCTTTTGGCAGATAAATATTTTTCAGTTATACATCCCCATCTTTTAAATATGAGAATTAAACTTCATGCTATTTTCCAAATTAATATACACAATAACTCCCTTTGAGCGAGTAATTGTATATATTAATCTTTTATCAATAGGGAACTCCAAAATTTATGCCCAAAATTCATCAAACAATATGAAACACTTTACAACATGTGCTTCCAATGATCACATTGCACTTTTTCAAACAACAATTTTTTTGCCCCTTTTTTTTAAAAATATCATTATAATATTAATTTAATATTTCGGACTCCCATGGGCCGAGAACTCTCGAGCAGCCCTAATCGGATCGCAGGGCCTGACCCGCAGACCCTTACCTGCGCCTAGCCCACACGCAAGCCATGCGGATGGGCCACAAATTAAAACAAAAAAAAAATGGGCCAAACCCATTTATTTTGGTTCTGGGCTCACGCCCAAAACCTCTCTACTTTGGTTCATGGGCGTGAGCCTAGAACCTTTTAATTTGTTTATGGTTCTGGGCTTACGCCCAAGACTCTTTTTTTTTTTTAATTTTAATGGGCGTGAGCCCAATTCGATGGCCTAGCTCGGCTGGAGGTCTTCTTCAACCTCCAGCCGGATCCCAAATTTTCTGCAAATTGGGTCGCACGACCCCGAAGCTCTAAAAACACAAATTAACTTGATTTTTGATAAAATTTCCTCATGAGTTTTGCTTATAACATCAATTTAAGTAACTATATTTAATTAAACTAAGAAAAACTAACTAAATCCACCACATGCAAGCTTGAAGATTTCGGATCCAAGCCTTCCATGGCCGAAAATTAGGTTTTCTTAAATTTAAGCCCTAAAAACTCAATTTAATACAACAAAAGGATACTAAAACAAATATATAACAATACCCATACAGCTATTTGCATCAAACATCAATCAATTGCAAGTAATTCGGAAATTCTAAAACTTTTTCATGCTTAAACCTTAGAATTTCAAATTCAAAATTCTCTCTCAATTCTCAACGAAATTATGTAAATTATATATGGTTGGAAAGATCTTGACGTGTAGAACAAAAGCCCTATGGTTACGGGATTAATGAGCAAAAAATATACACGAAAAAATAATGCCCATATTCGGCTCAAAGAGGAGGATTTCAAATTTGTCCACAAAAAAAAAAAGGGTTCTACAATCATATACGATCGGATCTGATACCAAATGTATAAAATTATTCTCATAAACAATTAATCAATTAAGAACAAACGGATCCATACATGATTGTAAAACATCGAGATCAATAAATACAATGGAATTAAAGCGTACCTGTTTGAGCCATTGGTTCACTTTAAGAAAACTAGATCACTCTGATAATCAGGGATCTATCGGAATACCAGATCTTCCTCTCTATAACCTATTTTGATATATCAGCTTTCAATGGGATTAAAGCAACTGATAGGTATAACCTACCCTTTTATAGGCAAGAGAGGGGACCTAACAAACCCTAATCAACAACGTATCAACTAGGCCCTTTTCCATTACGGGCTTCAATCAAACACAATTGCCTATACTTTGCTGCTCAACTAGGCCCGTTAATAATAAATGTCAATACCTAATTCAATCAGATCACTTTAAGGTTTAACAAATATTGGAATATTCATTAACCCGATTATTTAAAATAGAAAATCAATTAATTAATGTAAGCCCATATTATAGGAAATTTCCAACAAACCCCACAAAAACCAAACAAAGCTAAAACAATGTTCTCATTAACCTTTTTGGCACAAGAAGATTTTCATCAATAATTCATGAGAATATACAAACAAAGATCTTGAACTTTTCTTAAGAATCGGTAGAGCACTCTCAGATTTATCAACCACCAGATTAACACAATCAACCAGAGTCGCTAATCTAATATGATTAGCAACACATAATTTGGCAATCGGAATCAAACTGGTGCTCCAAAAAGAGTTCTCCATCGGGAGTATGGTCATTACGCCAGATCATAGAAGAATCATTTGGCAATTGAGTTTGTTTTACCTTTAAACTATCCAATTTAGCAATCCCTAGTGCCCGTGAACGAAATTTTGGCAACACAAATTCAGTAGACAGCTTGTCATTAGTTGACTGTATTTCTAAAATATAAGACAGTTAAAATGCAACACAAAATCTAGAGCATTCAAATTGCAAGACTATCAACAAGAAGTAGCATACATTTGCCACACACTGCCTTTCAAAAGCCAAAGCTTTCCTCAGATTTTCCTCTTTGTTCTTAGCTTCAGACATTGCAATCAGATGTGCTGATTGTTCTCGTTGGTTAAGCTGTCACGCTTCTAATAATGCTTGGCCTAACTCTTCAAACTTCAGGTTCCACTCCTTTTTGTCGAACAGAAGCAGCCCCACATTATACTGATGATCAAATAGCTGCCAAAAGACTTCTATTTAGGTTAACAACGATTACTAGATCTCAGTATATAAGAATTTCAAGGAATTAATTCCTAAATGTCAAATGCTTAACCTAATACAACACTACATATACAGATAAACATGATATTTTGTGGCAATTGCACATCCAAAAGTTGGAAAAAGTACACTTCTATTGTGAACCTCACCCAAAACAACGTCATCATCCAAAATAACAGACGTGATTCTTCCAACTATTAATGCAAACAAAAATCCTAATTAATAATCAAATGAGAAATGTCGAGTATTAAGCAACACATTGCATGTTCATCTCAGCAGGATCGAGCCACAAATCAGTAGTTGCCATTTGAGTTGCATTTGAGATGCTTATCTTGCCCCCCCACACTTTGACAAATTCCAAAGAACCCCATAATTCTCCTAAAATACTTTTGGGATTCCTACTAACCTGCTAATTTATGTAAGAGGATTTAAGGGTAGTTTTCCCTGAAGTAGCTTGATAAGTCTCATAACTGCTAAACTGCCAAGTCCATTTAAAAGACTAATAAACACCTCGATTGGACAAGATGCTTCTTGAATTGTAGCAAAACAAAGAGGAGATCCTATGACATCTCATTTTTCACACTTTTCACATCATCTATTAGCATCTGAAAGTCTTGCTGCATACAGAGGAGCATAATATCTCCCCTAGGAGGATTTGACTGGTCGATGAATCGGAAGTTACACAAGTAAATGAGCCCGCCTATTCCAAACTGCATCTCATGCTGTGTTTACTCGGGTAGGTAATTACACATGACAAAATTTTCCATCCTACAAACAGGTGCGTAGAACATTATCTTACAATTGCAAGAAGCAACAACCAACTCAGAACAGCTATATACACTCTAAGGAACAAGCATGGTGTCAAAACATAGTATGCCCGGTTTATCTTGAAAAACATTTATCCTATTCCTCAAACACTACTAACCTCCCTCCCTCCCTCCCTTCCTCCGAACTCAACTATGGACAAAAGGTGCCGCATTCGATCAAACACAACGAAGCTAACCATTCTAGCACAATTGATATCCAAGAACCCATTCAGCTAAGGTAAACTAACTACTCCAAGCCTTAGAAAATGGTTATAAAGGCAATAAGCCATAATCAACCATATCTATCAAATTTACCTCAGTTTTCGAGCTTCCTGGCAGTCTTTCTAGTCCATCTCCACTTCGACCCGCCTCTCCAAACCGCCTCCCGTGCCCCCCATTGTCCTCCAACCCAACATTCTCCATTACTTTCCCATCCAGCGAGGCCACTGGTGGAGGCGGCTGCGCCGGCCCATCAAGGAAAGCTGTCGCCTTTCCCCCTTGCCATCACTCCTCGCGGCCACGGTCCGTCGGAGGGACACAGAGCCACAAATGGAGAAACAATATATGCAGGGGCCAAATTTAGTTTTTTTTTCCTCTTCTTTCTTGTTTTCATTCTATTAATATTACCGAAAATCAAGACTCCAATATTCATCCCCCATATTGTTTTTCATTACACGTATTTCACTTTTTCCTAAGATTTGTAGATTGAAAGCTTTTTATTTAGTTAAAATCATGCGCCCAAAACCTTTAAAAGTGCCTGATAAAAAAAAAATCTTAAAAAGTGCAAAAGTATGTATTTTTCAAATTTTAAACAATGCTATTTTTCTTTTTCCGGAAATTTTTGGAGAAAAACTGGAAAAGAAAACTATATTTACACATTTATTTCTCCACTTATTCTAATATTACTTTTATAAAGAAAGAAAATAGATCTATTTCTAAATTACCCATGTATTAAATAATACATGTTATATATATCTAAGTCTCATTTCACACAATTTCTACCATAGTTATCTATTTTTAACCTCCGTTAACAATCACCAAACCCATGACTGTATTATAAAGAAAGGCCATTTAGAAAGAGACTTCGCTCTCCAATCTCTCACTTAGAGTATTAAACTAATTTTGTAAACTAATTTTTAGTATAATTGGCATTACCTTCCATTCCTATGATTGCTTGGGCCAAACTGTATTAAAGAGTAACAAATGAAATTTCATGGGCAAACTTTCTCTTAGAAAGAATAAAGACGCATGGTCGTGGATAATAAGTTTTCATCAATAATTGATTAAATGCACATGCTACACGAATAATCGAGAGTTATTGATGCATTATCCCGATTATCTAGGTTACAGTGTCGTTTTGATTTATAGAGAAAGGGAATATATTATTTTCTTGTTTTGGCGACATTCACTTAACATACTTTCAATGTATATTAGACTTAGGAGGACCTTCCAATAGATAAGTCACCAATAGGAAAGTTAGTAGGTTGCCAAGCCCAAGGACGTAGTATGGAAACTTTTGGGTTTTAATTTAATCAATTTAACATGTGAATTAACTCAATTAGGAGTCAGCGCTAAAAATTATTGGTAGGTTGATTAGACCCCTATGTATGAACTAGAGATACAAAGGGTTTGGGGCTTAATTACATTATATTAATCTAACTCCATTTTTGGTACGGTACCTTTATCATGTTATTTTCAAAAATATCTTATAGGCAATCTTGATTAAATTTTAAGGCTAACCACTAGGGTGCACAATCAATGATCTAGCACTCGATAAACCAAAGCAACAAATAAAAATTGCCAAGAACAAAGCACAACTTTACTATGATGAATTTCCCAATATACAAAAGATGTTGATTAAAAAAGAAAAAAGGAAAAAAAAAAAAGGTAGCATGCACAGCCTAAACTAAACATTGAGTTCTAAATAATCATGCAATCTCAAACTAATTCTTTTTGATGTTTTCCTATATGCAATTTTAACCCGAGTTTAATATGCATGAATTATTAAATTAATGATGTTTGAGATGACTTGATTTTAATGACAAGTAAAATTAGTACGAACTATTTTAAAGACGATGTGGCAAGTGGTGACAAGGCGTGGAATTGATGCAGTGTCAACATTTTCTGGTATTTTTTTTATTTGGGTCAGTCCTACTCTATTTTTACTCTCTACACTCACTCTCAGACTTTTGTCCTGCCTCTTGCTGGGCGTGGGAGTCAAAACTCACTCCTGAAACTTATGCGTTCTCACCCCATCCCCCCTGAGAAGGTGGGGATTTGAACCCCTCACCTCCCCCTTCCATGTTGGAAGGGTAGGCACTTGAGGGCGAATCCCGGTAGTTGGTATTTTCTTTTAAAAGTTATAATAGGAAAGTACTTAGAATACGATATTTACCGAATTTAAATTAAGAAATAATTAATGGGGTTTACTCCCCAATCCACTTTCATCTTTTTTAAAATTTTTATTTTCTCCGACTTGAGCAATCGAGGTGAGCAATCGAGAGTTTGAGACAACACGACGATCAAGAGTTCTTCTTCTTCTTCTTCTTTGAGATCGAATTCAACGGCGGATTCGGACATTGGTATTTGGCATTTTCTTCTTTTTCTTTTCTTTTTTTGGATTCCAATTGGCTCTCTCTCTTGCTTATAATTTCGCAGGTGGTTTTGTGTGTCGTTTTGACTTTTTGCCAAGTGGATTTTGTGTTGTTTTTAAGTTGTTAAGTAGGAGAAAACTTATTGTTTGTCTCAGATTTTTAGCCATCATGGTATGGCGATTTTCGCATGCGGGTATAATTTTGGTTTAAGAATCATCACTAAGTTGCTGATTCATTAAAAAAAAAAAGGAATATTCTCTAAGTGAATAACTGTGAAAATAATGACGTCTGCATAATTGGTGCTGTTTGTCCACCAAGCTTGTGCTGTCTCTCCAAGGTTGCCTTCAAGTCGGACGGTGGTTTGGGCGCGCAATTTGGACTAGCAACTTCTTCTAGTGGCATCCAAAATTAGAAGTTAAAAATCCAACACGGGCTAAGCTATGTTTGCTTGTCGGACGTGGATCTCTAGTCAAAGCCCATCGTTGACTCATCTCGTGGGCTTCTCGTGGGCTTCCATTCAACGCAAAGGTAAAAACAATATCAGAAAAGTGTCAATGTCAATGTACAGAAGTCCCTGTTATGCAATTATCGAGCCAATAAGAAGTACGTCATATTCCATGTATTCCCCATTAATTTGATAACAAATTTGGACATATTATGAGTGTTAAAATCTCTGAATGCATTATATTAACGAGGGTTAGAATTTACTGTCTTGTATCAAATTCAAGTTGTAAACCCATGTCAAATCATCATCTCCAAAAATATGTCATTAAATCAAGCCAGAAAAAGATATTTCTTAGACTCATAATGTATTAAAATTGGGGTTTCCATTAAAATCTATTTTCATAAACATGCTAGAAAAGACCTATATCATTTGGAGAAATAACTTTGTAATCTAACATGATTATTTTCAATCTCAATGCAGAACTACAAATATGTTTTCGAGGTCCTACTATACGGTGACATAAGAAAAAAAGGACAATGTTTTTGGCTTATTGATAGTAATCTTCCTTTAAAATTCATAATTTTTGTTCATAATAGCAACTTATCCGTCACGTATCATTTTGTAACCATCTTTATAGAACATAATTTTTCTTTTGTCATCGCAAGTAATGTAGATTCTATGATTTGTAATTGTTTAGAAAAACTAACAAGCTACGTAAGTTAATAGTATTTCTCTTTTTCTATTAATTAATAAATTACCTAATGGATCGTAACTTTTATTTGACATTGGCGTAGTTTTCCTTAAATAGTCATAAGTTCTTTCAATCACATGGTTCGTAATTTTCCATGAAAAATAAAATTCTACCTAAGTTGATAACAGATTTTTTTATGCTATCAGTAGTAATATATTCTTTACTCATTGTAACTTTTTAGTTAATGAAATTGTAAGTTTGATGATTTTTTCCGATAATCCAACACGGAATGTAGACCGGCCACGTAAAAACACACTTATTGGGAAAGTAGAAATTCCCTTATTTCTCGGAAATTAAAATAAGAAAAAGGAAGCATCTTAGTTCCATTGTTAGTTCACTTGTCAAGGCTCATTTTGCTCAGAGAGAGAGAGTGAGAATCGTGCAGAGCCAAGCGCCGATTAGGGTTTTTCTTCTTCTTCTCAGTAGCTTGTTGACACCTAAATTTTTGTTTCACGTTTGGTCATTTATTGCATAAGAAAATTAGGGATCCAAACTGACCTCTAAAAAAAAAATATAAATATCAATTTTTACTTTGCATGTTTAGTTCTTGTAAAGCATGTCCGCATCCGATAAATTTCATATGAGCTACCCTTATTATGCTTGAACTCAAGAAGCCATGAACATACTCCTAGTTGGCACACGGATCAACAAATCCTTAGAATATGCTCGATTATGAGTTGCGCACGTGAGAATTTGAAACTTGGGGGTCACAATTTCCGTGAAGATGAGGGAAGCCAATCAATTAGAGAAATCTTCTCTCTAGTAAATCGTCCCTCTAGTAAATTTTGGCTAGATAAGTGGAGGAACTCGTGGGATCTTTTTCCAAGAATACCAGAATGCACAAAAGGAAACAAATATGTTGGCTACGAAATCATGGGCAAATTTTGTCAGACAGTAAGTTGAGGGAAATGAATTAGAAAAAAGAAAAGAAAGATAGAATTTTCATGGAATATTCTCCACGACTTTGGCCAAGATATCTCGCGTCCAAAAGCTCAACCCCACCAGGTCTCACGAATCATCTTTCGCATAATAAGAGGAGTCGATCTTGGCAAATCATCAGAAAAACAAGGAGTCAATCTTGGCAAATCATCTGAAAAACAATCTCACGTTTTTAGCCACTGATCATGGAAAGATTGGGAGCTCGGAGTGACAAGGACGGATTGAATTCCCATTTCTTCGTAGACACCTTCGGATTGCTTGGGATTCTTTCGGAAAAATTGAAATTATGAGGGGAATCAATGGGATTTATCCAGCAATACGAAAAGAATTCTTCGATTGGACTATGATGTTGGCAGTCCTCTCGACCCCACGTTCATCTTGCTTTGTGGATATTGACGACAAGCATAAAGCTAAGTCAAGTATTTTTTTAGTTTGATTGTGTGAAATTCCATTTCGCTATTATTATTATTATTATTATTATTATTATTATTATTATTATTATTATTTTGTGTGTTTTTGTTTCTTGTCCAGATTAAACTCCTGTGGAAAAGGAGAGAGGAAAAGAGCAGAGAATCGCAAAATGAGTGAATGCACGGAGGAGAGGAAAGGGAGGACTTCCTGAAGGAATTGTCGCGTTGATCCTTCGGTCTTCCCAGTGTCAAGCACGTTCATGCAAAAAGAAGAAAGGACAGAACATCGGTCAAGCAAAGAAAGTCCAAGCGCACCATTGCTATAACTCTTGCTCTCCACGTCGTGGTGCCGTCATCACACTTAGCCTTCACACCTAGGCTGCACTTGGGGATTTTCCTTCGAAGTTTGAGCGATGCCGGGCTATTCCTTCTGTAGTACCACGGTAAGTTCTGCACACTTGTATGATCACCCCTCATATGTTAGCAGCATACAATAAAATGGATAAAGATCGCATGCTAAACATTTTCAAAATAAAGAGAAAATGTATAGAAATGATGTTAGATAAATTAAGTCTCCGAATTCGTGAACCTTTAAATCCCTGAATTCATGAATCTTTGAAGAGATACCGAAGTGGTGTTAGACCAGGTATGCCACTAATTTTAAGTGTTTGATCTTGTCAAATGTATCCTAATAAGACAAGATATTCATTGTTTTCTAGATACCACGAGACGCGGAATGGTGGAATTTTCGCACGACCCTCCACCCTATTTTCCTTGCCTCTCTTGCGCATGGCCCGGAGCACTTCTGTTGTCCCCGTCAAAAAGCAGCCCCCCTCTCTCCCCCCGTTTTCCTCCCTTAGTCACCAAGCAAAGCACAAGACCTGTCTCATCGATGGAGCGTTCCGCTTGGCCTAAGAGCCTCTCGTCAAGCCGCAAGCACGCGATCCAGGATCTCCTCCATGATCAGAATCCCACGAAGAAGCTCAGAGATCTTTTCGTCGCTCACTCTCAAACTGGCAATAACATAGGGCAGCCCCTGTTCGCTAATGATCTGTTCTTCAACGTCCTCAGGTCGTTCGGCAACTCCATATCTGAATCGATGAGCGCCGAGTCCGACGAGGTCTTGCAGCTCCCGACCAACGCCTGTGTCAGGTCCGAGGTCTCGCAGGGAAGTGAAAGCATCAAGCCTCCGATCCCAAGGTAAGCAAGGGCCAAAATTCGCGTCTTTTTTACTTTTGACTTTGTCTGAAAAGTAATTTATCTATTTAAATGAAGTTTCCCGCAATTATAACAACATATATAAGTTTCTTTTTTGGCAAGTACATTTACATCAATGGAGTGTTTCGCTTGGCCTCAGAACCTCTCCAGAAGCCGCAACCGCATGATCGAGGAGATCCTCCGAGCCCAGAAGTCCGTGGAGACGCTTCTAGACCTGTTCAACGGTCACTCCCAAGCTGGCAATAACACACAGTTGCCCTCTTCTGCAGAAGATCTGCTCGAAGACCTCAAGGAGTCGTTTGCCAACAGCCTATCCTTATTGGGGGTGGCCGAGTCCGACGAGGTCTCGCAGGTCCCGACCAAATCCTGTGTCGGGTTCGAGGACTCTGATGAGGAGAGCACTAGTACCCCGGTCCCGAGGCAATTAAGGTTTTTTTTTCTTTCTTTCTTTTTTTTACTTCTGACTTTGTCTGAAAGTAATTTATCGATTTAAGTCGTGTTTCAAGCAATTAAAAAAAAAACTATAAAACTTCTTTTTGGGAAGAAATCACATGTTTAAAAATGACAGTGTGAAGATCTCCCTTCTGCGTTTAGTAGTTTGATCAAATCAAAATTAATCATATTTTGTGTTTGTTATCAGCTCAAAATAGGATAAAGTTGAATATAAAATAAATATAACCCGGATAAAAGAGATTTTACATGGAGCATAGGATGAAAGAGATTTTACATGGAGCTAAATTATCTATATTGATCTAAGTAATTCTAACATAAAAAAATGTAAAATTACTATTTTTTTGTTCAGAAAGACTTTAGATAGATGGACAAGACTGGACTAGAATTTGATTTTCAAGTTCGAGTTACCTAGGTACCTCACAAATGATGCATCCATTTTCATTAATTTTTCATATATATTTTATTTGTTTTGTTTTTTGTCCAGATTTATACATAAATCTTAATAATTCTAACATGAATTGGGAATTACCCTTTTTTTTTTGTAGAGGGACTTCGAATACATGGACAAGATTGGATGACCATGAATTTGTCTACGACGGGTACTCATGGAGGAAATATGCTCAAGAAGCGATTCTCAATTCGGAGTTCCCAAGGTACTTCACAAATAATTTATCCATTTTCATTAATCTCTCATAAATAGGAGAAAATAATTTATGAAGTAGAAAGAACTCTATTATTGCTTGATGTCTAAAACAAATAATATGTGGGAATCTTTACAAAAAATCATGGCTTCAAATCAATCATACATTTAATAACTTAAGCTTTTGAAACGGTTAGTAGTGGTCCACAAAAATCTCACAATAAGAAACACATCCATCTATCGACCTGGCTAAATTATTTATGCTTCTCTCATGATGAACAATTAAGGAAAATGTGTTATTGCTCGTGATTAAAGCTATGTATGTAGGAACTACTACGGATGCTCTCACAAATTCGACCTGGGGTGTCAAGCAACCAAGCAGGTCCAGAAGATAAAGGATGACCCACCCATCTACAGGACTATATGCCAGGGCCACCACACTTGCAAGTAGGGGTAAACATGGTTTTATGGTAGAACTTGAAACTTGGAACCTAAAAACCGAATCAGTGGGAACCTGTCCAATTTTAGATTCTAAGGTATGTACGGTAGGTTTCAAATTCTAAAAATTAGAGAACCTGGAAAACCTGTTTCGATAGATAGGTTCCAGATTCTAGATAAATGAAACCTGGAACCTAGAATAAGTTTTTGCATTTTTCTTTATTAATGTCTTTGCGCAATCCTATGATATTTCATAGCATCCAATGATGAGTGTGTAATCTGAAATCACTAGTTTGAGCTTCCATTTTACGACTGAGACTTTTATTTTATTAATGTTTTATAGTTTTCATCTATCTAAATTTAATTTGTGGTTAATTGATTGTAGCAACAAGTAGTAATACTACAATCATGTAATTAATAATTCACATGGAACCTAGTAGACCCTAGGACCAATCATGGAATCTGTGACAAGATAGATTCCAGGTTACAGGCTATGTAAGGTACATTCTAAGTTTCAAAAAATGATAAACTTGTTCCGATAGGTAAGTTCGATATTATGAATGGAACTTATATGAAAATTGAAACTGTTTACCCCTATCTATAAGAACTTCATTCTCAAATCCCCCTCACTCATCCTGAACTCACCAAGCCCTAGGGGCTCCTCCGTCCCCCAAAGTTTCAACACTAGCCTCATTGCCGAACAAGACGACGACAACACCAACCCTATCTTCTTCAACTTTCTATTAGTGAATCATGAGCAAAAGTTGCCCAGTGGGCATTATCTGAATCCCCACGGCCATGGCCATGGCCATGATGACAGTAGCAAGAACAACAATCAATCCACATCATTGGATTATTACGCTCCACATCATTTGATTATTACGCTTCTGTCGAGGAGATCTAAACCGTGTCCTCAGATCAAGGGGATGTGATGCTTAGGGTCTCATATCTTTGATATGGTTGTGGGGTCTGAGTTTCAAGATCTGTTAGATTATGAATTTCTATGTTGAATTTGGTGGAGGTTTCTTGATTAATATGGGAGGTGTTTGCTAGAATGAATTTCCTTGAAACTACTAATCCTTTGCCGCGGTTTATTTAGGAGCAAAAGGAGCCATATAATTTGCTAGTGTAATGAAAATGATTCCTATTCTTGTGAGCCAGCCTTCTTTTGTTGAAAAATATTTTGTAATTACGGGCTTTTTTTATATCCTGTAAAGATTCTCTCAATTTGAGGAACACCAAATACACTTCATTTCCAGAAAAGAAGGTGCAAATACGCATCATTGCAATCAACTCAGATTTACATGGTAAACATCACTAATTATCTGCAAATGAAAATTTATTCCGTAGTAAATTGACTTTATATTGATCAACACGAACTGATTACATCAAGGACCAAGAAGCAAAAAGTTCAAATTCTATGATCAAAATATACTAGAATGTTACATATCCAACATATGTACACCGTCTTAAAATCTAAATCATCAACGATTGCTGCTGCATAATGGACAACATTGATCTAGAGGTTCATAAGTGACTTCTCCATAGCACGTAATTTCAAATGCAACTCAAAGGCGATTCTACTTCGACGGTCCGAACATCGTTTGAAGCGGTGATTGACCGTGAATCTCACAGTTTGAATCACAGCATCAACGAGAGGCAGAGACTGAAAGCAGCTTGGAGTTCTGGCCCTCCACTGATTAATGCGACGCCTCCAAAGTAGCTTCAAGAGACACCAACGAAAATCCCTTCTCTTAGGGGTCTGCTTCAACCAAGATAGTTCAACATATCAATTACCAATGCTTCAATGAATGAATTTCATTTGCAAAATGCGAAACCAAATCCAATGAGAACAACCGCACTTCAAAACAGGTGAGATTTGGATTCACTATGATCTTCACAAAACTGCAAGCCAGGAAATGAACAACCTCCTACAAAGCAATTTATCCTTCTTTCTGCTTCTAAGATTCCTGTTAGACGCAAATTGCGCAATCCCAAGATCTCCATAACCAGAATAAGAACATGCATAGTTGAGTAGAAAGATTAACGCACCTGTTTTGGGATCCATCGAACATAAAGCGGAAGTAGAATAAGGATTACCCACATATATCAAGGGGATCCACGCATCAAGTCTTTCTCCTCTATTGCCCTCCGTATCACTGGCTCAATGAGGCGGCCTCCCTCACGTGCAGCATTAGGTAAACACCTCTTAGGTGAGGATACATGTGAGAATTAGGGTTAGAGGAGAGACTTGAGCACTATTTATAGAGTTTCCAGCCAGTCCCCCTCATTACGGGCCAGGCTCAACTTGGCCCACACTAGCCAGCCTATATTAGACTAATTAAGAAACCTTCTATCTCACCTTAGACCAACCCTGTTTTACGGTAGTCGTAAAAACAGTCAATTACAATATCAATTAATTTAGTCAACATTAGGAAAAACTCTTACATTCTCCCACTTGGACTATATTAATTGAAATTGTACTATATGTGTGCACATTTGGTCCAGAGATAATTCTTAATAGTCAATTCTATCCCATAAAGTCTTAAACATCGAATCATGGCGGTAACTGCATGTATACACACAAAGCCTTCCATGGTCACAAATGTTCTCAACTTTATTGATATGGATTCAATATGGTAGTGTGTCAAATGGATAACATCTCTCATAGAGAGATCCCATTTGTCAGTCACCATTCTCTTACCTTAGGTGTCACAAAAACTTGTGCCACTAGAGAATGCTTTATGATTCTAATGAACCCACATATGTCTTGTCCTTATGGTCAACCTTTCTTTATGTATCACAAGACATATGCACAAGGCTAATAACCGGATGCCCGGATGCCCTAGCCTTCACTCAAGGTTTATACAATCCCTTGAGACTTTATCAATATGTATTCAACATAATAACAATACATTCAAAAATATTTTATTGAATGTAAAAGTTGATACATATCAAACCATTACCAAGAGTAACGAACACAGATGAAACTTTTATCAGAGTAAAGCTAAAATAGCTCCCACTAAATAACAGCATCTCGTGATGCTCCTAGGCCCATGCTAACGACATGTCACTCAAATACACACGGACGTAGGCCTTTAGTTAGTGAATCTACAATCACATCATCTGTGAAAATATGTTATATTATAAGTCACATTTCTGTACCGTTTCTTTATGGTCAAAAATATTTGACCACCATTTATTTAGACCCCTTGAGACCTTTGTAGTAAATAAATAATACTACAAATTTGTTATCTCAATACAACCGTATGGGTCTATCCATCAAATTAAAACGATCAACTCTGTCATGAGGTTCAGGAGCCTAATAGCCCAAGTAACAACCTAAAAGAATGTTACTAACACTGCAAACATAGTAGAAAATGACATAGAACTTTATTTACTGCACTTACTGTTAACATAAATATGTATTCTATTATTGATTGCATGTCATCAGAATAACCAGCAAAGTTTACATCTAAATACCCCACTAATTGCAAGAATTGTACATGTCTATAAATTAGCATATAATTTCTTGTCTTCTTTAAGTACCTTAAAATCTTCTTGACAGCAACCCAGTGATTGCATCCTGGATTTGATCGATATCTGCCTAGAAGTCCCGTCACAAAGACAACATTTAGTCTAGTGCAAATTCGAGCATACATTATACTTTTAAGTGCACTGACATAAGGTACACCATTTAATTAGATTTTCTCAATATCTAAATAAGGACAATGTGATAGATTTAGTCCATCACCCTTAACAACAGGAGCAATTCCTGGCTTGCAATGATGTATATTGAATATTTACAATATACAATCAGCAAATGTCCTCCGAGAAAATCTAATATAATATGACAAAAACAATCCTTACAGACCTCAGTACAAAGGATATAAGATGTCCCAAGGTCACAACTTGTAAGCAAAACATCATGTACATAAAGTATGAGAAAAAATAAATTTCCTCCCACTGACCTTGCAATATATTGAATTACTTTGTTCCCAATTGAACAAAATAACAACGCTATGAAACTTTAATAATATTGTCTGGAAACTTGCTTAAGACCATGAATTAGAACTTTTCAGTCTACATACAAGTTTACTTGAATTTGCTGCAAAATCATCCAAGTTGCACTATATAGATTTTGTATCTATTTGGCGTAACTCCATATCAAAATAAATTATTAATGCCACATTCACTCGAAAGAATCTTTAAAAATAATAGAAAGAAATATTTATTTCTTTACTATTAACTATCCACCCCTCTTTTAGAGTAAAAACTTTAGCTACCAATTTGGCTTTAAACTTCACAGTTTTTCTTTGAAATCCTTTTAATTTTGTACGCCAATTTGTAACTAATGAACTTGTAATCTTTGGGCAAGTAAATTAGTTTCCAAACACTATGATGTTTCATAGATTGTATATCGCCTTTTATGGCATCTAATTCCATATTTGATTGAGAATAAGAAACGACATTTATAAATATGTCATTACATCAACCATATAGTGGATATTGTAATCATGCTCTCACAAATAGACTATATAGTCTAATGTTCTTTCCATAACAAATCTCCTTAATAAAGCTGTAACCACTCCATTCTACACTTGAGAGGTTTAAGAAATTTCATTATAAACTATATCAAGAATAGTACCTTGAACCTCAACAAGTTTAGTCTATGGTGGGAGATTCCACAATTGTTTGTACCACAATTGTTTATATAGGCAAAAACAAAAACACAGTAACATCCATCATACTATTATATTTAATAGTTTAAGAGCAACTATCCTCTACAATTACGTCAATTTTTAAAGTATGTGATTCCATAATTCTTGTACCTTCTTTAGGATCATAAAATCAATGCCCCTTTAACAATCTAGATAAGATACAGAATAATTTCAAGTGAATCTTTTATCAGGTTTTTCAGGCATAGTAATTAAGTTACCACCCCAGAATTTACCAAGTATTTGACAAATGACCCTTTAAGCTATTTCACATTGTCATACTTGCCAAAATACTCACGGTTAAGCCTGACAACCTTTTAAGACATTTATCTCAGTCATTTTCCTTAAAAAAACTTTTGGAAACAACCTTATAATCATATACGAGATGTATATGTCATTAGGATTTAAACACAATCTTTGCAGATGTGTCCTAATTTCAATATCAGACAAGACATAATTTCAAGCAACTAAGGCTTTCATCATCTTATAGCAGTGCAGTCTGCAGGCAAACCTCTTTTCAAGTGTTCCAGAATGGAACACTTCATGGACAGTAAGCAAAATTCAATTGCTATTTTCTCAAGCAACAAATTATATGTCCATAACTTAAAATTTGAAGCAATAAAAAACCTCAATAATAGTGGAGTTATTAATCACAGAAAAGGTGACTGAAACCAAGCAATATATATAACTAGCATCATGTGAGTACTGTGTAACTTGACGTACAAGTACACATCCAGAGAGTTACATGCAAAATCACATAATCACCTTTGGGCAGAATACATGACATGCAATTATACACTCCCACATGATAAAGGTTATGAGAATATATTCCAATCTTCGTGAATTCATCACCTTTGGGCATATGAACCATTAGGATCGGTCACTCCTCCACCACACTATCATGTATCCCTCCATGAACTAATACACAATCACCTCCTTTGGGAGTACGACCACGCTACTCCTCCACCACACTATCATGTATCCCTTCATGAACTAATACACAATCACCTCTTTTGGGAGTATGACCACGCATTAAATCAGGAGACATCCCAATCATCATACGAGACCGAAATTTCTCAAACCCAATCAAGGGTGCCACTTTGGCGGTCACTACTCAATTGAATCATTGAAATTCTCTCATACCGAGGATATAAACTTTACTTCTCACATACACCATATACATGTGATTTTGACTTTAGTGATAGGGGCATCATATCACCAAAATCACATATCATGCTAATTACATTGTTTTATTCATTAATAAAATCTTTATTTATACATATATTGATAAATAAAGATTATATATATAACGAACCTGAAAGACAGATTCCAATGAGATCAACGATCATAGCAACACGAGAAACTCCTCATAACATAGAAGCAATCATCTTTTGTGCACCCCGATTAATGATTATTATAACAACATCAAAGAATGCCGATCCAAAGGATCCCTCACAAGTTAATATCAATAGCAATACAGGGTACTCAGTTGACAAGCTTGTTGCTCATGAGTTTCATATGGCAAAACATGACTCCAAGGCCAACAACTGATTTATTAGCCAATTTTTAAATAACAAATTATCATTGTAATCAACCGGTGGCCTATTAATTGAGTCAAATCGAGAGAACCAAATATCTAAAAATTCAACAATAGATACTATTGCTCTGCATAAATATTGCCATACTCCTTACCATAAAAAACTATTTAACTCGATAGACATTAACAAGTGACCAGATGAGTTCATGTACAATATGCAGAACTTAATTGACATGCATTATCCACATTCAGCAGATGTGTTAATCGGTACAATCAGTTTGGTCACGAGTCCTTAAGTTGTCCATCATTCAAAGATTACTAGTGTGTAAAGGAGTAAAGATTTCATAATCTTTACTGTTTCTTATCAGCTCAATACATAGCTCAAATACAATCTCATATGAATTATATTTCATTAATCCAGCTTCAGTTCACAATAAAATTTGATTTTTATTTATGAATCACACCTTTATAATGATTGTGTGATAACATACTAATAACCCATCACCTGTATTTCCAAAATCACAGAAAATACAAGAAAAATACGCAAAAATACACTAAAAATACACGTATTTAGGATTCCATATGTATTTTCACATCCATAAAATTATCAAACATGTAAAATAAATATACCACGAGATAGGAAATTATCATACAAGTCCAACGCCGCAGGCCACGCGCCTGCACGCGCCGCCTGAGTGCGCGGCACGTGGAGCACAAGCGCGGCGCGTGTTCGACGCGCAGGAGGCGCGTGGAGGCGCGTGCGGCATCCTCCGGCGACGCGCCGCCCACGGTTTTCTTCGTCTCGTCGAGCCCATTCCGAATATATTATTTAATTTAATTTTTATTGAACGAAAATTCTCGAAAATCGCAAATTAGGGCAAGATCCGCACTAATTAGGGTTAATCCGTACAAATTAGGGCAAAATTAATTGCGTTCAAGTTCTAAAGTTATGGAGGCTCTGATACCACATGTTAGACGCAAATTGCGCAATCCCAAGATCTCCATAACCAGAACAAGAACATGCATTGTTGAGTAGAAAGATTAACGCACTGTTTTGGGATCCATCGAACATAAGCGGAAGACGAGAATAAGGATTACCCACATATATCAAGGGGATCCACGCATCAAGTCCTTCTCCTCTATTGCCCTCCGTATCACGGCTCAATGGCGGCCCCCTCACGTGCAGCGTTAGGTAAACGCCCCTTAGGTGAGGATACATGTGAGAATTAGGGTTAGAGGAGAGACTTGAGCACTATTTATAGAGTTTCCAGCCAGTCCCCTTCATTACGGGCCAGGCTCAGCTCGGCCCACACTAGCCAGCCCATATTAGACTAATTAAGAAACCTTCTATCTCACCTTAGACCAACCCTATTTTACGGTAGCCGTAAAAACAGTAAATTACAATATCAATTAATTTAGTCCACATCAGGAAAAACTCTTACAATTCCAGCTCCAGTCCATTTAATTTGACGAAAAAGACCTGGAACCACAATGCTTTGACCGATCAGGTATTGGTGGGTCGACTCACGATGCATACGGTTGGATTTACATTGTAGAAAGAAAGGTCAGAAATCACAATGCTTGACTTGTCTCCAATGTCTCACGCTAGCTAGGTTGATTTTGCAGTCAAAAATAAATGTGAATGTTCTCACCGACCTCAATGCAAATATAGATGCTAAAATCAAATGTTGTTGCTTCAAATTTGACTAAACCGAACATGATAGAATCATACAATTTCTCCTTTTTGGGGCCAACAAGCGACAATAATGTGTTCAAAGTGCTTTGAGCATCTAACTAATTCCTATTATAGTGCTAATTCCAACCTCACAAACATTAAATTGAAGGAATGTGTGAGTTTAGTGATACCTAAGTAGTTGGTGACAAGAGTGTCCATATCGATGTACCAAAATCCCAATTAGGCAATTATTGAATTAATAATCGTATTTCACATTCTAGTGAATCCCCCTTAGTTTAGTGACAAATTTCCACATATTATAGGTGAAAATCGCTGAATACATCATATTAACTAGGCTTAAAATATACTCTCACATGTCAACTTCAGATCGTAAACCCATCTCAAGTTCATATTAATCATCGTAAGACATTACGCTTTTTCTATATTAAAAGTAAGCTGAACAATGATGTGTTTTTTAAATTCATATTTTTTCTTATCGGAATTAGGCTTTGTCAAAATATCTACTTTCATAAATGTGGAATCAGAGATATCATTTGAAGGACACTTCTACACGGTTGGGTAAGAGAAAAAAGGGGAACGACTCCGGCTAATTGATGGTGGCCTACTCTTTCCATGAACTTTGTGATTTTTTAATTAATATCAATTAACCTATTACATATCATTTTGTAACTTTTCTTTATCGGAACGTAATTTTCTTTTTGTCGTCGTAAGTTCTATAGATCCAATAATTCGTAATAGTCCACCCCCCCTCCCCCAAAAAAAAAAAAAAGTCATCTAATGAAGTTAACAATATTTTTCTTTTCCTATTACCAGTAAATTATCTAAACAATGGTAAATTTCATTTGACACACATAGTTGATCTCATTAATGGTAAATTTGGTTGTAAAATATTCTTCTACAACTTTTCTTTAGAAGGTGTAATTTACCACGAAAACTAGTGATCTGCTCAATTAGGCTGCGTTTGTTTGTATTTTTTTTTTTTGTTTTTAAACACTTTTTCTGTTTTTGTTCTGGGAACAAAAAAGGAACAGAAACGCGTTTGGGTGCGTTTCTGTTCCTTTTTGTTCTTTTGTTCCAGGAACAAAAAAGAAACAGAAACAAGAAACACAAATTTTGTGTTTCTTGTTTGAAACACTTTGAGAAACACTTTTTTTTCTTATTTTATTGTTCTTTTTCTTTTGGCCGGTCGCCGGCCTCGCCCGGCCACGGCGAGGCTCGCCGGCCCGGCGAGGCCGACGCTCGCCGTCCTCGGCGAGGGTCGGCCTCGCCATGGCGGGCGAGCTCGAGCTCGCCCGGCCATGGCTAGGCCGACCTCACGCCGGCCTAGGCGAGCTCTATCTCGCCCAGATCCGGCGAGCCGACCTCGCGCCGGCCCGGGCGAGCTCGATCTCGCCCGAGATCCGGCAAGGCCGAGCTCGCCCGGCGGCGGCGAGCCTCGGCCTCGCCAGCGGTGGCCGGCAAGGCCGCGCCGCCCGCCCGCCGGGCAAGCTCGGCCTCACCGGATCAAGGCGAGGCCAACCCTCGCCCGGCCGGTCGCCGGCCAAGGCCTGGCCGGCGGCGACCGGCCAAAAGAAGAAAAAAAAAAAAAAGAAAAAAGAAAAAAAGGGAAAAATAAGAAAAAAATAGAAAAAATAAAAGAAATAAAAAAATTATCCAAATTTACCAAACATGTTTCTGTTTATTTTTATTCTTGGAATAAGTTTACAAACGCGTTTTTTGTTCAAAAATTGTTCCCGGAACAGAAACACTTTTTTTCTATTTTTGTTCCCGGAACAATTTTTAAACAGAAACACAAACAAACGCGCCCTTAATAACCATTTTCTAGGGCAAAAGTTATCAAAAACCCCAAACTATGCCTACCATGATATATTTATCATAAATTTTTTTGTAATACAAAATATCTCAAACTTATACATAAGTGTTGCATTTACCCTCCATCAAGATTTTGTTAATGAGAACCATAAAAAATCTGCCTACATGGACGTCGAAAAGCAAACAATGTTGACACGGCGTCCACGTGGCGTAAGTGAAACAAAAGTAACATTGTTTTGACCTCATCTAATGGAACCTTGATGAAAGGTAAATGTGTCACATATACAAATGTTTCAATTCTTTAATCACGGAGATGATATCATTGCAGTCCAATCGTTGATTATTTTTGTTATTCTCAAGTACGTGGAGTGTGCTTTTTATGCATTCTTGTCCCCCTCCCCTGCCAAGCGATGTTTCTCCTCTGTTTCTCGGCATGTGCTGTCATTTGCATCAGAAGAACATTGGATTGGTAAAAGAAAAAGTGGGAAATGAAAAGAATTAAAAAAGGAAAATAGGGAGTAGTTGAGTGTGGACAGCGGTGATATAGCTAGTGCTAGTACCTAGAGAGGGGTGAATAGGTATATAAACGATTTTTCGCACAATACTTAGACAGTTAATGAATTGTAACAAATAACAATCAATCGTAAGACTCAGTAAATGAAAGAGAGAATTAAACACGCGGTTTATAGTGGTTCGGCTTGATTCAAGCTTACGTCCACTCTTCTGCACTGACAGCCAATCGGCTGGATTCCACTATGAACAAAGAGATGTTACAGCATTGATCTTCCTTGATTTCGGGTGTAGATGAACTACCACACTCACTCAAGGTATCACCAAGTAAAGACACTCTGTGTATACAATTTCGCTCGGGATCGAATCGACTAACAATCAAGGTGCTTCGGACTCGGAATTTTTCTATCGTTTACACTTCAAACAACTAGAACGTCTTCCTTTTATACTCCTTTATGCCATCATACCCGTTGGCACTTTCCAAAGGAATTCCTCCAATCTACCCGTTGGACGGAATCAATCAAGAAGATCATTCGAGCTATTAAAGGAATCGACGATAGCCCAATCAATCTGTTCGCCCATACAACCGGGATCTTGGTTTCCATGAATAGAACTTTCCAAGATTACTTCGTCAATCAACGGATCTTCAATACGAATCAAAGAATCCGTTATACTTATCCGGCTAAAAGATCTTCTCCGGAGAATAGGACTAACTCCTTAACCAAACACCTAGGTCTGGATAGCCTATCATCACTTGGATCGGATAGTCAATGAGAATAATTTTGAGTCTTAAGTCTTGAGTCTTGAATCTTGAGTCTTGATATCGAGTCGGTGGTCGGAAAGTCTTGGACGCAAATAACCAGACTAGACCGATGGAAACGTTTTGTCGGCTTCAAAATCTTCTAGAGCGATTTCTCCAACAATCTCCCCCTTTTTGATGATGACAAAACTTTCCCGTAGATTTGAACAACCTTGACCTGCAAAAACATTTCTCAAGCAATATGGCTATCTCATAAAGATTAATAAAACAACCAGACTCTGCATCCACAGAAAATTGGTTAGACTTTCATGAGTAATACCATATATAACAACACTCGATATAAATGCCAACAGTCAAGCATCATAATCCACAACCAAAGCCAGTCCGTACTCAAGTTCACACAAGTCATACTCAAAAACTAAAAAAAAATCACAACCACAAAACAAATTTAAAATCAAGGTTTGAAAAAGATGGTTGGTTCAAATTTCTTCTCCCCCTTTTTGTCATCAGTAAAAAGGTGAGAAAATAGTCATGTCTGCTTGGGAATGCGCACGATCTGGATATCTCCCATGGACTGTACTAAGCCTTCGAGCCTCTTCAAGTCTTCCCTTAATTGAGCTACCTCCTCTCCTTTGGCATTAGCTTGAATCTGTAGAGCGAGGTCTTTCATTCTGTCTTCCCGGGGGCGAAGATGCTTGCCCAAAGCATTCTTGATGGTTTGAATCTCATAGTCGAGCATAGATTTGGCCTCGCATTTCCAGAAGAACATCAAGAATACGTTGAAAATCTGCTGAATTATCTGTCTGCATACTAGCATTTACTTTCTCAGATGGAGTGAATGCAGACGATGGTGCTTCTGTATGACCTTGCAGATTTGATGATGTATCATGTTGATCTTCAGGCAATGGAGAAGCCTGAAACTCTTCTGGAGCAGCATGAGGTGAGGATCTTTCTTGCTCCTCAACTCCCCCTGTCTCTAAGACATCAATTTCTTGCTCGCCAACTCCCCCTGTCTCTAAGACATCAAGATGGGTGGAGTGATGATCATGCTCTTCCGATTCTTTCTCTCCAGATTCAGCGGCAGACTTTTCTTTCTCTTTTTCTCCTTCTTTTCTTTCTCTCTCTGTTCTTCTTCTTCTTGAGCTTCTATCTCTTTCTCTCTCTGCTCTTCTTCTTCTTCATCCTCTTTCTCCTTTTCTCGCAGCTCTTCTTCTCTTTGCTCGGATGAAGTTCGTTGATCGAGATACGAACGTCTAGTTCTTACCAGTGCAGGAATAGAGTGATCTTCATCGTCTTCTTCATCCTCCAAGATGAGAGATCTTCTCTTTTTGGATGGAGCACCAATGGGCTCCTTCCCTTTTCTCTTTGATGCAGAAGAGAGTGGAGTTTTCACCTTGAACTTTGCCATTTCCTTGCTAAGTTCTTTCAGACGCATCTTCGTCAACATATTCAAACCTACCACCATTTTATCGCACGGTCTAACACAGAGAGTGTGTGGCAGTTCAATATTCATGTGTCTGAAGATCTTTGTCACAAGATTTGGGTAAGGCAGTTGTCCCTTGTTCTTCGACATTGCTCTGTACATATGGAAGAGAATGGTATGAGGCAGAGAGAACTTCTTCCCTGAGTTGATTGCATACATCAATTTGGCTTCAGAATTGGATACATCAGTCTTTGATGTAGACTTTGGCCTGATGCAATTGATCACAATTTTGTGCAGTACAATATTGATGGCACTCATCTTCGAGTAAATAATCTTCGCCTCTGTATCTCTGTTTTTGACAAGATCCAGAGTAGCACGAGCAATCGAGACTTTGATTGGCTGATAACGACCTCGTTCAACACCAATTATGTCCGCTAGCATGTCCACATCAATCACATAATCCTGATCTCGAACACTGAATGATATTCTATTCGCATCAAGAAAACTTAGATTTGAATAGAAATATGCAGTCAAGTGTGCATAACCATCGTGGTATCGGTGCAAAAGCTGCTCAAGTTGAAGCAGTTTAAACTTTTCCCTTAAGTTCACATTAATTGCATCCGGGAAGTCAAAATCAACACTCCCGGGGTTTATCACCCCTCGTTTCAACGCATCGAAGAACGGCTTCTCTGTTCATTCGATCTAAACAACTCCATCTTCTTTCCCTTCACCTTTGCAGCAATTCCCATTTTCGGTTGAAAATCACTAAACATTTTATCATCTTCGTTCCCCTCATTGGGAATCGGTCTGAAACACGAGGGTCACTTGGAATGTTCGCAAGTGACTCTTGACCTTACCTTTGGGAGCAATTCCCAATTCCTCCATTCGCTTCAAAAATCTGTACTCATTCCCATAATTCTTATCTCTAAGAAAAGCATCTATATAATTCAGAGGAGAACCAGAAGCTTTCAACGCACGATAGAGCATGTAAATAAATGAGGGTTTTTGTGCTCTCACTGGTTCAACGTCCTCTAGAATGACTTCCTCCTGACGATGACCCGCACCTTGTGGGGTAGATGGTGAGTGATGAGGTGGAGAGGAAACAGGGACTCGTTCTTTGTCTCGACAAATCATCTTCCTCGGTGAGATCGAAGTGCGTAGGTCCCTCCTTCATTCTCTGTGGACCCTTGCTTGCTATCCTTGACGACTTTCTCGAAGAAGACATCTTTTCTTGTCAATGGAAGATTCCTTCACTCGCTTTTCCAAGGAAAAATGACAACTTTCTCGAGAATGTATACGAAGTAGAAAACAGGGTTGAGAGAAGAATGCCTTTTAGGGTTTTGAGAATCGAGTAAAAAGAGTAAACTGTCTCAGTTTTGAGAAGGAAAGAGCAATCGTTGCGAAAAAATGAACAGTCGTCTTTCTTTTTTAAAAATAATAACTGCCCTTTTTAAAAGAAATTATCCCTTTTTGAAAAGGCATGTTTCCAATTTTTTACGGAAAGTAAAGCTAGTATCAATCAATTATAACTGAACGAAAGATCGTACCTTTTCGAGATTAAAAGAATAACTTACAGTCAATACAATGAAGGTCTGAGTCTGAGAATTCAGAGTCTGAAGGTTAGAGTCTGATTGTAGATTCTTCAGACTTTAACTTCTTCATGCTTCAAAATGTTGAGTCTGGTACGGATAAAATCGAATTGATTTTTCTCCAAAGGCTTTGTTAATATATCCGATAGTTGACTTTTCGAATCAACAAATTGAATTGAGATTTCTCCATTTTGAATATGATCTCTAATGAAATGATGTCGAATCTCTATATGCTTTGCTCTTGAATGAATGATCGGATTTTTGGTGAGATTGATTCTTATTTGGTGTTGTCACATCGATTTTCGTGCATGAGTCTTCAATCCCAAAGTCTTGTAGCTGTTGTTTTATCCATAGAATTTGCGAACAGCAGCTTCCAAGAGCTACATACTGCTTCATGTTGTAGAGAGCTACGGTGCTCTGTTTCCTTGAAAACCAAGACACCGTCTGCTTCCTAGCAATTGGCGGGTTCCGAAGTACTCTTTCTATCAACTCGCAACCGGCCGGATCGGCGTCACGAATATCCCATAAGATTGAAGTCTCCCTCCTTAGGATACCATAGACCAATGCTTGAAGACGAGGCAATGTATTTAATAACACGTTTTGCAGCCTTGAGATGAGATTCTCTAGGATCAGATTGAAACCTAGCACATATGCAAACACTCAACAAAATGTCGAGTCTAGAGGCGGTAAGATAAAGAAGTGAACCGATGATGCTTCGTACGGCTTTTGATCAACTTTCTTCCCTTCTTCATCTTTGTCTATTTTCAATGAACTTGACATTGGTATATCAGTCTTTTTGCAATTCTCCAATCCAAACCTTTTAACAAGATCATTAGCGTATTTTTCTTGACAAATGAAAGTTCCTTCCTTCAATTGCTTTACTTGAAGACCAAGAAAGAATGTTAATTCTCCCATCATACTCATTTCAAATTCATCTGCATAGACTTAGAGAATTTCTTACATAGACTTTCATTAGATGATCCAAAAATAATATCATCTACATATATTTGGACAAGTAAAAAATTTTTGTTTTCCTTTTTGATAAATAAAGTAGTATCAACTTTACCTTTGACAAAACCATTCTGTATTAAAAACTTACTTAGTCGTCGTACCACGCTCGAGGTGCTTGCTTCAAACCATACGAGCCTTTTCGGTCTAAAGGCGAGTCCGGCTTCTTTGGGTCTTCAAACCCGGTGGTTGTTCCACATAGACTTCTTTATGGATAAATCCATTTAGGAAGGCACTTTTGACGTCCATTTGGAATAACCTGAAATCTTTATAACAAGCAAAAGCAAGCAATAATCGAATAGCTTCTAACCTTTGCTGCGGGTGCGTAAGTCTCGTCATAGTCTATCCCTTCTTCTTGCGTGTATCCTTTGGCTACGAGTCTGGCCTTGTTTCGTATGACTTTTCCTTTTCGTTCATCTTGTTTCGAACACCCATTTGGCACCAACAACGGTTTTACCTTTTGGTTTAGATGTCAATTCCGGACATCATTAATGTTAAACATCGAGCTCATCTTGCATAGCTTCAATCCAGCTTTCGTCGAGACAAAGCTTCTTCTATGCTCTTTGGTTCTATTTTAGAGATGAGAGCTACGGCACTAGACTCTTCACGCCTTTTGGATGCAGTGCGAATTCCTTCATTAAGTTCGCCAATGATTAGATCTTTGGGATGACTGGACTTATGCTTCCAGTTGCTAGTTGATTTTTTCGATCGATGATCCCTTTCTTTCCCGAATCTTCAATATCGGTTTGGTGCTTGATCTTTCGAGTCCGAGAAGCTTCTTGAGTTGTAATCTTTTGAGGGTGCAGGTAGGTTCGGACTCTTCATCCGAGTCCATTTGGATTCATCTTGCGTAGAGTCTTGAAATTTCACGTTCATTGATTCCTCTACGGTCGACTCTTCTTGTTATAGACTCTGTAGGCTTTGCTTGATGTCGAATATCCAATGAAGATACCTTCATCGATCTTTCTTCAAACTTACCAACATGATCTTTTGCATTTTTAGTATAAAGCATTTGCAACCAAATACATGAAAATATGAAACAATAGGCTTCTTACCTTTGAATAATTCATAGGGGTTTTCTTTAAAATAGGTCTTAAAAAGACTCTATTAATTATATAGCAAGATGTTGAAACGACTTCGGCCCAAAATCGTGAAGAAATTTTACTTTCAATTAAAAGAGTTCTTGCCATTTCTTGAAGAGATCTGTTCTTCCTTTCCACAACTCCATTTTTTGAGGAGTATATGGAGAAGAGAACATATGCTTAAAGCGATTCATCACGAGAATTTTGTAAAATCTTGATTTTCAAATTCACCACCATGATCTGTTCTTATGCTTGAAATGACACATCCCTTTTCATTTTGAACCTTTTAGCAAATTTTCGAAATACGAAAGGTTTCAGATTTACTTGCTAAGAAAAATACCCAAGTAAAGCGAGAATAATCATCCACGATTACTAAGCAATATTTCTTACCTCAATACTGGGTTGGTTGGTCCAAAGAGATCCATATGCAGCAAGAATCAAGCTGATTAGTACATGATTTATAGACTTGTATGAATCTTTTACCTGCTTTCCCAGAATGCAAGGAGTACATAGTTCGATCTTTTGATAAGGCAAACTGGGTAGACCACGAACAAAGCTTTTGACGAGATTTTGGCTAATTGCTTCATATTGATGTGCCCAAGCTTTACGTGCCACGAGACTTGCTTCGTCTTGAATTGAAATCAAGCATCGCGAATCTACAGTTTCACATCTAGAAGATAGATATTTCCATGCCTTCGACCTTTGAAAGGCGAGTAGAGTCTTTATTGATTCAGAACATGTTCCTTCTTGAAAGAAGATCTTGAAACCAGTATCACATAGTTGACTGATGCTGAGAAGATTGTAATTGAGTCCTTCCACTAGAGAAACATTATTTATTGTGAGATTTCCAATTTTGACAGTTCCAAATCCCACAATATTTCCTTTTTTCATTTCCTCCAAATGAAACTTTTCCTCCATTCACTTGAATAAGCTTTATGAAGCAATTTGAGTCTCCGTCATGTGTCTTGAACATCCATTTGTCAAGATACCATTTTACCTTTTTCTTGACGGAGACCTGCATTTAGAAGAGAGTCTCAAACTTTCTTTGGTACCCAAATTTTCTTGGGTCCTTTGGTGTTAGTAGAATAATCATTATAAGGCCATGCTTTCTTAACAGGCTTCCAAATCATGAGACACTCTTTTTCAAAGTGATCCTTCTTGTTACACTTTGAACATTTTAGAGCATTTCGACCTCTGATTTTACAAAAACTTTCTTGAAATGATTTTTGTAAGCCTCTTTTGATGGTCTCTTCTTAATTCTTTCTTTTTACCTTAGGAAAATCAATCAAGGGAATTGTTTCGGCTGTCATACCTAGACCAAACTTATTGAAGTAAGGTCTTTGAACGAAAGAACTTTTTCAAGTTTTCGGATCCTATAGAAAACTTCCTTGAAATATTTTATAAATCAGTTTTTAGAAAAGTATTTTCTTTTAAGAGATTATCTTCTTTTTCTTTAAGAGAGGAAACATTTAAGTCTAAACTTTTGATTTTTTCTTCTAAAACATTTTCTTTTTGTTTTAAAGCTAAGTTATCCCTTTTTAGTTCGGAAACTCTTTTGAGAGAAGTCTTAAGGCTAAAACACAGTTCATCAATATATTTAGAGACTTTGACAGGAATTTTAAAATCACTTACCTCAAATTCACTTTCTCGAGTCGATCCGAATCCGAGTCGAGTCGATTTTGCCATCGACACGAGATTGGCATATTCATCCTCACTTTCTTCACATTCGGTATCACTCCAAGTTTCGGCTTTGAGTGCTTTTGAAACTTTTCAGCTTTTCCTTTCTTCTTCTTCGAAGAGGACAGTTGGGTCTTATGTGTCCCTTTTTCTTACATTCAAAACAAACTACATCCTTGCTTGGTTCCTCATCATCAACAGACTTAGATTGCTGTCTTTGAAAATTTTGTTTCTTGGAGTTGAACCTTCTTCCTTTTCTATTCAGAGTTTTCTGAACTTTCTTATCATAAGAGCAAGCTCCTCATCGTCCAGATCATCTTCAGAATCTGCAACATCAGAATCATCATTTGATTTCAATGCAATAGATTTCTTACCTCTTGGATCTTCGTCTTCATTGATTCGTTCCACTTCATAAATTTGAAGAGTTCCAATCAGCTCATCAACGAGATAGTGGCATAATTCTTTGCGTCTCTCTTATTGAAGTCTTTATATGATTCCAATCCTTAGAAAGTCCACGCAATAGCTTGTTCACTTTCATGGGATCGAGAGATCTTTTGTCCTTGATTCTCAAGACCATTGACAATATCTCAAAAACGACTAAACATGTCGGTTATAGGTTCTCCTGGTTTCATTTTGAAGGATTCATATTGACCAAGGAGAATGTTGATTGGTCTCCTTCACTCGATCTGTTCCTTCATAGGTGATGTGTAATCTGTCCCATACTTCTTTTCTTTGTAACACAAGAAGATATTCTGTTATATTCATTGGTGACAAAGCACAATATAAAGAGTAAATTGCTTTTGCATCGAGTGCTTGTCTCTTATTGATTTCTTCTGAGTCATTCCACTTTGGTATCAATTGTTTCTTTTCCTCTTTCGTAAACCGATGCGGCGGTAGGAGTGATCCCTTTTTCCACAACGTCCCATTCCGAGAGGATCCTTTGATCGCGAAAGGCTTTCATCTTGTTCTTTCAGATGTTGTAATCCTTTCCATCAAAGTAGGGAGGTCAGTATTGCTTTGCCCTTCCATCAGCCCCAGTGACATACTAGCCATGGATCTTTTACTCGAAGTAAAACACTTCAAATAAAGTAAAAACACGAGCTCTGATACCAATTGATATAGCTAGTGCTAGTACCTAGAGGGGGGTGAATAGGTATATAAACGATTTTTCGCACAATACTTAGACAGTTAATGAATTGTAACAAATAACAATCAATCGTAAGACTCAGTAAATGAAAGAGAGAATTAAACACGCGGTTTATAGTGGTTCGGCTTGATTCAAGCCTACGTCCACTCTTACGACCGACAGCCAATCGGCTGGATTCCACTATGAACAAAGAGATGTTATAAAGCATTGATCTTCCTTGATTTCTGGGTGTAGATGAACTACCACACTCACTCAAGGTATCACCAAGTAAAGACACTCTCTGTGTATACAATTTCGCGGGCCATTGAATCGACTAACAATCAAGGTGCTTGAGACTACGGAATTTTTCTATCGTTTACACTTCAAACAACTAGAACGTCTTCCTTTTATACTCCTTTATGCTATCATACCCGTTGGCACTTTCCAAAGGAATTCCTCCAATCTACCCGTTGGACGGAATCAATCAAGAAGATCATTCGAGCTATTAAAGGAATCTGACGATAGCCCAATCAATCTGTTCGCCCATACAACCAGGATCTTGGTTTCCATGAATAGAACTTTCCAAGATTACTTCGTCAATCAACGGATCTTCAATACGAATCAAAGAATCCGTTATACTTATCCAGCTAAAAGATCTTCTCCAGAGAATAGGACTAACTCCTTAACCAAACACCTAGGTCCTGGATAGCCTATCGTCACTTGGATCAGATAGACTGTCAATGAGAATAATTTTGAGTCTTAAGTCTTGAGTCTTGAATCTTGAGTCTTGATATCTGAGTCTGGTGGTCAGAAAGTCTTCAGACGCAAATAACCAGACTAGACTGATGGAAACGTTTTGTCAGCTTCAAAATCTTCTAGAGCGATTTCTCCAACAAGCGGAACTAGTGGGAAGCGAGAAGAACAAAAACAGAAAAAAAACGGAGAGAGACCGAGGAGAGAACTCGCGAGGAAAGGAGTGGGGAGGATTTTGAATGCCCGTCCCCATTTGTCGCGGATGAAGATGAGGCGTGTTTTTATTCTTGGTTTGATTGTTAAATGCTATGTGAAACCTCGGAGTCTCTAGACTCGAAACCCAGAACTTTGAAATCTTTGAATGAAACAAAGATACATTTTCTTGTATTTTTTTTTTTTTTAAAGTCGTAATACTTTCAAAGTGAGGTAGAAACTCTTTGTCCCATGATCTATGGTTTCCTCGACCTACCCACTTCGACAAATTAGCCAAGATTTTGACCAAATACAAAATTATTGAAATTTTTAATTTTTTGATAGATGTTCGATTTGGTTTCTGTTTTTTGGGTTGAAATTCGATTTGGTTCTTAAACCATGTAAAAAGTTGACTAATCAAATTGAATAATTTAAAAGTTCAATGATTACATTACAATTTATGTTAAATTTCATGGATTGCATTAAATAAATTATAAATTTAAGGGCTACATTGCACATCATATCAAAGTTTAGAAATCATTTATATGATTTTCTCATTTATCTCTCATCAACTCCAATCTGTATGTTCTCATATTCTTTGAAGGCAAACCAAAACCAACATCAAAACGGGGAAAATTTCAGGAAAAACAAAAAGCTAAGAGAATCTCAATCATCAATCGCATTGACAAACCGTGATCAGACTTGTTTTCTGATGACTACCGGTACCAGCACAGTAGTGTGAGCTTGAAAATGATGAGCCAAACAGAAGATGAGAGATTTGCAACCTTTGCGAGAGAAGACGATTTAAGAGGAAGCTTTTTAGCCTTGTGGTGGGAGATCTGAGAGTAAACGCGGGGAGTCGAAAAGAGATGGTCAAGTGAGGCCATCGAAAGTTCATACGCAGGCCTGTTGATGCTCAAGTCAGATATTAATAGCGGCAAGTTCAATCAATCTCGAGCAGTCATAGCCAAGCTTGATGACTCAAGCACCCCATGTCGGCCATGGCTACGAGCCTAGTGAAACTGGAGTGGCCATGGCCCCAGGCGGTGGCGGCTGGTGGTTGGTGGCTGGTGGCCGAGAGGAGTGGCTTTAGATTTTTAGCCTTTCTTCCTTTTTTTTTTTTTTTTTAATTATTTATTCTTAACCTTTCTTTTTCTTTTTTTTTTTTAAATCCTTGTTCTTTTATGTTTTTCTTTTTCCATGTGGCACCTATCCTGAAAAAGTAATAAAAACGTTTTTTTTTTCTTTTTGTTAACACGGAATTAACGAAACACTTGATTACATCAATTTGAGAAATTGTAGAACTTAATTATATCTTTTTTTGAAAGGTTCAAGACTTCTTTGTATATTAAATTTCTAGCTAGTGTTTATATTCTAAAAAGAATGAGGTATCAAGTTTTTTTGTTCGGAAGGCAGGCATAAGTAGCGTTCTTTCTCCTCTATAAGAGCTTCTCTCTTAATTGGGAGCTTTCCCAGCATCACAATGATGCTTTCTTTCAGTTACCGTCGTGATCGTCGTCCCCCGTTCTTCTCAATCATCCATAATCCTTCTCTATTATCATTATTGTAAATATAGATAAGCGAATTGGATAAAATTAATCGGAAGAAAGGAAAGGAAATCGGGCACCAAATTTACGTAGTTCGATCTGAATATTGGAACATACGTCCACGGAGAGAGTAGCATGAAATTCCACTATACGAAAATTAGAATTACTCAAGCACTCAAACACTCACTCAGTATTTTTTAGGCCTCAATTATATCCAATAACTCACAGTGTCTAGTTCCTCGCAATTCTTAGTGAAATCTTATTTAAGAAATTAAACAAATTTTACTCATAAGAATTTTAACTGGTTGCATAATTACAACGTGCAAATCTCTCACGAGAAGAACTCTCTGCACCCTTCTACAATCTCAAAGCTCTCTCTCTCTCTCTCTCGGTCACTGAAATAACTTGGTGCCTTCTCGGCCAGCAAAGAACTTGGCGCGCAATTATTGTCCAACGTCTCGTACTCTCTTTTATAACGTAGAAGAGAGTCTTCATTATTTCAGCACGAGGAAGTCTTCTACGTACGAAGGAAAAGACAAAGCAAGCCCACCATAATTCATGGACATACATGCATGTGCATGCATTAAAAGAGAGAAAGGAATGGACGTATGAACCCTCCTATCCTCTTTCTTTGACCTTTGCAATGAATGGCCATCATTGCACTTTTCTTCATGCACGCTAACTCCCAAGCTTTCTTGCAGAAGTCCAACCTGAGCGCTATGTTCCCTTCACACTTCAGCGGAATAAAACAAAAGACAGAGAGCTTCACACTTAAGCGGAATAAAACAAAAGACAGAGAGCTTCTATTTGCATTAAATGGAGGCAGCAATTTTGGACTTTCCTTCTTGCGGCTGCACGCTTCCTTCTGGCCACAATCTTCATTCTTGAACGAGACACGTGCATAGTAATTAATGCACGGACAACCCAAGTCAAAAGACTTTCGCCAAAATTACTCGATTTAACTTTCATCCTATTTATTTATTTATTTATTTATTTTTTGGTCAGAAAAGATAATATCATTGAAAAAAGAACGATTACACTTTAGCGTTCAAAGAAAGAGAAACGAAGGCATCCGCCGCGAGCAGAGCTTGCAAAACAGGAGGAGAAAAAAGAGTCCAATTTATGGGCAAATCTGGTCGTCCGTGTGCTTTGGCCGCCTGGGTCCGCGCCGCCCAATTGGCTCGTACGTGACGATCTTTGCAAACGGAGATTCTGAAAAAGGGGCAAGATCGATCGGCGAAGCTCGTCAAACAGAGGCCGATCCTCCCATGGTGGCGGCCGTCGGTCTTGAAGAATGTCAATCAATTGTAGACAGTCGGATTCGATGACGATTGATGCGGTAAGAAGTCCCTGTTGTTTGAGATGATTTAGGGTTAGGGTTAGCGCCTGTGTTTCCGCTTGAAAGGCCGAATTTGCTGGAAATCTGGCCGTATAGACATCGGTGAGCAAACATCTATGATTGCGGCTAATACAGGCCATTGTGCCTTCTCTGTTCCCAGGGTAGAAGGAACCATCGATATTGCATTTGATGAAGCCCGGTTCCGGCGATTGCCAATGGTGTACTGTAGAGGCGAGGGGCACAGCGTTACGCATACCTACTGGTTGGGGAACTGTTTGATCAGAGAAATTGAGGATTCGATATTGAGCCAAGGCATCAACAACAGCTAGATTGGAGTCAAGGAGTAATCCACAAAAGAAACTATTGTTACGCAGCCGCCACATCTGCCATAAAACCAGAGCAATCATAGGTAATCGAGGTAAGAGTTTCTAATCCTTAACTGATTCTGCAAACCACTTATCCAGGCGAGTAATCGTAGTTGGGTGGAAAGGGAACTGCAGCTGTGGATGTGACCATACCCCGGCTGTCCACGGACAATAGAAAAAAATATGTTCCACTGGTTCCGGCACATTCTGATTGCATATAGTACACATAGGGCTGGATATGAGATGTCTGCTATGTAAATTGGATTTGGTAGCTAGGGCGTTTTGACATGCTGACCACAGAATTATGCGAATTTTGGGTGTGCTGTGCATTTTCCATATGTAATGCCATAGCTCAGGAGGGGGATGATAGGAGGTTGATGCATGATTACCTTGTGATCTGTTTGTTGGTGTTGTCAAGGCTCTATAATTACTCTTAACTGTGTACTGCCCTGTTGTTGTTGCTGCCCAAATAATCTGATCTGTTGAGTGGAGAGGTCGTAGTGGAGTTCTGAGGATTTCGTCGACAATAGAGTCATTGAACATCTGTGTAATAAGGTGGGTCTTCCATGTGTGGTGGATAGGATCAATAAGATCCGCCACCAACCTGGGCTCATCTCTAGTTGCAGGTCCGCCAATCTTACCTCTTGGTAACCAGCAATTTTCCTAAATATGGATTGATTTTCCATCACCAACAGACCATCTTGCATTCGGTAAGATGGCGTCACGCCCAATTAGAATGCTCCTCCAGCCCCAGGAAGGGCGAGAACCAGACTCTGCAAATTCGAAGTCCTCTGAGGGAAAATATAAGCCCTTGAGGAGCCGATCCCATAGCGATTGAGGTTGTTGTAGTAACCTCCAGGCCTGCTTACCAAGCATGGCATTGTTTTTTTTTGGTTAAGACCAAGCATGGCATTGTTAAAAGCTGCAAGATCCCGAAAACCTAACCCACCAGAATTTTTAGCTGTCGTTAATAAGTCCCATTTCTTCCAATGCCCCATTCCTATTCTTATCATTCCGCCACCAAAAATTGGCAATCCGCCTCTCGATTATTCGACATAGAGATATGGGAAGCTTGAAGGTCGACATGGCGTCTGCGGCATAGCTTGGACGACAGATTTGATATTTTTAAATTCAAAATATCTTTTAATAATTATTAATTATTTTCATCTACTTTCCGTCTTAGTTAACAAGTCTATTTGACATTGTTTCATCGCCTTGGTTTCCTAGCACTACACACTACCCCCATCAACTGTTCGACAATATTTTCGAGTTGATTCTCTACCAATCCATTATCTTTTTTCTCATTACACAATGGCTGCAGAGGTTCCCTTAACAAACCCAAGCATCTCTGGCAGACTATCTTCTAGGGGATCATTTTGTTTGGCGTAGTTGATGATGAGGAAGCTGAGAAGGTTTTGACGAGAGGCAGTTTGCCAGTTTGTCGGAGAAGTAGTTCAGTCGAGTTGCTTGGCTAATGTTTTAAGGAAAGGGGCCCTCAAATGAGAAGGTGTAGTTGGGCTCTTCTCATGGTTGGCACCGAGATAAAAATACGGGGAAGAGAGAATTGTGTAATTTTTCTCTATTTAATAATAAAGAATACATTGACCTACTTATAATCTTTACATGATGACTATTTAATGTAACGTGATAATGTAATATCAATTATAATCAATCAAGATAAATCAAGAATTTGTATGATCAAATGGAGATAATGCATAATTTTAAAAGATATAAAGAATTATGAAAGTCATGGGAAATCGCTTAATTATATTCCAGTTGTTTCTAATAATATTAATAAAACGGAATAACAAATATGAAATAATGATTTCTATAGGCTTTATAAATATTGTTTTGGGTCACGTGCATAATATAACATTTAAGAGAATTAAATAATCACTCCCGTTGATATATGAATATGACAACAATTATTGCAACAACAATACTAATAAGACCATATATTCTTACTCTTTTTTTTAGATCCCACAGGACGGGGAATTTTCGCACCACCTCCCGCTCATCTTCCTTGCCTCGTGCTCATGACCCTGAGGTCTTTTGTCCTCACCTACGTGTCCTCCCCCCCTCTCTCTCTCTCTCTCGCTAGGCTTTCCTCCCTCATCACGAAGCAAGCACAAGACCTCTCTCGTCAATGGAGCGTTCCGCTTGGCCTAAGAACCTCTCCTCCATGCCCAGAATCCCATGAAGAAGTCTACAAATCTCTTCGACGCTCACTCTCAAACTGGCAACGACACAGGGCAGCCCCTATTTGCGGAACATCTGGTCGTCAACTTCCTCGGGTCGCTCAGCAACACCCAATCTCTATCAAGCAGCGCCGAGTCCGACGATGTCTTGCAGGCCCCCCCGAGACCAACGCCTGTGTCAGGTCTGAGGTCTCCGAGGGAAGGGAGAGCATCAACACCCCGCTCCCTAGGTAATCAAGGGCCAAATTTCGTGTTCTTTTACTTCTCATTTTGTTTGAAATGTAATTTATCTATTTAAGTGGCGTTCCACGTAATTCAAAAATTAAGTAAAGTTTCTTTTGGGAAGAACAATTGCATCACATGAAGATCTCTTAAAATTTTAGGAAAAGAGAAGACATGAAAAGATAGTTTTACTGTTTATATAATTTCGGGACATAACTTGACAAATCATGTTTGGATTATAACGAACTTGTCTAACTTACTAAGAGTAGAAGTTTTTTTTTTTAATTTTTTTTATTTCATTTATCTTGTTTTTGGGCATAAGGATGAAAGAGGTTTTACATGGAGCTAAATTATAATGTGGGTCCAAGTAATTCTAACATGAAATGTAATATTACTCATTTTGCGCAGAAAGACTTCAAACACAAGGACAAGACTAGCTCAGAATTTGATCGACAGCGGCAGCAATGGAGGACATATCATCTAGAATCGATTATCAACTTTGACTCACCTGGGTACTTACCAATGATACATCCATAACCATTAATTTCTCATATGGTTAGAGATTGATTCTCAATGACCAATTCCCACGTACTTCACAAATGATATATCTTTTCCTATATATCTCACATGTATATGCATATATTAAGAAAAGTATTGTATAAAGTAGAGAGAAATCTTGCTTGATATTGTTTGGGATCTTTACAATAAGTCATGTCTTCAAACTTAATAAGAAACACATTTATCTATTAACTTGGCTAATAAATCATGCATCCCAGCAGAAAAATCCTGATGGAATTAATGAGGCGTCGGATGGAAGTTCAAAGGATACTACGGACGCGTTTGTTTATGTTTTTGTTCAAAAATTGTTTCGCAGGAACAGAAATAGAAAAAACTATTTCTATTCCGGGAATAATTTTTGACCGAAAGACGTGTTTGGTAAACTTGTTTGGGGGAATAAAAAATGAATAGAAACGCGTTTGGTAAATTTATATTCTTTTTTTATTTCTTTTAATTTTTAAATATTTTTATTTTATTTTTCTTTATTTTTCTTTATTTTTATTTTTTCTTTTTTTCTTCTTTTGGCCCGTCACCGGCCTCGGCCATGGCTGGCGATCGGCCGACGAGGGTCGGCGGCCTCGCCTTGGCTGGGCGAGCTCGGGCTCACCTAGATCCGACGAGGCCGAGCCTCACCGAGGGGCCGGCAACACTCGGCCTCGCTGGGGGCGACCCTCTGGCGAGGTCGCCAGCCCTCGACGGCCGGTCGTCGGCCATGGTCGAGGCCGGCGACCGGCCAAAGAAAAAGAAGAAAAGAAGAAAAAAAAGAGAAGAAAATAGATGAGAGAGAAACCACTTTTCTATTCTTCAAAAGTATTTATGGAACAAAAAAACAACTTTTTTGTTTCTTATTTCTATTCTAATTTTGTTCCCAAAACAAAAAAAAAAAAAATAAGTTTTGAATAAAATCGCAAACAAATGCGTTTTTTTTCTTTTTGTTCTCGGGAACAAAAAAACAGAAAATATGTTCATAAACAAAAAAAAAAAAAAAAATACAAACATGCAGGCCCTACATGAGCAACTTGAGGTATGAATAATTTCGTTTTGGCAATTTATTTACTTAAAAAGTAATATTCATAAATTTGTGTTGGAGAATACTAGGGAACACGAACATGACAATTATATCGTCGATTAAAAGTCGTATCACAGTTAATAAGATGTGATCTTCGATCTGAAGTGACTGCAAGATGTATTAATTAGAAATATATCCAAAGATAATCTTTACTAAGATAGTATTTAATTAAGAGAATTAAGTTCTTAATAATGTTTAGGGGGATTAAAAGCCTTGGAAAAAGCCAAATCATTTCATGTTAATCACTTGAATCCAAAACAAAAAACAGATCTGCATATGGGCCGAGTGAAGTTCCTGCAAGCAATTCAAGAGAAATCCCAGAAGAGTCTCTCGCTCGATGGGAGCGATCCTACGAATCTAGATGGCGCGAGAGCCCAAACAACCGACTTCAATCTGGCCATCTACAAAGCTGTCGACCCCGCGCGTGAAGAAGGAGGTGGTGGTGGAGAGAGGAACAGCGGCAATATCAGCAACATGATGATGGGCATGAAAGAAGAGATGTACGAGAGAGGAGGCCATCAAAACCATGGCTCAGCAATCCAGATTTTTCAAGGTGAGGCTGACGCACTTTCAAGAATCTCATCCGCAAATCCACCCCAGCTCATCCTGGGCTCACCAAGCCCTAGGGACGACTCCATGCACAAGGTCACGACATCAACACCCCCGTCTTCTTCGACTTTCTATCAGTGAATCATTAACAATCCAGCGAGGATGATCTGAACCTCAGCGGCCACAGCCATGACAGACAACAGCAATAAAAACAACCAATCCACATCATCGGATTACGACGCTGTTTTTAAATCTGTCGAGGAGATTGGTCCTGATCAAGGGGATGAGATTTGATGTCTGGCTCTCCTGGTTTTGAAATGATTGTGGAGTCTGATTTTGATGATGTGTTGGACATTGTTCAATGTTGAACTCGGTGTAGGTTTCTTGATTAACCTGAGAGGTTTTTACATGATAAGTTTCCTAGAAAATTGAATTAGATCTATAATGGCATAAATCATTAATGCGTGAAAGGAGCTTACAAAAGCAGTATTTCTTTTCCTTTCACGCTTGGCATTTTCGGAGGGGTTAGAAAACTTACTTTGAAGAAGATAGTGACTTGTTGCCACAAAACTGAAAATTCAATTGAATGAAAGGAGCAAGCTCTCGCCAAATTGTACCATAACCCCACAAAAACTAAAAAAAAGCTAAAACAGCACTCTCGTTAACCTTTTTGGTACAAGAAGATCCTCATCAATAATTTATGAAGATATAAAACATGAACAAAGATCTTGAACTTCTTTACCAAAAAAAAAAAAAAAAAAACTAAGATCTCGAACTTTTTCTTGAGAATCGGGGGAGCACTCTCAGATTCATTAACCGCCAGATTAACAAAATCAACCAGAGTGGCTAATCCACCCTTCAATTAAGCAAACACAAACTGTTGATTTACATGCTTGAGTTGGCTATATATAGTCAATAAAATTGTCTAGAAATAGAAAAATTAAACTTTTTCAGACGAGTCCTACTTTTCCAAGACACAAGAGACCAATTGCAAGAAAAAAAACGAGGAAAAAAAAGAAAGAAAAACACAAGTCCTACATACGAGAAGTGCTTAATTAGGCAGGGCATTGATCATAGACCCCGTAGGCAGTTACATATACTCATGATGAACACGCATATTCAACAGGCGATCTAGCACTAACGTAATAATTTGGGTTAACTAGTCTAGAGAAAATTCCTCACTTGATCAATCCCAATGCCTACATTTGATTTGTTGTCCACAAGGATAAAATATTGTAATGTGGCACTCGGCAACAATTTGGAGTAACTAGTCCAGAGAAAATTCTGCACTTGAACCCCACTGCCTCCTTTTGATTCCTTACGCATGAGAATGGACTAAAATAGATTAAAAAAAAAAAAAAAAAAATCTTAGGTGAGAGATATACCCAATTCTAACATGAATGGCAACACATGATTTGGCAATCTGAAGCAAACTAGTGCTCCAGCAAGAGGTCTCCACGCTTAATTCAGATCGTTGAGGAATCATCTCACATTTGACCGTGCTTTTACCTTTCAACTATGCAATTTAGCAATCCCTAGTGCCCATGAACGAAGTTTTCGCAACGCAAATGCAGCAAACAATTCATCATTAGTTGACTGTATTTCCAAAATATAAGACTTTGAAAATAGACACAATGCAAAATCTACAGCATTGAAAAACTTAAAGTTCAAATTGCAAGACTATCAGCAAGAAGTAGCATACATCTGCCACGCATTGCCCTTCAAAAGCCAAAGCTTTCCTCAGATTTTCCTCTTTCTTCTCAGCTTCAGACATTGCAATCAGATGTGTTGATCATTCTCGTTGGAGTAGCCGTTGTGCTTCTGATAATGCTTGACTTAACTCTTCAAACTTCAGATTCCACTCCTTTTTGTCGATCAGAAGCAGCCCCATATTATACTGATAATCAAATAGCTGCCAAAAGACTTCTATTTAGGTTAACAACAACCACTAGATCTCAGTATCTAATAATTTCAGGGAATTCAATTCCTAAATGTCAAATGCTTAACCTAATTCAACGCTGCATATACAGATATATATGAGATTTTGTGGCAATTACACATCCAAAAGTTGGCAAAAGTACACTTCCACTATGAACCTCACTGAAAAACAACAACGCCATTATCCAAAATAACATACACAATTCTTCCAACTATTAATGCAAACGAAAATCACAATAAATAATCAAATGAGAAAATGTCGAGTATTAAGCAACATATTCCATGTTCATCTTTGTAGGATTGAGTCACATATTAGTTGCCATTTGAGCCACATTTGAAAGGTTTATCTTGCCCCCCTCACTTTGACAAATTCCAAAGAACCCCATAACTCTCCTAAAATACTTTTGGCATTCCTACTACCCTGCCTAAGGAAATGGTTATTTATGTAGGAGGATATGAGGGTAGTTTTTCCCTAAAGTAGCTCGATAAGTCTCATAACTACTAAACTGCCAAGTCCATTTAAAGACTAGTAACGAGTTAACAAGTCATCTCAGGACAACCTGTGCACTTTGTGGCATCCATATCCTTCCATGTCCCATGCCGTGCACTCGATTGGACAAGATGCTTCTTGAATTGTAGCAAACAAAGAGGCAATCTTGTGACATCTCGCTTTTCAGATCATCTATTAAGGTGTCTAAAAGTCTCGCCGCATACAGAGGAGCATAATATCTCCTAGGGGAGGGTTTGACTGACCAATAAATCAGACGATACACAAGTAATGAGCCCACCTATCCCCAACTACATCTCATCCTCCGTTTATTCGTGTAGGTGATTATGCACAACAAAATTTTCATTCAGCAAATAGTGGCATAGAACATTATAATACTATTGCCAGAAGCAACCACCAACTCAGAATAGCTTTATCAAGACTACCTGTTCGCTCTATAAATACTACAGCTTGTCTATTGAGGAAGCCCCCCGCATAACAGAACAACTATCTTTACTTGATGCTTACTTTATTGCATTTTAGCTATAGTTTTTTAGATTCTCGTTGTAGATTAAATTCCACGTGTATCTTTATCCAGTTCAACATCGTCGATTAAATCTCGGTATTGTCCCACAAGCTTAGCATCGCCAATTAAATTTCAACCCTATCCAAGAGTATTGGTGTTGATTAGATTCTAGTTTTACATCCAAAATAAGCTATTTTGTAGATTAAATTCTGACATAGTTTGAGTTCAAAGTGTAGGTTGTCTAGCTATTTTTGTCTAGGTTGCATCATTGATTAGATTTTGGTGTAATTTGTGCTATTAATCTTTGAATCATCTGAGTATTAATTGTCTGGGTTATATATACAAGTTGAGAATAAAATCTGCCTTTGCATTTGACATTCTCTGTCCAAGCTCAACGCAGAACCTCATTCTCCTATAATAAAATCAAAACGCATTTTTTGGTAAAAGATTTTTTGCAGGAAACAAAACTGGCGAAACATCACTAAAAAAAATATATATATTTTTTAAGCCCACAAAATACAATTTGAACCATTTAAAATGGTATGTACGGATTATGAAATTTCCAATTTATCCATTATATGCACTTTACCAGCGAAAACAGAACAATGGATAGAGAGAAAAAAAAACCAACGCCTTAGAGGATAGATACGAAAAAAAAAAAAAAAAAAAAAAAAAAAAAAAAAAAAAAAAGGAGGCTCAAAACAGACTGGGAACATTGAAATACCTTATACCTTAAGAAAAATCTCCAAGAATCGTATGAAAGTTGGTTGAATCGGATAGAAAAGGAAGAGAGCCACTCTAGTTAGATAATTGAGCCGGTTTTGTTTGAAAGGATGAATCTGTGCAAAGGAAGAATTGGCTGACTGTGCAGGCTATGCATCAGATGCCGATGTGGTTGATGATGTGGCACTGACATGGTAATCTGACGTTGCGATAATGTGGTGGCTACATGGCATTGGCGTGGTGGCTTACATGTGCCTCGACTGGACGGCTTCACTTACAAGAATGTGTTGATGACGTATGGGTGACGTTCATGATACATGTACTGGAGATTTAGGAGCGTGGACTCGAAAGGTGAGAATGCGTGTGACGGGGATCACGGTGAAATTTTAAGATCTAGCTCATTTGAGAGCAAGGAGTCTGATGGTGGTTTGTTTTTCAAAATAAGCAACCAAAAGTATCGGAACAACACTATTTAAGAGCGACGAGTTTGCTATGACCCTTCTGTAGAAAGACTTGATGAAACCTTCCTTAGACAACAAGAGCTCTGATACCAAGATAAAAATATGTGAACGAGAGGATTGTCTAATTTATGCATATTTAATAATGAAGAGTACCTTAATTTATTTTTAACCTTTATAATATGACTATTTAAGATTACATAATATTATAATATCAATCACAATTAATTAAGATAAAGAAAAAAAATACAATCTAGAGATATGTGGAGAATCATGAAAGTTGTGGAAAATTGCTTAACTATTTTCCAATTTTTTCTAACTATATTAATAGAAAAGAATAATAACTCTGAATGATGATCTCCTTAGGCTTCATAAATAAAATTTGAGTCACATGTGCAATATGACATTTGAGAGAATCAAGTCATCACTACCATTGATAAATGATAACAATAATTACAATAATAATACTAGTAAGACTAGATATTCTTTTTTTCCTAGATCCCACAAGACGTGGAATTTTCGCACCACCCCCCACTAATCTTCCCCGTCTCTTTCGCACATGACCCTGAGTTCTTTTGTCCTCGTCAAAAAGTCTCTCTCTCTCTCTCTCTCTCTCTCTCTCCACTTTCCTCCCTCATCACAGAGCAAAGCACAAGGCCTGTCTCATCAATGGAACGTTCCGCTTGGCCTAAGAACCTCTCCTCAAGCCGAAAGCACGCGATCCAGGATCTCCTCCATGCCCAGAATCCCACGAAGAAGCTCAAAGATCTCTTCGACGCTCACTCTCAAAATGGCAACAACACAGGGCAGCCCCTGCTCGCAGAAGATCCAGTCATCAACGTCCTCGGGTCGTTCAGCAACACCCTATCACTATCGAGCAGCACCCGGTCTGACGAGGACTTGCAGGTCCCGACCAATGCCTGTGTCAAGTCCGAGGTCTCCGAGGGAAGTGAGAGCATCAACACCCCGCTCCCGAGGTAATTAAGGGCCAAAATTCGTGTTCTTCTACTTTTGACTTTGTCTGAATAGTAGTTTATCTATTTAATTGGAGACGGTGAACATCATGTGTTTGAAAATGACTCTACGAAGATCTCTTAGAATTTAGGGCAAAGAGAAGACATGAAAAGATCGTTTCGCTATTATTATGATTTTGGGACACAACTTGATAAATCATGATTGAATTATAATGATCTTGTCTAACTTGCTGAAAATATAAGTTACTTTTTTCTTATTTCATTTATCTTGTTTTTGGGTAGAGGATGAAAGAGGTTTTACATGAAGCTAAATTATATATATTTTATGTAATTCTAACATGAAATGTAAAATTACTCATTTTACGTAGAGTGACTTTAGATACATGGACAAGACTAGACCAGACTTTGATCAACAACAGGCAACAAAGGAGGATATATGATCAGAAATCAATTCTCGACTCTGAACTACCTAAGTACTTCACAAATGATATATCAATTTTCATTAATTTCTCACATATATTTTATTTGTTTTGTTATTAGTCAAGATATATACATTAATCATAATAATTATTTTGACAGAGAGACTTCAGATGTGTGGTGGACCGTAAGATTGATTCATGATTTGAATGACAAGTACCGATGGAAGATAGTTGATCAGGGGCCGATTCCCAAATTTGTCGGGTACCTCACAAATGATATACCTTTTCATAAGGATCTCATAGATATGCATATATTGAGAAAAATATTATATTAAGTAGAGAGAAATCAATTATTGCTTGATGTCTAAAACAAATATTATGTGGGCATCTTTATAATAAATAATTTCTTCAAAATTAGTAAGAAACACATCCATCTAACAACGTGGCTAAATTATCCAAGCTTGTCTCACGATAAACAAATAAGCAAATAATGTGCTATTGCTTGTGATTAAAGCTGAATTTGGGGGGCACATGCAGGAAGTACTTCAAGTGCGCTCATCAGATCGACCAGGGATTTCAAGCACCAAGCTGGTCGAAAGGACATCGCATGACTCACGCCTTTTCCTGATCACATACCGAGGCCGCCACACTTGCAATAACCTCCTCCTCGTAATAACATCTCGGGGATGATTCTATTCTCCTTTTTGGGGCCTACAAGAGCGTTTTGACTATCAAACTAATTCCTATTATAGTGCTAATTCCAACCTCACAAACGTTAAATTGAAGGAATGTGCAAGTTTAGCGATACCTAAGTAGTTGGTGACAAGAGTGTCCATATTGATGTACCAAAATCCCAATTAGGCAATTATCGAATTAATAATCGGATTTCACAATCCCCCATTAGTTGAGTGGCAAATTTCTGCATATTATAGGTGAAAATCGCTGAATGCATCATATTAACTGGGCTTAAAATATACTCTCACGTGTCAACTTCAGATTGTAAACCCATGTCAAGTTCATATTCATCATCGTAAGACATTACATTTTTTTCTATATTAAAAGTAAGCTGAACAATGATGTGTTTTTTAAATTCATATTTTTTCTTATCGAAATTGGGCTTTATCAAGATCTACTTTCATAAATGTGGAATCAGAGATATCATTTGAAGGATACTTCCGCACAGTTGGGTAAGAGAAAAAAGGGGAACGACTCCGCCTAATTGATGGTGGCCTAGGCTTTCCATGAACTTTGTGATTTTTAAGTTAATATCAATTAACCTATTACATATCATTTTGTAACTTTTCTTTGACAGAACATAATTTTCTTTTTGTCGTCATAAGTTCTATAGATCCAATACTTAGTAATAGTCCACAAAAAATAAAATAAAATGAAGTCATCTAATATTTTTCTTTTCCTATTACCAGTAAATTATCTAAACAATGGTAAAATTTCATTTGACACACATACTTGATCTCATTAATAGTAAATTTAGCTGTAAAATATTCTTCTACAACTTTTCTTTAGAAGGTGTAATTTACCACAAAAATTAGTAATCTGCCTCAATTAATAACCATTTTTTTAGGGCAAAAATTATCAAAAACCCCAAAACTATGCCCACCATGACAAATTGATCATAAAATTTTCTGTAATACAAAAAATTACAAACTTATACATGTGTGTTACATTAACCCCCTATCAAGGTTTTGTCAATGAGAACCGTAAAAAATCTGCCTACATGGACGTCAAAAAGCAAACAACGTTGACATGGCGTCCATGTGGCTTAAGTGAAACAAAAGTAACATTGTTTTGACTTCATCTGATGGAACCTTGACGAAAGGTAAATGTGTCACATAAATATAAGTTTGGAATTTTATATCACAAGAAACAAGTAAGGTAAATGTGTCATTGTGGGCACAACTTGAGATTATTAATGTCACAAAAAAAAAAATCAAAGTAAATATGTTACTGTAAGTATAGTTCATGATTTTTAGTGGCTTTTTTCCTAAGTGCTATCCAAAAATCCAACATAGAATGTAGACCGGCTACATAAAGACACTTATTGGAAATGTAGAAATTCCCTATTTTTCAGAAATTAAAATAGAAAATGGAAGGATCTCAGTTCCGAGGTTAGTTCACTTGCAAAGTTCTTTTTGCTCAGAACAAGAGAGAGGGAGAAGGAAATGGAAGTGAGAGAATCGTGTAGAGCTAAGCGTCGGTTAGGGCTCTTCTTCTTTGTAGCTTTGGTTTGTTCGTGCAATCCAATCATCACAATAGATGCTTCCGTCCACGACTCTACTTCAACGAAGCCTTCACCTCATGTTCAATTGCCTTCTTCTTCCATGGCAGTATCGAAGACCTCCACACTCCCTAGTCTACAATCCCGCCTTCTTCAACAGTTCATAATATTATGATGAGCTCAAGGGGAAGTCTTTCATCAGGCATTGCTGGAAGTGACTTTGACAAATTTTAATAATATTATAATATTTTTTTGAATCTCGAAGTTTTTTATTTTTATTTTTATTTTACCTTTTTTTTTCCTTTTTACCTTTTCCCCTTCACCGGCCATTGCCAGCCTACCTTTGCCAACCCAAGCGAGGGCTACCCTCGCGTAAGGTTGGTGACCTCCATTGACCATTGACAAGGCCCGGTGATGGTTGGTTGAGAGAAAAAGGAAAAAAGAAGAAAAGAAAAATATTAAAAATTTCAAAAATTAAAATAATATTAAAAAATTTTAATGCCATCACCAGCGAGTGTCATGTAGGATGACTAGCATTCATGTTAGTGATTTTTGGCCAAAATTGATCGTATAGACTAAATTAGCAAAATGTGAAAAGATTTATAACTTAATTGTCAAAATTAAAATGTTTATGATTCAATTAGCGAAAGTGCAATAAGTTTAGGGCTTTTTGGACAATTTTGCCTAATTCAAGATAGGACTTATAGCGACAAAAAGAAAGGACACGACTTGTGCTTCATTTATCAACTTTTTTTACTCCTTCATTGCGCAACCGAGCATGGAGCTGGAATTTAAAGTTGCAGTTCACAAGTTCGTCTCACCCTTCCAAGCCTTGTGAACTCGATACTCTGGCTTATTGGTTCACTCAAGCCTATTTCGATAATTGGTACACCTTTGATGCTATACATATATGCTCAGTGAGGGCAACCTCTTGTTTTTGGAATGAGCTTTTCCTTACTAGGCCAAGAACTTTTAAGTGTCATGTCAAGATATTTACCAAGCTCTTTCTCTTGTGTCAGAGTTTAGGTTCATCACTGCATTAGCCTGGCAAGTGCGTTCCCACGCCATCGTTTCTAAACTAGGTTGACCTTTATTGCTTGCTCATGCATATGCTTGCTTCGGCGTTTTCATCTGCCTTGATTTGGAATTTTTTTATGTGCTCAGCGCGGTCCTCGTTAATGCTCGATCAGGCTCACTTTGTTGTCTCGCTTACTCTTTGTTGTTGCCAATGCAATGTTCTGAGCAATTTTGGTGATTAGTATTCGTTCCTGTTGTTGAGAGAACTCTACCATCCGAATGTTTTTGTCGTTCACTGGCAAAGATATTTGCTTCAGGCTGGGAGTGGAGGACTTTTCCCATCTTACCCCATAAATTGGAAGCAAGTAGAGAATGTCTCCATCGAGTTTTGGCCGGCTGAAGTGCGCGTAGTCTCTCGTCTTTTCCCCTTCAGTTTCCTTCCACCTAGGCGACCTAGCTACTTCCATTTAAATATACGAATGTTTCAATTCTTTAATCGCGGAGATGATTTCATTGCTGTCCAATCGTTGATTATTTTTGTTATCCTCAAGTAAGTGGAGTGTGCTTTTTATGCATTCTTGTCCACCTAACCCGCCAAGCGATGTTTCTGCTCTGTTTCTCTGCATGTGCTGGCATTTGCATCAGGAGAACATTGGATTGGTAAAAGAAAAAGTGGGAAATGAAAAGAATTATAAAAAGAAAATAGGGAGTAGTTTAGTATGGGCGGGTGAACTAGTGGGAAGGGAGAAGAACTAAAACAGGAAAAAAAAAGAAAAAAGAAAAGGGAGAGACCAAGGAGAGAACTCGCGAGGAAAGGAGTGGGCAGATTTTGAGTGCCCGTCCCCATTTGTCGCGGATGAAGATGAGGCGTGTTTTGCCTTTTGGTTTGATTGTTAAATGCTGCGTGAAACCTCGGAGTCTCCAGACTCGAAACCAGCACTTTGAAATCTTTGACTGAAACAAAGATGCATTTTCTTGTATTCCTTTTTTTAATGTCGTAATACTTTCAAAGTGGGGTAGAAATTATTTGTTCCATGATTCTACCCACTTCAATGAGATACGAAATTATTGAAATTTTACATTTTTTATACATGTTTAATATAGTCCATAGACTATGTGAACTTCTTAATTCCGCATCTCTTCCAAGACCAGAACATTTAATAATTTAAAAGTTCAAGAACCAAATTGCATATTGAGCTAAAGTTTATGGATCATGTTAAACAAATTAAAAGTTTAGGAGCCGTATTGCATATTTAGTCAAGATTCAGATACCATTTGTGTCATTTTCCTTTTTATCTCTCATCAACTCCAATCTATGTGTTCACATATTCTTTGAAGGAAAACCAAAACCAACATCTAAAGGGGGAAAATTTCATGGAAAAACAAAAAGCTAAGAGAATCTCAATCATCGATCGCAATGACAAGCCTTGATTGGACTTGTTTTCCAATGATCACAGGTACCGGCACAGCAATGTGAGCTTGAAACTGATGAGCCAAGCGGAAGATGATAGATCTACAACCTCTGCGAAAGAAGACAATTTAAGAAGAAGCTTTTTAGCCTTCTAGTGGGAGATTTGAGAGTAAACACGGGGAGTAGAAAAAATATGGTGCAGTGAGGCTGTCAAAAGTTCAAACGCAAACCTGTTGACACTTAGGTTGGAGATTAATAGAGGCAAGTTCAATCAATCTCAAGCAGTCATAGCGGAGCTTGATGACTGAAGCACCCCATGTCAGCCGTGGTTGCAAGCTTAGTGAAATTAGAGTGGCCATAGCCCCAAGCGGTGATGGCGGGTGGCTGAGAGGAGTGGTTTTAGATTTTTAGCCTTTTTTTATTTAATTCTTATCCTTTTCTTTTTATCCTTCTTCTCTTTCGTTTTTCCCACGTGGCACCTATCTTCAAAAAATAATAAAAAGGTATTTTTCGTTAACCAAAATGGACAGAATTAACGAAACACTTTATCACATCAATTTGAGAAATTTTAGAATTTAATTATATATATATATCGGAGTACTATATGAGAGAACAAGGAAGTATAAACGACTAACAGATCTATATGAAAGCAGGGAAGGATGTATAACAAGGATGTATAACAATAAGAAAGCAGATAACAAGTAAATAACTTAAATAAAATCGCGAGAATTAAAAATAATATAAAGACCAAAGGCAATATATAAAATATAAAGTAAGAGTATGCATAAACAAAAACCAACCATGAAGGTGGTATGAACTTGTATTATATAAAGCTGAAAAGCTGAAATTACATGTATTGAGATGCAGAAACTTAGATGCAAAAACTTAAAGCATCAAGTCATCCACTAGGGCGGTAATCCGCACTCCAGGGAGTATTGATGTTTGTATTACAAGAAATGGTTAACCAACTATCATGTAAGTTGGTTACCCTGTAAAAACGATGTATATGAAAACTAACTTACTTTGAAACCAGGGGATACAAGGTAAGAGAGCTTGGAGATGGAAGAGATGAGGATGGAGATGGAAGGGATGAAGGATTACAAGTGAGAGAGAGAGAGAGAGAGAGAGAGAAGGAGAAGAGAGAAATTCAGAAAATTTCGGGTCCCTTTCTTCTATGTCGAGTGGGTGTATTTATAGCTAGTGCTACAGTGAAAATGCTACAGTGCTGAACAGTGTAAAGTGAACAGTACTGAGTGAACAGTGTATGAACAGTGTGTGTCTACTACGCTCCAGTGTGTAGCCTTTTGCGCCGTTTGTAATAGTAACTGCATGTGATGTCTTTTAATCTCTGTCCAGATTGATCCCGTAGCAATCATCTTCATTAGTGTTTCCACTATGATATGACTGGGAAGATCCGTCTTGACTGTTTTGAGATTTGGAAGATCCACATTGTGATTCTTCCGCTTCTGAGAGCATTGTCCTAAGAATGTTGCAGTATTCATCTCTGTTTTGGACTGCTGCAAGTCTTTGCACTTGCCATGGATTTTTCTGTAAAACGATGTATTTGATGGGGATGCGATTATTTGGGTTTTCGGCTATTTAGCCATGTTTTAACCGACTTCGGATCCTTGATCAAGAAATCTGAATCCATCCCACCATTTGGTTTTGTATTTTCGGACAAGTGTTGGTATACCCGGTTTTTGGATGTATTGTATTCAAATTCCCATGTCAAGTACCCACGAGATTCTGAATATTATAAAGAAATGCATAAGGCATGGGAACCTTATATCATGAGGTGTTGGTATGAATTGTTCACTGAAAATCTTGTATCCTTGTTTGACCGTGGGGTGTAATATTATGTCCAAAGGACCAAAGAGATCCCACCAGAGTCAAACCAGTTTGGTAAGCTTTGTCTTGGGAAGTTGTCTTTGAAGAATAATAACCAGGAGTGTTGGAAATTTGTATTACGTCGGAAAAAGACATTCCACCAAGCTTGTTGGTAGTCCCGGTATGTATATGAAGAGGAGTATGGTAGACTTTGAGTAAGTCTCGGTTTGGAACTTTCGGGTGTATGGGGTGAGGCTCCCCGAGTGTGAGAGGTGTATGACTTTTTACCGATGGATATAGTGGAATAAAGGATATTTTCTGTATTGGTTTTATCAGCAAAGTGAGTGAACCTTGCCGATTCATTTCCACTAAAATTTGCTCATAATAAGCAAGGGTTTTGTTTGTATTGTGTGGTTTGAAAAGCCAATTTTCGGAAAAATGTTTTCTGCAAATTTGATTGGATTTTTATCGAAGAATCCATCTTCCACAGTCAATATATTTTGAAAAGATGTTTTGGGAAAGAATTTTGATCTTTGAGAAAGAGGGGTTGCCTGGGCTTAATAACCACCTCATTCGAAATTCTTTTGTATTCCGCTTGTTTTTTGTGTAGCAAGCGGGGAAGGATTGTTACTTACTTCTATGGCACTTTGGATGGCTCTTTCTTTACGTTTTGTAAAGGTGGGCAAGTAACAATATTGTTTCCTTTGGAAGTATGTTGTCTAACCGATTGAGGGCTAGCATGGATTCGGATGTTATGGGTTCTATTGTCAAAGGTGATTCTTTGTATGAATGTTTGGTTGTTTTACGCCATTTGGAGCCATGTTTTGTGGATGTTAAGCCTTTCGGCTTTGGTGGTGTATTGGAGGGCTCGGGCAGTGGCTTTGCCTTTGCCTTTGTCTTTGTCTTTTTGGGTCTTGGCATATTGGTATCCCCTGTAAAAATTCTCTTGTGAGAAAATCAGGCAATGAATTTGAAGAACCATTTATAAATTCTATGTCAAAATCGAATACGAAAGTATGGCTTGCCATCCGGCAAAAATTTGTTTTGATGCAACATTTAAAACGTCTTTTTGTAAAATGTCTTTGGCTGATTTGCAATCAATTCTCAAGAGAAATTTTTGATTTAATAAATCTCCTTGGAATTTTGATATAGATAAAACTATAGCAAGTATTTTTTTTGATTGTCGAATAATTTTGTTGAGTGGAATTCCAATGTTTTGATATAAATTGAATAACTTGTTCTTTGTTGTTATTGACTTGTTTGAGAATACCACCATAACCTAATTCGACGCGTCTGTTTCTACTATTTTGAAAGTGGAGGGGTCGCAAGATGTAAGCATGGTATATCTTTTACATGTATTTTTATTTGTTTGACAATGTCTGTATGGACCGAAGTCCAGGGTGGAGGATCCTTACGAAGCCTTTGATGTAAAGGTTTGCAAAGGATATTTATATTGGGAAAGAAATCTAAAATATAATTGAGACTACCCAAAAACCTTTGTAATTGAGTTTTGTCTTTAATCTCATCTGGGAATTTATCAGTAAAAGAGATTGATCTTTCTATGGGAGTGATGGTGCTTAAATGGATGTAATGACCTAGAAATCTAATCTTGGTCTTGAAGAGTGCAATTTTAGTAGGGGAGACTACAAGACCGCTTTGTATGATTATTTTTATGAAAGTGGATAAATGTTTGAAATGTTGTTCTATATTGGAAGAGAAAACTAGAATATCATCTATATAGACTATGATGTATTCTGAATAAGGATTGAAAATCTCGTTCATAATTCTTTGGAATTCGAAGGGGCATTTTGAGGCCGAATGGCATAACATTCCATTCATATTGGCCAAAAGGTACCGTAAAGGCTGTCTTGTATTTATCCTTTTCACTAACTTGTATTTGCGAATCCCGATTTCATGTCAAATTTAGAAAATATTTTTGATCTACAAAGTCTATTCAATAAATCTTTTTTATTGGGTATAGGGTATCTTATCCATCTAAGGGCTGTATTAAGACGTTTGTAATTAATAACTAACCTGGGAACTCCTCTTTCTAGTTCAGCATTTTTATTAACATAAAAAGCAGAACAACTCCAAGGTGATTGGCTTTTTCTTATGAGTTTTTCTTTAAGAGATCTTGTATTTCTGCTTGACAAAATTTTAAAACTTCTTGGTTCATTTGTGTTGGTCTCGGCTTTGGTAGGAATTTTGTTTTCAGAAAAATCATGTTCATAAGGTAAATCGACGATATGTTTCTTTCTTTCCCAAAAGGCATTAGGTAGAACATATAGTTTTTTTCTATGTGTTTTTGAAGAGAGGCTATTTTTCTATGATGTTTGGTTTTATAAGATTTTCTTCTATTCTTTTGAACTCTAAATCTTCTTTTAAAAATTCAAGCTGGTTTTCTTTGTCTTTTATGAGGCAATTTATTTCTGAAATGGAATGTTCTTGTAAAATATTAAGACTTCTTTTTTGCGGTTTTGTTATGAAATTGAAAGTGATTTTTTTGTTTAAAGCATGAGTTTCTATACCTTCATTAGTAACGGCAAAGGGTTGAATTAATTGTATAAAGGGTGTTCCAAGGATAACTTGTTGTCTCATGTTTTTAACTAAAAGAAAAGATGTTTTGTAAGACATTTGCTCTTTTATTATTAAGGCTTCGGGTAACTTGTATTGTATATTCAGTTTGTCTCCTGAGGCTGATTTTAAGGACTCGAAGTTTTGTCAAAGTATCTTGTTGGAACAAGGCCTTCCTTGATACAATTGAGGTCAGCCCCGTATCAAAGAGTGCCGTTGTTTCAATAATATACTCATTATTGATTTTTATCTTAATGTTTATTATCCATTTTCTAGAAGTGATTTCGTTAGCAACATAAGAAAGGCCGGATCGAGGTATCGGGGTACTAGTGATTTCATTTTGGTCATCAAAGTTTGATTTTCCTTTTATGACAAGAGACTTTATATCAGAAATTTCTTGTTTCATTTCTGATTGAGTTTCTTTTAAGGCTTGTATTTCTAATTTTTGTTGTTTTATTTCGTTTTGGAGGTCATTAATATTTATAGGTCTAGCGAGGTTTTTGTTTCTATTAAGAATGTCTTTAAGATTGTAGGAAGTATTAGGCTTGGAAGTAATATTCATAGAAGAGTGTAGTCTATCTAAGTATTCTTTTCTGGCTTCGGGGTCGAGTATTTTGTCAGCAGTGCTGAGAAGGAATTCTTCTTCTTTTGTTAAGACGTTTACTTCAAGAGTAGATTTTTCTGGAGAAGCGTCTTCATATTCGGAATCAGAAGAGGAATCTATCTCATTAATCGAAGACCTTCTTCCTCAAGAAATTCATCGAAGAAGTATCATCATTTTCTATGAAGATGTTATTTAATTGATTAAGAGTATTGTCATCTAAAGAAAGTTCATTCAATTTTTTATTAATCCTACAATATTTTGAAATATGACCTTTTCTACCACAAGAATAGCATTTGATGTCTTTAAAATTTTTTCTATCGGAATGAGGTCTATTTTGAGTATTCGATGTCTTTGTTTATTCCTACGAAAAGGAGGTTTGTTGTGATGTTTCCTTGTTTCTTTTTCGGGAGGACAAGTTCCCTTACATTTTGATTTTGTTTTTCATTATAGGAGGGGTCGTATTGAGCACAAAAATCTCCTAGACTCCTATTGGTGAGGGATTGTTCTTCCTTGAGTTGTCTTTGTAATTTGATTGTATTACACATTTGTGTTCCTTGTCTATAAACATAGGAGACTATTTCTCCATAAGAAAAGGAGATCATAAGGAATTTGACCATTTGTATTCTTCTCTAATTTTATCTCTAACTTGGTCACCTATAATCCGAGGTAAACCGGCTAAGAATTTTTCTTTCCAAAAGGTTGATTGCATCGGATCTAATAAGAACCCTTTAAAGGAAAAGCTCTTTGTATTCTCTAAATCGTCCTAAGGATTTGCAACGCATATTGGAAAGGAGATCTTGGTTTCTATCCCTAATATGTGAAGGATCTCCTACAAAGTGTTGTGAAATGGAATAGATAAGGGTATTGACCGCATCTTGGATGAGATGACCTTGATCATCATCCATGCGTTGGCCAAAATCATCTACCTTATAAGCAGTTAAAATTTGTGTATTTTGTTCATCTGTGAGGTAGTTATCCCACCAACCTTTTAGCTGTCCGGTGAATCCAGCTACTAAAAGATTAGCAACAAAGCATGGTCGAAACATCTTGCTGTGTTTTGTAGGCATTAGCAAGCATCACCATGTTGTTAAGGATGTTCATGACATTGGTTTCGCAACACCATCAATGTTCCATTCATAGATGGCGTCGGGAGAATATTTATTCTGTATTTTTGCGATGATTCTTCTTGGGCAATGTCTGGTGGGGTAGCTCTACTATAATAAAGCTTCTGAGGTTGTCTCCAATTGAGTCTGTTAATCTCATTGACTGACTCATTATCAGGATTATCAAAAGGTTTGGTTAGGGTATTAATGGTGGGTTGGTCTGGAGTGTCTCTAATGATAAGATTCTGGAATTTAGGAGTGTCTAGTATAGGATCAGGTTCCAACTTTGATTTTCCTAAGAGTTTTTTCTTTTGTTCTATGGCTTTGGCAAACTCTGAGCTAAGATTTTTTGGAAATTCAAAGGCTTTAAAAATGGGTTTTTTGAGAGTGTCAACTTGTGGTGTAATAAGTCGAGTGGGATTCGGAAGGTGGATTCTATCCTATTCAACTGTTTTCCTATGGTTACTAAATGTTGATTAGTAAAATTGTTTTGTTCAATAACTTTGTGGATGTAGAGAGAGTCTCCTTTATCGGAAGTCTAAAAGGAGTAATTTGTAACCTCGCTATCTCCATGCTGTATTTTTATTCTCCTAAGGGGTGGATGATTGGATTCTATGGTTTCACCATTATCAAGTTTCCACTTATAATGATGATCTAAAACAAATATTTCTTTTGGTTCGAGGAATTGTTCTTCTAACCAATCAAAGAAAAATATATGGACTTCATATTCATATATGTAGTCGTAATATTTTTGTTTGATGTATTTTGCTTTATCAGCAAAGGTTTTGAAGAACCATTCTCTGATTTGTTTGTTGTTTTCAAAATTAAATTCTTTATTAAGAAAAGTTTTGTTTGGCTCAAAATGTTTTTCTAAAACATTAAGCTCGGCATCTATCATTTGCGAATAAGTAGGAGAATGATGAGGAGAGTCTCGTATTATCTACGGCCGGTTCGGTTGGTTCAGCTGATTTTGTTGATAAATTGGCCCGGAAATTCCCGATCTATTATCTAAACCACTAATTTCTGGTTCAAGAGGTGTCTCATGATTACTTCTACTGGTGGAAGGAGGTAAAGGTGTTGTACCTCTTGTGGGAGTGTCTCTATGTATACTAGGAGGAGGAGTGTTTCTATGTGTACTAGGGGGAATGGTGATTATAGGAGGAAGAGTAGGATTAAGATCTATGGACCTTGTATAGGAATTATGAAAAGAAGGACTAGATCTTGAATCGAAAGATCTTCTGGGAAATCTAATGGTCACTCTTCCTTTCGGGTGTTGAATGACATTAGTAGGGTCTGTATTTTGAACCACTTGTTGGGAATTTGGTTTTCTAATTCCCATTGTTAGTAAAGTAACTTGGTTCCAATTAATAGACCTAGGGATTGTCGTATTTGCTCTAGAAATGTCAGTTTGGAGAAGAAGTGTTTCTCCCCGTGGACTATGTTTGAAAGCATTTTCTCCAAAAGCAGAGGACATGGCTTTATAATGGATTCTATAGACAAGCGCTAAGGGAATAGATCCATCTGCTACTTTATAATTATGGGTTTTGATTTGGAGTGTTAGAGCTCTAAGAATGTTCTTGTCTTTAAGGGAAACTGAGAAATTGGGATAACAGTCAAAATGTATAGGTCCTTTGCAGAGACTTGTCTCTACTGGTGCCAAGAATAGATTCATCATAAATTAAAAGACGTGAATCACGTAAGACTAAGAGAATGGAAGTATTAAGCCCTTCTTTAGTAAGAGGTTTGACTCCTACTTGGACTAGTCCTATATGGATGTAGTTGTATTTTTGTTTGTGCTTTAGAATGGACTCTTTGTTCAAAAGATGTATTTTTCATAAGAATTAGAAAGAGGAACATCTCTTTCTTGATAGTTATGACATAGTCTGATTTTTTGAAAAACTTCAATTTTGATTGCTTGTATATTTCCTTAAGCTGTATTTTAGGAATTTCCCAATTTTCTATAGATTTGTTGAAATCTTCTATCCTTACTTCTTCTCTATGTATAGGACTGGGATCCGAGTCCATTTGTGATAGAGAACTAGAGGAAGATGTAGATCTTCTATGTAAACTCATACTTAAGATCGGTACTATTCCTTCTTGAGGCAGTTCAGAGCTAAACCAACGGTCTAACAGCCACTCAGGGACTTACGGCCTGGACCACTCTGTAGAAACAAGAAGGATGCCAACAAATGGCTCTCGATCTAAGAGTATGTTTTTACAAAGACTATCTACACTTTCCTGATGGCTCTGATACCATACTCTTAGATCGAGAATGTTCTACAAAGACTATCTACAAAGACTATCTATATTTTTGGAATGTTCTAGACTTCTTTATATATTAGTATATATTTTTGGAATGTTCTAGACTTCTTTATATATTAGCTTTCTAGCTAGTGATTATTCTAAAAAGAATGAGATATCAAGTTTTTCTGTTCAAGAAGGTAGGCATAGGTGTGGTTCTTTCTCCTCTGTAAGAGCTTCTCCTTTGGTTGGGAGCTTTCCCAGCATCATGATGATGTTTTCTTTCAGTTACCTCCATGATCGTCGTCCCCCGTTCTTCTCGATCATCCGTAATCCTTCTGTATTATCACTAGTTATTTCCATCTGCTTTCAGTTTTAGTTAACAAGTCTATTTGGCATTGTTTCATTGCCCCAGTTTTCCCAGCACTACACACTGCCTCTATCAACTGTTCGACAATATTTCCGAGTTGATTCTCTGCTAGTCCATTAACTTTTTTTCTCATTGCACGATGGCTGCAGAGTTTCCCTTAACAAACCCAAGCATCTCTGGCGGACGATCTTCTGGGGAATCATTTGTTTGGCGCAAGCTGATGATAAGGAAGCTGAGAAGGTTTTGACGGAAAGCAGTTTGTCGGAGAAGAAGTTCAGTCGAGTTGCTTGGCTAATGTTTTAAGGAAAGGAGCCTTCAAATGAGAAGATGTAGTTGGGCTCGTTTCATGGTCGGCACCAAGATAAAAATATGTGGAAGAGAGAATTGCATAATTTCTCTCTATTTAATAATGAAAAATACATTAACCTACTTATAACCTTTACAAGATGACTATTTAATGTAACATGATATTATAATGTCAATTATAATCAATCAAGATAAATCAAGAATATGTACAATCAAATTTAGATAATGCATAATTTTAAGAGATATAAAAAAATCATCAAATTTAATTATATTCCAGTTGTTTCTAACAATATTAATAAAACAGAATAATAAACATGACATATCGATCTCCTTAGGCTTCATAAATATGATTTGGGTCACGTGCCTAGTATGACATTTAAGAGAATTAAATCATCACTCCCCTCGGTATATGAATATGATAACAATGATTACAACAACAATACTAATAAGACTAGATATTCATTTTTTTTAGATCCCACAGGACAAGGAATTTTCGCACCACCTGCCGCTCATCTTCCTTGCCTCGTGCTCATGACTCTGAGCTCTTTTGTCCTCGTCACTTGTTCGTCCCTTAATCTCTCCTCAAGCCGCAAAAACGCGATCCAGGAGCTCCTTCATGGCCAGAATCCCGCGAAGAAGCTCAGAGGTCTCTTCGATGCTCACTCTCAAACTGGCAATAACACAGGGCAGTCCTTGTTTGAGGAAGATCTGGTCGTCAACATCCTTGGGTCGTTCAGCAACACCCAATCCCTGTCGAGCGGTTCTGAGTCCTACGAGGTCTTGCAGGTCCCGACCAACGCCTGTATCAGGTCCGAAGACTCCGAGGATAGTGAGAGTATCAACACCCCGGTCTCGAGGTAATTAAGGGCCAAAATTCGTTGTTTTGTTTTGCTGACTTTGTCTGAAAAGTTAATTATCTATCTAAGTGGAGTTTCGCTTAATTCAAATAACCTATGAAGTTTCTTTTTGGGAAGAACAATTACATATAATGTGAGGATCGCATGTTTGAAATGATAATGTGAAGATCTCTCAAAATTTAGGAAACAGATGAGACATGAAAAGATCTTTTCGCTGTTCATATGATTTTGGGACACAACTTGACAAATCATGATTGGATTATAATGAGCTTGTCTAGCTTGAGAATAGAATTTTTTTTTTTTTTGTTATTTCATTTATTTTGTTATTGGACAGAGGATGAAAGAGGTTTTATATTGAGGTAAATTATATACGTGGGTCTAGGTAATTCTAACATGAAATGGAAATTACTCATTTTTGTGTAGAAAGACTTCAGATACATGGACTAGACTGGACCAAGATTTGATCAACGATGGGCACCGATGGAAGACATATTGTCGGAAATCGATTATCAACTACAAGTTATTTTCATGAGTTTCTCTTATATATTTTCTTTCTTTTCTCATTAGATAAGATATACCCAAGGATCTTAATAATTCTAACATGAACTGGGAATCACTTAATTTTTTTTTGCAGAAAGATTACGATTATGCAGTCAAGGCTGGACCATAATTCAATCAACAACGGGCACCAATGTAGGAAAAATGGTCAGAAAGAGATCCTCAACGCCGAATTCCTCAGGTGCTTCACAGATGATAAACATTTTCATAAATATCTCATATATATATATATATTGAGAAAAATATTGTATGAAGTAGAGAGAAATCAATTCTTGCTTGATGTCTAAAACAAATATTATGTGGGATCTTAACAATAAGATATGTTTAAAATAAATAAGAAACGCATCTCTGTGTCAACGTGGCTAATATGTATCTATGCTTCTCTCATGATGAACAATCAAGCAAATTTTGTTACTGGTTGTGATTAAAGCTGCGTTTGTGGGGCACTTGCAGCCAGTACTACAGTTGCGCTCACAAGATCGACCAGGGATGTCAAGCGACCAAGCAGGTCCAAAAGATACAGGATGACCCACCCCTTTACAGGACCGTATACAAAGGCCTCCACACTTGCAAGATTCTCAAATTTCCCCCGCCCATCCTGGACTTTTCAAGCGCTAGGGACGACTCTATCCCCCAAAATTTCAACACTAGCCTCATTGCCGAACAAGACGACGACAACGACGACAACCGCCCCATCTTCTCCGACTTTCTTTCAGTAAATCATGAGCAAAAGTTGCCCAAAAGCTGTGTTTGGGGGGCACTTGCAGCAAGTACTACAGTTGCGCTCACAAGATCGACCAGGGATGTCGAGCGACCAAGCAGGTCCAAAAGATACAGGGTGACCCACCCCTTTACAGGACCATATACCAAGGCCTCCACACTTGGAAGATTCTCAGATTTCTCCCCCCCATCCTGGATTCTCCAAGCGCTAGGGACGACTCCGTCCCCCAAAATTTCAACACTAGCCTCATTGCCGAACAAGACAACGGCAACAACCGCCCCATCTTCTTTGCCTTTCTATTGGTGAATTGTGAGCAAAAGTTGCCCAGGAAGGATGATCTGAACTCCCATGGCTACTGCCCCGACAACAATAGCAGCAACAACAATCAATCCGCATCATCCATTTAATGCTGCATTCAAGTCTGCCGGGGAGATCTCCTGTCGTCAGTTCAAGGGGATGTGAATTTTAGGTCTCACAGTTTTGATATGACTGTGGGTTCTGAGTTTGATGATTTGTCGGATTATGAACTTCAATGTTGATTTTGGTGTAGTTTTGTTGATTAATGTGAGAGGTGTTTGCTGGAATGAGTTTCCTTCAAATATTTATCCTATACGGCGGTTTGCTCAGGAGAAAAAGGATACACCGAATACACTTGACTTTCAGAAAAGTAGGTTACGACGGCTAAAAACAATATTACGACGCCTAAAAATATTTTGAAATTAGGGGGTTTTACATATCGTCTAAAGATTCCCTCAGTTTGAGTCCTTGAGGAGCACCGAATACGCTTGACTTTCAGAAAAGAAGGTGCAAATATGCATTTTTAATCAACTCAAACTTACACAGTAAACTTCGCTAATTATCTGCAAATAAAAATGTATTCTGCAGCTTACTGACTCTATATTGATTAACATGAATTGATTACATCGAGGGCCAAGAAACAAAATGTTCTATGATCAAAATATACTAGAGCATTACATATCTAACATATACACACCCTTTTAAAATCTAAACCATCAACTATAGCTGTTGCATAATGGACACCTCTGATCCAGATGTTGAGAAATCAAGTGGATGTACAAGTAAAATAATCACTTTATTTTATATAAACAATATTGCAAACTCTTTACACACCACTCGCATACACCTCTCACACCTCACACGAACACAATTCTTGCACACACCCACTCACTTACTTCACTCTACACTCACGTCACCTACTCCACCCACTCACACACACTCACGTACACACTCCACTCACATCACACACTCCTCACACTTTTCACACACTCACACAAGGGGCAAGAACCCCTATTTATAGGGTGTCAAAGTCGGTGAGAACAATCTGGAGAGAGGGGGGAGAGAAAAATCTGGAGAGCGGGAGAGAGTTCTGGTGCGGCAGAGGGAGGAAGAGAGATCTGGAAAAATCCAGAGAAGGAGAGAGAGAGGCGGTGCTCCCCTTTTTTTCTGACACTCCCCCTCACCGACTACTCTCTCTTAGCATGGACATTGTGGTCATACCAAGTTGCCTTCGAAACTCTTCAAATTTTACAGCTCCTAGACCTTTGGTGAAGATATCTGCAACTTGATCATCTGTTTTGGCATACTCCATCTTTATCTCGTCTTGTAATACTTTTTCTCGTAGGAAATGATAGTGTACTTCTACATGCTTGGTCCTCGCATGGAAAACTGGATTCTCCGCTAAGCTTATGGCTGACATATTATCACAATATATCCGTGTAGGTTGATTTATTGGTTGATGGAGATCCTCCATTAGCTGTATTAGCCATGTACTCTCTTGTGCTGCCATTGCTGCTGCTCTATACTCAGCTTCTGTTGTAGATAGTGACACAGTTGCCTGTCTTTTGCTACACCATGACACTACTGCTGATCCAAGGCTAAACATATATCCAGTAGTTGATCGTCGTGTGTCACGATCTCCAGCAAAGTCAGCATCGCAATGGCCTACAACTTCACACGATGCTTCTTTCCTATACAGAAGCCCAAAATCAAATGTACCCTTTACATACCTTAGTATGCGCCTGACTGCATCTAAGTGGGGCCTTCGTGGCTTCTCCATGAATCGGCTTGCTACTCCCACTGCAAAGGCAATATCGGGCCGTGTTATGGTTAAGTAAATAAGGCTACCCACCAATTGCCTGTACATAGTTGAGTCTTCCAATTCTCGTCCTTCAATTGCACATAACTTTACATTTCCATCAATTGGAGTAGAAATAGGTTTGCAATCAAGCATCCCGAACTTGTCTAGGAGGTCTCGTGCATACTTCGCCGACATAGGAATAATCCTTCATTGGTCTTCTCAATCTCGAGTCCCGTGAAATGTTTTAATTCTCCAAGCTCTTTCATCCGGGAACCGCACCGAGAGGTTGGTTCTAATTTGGCATATTTCCTTTTCATTATCTCCAGTGATGATTAGATCATCCACGTAAATTAATACTATTGCAAGCTTGCCATCTTCGCCTTTACAAACAAGCTCGAGTCCATGGGGCTACAAAGTAGCCACTTTGCACCAGTAAATTCAGCAATCTTCCCATACCATGCTCTCGGGGCTTGTTTTAAGCCATAGAGGGCTTTCTTTAACTTACAAACATAATCTGGATGAAACTTACTTTTGAATCCATCCGGTTGCTCCATGTATATATCTCGATCTAGTTCTCCATGTAAAAAGGCATTCTTCACATCCATTTGCCATAGTTTCCACGACTTGCTTGCTGCAAGTGCTAGTAAGACTCGAACCGTGGTAATCTTTGCCACCGGACTAAAGGTCTCATCATAATCTAAGCCATACTTTTGAGAGAATCCTCGAGCAACTAGTCGTGCCTTATATCTTTCTATCGACCCATCCGGTCGAGTTTTAAGTTTATAGACCCATTTGCAAGATATAGGACGTACCCTTTAGGTCTCGGTACTAGGTCCCATGTTTCGTTTTTTTCTTAGTGCTTGTATCTCTTCCTCCATGGCTTTCCTCCATTCCATGTCTTGCGAAGCTTCCTCATATGTGGACGGCTCGACTACTCCGACATCTTCGCCGCTGCATTTGCATATTTGGGATTTGGTCTTCTTTGTCTTGTTGATCTCCTTAGTTGAGATTCCTCCTCTTCGAGTTCTTCCATCGACTTGGTCGGAACTCTTCGTAGTTCTTGGATGTACACCGTTCGCCATGGGCTCTTCGATTTTTCTGGTGACTGTGCTCCGACTTCTCTTCTTCCAATTTCATTATCATTTCCTTCTTCAATTGGCTGGCCTTTATCAATCTTGTCATTTTCTTCCATTCCTTCACGAATCTCTTCTTCAACTTGTTTTGAATTAGGTTGTGATGTCCACCAAGATGATAGTTCGTCGAACACCACATTATTGCCTGAGTCTGTAAGTTGTGCCACAGACAATAGATTCTTCTTCATTCCTGGCACATGGTACACATTTTTCAGTTCAATTTGATGCGAACTAAATCGGGGTGTCATCATCGTTTGGCCCACATGGGTAATCGGCAACCTTGAGTTGTCTGCGGTGACAACTACTCGTCCACCTTTGTACTCGCACATGTTTGATAGCTTGCCTTGATCTCCGGTCATGTGATTTGAGCACCCCGAGTCAACTATCCAATCTTCTTCATAATCAATCAATTTATCACTTACCGTGATGAGGGCCATCGCATCTTCTCGTTCCTCTATTGCAAAGGATGCTTGGAAATCCCACTCTTCTTCGCTATCATTTTCCTTGGATGCTGCGACATTTCCTTCAACTCTTTTGAATCGACAATCCCGGCAAAGTGACCTACTTTGCCGCACATGTAACACCGTCCATTACGCCTTCTATACTTCTTTTCTTCATTTTCGTCCTTATTGCGGTCTCGACGAGCTCCCCCTGGCCGAGGTCGAGTTCCTTCTATTCGCTTTTGCCATTCTCCATGACTTTTCCATGGTTTGCCATCTCTTGCACTTGCTCTATTTCTATTTTGGCCCTTGAACCCTCTTTTATTACTAAAGAGGGCATTTTCATCCTCCTTAATTGAGACCTTAGAAATTTGTTTATCTAAGGCTTCTTGGTTGGCCAATATATTCTCCAACTCGTTAGAGTTGGCTCATTTGCCCATCCACGAGTGGCCGTAACAATACCATTATATTCCGGCCTTAACCCGTGAATTATGATTCTTCTCTTTCTTGTCTCGAGATGGCATTCTCGGGATCTAATTTTGAAATTTCTTCGCAAATAGATTTAACTTTAGAAAAGTATTGACTCACCGTCATATTTTGTTGCGAGATTGAGAGGAGCTCGTTCTCCAAGCATTGTAACTTGGCATCGTTTGTCCTTGCAAACAGCGTCGCCAAGTTATCCCAGCCTCCTTCGGGGTCGCCGCACTCTTTATGTGTTGTAGTAATTCATCTTCAACAGTTACGGCAAGCACATAAAGAGCCTTACCCGAATTTATATTCCATTTTCTTAATTCGCTATCATTCGTGGGTGGGGTGGTGTTGCTCCCGCCAACAATATCCCACAAATCTTGACCTAGCAAGTAATATTGCATGCGGGTACTCCAATTATTATAATTTGAGTTGTTGAGCTTCTCGACGCCACTTACCGAACTTGAGAAATCCGCCATGGTGACTTGAATATAATGCCCCGCACTATACCAAGTAAGCCTGGTCCCGGACCAACCGACTTCACAATCCCATTGTGCACTCGGCGAACTCCGACGTCCCTCGCTTCTTCGCTCCTTGGCTCGACGATCCCCGACCGCCTTGCTCACTTACAATGGTCCCCGACCACTGTCTTCGCACGGCCTCCGACGACCTGCTCTGATACCAATTGTTGAGAAATCAAGTGGATGTACAAGTAAAATAATCACTTTATTTTATATAAACAATATTGCAAACTCTTTACACACCACTCGCATACACCTCTCACACCTCACACGAACACAATTCTTGCACACACCCACTCACTTACTTCACTCTACACTCACGTCACCTACTCCACCCACTCACACACACTCACGTACACACTCCACTCACATCACACACTCCTCACACTTTTCACACACACACAAGGGGCAAGAACCCTTATTTATAGGGTGTCAAAGTCGGTGGGAACAATCTGGAGAGAGGAGGGAGAGAAAAATCTGGAGAGCGGGAGAGAGTTCTGGTGCGGCAGAGGGAGGAAGAGAGATCTGGAAAAATCCAGAGAAGGAGAGAGAGAGGCGGTGCTCCCCTTTTTTTCTGACACCAGAGGTCCATAAATATATAAGAAAGCTCTCCTCCATTGAAACACTTGTCCACAGTACATAATCTCAAATACAACTTTAGAGGTGAGTCTACTTGGACGGTCCTTACATGCATCAAAGCAGTGTTTGACCGTGAATCTCACAGTTTTAATCACAGCATCAACAAGAGGAAGAGACTGAATGCAGCTTGGAGCTCCTGGCTCTCCACTGATAAACTTAGCAACTCCAAAGTAACTTCAACCAATAGTCACGAAAATCACTTCCGTTAGCGGTCTGCTTCAACCAAGACAGTTTAACATTCCAATTGTCAATGCTTCGATGAATGAAATGCATCTGCAAAATGTGAATTCGATGAGAACCACTGCACTTGAAAAAAGGTTGAGTTTTGGATTCACCATGATCATCACAAAACTGCAAGCCAGGAATGAACAATCTGAAGCAATTAATCCTTCTTTCTGCTTCTAACAATACCAGCTCCAGTCCTAATTTGACGAAAAAGACTTGGAATCACAATGCTTGACCCACCACATGTTTGACCCGTCTCCAATGTTTCACGCTAGCTAGGTTGAATTTGTATTCACCAAATAAATGTAAATATTTTCACCGACCTTATGCAAAATATAGATCCTCATGCAATACATAGATGCTAGTGAATGTTGCCGATTCAAATTTGACGAAACCGAACATGATAGAATCATACAATTTCTCCTTTTTATGCCGACAAGTTATAATAATGTGTTCAGAGCTCTTTACATCTAACTAATTTCTATTATAGTGCTAATTCCATCCCCATTAAATTGAAGGAATGTGGAAGTTTAGTGATACCTAAGTAGTTGTTGACATGTTATGACTAAAATATCACAATTAGAAGTTAAAAAATCCAACACGGGCTAAGTTTGCTTGTCGTACGTGGATCTCTAGTCAAAGACCATCCTTGGCTCAGCTAGTGGGCTTCCATTCAACGCAAAGTAGAGAACAAAGATTAGAAGAGTGTCAATGTCAATGTACAAAAGTCCCAGTTATGCACTTATCGAACCAGTGAAAAATATTTCATATTCTATGTATTCCCCATTAGTTTGATAACAAAATTCGACATATAGTGAGTGTTAAAATCTCTGAATGCATCAGAAGAGCGTCAATGTCAATGTACAGAAGTCCCTGTTATGCAATTATTGAACCGATAAGAAGTATGTCATATTGTATGTATTCCCCATTTCAACATATTATGAGTGTTAAAATCTCTGAATGCATCATATTAACAAGGGTTAAAATTTACTTTCCAGTATCAAATTCAACTTATAAATCCATGTCAGATCATCATCTTCAAAAATTATAATTATCATTAAATCAAGCCAAAACAAGATGTTTCGTAGACTCATATTGTATTAAAACATTAAAATCTATTTTCATAAAAATGCTAGAAAAGACTGATATCATTTGGAGAAATAACTTTGTAACCTAACATGATTATTTTTAATCTTAGTGCAGAACTACAAATATGTTTTCGAGGTCCTACTATATGGTCACATAAGAAAAAAAGGAGAATGTTTTTGGCTAATTGACAATAATCGTCCTTTAAAATTCATAATTTTTGTTCATAACAGCAACTTATCCATCATGTATCATTTTGTAACCTTCTTTATAGAATATAATTTTTTTTTTGTCGTCGCAGATAATATAGATTCTATGATTTGTAATTGTCCAGAAAAACTAACAAGCTACCTAAGTTAATAGTATATCTCTTTTTCAATTAATTAATAAATTACCTAATGAATTGTAACTTTTATTTGACATCGGCGTAGTTTTCCATAGATAGTCGTAAGTTCTTTCAATCACACGGTTCGTAATTTTCCATGAAAATGAAAAATCTACCTAAGTTGATAACAAATTTTTTATGCTACTAGTAGTAAAATATTATTTACTCATTGGGAAAGTAGAAACTCCCTTCTTTTTCAGAAATTAAAATAAGAAAAAGGAAGCATCTCAGTTCCGTGGTACTTGTCAAGGCTCATTTTGCTCACATAGAGAGAGAGAGAGAGAGAGAGAGAGAGAGAGTCCTGCAGAGCCAAGCGCCGGTTAGGGCTTTTCTTCTTCTTCGAGGTAGCTCTAGTTTGCTTCTGCGATTCGATCGTCACCGTCGATTCTTCCGTCCACGACTACTTCAACGAAGCTTTCACCTCCCGCTCCAACGCCTTCTTCTTCCATGCAGGCAGTGAAGGCCTCCGTGCTCCGAGGTCTGCGATCCCACCTTCTTTGATAGCTCCTAATGCCACGACCAGCACCAAGGGGAAGTCCTTCATCAGGTACGGATTTTTCCATTCTCTACTCTGGCTGCGATTCAGCTCCAAGTGATTTTGGTGGTCTCGTCTCGTTGCCTTGGAAGTTTGCTGGTGTCCCAATGGATGAACCATCTTTGTTGGTTTCTGGGAAGTTATGCTGAAATGGTGAACACGTTTAATTTCCTAGGTTCTATCTGATTTACACACACATACAAATATATATACACACATATGAGAATGCCATTGAAGTCCTTAAAATGAAACACTCAAAATTGCCCACGTGTCATTAACAAATTTTATATGTTTCAATTTAAGTTTTTGGACTTAATTGCAATTTTTCAATAAAGGATTAAGACTTTATTAGAAATTAATGATTCAATTGCACTTTCTAAGGAGAGTTTGGGACTTGATCAAACCAATTGGGAAATTGCTTAATTATTTTCCGATTATTTCTAACAACTTTAATAAAACAAAATAACAAATATTATATAACGATCTACTTAGGCTTCATAATTATAATTTTGAGGTCATGCGCATAATATGAAATTTAAGAGAATTAAATCATCGCTCCCATGGATATACGATAACAATTATTGCAATAATAATATTAAGGGTCTATTTGATAATGTATCAAATAGTGTTTGATTATATTCTTTTGTTCCCGGAAAAAAAAAAATAGAAATCCGTTTAGTTATATTTTTATTCTCGGGAATAGATTTGGAACATAATTAAGAAATAGAAAAAAAATTATTTTATTGTTCTCCAGAACAACTCCAAAATCAAGCCAAATTATGTTCTTTTTTTCTTCTTTTCATTTTCTTTTCTTCTTCTTCCTCTAACCTAAGGCCGCAAAAATATAATAAAATTATTAAAATAGTACAATAAAATTATATTTAAAATATGATAAATTATATAATAAAATTAAAAATATATGATAAGATAATTTTATTAAAAATTAAAAGAGAAAATATAATAAAAATATTTAAAAATTATAAGAAATATCAAGTCACAAAAAAATTTAAGAGTCGTATTAAATGTAATTCTATCACGAGAATAGAAATTTTTTGTAGTTATCAAATATTTTTAAATGTTCAGAAACCCATGTAGATAATATAATTAACAAGAATCATTTTTAAATAGAAAATTATTTTCAGAAATAAAATAATTATCAAATTAATCCTAATAAGACAAGATATTCATTGTTTTCTAGATACCATGAGACGCGGAATGGTGGAATTTTCGCACGACCCTCCACCCTATATTCCTGGCCTCATTTCCGCATGGCCCGGAGCACTTCTGTTGTCCCCGTCAAAAAGCAGTCCCCCCCAATTTTCCTCCTTCGTCACCAAGCAAAGCACAAGACCTGTCTCATCGATGGAGCGTTCCGCTTGGCCTAAGAGCCTCTCGTCAAGCCGCAAGCACGCGATCCAGGATCTCCTCCATGATCAGAATCCCACGAAGAAGCTCAGAGATCTTTTCGACGCTCACTCTCAAACTGGCAATAACACAGGGCAGCCCCTGTTCGCTAATGATCTGTTCTTCAACGTCCTCAGGTCGTTTGGCAACTCCATATCTGAATCGATGAGCGCCGAGTCCGACGAGATCTTGCAGTTCCCGACCAACGCCTGTGTCAGGTCCGAGATCTCGGAGGGAAGTGAAAGCATCAAGCCTCCGATCCCAAGGTAAGCAAGGGCCAAAATTCGCGTCTTTTTACTTTTGACTTTGTCTGAAAAGTCATTTATCTATTTAAATGAAGTTTCCCCGCAATTATAATAACATATGTAAGTTTCTGTTTTGGCAAGTACATTTACATCAATGGAGCGTTTCGCTTGGCCTCAGAACCTCTCCACAAGCCGCAACCGCATGATCGAGGAGATCCTCCGAGCCCAGAAATCCGTGACGACGCTCCTAGATCTGTTCAACGCTCACTCCCAAGCTGGCAATAACATACAGCTGCCCTCGTCTGCAGAAGATCTGCTCGAAGACCTCAAGGAGTCGTTCGCCAACAGCCTATCCTTATTGGGGATGGCCGAGTCCGACGAGGTCTCGCAGGTCCCGACCAAATCCTGTGTCAGGTTCGAGGATTCTGATGAGGAGAGCACTAGTACCCCGGTCCCGAGGCAATTAAGGTCCTTTTTTTTTTTTTTTTTTTTTTACTTCTGACTTTGTCCGAAAGTAATTTATCGATTTAAGTAGTGTTTAACACAATGAAAAAAAAATATGAAGCTTCTTTCTGGGAAGAAATCACATGTTTGAAAATGACAATGTAAAGATCTCCCTTCTGCATTTAGTAGTTTAATAAAATCAAAATTTATCCTATTTTATGTTTGTTGTCTACTCAAAACAAGACAAAGTTAGATATAAAACGGATATAGCCCGAATAAAAGAAGTTTTACATGGAACATTGGATGAAAGAGGTTTTATATAGAGCTAAATTATCTATATTGGTTTAAGTAATTGTAACAAAAAAATGTAAAATTACTCATTTTTGCGCAAAAAGACTTTAGATAGATGGACAAGATTGGACTAGAATTTGATTTTCAAGTTCGAGTTACCAAGGTACCTCACAAATGATGCATCTATTTTCATTAATTTTTCATATATTTTTTTATTTGTTTTGTTATTTGTTAAGATTTATACATAAATCCTAATAATTCTAACATGAATTCGGAATTACTCATTTTTTGTAGAGGGACTTCGAATACATGGACAAGATTGGATGACCACGAATTTGTCTACGACGGGTACTCATGGAGGAAATATGCTCAAGAAGCGATTCTCAAGTCGGAGTTCCCAAGGTACTTCACAAATGATTTATCCATTTTCATTAATCTCTCATAAATAGGAGAAAATTAATTTATGAAGTAGAAAGAAATCTATTATTGCTTGGTGTCTAAAACAAATAATATTTGGGAATCTTTACAAAAAATCACGGCTTCAAATTAATAAGTATGAGAATATTTAAATAATAAATCATACATACATTTACTAGCTTAAGCTTTTGAAACAGTTAGTAGTCGTCCACAAAAATCTCACTATAGGAAACACATTCATCTATTGACCTGGCTAAATTATTTATGCTTCTCTCATGATGAACGATTAAGGAAAATGTGTTATTGCTTGTGATTAAAGCTCTATCTGTAGGAACTACTATGGGTGCTCTCACAAATTCGACCAAGGGTGTCAAGCGACCAAGCAGGTCCAGAAGATAAAGGATGAGCCGCCCGTCTACAGGACTATATACCAAGGGCACTGTGACATCCAGATTTTCGGATTTTAATTTGACTGGATAATTAGAATCCTGTCTCATCGCTCGTCAATTTATTGACGGTCCGAAATTTCAAGAAAGAAATTATCGGAAAAAAAGTGAAGACCAAAAGAAAATAGAAAGGAAAATTAAAGTAACTAAATATGCATTTTCCTTTCCCTTTTTCTCTCTCTTTTCCTCTCCTTTTTCTCTCTTTTCTCTCTCTTCTCTCCCCTTTTCTTCCGTGCGATTTCCCCCCAACCGACCTCTCTCTCTTCTTTGACCGGTCAAAACCCCACACCCTTATCTTCTCTTCTCTCTCCTCTCTCTTCTTCCTTCCCGCTCACGATAGAACCAGCTTCTTTCTTCTCCTTCTTTTCTTCGCGTGCGAACCAGGAGCCTGGAGCCTGGAGCAAAAGCAGCGCAGCTCGTCGTCGCCACCGTCCCGCCGCCGCGCCGCGCCCGCCGCTCGCCATCGTCCCGCCGTCCCGCCGTCCGTCGCTCGCTGCAGCGCTTCCCCCGAGCGGACCCAGCTCTGTTCGCTCCTGTGCCAGCCCCGTCCGGCCACCTCCGGCCACCGCCTAGCCCCGCCGGACCACCCTCGCGTCCCCCTCGCCCTCCGCCGGCCTCCCCTCGCCGCCCTAGCCGCCGGAGCGGCCCCGATCAGCCCCGTCCAGCAGACCCACGGAGTGGGTATCCAGCACTTCGGGCCCGCTTTTGGGCCGTTTCCGGGCCCCGGATCCGTGAGTCGCTTTGGGGACAATCGTTCCTCGCGTCGCCGCCGATTTGGTGAGTAATCTCACTAATCATGGATTAGTTGGCTAATTATGCTTAAGGTTGGTTTATTTTTAATTAATTATGTTTAGGTTGTTAGATTAGAATAAATTAGCAATTATTAGTCAATTGTGATGCGATTTAAATAAATTGATTGCGCAATTAGCAAGTAGACGTGGTCTACTATTTATTGAAAGTATCTCGGGAATTTTCCGACCCCTAATCGGGCTTCAATTTGGCGATTCGGGCCTAAGTGAGATTTTTGGGCATTTAAATATTAATTTTCGGAATTAAATTAAATAAATATTTATTTTCCGAAAATTCAAGGGAGAAGATCCGTGACCGGAAAATTATGCTGATGACCGTGGTGAAGTCCGTTTATTTAATTGGACCTTATTTTGAGCTAAACAGAATTTTTAATATTAAATAATTAATTTTCGAAATTAATTATTTATTTATTTATTTTTCGGAAATTAAGTTTGAGATGGCCGACGACCGAAATCTCGTGCTGATTGTCGTGGCGCAGTCCGTTTATTTATTTGAGCTTTGAATTGTGCCAAATTGATTTAATTGTGGATATTTAGGATATGTTCCTAAATTGATTATTTGGGTAAATTGAGTACGAATTAAGGTTGTGAATAATTACTTTAGAAATGGGATGAATCATCATGAAAGGCATGGGGCTTGATGATTAGATATATCACCTCGGAGAATGCACATGGCCAGTGACGAAGTATGTCGCCTTGGAGAATGCATGTGGCTCGGTGATTAAGTTTGGCATCTAAAGGACACGTGGGCTCGGTAATTTGATACATTACCTCGGAGAATGCACGTGGTCCCAATGAGTACATTTGGCATCTAAAAAGACACGTGGGCTCGGTAATTTGATGCACACTCGGAGAATGCACGTGGTCCCAATGAGTACATTTGGCATCTAAAAGGACACGTGGGCTCGGTAATTTGATGCATTACCTTGAGAATGCACGTGGTCCCAATGAGTAAATTTGGCATCTTGAAGAGACACGTGGGCTCGGTGAGTGACTTGCCGCATCGCCTCGGAGAATGCACGTGGGCTCGCGATTCAAAATGGCATTTTAAAGGGCACGTGGGCTTGGTAAATTAATGCATTACCTCGGAGAATGCACGTGGCTCGGTAATTGGTTTTATCAATTGAGTCTGTATAGCAATAGCTTGAATGACCGGGAAATGGTTAGGCTGTTATGAAATCGACTAGGTCGATTGATCATTGCTTTAATTTGATGTCGTGGATTGATTGACTTATTGGAAATGACCGTGAGTGGTCTTGTTGGCTTGTAATCGACTATGTCGATTTGATCGATGTTTCGATCTGTGAAATGATTATTTGGGTGCCTATTGTGAATTGTACTGACTTGCGGGTGGGATCGATGCTAAGGTACGTCTTCGACCTATGCGTGTTTAGGCAGCCTTTAGTATAATGGTTTACTAATCGGGCTTAGTGGGGTAGAACTCGCTGAGACGTAGTCTCGTCCCAGTTTGGGGAAAAACATTTCAGGACCCCGATGAGGAGCTGATGAGGAGGAGTCTAAGAAGGAGAACTCGAAGGTGAAACTTGAGGAGAATGATTTTTGGAAGAAGAAGATAATCCCAAGAGAGGCCTTGAGTATGGCCTGGATGGGCTGAGAGTTTATCTTCTTTTGAGATCTCCTTTTTGATATGAATAGTTATGAAGTGGTTTGTGCTTTGTATAAAAGTTTGGTTATAAGTTTCAATATGAAAAATATGGCCCTGCTTTTCTATCCCATTGTTTTATTGTCTGGGGATTTATAACTGCTTCCGCATGTGCTTAATAATTGAAAGGGTCGGCGATACATTGTCCTGGGATATCGCATTTTAAAATCGACCAAGTAGAAGGATGTGTGCGAGTCCGAGGATCGGGGCGTGACAGGCACCACACTTGCAAGTAGGGGTAAACATGGTTTTATGGTAGAACTTGAAACTTGGAACCTAAGAACCGGACCAGTGGGAAGCTATCCGGTTTCAAGTTCCAAGGTATGTATGGTATGTTCCAAATCCTAAAAATTGGAGAACCTATTTTGATGGGTAAATTCCAAATTCTACATAAGTGAAACCTAAAACTTAGAACAAGTTTTTGTATTTTTCTTTATTTATGTCTTCGTGTGATCCTACGATATTTCATTGCATCAAATGATGAGCGTATAATATGAAAACACTAGTTTGAGCTTCTATTTTACGACTGAGACTCTTATCATATTAATGTTTTATAGTTTTCATGTGTCTAAATATAATTTGTGGTTAATTGATTGTAGCAACAAGTGGTAATACTGCAATCAGTTAATTAATAATACACATGTAACCTAGTAGACCCTGGGACCAATCATGAAATCCGTGACAAGATAGATTCAAGTTATAGGGTATGTAAGGTACATTCTAAGTTCCAAAAAATAAAAAACTTGCTTTGATGAGTAAGTTCCATAGTATAAATGAAACTTATACAGAACCTGAAATCATCTACCCCTACCCATGAGAACTTCATCCTCAAATCCCCCTCACTCATCTTGGACTCACCAAGCCCTAGGGGCTCCTCCATCCCCCAAAGTTTCAACACTAGCCTCATTGCCGAACAAGACGACGACAACACCGACCCTATCTTCTTCAACTTTCTATCAATGAATCATGAGCAAAAGTTGCCAGTGGGCATGATCTGAATCCCCACGGCCACGGCCATGGCCATGATGACAGTAGCAAGAACAACAATCAATCCACATCATCTGATTACTACGCTCCACATCATCCGATTATTACGCTTCTGCCGAGGAGATCTAAACCCTGTCCTCAGATCAAAGGGATGTGATGCTTAGGGTCTCATAGCTTTGATATGGTTGTGGGGTCTGAGTTTCATGACCTGTTAGATTATGAATTTCTATGTTGAATTTGGTAGAGGTTTCTTGATTAATATGGGAGGTGTTTGCTAGAATGAATTTCCTTGAAACTAAAGGAGCAAAAGGAGCCATATAATTGCTAGTGTAATGAAAATGATTCCTATTATTGTGAGCTAGCCTTCTTTTGTCTAAAAATATTTTGTAATTACGGGCTTTTTTATATCCTCTAAAGATTCTCTCAAGTTGAGGAACACCAAATACACTTCATTTCCAGAAAAGAAGGTGCAAATGTGCATCATTGCAATCAACTCAGATTTACATGGTAAACATCACTAATTATCAGCAAATGAAAATTTATTCCATAGTAAATTGACTTTATATTGATCAACATGAGCTGATTACATCAAGGACCAAGAAGCATAAAGTTCAAATTCTATGATCAAAATGTACTAGAATGTTACATATCCAACATATGCACACACTCTTAAAATCTAAATCATCAACGATTGCTGCTGCATAATGGACGACATTGATCTAGAGGTTCGTAAGTAACTTCTCCATAGCACGTAATTTCAAATGCAACTCAAAAGTGATTCTACTTGGACGGTCCCAACATCCTTTGAAGCGGTGATTGACTGTGAATCTCACAGTTTGAATCATAGCATCAACGAGAGGCAGAGACTGAATACAGCTTGGAGTTCTGGCCCTCCACTGATTAATGCGACGCCTCCAAAGTAGCTTCAAGAAACACCAACGAAAATCCCTTCTCTTAGGAGTCTGCGTCAACCAAGATAGTTCAACATATCAATTACCAATGCTTCAATGAATGAATTACATTTGCAAAATGCGAAACCAAATCAAATGAGAACAACCGCACTTCAAAATAGGTGAGATTTGGATTCACTATGATCATCACAAAACTGCAAGCCAGGAAATGAACAACCTCCTACAAAGCAATTTATCCTTCTTTCTACTTCTATGATTCCAGCTCCAGTCCATTTATTTTGACGAAAAAGACCTGGAATCAATATGCTTGATTGATCAGGTATCGGTGGGTCGACTCACATGAAGAATGCACATGGTTGGATTTACATTGTAGAAAGAAAGGTCAGAAATCACAATGCTTGACCTGTCTCCAATGTCTCACGCTAGCTAGGTTGATTTTGCAGTAAAAAATAAATGTGAATGTTCTCACCGACCTCAGTACAAATATAGATGCTAAAATCAAATGTTGCTGCTTCAGATTTGACTAAACCGAACACGATAAAATCATACAATTTCTCCTTTTTGGGGCCTACAAGTGACAATAATGTGTTCAGAGGGCTTTGAGTATCTAACTAATTCCTATTATAGTGCTAATTCCAACCTTACAAATGTTAAATTGAAGGAATGTGCAAGTTTAGCGATACCTAAGTAGTTGGTGACAAGAGTGTTCATATTGATGTACCAAGATCCCAATAGGCAATTATCGAATTAATAATCGGATTTCACATTCTAGTAAATCCCCCATTAGTTGAGTGACAAATTTCTGCATATTATAGGTGAAAATCGCTGAATGCATCATATTAGCTGGGCTTAAAATATACTCTCACGTGTCAACTTCAGATCGTAAACCCATGTCAAGTTCATATTCATCATCGCAAGACATTACATTTTTTCTATATTAAAAGTAATCTGAACAATGATGTGTTTTTTAAATTCATATTTTTTCTTATCGAAATTAGGCTTTGTCAAAAGATCTACTTTCATAAGTGTGGAATCAGAGATATCATTTGTCAAAAGATCTACAGTTGGGTAAGAGAAAAAAGGGGAACGACTCCGCCTAATTGATGGTGGCCTAGGCTTTCCATGAACTTTGTGATTTTTAAATTGATATCAATTAACCTATTATATATCATTTGGTAACTTTTCTTTATCAAAACGTAATTTTCTTTTTGTCGTCCTAAGTTCTATAGATCCAATCATTCGTAATAGTCCACAAAAAAATAAAATAAAGTCATCTAATGAAGTTAACAATATTTTTCTTTTCCTAATACCAGTAAATTATCTAAACAATGGTAAATTTCATTTGACACGTATAGTTGATCTCATTAATAGTAAATTTAACTGTAAAATATTATTCTACAACTTTCTTTAGAAGGTGTAATTTACCACGAAAATTAGTAATCTGCCTCAATTAATAACCATTTTTTAAAGGCAAAAGTTATCAAAAACCCCAAACTATGCCCACCATGACATATCTATCATAAATTTTTCGAAACTTATACATGTGTGTTACATTTACCCACTATCAAGGTTTTGTCAATGAGAATCGTAAAAAATCTGCCCACATGGACGTCGAAAAGCAAACAACATTGACATGACGTCCACATGGCTTAAGTGAAACAAAAGTAACATTGTTTTGACTTCATCTGATGGAACATTGATGAAAGGTAAATGTGTCATATAAATATAAGTTTGGAATTTTATATCACAAGAAACAAGTAAGATAAATGTGTCATTGTGGGCATAACTTGAGATTATTAATGTCACAAAAAAAAATCAAAGTAAATATGTTACTGTAAGTATAGTTCATGATTTTTAGTGGCTTATTTCCTAAATGTTATCCAAAAATCCAACATAGAATGTAGACCGGCTACATAAAGGCACTTATTGGAAAAGTAGAAATTCCCTAATTTTTAGAAATTAAAATAGAAAATGGAAGCATCTCAATTCTGAGGTTAGTTCACCTGCAAAGTTCTTTTTGATTAGAAATAGAGAGAGGGAGAAGGAAATGGAAGTGAGAGAATTGTGCAGAGCTAAGGTCGGTTAGGGCTCTTCTTCTTTGTAGCTTTGGTTTGTTTGTGCAATCCGATCATCACAATAGATGCTTCCATCCACGACTCTACTTCAACGAAGCCTTCACCTCATGTTCAATTGCCTTCTTCTTCCATGGCGGCAGGGAAGACCTCCACACTCCCCAGTCTACAATCCCACCTTTTTCAACAGCTCATAATATTATGATGAGCTCAAGGGGAAGTCTTTCATCAAGCATTGCCGGAAGTGACTTTGAAAAATTTTAATAATATTATAATGTTTTGTTGAATTTTGAATTTTGAATATTTTATTTTTCTTTTCTCTCTTTTTTCTTTTCCTTTTTACCTTTTCCCCTTCACTCGCCATTGCCAGCCTACCCTTGCTAACCCAAGCAAGGGCTGCCCTCACCTAAGTTTGGTGACCTCCACTGACCATTAACAAGGCATGACGATGGTTGAGAGAAAAAAAGAAAAATTATAATAATAAATTCAAAAACTAAAATAATATTAAAATTTTAACATCATCACTAACAATGTCATATAGGATGACTAGCATTCATGTTAGTGATTTCGGCCAAAATTGATTTTTTTTTTTTTTTTTTTTTTTTTGGTGACCTGGGAACCTCCGAACGCGCTTCGCGGGGAGAGTAAACCCCGGAGCGCGGGGCCCCCACCGCCGACCCCCAAGCGCAGGTAAGACGCGTTATGCATTGAAGCATCGCTTCCACGGAGGTTCGAACCCTTCCCCCTGCGTTTGGGGTACCAAGCCCTAACCAACGCTTCCACCGCGGGCGGTGGTAACTGGCCAAAATTGATCGTATAGACTAAATTAGCAAAATGTGACACAGGGTGTGCTACCTCAATCATCAATGCTGTCAGATTTATGTCCTCGCAAGCAACAAATAAGATATCATCCAATCCACATCAAGCCCCATGCGATGCATGCTCCGGCATACTATGCAGCATGTCATTTTCCATGTGGCACCGATCCAGAAAAAGTAATAAAAAGTTTTTTTTTATTAACACGGAATTAACGAAACGCTTTATTACATCTGTAGAACTTAATTATATCTTTTTTGAAAGGTTCGAGACTCCTTTGTATATTAACTTTCTAGCCAATATTTATATTCTAGAAAGAATGAGGTATCAAGTTTTTTTTGTTCGGAAGGTAGGCATAGGTAGCGTTCTTTCTCCTCTATATGAGCTTCTCTCTTAATTGGGAGCTTTCCCAGCATCACAAGTCCCAGCATCACAATGATGTTTTCTTTCAGCTACCTCCATGATCGTCGTCCCCCGTTCTTCTCGATCATCCATAATCCTTCTCTATTATCATTATTGTAAATATAGATAAGCGGATTGGATAAAATTAATTGGAAGGAAGGAAAGGAAACTGGTCACCAAATTTATGTAATTCAATTTGAACATTGGAACATACGTCCACAGAGAGAATAGCACGGAATTCCACTATACGGAGATTTGAATTACTCAAACACGCACTCAGTATTTTTTAGGCCTCAATTATATACAATAACTCACAGTGTCTAGTTGCTCGTAATTCTTAATGAAATCTTACTCAAGGAATTAAATAAATTCTATTCACAAGAATTTAACTGGTTGCATAATTACAACATGCAAATCTCTCATGAGAAGAACTCTCTGCATCCTTCTACAATCTCAAAGCTCTCTCTCTCGGTCACCGAAATAACTTGGTGCCTTCTCGGCCAGCAAAGAACTTGGCACGCAATTCTTGTCCGACGTCTCCTACTCTCTTTTGTAACGTAGAAGAGAGTCTTCACTATTTCAGCACGAGGAAGTCTTCTACGTACGGAGGAAAAGACAAAGCAAGCCCACCATAATTCATGGACATGCATGCATGTGCATGCATTAAAAGAGAGAAGAGAATGGACGTATGAACCCTCCCTTCCTCTTTCTTTGACCTTTGCAATGAATGCCATCATTGCACTTTTCTTCATGCACGCTAACTCCCAAGCTTTCTTGAAGAAGTCCAACCTGAGGGCTATGTTCCCTTCACACTTCAGCCGAATAAAACAAAAGACAGAGAGCTTCCATTTGCGTTAAATGGAGGCAGCAATTTTGGACGTTCCCTCTTGCGGCTGCACTCTTCCTTCTGATATTCGACAAAAAAATTCAAGATATATTTTAATAATTAATAATTATTTTCATCTACTTTCCATCTTAGTTAACAAGTCTATTTGGTATTGTTTCATTGCCTTAGGGCGCACTTCACAAAATTTCTTAAACAGAAATCAATTTCTAACCAAAAATTAATTTCTCAATTTCTATTCCATTAACGAGTTTCTGAGTAAATAAATGCGTTTGATAGTGATTCAAAATTTCTATTTTTGAAATAAAAATTTGTTTAATAATAGAATAAAATTTCTATTTCTAGGAGTGGCAATGATCAACGTCTAGTGGCCAGAGTTCGATGTCCAGCGATTAGCGTATAGCATCCGGTGACCGGCGATGGGCGACTAAAGTCCGGTGACCAGAGGCGGGCGGTCGAAGTCCAAAGTCCATCACCGTAGTTCAACAATCAGCAACCGGCGTCCAACATTCGGAGTTCAACATTCAATGCTCGACATTCAAAGTCTGGTGGCAGGTTGCCAATGGCCAGAGTCTAGTGATGAGTGGTAGGCGGCCGACATCCAGCGGCCGATGGCGAGCGACAAACGATTAGCGGCAGACATCCGATAGTTGGTGGTGAGCCTTCGGCATCCAACGATTGGCGATGAGTGGCCAACAATCGGTGGACATCCGGCGGCCGACGTCTGATGGGCGTCCGGCATCCGATAGGCGGCAAGTGGGCAACGGACAATGACGAAGTGAACGATAAGGAAAATTTTGATTTCTCATTTTTGTTTCAAAAATAGAAAAACTAAAAGTTTTAACTTTTGATTTATGTTTCGAATCTATTTTTGGAATATAAATCTATTTCAGAAATAGAAAAATAAAATTGTGTTATCAAACGGATTTATGTTCCAAACCTATTCCGGGAAACAGAAAAATAAAGAATTAGATAAATAGAAACGTTGTTATGCGCGCTCTTAATCTGCAAGTCATTTTCATTTTTAGAGTCCCCACTAATTAATTTGTGGCAAATCGATTAAAGACCCAAATAAATTATTGGGAATATTTTATTCCTATGCAATCAGAGAAATTTGAATCGGGGACTTTATTATACCAATTAATATCCTTTTAATACCTAATCTTATTTAAATATTAGGTAAAACATTTATGTATCATTTTATACCAATCACAAGTCTTAAAATTCAATTCTAACTAGACTAAGGAAATAGCAATCCATGCACTATAAGGGCTTAATTGGAATAAAGGAAATGTACGAACAACAATATGACATTTATCTCCAAGGACCTTTACACGATTTCCTTCTTCTTTTTTTCCTTTTTTTCCTTTTAAGGATTTTCACATATCTTAAGGAAAAACCACTAAAAAACTAAATTTTAAGGGTGTGAACCACCCAGAATCAGATCGGATTCATATTGGAACCGGCAATTTCCATGGAGGTTGGTTTGATTCCTAATTTCAATAAAGTGAAATCGGTGAGTACTAGTTTGATTCTCGATTCTAGATGTGGAACCATCCACCCACTCACCTGGGATATATATTTTTGAAAAGAATTTCTATCTCAATTACTTATTTATTTTATAGTTCACACACGCACACACGCACACACCCGCACACATGCGCACGCATGCACCCGCGCGCGCGCCCCCGCCCACACGCACACACACAGACACAGTATCAATTAATTTTGTCTATTGGATGTATAATAAGATTAACCCCCTACTTCTTCTTTTTTCATTCTAATAATTTATCAACTTGTTTTCTTAACTAAAACAAGATAAACAAACGTAGAAGGAATGAGATAATCCATTAAAGATGTCCATAAGAGCTAATGGCTCATTTTGAGAGTATAATTGGATCTCTCCTTAGCCATTCCCATGATTAAATTAGATTGATGTTGAAAAAAAATGAATCAAACAATCAATGTGTGAACTTTTGTAGAGCATAGAACTTTTAATATGGAGTCTAATTCTCCACATGTTTCTGATGTCGAGAAACTTTAAGAAGATCACATCACAACCTTCGAAAAAATTAAGTTTTTACTCAACGTGTATAGTCTAATTCGTTTTGCCTTATAATTTTCAATCCTTACTTAAAATCAATGGCTGGGAACCAGACCAGGAATGACAAATGCGGGTTCTCGAGTAAACTACGAAACTAACAAGTGGATCTTGATTCTAATTTTTCGCAACCAATCGTTAATAAGCGGTTCCAAGTTCAAAGGTGGAATTGCCCAATCGGACTATGCTCACTCTTACTATTTTTTAAAGTTTTTTCTGATTTTTTATTAAAAAATATTTTTAATTGATTTAATCCGAAAATAGGGACTTGGGTGGGGACTGAACCGGGTCCAACGGTAGGCCCAGTCCGCCTGGCCTAAAATGAGACCCAACAAAAAGACTAAGCTATATTTAAACAAGTCCACATGTTAATAAGAAAATGTGTCCGGCCCAAGGACCAAACCCTAAAAACCCAGCAGACCTCACGCCCGATCCTGTGGACCCGACTCTGACCCGACTCGCCCGCCTGCTCCTCTGTTCGCCGCGTCGCTGACCTCGCCACGACGGGGACGGCCGCAACGAGCAACGCCGTTCGTCTCGGGCTGGCTACTCCCCCTTCCGACGACGCCTCGGCCAGCCAAGGTCGAGGGCTAGGCCTCCGCCTGGCCAGCCACTGCCGCCAGCCGAGACCTAGCTTGGCTTCCCCTACAATCGGCCGAGATCTGGCTTGGCCAGACTTGGCTGGCGTAAGCCGCTCGATCCGAGGCTTTCCCAACGCCGTCTTTCCTGGTCTTGACCCTTCGCGCAACGCCCAAACGATGAGTAAACGATCGATCAAAGCTCAAGAATGGACATTCTCAACACAAACTTTTAACTCTAATTTAGGCATTATATCGAACACTTGATATACGCAAAAAGAAGGGTGAGAAACTGGGACAACCGAGTCCAAGCTCGGGCCTGGATCAAAGCAACAAACAAGCAACGCCCAACAATTGCAGCACACACGCGAACGGGGTCAAAGACGCGCACAAAAAGGACAAAACAGCTCGGTCCGGCGAGCTCGAAACAGGGCGTGGGAAGAGGGCAGAACAGAGGCGGTCGGTGCGCGCGCCCTACCCGGCTTGGCAGCGTCGGACAGCGGACGAGCTCGATAGATCGGGCTACGTCCGTTCGCCACGCGCGTCTCCGAGCCGGGATCCTCGGGAAACCGACTCCAAATCAAGAAAATCAAGGAGAAACCCGCACGAACCTTACCGTGGCCTTGGCGCGGGAAAAGGACCTTCGGAGGGTCGCCGGCCACGGTCGAGGCACGACGGACACCAAACACACTCTCTCGACCTCCACCATTGCTATCTCTCTCTTGCCCGGGTCCCCCTCTCCCCTTTTGCCCGAGGCCCTATTTATAGGCCGAGGGGGCCGGTCGGCGAAGGCACTTCTGCCACCGGTCTTTGGGGCGCCAACCGGCTTCCCCTTTCGCCAAACCGGTGGCACATCGCTCGTCACCTCCGCCGGCTCTGCTCTGCGCTCTGTGTCCTCGCTTGCGGGAGCGAGAAGAGGAAGAGGAAAGGGAGAGGAGGCCGGGTCAGGAGTTGTGCTGGGGCGAGACGGGCCCAGGCCGGGCCGGAGAAGAAATAAAGGATGGGCATAGTCCGGTGGAAAAGAAAAGGGGCTGGGGTCAGGCCCAGCCCCCTCTAGCCTTTCCGGCTCCTTTTTTTTCCCTTTTATGAAAACAAAAATATTTATCGAAATGCAGTAAAAAATGAGGGAAAATAAAAATTAGTTGATGCAATTATATTAATGCGTTTGTGATGTGAAAATCCTTTTTTGTTAGGGCTAAATTTGGTCCATAATTTTCTATATAATTTAACCATAAATATTTAGTTAAAATTTATATGTCAACAAATAGCACAAGAACAACGGAACTAAGCTCCTACAATATCATGAGGTAAGTTTCGATTCTTGGTATTCGAAGGTGCATTTAAAAAGAGAAGGTCATTACTTTTTTCCGGGTCTGCTTGCGATGGAAATTGCAGGGTACGATCAAGAAGAATCAAATCATGGTCGCGAGGCAGTTTCTTGATCTCGGCCCGGAATCGGCCGCAGCGAGGTGGACGAAATCTCGAACTCTTCATTGGAAGAGAGGATGACGGATGGTACGAGATCACCATTGGCCAACATGGAAGGTGCATCATCAGTAGACAGACAGATGTAGGGACGATTCCATCCCCCCAAGTTTCAACACTAACCTCATTGCTGAACAAGAAGATGGCGACGACAACCCCATTTTCTTCAAACTTTCCATCAGTGAATCATGAGCAAAAGTTGCCCAGTGAGGATGATCTGAACCCTCACGGTCCCAGCCCTTGCGACAATAGCAACAACGATCAATTTACGTCATCCGATTACTATGCTGTATTCAAATCTGACGGGGAGATGTGTTGTGATCAAGGGGATGTGATGCAGCCTGACTGTTTTGATGATCTGTGGGACCTTTTCTAATGTTGATTCTGGTGTAGGTTTCTTGATTAACAGGAGAGCTCTTTTCTAGATGAGTTTCCTTGAAACTATTTAGTACAGGTATCAATTTAGTACTAAACTTTCATATTTGCCATGAAAAGAGCCAGTGGAAGTGGAGGGCGCTTGGCTAAGAAAAGTGAAACCGATGCTTCGAATGATGCAGCTGAAGAGAAGGGCACAAACTCTGGTCTGGCTCTGTCTTCCCTATCTGCCAGTTCATCGTGCTCTGTACCTTTGACACCTGACTCCTCTAAAACCTGGGATTCATCTAGTAGTCACATGGCAGGAAGTTCGCAAGTGTGTGGAACTCGCAGAGGTCATGGATACGTCAATAGGAACAGCCAGTACCAAAATCACGGCCACTTCTAGGCCTCTGCATATTCAAATGAAGGGGAGAGAGACCGCTTTGGCCAGCAACCCGGAGAGCGATCTCTCTAGCTGGGTTCAAGAAGCCTGCAATGGTCCCATGGTGGAAGGTATGGGGCCTACCGTAAATATGTGAGAAGGCTGGTATAATGGTTTCCCTCCAACGATTCTTGGCAATCCAATTGCAGGGCGGCAATTCATTCTTGGTTTTTGTTCTATGTGTTTGTGATGGCTTGTTGGATAAAAAGGAGGTCCCGAGCAGGAGACGAGGAATATGGGCACGTGAGTTTGTGGAAGTCCACTTCCTCATTTTCCCCCAACCTTCCTTGTTCTCTCTACTGGAGTAGGTCTCTCTGTTGTGAACTTTCGACTGAATTTTTAGCTTCCAGTCAGACAGGACATCCTCTTAATGCTTGAATTTTAGGTCATCACAGGTGACAAAAAATAGTGACAACTTTGATGAACTGATTTTCCTATTGTACCAGATTTCTTTTTAGCATGGTGCTCGGGAGACTCTGCCTGCCTGCTATCTCCTTGCACTACGCACTAGCATCCTCTTGCCAGGACCTGAATATGATGTGTCGTGCTTCGAATAGACTGTTTTGCAGATTGATGTTTACTTTAGGTGATGCTGAAGCTGAGTCCCGAGCATTTTCGACAAATTTTGCCTTATTCTTCAGAGTGCGGTCATGCCTCTTTAAGTCGACAGACGTTTGCAGAGGTTTAACAACAACACAAGATATTCATTTTTTTTCTAGAAAAGAATTTGCTACGTATCATGATATCGACTATAACTTGTACGCGCCGCGCGTGGGCATGGCTGGGTCCGCAAGACGTGGAATTTTCGCACCCTCTGCCACTCATCTTCCTTGCCTCCTCCCAATGACAATGGATAATGAGCCTTTCTCTCTCTCTCTCTCTCTCTCACACACACACACACACTCAGCCTCTTCAATTTATGTCGGTCCCTCTCTCTCCACTTTCATTCACTCCCTCGTCATTACAAAGCAAAGCACAAGACCTCTCTCATCAATGGAGCGTTCCGCTTGGCCTAAGAACCTCTCCTCCAGCCGCAAGCGCGCGATCCAGGAACTCTGTGGCCAAAATCCCAAGAAGCTCAGAGATGTCTTCGACGCTCACTCTCAAACTGGCGATGACCCACGGCAGCCCTTGTTTGCGGGAGATCTGATCGTCAGCGTCCTCGGTTCGTTCAGCAGCAACACCCAATCCCTATCGAAAGGGGCTGAGTCCTATGAGGTTTCGCAGGTCCCGAGCAACGCCTGTGTCATGTCCGAGGTCTCCAAAGGAAGTGAGAGCGTCAAGTCTCCGGTCCAGAGGCCTCCGGTAAAGAGCGCCAAGACCCGCGTCCGGAGACTCCAGAGGTCTCCGGTGGAGATCGTCAAGCCCCCCGTCCAGAGGTCACCGTTATCCATCTTGTGTGAGCAGTCGCTACTGGAGGCTGCGACGGCGATATACGAGGGCAGAGTAGACGTGGCTTCGGAGATCATGAGACGCTTGTCTGCCGTGCCGAACCCCATGAGTAATTCAAAGCAGAAATTGATGGGATACATGTTGTCTGCGCTTAAATCGCGCGTGAGCCCCGTTGATAACCCCCCTCCCGTGGCGGAGTTGTTCACCATGGACCATGTGTTTTCGGCTCAGTCACTTTACGAACTGTCTCTTTGTTTCAAGCTCGGTTTCATCGCTGCCAATTTCGCGATTGTGGCAGCTGCATCGGAGCAACCCTCCACTAACAAGCTCCATGTTATTGATTTTGATATTGGTGGGGACGGACAGTACATCGATCTCCTTTACGCGTTGTCCATGCGTCAGGCGGGCAATCAATCCACTCTCAAGATCACGACGCTCGCAGATAGCATCAACGGTGAGGAGAGGCTCAGGATGATTGGGGACCGACTGAGCGAACTCGCGGTCAAAAAGGGAGTTAGGTTAATATTCAACATCGTGAGCCAGAAGCTGAGCGAGTTGAGCCGCGACTCACTGGGCTGCGAGCCCGACGAGGTGCTGGCGGTGAACTTGGCGTTCAAGCTGTACAGAATGCCGGACACGAGCGTGTCCGTGGATAACACGCCTGACAAGCTCCTCCGGCTCGTGAAGGCTCTGGTACCACGGGTGGTGACGCTGGTGGAGCAGGAGATGAACGGGAACGCAGCACCATTCACGACGCGCGTGGGGGAGGCGCTGGCGTACTACGGGGCGCTGCTCGAGTCAATCGAATCTACAGTGCCGAGGGACGACTTGAAGCAAGCGAGGGCGGAGGAGGGGCTGAGTCGGATATTGGGGAACATGATTGCTTGCGAAGGTAGGGACAGGGTTGAAAGATGCGAGGTTTTCAGGAAGTGGAGGGCCCGCATGGGGATGGCTGGGTTCCAGTTGAAGCCACTGGGTGGACACGTGGTCGAATCATTGAAGGTGTGGCTCCGTTGGCCCTATAACCCGGGATTTACGATGAAAGGAAAGAATGGGGTGGTTTGCTTCGGCTGGCGCGACCGAACTCTCACCGTTACATCTGCTTGGCGTTAGTCAAATTGATATACGAATGTGTATGTTATGTGCTACGAATGGGGATGGCGATGGCGATGGGGATGTGATATCTATAATGCATTGTTTTGAAGGTGTATTTCCTGAAAAGATAGGAAAAGAAGAAGATAATCCCATTCCTCCCACCCAAGCAATCGAGTAATAAAAAGAGAATGTCTGGAGTTGAGAGAAAAACATTCCGGTGCGTTGCATTCATTTCTTGCGTTATTCTATTTGTTTCGTTTGGTGTCTATTGAATTCTTGTGGGCACTCTTTCTGTAATAAGCCGCAAGCGTGAAGAAGCTGCAAGAAGAATACAGAGCTCCAGAGGAAGATGAGCCTGCAAGTAGATGGTGGAGTCTTCAAGAAGCGAGGGCACACGTTGGTCAGAAAGAAAGAGAAGAAAAGTCCAAGATGGTTTTCAAGCATTGATTAGCCATCTTTAACAAATTGAAGTTGGCAAAGAAAGAGACAAAAAAGTTCTGCCTGGAAAAATGGCTCCTTTGATGGTAGTATTTGGTTTAATGTCATTGGCTTACCTTGGACTTGGACTTATATGGTTTTTGAAGTTCGTTCAACACTGGAAGGATGTCATACAGTTGCATTACCACATAACTGCAGTTATTGCTCTTGGAATGTGTGAATCGTCTCTCTGGTACTTCGAATATTCCAACTAAAACGCCACTGGAAGAAGACCGATGGGCATAACGATGTGGGCTCCCTTTTACTGCAGTAAAGAAAACACTCTCGAGACTTCTCTTATAGGTAGTGTCAATGGTTATGGAGTGGTGAGACCTATCCTTGGGGGCATAACCTCAAGAGTGCTTCTTTTTGGTGGAGCATATCTAGTTGCATCCGAGTCGTATGAACTCGTTGAACATCTTGGGAATATCAATGACTTCTCTGGAAAGACAGCATTGTTTCTGGTCTTGCCCGTTACATTGCTGGATGCTTGCTTTATATTATGGATCTTTTAATCATTATCCAAAACTCTGGAGCAGCTTCAGGTACTCGTGCTCTGTTTACTTGGGTTGGTAAATTACACATGACAAAATTTCCATCCAGCAAACAGGTGCATGGAACATTATAATACTACTGCAAGAAGCAACTACCAACCCAGAACAGCTCATACGCTCTAAGGAACAAGCATGGCGTCAAAACACAGTATGCCTGTTTTATCTCGAAAAATATTTATCCTATTCCTTAAACAAACACTCCCTTCCTCCCTCCCTCCCTCTCTCTCAACTATGGACACAAGGTGCTGCATTCGGTCAAATGCAACAAAAGCTAACCATTCTAGCGCAACTGATATCCAAGAACCCATTTAGCTGAGGTAAACTAACTACTCCAAGCCTTCGAAAATGGTTAAAAAGGCAATAAGTCATAAGCAACAATATCTATCGAATTCACCTCAGCTTGCAAGCTCGATGACCTTCTCAGTGAGCGCCCGGCGGTCCTTCCCATCCATCTCCACTTCGATCCTCCTCTCCAAACTGCCTCTCCCCCCCTCCTTCCATTGTCTTCCAACCCAACATTCCCCGTTATATTCCCATCCAGTGAGGCCACTAGCGGAGGTGGCTACGGCGGCTCATCAAGGAAAGCAACCACCTTTTCCCTTGCCACCGCTCCTTGCGGCCATGGTCCGTTGGGTAGATGCAGAGCCGCAAATGAGGGAAACAATATATGCAGGGCCAAATTTACTCAAAATATATAAAAGGGGTGTTTTTTTAGTTTTTGTCTTTTCTTCTTTCTTTTTTCCTTTTGCTAATATTACCGAAAAACAAGACTCCAATTTTCATCCCCATATGTTGTTTTTGTTACACGTAATTTATGCGAATTTCAACATGCATTTTAAGGTTGAACCTGGCAATTATGATTCATGGATTAGTAGATTCTTCATTTTATTTTTATCTTTAAATCTTGCTATGTCTATATAACTTGCAGTGTCTACTTGTTATGATGGTGTTGTTTGGAATTATCATATTCAGCCAGTGTTTGAATGTATGTTCATCTCTCCTCCTGTACTAGGATCACCTCACACAAGAGGAAGATCAAGGGATATTTCTGTGCATTCTCTTTGCCGGGGGACAATTCCCCGAGTATTTCATGAGCATGGAGCATCTTGATTTTACCGGTTGTTCCTTAGAAACCTCCATCTTCAAAAGAGAACGAGCTAACCACCCCTTATTAAAGATGTGGTCTCTCTCTCGGAAATTCACAAATTAGTCCAAACATACTAATGCACACGTAATACAATTATGACAATTTCACTTCAAATTAATTTTTGGACATCGCCAAAAACCCCATATTGATACCCGTGTAATACAGTTATTCTTGAGAAAGAAAAAGAAATCATAAAAAGAAAAAGGATTTTGAAAGAAAATGTCATTGATTATATTAAGATTTTACTAGTAAGTTTAGTGCTTTATTTGAGATTAAATTTGTCAATCTAAATTATTATTTGAGATAAAGTCAATTTCAAATCTTTCCTTTTTTTTTTCTTAAGAAAATGCTTTCACTTTAAATTCTTCTCTAAAATTTGCCCCAATAACAATACTAATAAAAAAAGATGTTCATTTTTTTTTCTCAAAAAGGAATTTACTATGTACCATAACATCATTTGCGATCGATCTAGCTGCTCGTAACTTGCCTAGATCCCGCAAGACATGGAACCTTCGCCCCGCCTCCCTCTCAACTTCCTCGCCACTTTCGCACATGACCCTCACCTCTTTTGTCTTAGTCAAAAAGCCACTCTCTCTCTCTCTCTCTCTTTCTTCACTTTCCTCCCTCATCACAAAGCAAAGCACAAGACGTCTCTCATCAATGGAGCGTTCCGCTTGGCCTAAGAACCTCTCCTCCAGCCGCAAGCGCGCGATCCAGGAGCTCTGTGGCCAAAATCCCAAGAAGCTCAGAGATGCCTTCGACGCTCACTCTCAAACTGGCGATGACCCACGGCAGCCCTTGTTTGCGGGAGATCCGGTCCTCCGCGTCCTCGGGTCGTTCAGCAGCAACACCCAATCCCTATCGAGCGGGGCTGAGTCCTATGAGGTCTTCCAGGTCCCGAGCAACGCCTTTGTCAGTTCCGAGGTCTCCAAAGGAAGTGAGAGCGTCAAGTCTCCGTTAGAGAGCGTCAAGACCCCCGTCCAGAGTTTACCGGTAGAGTTCTTCAAGACCCCCGTCCAGAGTTTTCCGGTAGAGAGCTCGAAGACCTCCGTCCGGAGACTCCAGAGGTCTCCGGTGGAGAGCGTCGAGACCCCCGTCCAGAGGTCTCCGGTATCCATCTCGTGGGAGCAGTCGGTATTGGAGGCTGCGACGGCGATATACAAGGGCAGAGTAGACGTGACTTCGGAGATCCTGAGACGCTTGTCTGCCGTGCCGAACCCCATGCGTGATTCAGAGGAGAAATTGAAGGGATACATGTTGTCTGCGCTTAAATCGCGAGTGAGCCCAGTCGATTATCCCCCTCCCGTGGCGGAGTTGTTCACCGAGGACCATCTGTTGTCGCTTCGGCCACTTCACGATTGGTCTCCTTTTTTCCTGTGCGCTTGCCAGGCTGCCAATGGCGCGATTGTCGAGGCTGCATCGGAGCAACCCTCCACAAACAAGCTCCATGTGATTGCTTTCGATATTGGTCAGAAAGGAGAGTACGACAATCTCATTGTCACGCTGTCCCTTCGGGGGCGCAATCAATCCACACTCAAGATCACGACGCTCGCAGATAGCATCAACGGTGTGGAGAGGCTCAGGATGCGTGGGGATGAACTGAGCGATTTCGCGGCCCGTTGGGGAGTTAGGTTAGTATTCAAAATCGTGAGGCAGAAGCTGAGCGAGTTGAGCCGCGACTCGCTGGGCTGCGAGCCAGACGAGGTGCTGGCGGTGAACTTGGCGTTCAAGCTGCACAGAATGCCGGACGAGAGCGTGTCCGCGGAGAACACGCGCGACGAGCTCCTCCGGCGCGTGAAGGGTCTGACGCCGCGGGTGGTGACGCTGGTGGAGCAGGAGATGAACGGGAACACGGCGCCATTGCCGATGCGCGTGGGGGAGGCGCTGGCGTACTATGGGGCGCTGCTCAAGTCGTCCGAGCGTATACCATTGAGCTTCTACGGGGGCCGAGGGAGGATGGAGGAGGGGCTGAGTCGGAAATTGGTGAACTTGGTTGCTTGCGAAGGTCGGGACAGGGTTGATAGATGCGAGGTGTTCGAGGAGTGGAGGGCCCGCATGCGGATGGCTGGCTTCCAGTTGAAGCCACTGGGTCCACACGTGGCCGAATCTTTGAGAGTGGGAGATTGGCTCCGCTATTCGAGCTGGGACCGGAGATTCACGGTGAAAGAAGAGAATGGCGGGTTTTGCTTCGGCTGGCGCGGCCAAACTCTCGTCGTCTTATCTGCTTGGCATTAACCGAATAGACATATGTATGTGTATGTTATGTGCGGCAATGGGATGTGATATCTATAATATATTGTTTTCAAGGCGTGAAGGGTTTTTGTTTATATCTACTTTCATAAATGTACCAGAAAAGATCAGTATCATTTCAAGAAATAACTTAATTATTTTCAATTTTGATGTGAAACTATAAAAGAATTTTTTAAAGATCCTCCTATATGATGATTCACAAAAAAAATAAAATAAAATGAGCATAGAGATTGGCTAATTGATAGCACTCTTCCTTTTAAATTCAAAATTTTCGCCAATGATAACAACTTAACCATCACATATCATTTTTGTAACCTTGTTTACGAAACATAATTTCCCTTTTTGTCTTCACAAGTAAAATAGATCCCATGAGTTCTAATTGTCCACAAGAAATAGCCAGCTGCCTAAGTTAATAGTACATCTATTTTTCTATTATTAATAAATTGCATAATGAGTCATAACTTATTTTTAATATGGGCATAATTTTCCTTTTGATGGTCATAAATTCTTTCGATCATATGACTCGTAATTTTCCACGAAAATTAAGAACTACCCAAGTTGATAACAAATTTTTTATGCTATCAGTAGTAAAATATTCTTTACTCATCCTAACTTTAGTTAAAATAAGAAAATGGAAATTGGAAGTTTGATCATTTTTCATCCAAATAATCCAAATTTACCTATTGGGAAAGTAGGGAAAATTCCCCTCATTTTTTCAGAAATTAAAATAGGGAAGATGGAAAGCATCTCAGTTCAGCTCCGAGGTTGGTTCCCCTGTCAAAGCTCATTCTTCTCAGGAAGAGAGAGAAACAGAGAGAGACAGAGGGTGAAGGAGGAAGGAGATGGAAATGAGAGAATCGTGCAGAGCTCATCGCCGGTTAGGGTTCTTCTTCCTCGTCGCGGCCCTGGTTTCGATCGCCGCCGTCGACGCCTCCGTCCACGACTACTTCAACGAGGCCTTCACCTCCCGCTCCAACGCCTTCTTCTTCCACGGCGGCAGCGAGGGCCTCTTCGCCCCCCGCTCCGCGATCCCGCCTTCCTCCTCCACGACGTCGTCTCCCAACATCACGACCGGCCCCAAGGGGAAGTCCTTCATCAGGTGCGGATTCCTTTGTTCCGGTGGTTTGCTGGCGTCCCGAATGGATGCTCCGTCTTCGTTTTGGTTTCCGGAACGTTGCGCTGCAGCCGCGCGATCGTTTGAACTCGCTTAGATTCTATGCGGTTTGTACGTATATCCGCGGAAGAACGCAATCGAAGTCCTTTGGATGAAACGTCTGGAGTCGGCTGCCGCGGGTTCGCTAGAGGATTTCCTACGTTTTTTATTTGAGTTTTAGGGCTCAATTGGGAATTTTAGGACTCAATTGCGCTTTGTAGTCGAAGTGCGGGGCTAGATTGCGTTCGTTACATAAGGTTTAGGACTTAAAGGTGCGGGTTACTCGTTCTCTTTTTATCGTAGATGGGGTGCTGGAATTTCTTTGTTTTACTCTGTGTCATTGACCGAGTAGAGCTCTCGCTGGAGGTCCGAGAAGTCGATGATTTGTTACGAGGTTATAATGGAAATGGCAGTTGTAGTCCCCCCCAGATTGTTGCTTGCTGTGGTAGAACTGTTTTATAGGTCGATTGTATGTCGGGTTGTCTTAGGAAAAATGCTTTTTCTCTATTGAAATAAGAGTAACGAGTGATTTTTTAATGCTTTGCTGCCTCTAAATTAAGCTGATGTTCTTTCTATTTGATGGTTCATGTAATGTAAGCATCATATTTGTACCTCTTGGTGTGCCTGCTTTCCTTTTTTTTTTTTTTAAATGTGCCAGCTACCTGCTCTGTAGACACGAACACATGCGTTCGCACAAAATGTATTGCCTGAACTTTGTGCATATTGTTACTGGATTGGAGACGGACGGTGTTGTAGTCTCTGATCATACATCTCTTTGGTGCAAACCCTGGTCAATCTCTGTTTGAAGGTTTTCCCTATGATTATTGATATTGATTCGATTTCTTTATCTTGATTCCCCAACTTAGGTTTGATGATGTCACCTTCATAAGGACAAAGGAGTCTGCTGATGCACAAGCTGAAATGCAAGAGAATAGTGGCTCGGTGGAGGCTATCATACTTGATATAAAAGATCGGAAAAGGATTGGAGGTGCTTATTTGAAATCTGATATAATATGTTGCACTCCGCAGATGTCTGAAGAGAAAGCCTGCAAATTAGGTCAAGTTATTATTCAGAGAAACCCAGATAACCCCGAATGGCCTAGACGCATAACAACTTCCTTTGCTGGGAGACATCAAGAAACAAAGATGGATAGCGTGGAAGTCGAGATCGATAAGACAGGGATGTACTACTTGTATTTTATGTTTTGTGATCCACATCTCAAGGGTACCATAATTAAAGGGAGGACGGTATGGAGAAATCCAAGTGGTTATTTGCCTGGAAAAATGGCTCCTTTGATGGTAGTGTTTGGTTTAATGTCATTGGCTTACCTTGTACTTGGACTTATATGGTTTTTGAAGTTCGTTCAACACTGGAAGGATGTCATACAGTTGCATTACCACATAACTGCAGTTATTGCTCTTGGAATGTGTGAATCGGCTCTCTGGTACTTTGAATATTCCAACTTAAACTCTACTGGAAGAAGACCGATGGGCATCACAATGTGGGCTGTCACTTTTACTGCAGTAAAGAAAACACTTTCTCGACTTCTCTTACTGGTAGTGTCAATGGGTTATGGAGTGGTGAGACCTACCCTTGGGGGCATAACCTCAAGAGTGCTTCTTCTTGGTGGAGCATATCTGGTTGCATCCGAGTCGTATGAACTCATCGAACATCTTGGGAATATCAATGACTTCTCTGGAAAGACAGCATTGTTTCTGGTCTTGCCTGTTACATTTCTGGATGCTTGCTTTATATTATGGATCTTTTCATCATTATCCAAAACTCTGGAGCAGCTCCAGGTACTCTTTTTTTTTCCCTTTAATTTCAACCAGAAACCTCTCATGCTTTTATTGCTTTTATCTGTTATGCATAGCTAGTTCTAGTCCTAGTTATTTAGCAGTGGCGACTAATCAGTAGACATGCATGCAGATGAAGATTTTATCACAACAGTAAATTTTTTTTTTTTTTTTTTTTTGGGGAAGTGGTGAAATGAATACTTTCGTAGTCAATGTAAACATTTCGATATTTTCAATGTTTTCGTAGAATTATATCATGGGAAAACCCTATTTACTATCCTTTTCCGCAAATGTCTCTCAACTAATCAACAAACGAACCAAAGAAGAACCTTGAATGAAGTCATAATGTCACATTGACGCGCTGTTGAAACAGTTTTTCCACCTCCCTTTTGGTTTGATGATTTTCAATTTCTGTGCAGATGAAGAGAAATATGGCTAAATTGGAGCTTTACCGAAAATTTACCAATTCTCTTGCTGTATCTGTGCTACTTTCAATTGCTTGGATTGGCTTTGAGGTAATGAACTTTGCCCTTCACGAAATGATATTTAACCATTGCATGATTATTGGATATGGCTGATATATGTGAGCAGATATTATGATAAAAAAAACATCTGATGTCAATGCATTTCTGAATTGTTCTGGTCCAGTTATACTTCAATGCTACGGATCCATTGAGTGAGCTGTGGCAAGTTTATTGGATCATTCCAACATTCTGGGCTATTCTTGCGTACTCTCTCTTGGCTGTTATTTGCATTCTCTGGGCTCCTTCACGCAACCCAACTAGGTATGATTTATATGCTTTCAGTGTTCATTACTTTTTGCTACTGCCTTTAGTACAATAGCAAATGTTGGCTCTGAAGGACCTCCACATTTGACTTTCACCGCTATATTTGTTCCTGTGCTTGTTTGGTCGAATCAGAATTTAAGTTAGACATGTACTTGAAGTGTTCTCCCATTTTGGTCCACTCTGCTCATGTTCCATTACCAACAGTGTGGCATAAATTTCTTGTCCTGATATTCTGAGTCTTTTTAAATTTCTATGTTGAAATATTTTTTCATAGGAAGCCAGATTAGACTGCAGTCAACTGGATGAATAGTGAACTTGTTTTGGCATAGTAAACAGCTGTACACTGCTGCATAGATTGTACCCTGCAATTTGATGGATCAAATATTAAATAGGAAACTATATTCTTGATGAATCAATATCCATTTTTGGTTTTTATGACAGGGAGGTATGCATGCTGATATATTAGTTTGTGAGTTCTCTCCAAAAAAGGAAAATGAAAACAAATGGGGGATACCCTGGAATGTTCAAAGCTAGAACTTATTCATTGTCTGTTGTTTGCTTCCTCAATTCTGACGTCATTGAGTCTGGATCTCTGTCATCCTCCTGTCTCAGTTACCCCTTAGGATCTTTACATGCACTTGCACCTTGTGATCCTCCAAAGTGGAGTAAGGAAATGGCGACAAGAATTATATGATACGATATTGTGATGACAATTATGTGATATGATATTGTTTCAAGTGGCAAACATAGTCGCATTCCATCTAGTCACTTTATTGGTCATGTCATTTCTTTAGAATCTATTATGTTCCTTCTATAATGTTCCCCATGCTTCCAATGGTTCCCTACCCTCATTTGCATGTAATCATCCTTCTTTGGCTTGTTAAGGTACTGTTCAATGTGGTAATGTCTTGTTGAACGAATCTAAATGGTTTGTGACTTGTAGATATGCATACTTGGAAGAGAATGAAGAAGTTGAGGAGGGCATCTCTTTGACAAGTGGTAGCAAAGCGACTGGTGATAGCGTGGCCAAACTTGGAGAAGACCTTGAGGAGGAGAAGCGCGAATAGATGGCACATTCTCTGCGGTGATGTCATGATTTTCTGTACATTTTGTTGCACAATCCATGCTGTACCTACTACAGACTTGCGACTGATAAGTTCATAGGGTTTGCAGACAGGGAAGAGAGTTATTACTAACGAGATACTGTGGATATACAGTGTGAGGACACCTCTCTCTAGTTACGATTTTTCTTCCTCTCTGTGATTATTCAATAGAGAACTCAAACTAGGAAATGGAACTGATAAATGAGAAGATGTCTTATAGCTGAGGCTTTTTAACTCTGTGCCCCTCTTTCTCTCCATTGATGTAATTCAATCCCTTTTGGGATATTTCCTAGTATACGCTTGGATTTCATGCGTGATGCTTTTTTCACCTTTTCATTGGAATCGGACGTGCTTAACGGCTGGGTTTTCACTGTTAAATGCAATTCAGAGAACTATAATAACCACTAAAGTTAGATATAGGTTTGAGGCATCAGCATGAGGCCATCTCTACTTCTGAAGAATAAGCCGTGAAAGAATTGGACATCGAACCAGTCATAGGGAGACCATCAGGTACTTGAAGAAGTTCTACTGCAAGCTAATTTTGGACCCGAAAGATATAAGTGGGGAATACTACAAAAGACGGTCACACCAGATTCGTTGACATGGTACAGCTTCAAATTCATGTCACGTAGAAGAAAATGCATCCAATTGGATTTTCTTCTTTTGTGAGACGCAGCAGATTGGCTATTCCTCCTTTCCACTCTTTCTGGTGATGGTAATTGATCATGGTCTTACTCCATTGGATTCACAGTTTAGTTGACCTTATGTCCAGTGTCATAAAAGGGTTACAAGCATTTCAATTAGTGTCAATCTTTATGTGGCGATTCTATGCAAAACATCGGGTTACAAGCATTCAATTAGTGTCAATCTTTATGTAGCGATTCTATGCAAAACACCACATTTATCATCGCGAATTTGGTGGTAAGAAGATCCTGTTTACCATGAATTCAGACATCTAGGTGAAAATTGGCAGTTCGAAAGAACAATGGAAGTTCTTTTGGATGCTTTCGTTTTCAAAAGCAAAAGCACGGGCATACATAGTCGGACAGGTACATGTCTATACCACTAGATTGATCGCCTCTAAAATTTGTTTTCCTGCTCACACTTCCCCGGGAATATAACAGCTGATACAGATCAGAAATACTCACTGAACACGTATCATCGGGACTTGAACATAGACGATTTGATCACTGCAAATAGAACATCATCTAACATCTAAAAGTTCACCGGGATCTGGCCATTGCTAGAACTTCAAAGATCTAGATCTCTCTCTCTCTCTCTCTCTCTCTCTCTCTCTCTCTCTCTCTCACATGCGCGCGCGCATAGCTAAACCCCATGCAAAAACCTAGCAGCAGACGATGCCTTGGTGTTTCTGTATGGTGACTGCTGTCTTCAATTTTGTAGTAGTCAGGTCAATGCAATTCCTTCTTTTTCATCCGAAAAGAGACGAAACATCGGTACACCTGATATGACTATCATCGGACCCTCTGGCGCTTTAAAGTTCCGACTCTCCTTTCAGTATGTACCGTGCTTATCTGATGATGCCTCGAAATCCTTGATCTCCGAGAACCTCTCCCCGATGCGAAAGAAACACGCCTCGACTTCAGTTTCACATGCCTGTGGTGGTGATGACCATGGCGCCGGTGGCTGCAGTTGCTATATGAAGCAAGAGGGCCTTCTGTCCTCTCTCTGAGTAGTTTCCTTTTCCTACTTGCGCTGAGATGACGAATCGAATAATCATAACTTATGTCACTCGGGCTATGTCCTGCTTCAAAGTCACGGAAGTGGCGTCGCCCGCGGTATACCCGCTTAGTGCTGCTTATCTTGTACCACATGAAACAACAAATGTGCCCGAGTGCACGCCAGTATGTCTCACACGCGAGCCAGCACATGTTACAGAGGCTTCTCCCTATGCACTGGCAAATCCCCAGCTTGAACAACAGATACAGGAATAGTAGAGCTGAAAACCATCGCACCCACACGAAGACACATCAGCTGATCATGAAATTGTAGGAATACTGTATCCTGGTTTTCTAATCGAATGTACAAGACTATGATGCAAGAATTACTCGCGAAAGCTTCAAACGAAAAGGCAGATGGTTCTCTAAACACCAAATCCTGCCAATAAGTATATCTTAAAAGCAGATAGTTTCTCAGACTTATCTGGAATCTGAGAGAATATCAAATGATGAAAGCCGTCACTGGAAAAATCTTCGACGTTACTTCTCTTGTAGAATGCTAAAATGAGACTATCAATATGTATCCTTTACCGTAGTCTCAACCAAAAAGTACAACAGGACAAGAATTGAAGGACTGATTTTTGGCCAGCAAATAAAATATTTTAGCATAGTAAAGCGAAGCTCAGTGGCAAGAGAAGAGAAATGACCTCCTGAACGGAGAGATAATAAGTGAAATGAGTAAATTACCTATGTAACAGAGGACACATATCAGCAAGAGTTTGATCAGATTCGTGACACATAGATGCTCGATAAAACAAACTACATCCCACGGTCCCGAGCATAGTTCCCTGCATCATTGAAAAACAATGGGAAACTAGGTGAAAATAGGGAGACCGGATCAATGAGGTGAAACAGAAAGATAACTCAAGAATTTAATATAGACACAAGATAAATTGCCTGTAAAAGATATCGAGCAATGCCAGAAACAGTTATTTTATTGTTACAAGCTCTGTGCCGCAGATTGTTCTTGAGGTTTTTGCCAAACCAGGACTTATTTTTTGGACATGACAACATGAACAAGAACTGGAAATAACAACATGGAGTTGTAATTGGCAGACACCAAAACTCCCTCAATGAAGCAAAGTTTATAGTAAGAAAGTGCTTACTCGCATGATCCGCCAAAAATGGTCTTGAACGGAGCGGCGACAGCATTTCCAACAACAGAGCCGACACTCTGAGCAGCTTTACTTAGAACATCTCCCATTGCTTTACGTGCCTTTCTCCATCCAAATCAGTGCCTGAGAAATCATAAAGTGCAACACTAATGTCATTCTCTGAGGGTAAAATAACAACAAAAAAGGGACAAAACAATTCCCCAACTTCTGTTCCTTTGTTTCACAACGTTTCATTGCCACTTTTCCAGGTTTTCATTATCAGAACAATTGAACAGCCTCCTGCAATTAACCATACGGGAACGTAGCTTTTTGCCATCCCAAAATCATCAAAAGCCCCGGAAAAGGAAAATGGCCGCTTACGTTACACAATATCATCAATTCCTAAACTCAGTTTCATGGCTTTTACCCAAACAAGATCATGGAGAAAGAGGGAAACTGCATATTATGGATGTTATGAAGCAAAGCAGAGATGAAGGAGCACTTTGTAATGAAGAAAACTCTTAATTTCGAGTTGTGGTCGATCTTCACCGGATACTTCAGGCCACGACGCGCACTCCAGGGATGCTCGCGTTGCCCAGAGCAGCCTCCCACTCCAGAAAGAACAATGGAAGGGGGGTGTCAGGAACCCGTTTAAGAATACGTTTGACAATACGGAATGCTCGAGAGAGATGGAAGCAACAAGAGTATCTAGGAGATTCCCATTTGAACTGACGACATGACCGTCGATACACAGATCCCAACAGACCTTTTTCCTTCCACAGACTATCGGAGACGACGAATCTGTGGGAGGGAGAGACCAAAAGACGCCACTTTTTAAAAAGCGTGAGTTGAACAGAAGGAGAGGATGAAGAAACGGTTACCATTCCTCGTTTTCAGTTTTCTTGTTTTCGTGTTTTCATGACTCCAGACCTATACAATTGAGACTACATTTGATTGTCAACATAAAATTGGATATAAAATCTCGTAAAATTATCTCAATATCAGGAAAGGTAGAATAAATGTGGATAGCATTTTTAATATTCTTAATGTAAAAGATATTTTTTATAGAACTTTAAACTTCTTAAATGAATAAAATCAATATAATATTTTAATTCTAATATAAAATAAATTGGAAATAGCAAAAAATAATAATTTCGTTTTTATCTGTTCCTATATGTATTTATATCTTTGAATTTTTTTTCTACCTTATAATATATATCAACATATAAATATATATTTATTATTCATATTTATTACATATTTTAGGTATATTAGTATAGAATAAATAGTGGAATGGGAAAAAAGAAGTAAAAAAAAAAAAAAAGAAAAAGAAATGTGAGGGAAAAATGATAATATAATAAAAATAATAAAAATAAAGTTGGCAAAAGTGTCGTGATAGATTCTTATAATCTGTGTTTGTGCAATTTTTTAAATTCATAATCGGATGTGAAAATATCCAATTTTGTTCCTATGATTCACCAAACAATAGATAAGATATAGAAAAATCTATGGATTTCATATCTTGTTATATCTAGTCTTATCCTTACTAAAAATTTAAATGACCAAACGAAGCCTAAATTGATTTAATCATAATTCATGGATTTTGTGAAGGGATGCGATCACCTATTGGTGTATAATTATATACTAGCCATCATGTATGCTCTATTTGCTTGCAAGTTTCGCCCTACATCGTTCAACCGAGACTCTTATTTGGAAATTATCATTTGTAAAAATCAATTTGAACATCACATTTTAAAAAGGTCGAATGACTTTCTCAACTTAAGTTTATAGAAATTCAAATTCAGATGATCAAAAGTAACCTAAATTGATTTAATCATCAAACCATGGATTTTGTGAAGGGATGTGATCACCTTTCAATGTCTAATTATATACTAGCAATCATGCACGCTCTACTTGCGTGTAGGTTTCGCCCTGCGTCATTCGAGTGGACTCTTATTTGGAAATTATCATTCGTAAAATTGGGTCGTCTATCTCCATACCCACCACCATTATGAACATCACATTTCAAAAAGGTCAAATGACTTTCTCGACTTAAGTTTATATGTACCTACCATCGGAGTACTACAAGGGATGGGTTTATATTCCTCTTGCATGCAAATCAGATGAAGAACGACAATGCTTTAAAACGACAAATCGGTTAAGGTTGAGGAGAACTGCAAAAGGAATAATGTATAAAAATGAGCATGAATAATCGAAATTTGGTTTTTATACCTTGAAATAAAAAATAAATAAACAAAAAAATTATTGGTCCACCTGAATTATGATCACGAAGTATCATCAGGTGGCCTCATTTGAAACATTTGAATTAATTACTCTAATTAATTGCAACGACCAACCGATTCGTACTCAACTTCCCCGATACACGTGTCACATGTTCAAACCCCTTCACATCAGGAAAAGTGCCAAAAAAAAAATCATAAACATATTATATCGATATCAATTCAATCCTAAATTTTTGGAAAAATTTCAAAAAAAGACCCGAAAGGCCATTATTTTTTAAATAAGGATGCAAAGTGAACTCTATTTCAAATAAGAACATGAAGTGACCTTAGTCGTTTCAAATAAAGACCTAAAGTGATCTTGATTGTTTCAAATAATGGTTTGACATTGCTAGTTACCTGCTGACTAATTTTTCTAATCGATCAAGGGCGTTTTCATCCAAATTTTTATTTTCTTTTTTCTCTTTTTTTTTTCCCCCTTTTTTGGCATTGGCTGCTGGCCATTGAGAAGGCCCAATGAGGGCTCAACGAGCTTTGCTGGTCATTGGGAAGGGTCGACAAGGGCCTGCAAGCTATCGGCGATGGCCAACGGCGGCCAAGGGCGAGGGCGAGGGCCTACGAGTCCTTGCTAGTCGCAAAGCGAGGCCACCCTTGCCAAATCTAGCGAGGGTTGGCCTCACCTACCCCAAGCAAGGGCTTGACCACCCTTGCTAGTGGGCAACGACCCTCGTCGACCGTCGGCGAGTGTTGTTGAGCCCTTGCTTGGGATAGGTGAGGTCGCGCAGCCCTCGCCGATGGCTGCGAAGGGCGACTTCCCCCAAGGCGAGGGTCACCTTGCCTAGCCCTTTGTGGGCATCATCGATGGCCAACCGACCACTGGTGAAGAGGAAGAAGAACCAAGAAAAAAAAGAAAAGGAAAATGGTAGATGATGAGAACACTCTTGATCACTGACAAGTCAGGTTCTTATTTGAAATAGACATAACGATTTTAGGCCATTATTTGGAATAAGATATACTTCAAGTCCTTATTTGGGAAAATGATGGCATTTCAAATTGTTATTTGAAATAAGGTTCACTTCAAGCCTTATTTGAAAAAATAAGGACACTTCATATCCCTTTTTAGAATTTTTCCTAAATTTTTAATTGGATCAATTTAATTCTAAACATTTTAACATTTGTATCAATTCAGTCCATCTAGTTAATATAGGCCAAAATTGTTGACATGGATAGCGGTCGTCCTATGTGGCACGGTTAGTGTTGATGTGGGCATTTTATTTAATTTTTCTACTATTTTTTTGCAAATCTTTTATTAATTTTTTCTTTTCTTTTCTCATCTCCCTTTTTCTTGTCATTTTCCTTCTTTTCTTTCCTCATTTTTTTTTTCCTTTCGTAGACTGGCGAGGGGCGATGGCGAGGGACCTTGCCCAGGCCAGGGCATCCCGGCTGAGGTCTGCGTGGTCGAGAAGACGACGAGAAGACCGAGAGGAGTGGGCTGTCTGCGTCTGTGTGTCGTCGCCTTCTTCTGCATCAAGGTGGATACCAAGATTTATGGCGATCGATTGAGCCCCCACCAAAAATTGCACCATTTCAATCACTCTCTCTCACCTTCTTTTCCCCCCCTTTTCTTTTTCGCTTCGCCAATCTGGAGCTTTCGGGCTTTGCCTATAAAAATGGCTACGGCTCCTTTCGTTCATGCGCGATGCGGTCGCTTGTTGAGGCTTTGTGGCAATTTCCGAAATGGCTCGCATGGATCTGTTGGTTTTAGCCCATACCCTTCTTCATCTACTATGCTGTGTTCTTCTTCTTCGCCGGCCTTTGGTGAGGACTGGACGGGGATCCCCTCGCTGGATCTGGTGAGTAGCGACCACGTCCAGCCCTCGTCAGCGGCCATGGGCCTTCATCGGTCATCGCGGAGGCCGGCGGCCGGCAGCCGGCAAAGGGAAGAGAAAGGAAAGAAAAACAAAACAAGGAAAGAAAAGAAGGAAAAAAGAGAAATGGGAAAAGAAAAGAAATAACTAAAAAACAAATTCGAAAAAATATAATATAAAAATTAAATAAAGAGCCCATATCAGCGCCAATTGTGTCAATAAGACGACCAACGTCCACATCAATAATTTAAAAATGTCTAAAACTAAATTAGCCAAATTGACTGAATTGATACCAATATAAAAATATTTGAGAGTAACTTGGTTCAATTAAAAAGTTTATGACTGAATTGATACTAATATAATAGGTTTAAGACTTTTTTTGTACTTTTCCCCATTTACATCATGTCCCATCTTCCTATCTTAACAACTAGGTTTCGTTTGTTTCATGAAAATCGAACGATTCAAAAATGTTTTCTACAAATGATCGCTTGTGAAAAAATGAGAAGTATTGTCATCTTTCACCAAAATGATAAATTATTTTGAGAATGAAAACGTTTTCAATTGACTAATTACTTGACTAACCACTTTAAGTAATAAAAGTGATTATTTTAAAGATAATATTTTTAAATCTTTTATTTTTCACGCAACATAAAGCCCTAGGAGGGCGGTCTTGAAGGGCGAATAACAAATGGAATACATAGCGTACGCCCATGGGAAAACATATTTCATGCCTCCATTACTCAAAATACCGACCGTTCATGTTAGCGTGTGATAAGGATTCCAATCACGCCTTGCGTTGGAATTTCGAAACTCTCGATCATTATCTATTGATTTCTCTGCACATGTCGCGTTCACGTGATGTAACAGCCACAGGAGAAGAGAATGCCTTCTCCTGCCAGTAAAATGACGAATTTTAAGTGTTGTAAACCGACAACATTACACCACGTAAAAGTAATGATCCTCCATGAAGCATCCCTACGTTTGCAAACATGTATAAAAGTAGTAACTAAGGCGAATTACGCACTATTAATCTCAAATAATGAAATTATTGTTAGATGTTTCACAATAGTTATGAGGTAGATTAATTTAATTTATGAAAAAAAGGAGGGAAGAGAGAAACTCTAAAAGGTCGAGAAGAATCTCATAGAGAAGTGCTAAATGAGATACTTTACTATCAAGACGTCTCAACCTAAATCTTAAAAATTCCAAGAAGTAGTTGTGTAACACAACATCCATTATTGTGAGTCACCACACCGTGTATTGGCACACCATTTAGTAACTTGATGCTACATTACAACACTCGCCTTCATCCATCGGTGCATACTAAATTAGTTATCCGATGCAAGACTATGCTTCACTAATGCATTCGCACACGCACCTTAACGTAAGTAATGCAAATAAATAACCTCCCAAATCGAATAATCCACTATTTCAAAATAAACTATTGCTATCAATAAATTATGGAGTGAATTGTCAAGATTCAATCTCCAAACATGTACTCCAATATCATGTGGGACATATCATCCTTTCTAAAATGTCAAAATTGTTAGGACATGGATCAACAATATAATTGTAGGTAATTGCCTATGCTATTGAGTTGGGTTGCCCACTTCTAGGAAAAAACATCGCATGGTCTATAGATCATATAGATCAAATCCACCTAGACTGTTGATCATGCGGAGTCCACAGTGAAGGTCACACAATTAATGATTGAAATGATATCAGTTCACATGATTTATGTATCATGCAATAGCTTAAATGTCAGTTATTCGAAGAAGAAAGAATCACAGTTAAAGGCACGAGGGCAACCCAGATGACTAAGCATCATGGCAGTCAAGAAGTCAATTCAATTTAGTGACAGCAACCCAGAAGACTAAGATGACTAAGCATCATGAGGCTGCATGAAGTCAAGACATTCAATTTACTCTCTCATGACGGCAACCCAGAAGACTAAGCTGTCGCATGAAGTCAAGACGTTCAATTTACTCTCACATGACAGCAACCCAGATAACTAAGCATCACGAGGTTGCACGAAGTCAAGACGTTCAATTTACTCTCTCACCACTCGGAACAAGCAACGAATATTCAATCTCCTGCGACACGTGTCGAACGTTCAACCGGTCCGCACTTTCTATATAAACTCACCAACCCAGTCACGTTTAGACTCACCCAATTTGCTAGAGCAATTGCTTTCATATACTCCACAAAAGTTAGCTCTCGCTTATATAGCTCGGAGAATTCGCAATGGCTCACTTGCATTGTTGAAGCTGGCTTGTGTGCTGCTCGCATGCATGGCGGCGGCGGCTCCGGTGGCTCGAGCTGCGGTAACATGCAGCCAGGTGTCGAGCGCTCTGGCCCTGTGCATTCCCTACGTGAGGAGCGACATGAGACCCATGCCGGCGTCTTGCTGCAATGGGATCAAGTCGCTTGACACGGCGGCTCAGACCATGCCGGACTGCCAAGCCACTTGCGAGTGCTTGAAACCGGTCTCGGGAAGCATCTCCGACCTTAACTACGGACCGGGAGTCGTCGCTGGGCTTCCCGAGAAGTGTGGGGTCAGCATCCCGTACAAAATCAGCCCCGGCACGAACTGCAGCAGGTATGTGCTTCTTTTAGCCTCGTGGTCCAAAGGTGCAACGAAACCTTGTTTTTTCTTGACCGCGGATTATAGTATATCACATGATACATGCGTTGTGTAACACATACTTTCCGGCTGTTTTTGCTTTTGTTTTGTTTTGTTTTTTTTTTTTTTCTTTTGTTTTTTTTTTTTTTTTTTTTTTTTTTTTTTTTTTTTTTAAGTTTATAGTTGTGAAGCTCATTGTTAGATGTTTTGTTGCAATGTGAAGTGAGAACGGATCATGCGGGTACTTTTCAGCTTTGGAGATAGAGTAGTTAGCTTCGAATAAAATGAACGTCTGAACCAATACTAGGTTTTTTAACTCGATCATGGACGACTAGCATCCTTTGCTTGTGCTATGTACTAATAAGAATATAAATGAAGGAAATTATAATATGTTTCATTTCCTTTGTTCTTATGGAGTGTTTTGTAACCGGTTAAACAATGCTTGATTCTATTCTTTTGTTCTCTAGAATATTAAAAAAAAATTATTTGATAACTTTTTTTTTTTTCCCGAAAAGATATTTGGAACAGAATCAAGAAGTAAAAAAAAAAAATTTACTTCTTTATTCTTGGTGACAACTCCATATCAAGTCCATTTTCTTTCTTCTTCTTTTTTTCTCTTTTCTTTCCTTTTTTCCTTTCCTTCTTCTCCTTCATCCCTTGGCCGGCAACCTTGTTGAAGCATCACTGGTCCTTGGCGAGATCGAGCCTCGTCGGCTAAGCCTCCTTGGCAATTGGGCGAGGCTCAACTAACTGGGCGAGCTTAGCCTCGCCCAAATTCGATGAGGCCAAGATTGCCCAGTCGTCGGTGAGGCTGAGCTTGCTGGCGAGGCTCGACCTTACCTAGATGCTGCAAGGTCGAGCTCACCATGGCTAGGTGACAATGCCCTCACGGTGGTTCGACAAAGGCAAGCTTTGCTGGTGGTTAGACGAGACTTAGCCTTACCTTGGAACCTTGCCCAAATCTAGCGAGGCCGAGCTCACCTAGCCAAGGCTCGATTAGGCCCTCACTAGGCCACCGCGAGGGCAATGTTGCTAGGCCATGGTGAGGCTAACCTCATGGTGGCCCAGCAAGATTGAGTCTCGCTTGTAGTTGGGTGAGCTTGGCCTTGCTAGATTTGGACGAGGCCACATGGCCCCAGCCAAGGCTCGGCCGAGCCTCACCTAGCCATCAAGGAGGCTTGGCCTTGTCAAGGGCCAACGACACTCAAATGAGGTCACCGGCCTCGCCAGGCTGGCAACCAGCCAAAGGATGAAGGAGAAGAAAAAAAGAAAAATGTGAAAAATGTAATAAAATTATTTGAAAAAATAAAAAGATATTCTAAATCACAAAAGAATTTGAGGTCTTATCAAATGTATTTCTATACCAGGTGTTCAAAAACTCATCCAGAGAACAAAATAAAAAATAAGTATTTCTAATCATAAATTATTCTTGAGGACATAATAGTTATCAAACACGCCTTTAGTATTATTTTGTATTCTTTTCTTTTTTCATTGTTCTTCTGATATTGGTCATTTTCAAATGAAGAAAAATCGTAACTAGAGAGAGAGAGGTGTCCTCACACTGTAAATCCACAGTATCTTGTTAGTATTACACTTCCGCGTCTGCAAACTCTATGAACATATCAGTCGCGAGTCTGTAGTAGGCACAGCATGGATCATGCAACAAAATGTACTGAGAATTATGACATCACCACAGATAGAGCGCCATCTATTCGCGCTTCTCCGCTTCAAGGTCTTCTCCGAGTTTGGCCACACTATCACCTGTCGGCGGTCGCCTTGCTACCACTTGTCAAAGAGATGCCCTCCTCACCGTCTTCGTTCTCCTGCAAGTACGTATCCAAAGCAGGTAGCTCTTATATCTGGTGAGACTGGATGCGGAAAGACCACAAAGGTTAGGTTACCAACTCTTTGCTTTGCTTTCTTTACGGTACATAAATCATGTTCAATCTGAAAAATTCTGCGGAGGCATGTTTGCTATCATGTTGCTGTTGCTTTTCCAATTAAAGCCCTATTCCTCCGCCGCATTCCTGCATACTTTAAGAATTGAAAGACATAATATTACCATTTTCACGCAGTTTTCAGAAATATGGTTTATTTGAAGTTTATTTGAAGATTGAATTTCATTGGTTCCCAGCAAACTATGGAGTCAGTCTTTTGACACCGTTTTGGGGCACCATGATATCCTTTGCAAAGCTTGAAGTTCTGGTTAAACGCCCCAGATAGCTCAAAGGCTATTCCCCACCACCACGCTCCCACCATCCAAATCCAGAGGGGGTAGTCGTACTTCCACCTCTCCATCCTCATGGAGGTGGTGGCCAATAGGCAACCCTTTTTTTTTTTTTTTAAGTTTATTTATTTTGAATCTATTTTATTCCAGGAGCTGTGCTTTTAGAAAGATGAATTTGCTCAGAATGACGTAAACCTTGGACATTTTTCTTACACCGTTTCGTTGTGGCACAAGTATTACATGTTTCGATCTTTTGTTCAAGCTAACAACAATCCTGAATTGGCGAACTCAACTGCTCGTGTTAGAGCTTACTTTAAGCGGCCTTAAGTTGAGGGTGATCATACGATATTAAGGGCAATCATCTTTAGCGTCCAACATGGACGCCAAGTAATTTGACTTTGTTTATAAGATGACATTGAACAACTGTATATTGCATTTGCTATTACATGATTTAGTTGGGTGTTTACGACGGAGAAAGTATCGAGGTTTACATGTTTTGATACGCTACTTTTTTTTATTGTAACATCTGGAGATAGTTTCTAGAATTATTGTGGTCCAAGAGGATGCTTTTATTTATACATTAATTACTCAAGTTCTTTATACAACTTAAGAAGCAGCTCCTTGCTAAAGGAAGACACCTATTTCCAATACATTCTGAGGACTAAATATAGCATGAATTCTTCAGGTCCCTCAGTTTCTTTTGAACTCGATGTGGGCTTAAGGGTGAGGCGTGTAAGATTGTTTGTACCCAACCCCAGCGAATCTCTGCAACATCAGGTGCGCTATTGTGGCTGACTAAAACTCACTCTTTCCAACTCTTATGTGAAAAATCTGATTGTCTTCTGATTCTGTGTAGTTGCTGAGAGAACATCTTCTGAAAGAGGAGAAAATGTTGGTGATGATATCAGATACAAGGCAGTCAGTCATATCTCATCGAGCTATGTTCAAACTTCAATTACCTAATGGACTTTATGAAGCTAAAAGTCGAATACTGTAAAGCATAGGTGAGATATTGTTTTTTGTGAAGCGTAGGTTCTATATGACCTGTACTTGTAGATATGCATACTCGGAAGAGAATGAAGACAATGAGGAGGGCATCTCTTTGACAAGTGGTAGCAAGGCGACAGGTGATAGTGTGGCCAAACTCGGAGAAGACCTTGAGGAGGAGATGCACGAATAGATGGCACTCTATCTGCAGTGATGTCATAATTCTCTGTACTTTTTTTGGCATAATCCATGCTGTGCCTACTACAGACTCGCGACTGACATGTTCATAAAGTTTGCAGACACGGAAGAGAGTAATACTAACGACGTACTGTGGATTTACAGTGTGAGGACACCTCTCTCTAGTTACGATTTTTCTTCCTTCTGTGATTCTTCAATAGAGAACTCAAACTAGGAAATGGAACTGATAAATGAGAAGATGTCTTACAGCTGAGGCTCTTAACTCTGTGCCCCTCTTTCTTCACATATGACAATTACTTATAGATGACATCTTTCCGTTAATGCAATTCAATCCCCCTTTTTGGGGTATTTCCCAGTATGTGCTCAGATTTCTTGCATGATGGATTTTTAAAGCTCATAAAGCAACAATCAAAACAGAAAAATTTCTGTTGTTTTTAGAGAGAGAAAAGATTAAAAAAAAAAAAAGAGCATAACACTTCATACGTCTTGTTCAAAGGAAAAAACTGTCGAGTACAACAACTAAATACAAAGTAGAAACTGCTCACATACGTGCAACACATAACTGCACACAAACGTACTATTAACTTCCTAGAAAATAGCAAAAACACTAAATGCATAACTTAATTTACTTGGCTGTTTAAAAAAAAAAAAAACAGAGGAAAACAGAGGAAATATGACTGAAAACAGCAGCTGAGATAATTCCAACAAACTATCAGTTGCTGCTGCAGATTCCTATTTTCTCTCTTAACAGCTCAAATCTTCCAGCCTTAAGTGGTTTTGTGAACATATCTGCAAGCTGATCTTCAGATCTGCAATAGACCAACTTAACTTCGCCACTTTATTGCACCTCACGCAGAAAGAAAAATTTGACTTTGAAATGCTTGGTTTTGCCATGGAAAACTGGATTCTATGATATTGCTAAAGCAGCCTGATTATCCACATTAACTTCCATGCAATCACTAGAATTCAACCACAGATCCTTCTTTATCTTCTTCAGCCACAAAGCTTGATTTGCAGCTGTAGTAGCTGCTATAAACTCAACATCTGCAGTAGATTGAGCTACAATCTCTTGCTTTTTAGAACACCAGGAGAAACAAGCAAAACCAAAACTGAAACAATATCCAGACGTACACTTCATGTCATCTACTGAACCAGCCTAGTCACTATCGAAAATCCTTGCAAATTAAACTTCGACATTTCTTAAACTTCACACCAAAGAACAATGTTCCTTTGAGATATCTCAAGACCCTTTTTGATGCAACCAAATGTAATCGACTAGGACTACTCATAAACCCGGATAAAACACTCACAACAAATAGAATATCCGGTCCAGTTCTTTGTAAGATACATGAGACACCCAATCGACTTCTATACATAGAAGCATCTACTGCATCTGTTCCATCATTCTTCTGCAGCTTCTCTTTAGCAGCCATAGGAGTGCTTACACTTCGACAATCTTCCATCTGAAACTTCTTTAGAATTTCCTTCATGTATTTTTTCTAACAGATGAAGATCTCATATGAAGCTTGTTTGACTTCCAGACCCAAAAAATAAGCCATCTTTCCCAAGTTTGACATCTCAAAACCTACAAATAGATCTTGCTTCACCTTCTCTATCAATTCCATATCATTCCCTGTTACTAATAGATCATCTACATAAAGTGACAGAATTACAATATTGTGATTCACCTTCTTGACATAAAGAGTGAACTCACTTAAACTTTTTACAAAGCCAAAATCCTGCAAATATCAATCTATCTTCCCATACCAACCTCTTGGAGCCTGCTTCAATCCATATAGAGCTTTCCTCAACCTGTATACACTCTCTTCTTAGCCTTTGATACTGAAGCCTTCAGGTTGTTCAACAAAAATCTCCTCCTCAAGCTCTCCATTCAGGAATGTAGACTTGACATCTAATTGAAATATAGACCACCCCCTCTCTGTTGCAATAGCTAATAGTAGCCTTATTGTATCAAGTCGTGCAACAGAAGCAAATGTTTTAGAATAGTCTACTCCTCATATTTGTGCATAGCCTTTCACCACCAATCTGGCTTTGTGTTTATTGACAAACCATCAGGATTACGTTTTGTTCTAAACACCCACTTAACCCCAATCACATTTTTATCAGATGGTCTATTAACAAGCTCACATGTGTGGTTTTTCTGAATAATTGCAATCTTCTCCTGCATTGCTGCAATCTACCTCTAATCCTCCTTACCTTCCACAAAGTTAAATGGTTCGAGCATTGCCACATTGCTTCTTTCATAAATTTCAGCAGGTGACCTTGTGCCTCTCACTGGTAAATCATCCATACTGTCTTCCAATCCATCTATAACTTCATCAACCTCTACATCCGTTGCAGGTTGTTTTTCGAACTGCTGTTGTTCTGCACTCTTTCCTTCCATCCAATTCCACTCATCTTCCTCTAGAAAAACAACATCTCTGCTTACAATCACCTTTCCTGTCATAGGGTGAAAAATTCTATAAGCCTTTGATTGGAGATTGTACCCGATGAAGATTCCAAGCTCTGCTTTTTTATCCAGCTTGTCCCTCTTGACCTCAGGAACATGAGTGTAACACAAACACCCAAAAATCTTCAAATTTTTCATAGAAGGTTTAACACCATACCATACTTCAAAAGGTGTTGACCTTTCTAAGGCCTTTGTGGGCAATTTGTTCAATAGGAACACTACAGTATTAGCTGCTTCAGCCCAGAACTTCTTAGGTAACTTCTTCTCCTGCATCATACATCTAGCCATCTCCATAATGCTTCTGTTTTTCCTCTCACTGACCTCATTCTATTGAGGTGAATAGAGAGCAGTGAACTGCTGCACAATTCCTACTTGCTCACAATTCAACTTAAACTTGTGAGCAAAGATACTTAACCATTATTAGACCGAGCATTTTAATTTTCTTCCCACTCGATTCTCAACTAAGGCTTTAAACTTCACAAACACATCAGCAACTTCAGACTTGGCTTGCAGAAAATAAATCCAACTCATCCTAGTATATCATCAGTGAAGGTAATGAAATACCTGCTACCATTGAGAGAAGACTCAGACATAGGTCCACATAGATCTATGTGGACTAATTGTAGCTTCTCACATGCTCTCCAGCTTCCTCCTTTGAAAGGAAATATGGCTTGCTTGCCAAGAAGACAAGTTTTGTACTGTGGAAATTCCTCCTCCAAACTTGGCAAGTCATCTGCCAAGCTATTTCTCTGCATAAACGACATGCTCTTCCTGTGAACATGCCCAAGTCTTTTATGCCATAGCTCTGCATTTTCTTCTTTGCACTTTAAAGCCATTTGTTGCATCTCTTGTGGCTTGAACATGAAACTCTTGTCCCTTATTGGGATTCTTAGCACTTCTTTGCTAGCTGCATTATTAATAAGACATTCCTTCCCTTCGAACTTCACTTTATAGCCCTTCTCAACTAATTGACCAACACTTACCGTATTCGGTCAATGTTTAGCACAAAAAGAACATCACCGATCGCTTCACCTCCCGATTTCCTTCAATAGCCACCGTACCCTTCCCTTGCACTTCGATATACCGTCCGTTGCCAATTCGACTGGACTTGACTGACCTGTCTAGACTCCTAAACAACTTCGAATTGCCAGTCATATGATTGGTACAGCCACTATCCACCAGCCATGCATCATTCCCAATAGAAGATTCAGAAAAAGAAGCTACAAACAAGTGCTCTTCCTCAGTTTCATTCACTGCTACCTGTGCTTTTCCTACTTGCTGGTAATTTTTTTTTTTTTTTTTTTTTTTTTTTTGCAGATGGCTTCCATGTGACCCAACTTGTGACATTTTATGCATCTAGCATCAGGCTTTCTCCAACATCTAAAAAACTAATGATTAGTTCCACCACAGTATTGACAAGGCTTTTTGTTCATCTTCCATTTGCTAGACCCACTAGAATTTCCTTCTTTTGCTACAAACTCGGAGTCACCAGCATTTTCTCTGGACTGAATCCATTTCTTCCCTTTGCCTCCATCATTTGATTTTACTTTAGCTTGCAGCGCACCCTCTACAAACTCTTCTCTTCTCATTAGTCTTCTGTGCTCCCTGTGCCTGCAGAGCATTTAACAATTCTGCAAGCTTTATATCAGCTAAGTCTCTTGTATTTTCCATAGAAGCTATGGTGGCTTCAAACTTCTCTGGAAGAGACACTAGGATCTTCTGAACAAGCCTTTCATCCTTCAAGTCAGTCCCTAAAACTCTGATTTTTTCAGCTATCCCAACCAACCTATTAGAGTACTCATTCACTGACTCTGAATCCTTCATTTGCTGTCTCTCAAACTCCCTCAAGAGATTCAGTACCTTCATGCCTCTTATCTTCTCATCTCCCTCTTATTCATCCTTCAAGAAATCCCATATTGCCTTTGCAGAATCACATCTCATGATCCTTGTGAAGATAGTGGGTGAAACAGCAGCATACATGCAAGACTTTGCCTTAGTCTTCCTTGTGATTCTCTCTTTATGGTATTTTATCTGATTCAAGGTCGGATTGTCTGGAAGTGGAGCAACCTCATAATCATTCTCCACAGCCTCCCATAAATCATGACCCTCCAAGAATGCCGTCATCTTGACAGCCCAAGCCTGATAATTTTCCCCAGTAAAGACTAGAGCAGCCATTGCAGAGAATCCACTCGATCCTGCCTCCATCAGCTTTTTCTTTGCAAATTGGAAGCAATCTTCACTCACTTACCCTCACTTCACAATCCCTTAAGATCCCACAAACGCTCTGATACCAATGTTAAAGCTCATAAAGCAACAATCAAAACAGAAAAATTTCTGTTGTTTTTAGAGAGAGAAAAGATTAAAAAAAAAAAAAAAACAGAGCATAGCACTTCATACGTCTTGTTCAAAGGAAAAAAACTGTCGAGTACAACAACTAAATACAAAGTAGAAACTGCTCACATACATGCAACACATAACTGCACACAAACGTGCTATTAACTTCCTAGAAAATAGCAAAAACACTAACTGCATAACTTAATTTACTTGGCTGTTTAAAAAAAAAAAAAAAAACAGAGGAAAACAAAGGAAATATGACTGAAAACAGTAGTTGAGATAATTCCAAGAGGATTCTGTCCTTTTCACTGGAATCGGATGTGCTTAACAGCAGGCTTTGCACTGTTAAATGCAATTCAAAGAATGCAATAACCACTAAAAGTTAGAAATAGTTTGAGGCATTAGCACGAGGCCATCTCTACTTCTAAAGAATAAGCCACAAAGAGAACGGTACATCAAACAAGTCATAGCAAGACTATCAGGTACTTGGAAAAGGTATAGTGCATACTAATTTTAGATCTGAAAGATATATATGAAGAATACTATACTATAAAAGACGATCGCACCAGATTTGCTGAAACGATAGAGCTTCAAATTCAAGTCTTGTATGAAGAGAATGCATTCAATCAAATTTTCTTCTTTTATGAGCCGCAGCGGATTGGCTATTCCTTCTTTTCCTCTTTCTGGTGGTGGTAATTGTGGTCAGACTCCATTAAATTCAAGTCCTCATGCCCAGTATAATAAAAGGGTAACAAGCATTTTGATTACTGTCAATCTATTCGCAGTAAATCTATGCAAAACACACATTTATCATTGCGAATTCGGTGGCAAGAAGATCCTGTTTACCATGAATCCAGAGCTATGGGTAAATATTGGCAGTTCGAAAGAACAATGGAAGTTTCTGTTGATACTAAACATTTTCAAAACCAAAAACTTGGGCGTACATAGTCAGACAGGTCCATGTCTATCGCATTAGATTGATCACCTCTAAAATCGGTTTTCCTGCGCAAACTTCCCTGGGGAGTTTCACGGCCGATGCAGATAGGAAATACTTGCCGAACACATATCATTGGTAACTTGGACATAAACAATTTGATCACTGAAAAGAGAGCCTCATCTAACATCTAAATGCTCACCAGGATCTGGCCATTGCTAGGGCCTCAAAGATCTCTCTCTCTCATATATGCACACAGCTAAAGCCTATGCAAAAACCTTGCAGAAGACAATACCTTGTTGTTTCTATATTGTGACTGCTGTCCTCAATATGGTAGTATTCAGGTCAATGCAAATCTCTCTTTTTCATCGGAAGAGAGATGAAACATCAGTAGACAAATCTCTTTTTTACTGCACCTAATATGATCATCATCGGACCCTCTGGCGCTTAAAAGTTCTGCCTCTTCTTTCAGTATGTACCATGCTTATCTGATGATGTCTTGAAATCCTTGATCTCCGTGAACCTCTCCCCAAGGTGAAAGAAACACGCCTAGACTTCAGCTTTACATGGCTGGGGCGGTGATGGCGATGGCGCCAATGGCTACAGTTGCCAATGGCTACAGTTGCTATATGAAGCAAGAGGGCCTTCCGTCCTCTCCCTGAGTAGTTTCCTTTTCGTACTTGCACCGAGATGATGACTCGAATAATCATAACTTATGTCACTCAGGCAATATTCTGCTTCAAAGTCTGGAAGCGGCGCCGCCCATGGTATACCCGCTTAGTGCTGCTTATCTTGTACCGCATGAAACAGCAAATGTGCCCAAGTGCACGCCAGTACGTCTCGCATGCAAGCCAGCACATGTTACAGAGGCTTTTCCCTATGCACTGGCAAATCCCCAGCTTGAACAACAGATACAGAAATAGTAGAGCTGAAAAACATCACACGCACACGAACCCTTCAGCCGATCATGAAATTGCAAATAGTGTTTCCTGGTTCCTAATCAAATGTAAAATATTATTATGCGAGAATTACTCACAAAAGCTTCGAATGAAAAGGAAGATGGTTCTCTAAACATTGCATCCTGCCAATAAGTACATCTTAAAAGCTGAAAAGTTTTCTCAAACTTGTATGGAATCTGAGAGAATATCAAATGATGAAAGACGTCGTCGGAAAAACCCCTGACATTATTTCTCTGGTAGGATGCTAAAATGAGATTATCAATATGGAAAAGACAGGATATATCCTTTACCATAGTCTCAACCAAAAAGTACAACAGAATAAGAACTGAAGGACCGATTTTTGGATCGCAAGTCAAATCTATTTTCACCTAGCGATGCGAAGCTGGGTGGGTAGCGGAAGAGAAATGACATTCTAAACGGAGAGATAAACAAGGGAAATGAGTACATTACCTATGTAACAGAGGACACATATCAGAAATAGTTTGATCAGTTTCGTGACACATAGATGCTCGATAAAACAAACTACATCCCACGGTCCCGAGCATAGTTCCATACATCATTGGAAAACAGAGTGAAAGAAACACCCTTAAATTTTCCATTTTCCATTGCTTTGAATGGGGAGTTACATGAATTCTTTGCCGGTGGTCGTGGGCTTCATTAGGGAGACCCCCTATCTCCTTACCTGTTTACATTGGTCATGGAGGTACTATATGGTATTCTCACTACTCGCTCTTTGATGTCGAAGTTCAAATATTTCTGGAGATGCAAAGCGTCTAGCCTCTCACACCTTTTCTTTGTGGATGACGTCTTCTTGTTATGTGAAACCAATTTGCCCTCGGTGAAGCTTTTTAAGGAAGGTCTCCAAATGTTTTCGGATTGGTCTAGCTTGGTTCCAAACACAAACAAAAGCGAAGTCTACATTGCAGGAGGTTCACATTCTTTAAGGAACCAAATCCTCCTCACCCTTGGTTTTTAGGAAGGAAGTCTACCAGCTCGCTATCTTGGGTTCCCATTATCACTTCCAGGATCTATAAGGCGGATTGTTGTGTGTTAGTCAACCACATCACAGCAAGAGTACAATCTTGGAATCATCGCTTTCTATCCTTCGCCGGTCGGCTACAATTGATCAGTTCAGTCCTTCATGCCATCCAAGCATATTGGGCTAGTGTATTTATTTTACCTGTAGCTATCTTGGATCAAATTGAACGAATTCTTAGACAATTCCTATGAAAAAGCCCAAAGTTGGGAAGAGGAGGTGCAAAAGTTTCCTGAGAGGACGTGTGTTGCCCAAAAGAAGAGGGGGGGGCTTGGCATCCGAAGGCTTCGGGAGTATAACAAGGCCACCATGTTAAAACATATCTGGATCATATTTGCCGATAAGGAATCTTTATGGTGCAAATGGATTCACCCAACCTTCTTAAAAATGTCGAATTTCTGGGTGGCCAGAAAGCTGACCCACTATTCGTGGGCTTGGAAGAAGATCCTCCAACTCAGGACTGAGTTTCAAAGTTCCTTCTTTTGGAGAATTGGGGATGGTTGCTCGGTATCCCTCTGGTTTGATAACTGGCATCCCATGGGTCCTTTGAACTTGTATTTTTCGGACTCAGCCATATATGCATCTGGCCTGTCTAGGCAAGTGATAGTGGCGGACCTATTCACCGACCGTGGAGCTATGATCAAGTTGGTCTTGGACTCTTGGGCGGAACCCCTTCCCACCCTTTCCCACCTCTCCAATCGTTTCGGTTGGAAGGGAAACACCTCCCATGTCTTCACGGTGGCCTTAGCTTGGGATTTGACTAGGAGGAGGAAGACTCGGGTCTCCTGGCACAAGTTCATATGGAACAACTCGATCACTCCAAGGTACCAATTTAACCTATGGCTTATTGCCAAACGAAGGCTCCCTACCCAAGCTCATTTATTAGCTTATGGTAGGATAGATAATGCCTTATGTCCCTTCTGCAATGAGGTGCCAGATTCTATAGACCACCTTTTTTTTTATGCTGCACTTCCACTGGCATTGCTTTCTTTTGGGCCTCTAGATGCAATCTTCTGTGGCGGAACAAGTCGTGGGTTGAGAACCTCAATTGGGCCGCCTCCTTCCTTGCGGGCAAAGACTTCTACAAGTGCATTGCTCGCTTCTCATTTGGTGCTCTTTGTTATTTCATTTGGAAACACAGGAACGACATCCTCTTTAAAGAGCGGAGCTTATCCATCCCAACGGTGAAGAATCAACTCATCAAGGTCGTCAGAGACAAGGCCACCACTTTCAGGAGTGTGGACGATAATTTCATAAACTAGAGGCTGCAGCGTAGCTGGGGCATGGATCCAATCATTTTCTCAGATGGGACTCTTCTATTTCTATAGGACCCTAGCGGCGCTTGTTGTCTGGATACTCTTCCTCGACACGGCTGCTTCCTTGATGATTCTTCACTTTTGTCGTTGGCGGATGCGAGCATAGATTATGGTTCATCTGGTCTTCAGTGGCTTCCCGCTGCTTCCTTTTCTTTTGCCATTGTTTTGGCTATTTTTGCTTCTTTAGGCCCGCTCTTGCAGTCCTCTTTTGCATTCGGCGTCCTTCCACTCACTCTGACTTGTTGTCTTGTTGAGTGCAAGTTTTGTGGCGCTGGATCTTTTGTAATTGTTGGTTAAAGCTCTATATATTCTTACCCATTACCAAAAAAAAAAAAAAAAAAAAGTGTGAAACTAGGTGAAAATATGGAGATGGGAGCAATGAGGTGAAACAGAAAGGTAACTCAAGAATTTAATATAGGCGAAAGATAAATCGCCCATAAAAGATATCGAGAAATGCCAGAAACAATTATTATTTCTTTTTTTCTTTGTTTTGTTACAAGCAAACCAGACCAGGAGTGGACTTATATGGTTTCAGACATAACAACATGAACAAGAACTATAATATAACAACATAAGAGTTGTAATTGGTGGACACCAAAGCTTCCTCAACGAAGCAAAGTTTATATTAAGAACGCACTTGCACGATCCGCCAAAAATGGTCTTGAATGGGGCAGCAACAGCATTTCCAACGATAGAGCCAACGCTATGAGCAGCTTTACTTAGAACTTCTCCCATTCCTTTATGTGCCTTTCTCCATCCAAATCAGTGCCTGAGAAATAATAAATTGCAACACTAATGTCATTCCCCGAGGGTGAAATGATAACAAAAAAGGGATAACACAATCCTCCAACTTCTGTTCTTTTGTCACAACGGTTCAATGCAATTTTTCCTGTCTACATTATGAGGAAAACTGAACAACCTCCTGCGAGAAACAATGCAAAAGCTTCAGGGTTTCCCTCCATCCAAAAATCATCGAAAGCCCCAAAAAAAGGAAAACGGCTGTTTACGTTGCATCTTCTCATTGTTTTCTAATGTCTACACCTTTCAATACCGTACATATGATAGTTCGACATACCCAATGTCTAACTTGAGTTCACGTATCTACTCATTCACAAAATTCATCGAACTCACATCGGCATCTTAGACAGATAAAGTAAAATATGTGGGGTATTTTACTTTCGGACATCGTAAGAATTATGTCCTCATCTTAACACTCAGTTAAGGCGACATACGTGTTTTAAGCTTGAGCTCTCGATTATCACCTAGATAATAAGCTTAAAAACAGTCTCATCTCTATTTATCACACAGTAAATAGAGGCGATTACCCGTGTAAGTGGGCTAATCTTATATCTGTCCGACATACTTCTCAACTTAAAATAATGCACTGAGCATTAAGATGCATAAAGATCTAACAAAGATTCATAGGCATTAATGATGAAAACACAAATTCATCAAATTGTGAACACTTAGGGAAATTGCAATATTCAGTACATCAGCCTCTACGCAATCCTTGGGATTTCATATAGCCACAAAACACATCTCTAGGTATTGGCTTTGTCATAGGATCTGCTACCATTCTATGTGTAGTATGTACTCTAAGTTCACATCTTTTCGTGCAACCAAATCTTTGACAAGATTATACTTGGTATCTATATGTCTGGTCTTGCCATGATATTTTGAATATTTGGTGTACGTTTTTGCTGCTTGGCTATCATCGTTAACCAATAACGAATCTGCAACACTTCCAATAATACCTAAATGATCCAATAATCTCTTAAGCCAAACATCCTCATATACTGCTGCCGATAATGCCACGAACTCAACTTCCATCGTGGACAAGGCTATACATGTTTGTTTCTTACTGCTCCAACATATGATGCCATTATTCAATAAGAAAAACAAACCCAGAGATAGATTTTCTTTCATCTAAATCTCCTTTCCAATCAGTATCAAAATAGCCTTTGAGTTGCAGATCATTTCCTTAATAACTCAGCGTATTATCAGCGATCCCCTTTAGATACCTCAGTATTCTCTTAACGGCTTTCCAATGTGCTTGACCTGGATTGGATTGGTATCTATTCACCATCCCAACTGCTAAACATATGTCAGGTCTTGTACACATCATAGTGTACATAAAGCTTCCAACAGCACTAGCATAAGGAACATGTATAATTTGTTCCTCCTCTTGTGGAGTCCTTGGACACAGTCTATAGCTCAATCCTTCACCTTTTGTAATAGGAATGTCTATGGGTTTGCAATCTTGAAATCTTAACTTCAAGAATGTATGCAACCTCACCCATATCATTCATCTCAAAGTTGGAAGACAACGAATTCTTCACAGTATTAACAAACTCCATATTACTTCCGACAATTAGTATATCATTAACATATAATGATATGATCACAAATTGACCTTGGATCTCTTGATATATACACAATGATCCTCATCTATCATTGTAAAGTCATATGCCATTATGGCATTATGAAAAACGTATACATACCATTGTCTCGACGATCGCTTAAGGCCATATATCGACCCCCAAAGTCGACATACCTTTTCTTCTTGGCCTTTCACTATGAAACCAAGAGGTTGTTCCATATATATTTCTTCCTCTAATTCTCCATTGAGGAAAGCAGTCTTTACATCCATCTGATGTAACTCAAGATCCATACTAACCACTATTATCAGAACTATGCGAATCAAGGTAAATCATACTACAGGAGAAAATGTACTTTCATAATCAATTCCTTCCTGTTGATTATACCCTTTCGCCACAAGGCGAACCTTATGCCTTTCTATCGAGCCATCAGCCTTTTGCTTTATTTTGAGAACCCATTTGTTCCAATAGCTCTGCATCCTTTTGAAAGATTAACCAGTTCCCAAACTTGGTTTGATTTCATTGACTCCATTTCCTCTTCTATTGCATAAATCCATTTTTCCTTATTAGGGCAACTCAGAGCCTCATTAACATTTCTTGGCTCATTCTCATCTTGCAGAGCAATCATAAAAGTTTCCCCTTCAATGTTAAAACGTCGACGAGGAATACTTTGGCAACTTGTTCGCCGTATGGGAGATTGTACACTTAGCACATCATTACCCATCATGCTTCCACTTGGATTAGGTAATGATGATGTCGTCACATCGTGGTTGCAATTGAGAATGAGTTGAATTCAATTCATTACATCTCATATTACTCCCACTTGAACGAACTCCACTGACATCATTATTTTGATCCAAGGTTTCAAATAGGAAGTAATCTTCCCCTATTTCGCCCTTCTTAGGAAATTCATTCACTAAGAATGTGACATCCCGTGATTCAAATTCACTTATACTCTCACTTTCCTGCTCACCTATGAACACATACTCTTTCGAGTGTTCGGAGTATCTCATGAAAATACTCTTATTTCCTTTGGGACCCAATTTCCCAAATTTGTTAGAGGACTCATGTGTATAGGCAGCACAACCCCATGACTCAAGAAAACTTAAGTCCGGTTTTCTACCCGTCCATAACTTATATGGAGTGGAAGCAACCGATTTGGAAGGCATCCGGTTAAGTATATAGGCGCAGCCTAACAACGCATCACTCCAAAAAAGTGATAGGTAAGTTAGCATGCCCCATCATTGACCTAACCTTATCCAGTAGGGTTCTGTTTCTTCTCTCTACAACACCATTTTGTTGAGGAGTATATGGAATAGACAACTGTCTTTCTATTCCTTTTTCATCACATAATTTTCTGAACTCATCAGATAAATATTCTTGACCTCAATCGGATCTCAATGCTTTTATTTTCTTGTCTAATTGATTTTCTACCAAGTTCATAAACCTTCTGAAACAACTTATGCTTCAGATTTATGAGAAATCAAATAGACATATCCGAATCGAGTATAGTCATTTATTAAAAAAAAAAAAAAAGTGATGAAATAAACAGCCCCATGCCTTCTACTCACATTCATTGAACCACAGACGTTATAATGGATTAAATGCAGAGGAAATTCAGCTCTTTTACCTTTTCTAAATGGTTTCCTTGTTATTTTCCCTACTAGGCGATGCTCACATCTGGGCAAATCGACTTTTTCAATGTTGCCCAACAAGCCCTCTTTGGCTAGTCTTTTCATATGTTGTTGGCCCATATGACCAAGTCCAAAGATGCCACATAATCACATCACTATCATATGAAATAGAAGACGTGAAACAAGGGAATAACAAATATTAACATCACTACAAATCAATATATAGTACAATGAAACCATCTAGAAAGTGACCACAACCATAGTAGTTTGTATCCAAATACAAATCTACATCTTCTATTATGGAAGTTCACACTAAAACCAAGCTTAACCAACATCAAAACAGACATTTTAATTTCGACGAATCTCTGGAGCATATGGAACATCATGTAGGAACAAGGTGCGTCCACCACGCATGTTCAATTGGCAGGTGCCAATCCCTTTAACTTCAACTCTGAAATTATTTCCCACATAGATCCACATAGTTCCAGTTGGTATCGTCGGAATTTCATGAAGGATCCTCTATCCTTCCTTACATGGTCTGTCATTCCTGAATCTACAGTCCACAAAGGATTGGATTCAGCCAATATTGCAGAACTTGACACATAAGCAAAGTTCTCAAATGTACAAGAGGTGTTTACTTTCTTTGGCTCACGACAGTCGCGAGCATAGTGACCTCTCTTGTCACAATTGTAACACCTCACCCTTGACATTTTCTTCACTTGAGGACGTTTTCCTCTCTTGTGTTGGTTAACTATTGATTTCTTGCAATAAGGACTTGATCATTTGCATGTCCACATATTGAACGAATCAATACGCTTGCGCTTAGAGCTCAAAGCCCTTTCTGAGCTAGAACCAACATTGCAAATATCTATTATCGACTCAAATGCCGATAGGCAGTCCTCTACTAGCTCAAGGTGGCGCACAACATTCATAAAATCTTTCATAACATGGTCAAGAGCTTCTAGTGCTTCTTGCTTTTTCAGCACATATTGAATCTTCATTTTCAATATTTCTCAATTGTTGCCGTTCATATCAGCAATTACTTTCTTAGTTGCTGAAAACATCAATCTGAACACATCAGACGTACATGCACGAATAATTAATGCCTATCACTTATGCATCTACTTTTGCATTGCACCCATTATATCAATGAACAATTTCAAGTAAGGTTTCGTAATCAAAAGGTCACTATGTTTCCAATCATCCTCCAAAATCCTAACTCAAAATTGTTATTAATATAATTGTCATATGCAAAATAAGTCCTATGAAGTTACAAAAACTTCTATAACTACCCACAGCTAACTACCCACAGCAATCAGCAGTAACAGAAAACAAATAATAATTTATATTCAACAAGATAATCATACTTGCAACATAATACAACTAATATATCACACTAAGCAATATATACAGAGATATTTACATCCATAAAAATCTCATAATTAATCTAAGAAATAATCATGGAATGTCCCTTCTAATCTATCACCAAAACATCCGAGAAAACTGAAGGCACATTTGCCAACCATGGAAAAACTTTTGGAGAGCTGTCATGTCGCCACCAAGGCGCATTCACTCTACGCCATGTGGCGCTCATTCTAAGGGTTGAAGTTTTGGCCAACTCAATCCTATAGTACTCTCTTACAAAAGCTTCCACTAGCTCCCTATAACCCGGACCACGTTGACCTCCCATAACCGATCTAACACTGCTTGCCATTCGGGTGGAAGAGTGTTCATCATAGCCGCACCTTCTCAAAATCCGGCATAAGATAACCATTCCGGATGATTTCATGTATCATCCGATTGACCCCGACCACATGTGATACTAAATCACCGTCATGCCACCGATAATCAGCTAATTCTTTCATCAGCCTTTTAAGTCTTGCATTTCCTCGTCCGTTCTCGGGATTGCGGGTATCCGTGCATGACGCATCATAGTTCTCGCAACAAATGCAAAACTAAAATTGGATCACTTATAATCCATAATGCACATTAGGAAAATACATAATTTTCCAAAATTCATGCAACACATGCATAATAAAAAAAAAATGGATTACATATAAACCACATAGGCATACATGAAAAAAAAAAAAAAAACAAAATTACTTTTTTTTTTCCGGGTCAACGGTCAACGGTCGGTCAACGGTCGTCGGTCACGGTCAACGGGTCAACGGGTCGGGTCAACGGGCGGGCGGGTCGGACCGGTCGAACCGGTCGCGACGGTCGAACCGGTCGGACCGCTCGCACGGACCAACCGCACGTGCCGGGCGCGTGCGGGGGATGACGTCACGCAGACGTCATCCGGCCCGTGCCGGCGCATGCTCGCGTCCGCGAGTCGTCCCGTCGTCGGCCGGCGATGCTGCCGGTGACGCGCCGCGAAACGTCGCCGGCGATGACGTCATCGGTGACGTCATCACATGACGTCGGCACGCATCGGTCCGCGGACCGGCGCGTGCCGTTCGCCAGTCGCCGGCGCGCACGTGCGGTTCGCGTCGCCGGTGCGTGTGGCGCACGCTGGCGGCCATTGCCCGGCGCTTCCGGCGCGGGCCGCGCCCACGCGCAGCGCCTCCCAGCCGTGCGTGCGGCGTCGCCCGGTGGCGGTCGACCACTCCCCAAACTCGTCTCGACGTCGCCTTTCACCCAGTGCTTTCAAATTTCGATTTCGACATACGCAAACACAGAAAAAATGACAAACAACGGTGCTCGGGTGTCGGGATTTCACGCCCAATCCGTACGGCCGAACGTTTTTGCGAAAATTCAATCAAAAACATCAAAACTAGATCAGGAAAACGTGAACTAGGGCTCTGATACCAATGTTGGGAATAACGGATCCCCGAAAACGCGGATTCGACACTGAATCGAAACCCTAAATCGAATGCGGAAGCGTAGCCCTGGAAAAACACGTATCACCAATCGTAAAGCACACCATGGATTCGAGCGTACCTTGTTAGCCACAGATTAAACACCAATGCTGAAGAAGATGAAGAAATTTGGCCCGGTTCAATCCTATTCGATCCGACGAGGGGAGAAAACACTTATTTTTTTTTCTTTTCTTTTCTTTTGGAGAGGGAGAAAACGCGGGAGAGGAGAGCGTACGTTGATTGTGCCAAATGGTGCGTCTCTCTCTCTCTCTCCTCCCTTTTATACCTTCCCCCATCCACGGGCCCTATTCCCGTGGGCCGGGCTTTTTTGGGCCCAACTTGGGCAGACAGGCCAACTCAGGCCCATCTCATAAATCCATCACCCAGTTCTATTGCTTTTACGCAAACAAGATCATGGAGAAAAAAGGAAACTGCATATTATGCTTCTCACGAGTGAAGCAGAGATGGAGGAACACTTTGTAATGTGAAGATTCTCCGGGTTTGTTCGATCTTCACCAAATGCTTCAGGCGGCGATGTGCACTTCGGGGTTGCTTTTGTTGCCCGGAGCAGCCTCCCACTCCAGAAGGAACAACGGAAGGAGGGGATGCCAGGAACCCCTTTAAGATACGTTTGACAGAACAGAATGCTCGAGAGAGATGGAAGCGCCGAGAGCATCTACGGGATCCCCATCTGAACCGACGACAAGACCATCGATGCACAGATCCAAACAGACATTTCTCTTCCACAGACTATCGGAGACGACGAATCCGTGGGAGGGGGAGACAAAAAGGGCACCACTTTTACAAAGCGTTAGTTGAACTGAAGGAGAGGATGAACAAACGGTTACCATCCCTCGTTATCAGTTTTCCTTGAGTTCATGGCTCTTGGCATATACATTTGAGACTACATTTGATAATCAACATAAAATTCAGAATATAATAAATTTCCTATGTGTGTTTGATTCTTATCGAAAATAGGATAAAATCGGATTTGAAAGGATATAAATCTCATAAAAATATCACAGTATCTCATGGGGAGATGAGATATTAAGATAGATGTAAATAGAATTTCTAATATCCATAATATAAAGATTATTTTTATCAAACATGAAACTTCTTAAATTAATAAAATTGAAATAATATTTGGATTCTAATATAAAAAGGAGAATTAAAAAATAAAAAAAATTCGTTTTTATTTATTCTTATTTTTATTTATATATTTGAATTTCTTTCTACCTTGTAATACATATTCAATAAATAAAAATATTTATTTATTATTTATATTTATTACATATTTTGGATTAAGTATTTTTGGTATATTAGTTTGGTTTATTATTTAATAAAAATTTATTAGAGAATGGTGGAATGGGAAAAAGAACAAAAATATGAGGGAAAATTGATAAAATAATAAAAAAAAATGAACTTGCATGAATATTATCATCATCTCTATTTATGCAGTTTTTAGGTTCTTTTATACTGATATGCCGTTTATACCAAACAATGGATATGATAGGATGTGAAAATATCCAACTTTATTATGACGATTTACCAAACGTAGATAAAATATAAAAAAATTCATGAATTTCATATCTTATCTCATATAGCCCTACCTAACTTGAAATTCAGATGACCAAAAGAAGCCTAAATTGATTTAACCATAATTCATGGATTTTTTGTGAAGGGGTCCAATCACCTATTGGTGTCTAATTTTATAATAGCCATCATCTATGCTTTACTTGTGTGTGGGTTTCGCCCCACGTTGTTCAACACGACTCTTTTTAGGAAATTATCATTTGTAAAATTAATTTGAACATACCCAACCGTGGGCAACAGCGCTGGATTAAAGTCCCTCTCTCATCGCCGGGGTCGAGGGTTCGAAACTTGCAGTTGCTGAAGCATTGTAAGTGGGGGGCTATAATGTTAGGGTCTTGTGCTAGTCTCCCCCAAGGTATAGGAGTTAGGCCCGACAACGCCACCGGGCACAGCGGGTCAAGACGGGTCCTCGGTTACAAAAAAAAAAAAAAAAAAATCAATTTGAACATCACATTTCAAAAGAGGTTGAATGACTTTCTCAACTTAAGTCTATATGTAATGAGTAGTGACCATCGATGTACTATGAGGTTAGGTTTATATCTCTCTTGTGTGCAAATCAGATGAAGAACGGCGATGCATAAAATCGACAAATTGGTAAGGTTGAGGAGAACATAAGGAATGATGTATAAAAATGAGCATGAATAATTGAAATTTGGTTTTTATAAATAAATAAAAAAATTATTGGTCCACCTGAATTATGATCACTAAGTATCATGAGGTGGCATCGTTTGAAACATTTGAATTAATTGCTCTAATTAATTGCAACGACCAACCGATACCTACTCAACTTCCACCGACACGCGTGTCCAATGTTCAAACCCCATTTCACATTTACATCATGTCCCCTCTTCCCGTCCCAAAGACTTTATGCTTTTCATACTGATTCATGGCAAGATTCTATTTATCTCGCAAAAATTGAATAATTTAAAAATTGTTACTTTAATAAATAATCGTTTGTATTATTCATAAAATGAATCAAAGAAAAATATTTTTATCTTTCACGAAGACGTTTAGCTATAAATTGTTATTGAGAATAAAAAACATTTATTATTGACTAATTATTTTAAGTGATACAAGTGACTATTTCTAGAAAATATTTTTTAAATCATCCATTTTTCGCGAAACAAACGGAATTAAGAATAGGCGGTCTTTAAGGGTGAATAACAACACAGCATGCGCTCATGGGAAAACATATTTCATGCCTTAATCACTTGATTGACATGCCGTGCATTCATGTTAGTGCGTGATAAGCATTTCAATGACCATTTCCATTTGAATTTTGAAACTCTTGATTATTATCGATCGATGTCTCCACACATGTCACGTTCACGTGATGTAATCGTTGCAAGAGAGTGCCTTCTCCTGCCAATAAGATGACAAATTGTTAGTAGTGTAAAATTAAGTCACAACATTACACCACGTAAAAGTAATGATCCTCCATGAAGCATCCCTAAGTTTGCAAACATATATGAAAGTAGTAACTAAGACGAATTATGCACTATTAATCTCAAATAAAGAAATCATCATTAGATGTTTCACAATAATTATGCAGTAGATTGATTTGATTAAAAGGCCAAGAAGATGAGATACTTTAATATCAAGATGTCTCAACCTAAATCTTAAAAATTCCAAGTAGTTGTGTAACACAACATCCATCATTGCATGCTGCCACACCGTGTGGTAACACACCATTTATTAACTTGTTGCTACACTATAACATCCACCTTCATCCATTGTACTTCATTAGTGCATACTAGATTAGTTATCCGATGCGAGACTATGCTCAACCGATGCATTTACACATGCACCCTTGCGTGAGTAATGAAAATAAACAACTTCCTAGATAGAATAATCCATTATCTTAAAATGAAATATTCCTATCAATAAATTATCTTTGGAGCGAATTGTTAAGATTCGTTTTGACATATCTGCTCTAATATCATGTGAGACAAATCATTCTTTTTCTAGAATGTTAAAATTGTTAGGACATGGATCAACAATGTATAAACATGATTCTCAACAAACACCATTTGGCTAAGATAATTTGCAGGTTATTGCCTAAACTATTGATCATAGTCACCCACTTCTTAAAAAAACATTGTACAGTCTATATAAATCATATAGATCAAGTCCATCTAGACCATTGATCATGTGAAGTGCATGATAAAAGTTCACAAAATTAATGATAGAAATGATATTGGTTCACATCATTTATTCATCATGTAAAATAGCTCACATGTCGGTCTTATTCGGAAACATAAGAATCGCAATTAAAGGCACGGCAGCAACCAAATGACTAATCATCATGAGGTTGCATGGAGTCAAGACATTCAATTCACTCTCTCATCACTCGCAACGACCAACCAATACTCAACCTCCCTCAACACGTGTCGCACGCTCAACCCCTCCCCACTTTCTATATAAACTCACTAACCCAATCACGTTTAGACTCGTCCAATTTCCAAGTACAATAGCTTTCATATCCTCCACAAAAGTTTGCTCACAATGGCTTCCTCTGCATTGTTGAAGCTGGCCTGCGTGCTCCTGGCGTGCATGGTGGCGGTGGCTCCGGCGGCTCGAGCTGCAGTGACGTGCGGCCAGGTGTCGAGCTCTCTGGCCCCGTGCATTCCCTACGCGAGGAGTGGCGCAGGGGCCGTGCCGGCGGCTTGCTGCAACGGGATCAGGTCACTCAACTCGGCAGCTCGGACCACGCCGGATCGCCAAGCCGCTTGCAAGTGCTTGAAATCGATCACAGGAAGCATCTCCGGCCTCAACTACGGAGTCATCGCCGGGCTTCCTGGGAAGTGCGGGGTCAATATCCCATACAAGATCAGCCCCAGCACCAACTGCAACAGGTAAGTGCCTCTTTTAGCCTCGTGGTCCAAAGGGGCGACAAAACCTTGTTTTTCCTTGACCACCGATCGTTAGTATGTCACGTGATGCATGCTTTGCATAACGCATACTTTCTTCATATCTAGATCGGCTGTTTCTCCATCTTTTTTTCTTTATTTTGTCTTTGAGAAGTTTATAGTTGTGAAGCTGATGGTTTGATGTTTTGTTGCAGCGTGAAGTGAGAATGGATCGTACGAGTACGTTTCAGCTTTGGAGATAGAAAGAGTTTTTAGCTTCGAATAAAGTGAATGTACGAACCGATACTAGGTTCGTAACTCCATTATGTATGACCAGCATCCTTTGCTGGTGCTATGTACTAATAAGAATATAAATAAAGGAATTATAGTACGTTTCCTTATTTATGTTCTAAGTATTATTTCGTGTTTTCTTTTTTCATTTTTCTTCTCATATTGGAAATTTTCAAAGGAAGAAAAGAAAAGGTGTTCCAAGGTGTGAATAACGATTAGACATATGGTGCGAGATAAGGGAACGGACGAAGCCAACACAAAATGTTATTCGGGTCAAATCAAACCAAAGTGATAGTTCACAGATGCTCCGATCTCCTTGACAATCATGTTAAGTGCAAGCTCATATCGTTATGACTAATGCGAAAGCTTAAACAAATCAAACGATTTGTGCAAGAAATGAATTGTAGAATTTAAACCTGAACTAGAGTGATTTACGTGTTAAATTCTTATAAAATGGATCCACAACATATAAACATAGTTCTCAACGGTTATTAATTTGATAACATTAACCATTGCATGCAATAATTTACTAACATAATAGTTGCCTGAACTACTGAACTAGGTCATCGACTTCTTGGAAAAATAATTTACGATCTATAAACAATATAGATTGAATAACCTATCTATACCATTGATCATATGAAATTCAGTGGACCTCACACATTTAATGATTGAGATGTTATTGTTCTTTATGATATCATTAGTCATGTAATAGCTTCTCCGCTTCTAGCACGTACGTGTAAGCAGAACGAGGAACCTGTCGGTCGTACTCAAGAGAGGTCCAAATCACAATTAAGGCTCACCTACCAACCAAATGGCCAGGCATCGTGAGGATTCTGTAATTATATGTAACCTAGAAATAGGGACATGAAGTCTTAATGTCATTTTAAAAAGTTTCAGAGCTCTAAATGAGTTTTAACTTATTGAACTCACTTATTTCAAGGCTCTCAAGGTTTTCGCAAGCTTCAAAAGGGGAGTGAAAATCTGAACTCGAATGTTATTCTAAAAGAAATCAAAACGGCAACAATTTATCCACCGGATAATTTTGATAACACCATGTTTAACATTTTAAATGAAAGGAAAAGCAAAAAAGAATGAAAGCTAACATTAGATATGATGTTGGTATCTCGTTTGAATATATAATGAAGGGAAATAGCGTGTGGGAGAAGATAAAAAAAAGCTATAGAATCTGAGTGAAGAGAGCATGTCGTCCTGCTCAGTTAAGACATTGGTTACACTTGATTTGCGCAACACAGCCAACGACAAGTACTTACCTCTCCAAGACACTTGTCCTATGTTTAAGCCTTCCTCACTTCCTAATTAAAACCCTAAGCACCCAATCATATGTACATTCATCAAATTTCTTAATATCATCTTCTATTGAGATAATTGTCCAAAAAAATCATAAAACTATTATAAAACAACAAATTCAATAATAAACATTTCAATTGTGTCAATTTATTCATAAACCTTTTAACTATTTATCAATTTAGCTCTTCCGGTCAATTTTGACCAGAATATATTACTTTCAAAATTTTGAAAAGCTTGGCACATGAAATCATTAGATTAATTGAGACTAAGGATATATTTATTTTAGGGAAAATTTCTTGATAAAGAAAAATATTTTCTTACTTTCAGGTTCAGAAGGTTAAGAGGGTAATTTTCCCAACTTTGAGAATTTATATTTTTTTAATCTTAAATAATTATTTATTGACCGATCATTTTCAATAAATTAAATTTGTGAAAGCTTTAAAAAATCAAATCGCGAAAAACACCGCAGTAAGGGTCTATGCAAAGTCTTGTCAACCTAATGAATGAGGATGTAATTTCACATGTTATATTCGTAGGAGTACGGATCCATTCAAGGCTCAAAAGCAGGGACGGCCACCTTGAATGAGACGGCATTCAATCCCGCTAATCAATACTCAACTACCAATCTCCTGTACTCTCACCCACACGTGTCGCACGACCAATGGCCTTTTCCTAACTATGCGAACTTATAAAACCTACCCACGCCCATCGCATTTAAACTCATCTAATTGATTGGGACCGCCTTTCGCATTCTCCCGATTAGGGTGAACATTCCCACCAATCGAGAATAGTCCACTAAAATTTAATTTCAAAAAATTAAAATTTAAAACCACCCCTTGGCATGATCTGATTTTCTGATGGGTTCATAGAACTAATCCCACTAAGGGCGCGTTTGTTTTCGTTTATTTTTTGTGTTTTTAAATTATTTTTTTATTTTTTTGTTTCTGGAAAAAAAAGTAAACATATTTGCCGCGTTTTGTTAAAAGTATTTTTGTCCCAAAAACAAATTTGGAGTAAAAAAGTTAAAACAAAAAGTTGTTTTCATTTCGAAATAAAATTTAAACACTTTTCATTTTCTTTTCTTTTTTTTTCTTCTTCTTTTCTTCTTCTTTTTCTTTCTTTTTCTTTGGCCGGTCGCCGCCTCGGCTAGGGCCAGCAAGGACCGGCGACCTTGCCGGAGCATCACCGGCCCTCGGCGAGGCCGAGCGTTCGGCGGCTCTAACGAAGCTTGGCCTCGCCTTGGCCGGGCGAGCTCAATCTCGCCCGATCCGGCGAGGCCCGGCCCTCGTCGGCCGGTTGCCGACCATGGCCGAAAAAAAAAAAAAAGAAAAAAATAAGAAAGAAAATAGAAAAAAAAAAATATTAAAAAATAAAAGAAATAAAAAAATTATATAAATTTACCAAACCTGTTTTTGTTCATTTTTTATTCCCGAAACAAATTTACCAAACGCGTTTTTTTATTCAAAAATTGTTCCTCGAAACAAAAACATTTTTTTTTTTATTTCTGTTTCCTAGAACAATTTTTAAACAAAAATGTTACCAAACGCATCATAAGTTTCCTTAGACAAATCAGAAAAATGACGAGAGAAAGACACCTATTATATTGATATTTTCTTGCCCTCCACAACTTTTAAAGCTTCTGCACGACCTGCTACAAGCCTCAAGAGGCTCTCATTTAAGCTGACAAATGAAATGAGCCTAAGACCCTCGGAAACAATGATGCAATGCAAATAATTTCTTCCTTTTCTTCCTTTTTGTTTTTCAGGATAGCGAGCGATCATCACAACTAGGCTAGGATTTGTTTTGTTTCTTCGACTTTTCACAGTTTTGTTATATATATATAACAGTCCGATCCAAATCAGTAAGTGAGCAGTTCTACACTTAAAATAAGGAACCAAATCAACACTTATGGATTCTAGTAAATGGGGACTAACAATTTTGGGCCAATTCGGTCCAGTTCCGGGCGGTTCTTAATTTCTTTGCACACCCCTACTCCCAACATGCATGGCGGCAGCGACAATGGCTTCGGCTACCTGAGCCTCAAACGTGCGGCTCGTCGTTGAGGGCGTTCAAGCTCCATGCATTCCCGCGCAAGAAGCGGCGCAAGGTCCATGCCGGCGACTTGCTGCAGCAGAATCCAATCGCTAGACTTGGCTACCAAAACCAGGCCGGACCACCAACCTACTCGCGAGTGCTTGGAAGTGGCTTCTGGAAGCATCTCCGGCCTTAACTACGGAGCCTTCGGCGAGCAGTGCGGCGGGGTCAGCATTACATTTATGCTCCCCACTTCATGAAAAATGAAGAATTTTTAAATCATGGACCGGTGTGGACTAAAACTTATAGGCTCAATACTCGCCCCACAACACCCAAGCCTTTTTCTGGTAATTCAAGGGCAAGACTACAAAAGGCCAATTCTTAGTAGGCGATTGAGCCACCCACAAACATCCATGTATGTTCGGGTACTTGGCCTATTCAAGAGGCCATAACCCAGAATAAATGGTGGGATTCGAATAAGTGATCTCTAATTTATAAACTAAAAATTAGTAGACATTCTAATTAACTCGGTCCCCCATGAGGATTAACCAGGTCTAATCATGTGACACAAATTAACATAATGTTTTATCCTTGAGACAAGGCGAGGAGTACCTCAAAGGCAGGCGTTTTAATTTTATCCTAGAGGAAACTTACCATTGGCCACCTCAAATTGGAAAAGTTCTTATATGTACTCAAATTTGTGAGCTCACTTCATCTTAATCATTAATGATGTAGATCTCATGTGAAATTCATATGATCTAATGACTAAATGTGGTAGGCTCGTATACACTGCGTGCACGTGAAATTTGCTTCAAGATCGTAGATGGATAATTTCTAAGGTACCATTGGGGTCTATTCATACTTCACATCAACAAGATAGCACGAGGATCCCATTCCTTAGTAAGTGGATGGGAGTTTGAGGGCTGCCTTGATAAGGGTTGCCGGGACAACGCCCTCAATCCACAAGATCATTTGTATAGTTTGAGTCCACATTTTATTGATAGTTTGGGATTGAGCCCATGAACAGCTACTATGTATATACAATCTCTCTCTCTTTTTCTTTTCTTTTTTATTATAATAAATGAGGGTTATAATAGAGATGTGTGGAGTGATCATTACAGTGAAATTCTTTGTTGGATGTAGTCCTAACTTCTCTTTCCCTTTCTCGCTTTTGCTCTCTATTTCGTTGCGTTTATGTGCCGAGTCCTAACAGGTATGCACTCATGAATAAATGCTTCGAACTTGATTATGCCATATTGTCGTAATATCATTGTCGATATTTATGACTTTATTGTATTTGATTACGATTCAATGTTGTATAGTTGTATGGTACATATAGAATTAGAGTGTGTCGTAGAAAATGCCAGATTGTTAGTAGATTCAATTCTCCAATCTACACGAGCCATCCTAAAATGCCAGATTGTTAGCAGATTCAATTCTCCAATCTACATGAGCCATCCTAAACTCTCTCTCTCTCTCTCTCTCTCTCTCTCTCTCTCTCTCTCTCTCATATAATCTCTTTTCCCTTGTAAACGAGAGCTGTAACAAAGGGGTGCGGAGTGCTAATATAGTGGAATCATCTACTAAATGTACTATAATTTAAGGGTAAATCAAAATAAACCTTGTACCTCAATTTTTTTTCTCTTTCTCTATTTCATTGTATTTGTACGCCGAATCCTAACGGGTATGCACTCATGCCGAATAAATGCTTCGAACTTGATTACATTGTATTGTCGTAACGTCATGCCTAGTCAATGAAAGAGTCCAACAAAATCGACTTGTTGACCCCCGTGCCGCGTGTCCTCTCCTGCCAAGCAAGCCCGCACGTCTTCAAGCTCCTTCACCGTCCGCGAGCAGCACCGTCTTCGCTGCTTCCCTCGGAGACGACCAGCACTCCATCGTGGACGCCTCCTGTCTTCAGCCCAGCGACGTTCAACGAGGCCCATCTTCAACAGCGTCCGTGTCTCCCCTCCGTCTCTGCCACGTCCCAGTCAACCGAAGCAGCGTTGAAGACTACGAGGTTGACTAAGCGCCGAGCGAAGCCACCACCATCTTCGGTTTGGCTCCACGAAGCTGCTCCTTCGTCCTCAGTCTCGAGCAGCAGCAACCCACGTGTTTCTTCCTTCGGTCCAGCCCGATTTCCTGCCACCGTTTGAAGCCAGCGAGATCTGCAAGCTTCGATCAGCCCAACAAGGTGACGTTCCAACGTGTCTTCAGCCGTGCATTTGAGTAGCCCACGCCACTTGAAGCCTACAGCAACTTCAGCCCAGCAATTGATTATTTTCGGTGGCCCAATAACAACCCGCAGTTTGGCATTTTTAAGCCCAATTCCCCGCAAGCCAACCCAAGTTGATTAAGAGCAGCCCATTTTCAGCAGGCCCAACTTTATTTGGGTCCAGCCCAAAACCAAGAACAAATCTCATTTGGGCTGAGATTTGTTGGGCCAAGAGTTTTGGATAATGATGAAAAGATCCATAATATAAAGCAAGCATCCAGAAATGTAACGGGCAAGACCAGAAACAATGCTTTCTTTCCGGAGAAGTCATTGATATTCCCAAGATGTTCGACGAGTTCATACGACTCGGATGCAACCAGATATGCTCCACCAAGAAGAAGCACTCTTGAGGTTATGCTCCCAAGGGTAGGTCTCACCACTCCATAACCCATTGACACTACCAGTAAGAGAAGTCGAGAAAGTGTTTTCTTTACTGCAGTAAAAGTGACAGCCCACATTGTGATGCCCATCGGTCTTCTTCCAGTAGAGTTTAAGTTGGAATATTCAAAGTACCAGAGAGCCGATTCACACATTCCAAGAGCAATAACTGCAGTTATGTGGTAATGCAACTGTATGACATCCTTCCAGTGTTGAACGAACTTCAAAAACCATATAAGTCCAAGTACAAGGTAAGCCAATGACATTAAACCAAACACTACCATCAAGGGAGCCATTTTTCCAGGCAAATAACCACTTGGATTTCTCCGTACTGTCCTCCCTTTAATTATGGTACCCTTGAGATGTGGATCACAAAACATAAAATACAAGTAGTACATCCCTGTCTTATCGATCTCGACATTCACGCTATCCATCTTTGCTTCTTGATGTCTCCCAGCAAAGGAAGTTGTTATGCGTCTAGGCCATTTGGGGTTATCTGGGTTTCTCTGAATAATAACTTGACCTAATTTGCAGGCTTTCTCTTCAGACATCTGCGGAGTGCAACATATCATATCAGATTTCAAATAAGCACCTCCAATCCTTTTCCGATCTTTTATATCAAGTATGATAGCCTCCACCGAGCCACTATTCTCTTGCATTTCAGCTTGTGCATCAGCAGACTCCTTTGTCCTTATGACGGTGACATCGTCAAACCTAAGTTGGGGAATCAAGATAAAGAAATCAAATCAATATCAATAATCATAGTGGAAACCTTTAAACAGAGATTGACCAGGGTTTGCACCAAGGAGATGTATGATCAGAGACTACAACACCGTCCGTCTCCAATCCAGTAACAATATGCACAAAGTTCAGGCAATACATTTTGTGCGAACGCATGTGTTCATGTCTATAGAGCAGGTAGCTGGCACATTTTAAAAAAAAAAAAAAAAAAAAAAAAAAAAAAAAAAAGGAAAGCAGGCACACCAAGAGGTACAAATATGATGCTTACATTACATGAACCATCAAATAGAAAGAACATCAGCTTAATTTAGAGGCAGCAAAGCATTAAAAAATCACTCGTTACTCTTATTTCAATAGAGAAAAAGCATTTTGCCTTAGACAACCCGACATACAATCGACCTATAAAACAGTTTTACCACAGCAAGCAAAAATCCAGGGGGGACTACAACTGCCATTTCCATTATAACCTCGTAACGAATCATCGACTTCTCGGACCTCCAGCGAGAGCTCTACTCGGTCAATGACGCAGAGTAAAACAAAGAAATTCCAGCACCCCATCTCCGATAAAATGAGAACGAGTAACCCGCACCTTTAAGTCCTAAACCTTATGTAACGAACGCAATCTAGCCCCGCACTTCGACTCCAAAGCACAATCGAGTCCTAAAATTCCAAATTAAGCCCTAAAACTCAAATCAAAACGTAGGAAATCCTCTAGCAAACCCGCGGCGGCCGACTCCAGACGTTTCATCCAAAGGACTTCGATTGCGTTCTTCCTTGGATATACGTACAAACCGCATAGAATCTAATCAAGTTCAAACGATGGTGCGGCTGCAGCACAACGTTCCGGAAACCAAAACGAAGACAGAGCATCCATTCGGGACGCCGGCAAACCACCGAAACGAAGGAATCCGTACCTGATGACGGACTTCCCCTTGGGGCCGGTCGTGATGTTGGGAGACGACGTCGTGGAGGAGGAGGAAGGCGGGATCGCGGAGCGGGGGGCGCGGAGGCCCTCGCTGCCGCCGTGGAAGAAGAAGGCGTTGGAGCGGGAGGTGAAGGCCTCGTTGAAGTAGTCGTGGACGGAGGCGTCGACGGCGGCGATCGAAACCAGAGCCGCGACGAGGAAGAAGAACCCTAACCGACGATGAGCTCTGCGCGATTCTCTCACTTCCATCTCCTTCCTCCTTCACCCTCTCTCTCTCTCTCTCTCTCTCTGTTTCTCTCTCTTCCTGAGCAGAATGAGCTTTGACAAGGGAACCAAACTCGGAGCTGAACTGAGATGCTTTCCATCTTCCCTATTTTAATTTCTGAGAAAACGAGGGGAATTTCCCCTACTTTCCCAGTAAGTAAATTTGGGTTATTTGGATGAAAAGTGATCAAACTTCCAATTTCCATTTTCTATCGAAAAGAAAATTACATCCACGTTAGATAAAAGTTATGACTAATTATGTAATTTATTGATAATAGAAAAGAGGATGTACCATAAACTTAGGCAGCGGGCTATTACTTGTGAAGACAAAAGGGGAAATTATGTTTAGTAAAGAAGGTTACAAAAATGATATGTGATGGATGGATAAGTTGTTATTGTTGGCAAAAATTTTGAATTTCAAAAGAAGAGTGCTATCAATTAGCCAATATCAGTTCTCTCTTTTTTTATTTTGGAAATCATCACATAGGAGGATCTTGAAAAGATTCTTTTGTAGTTCACATAGAAATTGAAAATAATTGAGTTATTTTTTTAAATGATACTTAATGTTTTCTGATATGTTAAAAAAAGTAAATATAAATAAAAACCCTTCACGCCTCGAAAACAATATATTATAGATATCACATCCCATTGCCGCACATAACATACACATACATATGTCAATTCGGTTAATGCCAAGCAGATAAGACGATGAGAGTTTGGCCGCGCCAGCCGAAGCAAAACCCACCATTCTCTTCTTTCCCCGTGAATCTCCGGTCCAAGGTCGAAAAGCGGCGCCATTCTCTCAAAGATTCGGCCACGTGTGGACCCAGTGGCTTCAACTGGAAGCCAGCCATCCCCATGCGGGCCCTCCACTCCTCGAACACCTCGCATCTATCAACCCTGTCCCGACCTTCGCAAGCAACCAGGTTCACCAATTTCCGACTCAGCCCCTCATCCATCCTCCGTCGGCACCCGGGGACGCTCAATGGTGTACGCTCGCACAACTTGAGCAGCGCCCCATAGTACGCCAGCGCCTCCCCCACGCGCATCGGCAATGGCGCCGTGTTCCCGTTCATCTCCTGCTCCACCAGCGTCACCACCCGCGGCGCCAGACCCTTCACGCGCCGGAGGAGCTCGTCGCGCGTGTTCTCCGCGGACACGCTCTCGTCCGGCATTCTGCACAGCTTGAACGCCAAGTTCACCGCCAGCACCTCGTCTGGCTCGCAGCCCAGCGAGTCGCGGCTCAACTCGCTCAGCTTCAGCGTCACGACTTTGAATACTAACGTAACTCCCCAATGGGCCGCGAAATCCCTCAGTCCATCCCCACGCATCCAGAGCCTCTTCACACCGTTGATGCTATCTGCGAGCGTCGTGATCTTGAGTGTGAATGGATTGCGCGCCCGAAGCCTGGACAGCGCGACAATGAGATTGTCGTACACTCCTTCCTGACCAATATCGAAAGCAATCACATGGAGCTTGTTTGTGGAGGGTTGCTCCGATGCAGCCTCGACAATCGCGCCATTGGCAGCCCGGAAAGCGCACGGGAAAAGAGTAGACAGATCGTAAAGTGGCCGAAGCGACAACAGATGGTCCTCGGTGAACAACTCCGCCACGGGAGGGGGATAATCGACTGGGCTCACTCGCGATTTAAGCGCAGACAACATGTATCCCCTCAATCTCTGCCTTGAACTACGCCTGGGGTTCGGCACGGCAGACAAGCGTCTCAGGATCTCCGAAGCCACGTCTACTCTGCCCTCGTATATCGCCGTCGCAGCCTCCAATACCGACTGCTCCCACGACATGGATACCGGAGACCTCTGGGCGGGGGTCTCGACGCTCTCCATTGATGAGAGACGTCTTGTGCTTTGCTTTGTGATGAGGGAGGAAAGTGAAGCATGAGAGAGAGAGAGAGAGAGAGTGGCTTTTTGACAATGACAAAAGAGCTCGTGGGTCGTGCGAAAGATGCGGGGAAGATACGTGGGAGGTGGTGCGAAAGTTCGACGTCTGGTGGGATCTAGAAAAAAAAAATGAATATCTTGTGCCATTAGTATTATTATTGTAATTATCGTTATCATATATCGATGGGAGCAATGATTTAATTCTCTTGAATGTCATATTATGCAGGTGACTCAAAATTATATTTATGAAGCTTGAGGAGATCATTATTTCATAGTTCTCATTCTGTTTTATTAACATTTGTTGACACTTAAATTTTTTGATAAAATTTTTTGTTAAATTGAAAAATATATATAATATAAAACATGCATATAATTTAGGGACACTTTTGTTTTATTTTATTGGACCGCCGATGAGGAAAAGATTTTTCACTAAAGAGTGTATTTTGAGTAGAAAAAAAAATTTTAGATGGAATATGCAAAAAAATGCAAAAAAAGAATATTGCGTGAATATTTATATTTCAATAATATATTTAGGGTATTATGCGTAAACGAAATTGGAAACAAAATATGTCAAAAAGATTTAATTTTTTTCATTATAAAAGGGCGAATTCAATCAAAAATGGGAGAGGATTTCGTGAGGGGGGCGGACGTTAGTTTTCAAAAAAGAAAAAGGAGTTCTCTCTCGTTTTTTTCAACAGGTCAACAAAGGACTTTGTCCTTTCTCTGACAAGGTGCAGAGGGAAAAGAAAGGGCGGACACGAGAGAACAGAAAAGTGGGCGGTCAACAAAGGCGGTCAACAAAGGACTTTGTCCTTTCTCTGACAAGGTGCAGAGTGAAAAGAAAGGGAGGACGCGAGAGAACAGAAAAGTGGGCAGCCCACGCAAAGGAAAAAGGAAGAAAAAAAGAAATAGAAAAAAGAAAGGGGAGGGGAAGTCTTCGTCTTCATCTTTTCCGACTAGCCCGACGACGTTGCCCATATCTGCTTCGCCGTTGCGCCGTCGCCAGCTTGCCCAAACCGACGCCCATCGTCCTCAGCTACTGCTGCTGCTCGACCAAACCGACGCCTGCGACGCCAGCCCAAGAACGCGCACCTGCCACCGGATCTCAGCAACCACCCCCCTTCGGCCGCGAACCAGCTGCAACTCCGGGTCGCTTCCCCCGTCGCCGCCACCGCAGCAAGTTCCAGCCTCCGAACATCGCCTGTCCGTGCTGACCCGCCGCGGCCCTGCTCGAACGCTGCTCCTTGGTGCCCTCGCCGGATTCCAAGCCGGCGGCCGACATTTTTTTCCTTTTTTTTAAAAAAAAAAAAAACCGATTGGGTATATTCACTTTATTGTATTAAGCAGGTTTATCTTATTATCTTATTTTTTTTATTCTTTTTGTTATATTATTTCTTGCTTTCTTATTTTAGATATATGTCTATGCATAATGAGAAATCTCAATTTATCACCCGATTCGCAATTGCGCCAGGGTTTTTTTTATTTTATCTATAAAATTTTAGATGAAATAATTAATCAAATAGAAATAAAATTGATATTTTGATATTTAAGACTTAAGATCAATTTATCAATTTTATTAGCGAAATATTATTCACTAATCTGAATAATGTGTGATTTTTTTCGGTAATTTTGAATGGTCTTAATTACTTTATTTATATTGAAATATATCTGAGTTAGAATATTGCATGTTTTAGGGTTATTTGCATATTTCGGTTAAACATTCTATTTATCATGAATTTTCAAAAATAAAAAAAAAAAAAAATCAAATCAATTAATTTAGGTTACTATTTTTTTTAACTTGAATTGCATGTTTAATTATTTGGCAATTGTTAATTTCGAAATTAAAAAAGGAAATAAAAAGAAAAAAACCCAGAAAATGTTGAATTAGGATTAGATTTGTTTTTTTTATTAACATTTGTTTTTTTTTTGTCAGTCATACTCTAATCACATTCTAACAATTACTCTCAAACTTTTATTCTTACCTCATTGTAAAGCATGAAACCCACTTTTGAAATGAAATTATCTCCATCCTAATCCCCTTTTAAAATGTGGGGATTTGAACTCTCATGTTATTTCACATGTTATATTCGGATTACGAATCCATTCAAGGCTCAAAAGCAGGGACGGCCACCTTGAATGAGAAGGCATTCAATGACGGCAATAAATACTCAACTACCAACAGGTCCAGCACTAATCTCCTGTACTCTCACCCACACGTGTCGCGCGACCAATGGCCTTTTCCTAACTATGCGAACTTATAAATCTACCCACGCCCATCGCATTTAAACTCATCTAATTTATTGGGACTGCCTTTCGCATTCTCCCGATAAGGGTGAACATTCCCAGCAATCGAGAATCGTCCACTGAAAATTAATTTCGAAATATTAAAATTTAAAACCAACTCTTCGCGTGATCCGACTTTCTGATGGTTCATGGAACTAATCCCACTAAGCTTCCTTAGACAAATCAGAAAAATGACGAGAGAAAGAAGCCTATTATATTGATACTTTCTGGCCCTCCACAACTTTTAAAGCTTCTGCACGACCTGTTGCAAGCCTTAAGAGGCTCTCATTTAAGCTGACAAATGAAATGAGCCTAAGACCCTCGGAAACAATGATGTAATGCAAATAATTTCTTCCTTTTCTTCCTTTTTGTTTTTCAGGATAGCGAGCGATCGTCACAACTAGGCTAGGATTTGTTTTGTTTCTTCGACTTTTCACAGTTTTGTTATATATATAACAGTCCGATCCAAGTTAATAAGTGAGCAGTTCTATACTTAAAATAAGGAACCAAATCAACACTTACGGATTCTAGTAAATGGGAACTAACAATTTTGGGCCAATTCGATCTAGTTCCGGGCGGTTCTTAATTTCTTTGCATACCCCTACTTCCCACATGCATGGCGGCAGCGATAATGGCTTCGGCTACCTGAGCCTCAAACATGCGGCTCGTCGTTGAGGGCATTCAAGCTCCATGCATTCCCGCGCAAGAAGCGGTGCAAGGTCCATGCCGGCGACTTGCTGCCGCAGAATCCGATCGCTAGACTTGGCTACCAAAACCAGGCCGGACCACCAACCTACTCGCGAGTGCTTGGAAGTGGCTTCTGGAAGCATCTCCGGCCATAACTACGGAGCCTTCGGCGAGCAGTGCGGCGGGGTCAGCATTACATTTATGCTCCCCACTTCATGAAAAATGAAAAAAATTTAAATCATGGACCGGTGTGGACTAAAACTTATAGGCTCAATACTCGCCCCACAACACCCAAGCCTCTTTTTCTGGTAGTTCAAGGGCATGACTACAAAAGGCCAGTTCTTAGTAGGCGATTGAACCACCCACAAACATCCATGTATGTTCGGGTACTTGGCCTATTCAAGAGGCCATAACCCAGAATAAATGAGTGGGATTTGAATACGCGATCTCTAATTTATAAACTAAAAATTAGTAGACATTCCAATTAACTTGGTCCCCCATGGGGATTAACCAGGTCTAACCGTGTGACACAAACTAACATAATGTTTTATCCTTGAGACAAGGCGAGGAGTACCTCAAAGGCAGGCGTTTTAATTTTATCCTAGAGGAAACTTACCATTGGCCACCTCAAATTGGAAAAGTTCTTATATGTACTCGAATATGTGATATCACTTCATCTTAATCATTAATAATGTGGATCTCACGTGAAATTCACATGATCTAATGACTAAATGTGATAGGCTCGTATACACTGTGTGCATGTAAAATTTGCTTCAAGATCGTAGGTGGAAAATTTCTAAGGTACCGTTGGGGTCTCTTCATACTTCATGTCAACAAGATAACACAGTGATCCCAATCCTTGGTAAGCGGATGGGAGTTTGAAGGCTGCCTTGATAAGGGTTGCCGGGACAACGCCCTCAAACCACAAGATCGTTTGTATAGTTTGAGTTCACATTTTATTGATAGTTTGGGATTGAGCTCATGAAAAGCTACTATGTATAGGGAGAATTACCAAAAAAGTCATAAACATATTGTGATTGTGCCAATTCAATCCTAAACTTTTTTGGCCAATTTAGTCCTAAACCTTTTACTGATTGTGTAATTCAGTCCATCCACTAAAATTGGCCAGCTGACGCTAACGTGGACCGGCGAACGCTGACGTGGCATTTTTAAATATTTTTTTTTTTTTTTCGAATTTTTAATATTTTTTTGGAATTTTTTATTTCTTTTATTTCTTTTTTTTTTCCATCATCTTCTTCACCTCCTGGCCGGCCGGCGCCGGCCGGAGGCGAGGGCCGGCGAGGTCAGCCTCGCCGGCCAATGGCGAGGCTCGCCCCCGCCGGCCGGAGGCAAGGGCCGGCGAGGGCGAGGCCCCGCCAGATCTGGCGAGGTCAGCCTCGCCGGCCGCTGGCGAGGGCGAGGCCCCGCCAGATCTGGCGAGCTCAGCCTCGCCGGCCGCTGGCGAGGGCGAGGCCCCGCCAGATCCGGCGAGCTCGGCCCTCGCCAAGGCTGGGGCGGAGACGGGGAGGGAGAGAGAGACCTGGAAGAGAAGAAGCGGCGGAGCGGGGGAGGCGATCGACCGGGCGAGGAGAGGGAATCGGGGGGAGGTGGAGCCGAGTTGAGGAGACAACCGGACGCCCTCGCGCGCCGCGACGAAGAAGACGAGTCCCTCCGCCGAATTCCCCCCGATTCGCCCCACCGGAACGAACGGCTCGGCTTGATTCCGACCGCCGCGAAGCTCTTAGATTCCGTCAGCCGAACCTCAGCGTCAATGGCGGCGTCCGCTTGCAACCGAGCGATGCAGCGAGCTTCGACGTCCCTCGGACCGGCCCTCAGATCGGGCGTCCGATCGTCTCCTCAGCTCGGCTTCGCCTCCCCCCAATTCCCTCTCCCCGCCCGGTCGACCGCCTCCCCGCCTCCGCCCCAGCCTTGGTGAGGGCCAAGCTCGCCGGATCTGGCGAGGCCTCACCCTCACCAGCGGCCGGCGAGGCTGACCTCGCCATTGGCCGGCGAGGCTGACCTCGCCGGCCCTCGCCTCCGGCCAGCGCCGGCCGGCCAGGAGGCAAAGAAGATGATGGAAAAAAAAAAAAAAAGAATTAAAAAATTCCAAAAAAATATTAAAAATTCGGAAAAAAATAATATTTAAAAATGCCACGTCAGCGTTCGCCGATCCACGCCATGGCCGGCCAATTTTGGCTGGATGGACTAAATCGACACAACTATAAAAGGTTTATGACTAAATTAACCAAAAAAAAAAAAATTAGGACCGAAAGACACCGTAAATAGGTTTAGACTTTTTGGTAATTCTCCCGTATAAATCTCTCTTTTTTTTCTTCTTCTTTTTTTTTTTATAATAAATGAGGGTTATAATAGAGATTTGCAGAGTGATGATTATAGTGAAATTCTCTATTCAATGTAATCCTAATTTCTCTTTCCCTTTCTCGCTTTTGCTCTCTTTTTCATTACGTTTATGTGCCGAGTCCTAACAGGTATGCACTCGTGAATAAATGCTGCAAACTTGATTACGCCATATTGTCGTAATATTATTGTCGATGTTTATGACTTTATCATATTTGATTACGATTCAATGTTGTATAGTTGTATGGTACATATAGAATTAGAGTGTGTTGTAGAAAATGCCTGATTGTTGGCAGATTCAATTCTCCAATCTGCACGAGCCAGATTCAATTCTCCAATCTGCACGAGCCATCCTAAGCTCTCTCTCTCTCTCTCTCTCTCTCTCTCTCTCATATAATCTCTTTTTCCTTGTCAACGAGAGTTGTAATAGAGAGAGAGTTTAAGGGTAAATCAGAATAAACCTTTTACCTCGATTTTTTTTCTTTCTCTTTATTTCATTGTATTTGTATACTGAATCCTAACAAGTATGCACTCATGCCGAATAAATGCTTCGAACTTGATTACATTGTATTGTCGTAATGTCGTTGTCAATATTTATGACTTTATTGTATTTGATTATGACTCAACGTTGTATAGCTATATGATACATATAAAATCAGAGTGTGTTGTAGAAAGTTCCCGATTGTTGGTAGATTCAATTCTCTAATATGCACGAGCCGTCCTAAGCTATCTCTAAATACACTCTCTCTGATATTTACCAAACTCCATCATAAAAACTAAATGAGATTCACCTACCAACCCAAACCTCCTGTTAAAATCTCCTCCTATATAGACGCCAGCTTCTTCATAAAATCCCCAAGAAGAAGAAGAGAACAGAAAGTGGTGTATCATCCAAAGGTCTTGCAAGTGCCCTTCAAGCAAACTAGCCACGAATATGGTCAACCCTGGTCTCCTCAAAACCGCAGCTCTGGCGGTGGCCATCGTGTACATGGTGGTGGCCAACGTGCCTCCGGCCACGCCGCAGATGTCCTCGTGCAACCAGGTGGTCAACAGGCTGATGCCGTGCGCATCCTACGTGGTCAACGGCGGGGGCGTGCCGCCTGCCTGCTGCAGTGGTATCCGGTCGCTGAACTCCACGGCGAAGACCAAGGCCGACCGGCAGGACGTCTGCAACTGCCTGAAGTCCGTCCTCAACGGGATCCCCTCCAATGCCTACAACATCAGCCTCGCGACGGGCCTGCCGGCCACGTGCGGGGTCGACATCCCTTACAAGATCAGCCCCTCCACCGACTGCAAGAGGCAAGTGTAACGTTTCAGCCGATAGAGTAACGAAGTCAAAATGCCTTAGAATGCACGCGCTAAGTCTCATTTTTTCCGATTTGCGCGACCCTGTATTGCAGAGTGAAGTGAGAGCAAGATGGAGCGCAGGCAGGACGAAGTGCTTCCAGTTCTAAGGGCGGGACGTGGATCAACATCAGAATAAGAGGAACTACCGTTGCCTTGCGTCCGGTTTTCTCTAGTTACGATAGTAGTCGTTATTGCGTCGTTCTGGATCTTGTGTCGAGCAGCCATGCGATGCGTCGTCTAATATGGTCCGACGTGAACTACCGTTGCCTTATGTCCAGTTTTCTCTGGTTACGATAGTAGTGATTGCTGCGTTGTTCTGGATCTTTTGTCGAGCAGCGATGCAATGCGTCGTGTAATATGGTCCGATGTGTTCTAGTTCTACGCCATCTATGGAGAAACCACATTGAGCTTTTGAATGTTAACGTGTTTTCTGTGCTTACCTTTTCATAGTTACGTCCACATCAATTAATAAATTTTGAGAGGCTACGGAGACCAAGAGCCGCACTTAAGTTGGGCTACGGGGGCTCAATCTAGCTTTAGGAAACTCTCAAATACAGATGGTTTCAGATCACATGATTTAGAACACGAAGGATGAGCCATTTGGCCAAAACCTAACATGATAGCTAAGTTCGGTACGTACAAATGCTTGTAGATAGCTCACACGAGAGTTTTATTGACCCAAAATCAATTAGAGATATAATTTGACAAGTTAGATTACTATAATTTCGTTAGCAATTTCATTGGAAAGTTCATAACATTCGAAAAGTTGGTGGTAAGTTATGCAAAAAAATATTTGTAAGTTACCAGCAAATTGCGAAATGAAAAAAAAAGTCATGGGTCAGTTTTCCTATGAATGGTCATGCGAAAAAAGGACACCATAAGTGTCATAAGTTATGTATGACACTCATTTTAGTTTTAAAAATTTGCGTCGGCCCACTTCAATGCCAAAATCAGAGTTAATAAATTATTTAAGTGCCTTTGGCGAGAAATTCCTATTAGAAAAATTACATAGCTTTCATAATTAAATTTTTTACTTGAGGTGACATTTTTCTAGCACTAAAGTGATCATTTTTTTTATAACGACTAGCATTGAAATTGTTACTTTTTAACGTGCTATACGACATCGTTACTTGGAACATCGGTAGGCCACATAAGATCGAAAAATTAATAAAATATGGTCACATCGGATTTTAAGTTAGTCATATTGAAGTTGGCACTTAAGTGATCCGGAAAAAAAAATTTGGGCACTAAAGTAAGTGTCGTACACAACTAATTGCACTTTTAGTGTCCTTTTCCCAACAATCATTTGACTCTTGTTGAAATTTATCACTATGGAATACAATTTGTAATCACGAAACCATGAAATTCAAGGAGAAGGGCCTTTTTGCTCGAAGTAGTATCATATGTACATGTCTGGTTATGTGAATCTTGAAAATCAGTCATTTGTTGTAACTAGGAAAAGCGACATCATTGTTCCATGAAATAGAATTAAACATAAGGAGACTTTCAATCAATTTTGTAAGCTTGTACACGTAGGAGTGATCTATTGATACTGGTACCGAGTTGATATATATAGGGATGGAAATATGTTGAAGGTTCTTAAATTTTTGTTATCATTAAAGAAATAATACAAGGACTATTTTTCACAGAAAACCAAATGCGAGGACCAAAATGTATACAAATCTAAAAGTACGGGAATTGAAAGTTGAATTTTCAACTAGAGACACTAGGGTTGTACATTAGTCCCAGTATAACCCCAAGAATTGGTCAATTCTAGGTGGTTCGTATAAGAATTGGTCCGTTTCTCGGTTCCAAATCTAGTTCCAGTTCCAAGGAAAGAACTAGATGGAACCGGCCTAAAGTATATTATACATTTCTAAAAGTAAAAATTATTGATGGAGTAATCTCCTCTATTACCGATTACCTTCTTATAAGTAGTAATTGCATCCAACACAAAAAAGTAATTTTCAATATTTTTAAGAACTTTTGAGAAAGAAAGCATTCAAAAAAAGTAAAACTGTCAGTTTTTGAGACAACTAGAACTGGATTAGAATTGCAACTAAGGGCCTATTTTGCAACGTGCCAAATAGTGCGCAGATTCTCGATTTTTTGTTCGCAAAATCAATTTGGGACGAGAATCGTGTTTGGTAAAATTTTTGTTCCGGTAACAATTTTGGACAAGATTTGAGAATAAAAAAAAAATTTGATTCTCTCGTCCGAGAATCAAAAAAAGAATCAAAACAGTGAAACCCTCACTCTTCCCTTTCGTCATCCCGGTTGCCGTCTGCCACCGTCCGCCGCCGCTCGCCGCCACGCCGTCCGCCACCGGTCGCCGGCAAGGTCGCCGGAGGCTCGCCAGGCCAGGGCGAGGTCCGGCGAGCTCGTCGGAGGCAAGCCCACCCACCGGCGAGGCCGACCTCGCCCGGCCCGAGGCCGGCCGGCCACCAGCGGGGCGGGCGAGCCTCGCCGGGCACCGGGCGAGGTCGAGCCTCACCGGTGGCCGGGCAAGCCTCGCCCAGCCGCCGGCGAGGCTCGCCCTGGCCACCGATGAGGCTCGCCCAGCCCGCCGGTGGCCAAGCTAGCCTCACCGAGGCCGGGCGAGGCCGAGCCTCGGCGGGCCGGGCGAGCCTCGCCCGCCTGCCCGGCCGAGGCTCGCCGACGAAGGCCGACCTCGGCGAGGGTCGGCGACGCTCATCGGTCCGGCGATCGGCCACATGAAGAAGAAGAAGAATAATAGGAAAAATGGGGAAAAAAAAAAAAAAAAAAAAAAAAAAAGGAAAAAGAAAAGAAAAAATTATTTAAAATTTATTTAAAAATCAAAAGAAATTAACTTGGAACATAATCAATTAGCATGGTATCAAACGCAATTCTATTTCAGAATCAAAAATTTTGGATAGTTACCAAACGCGTTTTTTTACTCAGAATCAGTTCCCGGGAACAAAATCAAAAATAATTATTTCTAATCAGAATTAGCTCCCGAGAACATAATCATTACCAAACGCGCCCTAACTGGTCCAATCTGATTTGATCTAGGTCCGGAGTGGATAGGGTTGGTTCCGATTTCACAATTTAGGAACCAACTTTGTCATTTTCGGTTCGCAATTCTAGCATTGGAATTGACTCATCCCAAAACCGATCACCTCTATCACATGTCAACGATAGCTTTTGCCTCAATAACACTTCGTTGGATTTTGAAGAGGAATTTGATGGGAAATTGATAAAGCAAAATATGGAGACCCCAAAATGTACTAGTACTGAAGATATAGGACGAATAATATGTGATATTTTATTATGTCGTGGCGTATCGATTCATTATCAATTATTGACCAATTACTTGGCTTTTCTTATTGCACAATGACAAAATTTCCGCACTAAGGAAAGTAAGTTTAGTTAAACTGATTCAATGGTTCTGTTTATCATGAGTGGACCTAATCACGACTTCAGTACTCTCCTAGGCCTGTCGGATCTTATAAGGCCCAAAACAAGGGGCGGGTCTAAAGAAGTAATTTCTTATTGTTCTTGAGCTCGCCTACATCCGTAGACCTGCTTGAGCTCGTTCAAGTCCAGTCAATTAATGAAAATGAATATTTTTAAATCACGGACCGGCGGGGATTGAAACTTTTAGACCAGATGTTCGCCCTGCATCACCTAAGCCTTTTTTTTAAAAGATAATTCAAGAATAAAAGCACGCTCTATATCCAAATTTTAACAACCCCATTCAATCATTCAAAGAAGTACAAAAGATCAATTCTTGAAGGTCCACGGAACAATCTGCAAACATCCATGTAAATCCAGGTACATGACCTATTCAAGAGGCCGCAACCCAGATTAAGTGCGTGGGATTTGAGTAAGTTATTTAGTTTCTGAACTGGAAATTTGTTGACATCCTAACTAGCTGTGCCACCATGGGGCGAAAAGTACCTCAAAAAGACGGGCATTTTAATTTTACTCCAAAGGAAACTCACCATAGGCCATCCAAAGTGGAATACTTCTTAAATGTATACAAGTCATGTAAGCTCATTTCATCTTAGTCATTAATAATGTGGATCCATGTGAAATTTATATGATCTGATGATATATAGTGGGCTTGTTATATTCCCTGCGTACATGCGAAATTTGCTTCAAGATTGTGAATGAAAATTCTTTGAGGTACGCACTCATGCCGGACAAATACTTTGAACTCGATTATGATGTACCGTCATAGCATGATCAATATTTATGACATTCTTGTGCTTGATTACGATTCAATAACGTTGCATAGTTGTATGGTACATGGAATTAGAGTGTACTGTAAAAAGTGACCTATTGAAGTCGCATTCAATTCCACAATCCGCGGGCCGTACTAAAGTGTCTCTAGATGGTAAATACGCTCTCTCTCTCGCATTTAACCTCCCCAACCAAACTCCACCGGAAAAATTAAATGACATTCACCTACCAACCCAAACTTTCAGTTAAATTCTCCTCCTATTTAAACACGCATTCTTCATTTACTCCCCAAGAAGAAGAAGAGAACACAAGCGGTGTATCATCCGAAAGTCTTGCGAGTGCACATCAAGCAAAGTCGCCATGAAAATGGCCAACCCCAGACTCCTCAAAGCCACGGCTCTGGCAGCGGCAGCGGCGGCCGTCGTGTGCATGGTGGTGGCCAACGCGCCTCCGGCTGCGGCGCAGGTGTCCTCGTGCAACCAGGTGGTCAACACCCTGATGCCGTGCGTGTCCTACGTGCTCAACGGCGGGGCCGTGCCGCCTGACTGCTGCAGCGGGATCCAGTCGCTGTACTCGGCGGCGAAGACCACGGCCGACCGGCAGGGCGTCTGCAACTGCCTGAAGTCCGCCGTCAACGGGATCCCCTACAACGCCTACAGCGCCGGCCTCGCGGCGGGCCTGCCGGCCAAGTGCGGGGTCAACATCCCTTACAAGATCAGCCCCTCCACCGACTGCCAGAGGCAAGTGCAAGGGTAACGTTAGTCAGAATACTTCAGAACGTACGTGCTAAGTCTCATTTTTTTCTGGTTTGTGCGAACCTGTGTTGCAGCGTGAAGTGAGAGCAAAGATGGAGCGCAGGCAAGACCAGATGCTTCCAAGGGCGGGAGCGTGAATCCACGTTAGAATAAGAGGAACTACTGTCGCCTCGAGTGACCGGCTTTCTCTAGTTATGATAGTAGTCATCGCCGTGTCGTTCTGGATCTTGTGTCGAGCCAGGCGATGCGATGCGTCGTGTAATATGGTCCGATGTGTTCTAGTTCTGCGCCATCTATGGAGAAATTACTTTGTGCTCTGTTGAATGTTGACGTGTTTTCAGTGCTTCGTCGACCAGCTTTGCCTGTGTCTGTAGCTCTCTCTTATTCTCAATTCGATGCAAATCTTGTGAACATAATATGCTTGCTGTGAACAAGCATGGAGCTCTGACTAAAAAAAAAACAGAGGGAGAGAGAGAGAGAGAACAAGCATGGAGCGAAATATAAACAGATCTTTAATATATAAAGATTGTTATCAAGGAGGAAACCTAACGTATTAGAAATGCTAATAAGATGGGATTAGGATCTTTAATCCTAATACCCTTTTTTTTAATTGTAATCCTAATACCTTATCGTCACTGAAAGGAGATACTAAGCGAGGCAGAGGATTTATTCCATTACTATACGAGGCTCTGTAGTTATTTAAAATGGTCGAGCAGTGCATCTTGAAAGCTTGGATCCAACATTTCATTTGGGGTTTATTTATTTCGCAGGAATCGATGATTTGAAAACATTTTCCTAAAAATGACTACTTTTATGGATTGAAACAATTAGCCAATGAAAAATGATTTTTTTTATTAATGACTATAATTTATACATAAATATCTTTCTAAATGATAAAAATATTTTTCATTATTACCTTTTGTATGCAATGTGAGCAATCATTTTAACAAAAAATATTTTTTTTAAATCATTCAACTTTTTGCAGAACAAACATAATTTAAATATATCAAAAAATAACCTCTCTAATTACCATCTTTATGAGAAAAAGAAAAAGAAAAAAAAAAACCATTTTTTTGGGTGACTACAATGGAGTTGGCTCGGTAAAATATTTTCCATTTCAGGAATTGTCATACTATTTCTGAGTTACACTGAAATTTTGAAATGAGTTATAAATAATTCTCTAGTTTTTGGAACTTTTTTTTTTAATAATTGGACATGGATTTGATGCATGACCGCTGAAACCCACAACCCCGGTCACTGACATGGGATTGGGCGCCCGACCCCGTGCTTGAGTAAGATCTGCCACTTAAAAATATTGTTTGCATAATTCTGGTTTAAGACGATACGAGCTAGAGTTGCAATTGGCGTAATTGAGCGTGAACATAAGTACTATTGGAGCCGATTTGCCTACTGTAACTCCTTAATTCTTGGTAATTTAAAGTAACCATAAGAAATAACTAATAGAAGAAAGAATTTTTGTTGGCTGAGGACCTAGGTCTAAGGTCATCTATAGTGGCCAAAAGATTAGTGATGATCGGTTCCCGAGTTGAGCTGATTCCTCCCTAGAACTGGGAATCGGATCAGGATTAGTCTCAGGTTGGGACAGAGACTTCGCCAAGTATGGACACAACAATTGGAGGTGGCTAAGAGGCGGACGACAACGATTGGTGGCGATGGTGGTGGTGGGGAGATTGCTGCTTGGGAATGAGTGGGTCTATTACAGATTTAGGGTGAGTTTGGTTAAGTTTTTTCAATTGTCCCTTGGGAAAAAAAAAAGGTTTTTGTTTTAATTTTTGGTTCAACATTTGCCCAAATGCCAGTCTTGGAAATGCTAAATGCCTAAAGTAAGTCTCCACCTGCTTTGGCTTTCAATATTTGCAGAAGGCCATTTCTAGGGTTAAATGATTTTTCTTTGCAATCCAGGCGATAATCGCCGAGTTCCTACTACCCAAGCGATGATCACTGGTTCTCAGAACCAAGGCGATAGTTGCCCGGGTCTTATGACCTCAAGTGGCCCTTGCCTAGGTTGTGCAACTCTCATTGAGAATTGCTAGAAATCGAGCATCCTTAGACGACGGTTGCCGACGCCAAATCTAGCTTGGTAGCAGCTTGAGTCTTTTGCTAACTCCGACGAAAGGTTTGAATTTTTTTTTTTTTATAAATAAAACCATATTTAAAAAGAAGTTTACCAAACACTACTTAACTCAAATTTGTTTTATAAAGAAATTTTTACTAAATGTAATTTATATTTCCCTAGAAGGCTTTCTTTGTATTTTCCCAAAGCCCATTTTCAAAAACTAAACGCAGTGTTACCAAAAGCCGAGATATGGATAAAATGAGTCCATTCATTCATGGGGCCTCCCCTTACAACCCATCGACTGATACCACTGAGAAAAAGCCCAAACAAACAAAATCAGTAGCTTTGCGGCGGCGGCGGCGCTGTTGGGTCTGTTGAGCGTAGTCCGATCATGGTCTCGAGCGATCGATCTGGCGAAGCAGGCGGACTCCGCCGGCGATTGGGCGCGAGGAATCTTGTGGAAGATATGGAGGAGCGCGGCGTCTTGAAATTCTTGATCAATCGATTTATTTCGAGCTTTAAAAACATCTATTATAGTGATTCCGACAAGCCACATTGCATTTTAAAGCAAATTAAATATCCATACTTCTTACTAAGGGCTTTTCTTATTGTTTTTGTACAAATTTTGGCGAGATGACAAATTTATCTTTGATCATGAAAAATCCCAAATAATACATCTGTCATAAATTATTCAGACTAATTTATTCGACCGCCAAAAACCTCAAATTAATATATTTATGACAAATATACCATTCATTAGATTGGATTAATATCACAAAAATTGTACCGTTATGACAAACAGAGAGTAAAATCCAAAACCAATATACTAATGTATTATCACGTGTCATCCAATTTAATAATTTGACAATAAAATTTAACATAAACTAATATAAAGTAAATTTATCGCAAGTATACTAATTTGGAATTAATTTATCAAAAGTATATCAATTTGGAATTTTTTGTGGTCGAAAGATTCATTTGAGGTAAATTTATTATAGATGCATCAATTTAGGGGTTTTCAAGGTATTAATATTTTTTCGACCAAAAAAAAAAGGCATTAATATTTTTAAAATAATCTAATTAATACTTATTAATGGTTGGATATTGCCGAATATTTTAAAATAGTTCAAGCCCTTAGTTAAACCTATGAAAGTGAAGTACGAAATTACATGGTATTATTCGAAACTTCACTGACCATTAGAGTCATTACCTATTAAGCGTGCTTCATGTGTGTGTTAGGGAGAGAGAGAGAGAGCGAAAAGAGAGAGAAACCCCAGAACGATGACGCCGACGAGTCTCCGTCGCCCTGCTTCCTCCATCTTCCTCCTTCTTCAAGCGCCGACTGCGATCTCCAGCCAGCCATCATCCCATTCCATCCTCCCTCTCTCGTCTCGCCGCCGTCGTCGTCGTGGGTTTTCCTCGACCCCTAACCTTAATTTAGATGACCCAAAGGAGGTCTTGAGTCACGTGAGGAAAATGTGCAGGAATGGTGGCGTGTTTTCGAGCGTCGGCGATGCCCAGCGTTGCTTCGGTGCAATGATGAAGACGGACCCTTTGCCTTCCCCCCGGGATTTCAGTCTTCTGTTGGGTACTGTAGTGAGGATGAAGCACTACTCCACTGCCATCCGCTTGATTGAGCAGCTGCATTCGTTAGGGGTTGAAGATAATCATTATTGGCTGGCGATTTCCCTGAATTGCTTCTGTCGGCTAGAGCGGGTCGATTTGGGTTTGTCTATCCTGGGCAGAATCTTGAAGCTTGGGTTTCCCATCACTGTGGTGGCAACGAGTACCTTAATTGATGGTCTCTTTATTCAGGGCAAAACTGATCAAGCACTGAGGTTCCTCGATGATATGGGACGAAATGGCCCCGAACCTGATGAGACCACGTATGCAATAATCGCAAAGGGGTTATGCAGGGCTGGTAACACCAGATTGGCGATTGAATTGCTGAGGGACTGGGAAGAGAGAAGCTGCAGCATCAATTCCTTCACATACGGCATAATAATAGATAGTCTTTGCAAGAAGGGATTCATCACAGAGGCGTCAAGACTCCACGGCATTATGAGCAAGAAAGGCGTCAAACCAAATGTTGTTACTTATAGCACCTTGATCCGCGGTCTGTGCGATGTAGGCCAGATGGAAAGTGCTCTCGTTTTGTTGAAAGAGATGACGAGCAGAGGCATCCAACCCAACTTATTCACTTATAACTCATTGGTTCATTGCTTTTGCAACCTAGGCCAATGGAAAGATGCTACGGTCTTGTTGGAGAAGATGATGAAGGCAGGAATTGAACCAGACGTCGTTACTTATACCTCTGTCATTCAAGGAGTTTGCAATTCCGGCCATTTGGAAGAGGCTCGAAGACTGCTGAGTCATATCGTGCAAAGCAGAGTCATGCCTAACGTTCTAACCTTCAGTGTCCTGGTCGACGCACATTGTAAAGAGGGATTGCTTGTAGAGGCAGAGGCCGTAGTCGACCAGATGATTCAATTAGGTAAAATGCCTAATATTTTCATTTATAATACATTGATGAATGGTTATTGTTTGCAAAATAGAATGAAAGATACAATGGAAGTGCTTAATTTGATGGTTGAAACAGGGTGCTCACCTGATGTTGTTACTTATAGCACGTTGATTAACGGATACTGCAAAGCGAAAAGAATGGACAAGTCAAAGATGCTTTTCCAAGAAATGCTTCAAAGGGGCCTGATTCCTGATGTCATCACATACAGCACTCTTGTGGACGGATTTTGCAAGGTTGGGAACCTTGAAGCTGCAGAGGAGTTAATTAACGAGATGCAGTCTCGCGATCTCTCTCCAAATCATTATACCTTGAACTCTTTCCTGGATGGCTTATGTAAAATGCAGCAGATTGACAAGGCCATGATATTACTTCGAAAGATGGAAGATTCCAAATTTGTCCCACACATCGTGACATACAATATCCTAATAAATGGCATGTGTAATGCCGGAAAGCTCGATGATGCAACAGGGCTGTTTGATTGTTTGCATGCTCGAGGGTTGCAACCTAACGTGTGGACGTATAGTATTGTCATGCGTGGATTGTGCAAAGGAGGATGCATGGAGGAAGCATATCAGCTGCTAAAGGAGATGCAAAGAAATGGATGCCTTCCAGATGGTGTCGCTTATAACACAATCATCCAAGGACTACTAAGAGATAACAAAAATACAAGAGCAGCGCAACTTGTCGGTGAAATGGTTGAAAGGGGTTTTTCTGCAGACTTAGCAACGATGGAGTTGTGGATTAACTATCTCTTGACAAATGAAGCTCCTTCATTTTCTAGTTGAACTCTCCATTGTGTGTGAGATCTGTCCACTTTTTCATCTGAAATTTGATGGAGAGTAAACCAGATTAATGGCAGGTTTTCTTCCAGACATCACCTCCTTGAGTCCCATGTCCCATTAATGAAGTTGTTTTAAGTCTGGGAGATTTTTCCTCTTGTTTCATTATCAGGCTTTTAGAGTGGTGGAAGGTTGATTTTGCTTTTCTTATACCTAGGTTTTGCAAGAAATCTCTGTATTTAACTGGTACATGTGCTTGTCGTTTAGTGCTTCTGGTGCCTACTATATATCAAACAGGTCAAATTCATATGAATGATCAAGTGGTGTGAGGATGTTCTCAAATTAAATCAATGTTAATAGCAATAACTTTACTGTGTACCATATGCAATTCAGACATTATAGACAAGTATCATGGGCCTCTTCCTCAATGGGACTAAAGAAAACAAATTTTTGTTTTTTTTCAGGGTGTAATGTATGTGCTTTGAGAGAGAGATACTGGTTTTCTTTTATTTTCTTTTCCAAACACCTCTGATCCCTTCAATGTCTTATTTACCATAGTTCTTCAAGGAAGATGCACGGGTGGAAGTGGATGGTATATGATCATGGTGATGGGCACTTTGAATCAATAGCGGTGAATACTTGTGGCGGGCTGGGTACTCAGATTGTCATCGCAGGTCGATTACATATTTGGGTTATTTGCTCTGCTTCTCACAGCAAAGTTTGATGGACGGCTTGCTGACTAAGGAACATGGCTGCAGCTGTATGGAAACAACTTTCAGTATCATTTCCTTTGCACTGCGAGGGATTTTCCAAAAAGCATCTGTTGATGCGTGAACATGAATGCCGCTGACAGACATTGCCAATGCCAAACCACATTGACGTCTGCAGTGGCACCAATCAACTTCATTACAAACAGGCCTATAGGATGTAACTTTCTTTGGTCCTCTATAGAGGTAAATTCATTGCCAGTTTTCTGTTTTATTAACAGACGAACAAATGTTTTGGTTTGTTTTTGCATGTTTCACTCACAGCTGCAGGATTTGCCTGGACAGTCTCGTTACCCCCTCTACTCTGTGTCTTGACACAAATATAATAATAGTAGCGTGCAAGCAAATAATTGTTTAGTGCGGTGTCAGGATGCTCGAGTTAAGTTGATGTCAATGGCGATACATTTACTTTGCACCAATACAAGGGACCTATATATATATATATATATTTTTTTTTTTGGTGGGGGGTGGTGGCGGCGGCGTTGGGTTCAAAAAACTATACCATAAATCCAGATTAGCTTGTTACTTATGTGCTTGAAGAGTGATATACTAGTTTTCTTTTATACTCTTGTTGTTACTTCAAAGAAGATGCATAAGTGGAAGTGGATGGTACTTGATCATGGTGATGTGCACTTTGCATTAATAGGGGAGAATATTTGTGGCAAGCTGGTTACTCAGATTATCATCTAAGGTAGATTACACATTTGGGTTATCTGCTCTGCTTCTTGCTGACTAAGGGACGTGGCCGCAAGTGTATGAAAACTACTTGCAGTATCTTTTTCTTTGCACTGTGAGGGATTTTCAGAAAAGCCTCTGCTTATGGGTGAACATGAACACCATTGACAGATGGCAAACCACAGACGTCTTGAGCGACACCAACTAAATTCATCACGGTCAGGCCCGTATGATTTACCTTTCCATTGTCATTTCCACTGCATCAATTGGTTTACTTTCCCAATCAATAGGGTTGCCTCTCAATGGAGGCTCATTTCTTGCCCTTTTTATCTGTTTCAATTACTGATTTTTCTGTTTGTTTTTGCATGTTTCGCTTTAGGCAGCCGGATTGCTTGGACAGTCTTCCTCTTGTCACGCCCACTCCTCTTTGTTTCCTCACATAATCATAGTAGCGTGGAAGCACTCCAGAGAACGCTCTTCTAGCAAAGTTCACGTGTGGATGGGAGCAAAGTTCACGTGTGGATATCATGGCCGATATGATCGATTGAACTCAGAAGAAAGAACCTGTCAAGCAAAAGGATCAATTGGAAGTTCTGCATATATAACAAAAGGATCAACTCAGCTCTCTGCTGTCCATTTTATTGTTTACAAAAGCTGGACCATGGGCTTACCCACTGAAGCAAAGCCACTGTTTTTGGAATGATGGTTTTAATTTCACTTTTCGAGATTCTTCGCTGACTAGAACCATGTGCAAGTGCATCAGGCTTCAGTTTTAAAAGAAGCTTTATGATTTCTTTTGCTGGAAAGTCGTGAGCATGGTGTATCCTTTACTGTAAATTATGTCGACTCACCTCAGATTGATCCTTTAGTGTTAGATATCGATATGAAGTAGAGGCCTTGAAACCTTCAATCTTTGCAAGAATTGAAAGTACAGTCATTAAGGGAACATCATTTTCGAAATAGATTCACGCTCTGGACCATCAACGAAGGAATACAGCAAGCATCAAGACATTATTGTAAGAGCACAGCCAAACAGCTCGCGTTGCATAGTCACAAACTCAATGGATAGCTTAATGCAAGCAAGCAATGTAAAACAATGTTTTCTTCCTAAATGAAAGTTCCTTGTCTGAAAGGATAGTACTTATCATAAAGCAACATGCCTCCACGAGCAATGTTTTACCATCGAATTGCACTAATTGAATTTTGCAATTTTGAGGCATTCGATACTAAGCCATTGGTGCATTACAATTGTGCCACCTTGCGTCGCGAGATGCCTTGAGTTGGGTTTTTTGGTTGGTTTCTTTCTATCCTTAGATTGGTTATTGTGAGGAACTATTAATGCATAGAATTTGATTCACCACCTCTGGGTCGATAGTGGTGGCACCACACCGTGGGAGGTCTAGGCAGCAGTGGACAACAATGGATGAGCACCAGAGGAGCTCTAGCCAAGCGAATGCGAGCTAAAAGATGATGACCAGTAAGTTTGAAAGCAACATCATCTCAATGGAAATAGACCACGTCATGTGGTCGCCATTACGTAGGATGGCTCACATTAGATAAATCAAACGAGACTTGGATGAGAGGACTTGATTGCATTTTCCCTCAAAAGTTTAGGACTACCTTATTTCAATTGAAAGGTTTACCACTTGATTGATTTATGTGCTAGAGGTTTATGACTAATTGTAGAATTTCTCGGCACAAAATGATTGTGTAGTGCGTTGGACGTTGAAATGTCACATGTTCTCTCATCTCTAGAGTTTCCATGGCAGTCAGTTGGATCCTTACGTATGAAGGATACGTCATGAAGGTTAAATTAAGATGAGAATGATATGCATTTTGGGTCATCTTGCTCAAGAGTTCCCCGAGCAAGGAGAACGTGACCCTTTTCTCCTTCTTTAAAAGGCGACGCTTTATTTTTCTAGTTATTTTTGCCCTAAGAAACTTTTATTCCTTTAGAGCAAATAAATTATCATACTGGAAATTTGAAAAGCTTGCAAGGACAATCATCAAATTAAATAAGTTGACGTAGATATAAATTGAAGAATGAAATTATATATAAAAAATATACTGCTTATTTAGAATAGACCCTCGTTACCCGCAAAATGTTTTTGTACATTTGTATATCCACAAATTATTAGCCATTTACTTTATTCTTCTTAATTTTTTTATGAGAAAATTCCAAATAAAGGCCTCAAGTGCCTTCGTTTTTTTCAAATAAGAGTTTGAAGTGGATATTATTTTAAATAATGGACCGAAGTGCCTTCATTTTCTCAAATAAGGGCATGAAATGCCCATATCAGTCTTAAAGAATGGTCTAAACTCACCGGCTGTAAAGGGCAATGTTGTTTTTTAAAATTTTTAATTGTTTTCCTTTTTCTTTTAAAAAAAGGCTTTTGGAAAAAGGAAAACACAAGTGAGAGAGAGAGGGTGCTTCTTCTCCCTTGTGGCCATTGCCCCACATCGCTGGTGGGGCGGTAGCGAAGGCCGATGAGGTCACTGGAGCTTGGGCAAGGGCTTACTAGAGGTGAGGGTCACCCGCCCTTGCCTTGACCAAGGCAAGGGTCACTTGCCCTCATGTAGGCCTAGCATCCCTCACCTAGCATCCCCAGACCTAGGGCAAGGTCCGGAGGTACTGGGCGATGGGCTGCCAAGCCTACGTGAGGGCTAATGACCTTCGTCCTAATTTGGGAGAGGGTCGCTGTCCTCTCCCGCTTTTGGCGAGGGCTTGTTGGCCATCGCCTTTGGTTGGTGAGGGTCATCAGCCCTCGCTCAAGCGCTAGCCTTCACCGCCGCCCCCACCGACGATGGGGTAGTGGTGTGTGTTTTTCTTTTTCTTTTTTTTAATTTTTTTAATCTAATTTAATTTAAATTTACCTTGTGTTTAGACAAAAATATCTTTCATCAGTCAAAATATTTTGCTAGCCGATAAGGCTAGGCCCTTATTTGAAATAGTCATAACCACTCGAGGCATTTCTTTGGAATTGATACGGCCACTTAATGTCTTTACTTAAGAAAATGAGAATACTTCGGGACCTTATTTGATTTTTGTTTTTTTGTTTTTTAATAATAGTAAAAAGGAATAATTTTTGAAAAAGTTGAACATATTAGTAAGACTATGAAAAAGAGAATTGCGAAATGACATGTTTGGAAAATTGTAATTTTTTCCCAAACAAAGAGAATGTGGATAGGCAGTTCACGAAATGCATATTAGTGTTGATTATGCTATCGAGAAGAGATTTCATGAGATTATTGTGATTAGTAGGAGCATTGCGTTAGTTGGTGAAATAATGGTACAAGCTTGCCCCACCGTGTGAGACCTTTCGAGAGAGAGACCGGCGTCCTCCGAGCTTTCTTCAGTTTTCAGATTCATCATCGTCAAGCTGATGAAGTGCACAAGTCTCCGCCCCGCTTCTTCCATCTTCCTTCTTCTTCTTCCTGCTCCGGCTGCCATCTCCAGCGAGTCCTCGTCCCATTCCATTCTCTATCTCCCTCATCCTTTCTTGTTTCCCGGTCGTCGGAGGTTTTGTTCGATCCCTAACTCTCAGTATCTAGACGACCCGAGCAAGCTCTTGAGTAATGTGAGGACAAACTGCAGAGCTGGTGGTGTGTTTACGAGTGTCGGTGATGCCCTGTGTTGCTTCCAAAAAATGTTGACGACGAACCCTTTGCCTTCCCCCAGGGATTTTAGTCCGCTGTCGGGTGCTGTGGTGAGAATGAAGCACTACTCGACTGCCATCCGCTTGATGAAGCAGCTGCCTTCGTTGGGGATTGAAGATGATCATGTCTTGCTGACGATTTCCCATCAATGCGGTGGCATCGAACGTCCTGATTGATGGTCTCTTTATTCAGGGAAATACTGATCAAGCACTGAGGTTCCTTGATGATATGGGACAAAAAGGCCCTGAACCTAATGAGGCCATGTATGCAATAACCGCGAAGGGATTCTGCAGCTCAGGCAACGCCAGATTGGTGATTGAGTTGCCAAGGGACTGGGAAGAGAGAAGCTGCCGGATCAAATCATTCACGTACAATATAATAATTGATAGCCTTTGCAAGGAGGTACTCATCACAGAGGCGTTGAGACTCCATGAAAGTATGAGTAGGGAAGTGATCAACCAGATATTTTTACTTATAATTCCTTGATCCATGGTTTGTGCAATGTAGGCCAGATTGAAGATGCTCTGGTATTGTTGAAAGAGATGACGATCAATATCTCATTGGTTCACTGCTTATGCATCCTAGGCCAATGGAAAGATGCTACAGTGTTGTTAGAGAAGATGATGGAGGCAGCAATCGAACCCAACGTTGTTACTTATACCTCTATCATTCGAGGGGTGGGCAATTCCGGCCAATTGAAAGAGGCCCAAAGGCTGCTGAGTCATATGGTGCAAAGCAGAATAATGCTGAATGTTCGAACCTTCACTATCCTGGTAAATGCACATTGTAAAGAGGGAATATTTGAAGAGGCAGAGGCTGTAGTGGACCAGATGATTCAATTAGGTATTGTGCCTTCTAATTTCGTTTATAGTACATTGATGAATGGTTATTGTTTGCAAAATAGAATGAACGATGTTATGGAAGTGCTTAATTTGATGGTTGCTAGAAGCTGCTCACCTGATGTTGTTTGTTATAGCATGTTGATTAACAGATAGTGCAAAGTGAAAAGAGTTGACGACTCAAAGAGGCTCAAGATAAGTGATCGTAAACAGATTTTGCCACGTTGGGGACCTTGAAGCAGCAGAGGAGCAAATTAATGAGATGCAATCTTGCAATCTATCTCTAAATCATTGTACCTTGAATTCTTTCTTGGATGGCTTGTGTTAGATGCAGCAGATTGACAAGGCCATGATATTACTTCGAAAGATGGAAGATTCCAAATTTGTCCCAGACATTGTGACTTACGATATCCTAATACATGGCATGTGTAATGCTGGAAAGCTCGACGATGCAAAGGGGCTGTTTAATTGTTTGCATGCTCGAGGGTTTCAACTTGAGGTCTGGACCTATAATATTGTTATGCGTGGATTGTGCAAAGGACACATGGGGGAAGCATATCAGCTGCAAAAAGAGATGGAAGGAAATGGATGCTTTCCAAATGGTGTCACTTATAACATGATCATCCAGGGGCTTCTTAGAAATACTGAAAATATAAGAGCAGCGCAACTTGTCAGGGAAATGGTCGAAAGGGGTTTTTCTGCAAATATAAAGACGATGGAGTTGTGTGTTAAATATCTCATGACAAATGGAACTTCTTCCTTTTCTATTTGAACTCTCCATTGTCTCTGAGACATGTCCACATTTTCAGCTGAAATTTGATGAAGAGTAAACCAGATCAACGGCAGGTTTTCTTCCAGACATCACCTCCTTGAGTTCATGTCCAATTAATGAAGTCGTTCTTACTCTGGGAGATTTTTTCTCTAGCTTCATTATAAGGCTTTTGGAGGGGTGGCAGGTGGGTTTTTTTTTCTCATATACTTTGGTACAGGTACTTGTCGATTAGTGCTTGTGGGTGCCTAATGTTTATCAAACGGGTTAAAATTCATAAAAATGATCAAGTGGTGTGAGGATGCTCTTGATTCATATAGAGGTTAATAGCAATAACTGTTCTATGTACTAAAGTGATGCAATTCAGACGTTATGGACTATTATTATCGAACTCTTCCTCAATATGGAACCAAAGAAAACAATTGTATTTTGGGTTGGTCAACAAATTGCGTCACAAATCCTGGTCTGCCATGTATGCGCTTTTAGAGAGATATTAGTTTCCTCGGGTACTCTTTTCCTAACACAATCCGTTCCCCTTCGATATCCTAGTTGCCATGGTTGCTATTTCAGAGAAGATGCATGTGTGGAAGCGGATGGTATTTAATCATGGTGATGGGCACTTTGAATCAATTGCAGAAGACATTTGTGGCGAGCTGGGTACCCAGATTATCATCGCAGGTCCATCACATATTTGGGTTATTTTCTCTGCTTCTTACATGCAAATAATGACCAAGTTTGAGGGACGGCTTGCTGGCTACATGGCTGCAAGTGTATCAAAACTACTTGCAGTATCTTTTACTTTGCACTGCGGGGGATTTTTGGAAAGGCATCTGCTAACGGGGGAACAGGAGCGCCATTGACAGGCCATTCCAAATGCCGAACCGCATAGACATCTTGAGCGACACCATTCAACTTCATCAAAGTCAGGCCTGGATAATTTGACTTTCCACTGTCTTTTCCGCAGCATCAATTGAATTCCTTGCCATCGGCATTTGTCTCGGTTACTGACTTGGGAACACAAATTTTTGTTTGTCTATGCGGGTTTCGCTTTCGACTTTCGACGGCAGGAGTTGCCTTGCTAGTCTGCCTCTCGTCACACCTTCTACACTCTGTGTTCTGTCGCAATCATAGTACCGTTCAAGCGTTTCGGAGACCGTTCTTTGAGCTTAGTCTATGTGCGGATATTGTGGCCGACATGATCAACTGAACTCAGAAAAAAGTAACTTGTCAAGCAAAGTGTTCAAGTCGAAGTTCTGCAAATATAACAGGGGGAGGGAGCTTTGGACAATGATTCTTGCAATTATTGACCGAAGAAGGGAGGAGGCAATTGAAGCTTCCCCTGCTGAAGTGTGCGGAGAGTGGGAGGGATGGTGGTGGTGTTGTGTGAGACGGGAAGGACGATGGAGTCGCCTGTGTGCAGGTGGGAAGGAAGAGACTTGAGGGACATGGACATGGACGAACCCACCTCCCTATGTGAAAATTGTTTTGCTAGATATACCCTCTCTTTCTCTACTTCTCTCGGACGGAGCCCTTCTCGACGAAGGAGACAACCCTGACTCTATTGGCTTTGGCCGATCCTTTTCTAACTCGATCAAGCTCTGTCAACGAGGTCGTAGCTAGATCTAAACTTGAACACGGCCGACTCCACAAAGGAGCCAAATCTGAAGTGAATGATTTTGACCGTAATAAATTAGAATTTGAATTCATATGATTACAACAGACAAAGCAAAATCACGAATTAGAAGTACCTCGAGCGACAATGTAGCATAATAGACAAATAAGCTAGATATACCCGAAGAATGGAACGAAGCCCTCTTAGGAGAGAGTAACAAAAAAAACCATTAAGAGAAGCCTCTATGGTAGTAGGCGTGGCAAATGGATGTGCACGCGAACCATGAATTCGGGGTTGATTTTTTAGACCGACAGGTTACTTGAAGCATAATCTATAGTAATTGGACACCACGTCGGTGACAATGCTTACAAAATTTTATCCATCATATGTGCTATACCGGCCAAAACATAGCAATTTGTATAAACTATGTGAAGAAATCGATACTTGGAAAGCATAAATGCAGACAATAAGGTAAAAATGGACTCCGCACGCCGAAATACCTTCGTAATTGATCTAGCCATGAACATGGCGAAAATTGGTCGAACTAGTGAAAGACAATCTTGGAAGTAGCCTGTTGATTTGATTGAACCGATCCGTGATTGGTCAACATAGGTCAACGATCAACTATCGATCAATGGTCAAGCTGACATGCACTGGTGACGTGGCTAAAAGACTAACACAATGGAGATAACATGTCAATGACGTCATCACTGGCGGTCCACCACTAGTCACCTGCTTGGCACGTGAGGTGATGACATCAGCTTTCTGATGCAGAGCGTCTAGCATGTGTATATCACATGCAAAAGCTTCTGATGCTACGTAACATGACAAAAGGCGAGATGCTTGCTGGGATCTATTTTGTTAAGAGGATGGCAGCCGACAACGGCATAGGAGAAGGCAGCCGTTAACGGGAACATTCCATTTTTTATTTTTATTTTTTGTCAGTCTTACTCTATTTCTATTGTACACTCACTCGCAGATTTGTGCCCTGCCTCTTGCAGGGCGTGAGAGTCGCAACCCACTCTCAAAACTTACGAATCCCTACTCCCATCCCCCCCTGAGAAAGTGGGGATTTGAACCCCTCACCTCCCATTTCCATATTGAAAGGGTGGCCACTGGGGTGAATCCCGTGGTTGGCAACATTCCATTTGAAGGCACCAAGTTTGGTGATGGTATTCGTTTTCCAACCGACATGTCAAACAACGAGGGGGATGTTGCTGACTAGCTAAGAAATGTAGCTGGGATGGCTAGCATTATTACGAACCCCTTGGGAAATGCAACCCATGCGGCCAGTGTTATTATGAAACATACTCCATAAACGCTTCCTCGTATAAAAATGAGGTTCTAATACCAAGTCGAGAATTGCGACGAAATAGGGATGTGATATTTTATATTACCAAATGAAAAATATATAAGTTTGGTTATAATCTTTATAAAATAACTATAAAAAATAGCAAAATATACAAAATTTACATCAAAGAAAATATACAAAACTTACTAAATATATCTCTAAAACACGTACTTCAAAGTAAATTAGTACATTTCAAAAAGGGTCCAAGCTTTGTTATTAAAAAAAGAAGAAGAAAAAAGCAAGGTTAAAGAAGAGGCAAATGTGTAGAGGTGAAGAAAATTTTACTTCCCCTTATTTTTTTCTTTTTTGAGGAAGACAAGTAGATCTTTATGATTTTACTGAAAGTTCTTGGAGAGTATACTTGCCCTACGATTTTGCTTTTGAGTCGGTTGAAAGAATGAAAAATAGAGGCAAAATTAGAATGTTTGCTTTGTGATATTTACTTTAAGCCTTTTTTGCCGTTTTATCAGATTTCTAATTTTAAAACTTCAAGATTAAAAATATTATAAATGACCAATTTTTTGCCAAAACTTTATGAAGAATCGCTTTATTAGTAGAACTTTTTAAAAACATCTATTAGAGCGATTCCGACAAGCCACATTGCATTCTTAAGCAAATTAAATATCCATTCTTCTTACTAAGGGCTTTTCTTATTGTTTTTGTACAAATTTTTGTGAGATGACTCAAAATCACCATTGAATTGAGTTCAATAAATGATTAACTCTAGTTAAATGAATTGAGTTAAAAGAATGGATGATAGAGCATGGATCAACATCTTGGCCTCCAGCAAGTGCAAGGCTTATTATTCCGCGCGCTGACCAGTCATGTTTATTTTCCTAGGCTTATTCAATATATAAGATTTATTTGTATTTTCCGACTTATTGATCCGACGATTTAATGGGTCAAATGATTGACCTGTGAAACAGAAGTCAAGTCGGTTATTTGATCAGTCATATGGCTCGTTTTTCGAGAAGAAATCACGATTTGAAAAATATTTTTTTGCTAATTTTTTTTTAAATATATGAACAAATAATATTTTCATCATTCACGATGAAATTTGGGTACAAATTATAATTGATAATGAAAATATTTTTTGTTGGCTAATTATTTCAAGCAACGTAACCGATCTTTTTTTAGGAAAATATTTTCAAGACGTTCATTTTTCTTAAAACAAACCAGAAATTTAAATATACTACCAGCGATTTAAAAATACTAACTTCATGTTTTTCTCAAGGAAAGTATATTCAAAATGACAGTGCTGTTTTGATCATCAAAATTGCTATGCGTTAAAAAGTCAACGTAAACAATGAGGAGCGATTACTCTCATTTTCCTTTGACTCAAGTTTTTAGCTACTTTATTTGATTACTTCACTGAATGTGTTAATAATAGGTAAATGAAAAGGATATGTAATTGCTAATAGGATTATTCTCGAATTTTGACAATGACACTAATTGCCCCTAGATTTTTGTTCAATATGCAATATGTCAATGTCTTCCCAAAATTTGTGATTAGTGTAGTTAGGTTTTTTTAACTTTCTCAAATGTATGAACTCATCCATGAACCAAAGTTCAATCAGGTCTTTAAACTATTTGTTTTTCAATGTCAATGTGATCCTTGTTTTCAATTGAAAAAAAAAAAACTCTAAATTAGGAAAGAACCACCACTCATTCAATACAAACAACGTGATATTCTCTCTTAAATTATCAATTAGATCAGGTTAAATTGAGAATGAAGTATCAAATTCAAAACATCCATAATTGTTGTTAGTGACTTTCCTCATTCTTCTTGTCCGCGTACAAATTTTATGAGTTAACTAAATTCTCTCTTGAGCTCTTCAATAAATAGTGTAGAGGCAAGCGTATTGATTTTTCCAGTTGAATGGCACTAATTTAGATCGAAAGCTCATTTTAGTAAATCTAATTAAATTCTTGTTAATTAAATTAGAATGCATCTTAGACTTGGGTTAAAATAAATCAAGCTTCTTGCAAAATATTCTTGAAAATAAAATAAAAAAGAAAGAGTACCAAAAGGGCGTTAGAGTGATATGGCGTAATCAAGTCCTTGAAATTTGCAAAAGTAAGGTATTTCTCTCAATACTTTACTTGGGTATTTAATCGACTAACCATAAATCGATTAGTGGTGACTCATAGATAAATATCATTTGCATGCTAAAGAGCTTGAATCTAAGTTGCAAATTGATATAAACTTCGGAGAGCCCGAGCTAAGTTTTTTGAGCTACTCTATTTGATTAATTGACCGTATGTGTTAATAAAAGATGAATGAAAAGGCTATGCAATTGCTAGTAGAACTATTCTTAAATTGTGACAATGACACTAGTAGCTCCATGGATTTTTGTTCAATATGTAAAATGTCAACATCTTCCCAAAATTTTTAATTGGTGCAAATAATGTATTCAACTCTGTTTAATGTATGAAGTCATCCATGAACTTTAAATTAGTTCAATCGGTCTTTAATTTTTTTTTTTTTTGGTCGATGTGATCCTTGTTTTGAATAAAAGACTCCAAATTAGTAAAGAGCCACTCGTTCAATACAAATAATGTCATCTTCTCTCTTAAATTTTTCAGTAGATCATGTAAGTTGAGAATGAAGGGCCAAATTTAAAACATCCATAATTGTTGTTAATGACTTTCCTTACTCTTCTTGTCTGTAAAATTTTGCGACTTAAATGAATTCTCTATCGAATGAAATAAAGTGAATCATAATGGCTACTTAAAGTGAAAGCATATTGATTTTCTAGTATAATATCAGTGATTTAATCGATGTCCAACTCTAAAAAACCTCAAATTGTACATGTGTGGTAAATTTATCTCAAACTAATACAATTGTGATAATGAAAACCTCAAACTAATACAATTGTGATAAATTTACCTCAAATTAATTTGTTCGCTCGTTAAAAACCCAAAATTTGTATATTTTTGACAAATATACCATTCGTTAAATAAAATTAATATCACAAAAATTGTACAGTTATGACAAACATATAAGTAAAATCTCAAACTGGTACACCAATCTATTGTCACGTGTCATCCAATTTAATAATTTGACAGTAAAATTTAGCGAAAACTAACATAAGGTAAATTTGTCACAAATATACCAATTTGGGATTAACTTATCAAAGGTATATCAATTTAGAATTTTTTGTAGTTGAAAGATTAGTTTGGGATAAATTTATTATAGATATATCAATTTAGGGGTTTTCAAGGTATTAATATTTTTAAAAAAATCTAATTAATGCTTATTAATGCTTGGATATTGCCGAATATTTTAAAATAGTTCAAGCCCTTAGTTAAACCTATGAAAGTGAAGTACGAAATTACATGGTATTATTCGAAAATGCACTTACCATTGGAGTCATTAGCTATTTCCCAATTAAATTGAATTTCACGTTATCGCCTGCAATTTTTGAGCTATTAAGCGTGCTTCATCATGTGTGTGAGAGAGAGAGAGAAAGAGAGAGAGAAACCCCAGAACGATGAAGCCGACGAGTTTCCACCGCCCTGCTTCTTCCATCTTCCTCCTTCTTCATGCGCCCACTGCGATCTCCAGCCAGCCATCGTCCCATTCCATCCTCCCTCTCTCGTCTCGCCGTCATCGTCGTCGTCGGTTTTCCTCGACCCCTAACCTTAATTTAGATGACCCAAGCGAGGTCTTGAGTCACGTGAGGAAAATGTGCAGGAATAGTGGTGTGTTTTCGAGCGTCGGCGATGCCCAGCGTTGCTTCGGTGCAATGATGAAGACGGACCCTTTGCCTTCCCCCCGGGATTTCAGTCTTCTGTTGGGTGCTGTAGCGAGGATGAAGCACTACTCCACTGCCATCCGCTTGATTGAGCAGCTGCATTCGTTAGGGGTTGAAGATAATCATTATTGGCTGACGATTTCCCTGAATTGCTTCTGTCGGTTAGAGCGGGTCGATTTGGGTTTGTCTATCCTGGGCAGAATCTTGAAGCTTGGGTTTCCCATCACTGTGGTGGCAACGAGTACCTTAATTGATGGTCTCTTTATTCAGGGCAAAACTGATCAAGCACTGAGGTTCCTCGATGATATGGGACGAAATGGCCCCGAACCTAATGAGACCACGTATGCAATAATCGCAAAGGGGTTATGCAGGGCTGGTAACACCAGATTGGCGATTGAATTGCTGAGGGACTGGGAAGAGAGAGGCTGCAGGCTCGATTCCTTCGCATATGGCATAATAATAGATAGTCTTTGCAAGAAGGGATTCATCACTGAGGCCGTGAGACTCCACGAAAGTTTGAGTAGGAAAGGCGTCGAACCAAATGTTGTTACTTATAACTCCTTGATCCACAGTATGTGCGATGGAGGCCAGATGGAAGATGCTCTCGTATTGTTGAAAGAGATGATGAGCGGAGGCATCCAACCCAACATATTCACTTATAGCTCCTTGGTTCATTGCTTATGCAACCGAGGCCAATGGAAAGATGCTACGGTCTTGTTGGAGAAGATGATGAAGGCAGGAATCAAACCGGACGTCGTTACTTATACCTCCGTCATTCAAGGAGTTTGCAATTCCGGCCATTTGGAAGAGGCTCGAAGACTGCTGAGTCATATGGTGCAAAGCAGAGTCATGCCTAACGTTCTAACCTTTGGTGTCCTGGTGGATGCACATTGTAAAGAGGGATTGCTTGTAGAGGCAGAGGCCATAGTTGACCAGATGATTCAATTAGGTAAAATGCCTAATAGTTTGATTTATAATACATTGATGAATGGTTATTGTTTGCAAAATAGGATGAAAGATGCAATGGAAGTGCTTAATTTGATGGTTGAAAGAGGCTGCTCACCTACTGTTGTTACTTATAGCACGTTGATTAATGGATACTGCAAAGCGAAAAGAATGGACAAGTCAAAGATGCTTTTCCAAGAAATGCTCCGAAGGGGCCTGATTCCTAATGTCATAACATACAGCACTCTCGTGGACGGATTTTGCAAGGTTGGGAACCTTGAAGCCGCAGAGGAGTTAATTAACGAGATGCAGTCACGCGATCTCTCTCCAAATCATTATACCTTGAACTCTTTCCTGGATGGCTTATGTAAAATGCAGCAGATTGACAAGGCCATGATATTACTTCGAAAGATGGAAGAATCCAAATTCGTCCCAAACATCGTGACTTACAATATCCTAATAAATGGCATGTGTAATGCCGGAAAGCTCGATGATGCAACAGGGCTGTTTGATTGTTTGCATGCTCGAGGGTTGCAACCTAACATGTGGACGTATAGTATTCTCATGCATGGATTGTGCAAAGGAGGACGCATGGAAGAAGCATATCAGCTGCTAAAGGACATGCAAAGAAATGGATGCCTTCCAGATGATGTCGCTTATAACACAATCATCCAAGGACTACTAAGAGATAACAAAAATACGAGAGCAGCGCAACTTGTCGGTGAAATGGTTGAAAGGGGTTTTTCTGCAGACTTAGCAACGATGGAGTTGTGGATTAACTATCTCTTGACAAATGAAGCTCCTTCATTTTCTAGTTGAACCCTCCATTGTGTGTGAGATCTGTCCACTTTTTTATCTGAAATTTGATGGAGAGTAAACCAGATTAATGGCAGGTTTTCTTCCAGACATCACCTCCTTAAGTCCCATGTCCCATTAATGAAGTTGTTTTAAGTCTGGGAGATTTTTCCTCTTGCTTCATTATCAGGCTTTTAGAGGGGTGGAAGGTTGATTTTGCTTTTTGTATACCTAGGTTTTGCAAGAAATCTCTGTATTTAACTGGTACATGTGCTTGTCGGCTCGTGCTTCTGGTGCCTACTATTTATCAAACAGGTCAAATTCATATGAATGATCAAGTGGTGTGAGGATGTTCTCAAATATAATCAATGTTAATAGCAATAACTTTACTGTGTACCATATGCAATTCAGACATTATAGACAAGTATCATGGACCTCTTCCTCAATGGGACTAAAGAAAACAATTTTTTGTGAGAGAGATACTGGTTTTCTTTTATTTTCTTGTCCTAACACCTCTGATCTCTTCAATGTCTTATTTACCATAGTTCTTCAAAGAAGATGCACGGGTGGAAGTGGATGGTATATGATCATGGTGATGGGCACTTTGAATCAATAGCGGTGAATACTTGTGGCGGGCTGGGCACTCAGATTGTCATCGCAGGTTGATTACATATTTGGGTTATTTGCTCTGCTTCTCACAGCAAAGTTTGATGGACGGCTTGCTGACTAAGGAACATGGCTGCAGCTGTATGGAAACAACTTTCAGTATCATTTCCTTTGCACTGGGAGGTATTTTCCAAAAAGCATCTGTTGATGCGTGAACATGAATGCCGCTGACAGACATTGCCAATGCCAAACCACATTGACGTCTGCAGTGGCACCAATCAACTTCATTACAAACAGGCCCATAGGATGTAACTTTCTTTGGTCCTCTATAGAGGTAAATTCATTGCCAGTTTTCTGTTTTATTAACAGACGAACAAATGTTTTGGTTTGTTTTTGCATGCTTCACTCACAGCTGCAGGATTTGCCTGGACAGTCTCGTTACCCCCTCTACTGTGTCTTGACACACAAATATAATAATAGTAGCGTGCAAGCAAATAATTGGTTAGTGCGGTGTCAGGATTCTCTTGAGTTAAGTTGATGTTAATGGCGATACATTTACTTTGCACCATTATAAGGGACCTATATATATATATATATATTTTTTTTTTTTTTTTTTGGGGGGTTGGCGTTGGGTTCAAAAAATTATACCATAAATCCAGATTAGCTTGTTACTTATGTGCTTGAAGAGAGATTTACTAGTTTTCTTTTATACTCTTTTGCTGACAATCTGATCCCTTCAATGTCCTGTTGTTACTTCAAAGGAGATGCATTAGTGGAAGTGGATGGTACTTGATCATGGTGATGTGCACTTTGCATTAATAGGGGAGAATATTTGTGGCGAGCTGGTTACTCAGATTATCATCTTAGGTAGATCACACATTTGGGTTATCTGCTCTGCTTCTTGCTGACTAAGGGATGTGACGGCAAGTGTATGAAAACTACTTGCAGTATCTTTTTCTTTGCACTGTGAGGGATTTTCAGAAAAGCCTCTGCTTATGGGTGAACATGTAGACCATTGACAGATGGCAAACCACATAGACGTCTTGAGCGACACCAACTATATTCATCACCGTCAGGCCCATATGATTTACCTTTCCATTGTCATTTCCACTGCGTCAATTGGTTTACTTTCCCAATCAATAGGGTTGCCTCTCAATGGAGGCTCATTTCTTGCCCTTTTTATCTGTTTCAATTACTGATTTTTCTGTTTGTTTTTGCATGTTTCGCTTAAGGCAGCCGGATTGCTTGGACAATCTTCCTCTTGTCACGCCCACTCCTCTTTGTTTGTTCACATAATCATAGTAGGGTGGAAGCATTCCAGAGAACGCTCTTCTAACAAAGTTCACGTGTGAATATCATGGCCGATATGATCGATTGAACTCAGAAGAAAGAACCTGTCAAGCAAAAGGATGAATTGGAAGTTCTGCATATATAACAAGAGGATCAACTCAGCTCTCTGTTGTCCATTTTCTTGTTTACAAAAGCTGGTCCATGGGCTTACCCACTGAAGCAAAGCCAGTGTTTTTGCGATGATGGTTTTAATTTTACTTTTCGAGATTCTTCGCTGACTGGAACCATGTGCAAGTGCATCAGGCTTCAGTTTTAAAAGAAGCTTTATGATTTCTTTTGCTGGAAAGTCGTGAGCATGGTGTATCCTCTACTGTAAATTATGTCGACTCACCTCAGATTGATCCTTTAGTGTTAGATATCGATATCAACTAGAGGCCTCGAAACCTTCAATCTTTGCAAGAATTGAGAGTACAGTCATTAAGGGAACATCATTTTCGAAATAGATTCACGCTCTGGACCATCAACGAAGGAATACAGCAAGCATCAAGACATTATTGTAAGAGCACAGCCAAACAGCTCGCGTTACATGGTCACAAACTCAATGGATAGCTTAATGCAAGCAAGCAATGTACAAGAATGTTTTCTTCCTAAATGAAAGATGGGATTAGGGTCTTTAATCGTAATGCCCTTTTTTTAAATTGTAATCCTAATATCTTATCGTCACTGAAAGGAGATACCAAGCGAGGTAGAGGATTTATTCCATTACCATACGAGAGTTATTTAAAATGGTCGAGCAGTGCATCTTGAAATCCTGGATCCAACATTCCATTTGGGGTTCATTTATTTCGTGGAAATCGATAATTTGAAAAATATTTTCCTAAAAATGATACTTTTATGATTTGAAACAATTAATCAATGAAAAAGCAAAAATTTTTACTAATGGCTATAATTTATACATAAATATCTTCCTAAATGATAAAAATATTGTTCATTATTAATTTTTATATGCGATGCGAGCGATCATTTTAATAAAAAAATATATTTTTAAATCATTCAATTTTTTGCAGAAAAAACATAAATAAATAAAAAAATACCCTCTCTAATTACCATCTTTATGACAAAAAAAAAAAAAACGATTTTTTTGAGTGACTACAATAGAGTTGGCTTGGTAAAATGTTTTCCATTTCAGGGATTGTTATACTATTTCTAAGTTACACTGAAAATTTGAAATGAGTTAGAAATAATTCTCTAATTTTTGTAACTTTTTTAAAAAAAAATAATTGGACATGGATTTGATGCATGATCGCTGAAACCCAAAACCCCGATCACTGACATGGGATTGGGCGCCCGACCTTGTGCTTGAGTAAGATCCGCCACTTAAAAATATTGTTTGCATAATCTTTGGTTTAAGACAATACGAGCTAGAGTTGCAATTGGCGTAATTGAGCGTGGATACAAGTACTATTGGAGCCGATGTGCCTCCGGTAACTCCTTATTTCTTGGTAATTTAAAGTAACCATAAGGAATAACTAATAGAAGAAAGAATTTTTGTTGCCTGAGGACCTAGGTCCAAGGTCATCTACAGTGGCCAAAAGATTAGTGATGATCGGCTCCCGAGTTGAGACGATTCCATCCTAGAACTAAGAATTGGATTAGGATCGGTCTTAGTTAGACTGATTCGTTTTAGGGTCCGTTCGTTTCGCGGAAGATAGGCCATTTCCGGAAAATATTTTCCTAGAAGTTATTTTCTAGAAAAATAATAATATTTTCTGGTGATTGGCTAAAACCTGAAAATGTTTCGGAAAATATTTTCCGGTGTTTCATAATGAAAATATTTTCTAAGACTTTACTACTTAAGCATGTATCTAACCTATAAATCCATCAAATATGAACTTGCCTTTAAATTCGAGAAAACATACTTCATATCTTTATTCTCTCATTGTCACCAAATACTCATCTACTCTAAAAAATGTTTATATGGATTTTAAAAAGAAGCAAAAGAGAAAAGAAGCAAAGCATGTACAGCTCCAATGAGAATCTTCTAATTGAGTGGCATGTTCTCCCTATGCGTCTTTTGTGTTCTAATAAACAAAAGAAAAAAGAAACAAAGCATGTAAAGCTCTTTGCTTGAGCAATCTACAACTGCACGGTAGAGTAAATAAAGAAAATGATGAGCAAGAGTGTAGAGCGCAAACTTGAGATCGACGAGCTCAAGGTTTGCCTAGCAACGGCTAACGACTAGCCAAGAAAAAGAAGATGGGAAACAAAGAAAAGAAAATGCAAAAAAAAAAAAAAGAAAAAAAAAAAATAAATAGAAAAGAAAAAGGAAATTAAAAATAATTGAAATTAAAAAAGAAAAAGAAAATTAACAAATAATTTAAATTGAAAAAAAAAAAGAAGAAAGGGGAGGAGGAAGTGAGGATTTGTAGAGATCTAAGATAAGAGAAATTAAGTGGGGAAAATGTTTTCCACTTTTGAAAAGTAGAAAACATTTTCCCCAAGGAATTCATTTTCCGTGAAACGAACGCAAAACGTTTTTGTGGAAATTATTTTCCGCAAATTCTTCAAAAAAAAAAAAAAAGGGTCTAGTCTCATCCAAGTAGTTCAGTTTTGCACTTGGAATTAATAATTGCGGAAAACCAATTGGTTTAGTTCAGTCCATGACAACCTCAATGACCTCGCATTGCATCTCAGAGAGAGAGAGAGAGAGAGAAGTGAGACGGGTAAGACAGAGCATGAAAGCACGAGCTCCGAATGGGGGTGGCTAAGAGGTGAACGATGAGGTGAACGATAGCGGTTGGTGGCGGTGGTGGTGGTGGGGAGATTACCGCTTGGGAGTGAGTGGGTTTATTACGGACTTAGAGTGAGTTTGGTTAAGTTTTTCCAATTGTCCCTTGGGAAAAAAATAAAGTGTTTGTTTTAGTTTTTGGTTCAATGTTTGCCCAAATGCCGGTCTTGGCAATGCTAAATGCCTAAAGAAAGTCTCCACCCACTTTGGCTTTCAACATTCGCAGAAGGCCATTTCTAGGGTTAAACAATTTTTCTTTGCAATCTAGGTGACAATCGCCAAAATCTCATTACCCAAGTGACGATCACTAGTTCTCACAACCTAGGCGACGGTGGCTCGGGTCTCGTGACCTCAGGCGACCCTTGCCTAGGTTGTGCAACCCTCATTGAAGACTACTAGAAATCAAGCATCCTTAGATGACAGTTGTCGGCGCCAAATCTGGCTCGGCGGTGGCTTGGGTCTTTGGCCGACTTTGGCCAAAGGTTTGATTTTTTTGAATAAAACCATATTTAAAAGAATAGAATCAAAGCCTTTTGCCGACTTTGAACATGAATGCCGCTGACAGACATTGCCAATGCCAAACCACATTGACGTCTGCAGTGGCACCAATCAACTTCATTACAAACAGGCCCATAGGATGTAACTTTCTTTGGTCCTCTATAGAGGTAAATTCATTGCCAGTTTTCTGTTTTATTAACAGACGAACAAATGTTTTGGTTTGTTTTTGCATGTTTCACTCACAGCTGCAGGATTTGCCTGGACAGTCTCGTTACCCCCTCTACTCTGTGTCTTGACACAAATATAATAATAGTAGCGTGCAAGCAAATAATTGTTTAGTGTGGTGTCAGGATGCTCTTGAGTTAAGTTGATGTTAATGGCGATACATTTACTTTGCACCAATATAAGGGACCTATATATATATATATATATTTTGGGGGGGTTGTTGGCATTGGGTTCAAAAAATTATACCATAAATCCAGATTAGCTTGTTACTTATCTGCTTGAAGAGAGATATACTAGTTTTCTTTTATACTCTTTTGCTGACAATCTGATCCCTTCAATGTCCTGTTGTTACTTCAAAGAAGATGCATAAGTGGAAGTGGATGGTACTTGATGGATTTATTGGAGTTGGGCTTACGGCCCGTCCGCCCAAGTTGGGCCTCAAAAGCCCGGCCCACGGGAATAGGGCCCGTGGATGGGGGTAGGTATAAAAGGGAGGAGAGAGAGAGAGAGATGGCACCCGTTGGAAGGAATTAACGTACGTACGTTTTCCCCTCTCCCGCGCGCTCTCTCCCTCCAAAAAGTAAGAAACGCTTAAGGCGTCCCGGTCTTCCCTTTAAGGCATCATCGGATCAGAATTTCTTCCTCTTCTTCAGCATTGGTGTTTAATCTGTGGCTAACAAGGTACGCTCGAATCCGTGGTGTGCTTTACGATTGGTGATACGTGTCGTTTCTGGGCTTCGTCTTCCGCATTGATTTAGGGGTTCGATTTAGTGTCGAATCCGGTTTTCGGGGATCCGTTATTCCCAACATTGGTATCAGAGCCCTAGTTCACGTTTTCCCGATCTGGTTTTGATGTTTTTGATTGAATTTTCGCAAAAAGCTTTCGGCCGTACGGATCGGGGTAAAATTCCCGACACCCGAGCACTGTACGTCGTTTTTTCTGTGTTTGCGTCTGTCGAAATCAAATTCTGAAGGCACTGGGTGAAAGGCGACGTCGAGACGAGTCCGGGGAGTGGTCGACCGCCGCCAGGAGACGCCGCACGCGCTCACACGCGCGGCCGGAAGCCGCTGCGCGTGGGCGCGACGCGCCCGAAGAGCTGGCTATGGCCAGCGCGTGCGCCACACGCGCCGGCAACAAACCGGCACGTGCGCGCCGGCGACCGGCGAAACGGCACGCGCCGGTCCGCAGACCGACGCGTGCTGACGTCACGCGATGACGTCATCGTGACGTCATCCAACGGTCGGTAACCGCTCGGATGACGTCACCGATGACGTCATCGCCGGCGACTTTTCGCCGGGCGGTCACCGGCCGGCGCCCCGACCCGACGGCGACCGACCCGACCCGATCAGCCTGGCGCATGCCGCGCACGTGCGGATGACGTCTGAGTGACGTCAGCACGCTCACGCGCGCGGCACGTGCGTCAGCGCCGCGCGGCACGCACGGCTTGGCCCGCCGCGCGCGGCACGTGCGGCCCGCGCACGCGCGGCGGCACTTGCGGCCGCGCACGCGCGCTACACGTGCGTCGGTCCGCGCACGCGGCCCGACCGGCTTGGCCGGTTCGACCGGTCCGAGCGGTCCGACGACCCGCGCTCGCTGACCCGTTGACCCGTTGACTTGCGTTGACCGTTGACTTTGACCGTTGACCCGAAAAAAAAAAAAAAAAAAAAAAAAAGGCATTTGGTCTTTTTTTTTATGTATGCCTATGTGGTTTATATGTAACCCATTTTTTTTTATGCATGTGTTGCATGAATTATGGAAAATTATGTATTTTCCCTAATGTACATTATGGATTACAAGTGATCCATTTTTAGTTCTGCATTTGTTGTAGGAACTATGATGCGTCATGCATGGATACCTGCAATCCCGAGAACGGACGAGGGAAATGCAAGACTTAAAAGGCTGATGTCAGATTTAGTTAATTGTCGATGGCATGACGGTGATTTAGTATCACATGTGGTCAAGGTCAATCAGATGATACAGGAAATCATCTGGAATGGTTATCTTATGCCGGATTTTGAGAAGGTGCCGGCTATGATGAACACTCTTCCACCTGAATGGCAAGCAGTGTTAGATCGGTTATGGGAGGTCAACGTGGTCCCGAGCTATAGAGAGCTAGTGGAAGCTTTTGTAAGAGAGTACTATAGGATTGAGTTGGCCAAAACTTCAACCCTTAGATTGAGCGCCACATGGCGCAGAGTAAATGCGCCTTGGTGGTGACATGAAAGCTCTCCAAAAGTTTTTCCATGGTTGGGAAATGTGCCTTCAGTTTTCTCAGATATTTTGACCGATAGATTAATTTTGAGATTTTTTATGGATGTAAATATCTCTTTTAATGTTGATATGTTTTCTCTGTATATATTGCTTAGTGTAATATGTTAGTTGTATTATGTTGAAAGCATGATTATTCTGTTGAATATAAATTATTGTTTGCTTTCTCATTCGCCGATTGATTCTTTGTGGGTAATTAGTGTGGGTAGTTTTAGAAGTTTTTGTAACTTCATAGAATTGATTTTGCATATGACAATTATATTAATAATAATTTTGAGTGAGGATTTTTGGAGGATGATTGGAAACGTAGTGACCTTTTGATTCTGAAGCCTTACTTGAAATTATTCATTAATATGATGGGTCTATGTAAAAGGGGATGCATAAATGATAGGCATTAATTATTCGTGCATGTATGTCTGATGTGTTCAGACTGATGGTTTCAGCAACTAAGAACGTAATTGCTGATATGAACGGCAACAATTGTGAAATATTGAATATGAGGATTCAATATGTGTTGGAAAAGCAAGAAGCACTGGAAGCTCTTGACCATATTATGGAAAATCTTGAGGATGCTGTGCGCCACCTTGAGCTGGTAGAGGACCACCTAACGGCATTTGAGCCAAAAAAATGGACATTTGCAATGCTGGTTCTAGCTCAGAAAGAGCTTTGAGCTATAAGCGCAAGCGTATTGATTTGTTCAATATGTGGGAATGCAAAGGATCAAGTCCTTATTGCAAGAAATCAAGAGTTAACCAACATAAGAGAGGAAAACGTCCTCAAGTGATGAAAATGTCAAGGGTGAGGTGTTACAATTGTGACAAGATAGGTCACTATGCTCGCGACTGTCGTGAGCCAAAGAAAGTAACACATCTCTTGCACATTTGAGAACTTTGCTTATGTGTCGAGTTCTGCATTATTGGCTGAATCCAATCCTTTGTGGACTGTAGATTCAGCAACGACAGACCATGTAAGTAAGGATAGAGGATCCTTCGTGAAATTCCGACGATACCAACTAGGACTATGTGGATCTATGTGGAAAATAATTTCAGAGTTGAAGTTAAAGGGATTGGCACCTGCCAATCAAACATGCGTGGTGGACGCACCTTGTTCCTACATGATGTTCCATATGCTCCAGAAATTCGTCGAAATTTAATGTCTGTTTTGATGTTGGTTAAGCTTGGTTTTAGTGTGAACTTCCGTAATAGAGATGTAGATTTGTATTTGGATACAAACTACTATAGTTGTGGTCACTTGCTAGATGGTTTCATTGTACTATATGTTGACTATGGTGATGTCAATATGTTATTCCCTTGTTTCACGTCTTCTACTTTATATGATAATGATGTGAATATGGTGGCATGCTAGACTTGGTCATATGGGCCAACAACATATGAAAAGACTAGCCAAAGAGGGCTTGTTGGGCAACATTGAAAAAGTCGATTTGCCCAGATGTGAGCATTGCCTAGTAGGGAAAATGACAAGGGAACCATTTGGAAAAGGTAAAAGAGCTGAGTTTCCTCTGCATTTAATCCATTTAGACGTCTGTGGTTCAATGAATGTGAGAGGAAGGCATGGGACTGTTTATTTCATCACTTTTATAGATAATCATACTCGATTCGGATATGTCTATTTGATTTCTCATAAATCTGAAGCATAAGTTGTTTCAAAATGTTTATGAACTTGGTAGAAAATCAATTAGACAAGAAAATAAAAGTATTTAGATCCGATCGAGGTCGAGAATATTTATCTGATGAGTTCAGAAAATTATGTGATGAAAAAGGAATAGAAAAATAGTTGTCTATTCCATATACTCCTCAACAAAATGGTGTTGAAGAGAGAAGAAACAGAACCCTACTGGAAATGGTTAGGTCCATGATGGCGCATGCTAACTTATCTATCACTTTTTGGAGTGATGTATTGTTAACTGCTGCCTATATACTTAACTGGGTGCCTTCCAAATCAGTTACTTCCACTCCATATGAGTTGTGGACAGGTAGCAAACCAAACTTAAGTTTTCTTAAGCCATGGATTGTGCTACCTATACACATGAGTCCTCTCACAAGTTTGGGAAATTGGGTCCCAAAGGAAATAAGAATATTTTCATGAGATACTCAAAACACTCGAAAGGGTATGTGTTCATAGGTGAGCAGGAAAGTGGGAGTATAACTGAATTTGAATCACGGGATGTCACATTCTTAGTGGATGAATTTCCTAAGAAGGGCAAAATAGGGGAAGATTGTTCCTTATTTGAGACCTTGGATCAGGATAATGATGTTAGTGGAGTTCGTCCAAGTGGGAGTGATATGAGAAGTGATGAATTGAATTCAACTCATTCTCAATTGCAACCATATGACGAGACAATATCATCATTATCTAATCCTAGTGGGAGCATAATGGGAAATGATGTGCTAAGTGTACAATCTCCCATACGGTGAACAAGTCGCCAAAGTATTCCCCATCGACGTTTTGACATTGAAGGGGAAACTTTTATGGTTGCTCCACGAGATGAGGATGAGCCGAGAAATATTAATGAGGCTCTGAATTGCCCTAATATGAAAAAATGGATTAATGCAATGGAAGAGGAGATGGAGTCAATGAAATCAAACCAAGTCTGGGAACTGGTTGATCTTCCAAAAGGACGCAGAGCTATTGGAAACAAGTGGGTTCTCAAAATAAAGCGAAAGGCTGATGGCTCGATAGAAAGGCATAAGGCTCACCTTGTGGCGAAGGGGCATAATCAACAGGAAGGAATTGATTATGAATAATCATTTTCTCCTATAGTGTGATTTACCTCGATTCGCATTATTCTGGCAATAATGGTATATATGTTTTCATAATGCCATAAGGGCATATGATTTTTACAATGATTGACGAGGATCATTGTGTATATATCAAAAGATCCAAGGATCAATTTGTGATCATATCATTATATGTTGATGATATACTAATTGCTGGAAGTAATATGGAGTTATGTTAATGCTGTGAAGAATTAGTTATCTTCCAGCTTTGATATAAAAGACATGGGTGATGTTGCATACATCCTTGGAATTAAGATTTCAAGATTGTAAACTCATAGACACTCCTATTACAAAAGGTGAAGGATTGAGCCATAGATTGTGTCCAAGGACTCCACAAGAGAAGGAACAAATTAAACATGTTCCTTATGCTAGTGCTGTTGGAAGCTTGATGTACGCTATGATGTGTACAAGACCTGACATATGTTTTGTAGTTGGAATGGTGAGTAGTTACCAATTCAATCCAGGTCAAGCACGTTGGAAAGCCGTTAAGAGAATACTGAGGTATCTAAAGGGGACTGCTGATAATACGATGAGTCATTAAGGAAAGGATCTGCAACTCAAAGGCTATTTTGATATTGATTGGGAAGGAGATTTAGATGAAAGAAAATCTATCTCTGGGTTTGTTTTCTTACCGAATAATGGCACCATATGTTGGAGCAGTAAGAAACAAACATGTATAGCCTTGTCCACGATGTAAGTTGAGTCCGTGGCATTATCAACAGCAGTATAAGAAGGTGTTTGGCTTAAGAGATTTTTTGGATCATTTAGGTGTTATTGGAAGTGCTGCAGATCCGTTATTAGTTAACTGTGATACCCAAGCAGCGAAAGAGTACACCAAAGATCCAAAATATCAAGACAAGACCAAACATGTAGATACCAAGTATAACTTTGTCAAGTATATGGTTGCACGAAAAGATGTGAACTTAGAGTACATACTACGCATAGAATGGTAGCAGATCCTATGATAAAGCCAATACCTAGAGATGTGTTTTGTGGCCATATGAAATCTCTAGAGTTGCGTAGAGGGTGATGTACTAAATATTGTAATTTCCCTAAGTGTTCACAATTTGATGAATTTGTGTTTTTCATCATTAATGCCTATGAATCTTTGTATGATCTTTATGCATCTTAATGCTCAGTGCATTAATTTAAGTTGAGAAGTATGTCGGACAGATATAAGATTAGCCCACTCACACGGGTAATCGCCTCTCGTTTACTATGTGATAAATAGAGATAAGACTGTTTTTAAGCTTATTATCTAGGTGATAATCGAGAGCTCAAGCTTAAAACACGTATGTCGCCTTAACTGGGTGTTAAGATGAGGACATAATTCTTACGATGTCCGAAAGTAAAATACCCCACATATTTTACTTTATCTGTCTAAGATGCCGATGTGAGTTCGATAAATTTTGTGAATGAGTAGATATGTGAACTCAAGTTAGACATTGGGTATGTCTGAACTATCATCCGTACGGTATTGAAAGGTGTAGACATACGCTCCATGGGAAAGGAGTTAATACCGTAATACGTATTTCATACTACGTATGCATGAGACGGCCAATAAGAGTGGCAAAAAGTTTGATCTCAACTTTTATGACGTGTGAGACTCTTGAGGAAAAGAGTTCCTCAATTTTTTAGTCCCCTCATGACTCTTACTTATTCTCAAGATTTTTATTTAGTGTTTGCTATCTTAGGATGTTGCCAATGGTCATGTTTGATTCGATCTAATGGGGCATTTCTAGAAAAGTAAGCTGAACTGAAATTGAGAGTTTGAAGGAAAGAGGAAGATCGATTTTGGAGAATCACATTGTAGTTTTTGTATTCACCGGTTAACCAATTATGACTGTCTTTGGGATAATCATAATTGTGAATACAATATATATATCATTGTTTAAAAGAGATCAAGAGAGATATAAATGTGATCGATCGATCTAGGGTACTGCATACTAAATCTACTCGGGATGTGATGCCCATTATGAGCTGCTATATATTCCTAACAGATGTATTGCAACGAGCTCTCAAAGTATCTGGTCGCACGGATTATTCACCGGTATGAATGTTGAAGAGAGGAAAAGAGGATTCTGTTCGGCCCATCATGTTAAGTGAGAGTCTATGATGGATTTTCTCTGATGGGGATGAGAAGGGCCTGTCCGCCCATGTTGGTTTTGTACCACCATGTGCGAGTGGGAGATGATGGATTTATTGGAGTTGGGCTTACGGCCCGTCCGCCCAAGTTGGGCCTCAAAAGCCCGGCCCACGGGAATAGGGCCCGTGGATGGGGGTAGGTATAAAAGGGAGGAGAGAGAGAGAGAGATGGCACCCGTTGGAAGGAATTAACGTACGTACGTTTTCCCCTCTCCCGCGCGCTCTCCCTCCAAAAGTAAGAAACGCTTAAGGCGTCCCGGTCTTCCCTTTAAGGCATCATCGGATCAGAATTTCTTCCTCTTCTTCAGCATTGGTGTTTAATCTGTGGCTAACAAGGTACGCTCGAATCCGTGGTGTGCTTTACGATTGGTGATACGTGTCGTTTCCCGGGCTTCGTCTTCCGCATTGATTTAGGGGTTCGATTTAGTGTCGAATCCGGTTTTCGGGGATCCGTTATTCCCAACAGTACTTTATCATTGTGATGTGCACTTTGCATTAATAGGGGAGAATATTTGTGGCGAGCTGGTTACTCAGATTATCATCTCAGGTAGATTGCACATTTGGGTTATCTGCTCTGCTTCTTGCTGACTAAGGGACGTGGCCGCAAGTGTATGAAAACTACTTGAAGTATCTTTTTCTTTGCACTGTGAGGGATTTTCAGAAAAGCCTCTGCTTATGGGTGAACATGAACACCATTGACAGATGGCAAACCACATAGACGTCTTGAGCGACACCAACTAAATTCATCACAGTCAGGCCCGTATGATTTACCTTTCCATTGTCATTTCCACTCCATCAATTGGTTTACTTTCCCAATCAATAGGGTTGCCTCTCAATGGAGGCTCATTTCTTGCCCTTTTTATCTGTTTCAATTACTGATTTTTCTGTTTGTTTTTGCATGTTTCGCTTAAGGCAGCCGGATTGCTTGGACAGTCTTCCTCTTGTCACGCCCACACCTCTTTGTTTCCTCACATAATCATAGTAGCGTGGAAGCATTCCAGAGAACGCTCGTCTAGCAAAGTTCACATGTGGATATCATGGCCGATATGATCGATTGAACTCAGAAGAAAGAACTTGTCAAGCAAAAGGATCAATTGGAAGTTCTGCATATATAACAAGAGGACCAACTCAGCTCTCTGTTTGTCCATTTTCTTGTTTACAAAAGCTGGTCCATGGGCTTAAACACTGAAGCAAAGCCACTGTTTTTGCGATGATGGTTTTAATTTCACTTTTCGAGATTCTTCGCTGACTAGAACCATGTGCAAGTGCATCAGGCTTCAGTTTTAAAAGAAGCTTTATGATTTCTTTTGCTGAAAAGTCGTGAGCATGGTGTATCCTTTACTGTAAATTATGTCGACTCACCTCAGATTGATCCTTTAGTAGGGGTGAGCATTGGTCCAGGGTCAACCCTGGACCGACCCTGGACCAACCCAACCCTGTCGGTCCTGATCCGGTTCCTAGGAAGACTAGGTCGGTCCTTGGTCCTAAGATTCCTAGACTAGTATTGTGCGGGTTGGTCTTCGGTTCTAGGAATTTAGGGTCGGTCCAACCCGAACCAACCCTGACTCTATATATATTATTTATAATTTTTTTATATAGAAAGAATCTTAAAATAAACGATGTCAACAACATTAAACAATTATTTAGTAAGTAGTTCAAGTAATTTTATATTGTTCTTTATTAACTTAAAATTTTAATGTCTTTTATGGCGTCAACAGTCATAATTTACAAATGAGGAAAATGTTTTTGCAAGAAGTCTTCACAGCGTCCAAAAGGGTATAAACAGCTCCTTACGGCATTATCCTCTAGTACTCATTCTCTTCTATCTTATTTGTCTTCTTAGTCTTCAATTTGCCAAAATTGAGAGAAACAACTTCTCTACTTGCCACTCAACACTCGCCTCGCTTGCTTTAGGTCACTTATGCCGCTCGTCGCTCGATCCTCACTTGGCTTGCTCCCCGCTCGACACTCGATGCTCACTCTGTTTAATAATCATTCCACTTGATCCTCACTGCTTGTCTTTCTTAGTTGACCTCGCTCGTCATCGAACTTATTGGATCGATCCGGTCTTTAGTTGCCATTTCAAGGAGTACAAAAAATTAAATAAAAATTTATTGGTTGGTCCTAGGTTGACCTTGGAATCGGACCAAACCCATTGGGTTAGTCCGTCCTTAGTTGCTTTTTCAAGGAGTATTAAAAATGAAATAAAAAATTATCAGTTGGTTCGGGTTGACCTTGGAATCGGACCGAACCCACTGGGTCGGTTTGGTCCTTGGTCCCAAACTCAATAGGATAGATCATTAGTCCCAAAAATTGAGGACCAGCATTATGTGGGTTGGTCCTAGGGTTAGGTGGTGAACCGGCCCAACCTGGATCATGCTCACCCCTATCCTTTAGTGTTAGATATCGATATCAACTAGAGGCCTTGAAACCTTCAATCTTTGCAAGAATTGAGAGTACAGTCATTAAGGGAACATCATTTTCGAAATAGATCCACGCTCTGGACCATCAATGAAGGAATACAGCTAGCATCAAGACATTATTGTAAGAGCACAGCCAAATAGGTCGCGTTACATAGTCACAAACTCAATGGATAGCTTAATGCAAGCAAGCAATGTATAAGAATGTTTTCTTCCTAAATGAAAGATAGGATTAGGGTCTTTAATCGTAATGCCCTTTTCTTAATTGTAATCCTAATACCTTATCGTCACTAAAAGGAGATACCAAGCGAGGTAGAGGATTTATTCCATTACCATACAAGGCTCTGTAGTTATTTAAAATGGTCAAGCAATGCATCTTGAAATCCTGGATCCAACATTTCATTTGAGATTCATTTATTTCGTGGAAATTGATGATTTGAAGAATATTTTCCTAAAAATAATCACTTTTATGGTTTGAAATAATCGGTCAATGAAAAATGAAATTTTTTACTAATGGCTACAATTTATACATAAATAACTGATAAAAATATTGTTCATTATTAATTTTTATATGTAATGCGAGCAATCCTTTTAACAAAAAATATTTTTTTAAATCATTCAATTTTTTGCAGAAAAAACATAAATATATCAAAAAAAAAACCCTCTCTAATTACCATCTTTATGACAAAAAAAAATGATTTTTTTGAGTGACTACAATAGAGTTGGCTTGGTAAAATGTTTTCCCTTTCAGGGATTGTTATACTATTTCTGAGTTACACTGAAATTTTGAAATGAGTTAGAAATAATTCTCCAATTTTTGTAACTTTTTTTTTTAAATAATTGGACATGGGTTTGATGCATGACTACTGAAACCCAAAACCCCGGTCACTGACATGGGATTGGGCGCCCGACCTTGTGCTTGAGTAAGATTTGCCACTTAAAAATATTGTTTGCATAATGCTGGTTTAAGACAATACAAGCTAGAGTTGCAATTGGCGTAATTGAGCGTGAATATAAGTACTATTGGAGCCGATGTGCCTCTGGTAACTCCTTAATTCTTGGTAATTTAAAGTAACCTTAAGGAATAACTAATAGAAGAAAGAATTTTTGTTGCCTAAGGACCTAGGTCCAAGGTCATCTACAGTGGCCAAAAGATTAGTGATGATCGGCTCCCGAGTTGAGATGATTCCACCCTAGAACTGGGAAGTTGATTAGGATTGGTCCCAGGTTAGACTGATTCGATTTAGGGTTCGTTTGTTTTGCAGAAGATGGGCCATTTCCAGAAAATATTTTTCTAGAAGTTATTTTCTAGGAAAATAACAATATTTTCTAGTGTTTTGTTAAAACCTGAAAATGTTTTGGAAAATATTTTCCGGTGTTTGGTAAGGAAAATATTTTCTAAGACTTCACCACTTAGGTATGCATCACTTACCGACCTATAAATCCATCAAATATGAACTTGCTTTTAAATTTGGGCAAACTTACTTCATATCTTTATTCCCTCATTGTCACCAAATGCTCATCTACTCTAAAAAATGTTCATATAAATTATAAAAAGAAGTAAAAGAGAAAAGAAACAAAGCATGTACAACCCTAATGAGAATCTTCTAGTTGAGTAGCATGTTCTCCCTTTGCGTCTTTTGTATTCTAATAAACAAAAGAAAAAAAAAAAAAGCATGTAGAGTCTCTTGCTTGAGCAATCTACAACTGCAGAGTAGAGTAAATAAAGAAAATGATAAGCAAGAGTGCAGAGCGAGCTTGAGATTGATGAGCTCAAGATTCGCCTGGCAATGGCTGATGACTAGCTAAGAAAGAAGAAGATGGGAAACAAAGAAAATAAAATAAAAGAAAAAAAGAAATTAAAAAAAATTCAAATTAAAAAAGAACAAGAAAATTAAAAATAATTCAAATGAAAAAAGAAAAGAAGAAGAAGAAAGGGGAGGAAGAAGTGATGATTTATAGAGGTGTGAGATAAGAAAAATCAAGTGGGGAAAATGTTTTTCACTTTTCTCACAAATTAAGTGGGAAAAATGTTCCTCTAATTTAAAAGACTTTTTCCTTTCATGGAAAATATTTTCCCCAAACAATTTATTTTCCGTGAAACGAATGCCGGAAAATCCGGAAAACGTTTTCTCATAAATTATTTTCCACAAAACGAATGGAGCCTTAGAGTTTTGGCAATTTCCTTTTCCTTACTCTTTAATAGAAAATGAATTTTTCTTTAAAAAAAGAAAACCAGTCTAGTCTCATCCAAGTAGTTCAGTTTTGTATTTGGAATTAAGAACCGCTGAAAACCGATTGGTTCAATCTAGTCCATGACAACCTCAATAACCTTGCATTGCATCTCAGAGAGAGAGAAGGAAGTGAAAGAAGGAAGTGAGAGAAGGAAGTGAGACGGATAAGAGAGAGCATGAAAGCACAAGCTCTGAATGGGGTAGAGACTTGGTGTGGTATGGACACAACAATTGGAGGTGGCTAAGAGGCGAATGATAGCGGTTCGTGGTGGGGAGATTGTTGCTTGGGAGTGAGTGGGTTTATTATGGACTTAGAGTGAGTTTGGTTAAGCTTTTCCAATTGTCCATTGGAAAAAAAAAAAGAGTGTTTGTTTTAATTTTTGGTTTAACATTTGCCCAAATGCCATTTCCGAAAAATATTTTCCTAGAAGTTATTTTTCAGGAAAATGACAATATTTTCTAGTGTTCGGCTAAAACCTAAAAATGTTTCGGAAAATATTTTCAGGTGTTTGGTAAGGAAAATATTTTCTAAAACTTCACCACTTAGGCATGCATTACTTACCGACCTATAAATCCATCAAATATGAACTTGCTTTTAAATTCGGGCAAATTTACTTCATATCTTTATTCCCTCATTGTTACCAAATGTTCATCTACTCTAAAAAATGTTCTTATGGATTTTAAAAAAAAGCAAAAAAGAAAAGCCCTAATGAGAATCTTCTAGTTGAGTGATCCATTCTCTCCTTGCGTCTTTTGTGTTCTAATAAACAAAAGAAAAAAGAAACAAAACATATAGAGCACTTTGCTTAAGCAATCTACAACTGCAAAATAGAGAAAATAAAGAAAATGATAAGCAAGAGTGCGAGCTTGAGATCAACGAGTTCAAGGTTCGCTAGGCAACAGCTGACAACTAGCTAAGAAAGAAGAAGATGGGAAACAAAGAAAAGAAAAAATAAAATAAATAGAAAAGAAAAAGGAAATTAAGAATAATACGAATTAAAAAAGAACAAGAAAATTAAAAAATAATTCAAATAAAAAAGAAAAGAAGAAGAAGAAAGGGGACAAGGAAGTAAGGATTTGTAGAGGTGTGAGATAAGAGAAATCAAGTGGGGAAAATGTTTTTCACTTTTCTCACAAATTAAGTAAGGAAAATGTTTTCCACTTTTCTCACAAATTAAGTAGGGAAAATGTTTTCCACTTTTGAAAAATGGAAAACATTTTCCCTTAATTTAAAAGACTTTTTCCTTTCATGAAAAATATTTTTCTCCAAGAAATTCATTTTCCGTGAAACGAATGTTAGAATATCCGAAAAACGTTTTCCCATAAATTATTTTTCGCAAAATGAACGGAGCCTTAGAGTTTTGGCAATTTTCTTTTCCTTACTCTTTAATAGAAAATGAATTTTTCTTTAAAGAAAAACCAGTCTAGTCTCATCCAAGTAGTTCAATTTTGCACTTGGAATTAAGAATCGCTTAAAACCAATTGGTTCAGTCCAGTCCATGACAACCTCAATAACCTCACATTGCATCTTCAGAGAGAGAGAGAGAGAAGGAAGTGAGACGGGTAAGAGATGGGTAAGAGAGAGCATGAAAGCACAAGCTTCGAATGGGGTAGAGACTTCGTCCGGTATGGACGCAACAATTGGAGGTGGCTAAGAGGCGGACAATAGCGGTTGGTGGCGGTGGCGGTGGCGGTGGTGGGGGAGATTGCCGCTCGGGAGTGAGTGGGTTTATTATGGACTTAGAGTGAGTTTGGTTAAGCTTTTCCAATTGTCCATTGGGAAAAAAATAAAGTGCTTGTTTTAGTTTTTGGTTCTACATTTGCCCAAATGCTAGTCTTGGCAATGCTAAATGCCTAAAGTAAGTCTCCACCCGCTTTGGCTTTCAACATTCGCAGAAGGCCATTTCTAGGGTTAAATCATTTTTCTTTGCAATCCACGCGACAATCACCAAGTTTCCACTACCCAAGCGACGGTCACTAGTTCTCACGACCTAGGCGACGGTTGCTCGGGTCTCGTAACCTCAGGCAGCCCTTGCCTAAGTTGTGCGACCCTAGTTAAGGACTGCTAGAAATCAAGCATCCTTAGACGACAATTGCTGGCACCAAATCTGGCTCAGCAGGGGCTTGAGTCTTTGGCCAACTTCAGCGAAAGGTTTCATTTTTTTTTAAAAAATAAAAACCATATTTAAAAGAATGCAATCAAAGCCTTTTGCAAGAAGAAGTTTGCCAAACACTACTTAACTCAAATTTGTTTTGTAAAGAAATTTTTAGCAAACGCAATTTATATTTTCTTAGAAAGCTTTCTTTGTATTTTCCCCAGCCCATTTTCAAAATCGAACCAAACCCGACGTTTACCAAAAGCCGAGAGATGGATCAAAGGAGTCCATTCATTCATGGGGCCCAAACTCAGAAATCCCCCCACACTCCTCCATCCTAGACTCCTTTTCCACTTTCCACCCCAACGGCTCCCCGACAACACCTAGCCCCGCCGAAACCCTCTCTTCACTTGTCGGCCTCCGCCGTGACCTGATGGCCTCGCCATGCCGGCAGAGCTCAAGCATTCGCCGCCGTCATCGTCGCCGCCACAGCAGTGAGAGTCCACCTCCACGCGAGGTCCAAGAACTTCAGTGTCGAGGTTAGAGCCGCAACCCCGATCCCGACGTGGAGGCCTTGTTAGAAAAATATGGCTTCGAATTGGGTAAAACAATGAAGTCGGATCTTTAGAGTACTCAAATTGGACTTTGAGACGTGATATCACTCTCTTTAAGGATTTATTTGCCCCACAAAATTGCTAATTGTCACCAGCAAATTTCTTCCAGGATACAACAAAGTCTCAAATGAGAATACTATATAGCAATTCTAGTATTTCTCTAGGATCTCTCATGGGAAACAATTGGAAACAATGGCTGTATAATCTTTCGAAAGAAAACAGAAAATGGAAGAAGATGTGTATTTGATCTCAAAACAAACGTACTTTTTTTTTTTTTTCGAATAAAGGCAACCATTCAAAAGGTTGCAAAAGAACAAATGCAACTTTTCGTGAACAAGTACGTGTTTTACGTTGAAAAAACATGAAAATTCGAAAATAAATAAAAAATAATCGTAACTTTTTGTGAACAATTGCATTGTTTCAATAAGACTTTATAATTAATTTTTATTGAAATAATCCGAATTTTCAATAAATAAAATTAATGATCGTTGGTTAGTGCCAAATCTCGTCCATGTGCACACTCACATCTTTTCGATGTGGGACAATGCACCTCTTCATTTGTTGTATAAACAAACTATTAACAATCTCCCACTTTTGTTTATAAAACAAAAACAACAAATAAAACTTAAAAAATATTCAACCAAAATTCCCGTGAGATTAATATACAAACATAAAGGTCTCTTTTGAATTAAATCTTTATTGTGCAAATATATCAAAGCTCTATCAAAGTGACAAGTAGCTTGACTTTAAATTTGTATTTTTATGTAATAAAACCGGACATACCGCACATACACTAACCTCTTGTTTCAGCGAGAAGTTCTATATTACTCCGCACTATTATGGCATTGTGCTTGGTCCTGTTTCATGAGCTCTCTAGAAAGCAACCCTAACTTTTGTAAGAAGCGGCACCACTTCTAAGCTCATATAGTGAAGTATCTACCATGTGTTTATGTTATTATCAACACATTACAAATTTGTATCATACTTCATTAAAAATTCAATTCAACCTACAAAACGTAACAGATGATACCGACTACTCATATCAGGGATTAAGCAATCACATTCAATAACTTGTTCTTACCCATTAAACCTTGTAACTAGTAATGTTCTAGAAAAATGTCGGATTACCATTATTGGTGATTTCAATTAAAGGGTTTTGGCCCAATTTCTTGTGAGATCATTATTATCATGTCTTTTGGTAAAGCTTTTGTCAAGGGATCAACTAGATTATTACTTGACCTCACGTAGATAATTGTTATGATATCATCTTTAATCAATTCTCTCACATATTCATATCTTAGACTAATATGTCTAGACTTACTATTATAGGTGCTATTATAGGCTCTTACCAAAGTAGTCTAACTATCACAGTAGATAGAAATAAGAGGCATATGATTAGGCCATAATTTGATATCCAACAACAAATTCCTAATCCATCAACCTCTTTCCCACTTGCTACTAAGCAATGATTCAAATTTCATAGTTGAGTAAATTATGCACATTTGTTTCTTGCTTGCCCAAAAAACAACACATTCACGTAATGTGAAAATCCATGCAAAATTTTCATCTCCCACACTTATAATCCAAGTAGCATTGGCATATCCTTCTAATATAGCCAGATTATTATAGAACAATAAGATAACTCTCACATATTCTATATTTGGATTATTAGTATTTACTCAACTTGCATATACAAAAAGTAATATCAGGTTTAGTATAATGTATTGCATACATTAAAGACCCATAGCACTCAAACTAAAAACTCTCAACTAGGAATCAAATGGAGTACTTATATATTTGAAAATAAGATGTTTAAATTTATACAACATCTTCTCCATTTAATTACTTTAGCTCAAAGAATAACCCCCACTATTTTTTTTTTCTAATACTTAAGATAGTATCCACTTCTCCTAATCTTTCATTTTGAAAATGAAAGCTAGATACTTCTTAGTCTCAATGATTCCAATCATAAGTTCCAAAGTCCTCTTCAGGACATACCCCCACTTCAAGAATATTCCAAGAAGCATCCAAGGACTCCAAATCAACTCCTCCTTTCCCACTGGGAACGAAGCACCTCGAGACGCGCGAAGTATTGTTGCCAATAACTATACTCCCAATGAACATTACAAATGAGACCTCTAATGTGGAGGGTTCCTATGAATTTGTACCATGAGTGATACAAGGCAAAAGAACTCAAGCAAGAGAAAACTCAGCAAACCCAACCACCCCATGGTTGCCCAGGTCAGTATGCAACATCAATTTTTTTTTATGATCAACGAAACAAATATACCAATTATAGAAAACTAGTGGAACCACTATGATGCCTCTCTAACTTCTATAGACATCATCAAATCACATGAGTCAACTTTACTTGCCTTATTTGAGAGTGCTAGTATGAATAAAATAAACCTCGGCAAGTATATGCGGAATAAAATAAACTTCAAACAAAGGAGTTAGGGAAGAGAATAAGAACAAAAGATTTATAGTGATTCGGCTTAATCCAAGCCTACGTCCACTCTCCCACGATGACAGCCTTCTTGGCTGGATTCCACTATGCAATCAACAAGAGATTACAACTTTCGAGTGCAAATACTTAGTAGATCACACTATCTCACTAAGTCACTCTTTCGGTATTTCTCTCACGATTACAAACGTTTAAGCTCTCCAAAGACAAGTGTATAATCGAAGATCGCTCAGACTTTGGAATTATAAATTCTATGCTCCGTCTCTTACTTGCTCATCGGTCCATGATCTCCTTAAATACTCCTCCACTTCCAAACTACTCGTTGGACAGCATCCCGGAGAATCGTCTTCCAATATACCCATTGGACAGCTCTGTATCTAGAAGATTTGGTAACCGTTGAGTGACAAAGGTAAAATCCCAAATTGATTCCGACGCCCATACAAACGAAATCTTGGTTTCCATAAGTAAAGCTTCTTCGTATAGAAAGTTCTCGTCTTCAAGATCCAATCGTCAATCAAATAGATTAAATCAATCAAATCAATCTTGATGTGGAATCCAAACCAGATCACTAGCTGTTGTATGATTGGGCTTGAGTTACGATTCATCGTAACTGGATGTAAAGTCTGAGTCTCGTAGACTTTACAATCGAGTCCGAGGCAGCCTTCGACTTTGAGTCTTGAGTCCGGCAGTCTTGACTTTGAGTCTTGAGTTTGGCGTCTTGATTTTGACACGTGTCCGGATATCTTCAGAATATACTTTGGACATGAGTTACGTTCAGTCTTCCTGGTCGTCTTCACACTTTGACAATATCCTTTACATGTTCTATAATCTGCATAATCTATTACTCAACCATCAAACATGTTAGTAGCCTTTGATTTATTTTGTCATCTTCAAAACATCATAAGAGATTTCCCTAACAATCTCCCCATTTTTGATGATGACAAAACAATCTCTGAATATGCAGATTTGTAAACATACTTTTAAATCAAAGGATATTAGAAGATAACAAATAGATTGAGCATAAGAATATATAGAAAAATAATCGCAGCTCAATATTATGCAATAATATCAAACCAATCGGCACATATGCATATTCATATCTTCTCCCCCTTTTTGTCATAATCAAAAAGCGATAACAATAGATTCACGTAGAGAATAATAATCAATATCTTGCATGAATTACAATCTCCAAAAATCAGCCTTTTTATAAAACAAGTCGAATATTAAAGATATGCAATATGGCTCACTTCGATCATATATATCGGGAAATATCTAATGAAAATCACGGATGCATCATAACTTGCACGTACCATTTTTGTCATAATAAAATGATAATATCAATACAAGATTTATTAATGACAAAAGGTAATAAAAGATGCACTAACCGGATTTTTTTTTTTTAAGATAAATTCTGACACATTTACCTTTCCTTTCATTCATAATAAGATCACGATCAATCCAAAAATATTTTTCCATAATTGATCAAAGCTCCCCCTCAATTTGTTGCCTTTTTGAGATGATCACGATTCTTTTCATTTTCTTTTGGATTTGATTTCTCCCCCAATTGTCGCAGGAGATATTTTCTGATTGCACCAAAATTTGTGTAGATTCACAATCATCCTTCCCTTAAAGAATTTCCTGCAATCAACTCATTTCCCTTTTAGGTATCCATCAATTTGGATCCTTCCTTGACGTTAGAGCAAAATATAAAATCTTCACAGATAAATAATATTCTTTCTTAATTCATCATAACAGAGTACTCAAAGAAAGAATATTATGCACAATAAAAATAAATTCTCACTTAGTCATAGTACGATAAAATCAGGGAGAATGAAATATTTGAATATCTAAAAATATCTTGCATCATCACGTAAAACAGATTTTCACTTTGCAAAATATGATTATATCTGAGAGTATAAAATTAGACAAAATAATCTGAATTATCTCAAATAATCACACGTACTAAATCAAATCTTAACTCACAAATCACAAAAATAAATCATACGATTCTTTCTTCCATAAAACAAAATATGATCATTATAAAATCCCAATCAACCAAGGATATATCGAATATCAAGCATAATGAGAATTATTGCCCAAATCAAATTGAGAATAAAAATTCCTTACCAAATCCTCTTTCTTCTTTCTTCTTTATATTCTGCAAAAATAACTTATCTTTTCTTTGGTACCCATTTTTCTTGGGTCCATGAGAGTTAGCAGAATATGTTGCTTTTATCCAATTTTCCTTAATAGGTCTCCATACTTGAGAAAGATCTTGTTGCCTAAATCGAGAATTCTCCTTTTTTAGTTCGAAAATCCTTTTAAGAGAAGATTTGAGATTTGAACAAAGCTCATTTATATACTTTGAAACTTTGAGAGGAATTTTTGAATTGCTTACCTCGATTTCCTCATCGGATTCTGAGTCTGTGTCCGAGTCAGACTTTGATTCTCGAGTCCTGTCTCCGAATCGACTTTGATTTCGAGTCGAATCGGACTCAGATTTTGAATGTACCATCAAGCATATATTTTCTTGATCATCATCTTCTTTCATGATTCTTTTATGGCCATTATGCTTGTATTGACTTCTTCCATCAAATTTCCTTCCTTTTCTACTCAGCTTTTTAAATTTCTCGACCATAAAGGCAAGTTCTTCATCGTCCATGTCATTTTCTGAGTCTGTTTCATCAAAAACAGTATTAGATATTAAAGCAATGGACTTCTTACCTTCGGGATCTTCGTCATTAAGTTGTTCCACTTCATAGGATTGAAGAGTGCCAATCAATTCATCAACGGAGAGTGGCATAATCCTCTCGAGTCTCCCGGATTGAGGTCTTGACATGATTCCATCTTTTGAGAGACCTCGCAAGAGTTTGTTGACCTTCATCGGGGTAGAAATTTGCTGACCTTGATATGCTAAACCATTTACAATTTCTGTAAAACGGCTGAACATATCTCCAATTGATTCTCCTTGCTTCATCTTGAAGAATTCATATTGGCCAAGCAAAAAGTTTACTTTTGTCTCTTTTACACGATCGGTCCCATCATATGTAACATGAAGTTTATCCCAAACTTCTTTTGCTGTTTCACATGAAGAGATTCTGTTATATTCAGTAAGAGATAAAGCGCAATATAAAGAATAAATGGCTTTTGTATCAAGCGCTTCTCTTTTGGACATCTCCATCCGAGACATAGGAGCGGGGGGTTTAGTTTCTTTGTCTTTGCCATTCTTATTTGATGTGGACGCAGCAATGGGGTTGATTCCTCTTTCCACAACATCCCATTGTAAGAGATCTCTGGATCTTAGGAATGCTTTCATTTTGTTCTTCCATACGTCGTATTCCTTTCCATCAAAATATGGTGGCCTTGTGTTGCTTTGCCCTTCCATAAGTCCTGGTGCCAACATACTAGCCATAAAGAATCTTTAGCTCAAAAGTAAAAACACTTTTATAAACCGAGCACTTGGCTCTGATACCAATTGAGAGTGCTAGTATGAATAAAATAAACCTCGGCAAGTATATGCGGAATAAAATAAACTTCAAACAAAGGAGTTAGGGAAGAGAATAAGAACAAAAGATTTATAGTGGTTCGGCTTAATCCAAGCCTACGTCCACTCTCCCACGATGACAGCCTTCTTGGCTGGATTCCACTATGCAATCAACAAGAGATTACAACTTCGAGTGCAAACACTTAGTAGATCACACTATCTCACTAAGTCACTCTTTCGGTATTTCTCTCACGATTACAAACGTTTAAGCTCTCCAAAGACAAGTGTATAATCGAAGATCGCTCGACTTTGGAATTATAAATTCTACGCTCCGTCTCTTACTTGCTCATCGGTCCATGATCTCCTTAAATACTCATCCACTTCCAAACTACCCGTTGGACAGCATCCCGGAGAATCATCTTCCAATATACCCATTGGACAGCTCTGTATCTAGAAGATTTGGTAGCCGTTGAGTGACAAAGGTAAAATCCCAAATTGATTCCGATCGCCAATACAAACGAAATCTTGGTTTCCATAAGTAAAGCTTTTTCGTATAAAAAGTTCTCGTCTTCAAGATCCAATCGTCAATCAAATAGATTGAATCAATCAAATCAATCTTGATGTGGAATCCAAACCAGATCACTAGCTGTTGTATGATTGGGCTTGAGTTACGATTCATCGTAATCTGGATGTAAAGTCTCGAGTCCAGACTTTACAATCCGAGTCCGGCGATCTTCGGACTTTGAGTCTTGAGTCCGATGCCTTCGACTTCTTTGAGTCTTGAGTTGCAGTCTTGGGAGACTTTGACACGAAGTCTAGATATCTTCAGAATATACTTTGGACATGAGTTACGTTCAGTCTTCGGTCGTCTTCACACTTTGACAATATCCTTTACATGTTCTATAATCTGCATGGTCTATTACTCAACCATCAAACATGTTAGTAGCCTTTGATTTATTTTGTCATCTTCAAAACATCATAAGGGATTTCCCTAACATTATTAACCTCAAAGGAAGAGTGAGCAGATGATTTATTATTATTATTTTTAACAGAGTCACCAAGACAAGCCAACGTTTGAACAAAAGATTGCCCCATAATAAGGATGACTCATCATCCCAGCAAGAGCTTTTGATTGGGTGCATTCAAATTCGTCAACAACAAAACCAAGAAAGTCTATCCGAATTTTGACCTCAAAACAGGTGAACGCTTGAACAAAAAAAACCAAAAGACGGTCATAATTTCTCAAATGCAGGACCAAACAAGGAACACCCTTCACTGAACATTGGACATAAACCGTAGAGTTTGCTCTAACATAACCAACCTAAATGGTGGTTTGGCACATGCCACAAACTCTTTCTAGTTGCCAGCGTCAAACTCCAATTTGTTCACTTCTAATCAAGATAAATATGGATGCATCAGAATAAATGATATCAGAAAAGGGAAAAACTTTGCATCTTTATCTAGATAGCCTTATCAGATCATTTATTTTCTATCAAATGGAAAAAGGACCTTCTCAACGCCATAAATAGTTCGCTGATTGATAAACCCACCCAAGACTCTTCATTCATAGTTTTGTCTTGTATCCATTGATGGCGATCATGTCAGCTCTGCATTGTTACTGATGGAGAATCCAATCATCAACATTAATTTAAAACAGTCGGTGAACTCACTAATGTGGAGCCACTCCATGGGTTGAGAATGGTGAATCACAGTCCGACGCCCAGTATTGTCACTTGTTACTGGCGATATCCAATCACAAACTGCAGTGTAGGTGTGAAATCCATTTTCCGTAATTGCAGTAAGTTGTTGATGAACAACTGGAGCGGCACCAACAAAACTGGACTAAACGGACAAGGCACTGAAGGGGTTTGTCGAAGGTCGCTGAGTCCGTCCACGGACCTGCAAAACAATGAAAGCTCACTGGTGCAAACCCAAAAAAGGGAGTGGCATGGGGTGAGACCCAGCAGCGATGGTGTGGGTATGGTGAAGCGTCGTGGCTGTTCGCTGGGGAGAAGTCGTGGGTGTGATCTGATGCCAGAGTCACGGCTGCAGTTTAGGCATGGGGCATCTCCAAATAATTCCTCGGACAACTTCAAGATGGACACACAAATCCATCACTTTGAAACTGTTCTCAGTGATAATCACATTGAACAAACCAGCCATGAAGGTAGACAATCCTCCAGTTGCTGGTTTTTGGGGATTCGAATTCGTCCCTTGAATTCGCTTGTAGGGTTAGAGAATTCTTTTTATGGCATTTGAATGCCAAGGAGGTAGTCACGTATCTGAGAGTCTGTCAGCATTTGTTGTTGATTCTTTAGGAGAGCGCGTCGATTCGAAGGTGCAGTGCAGATGAGTGATCCGGCGGAGAACTGTGGTGTGGAGCACTTGGAAAGCCAAGTGTTCGACTTGGAAACAAGTGTCTTCGCGAGGACCAGGGATGATATTTCCTACTCAGCAAACTGCTTCTCTTCGCCCTTGAAATTGATGACAATCACGGGCTTGTGGCCGGGACTAGTGATGACCTTGAATGACCAGTGCCTCCTATTACTCTAGACCGAAGGGTCGGTTATTCTCCTCCCGATCAATCGCTTCGCATCAAAGATGGTGTCGGCGGGATTCATAGCAACCTGGTTCTTGGTAGTGGGGTAGATCAGTTTCTCTCATTTTTCGGCCATCGATTCTTCTGTATGCGCATCCACACCCCTCGAACATCTCTCTCGGACGATCACCATGGACGGACGTGGGAATACTCCAAGATACAGGAGAGACAAAGAGTGATTCGCAAGGATGTCTAAGGGCATTTTGACAAACCGTTTTATGCACTTCATCCACTTGATTCCATTGTTGCGAAAATAAATCCTTCAAATTGTTGGAAAAATATGGCTTCGAATTTGGTAAAATAATGAAGCCAGATCTTTAGAGTACTCAAATTGGATTTTGATGCGTGATATCACTCTCTTTAAGGATTTATTTGTCTCACAAAGTTATTAATGGTTACTGACAAATTTCCTCCAGGATACAACAAAATCTCAAATGAGAATACTAGATAGCAATTTTAGTATTTCTCTAGAGTCTCTCATGGGAAACAATTGGAGACAATAGCTGTATAATCTTTCGAAAGAAAACAGAAAATGAAAGAAGACGTGTGTTTGATCTCAAAACAAATGTACTTATTTTTTTTTCTTTCGAATAGAGGCAACCTTTCAAAAGGTTGCAAAAGAACAAATGCAACTTTTCGTGAACAAATATGTCTTTTATGTTGAAAAGACATAAAAATTCGAAAATAAATAAATAAATAAATAAATAATCGTAACTTTTTGTGAACAATTGTATTGTTTCAATAAGACTTTATAATTAATTTTTATTGAAATAATCCGAATTTTCAATAAATAAAATTAATGATCGTTGGTTAGTGCCAAATCTCGTCCATGTGTGCACTCATATCTTTTCGATGTGGGACAAGCACCTCTTCATTTATTTTATAAACAAACTACCAACAAGCCTCCCGACCATCACCGCGTGTCGGTCTTGCTCCGGCTCTGGAGCTTCGTCCTCCGCCTGTAGTTGGATTGCGGGGCCGAGCCTCCGAGGCTACGCTAGTGATCCCTCGGGTCCAGATTCCTCGGAGCCCTCGAGCGAGTTTGAGGATTCCGAGCCAAGAAACGAGCCGCCGCGACGCGTGAGGCCGATAAGGTATGGTATAGTACAGACTATGGATTCTTACTTTGACGATGGAGTTTCGAAGCTGAGAGAATGTCGACTTAATTCTGTTGATCTTGTGTAGGCTGAGGTCGGGATCATTCGACTGTCCCTCGTCCCCGTCCTGATTTCCTTGTTCTTTCTCGGAGTAGTCACAGCTCGCCGCCTAGACAAGATCGGCGCAGCCGTCGCCGCCACGGCTTCGACGATCCTCGGTCGCGGGTCGAAGGAATTTTTTGCGTGGCATGGGAGCTTTGCAGTGGCGGCAGCGGTGATGCTGCTGGGTTTGTTGAGCGTAGTCCGATCGTGGTCTCGAGCGATCGATCTGGCAAAGCAAGCGGACTTCACCGGCGATTGGGTGCGAGGAATCTTGTGGAAGATTTGGAGGAGTGCGGCGTCTTGAAATTCTTGATCAGTCAATTTATTTTGAGCTTTAAAAACATCTATTAGTAGAACTTTTTAAAAACATTTATTATAGCGATTCAAACAAGCCACATTTCATTTTTAAGCAAATTAAATATCCATACTTCTTTTTTTCTTTTTTTTGTCAGTCCTACTCTATTCCTACTTTACACTCACTCTCAGACTTTTGCCCTGCCTCTGTGGCGTGGGAGTCGAAACCCACTCCTGAAACTTACGTGTCTCCATCCCATCCCCCTGAGAAGGTGGGGATTTGAACCCCTCACCTCCCTCTTCCATGTTGGAAGGGTGATCACTGGGGCGAATCCATACTTCTTACTAAGGGCTATTCTTATTGTTTTTGTACAAATTTTGGTGAGATGACAAATTTATCTTAAACTAATTTTTTAATCATGAAAAACCCCAAATAATATATTTGTAATAAATTTACCTCAAGCTAATTTATTCGACGGCCAAAAACTCTAAATTGTTATGTTTGTGACAAATATACCTTTCATTAAGTTGGATTAATATGACAAAAATTGTATAGATATGACAAATAAAGAGTAAAAGATCAAACTGGTACACTAATTTATTGTCAAGTGCCATCCAATTTAATAATTTGACAGTGAAATTTAACGGAAACTAACATAAGTAAATTTATCACAAGTGTATCAATTTAGAATTACATTATCAAAGGTATATCAATTTGAAATTTTTTGTACTCTAAAGATTAGTTTGAGGTAAATTTATTATAGATGTATCAATTTAGGGGCTTTCAAGGTATTAATATTTTTAAAATAATCTAATTAATGCTTATTAATAGTTTTTTTTTTGTTAGTCCTACTCTATTCCTAGTACACTCACTCTCAGACTTAGCAGGGAGTGAGAGTCGGAATCCATTTTGAAACTTGCACGTCCCTACCCCCATCCTCCCCTAAGAATATGGGGATTTAAACCCATCACCTCCCCCTTTCATATTGGAAGGGTGACCACTGAGGCGAATCCTAGTGGTTTATTAATAGTTAGATACTGCCGAATATTTTTAAATAGTTAGTGAAGTACGAAATTACATGGTATTATTTGAAAATTCACTGACCACTAGAGTCATTGCCTATTTCCCAATTAAATTGAATTTCATGTTCTCGCCTGCAATTTTTGAGCTATTAAGCGTGCTTCATGTGTGTGTGAGAGAGAGAGAGAAACCCCAGAACGATGAAGCCGACGAGTCACCTCCGCCCTGCCTCTTCCATCTTCCTCCTTCTTCATGCGCCGACTGCGATCTCCATCCAGCCTTCATCCCATTCCATCCTCCTTCACTCGTCTCGCCATCGTCCTCGTCGTCGGTTTTCCTCGACCCCTAACCTTAATTTAGATGACCCCAGCGAGGTCTTGAGTCACGTGAGGAAAATTTGCAGGAATGGTGGTGTGTTTTCGAGCGTCGGCGATGCCCATCGTTGCTTCGGTGCAATGATGAAGACGGACCCTTTGCCTTCCCCCAGGGATTTCAGTCTTCTGTTGGGTGCTGTAGCGAGGATGAAGCACTACTCCACTGCCATCCGCTTGATTGAGCAGCTGCGTTCGTTAGGGATTGAAGATGATCATGTCTTGCTGACGATTTCGTTGAATTGCTTCTGTCGGTTAAAGCGGGTCGATTTGGGTTTGTCTATCCTGGGCAGAATCTTGAAGCTTGGGTTTCCCATCACTGTGGTGGCATCGAGTACCTTGATTGATGGTCTCTTTGTTCAGGGCAAAACTGATCAAGCACTGAGGTTCCTCGATGATATGGGACGAAATGGCCCCGAACCTGATGAGACCACGCATGCCATAATCGCGAAGGGGTTATGCAGGGCGGGTAACACCAGATTGGCGATTGAATTGCTGAGGGACTGGGAAGAGAGAAGCTGCAGGATCAATTCCTTCGCATATGGCATAATAATAGATAGTCTTTGCAAGAAGGGATTCATCACAGAGGCATTGGAACTCCACGGCATTATGAGCAAGAAAGGCGTCGAACCAGATGTTGTTACTTATACCTCCTTGATCCATGGTCTGTGCTATGTAGGACAGATGGAAGATGCTCTCGTATTGTTGAAACAGATGACGAGCAGAGGCATCCAACCCAGCATATTCACTTATACCTCCTTGGTTCATTGCTTATGCAACCGAGGCCAATGGAAAGATGCTATGGTCTTGTTGGAGAAGATGATGAAGGCAGGAATTGAACCAGACGTCGTTACTTATACCTCTGTCATTCAAGGAGTTTGCAATTCCGGCCATTTGGAAGAGGCTCGAAGACTGCTGAGTCATATGGTGCAAAGCAGAGTCATGCCTAACGTTCTAACCTTTGGTGTCCTGGTGGATGCACATTGTAAAGAGGGATTGCTTGTAGAGGCAGAGGCCATAGTTGACCAGATGATTCAATTAGGTAAAATGCCTAATAGTTTGATTTATAATACATTGATGAATGGTTATTGTTTGCAAAATAGGATGAAAGATGCAATGGAAGTGCTTAATTTGATGGTTGAAAGAGGCTGCTCACCTACTGTTGTTACTTTTAGCACGTTGATTAACGGATACTGCAAAGCGAAAAGAATTGACAAGTCAAAGATTCTTTTCCAAGAAATGCTCCGAAGGGGCCTGATTCCTAATGTCATAACATACAGCACTCTCGTGGACGGATTTTGCAAGGTTGGGAACCTTGAAGCCGCAGAGGAGTTAATTAACGAGATGCAGTCTCGCGATCTCTCTCCAAATCATTATACCCTGAGTGCTTTCCTCAATGGCTTATGTAAAATGCAGCAGATTGACAAGGCCATGATATTACTTCGAAAGATGGAAGAATCCAAATTCGTCCCAGACATCGTGACTTACAGTATCCTAATAAATGGCATGTGTAATGCCGGAAAGCTCGATGATGCAATAGGGCTGTTTGATTGTTTGCATGCTCGAGGGTTGCAACCTAACGTGTGGACGTATAGTATTGTCATGCGTGGATTGTGCAAAGGAGGACGCACGGAAGAAGCATATCGGCTGCTAAACGAGATGCAAGGAAATGGATGCCTTCCAAATGGTGTCACTTATAACACAATTATCCAAGGACTACTAAGAGATAACGAAAATACGAGAGCAGCGCAACTTGTTGGTGAAATGGTTGAAAGGGGTTTTTCTGCAGACTTAGCAACGATGGAGTTGTGGATTAAATATCTCTTGACAAATGGAGCTCCTTCATTTTCTAGTTGAACTCTCCATTGTGTGTGAGATCTGTCCACTTTTTCATCTGAAATTTGATGGAGAGTAAACCAGATTAATGGCAGGTTTTCTTCCAGACATCACCTCCTTGAGTCCCATGTCCCATTAATGAAGTTGTTTTAAGTCCGGGAGATTTTTCCTCTTGCTTCATTATCAGGCTTTTAGAGGGGTGGAAGGTTGATTTTGCTTTTCGTATACCTAGTTTTGCAAGAAATCTCTGTATTTAACCGGTACATGTGCTTGTGGGTTAGTGCTTCTGGTGCCTACTATTTATCAAACAGGTCAAATTCATATGAATGATCAAGTGGTGTGAGGATGTTCTCAAATATAATCAATGTTAATAGCAATAACTTTACTGTGTACCATATGCAATTCAGACATTATAGACAAGTATCATGGACCTCTTCCTCAATGGGACTAAAGAAAACAAATTTTTGTTTTTTTTTCAGGGTGTGCTTTGAGAGAGAGATACTGGTTTTCTTTTATTTTCTTTTCCTAACACCTCTGATCCCTTCAATGTCTTATTTACCATAGTTCTTCAAGGAAGATGCACGGGTGGAAGTGGATGGTATATGATCATGGTGATGGGCACTTTGAATCAATAGCGGTGAATACTTGTGGCGGGCTGGGTACTCAGATTGTCATCGCAGGTCGATTACATATTTGGGTTATTTGCTCTGCTTCTCACAGCAAAGTTTGATGGACGGCTTGCTGACTAAGGAACATGGCTGCAGCTGTATGGAAACAACTTTCAGTATCATTTCCTTTGCACTGTGAAGGATTTTCCAAAAAGCATCTGTTGATGCATGAACATGAATGCCGCTGACAGACATTGCCTATGCCAAACCACATTGACGTCTGCAGTGGCACCAATCAACTTCATTACAAATAGGCCCATAGGATGTAACTTTCTTTGGTCCTCTATAGAGGTAAATTCATTGCCAGTTTTCTGTTTTATTAACAGACGAACAAATGTTTTGGTTTGTTTTTGCATGTTTCACTCACAGCTGCAGGATTTGCCTGGACAGTTACTCTGTGTCTTGACACAAATGTAATAATAGTAGCGTGCAAGCAAATAATTGTTTAGTGCGGTGTCAGGATGCTCTTGAGTTAAGTTGATGTTAATGGCGATACATTTACTTTGCACCAATATAAGGGACCTATATATGTATATATATATATTTTGGGGGGGAGGGGGTTGGGGGTGGGGGCAGTTGGGTGGTTCAAAAAATTATACCATAAATCCAGATTAGCTTGTTACTTATGTGCTTGAAGCGAGATATACTAGTTTTCTTTTATACTCTTTTGCTGACAATCTGATCCCTTCAATGTCCTGTTGTTACTTCAAAGAAGATGCATACGTGGAAGTGGATGGTACTTGATCATGGTGATGTGCACTTTGTAGATTACACATTTGGGTTATCTGCTCTGCTTCTTGCTGACTAAGGGACGTGGCTGCAAGTGTATGAAAACTACTTGCAGTATCTTTTTCTTTGCACTGTGAGGGATTTTCAGAAAAGCCTCTGCTTCTGGGTGAACATGAACACCATTGACAGATGGCAAACCACATAGACGTCTTGAGCGACACCAACTAAATTCATCACAGTCAGGCCCGTATGATTTACCTTTCCATTGTCATTTCCACTGCATCAATTGGTTTACTTTCCCAATCAATAGGGTTGCCTCTCAATGGAGGCTCATTTCTTGCCCTTTTTATCTGTTTCAATTACTGATTTTTCTGTTTGTTTTTGCATGTTTCGCTTAAGGCAGCCGGATTGCTTGGACAGTCTTCCTCTTGCCACGCCCACTCCTCTTTGTTTCCTCACATAATCATAGTAGCGTGGAAGCATTCCAGAGAACGCTCTTCTAGCAAAGTTCACGTGTGGATATCATGGCCGATATGATCGATTGAACTCAGAAGAAAGAACCTGTCAAGCAAAAGGATCAATTGGAAGTTCTGCATATATAACAAGAGGATCAACTCAGCTCTCTGTTGTCCATTTTCTTGTTTACAAAAGCTGGTCCATGGGCTTACCCACTGAAGCAAAGCCACTGTTTTTGCGATGATGGTTTTAATTTCACTTTTCGAGATTCTTCGCTGACTAGAACCATGTGCAAGTGCATCAGGCTTCAGTTTTAAAAGAAGCTTTATGATTTCTTTTGCTGGAAAGTCGTGAGCATGGTGTATCCTTTACTGTAAATTATGTCGACTCACCTCAGATTGATCCTTTAGTGTTAGTTATCGATATCAACTAGAGGCCTTGAAACCTTCAATCTTTGCAAGAATTGAGAGTACAGTCATTTAGGGAACATCATTTTCGAAATAGATTCACGCTCTGGAACATCAACGAAGGAATACAGCAAGCATCAAGACATTATTGTAAGAGCACAGCCAAACAGCTCGCGTTACATAGTCACAAACTCAATGGATAGCTTAATGCAAGCAAGCAATGTATAAGAATATTTTCTTCCTAAATGAAAGATGGGATTAGGGTCTTTAATCGTAATGCCCTTTTTTTAATTGTAATCCTAATATCTTATCGTCACTGAAAGGAGATACCAAGCGAGGTAGAGGATTTATTCCATTACCATACAAGGCTCTGTAGTTATTTAAAATGGTCAAGCAGTGCATCTTGAAATCCTGGATCCAACATTTCATTTGGGGTTCATTTATTTTGCGGAAATCAATAATTTGAAAAATGTTTTCCTAAAAATGATACTTTTATAGTTTGAAACAATTAGTCAATGAAAAATGAAATTTTTTTCTAATGGCTACAATTTATACATAAATATCTTCCTAAATGATAAAAATATTGTTCATTATTAATTTTTATATGCGATGCGAGCGATCATTTTAACAAAAAATATTTTTTAAATCATTCAATTTTTTGCAGAAAAAACATAAATATAAAAAAAAATACCCTCTCTAACTACCATCTTTATGACAAAAAAAAAAAAAAAAAACGAATTTTTTTAAGTGACTACAATAGAGTTGGCTCGGTAAAATGTTTTCCATTTCAGGGATTGTTATACTATTTCTGAGTTACACTGAAATTTTGAAATGAGTTAGAAATAATTCTCTAATTTTTGTAACTTTTTTTAAAAAAAAATAATTGGACATGGATTTGATGCATGACCGCTGAAACCCAAAACCCCGGTCACTGACATGGGATTGGGCGCCCGACCTTGTGCTTGAGTAAGATCTGCCACTTAAAAATATTGTTTGCATAATGCTGGTTTAAGACAATACGAGCTAGAGTTGCAATTGGCGTAATTGAGCGTGAATATAAGTACTATTGGAGCCGATGTGCCTCCGGTAACTCCTTAATTCTTGGTAATTTAAAGTAACCATAAGGAATAACTAATAGAAGAAAGAATTTTTGTTGCCTGAGGACCTAGGTCCAAGGTCATCTACAATGGCCAAAAGATTAGTGATGATCGGCTCTTGAGTTGAGACGATTCCACCCTAGAACTGGGAACTGGATCAGGATCGGTCGCAAGTTAGACTGATTTGATTTAGGGTCCGTTCGTTTTGCGGAAGATGTGCCATTTTCGGAAAACATTTTTCCAAAAGTTATTTTCTAGGAAAATGACAATATTTTCTGGTGTTCGGTTAAAACCTGAAAATGTTTCGGAAAATATTTTCGGTGTTTGGTAAGGAAAATATTTTCTAAGACTTTCACCACTTAAGCATGCATCACTTACCGACCTATAAATCCATCAAATATGAACGTGCCTTTAAATTCGGGAAAACTTACTTCATATCTTTATTCTCTCATTGTCACCAAATGCTCATCTACTCTAAAAAAATATTTGTATGGATTTTAAAAAGAAGCAACGGAGAAAAGAAGCAAAGCATGTACAGCCCCAATAAGAATCTTCTAGTTGAGTGGCATGTTCTTTCCCAGCGTCTTTTTTGTTCTAATAAACAAAAGAAAAAAGAAACAAAGCATGTAGAGCCCTTTGCTTGAGCAATCTACATTTGCATGGTATAGTAAATAAAGAAAATGATAAGCAAGAGTGCAAAGCCCGAACTTGAGATTGAGAGCTAAAGAAAATGGCAACAAGAGTGCAATGTTAGATCCGAAAAACGGAAGAAGATAGGAAACAAAGAAAAGAAAATGGAAAAAAAAAAATGAAAAGAAAAAAGAAAATAAATAGAAAAGAAAAAGGAAATTAAAAATAATTGGAATTAAAAAAGAAAAAGAAAATTAAAAATAATTCAAATGAAAAAAAGAAAAGAAGAAGAAGAAAAGGAGGAGGAAGTGAGGATTTGTAGAGATGTTGAGATAAGAGAAATTAAGTGGGGAAAATGTTTTCTACTTTTCTCACAAATCAAGTGGGGAAAATGTTTTCCACTTTTGAAAAGTGGAAAACATTTTCCCTAATTTAAAAGATTTTTTCCTTTTATGGGAAATATTTTTCCTAAAATTCATTTTCCGTGAAATGAACGTTTAAAAAATCCGGAAAACGTTTTTCCGAAAATTATTTTCGCAAAAAAAAGAAGTCTTTAGAGTTTTGGCAATTTCCTTTTCCTTACTCTTTAATTGAAAAAGAATTTTTCTTTTAAAAAAAAAAAAGAGTCTCATCCAAGTAGTTTAGTTTTGCACTTGGAATTAAGAATCTTGAAAACCAATTGGTCAAAGTAGTTGACAACCTCAATAACCTTGCATTGCATCTCAGAGAGAGAGAGAGAGAGAGAGAGAGAGTGAGACGGGTAAGAGAGAGCATGAAAGCACAAGCTCCAAATGGGGTAGAGACTTTGCTCGGTATGGACGCAACAATTGGAGGTGGCTAAGAGGCGGACGATAGTGGTTGGTGGCGGTGGTGGTGGGCAGATTGCTGCTTGGGAGTTAGTGGGTTTATTATGGACTTAGAGTGAGTTTGGTTAAGCTTTTCCAATTGTCCCTTGGGAAAAAAAAAAGTGCTTGTTTTAGTTTTTGGTTCAACATTTGCCTAAATGCCGGTCTTGGCAATGCTAAATGCCTAAAGTAAGTCTCCACCCGCTTTGGCTTTCAACATTCGCAAAAGGCCATTTCTAGGGTTAAATGATTTTTCTTTGCAATCTAGGCGGCAATCACTAGGTTTTCACTACCCAAGCGATGATCACTAGTTCTCACAACCTAGGCAATGGTTCCTGGGTCTCATAACCTCAGGCAGCCCTTGCCTATGTTGTGTGACCCTCGTTAAGGACCGCTAGAAATCAAGCATCCTTAGACAACAATTGCCAGCACCAAATCTGGCTCGGCAACGGCTTGAGTCTTTGGCCGACTTTGGCAAAAGGTTTCATTTTTTTTTTTATAATAAAAACCATATTTGAAAGAATGCAATCAAAGCCTTTTGCAAGAATAAGTTTGCCAAACATTACTTAACTCAAATTTGCTTTAAAAAGAAATTTTTAGCAAACGCAATTTATATGTTCCTAGAAAGCTTTCTTTGTATTTTCCCCAAGCCCATTTCCAAAATCGAACCAAACGCAGCGTTACCAAAAGCCGAGAGATGGATAAAAGGAGTCCATTCATTCATGGGGAAAGAAAAAGCCCAAACAAACAAATCCCCCCACACTCCTCCATCCCTCAGACTCCTTTTCCACTTTCCACCCCAACGGCTCCCCGACAAAACCCAGCCCCGCCGAAACCCTCTCTTCACTCGTCGGCCTCCGCCGTGACCTGACGGCCTCGCCATGCCAGCTGAGCTCAAGCATCCACCGCCGCCGCCGCCGCCGCCGCCGCCGCCGCAGTGGAGAGTCAACCTCCGCGCGAGGTCCAGGAACTTCAGCGTCGAGGTCAGGGCCGCAACCCCGATCCCGACGTGGAGGCCTCCCGGCCACCACCGTGTCTCGGTCTTGCTCCGGCTCTGGAGCTTCGTCCTCCGCCTGCAGTCGGACTGCGGGGCCGGGCCTCCGAGGCCGCGCCGGCGATCCCTCGGGTCCAGATTCCTCGGAGCCCTCGAGCGAGTCCGAGGATTCCGAGCCAAGAAACGAGCCGCCGCGACGCGCGAGGCGATAAGGTACGGGTACAGTACGGACTACGGATTCCTGCTTTGACGATGCGGTTTCGAAACTGAGGGAATGTCGACTTAATTCCGCTGATCTTGTGTAGGCTGAGATCGGGATCGTTCGGCAGTCCCTCGTCCCCGTCCTGATCTCCGCGTTCCTTCTCGGCGCGGTCACGGCCCGCCGCCTGGACAAGATCGGCGCAGCCGTCGCCGCCGTGGCTCCGACGATCCTCCGTCGCTGGTCGAAGGAATTTTTCGCGTGGCAGGGCAGCTTTGCGGCGGCGGCGGCGCTGCTGGGTCTGTTGACCGTAGTCCGATCATGGTCTCGAGCGATCGATCTGGCGAAGCAGGCGCACTTCCCCGGCGATTGGGCGCGAGGAATCTTGTGGAAGATCTGGAGGAGCGCGGCGTCTTGAATTCTTGATCAGGTCGATTCATTTCGAGCCGAGTACTCTGTCGCCGCCGCCGCCGCCGCTGCCGCCAGGGCCAGTACGAGTTAGAGTAAAGCCGGAGTAATTTCTAAGCGCTAGATATGAGCCGATCATAGACGAACCGGAAATAGGCCCTGAACGGCTCGGCCGATGGTTTTCGACGGAATATAGTCGCTATCGGCATTAATTTCGGGTTCGATCTAACTCGAAAAAGAGTTTGGATTAGAGTATTCAGGGGTTATTTTCTAGGGTACACCAGGGTACGTTGCCGACGGGAAATATTGACTCGCCTCTTTCTTTATTGCTCGTCTCCATAAGAACGTTCCGAAAAGCCATGGTGCGAACATCACGCCATTCAAACACGGGTCCAGACTCCGGACCATCTTTCCAATTCGCAATAATCAAAGATCAAAAGCAAATTCAAAGTCAGCAATCGAGGGCAACAGAAAAGTCCCCTGAAGTTGCGCAGCCCGGAAAGCATTCCCATCACGGCATCCTCGCAAGTGGCGGCCGACCCTCTCGCCAGCAGCCGGCAGGGATCGATGGCCCTCGCCGGAGATGGTCTTATTAATCGAACGAGTTTTAGGATTCAATCCCGCAACGAGTTTTAAAATCTCTCGTCCAATTTTATGTCGTGTGCAACATAAATGGGCCGGATCCTACGTTCGGCCCAATCGAGATACGATAAGTGGGCCCGCTCTCGTCCGAGTTGTGGGGCCCCACTTCGGTTCGCGATGATGGGAAGCTTCGGCACGAGTGCACGGCGCGTGTGATGTATGGCACCGTCGACATAGCTGTCCGTGTCAGGCGGGGCCCACCGCAAACTGAATCTCGCCTCGCTGGAGGCACGGGGGCCGTCGATCGGCGACCGGGGGGGTGCATCGGACGGCGCGCGTCGAGAGTCAAAGCGGGATCCCCATGGGTCTCTTTGACCACACGGGAATTGTGTCGTTAGAAATAATGGTTTTCTTTTCCTTTTTGTTTTTATCCTTTTTTTGTTTTTTAAGTTTTTTTCTTCGTTCTTCTTCTTGGCCTTTGACTGGATTGTCACTTCAAACGAGGGCTATCTTTCGTTGAAAATCGAGGCCAGTGGACCCGCTTTTACGTAACTGCCCCCCCGCCCTTTCTGGATCCCATCATGAAAATATATGCTTTATATTTATTTAATTTATTTTTGCAAAACAAATATCTCATCAAATATTTTGGATGAGTTTTGATAATTATAATCAATGTTTTTTTATTTTCGAGAAAGGGAAAATGGGTCAAACTAATTTGGTGTTGGGAAAAAGGTTTAAATGCAGATTCTTCTTTTGTATTTGTTAAGTTTATGCCGGTTGAATAAATGCAAATATACATAATGAGGCGTACATGGTAATATTATAAAATTAGGCGAATTCAAAGAGTTGTCCTTGAGTTTTCCTCAATTGGACTTTGTGATTCATAGTGCATGTTTAGCTTTTTTTTTTTTTTTTGAGAATAAAAAGATGACTTACATCATAATATTTCAAAAAGTCATATCTCACGATATATAGATACTATAAATATAGACCTACAAAATATAAGTCCCCCAAAATTGCAACAAATGAATTTCACATTTTGAATTGCACAATAGAAATTGATTTTCCTCCGTCGCTTCTTCATATGTTTATGTCAACAATCACGTGTCCCGCTAATCAAACTTTGATAATTCTCGACTCGCACGAGTCTTACTAGTCGAACACAACATAATAGGAAATTCTCATATTAGAAAAGTATTTCGGAGCACACGGATTGCGGCTAAATTTTCCAAAAGCGGATATGCACCTTTGAAAATTTCCAAATCCCCCAACGATTCAAACCCCCAGGAGCAAATTCACAAATTCGAAACTCTCTCAAATCTATATTAAGAGGTGCCAGGGGGCAAAGAAAAGTCTAGAGGGGGAGGGGGCAAAACCGTCAAATCACATTCCGCTGCTGTGGAAAGAGGGATATAAAAGATAATGATTAAATTACTAAATCCGGGGGTTGCCCCCTCTTTTTTCTTTATGGTTAGGTTTGACCACTGCCCAATGGGCCCCACTCCCCTTCTCTCTCTCTCTCTCTCTCTCTCTCTTTCTCTCTCCATTCAAGTCCAATATTCCTCCACATCTATTCAATCTCTCTCTCTCTCTCTCTACTTCGACGCCATTTCCTTCTTTTCCTTCTTTCCTTTCAGCTCTGCTTTCTTTCTCTCTCCTCTTCTTCTCTCTCTCTCTCTCTCTCTCTCCTTTTTTTTTTTTTTTTTTTTTCTTGCGTTGTTTCTTTTGACCTCCTGTAGCTGCCCGTCCTCTATTCTTCCGCAACCAAAATCGCTCTCGATTGGACTGCCAAGAAGGGAAGAAAGAAAAACCTTCAGCCGCACTCCCTCCCTCCCTCCCTCCTTTCCATCTCCATCTCCATCGCTCCTCTCCCCTTCCCGTCTCGCCTCCCGAATTCAGCTCCAGCTTGTCTTCCCGGGGATTCCAGTTTCTCAGGTAACGATGCCGGTTCTCTTGTTCTTTGCTTTGGATTTCGCCTCGGGGGTCGTTCGGGGTCGCTTGAGGGGACTTGGGGAAGGCCCGCCGTGGCCTTTGGTCTTGGGTCGTCCTCCTAGCCAGCACGCCCCGTGGCTACCGGGATCTCTTCTCCCCCCCATGTCCTGCGGCCGCCCCATCTTTGACTGGCCCGCCGGCGGCCGCGGATTCTCCGGCTGGGTGTGTAAATGGGCGGTTTTTAGGAGGGGGGTTGGAGCTTTGCGTGATGGGTTTTGGTGGGTTTCGCTAGATCTGTGGTCAGGCGGTTTCTTTTTTGTACTTTTTTAAAATCTTTTTCGGGTAGTCTTGCTTTTGGTGAATGGGTGATGATTGTTTGGAGCGATCAGTAGCCGCGTTTTCACTTGACCGGCGAATAGGGTCGATGCGTTTGCTCGTGTTGGTCAGTGGGTTAAGGAGATTTTTCGATGTTATCGTTGTTTGGGCGGTGGGTTCGAGTGGGCGGAGCCGCGGAAATTAATGTGGCCGAATATACTGCCATGCTCAACTGGAGAATGTCGGACGCCCGCCGGCCGGCCTGTGTTGAATGGCTCTGTCCCACTTTCGAAATCTGATTTCCAATTGCCTTGAAATGGTCGGTGCGCCATGTTAGTCTAGGGAAGTAATGGAATGAGTGCCTGGAATCTCCTTTTGGGGACAGGCAATGAAAGCAAATGAAGACCAGACCTTGGGTATTGATTTTTAGCCGGTTATGATGTGGGCTGTGAAGGTGGGGGAACATTATAAGAGGAGGAAAAGGACAAGGCTAATTAAACGGAGGGGAGAAACATTTTGTACAACCTGCTATTTATGGTGCCTCATTTGCTTGTGCAGTTTGATATGACTTTTTCTTTCAATTTGTTGTGGCCAATGTGTTCCATATAAATGATGATGCCTTCAGAGTTGAAGACAGTATTCGTGAATTGTACCGCCAGATGTGTTTCTTTTATGGACCCCTATGAAATCCTGGAACATGCAGAGGTTTGAGATGTTTATGTGTTTATTGTTATGCTTTGGCAGGAACAGAGACGGCGAGATAGCAGCTGCAGATTTCTGAATCTAAAATGGGTTGTTTCACCGTCTTGAAGGGTAGGAAGAAGAAACCTGAAAGAACCAGTTACACCAAAAACAATAAGGACTCTAAGGAGCTCCTGCCAATGATTCTGCCCGAACCCCAAATACGGACACGGTCATTGCAGTCTGCTCCACCGAGTTTCAAAACTAGAGTTAAACCTGTTCCGACAGTTTACGTGGTTCCCAATGGTAGGACGCGAGCATTTTCTGCTCCGTCTATTGCCTTTGATATGGCCGAACAAGATGCTTTCTCATTGGCTGAATTCGATGAACTAGAAGATTCAAGACACCGTGCTTCCACAAAAGAACAAAGGTCCTCGAGTCCACAACCTCTTCCCCTTCCATCACCTCAGGATCCCGCTGTCCTAAAAAATGCTGGAAGCTTTAAGTCCACAGCAGGGAGTGGCCCACTATATTCTTCTGGACCACTCTATCCTTCTGGATCACTTCCTTCTGGACCTTTGCCTTTGCCTCCCTCAGGAGCCCTTCGAAGGTTTTCATTCGATGAAATTGCTGCAGCTTGCCATAATTTCTCTTCAGATCGATGCACATCAGAAGGTCTATCTTCAATCATGTATAGAGCATCCTTTGGAGAAGATAATTCGAGCTCAAGAAAATTTGAAGCTACCGTCACTCGCCTTCAGACGTCCACTCAGGTAACAAGTGCTTTAAATTGTTGTGGATGCAACATCCATACTTTCTGGAAGAGCTTAAGATATTCGATGCAAAAGAACGCTAGGAGTGCTTTCCTTTGCTTTGAATATGAATTTGACAGTTTATGAAACCTAGATCTCATGACACTCACTAGAGGTTTGGGTTTTAATAAGATGATTTGTCCTACAATCTTCACTGGCTTACATGTATATGTTTGAGCTGATTGGCCTGTTGTAATGTAGCCTTACAAATTTCTTTCACTTGTTGCTTTCAGGGAATAAAAGAGTTCATAAGTGATGCAAACACTCTTGCATCTTTGCAACATCCTTACCTCAGTAAGCTGCTTGGGTACTGTGCACCTGAGGGTTCAGAGCTCAGAGCTCTTGTGTATGAGAGGCTTTACCATGGAAGCTTGGACAGGCTTCTGTATGGAAGATCCGACGGACCACCTATAGATTGGAACAGCAGAATGAAAGTTGCCTTATGTGCTGCACAAGGTCTTACTTTCCTGCATGAGGAGGGGCCCTTTCAGGTAACCAAAAGGCTTTTGTTCCTTGTTTCTCAATGCATTATGGATGACGCACAATGCAGTTTGTGATGGAGAAAACTTGAGAAGGCTTTTACCAAGATCACATACCTTTAAAGACGAAAATCTGACGTGATGAACTTGGATTTCTAGGGTCCTGATTCCAGGATGTGGCTTTACAGATTTGTATTTATAACTTTTGATCTTTTTAGATACTGATAGGACTCTTGCATTCACAGGCTATGTTCAATGAATTTTCAACGGCCAACATCCAAATCGACAAGGATTTCAGCGCCAAGCTTTCGGGATATGGTTGCATTGGGCACATTCAAGAGTCAGATATGTCCAGTAGTTCAGTGGTAAGTTCCTTCTCCGACTTGTGTTTTGACTTGCTTGGATTGTTCAGACCGATTCTTGGTCAATGGAATTTCTATTAACTACCACGTTTGCCTAACTTTGATGGTAGATATAATTGTCATTTTTATGTGTGTTCAGGCATTAGCAAACCTTTCCGTGGAGACAGTGGAGAAGGGATTGCTCACTCCAAAGAGCAACGTATGGAGTTTTGGCATAGTTCTTCTTGAATTGCTCATTGGTCGGAGGAATCTGGATAACCGGTATCCTAAAGAAGAGAGGGACCTGGTCAAATGGAGTCGGCCTTTCCTGGCTGATGATTGCCGGCTATCACTAATAATGGACCCTCAGCTTAAAGGTCGTTTCCCAGCTAAAGCAGCAAGAACTGTGGCTGACATTGCTCAACGATGCCTCCAGAAAGAACCTTCAGAAAGACCCACGATGAGAACCATTGTGGACCTTTTAAAAGTCATACAAGACATAAAGTATTCCTGCCGATTCCCTTTGCAAGAGCCAGCAGCAATTACCGGGAAGCAAATGTTGAAATCCACAAGCCTAAACGGAATCATGGTCCCAACACCCAAGTTGAATTTTTCCCCGTCCCCACCCGCTAGAGTGGGGCCACCATCTGTCTCTCCCAGGAACTTCCGTGCTCTACCTGCATCTCTTCCTCCTCGCGCATGTTCCTCGACCCTTTCCTTGGAGGAATTAAATTCTCAAGAAAGCCGTAAATCTTCATCATCATCGACCGTGCGAAGGGCTAGTGTGGAAGGATTTTGATTGTTGATAATGTGATTTTATTTATTTTTTTCCCAGGTTCTCGTGTTCATTCGTGATTTAGTATGAAGTATATAGATTATGAAGGTGTGGTTTTTTCACCTTTCCATCCCTCTAGATAGCGGGTCATAGAGGGGATGCTGTTTTGTAGATAGAGTGCAGGATCATGCTGTTTATTGTTATACGAGAATGCCATTTAAACCGGAGTGGCCATGTCCATCATCTTTGCAATGTTGTCACGGGCGTTCTTCATTGTATATGCATATGTTCTTGTCTGAATTAGAGTTAATGGTTTTGCAATAAAGCCTCTGTGTAGGAGAATGGCGTCGATATATTCCTTTTAAGTGGATCTTGCAGATGATGTAATTTTTGAAAACATGACATCCTTGTGTCTTGTGCTCATGACCTGTTTGGTGAGCAGGAATATTTATACCGCCAATCGGAATTAGTTATCTATTTCACGTTGACTGTTTAAGGGAGGTGTTTTGGTGATGATTCCCCTCTGCCGGATGCTGTTAGTAGGACTGTCTGAAGCGGATGAATTCTGGAGCTGTCTTTGCAAAGACAATTGGTATGACCTAACTTAAAAGGCAGGTTATTCTGTCGTGGCTGCAGAATAAAGCTTGATACCGATGGTTCGATTCAAGCTGGGGCTGGAGGTTTGTTCCGTGACTACCTCCTCAGTCAAGGCGGAGTTCGAGCTCCGGATTGCCGGTTGATCAAAAGGTGGAGAAGCTGCTGATTGAGAGTTAAGGGTTCAACTGATCCTTCCTTTGCTGGTTGAAAATTAAGTGTTCAACTCATCCTTCCTTTGCCAGATGGACTAATTTGACAAAAATCAAAGTTAAAAGGATGGTCGTGCTGGTTAAAAGGATCAAAGTGATTCGAACTAAATGAACTAATTTGACAAAAATGATAAGTAAAGGACAAATTTGAACATTAGTTTACAGTTCATGTAAATATGACAAATGGGCTAGACAACCTAGCCTGGCACAGAGTTTTGGCCCTTGCCATGCGGAGCCTGCACAGCCAGTACAGTGTCAAGCCTGAACAATCGAGCTGGCCTCTTTAACATCTATAAATTTGCAGAAAATATTGATTGCATAAGATGTGTCGACGCAACAAATAAGAAAAGTCCTGAGATTGTGACACGCGTCCACAGTGGACTCAAATGTCGGACTTTTTTGAATTGAGTGGGCACTCTTTCCTCTCTCTCTCTCTCTCTCTTCTCTCCCCTCATGCTCACTCTCTCTTGCTCGACTCTCTCTCTTCATCGCCCTTGTCTCTCCCACTAAGTCTTTGTCCAATCGACAAACCACCGCACTACCCTTTTGGCTCCGGCTTGTCCTATCTTCTCTCTCTCTCTCTCTCTCTCTCTCTCTCCCCACTCAAAGCTCGACTCTACCCCCTCTCTCTCTCTCCCTTAGACGAACTACAGAGCCCTTGTCCGATCAATGAGCCACCACGTCGCCCCTCCAACTTCGTCGTTATTGAATCGCTGCCTCCTCCCGGTTGTGTCCTCTCTCTCTCTCTCTCTTTCTTTTTGAGTCATGATTGAGCCCTCGTCTAACAAACCACCGTATGACCTCTGCCTCCGCCTTGAAAGGTTGCGTCTGCTATTGTGAAGTTCGTCAATCGAGTGCGGTGGTTTGTTAGTCGGATGAGGGCTCAATGGGAGAGAGAGAAAGAGAGAGAGCATGTAGGGGAGAAAAACAAATTCCCTGATATTTGGGCACCATTTTGGACATAGGTCACAATCTCAAGATCTTTCTTATTTATTACGTTAACATATCTTGTGCAGTCAATATTTTCTCGTAAGTTCAGAGATAATATTTAATACTATTGGGATTCCACATTGTCAAAATCCTAATCTAGTCACTGAGTGACATGTGCTACTCAGGCCCCCCCACCCCTCCCCCGCCAAAACCCCATTTTCCCTTCTCCAACCTCACCTCGAGCTCAACCTTAGACTTGCCGTTGCCAAGGTTTTCACTCGCTCATTCTCCAACCTCTAGTGACACTGCCTCTTGTCCAACTCCTCCCGCTTTGTGTCCACACCTGCGTCGGCCAGGGGTTAAGGCCCCATGCTGCTGCCTCTGTCTTGTTTGTTGTCTAAGTCAACTTTGGTCAACCTCAAATCAACTCAGATTCAAGGTCAAGTTGAACTCTAGATCACAAATCTAAGGCTTGCTCGACCTTAGATCCAAAATTCGAGGCCCAAGTTCATTGGCTGAGATCAAGCTCAAAGACGAAGGACTGAAACGGTGACAGGGTGGTGGACTAAACGGCAGTGAGGTGGTGGTGGTGGTGGTGGTGGTGGTGGTGGTGGAAGGGGATAAACGTATGTTGTTGTCCCCGTCAAGGGAAAGGAAAGAAGAAGAAAAATAAAGGAAAAAACAAAAGAGGGAAGAGAGAGGCAAGACAGTGGGAGAGTAAGAGGGGTTATGGTTTTGACAGCATAGAATCCCACCGGTACCCAATATTTTCTTGTAAATCGGGATCAATTTTGACATTGTCCATTATTATGGTCAAAGCATGCCGGTTGGGCATATATGCAACGATAAAAGAACCAGAAAAAATATGAAAAAAAGTATTGTTTACTCTTGTTATTACTTACATAGCTCTATTTTTATATTATCTAAATGCAGTCTTATACCAGAAGGACCCCTACAAATCCTAAGCACCTAAATCCCCGCAAGCCCTAACTTCCATCACTGAAAGACCCTATCTCTCCTCCCCCATCGGTCACCATTTACCACCATCCATCACCGTCAAGCCCTCTCCTTATTTTGAAATCTCGACTCTCCTTCCTTATTTTGAAATCTCGACTCTCCTTCCTCCCTAAGTTCATTGTTTCCTTCTCGCTGTCCATCCTTTGCAATCTCTCTCTCTCTCTCTCTCTCTCTCTCTCTCTCTCTCTCTATGCGCATGTGCACCCCGGCAACAAAAGGCCTACCTCTGTAGTCCAATGGCGGCGGCTCTCGGCCTTGACCGAAGTTTGTCCACGGCCTTCTCACGGTTGGCAGGCATTATGAACCACCGTGAACAACCTTTGACTAGAGGCCATCCCTAGCCCTAGGGAGGCTTGCCGGCCTCATATTAAGCTCAGCACTATCGTGACGTGAATGAGAGATAGAGAGAGAGCGTGTCCAAAGGAAGCACACAGAGGACGGAGGGTAGTGGCGCCAAGGTTGATAGCAAGCCTAGCGACAAGGGCATGGTGGCAAAAAGCACCGATAGTGATCGGTGACGATAATTATACTTAGAATATGAATCCGTCGAGTAATTTCAAATGAATACAAAAATTTAGGATCTATGTAAATAAATTTTAAAAAAGATATGATATTTCGTTAATCAAGTTACAAAAACAATTGACCTGAACATGTCAAAATGCCATTTTAAAAAATTAGAGGTAAGTTTATGGCAATGGGGAAAAAAAAAAAGTAGTCCTATGATTTTGGTAATTTCGGACAAAAACGAAAGTAAGAGAAAAGGATTCACCTTCCTTATCCGACTGGTATCATTCATGGCCCTGTAAGAAGCGAACACTTCACAGGACAAATTCATTCATCGACGCACTGAGGAAGCTCGTCCGCGGCAATGGCGTCCTTCAACCTCTCCTCCTCCGTGGCGTCGTCGTCGTCGCCGTCGTCGTCTTCTTCCGCCGCTCGTTCGATGCTCCGTGCGCCCGCGCTCTCTCTCTCCTCCTCGAAGCACTCCGTCTTCTCGTCCCGGTCCTTCCCCGGATTCCATCGACGCGCTTCCTATCCGAGTAATCAGTCAACAGCCTCCTCAGTCCATCCTGCCTACGCAGGGCTCAAATTCAGCTCCTTTCTGATGTGGGTTTCGATTGACGCCCTCGCATTTGCGGTTGTTTCTCGCAGGAATTTATGCTCTGTCCAGTAACGACATAAAAGTCGGCACCAGTCTTGTCGTCGATGGGGCTCCTTGGCGTGTTCTCGGTAACTGCTTCCTCCGTTTTCCTTTTGGGATTATTTGGGTTCTTCTCAAATCTCCCTACTGGTGTTTGTTGGTGTGGAATGTGCATATGGTTTAGGAAATTCTTGTATTTGAGGGTTGTATCTTCCAACGTCGTTGCAATGCATTCTTGGTTAATGGAATGCTGATAGTCTGGTGGGTTTACGTTTATCTGGTTTTGATTGTATGGATAACTATAATCGCGAGAACCCAGCAGTGGATGCGGGGTTTTTGACTTACGAGGGGACGAAAAGATAAGAAATTTGCCAAAAAAGCTTGGGGGGCGAGATATACAGAATTGACACGAAATTTTTGAATAACATAGCAAATGCTAGGAAAATTAGGTCGAACACCCAAGAGTTGGGGCTGGTTAGCACCAGTGGGTACCAGTGATTGGCCTTTCTCCTTTTCTCTCATTGCTTCTCAGTTACTGTATATGGATTCTTCGAGGGTTTTAGGGCCAGTTGGCTCCATAAATTGCTGGCTCTCAGTTTACTTAACTACTTATAAAGACATTTTTCACAGAGATATGGAGATCATGTTCCCTTGTGGAAAGTTTTTACCACACTGGCCATTTTTAACTCTCACACTAATTGGTTCCCTTTTTTGAGTAGTTTTCTTCTTCTTCAAAGCTGGCATTGGCTGGTTATGGGACTTTGGTTCAGTGTGTTGTATGTTTTGCGAAGTTTTAAGCTGTCCACAAGGCTTATGTGTTTGCTATTTAATTCATTTGGCTTGTCAGGTGCTGTGCTTTACTGTGGCATTCTTCTCCATGTAATGGTCCTATGTCTTCTGATGTTTGGTATATGCAGAATTCTTACATGTGAAACCTGGAAAAGGAGCAGCTTTTGTTAGAACCAAGATGCGCAATTACATAACAGGAAACACTGTTGAGAAAACCTTTAGAGCCGGAAGTTCGGTTAGTTTCTCAAGTCTTATTGGTCTCTTATCACCGTTTGTGTTATTGAGAAGGCTAGCGTAGTATGAACTTGTATTTCCAGTTAACTGATTGTTGATTTGAGGAGAAACCGTAATTGTTATATACTGAAAGTTATGTCATTTCATATATGTGGACTTAGAGACTTGCATTATATAAATTCTATCACAGGATGTTCTTGTGTTTGCCATACCTGCCAAAATATAAATTCATTGTTCAATCGCAGTTTACTTTTATTTAAAGTGATGGTTCAGTCCATTAAAGGTGAGCTATTTGAGCTTGGACAGAGGAATCGTGCTTTCCATACAAGCCTTGGTCAAATGAAAGCCTGCCTTGATCATTCGTAAGAATGACACTGGACGTTACTTATGCAAGATATTATGTGCAACCTCTGATTTGCAAACAGAGTAGCTCCATCACTATTATCTTGCACATCGGAGCCTATGGGTTCTTGATTCCTAGGCTAATTGCATAGAGTTCTATGGTCTAGCTCAGTAACTTATCTCAAAGACGCCTTATGGAAAAGGAAGTCGAATTTAGTATGTCAAGTGCAATGAATTGGGCAAAGCTTTTTTGGAACTTATGGGTTCCGTTAGAGACGGTTTATGTGGGCTTGTACTTTAATTTCCTTTATTTAAGAATTGCTTTTTGGATGGCTGTGAACATGGCATGTAGTCCTCCTTTAGAAGAATTGTCACAGTTATAGTATAATCTCACAGAAATAAGTACCTGCATTTTGATTCAGCACCTTCGGCAGAACCCTTCCTGAGTCTTTTTTTCTCATTGAGCTTGTGGCAAGCATTTAGATCTTTTGGAGATTGCTGTCTAAGCCAAGACTATCTGATATCTGGATCATTTTCCAGATTGACGAGGCAGATGTATTCAAGGAAACCAAGCAATTCACTTACAAAGATGGTGCCCAGTTTGTCTTCATGGACTTGGTATGTTTCTTTGTTCATCTAGTTTCCATTTAGTGCACTTTTCTCAACCAGCTGTCTCTGCTCAAGCATCACCTGCTTCATCACTCAAGGAAAGTCTTTTTTTGCAGTTGTTTATGTGAGAGTATTATTATCTAGGCCACTTCAAAAATGAATTGATAAAGGAGTGGCTGCTGTCATTATGTTCAGTCTTCTAAGATATGCACTTCTCATATGACAGACTACCTATGAGGAAATTCGTCTCAATGAATCAGATGTTGGTAACGAGACAAAGTGGTTAAAAGAAGGTTTGGACTGCAATCTGCTGTTTTGGAATGGGAAGGTGATTTTAATTTCTGACTTTAGTATGGTGATTTCAGGTGTTTTCATCATATGATTGTGATATGCCTTCAGTGTTCTCGTGTCACAAAGTACATATGGATTTAATTGATTTAGGAGCAGTTTGATGTAGGGCCAATATCAAGCTGCACCTTGACAAAGCCCTATGTGCTTCTGTGAATAAACAGGCATATCGGATAAAATCTCTCTAATGACAGTCAAGCTGCTATATTCAATAATTGACTGTCTCATTGTGCAGCATTGTCTCTGTTGCAGGTTATTGGCTTTGAAGTCCCAATCACAGTTAAGCTGAAGGTGGTGGATGTTGACCCTGGTCTTAAAGGCGATACTGCTCAAGGTAACTTCCTTCTTCTTTCTCAAACTAAAGAAAATACTTTCTTAATAGTGAGGTATAAGAACACTAAGTCTCTAGAAATATGAAGTGAGGCAGATGGATCTTGTAGGTTCCATGCCCCTCTGTTTGATTTGGCAGTATCTGAGCTGTGCACGATATAGTGAGAAAAAGTTCAGGACTTTGTGCTTTTCCTTTGTTGCATTAGGGGCTTGGGTGGTGAAGGAGAAGTTGGTTGTTCTTTCTGACAATCTGATCTTATGATTCATGTTCTTATTATAGGTGGAACGAAACCAGCGAAACTTGACACAGGTGCTATGGTGAATGTCCCACTGTTTGTGAACATAGGCGACGAGATTTTGGTAGATACAAGAGCCGGGCAATACATGAGTCGTGCATGAGGTTTTAGCCCTGTATGATTCTTACTTACTCCAAACGTGTAGCCTTTTTTCTGTCGGACCTGTGACCTGTGAAATCACTCGTGAGGCTTAGATAGCAAAGAGTTAGTTGCCCAAATTTCATAGTTGAGCAATTCTTTTTGTGTAGTTGATTGTTGTATTTATTACGTATCATGTATGTAAGAAAAGAGCAAGTTTTGTGCCCAAATCTCTGGCCAATCGAAATAGCAGCGTAGATACTTTGCAATTGCTTTATTTGTTTTAAACCTTTTCGAGTGCGGGAGATGGTCATAATCCTGCTTTAATTGAATGTTTACAAGCCAATAACTGTACAAAAGTCCTTGTTTACAAGTCACATCTTCAAGGACGAGTACACATTCAGTTGGATCGCACAACAGTCTTAGGAACATACAGGGTTGATCAACTGATATCGAGCCTCTCTTTGCCAAAAGAATGGAAGATAATCTGCTTGCTTTGACACTTTGAGGGTCATGACAATTGACGTGGGCTGAGGAAGAAGCTGGCCAACCAGAAGGTTCGACTATCACACGCAATTGATGTTCGCGGATGTATATTAAGAAGCATTTGCTCTGTTGATGACTTCAATTCAAGAGCTATTTTCACAAAAAGTTGCTCGGAACTGTGAGGCCATTTCCCTTTAGTAGTGACACAAGAAGGTAGTTACTGTCCTGATTTGGCCAAGACTCTTCCCTTGGCGTCTTCTGGCTTCTTCTCGGGCACAACACCTTGCTTCAGTGCCATGCCATACACATTACGAGCGCATAACCACCTTCCTTGTCGATTAAACTCGTTTATAATGACGTTGTACGCTTCTTTACTGGGATGCCCCAATCTTTCATCCATTAGGACCGACAAAGCCTTGCCCAGCTTTCCCTCCCTGCAAAGTGCTCTCAACACTCTAGCTAAGCTAATCATTTTTGGCGAATGCCCCATTGTCATCATGTGCTCCATATTGAACAAAGCTTCTTCATTTCTATTCCCCACTGAAAGCGTTTGTATGATAAATCCATAAGAGCTCTCATCGATAGCACAACCCGTGCTTCTCATTTTCTCGAACATCTGGTATGCATCATCCAATAGGTCTCTCTCCTTCCAAGAAATCTTGCACAATGCCCTCAGCAACGTATTCAACATCCTCTCTTCAACTTCAAAACCATCTCCTACCATCTCTTTATAAGCTCTCAATGCAGCCCTTATCTTCCCCCACTTCAACAAGCCATGAATCAAGGTGATATAACTGATGCGGTCCGGCGCGCAATTTCTCTCCTTCATCAGCTTCAACACCCCAAAGCCTTTCACTGGCTTCCCTTCTTTGCAATACCCATTGAACAAAGTATTGTAAGTGACCACATTCGGAGCCAACCCCGCCTCCAGAGCTTCATCAAGCAATTCCATGGCCTCTGGTGACCTACCCACTTTGCAAAACCCATCCATAACAGCTGTGTATGTGTATATGTCCGGCTCAATCGAAATCGATTCCTTCTTGATCTTCCCCAACATCTCGTATGCTTCCTCCACCCTCCCAACGTAACACAACCCTTTGATCAAGCAATTGTACGTCTGAATCGTGGGCTCGCAACCGACTTTATTCATCACGCCCACGACCTCAATAGCCTTCTGCATTTCGCCCTTTCTGCAGAACGAATTCACGAGGGTCGTGAAAGTCGCGACGCTCGGGCAGAGCTCATTCTCCACCATGAAGTCCAAGATCCGCGTAGCATCATCCAAACTGTTCTTCAGACAGTGGCAGACGATCAGGGTCGAAAACGTCCACGCGTCCGGGACCAACCCGTGAGCCGGCATTTCGTCGAACACCTGCAATGCGATGTCGGGCTCGCGCGCCACGGCCAGAGCCGCGAGAAGATCGTTGAACCCGGACAAGCTCCCCATCTGCCCATCACGCCGTAGGAGGCGGACGAACTCGACCCTGTCCCCAGCGGGCACCGCCCTGATTCTTTCGGCCAAGTACTGGACGCGGACCGGGCAGCTCCTCTGCCCCTGCACTTCGCTCGGCTGCGTTAGGACGGCGCTAATTCCATCGACAGAAGAGCCGCGCGAATCTCTGCTCTGCGAGGATCTCGCGACGAGGTTGCTCCGTTGGATCGTCTTGAGATGTTGTCGGGAGATGATGGCGCTTCGAGACGAGCAAGGCTGGCGCTGCGAAGGAAGATGGAGGAGTGGGGATGGGGGAGGATGTGGAGGGGATGACAGCGAGGGAGGATGAGGAGGCATCGTGCGCAATCATCCCGTTTAGCTCGGGCACCCAGATAGGAACCGATTTCAACAAAGAAAACTTTTTCCAAAAAATCGTATACCTATTATAATTTTGTTAATTCAATCTTAACATTTTCAATTTTGTCTAAAATTCACTAATTTGAACATCCCCGTCTCGTGTGATATGATTATCTTTGATGTAGATAATTTTTAATAATATTTTAATTTTTTTTTTATTATTTCTCCTTTTTGCTAGTGGGTGGCCACTAGCAATTGTTAGCGAGGCTTGTCTTAGCGAAGGTTGGCCTTGCTTAGGCTAGGGTGGCCTCGTGAACTCTGGTGAGAGGAACCTTGGTGGTGAGGTTGGTCCTCCCCTAGCGTGGCCTTGGCCTTGCTCGGCAAGGCCGCCCTAGCTTGGGCAAGATGAGCCATCAACAAAAGGAAGAAGAAAGAGAATGAAAGAGAATAAAAGAGAATGAAAGAAAAAATAATTAAAAAAATTAAAATATTATAAAAAATTATCCATGTTAGCGTTGACTATCTTACGTGGTATTGATAGCATCGACATCAGCAAATTTCAATTAAAATTGAAAGAATTGACTCAATCGGCAAAAAGTGAAAAGTTTTAGAATTGAATTGGCGAAATTGAAAGATTTAATATTGAATTGGCAAAAATGCATTAGACTTGAAACTTTTTTAGATAATTTCCCGATTTCAACAGGTTGTAGTTCTTGTCAGGATAATGATATTAGCTTATGTTCTCATCACAATTACAAATAGGTTGAAATTAAATGCCGTGCTTGAAATTTGCCTAACATTGTAGATGATGCCCGAGGTAAGGTGTGGTAGTGTTGGAAATGCCATGTTGATTTTGGGATCATCCTAGGAAAAACAGGTTTCTCCCATCGTGCTGACATTCGAATCGACACTGCGGCAATGACTTTGCTCGCTTTCCATCGAACCAGTCGTGCTTTCCCGCTAGGGCATCTATATGATTCTTTTCATCCATGTCGTTGAGAAGGAGAAACTACTCTTTTACTAGACAACCCATTTTTGATTATCTCAAGCCCCTATGTTCGAGCGTATCCCTCCGACGGTGTCTGAGATAAGCCGATCTTGCACGATCTCAATGCCCTCGAGTTTGGAATTTTTTCATATGTTGGAAATGTTCCTTGAGAGTCACGTGAAAAGCCAATTGTAGATTAGTTTGGCAAGAGTCGTGTTTCCAACGTCACCCATCCCGTGATTTTCCGATGATCTATGTTTTGTGTCTAACAGACCATCGTTTCCATGATTCTGTGCACATGATTGTCAGATATGCCCAAACTATCCAAGGAATGCTGGTTTCTTTCAAGACAATAATTAAGTTCCAATGAGTTAAACTCGGTTGCTGATCGATATATCCTTGTTAAAGATAATTTAAAATCTTACATAAAATTATTAGAATATTTCTATTGATTCTCCATATCTTTCAAGATTGCGCATATATCTCACTTTCATACACATATCCTTTATTGATGGATAATATCAAAAAAGATCATACGAATGTCAATTTAATCATAAATTTTTCAATTTGGCCAATCTAAGTCCTAAGCTTGGACATTCAGGCCAATTTTGATTGGAAACCGCCGACATAGATAATTTTTATAAAATTTGAACAAACTTTCTAAATTTTTTGCTTTTATTTTTTCCACAGTTGCTTGTTGGCCTCAAGGCAAGAACCTACAAGCCCTCATCGGCCTCTAGCAAGGGTCATCTTGCCCTCATTGCCCATTGGCGAAGGTCATAGTCAGGCCTTGTTGGCCATGGTGGAAAAAAAAAAAAAAAAAAATTATATGATTTTTTTATTAAAAAAAAAAAGAATTGCTCACATTAGCACCAACCATATCGCATAAGACGGCTGTCATTTATATTAGTAATTTCCAATCTAAATTGGCTCAAAAAATTATATTGACAAATTGTCAAAAGATTTATGATCAAATTAATCAAATTGAAAGGTTTATGATTAAATTGACATTTATATAATAATTTTAGGACCTTTTCAGTAATTTTTTTCCCTTGGTTAATTTTGTTATCTTAGGTAGTTATCTAATAAAGTTTAGGCTCATGTACCAGTCTCTTTTCCGCATTATTCTTATCTATACCCACACTGAATTTGCTCATTAGATTCCGCGGGGAAATTTCACGGCAGAACCAGCTAAAGAATTCCACCGATAATTTGAAGGCGTGGAAATATCAACCCCTGCTACTGCTAGATATCAGACACGGTCCTGGTCTCATTCTTATTCTTCCCTTTTACTTGGTCCCCGTTTCAACCACACGGCAGCTGAATCAGCCTCAGGTCCTTCTGCAGAAAAAGACCAGAAATTCTACTTGAAGCGGATGAAGCTTCTATAAGGGGTTATCATCCAGTCAAAGCATTAAACCATGATATTGATATTCCATGGTCTGAACATCTTGGCGTTTATTAAGTTCGTTTAACAAGTCTCACATGACTAGGGAAGAATTCAAGTTTTGGCAGAGAGCTGTTCCGTCGTACTCTTTTTGCCATAACCTAAAGGCACGGAAGCCTAGCTATCTAGAGGTTCATAAAAGATCTCGCAAACCTTATGAACATGTGATTAGGTCCGAGCATTAGGCTTGTGCATATTGTCCTGACCGAAAGTGATATGTGCATAATTTGTAGGTTTTGACCGGGTGACCTCCATTTTTCTAAGTTGGAAATGTCTTGACATCCCAATCGAACTATGCCAACCTCGGGGCCATTGATATGATGTATTGAATCTAGTGTCTCCCTGTTAGTTTTCTCCCTCCAGGGGAATGCGTAGGAAAGTAAAAGGTTCTATCAAATTTGATGCGAGAATATTGCGAAACGAGATATTGATGAGGACTATAGAAATTTTCCTACCTTAATGAAAAGATGAATGTAACTATCCAGTTTCCATTACATGAGTACGTTGAAAAATCAAAATGACATTTGGGCGCGTTTGCTTTAATGGAAGAGCTTTCGGTGGATTAATTTTCCGAATTTTTACGTGTTTGGTTCACTAAAAATGATTAGTCAACGAAAAGACATATTTGCTGTAAAAAACACCCACACTTAAAATTAGAAAAAGGAATTTCCATTTTTTTCATTTCCCAAGGCATAACAATTTTTCAACGACTCACTTCCTCGCCTTTTTCAATATCAATTGTTCTAGATGGGATTCTAACACGTGAAAACGCCTTCGTTCACACATTTTCAACATACCTTTAAACAAATGAAAAATAACATTTTTCTTGAAAATAATTCTGATAGAAAGTATTTTCCTTTACCAAAGAGTGTTACATGAAACAACGCCCTTATTTTGTGAACCTAGCTTGAATATGAACACTGGTCTCAAATGAAACTTATTTATTAGCTAGAAAATAGCATAGAAAGTCGTGCTATTCAAGGAATCTTCACAATTGAATTAGGGAAAAAAATCACCTGATCTATCTATTAGTCGCACCGCTTTACTTTTACTACGAAGTAGATTTGATGATTTGGCCGGGCCCCAAAGTCGAACCATTTTGGTTACCTTCGGGCATGATTGGGCTTTCTCACTAGATGCCATTGCTCAAATCTATTGAAAAATGCCTTCCAGCCCTCGTGAGCGGGGATCGGGCAGCGGGGCCAATGACTGGGTGGTCAAAAGAGATAATTTATTTTACCATAGGGATGCGAGAAGAGTAAATATAAAATATATATATATATATATATTTATGTCTTAATCAGAGAATTTGCTTTCCCTAGACTAATTGAAAAGTTAATGGCCAAGCTAAAAGGAAGACCCATTCAAGTGTGAACATCATTTAGGAAAAATTGCTGATGAATTTGATCGTGTGCATGTAGAGTTGGGAACATTAAGAGGTGACATGCCAGGAACGTTCAGTCCAACTATGGTTTGGCTTTGCGGAGCCAACGTGACTTTGCATGGAAAAGTACAATGCATTGATTTAGGACAGTCACGTCGCAACTTGCAATGGAGTCGGGTACTATTTCACATCAACTCGGCATGTGAATGACCGGGTCGGCAAACAAGCGCCATCACGGCGTGCCCCGTATGTATATATCTAGCCATCTCTGCCAACTTCCGAAAGCGGAATGACCCGATAGAGAGATTATATAAACTTCTTTTTTTCTCGAGTGCGTGAGATTATCAGTTTTTACTTACTCTTTTTCACGGCGTATAATGCGCGAGTACTTGTGGTTCGCCTGCGGGGTGACGGTTTCCGCCATCCTCTTCGCCGCTCTTCTGTTCAATGATTTCTGGAAGAGAAGTGCAGGTCGCTTGGCTAGCGAAGACAGGCCCGATAAAGATGCAGCTGTCCATAATGGAACAGCAGCATGTGGGCCCGCTCTTGATACTGATACAGCACCGGATGAGAAGAGGACGGCGACTTCTTCCTCGGGATATGATTATGAGGTGTTCTTGAGCTTTAGAGGGCCGGATACCCGAGCGGGCATCGCCAATTTCCTCTACACGAGCCTAGTGGATGCAGGAATCCTTACATACAGAGACGATAAAGATCTCCCATGTGGGCAAGTGGTTGGCCCGGAGCTCCTTAAAGCAATCTGCCAGTCGAAGATTTCCATACCCATCTTCTCGAAAGGCTATGCCACTAGTAGATGGTGTCTCGAGGAGTTGGCCCACATAGTGAAGTGCAAGAAGACTCGGGGGCAGATCATCATACCTATTTTCTATGATGTGACGCCTTCGGAGGTCCGACTGCGAACCGGTGTCTATGTGGAGGCCTTGTCTTTGCACGAAACCAGGAAGCGGTACAGTGATGAGACTATTCGAGAGTGGAAGGCAGCTCTCGAAGAGGCCGCAAACATAAAGGGCTACGACCTGCAGAGCATGCGCAACAGGTGACCCATTCCAACATTCCATTTAGAATTTGCATTCATCTCTAGTTGAGTTCTATGCTGGATTTGTGTTACTTAATATGGAACTGTATTTGCTTCTGTTGAAGTTCAGACCCGATAGAAAAATTGGCAGTGTGCATAGAGTCTAAATAAATTGGAGATAGTTCTTAATAAGTTCTACTCATGTTTGCTTTTTGCATTTCAATCAAAATCATCCGACTTCTGGCAGGTCATTCCACCTACACGGGACAGGTAAAGTCAATTATAATTGAATTGAGGACTTAAAATTGCATACGGATGGTTAAGGTATTCTGATTTTGTCTGTCGCAGCATACGGTTCAACACATATTTCTAATTCCTTGTGCTTTTGACAATATTAAATATCAGGGGCGAAGGTGAGTTCGCGAAGCAGGTAGTCCAGGACGTTCTCGTTGCATTGAAGACACGTTTCTTGGTAGTATCTGACTGCGTGGTTGGAATCGACCATCATGTGGATGAATTCATGCAAATGATGGGCACTCAGATACAGGAAACACGGATTGTCGGAATCTACGGAATGGGCGGTGTTGGAAAGACAACTCTCGCCAAATTCATCTACAATCAACTCTCGCCTGATTTTGAGAATTGCTGTTTCCTCTCCAACATTCGAGAAACTTCGGAGCTCTATGGTGTCGAGCGGGTGCAGAATCAGCTCCTCTCAGGGGTTCTCAGACAGAATTGGCTTATCATCGAAAATAGCAGTGAAGGGAGTAGGATGATCGAAGAAAGGATATCGAGTAAAAAGGTTCTTCTTCTTCTTGACGATGTTGACAGTGAGATTCAACTGAATGCACTTATGGGCAAGCGTGACTGGTTTGGTGAAGGAAGCAAGCTTATAATTACGACTAGAAACAGAGACCTTCTCAACGATCACGAAGTGGATTATACTCATGATCTTACTTGTCTGAATTTGGACCAATCTATGCAACTGTTTAGTAGACATGCTTTCAAAAGAGAGAGTCCGTTGGATGAGTATGTCACCCTCTCCAAAAAGGCAGTGGACATTGCTGGAGGCCTGCCTCTTGCGCTTGAGGTTATAGGTTCACTTTTATCACGCACCAATAAAGAAAGGTGGGATGACAAGCTGAAGGCGTTCAAAAGGGCCCCTCGTGAAGTTCAGAGAAAGCTGAAAGTAAGTTATGACGCCTTGGATGATCGGCAAAAACATATCTTCCTCGACGTAGGTTGTCTATTTATTGGATGGGATGTCGATACTGTGATTCATGCGTGGGATGAGGATGAGTATTCCCCAAGAGAAACCATAGAATTTCTGCAGCACTTGTCTTTGATAAAGATTGAAAAAGATAAAAAGCTGGGGATGCATGATCATCTGAGAGACCTCGCAAGGGAAATGACTCGTCAGGAATGTAAAAGGCGAGATGCAAACCAGAGGAGGGTGTGGGATCACAAGGAAGCATTTGAATTGCTAAAGACACGCGAGGTAAAGTGCCGGTACCACTTATTCCCGATTCGAGAAGACAAGTTATATGCCTTGTCTCCTGCACTAACGCATAACCTCTATGATATGATAGCAGTTAAAACCCGTTAAAATTCATAAACCAAGAATTCATGCGCTTCCATCTCGTTTCCATTTTGTACAGACAAAAGAAAAAGTCGAAGCTATTTGTCTCAAGTTCGACCATCGGAAGCAATACCATTTTACGTACGGAGACTTCTATAGATTACCGGGTCTTACGTTCCTCCATGTTGACAGTCTAAACTTGCACGAACCCGTCATTGGAGACTTTCGTGCGCAATGGAGGCTTTACTGGCACAATATGCCATCCGAGTCTGCTCAGGCTCTTATTCCTGGGAGGAGGTCAGGTCTCCTGCCGAAGCTGCGATGGCTCTCTTGGCACAATTACCCTTTGAAGTTCGATTTTACTGAATTTTCGTTGATAAATCTAGCATTTCTTGATCTGTCGTGGAGTAAACTGAAGGAGAGTTGGGATGGTTGGAGTCGCATAAAGGTATGTTATATGCTTGGGACTGTATGTTATTCGTTGTCGTGCATTTCCATGAGCTCTAAAAACTTATCTTTGTATGACCTCTTTGTTACAGATGGCGGAGAATTTGAAAGTGCTGAATCTGACTGGTTGCAAACACTTGAAGAAAACTCCTGACTTGTCTGCTAATGTGAAGTTAGAGAGATTGATCCTAGAGAAATGCAGTTTCTTGGAAGAAATTGATGGGTCTATCGGTCAGTTACGACACTTGGTTTTATTAAACTTAAATTTCTGCAAGAAACTCCGCCACCTCCCAAAGCAACTTTGTGATATGGAATCTCTGGAACTCTTGATTCATGAGACGTCAATAGAGGAAATGCCCGAATGTTAAGGTGATACGGGAGCATCAAGTTCTATGGAAGAAATTTCACGCCCGGACGATGTTTAGTCAATTAGAACAGGCCAATTCTCATTCCGGCAAGCGAAGGCCAAGTTACTCCAGCGAGCAGCTGCCAAATTACACTCGCAACAAGTGGCAATTTCCGCTACAAGTTGATGCAAAGGGTTCTTCTAAGTCGAAGTCGCTGATTTTCCAGGGAAGTTATCGATTCAATAGACTAGTTGTCAATTTCATGAGTGTCAATCAACTACCAAGATATCGATTTATAAGTTTGTTGTCGACTCCAAGGCTACTAATCGATTATTCAGTGACCGAAGGTTGTTATGGTCAATTTTTATTATTGTTTGTCGATCTTCCGAGATGACCGTATCAAATTAATATATCGAATTTGAATTCGGATAACGATTTGTTAAATTGAATTTGTCGATAAAGATTTTCTAAAGTAGATTTCAAATTAGACGAAGAAACTTTTCTTTTGTTGGATTTGTTATAGCTACGTAGGAGAGGGAATAAAATTAAATAAAAAGGGAGTAAACTTTTATCTGGAGGAGTCGAATCCGTGCAGGTTATGCATGGTGGGGCCAAAACTTTGGGCACGCGATACAGGGCTAGGTTTCTTTTTAGCCCATAAAAATAAAGAAAGAAGCCTCTGCACGCAGAGCAAAAGTTAAAAAGGGGCGCCGCTTGAGAGAAGCCGCAAAAAAGCCAGTAGAGCCGCACGTCCTGCAAGTGCAGAAGCCGACGAGAAGTACAACCCACCGTACCTGAAAGAAAAAAATTTCAAGAACTCTGCATGGTCCTAATTTTCGGTCATACAAAAAGTGTATTGAACACGATTATTTTTTCATGTCGTGTATTTATATTATTTATTTATCAGAGATGAATCAATTTAGGGTTTTTGGTGATATTTGTCATATATTTTATAATTAGAGAATGTGTTTCCCAAGGCTTATTGAAAATTTGATAGCCAAATTAAAAATGGTTAATACTAAGAAAAATCCCAAAGTAGAGATGTGATAAAGTTATCAAAAACTAATTTTTGACTACGAAAAACTCCAAACTAGTATATTTGTGACAAATTTATCCCAAATTAATTTTTTGACTAGAAAATCCTCAAACTAATATACCTATAACAAATTTATCTCAAGCCAATTTTTTTATCACTAAAAACCCTAAGTTAATACACTTATAATAAATTTATTCTCAATTAAATTTTGTTAAATTTTATTGTCAAATTATTAAGTTGGATGACATATGATAGCCGACAGGCATACGAATTTAAGTTTTTACCCTCCATATGTCATAGGTGTACCGATTTTGTTATTTTCCGTAAAATTAATCCAATTTAATAAATGATATATTTGTCACAAAAGTACTAATTTAGGGTTTTTAATAATCAAAAAATTAGTTTGAAGTAAATTTATCATATGTATATAAGTTTGAGATTTTTATTGATCACAAAATTAGTTTGGTTGAATTTGTTACATGTTGAAGAATTTAGAGAAAAGAATTGTGATAATTCTCTATATTTTTGTCCCAACATTACAAAACTATTTATAGGACTTCTACAAGTACTAACTAGGAAAAAACGGATCTGAATAATACAGCTATAATCCCATAAATCAAGGGATACTAATAAATCATTTCCTAACTAATTATATACAGCTATTTCCTAATAATTAGGACCCAAAAAATCAGGATTGAATATTCCTAATAATTAGCTAACACTCCCCCTCAAGCTAAGGAATAGATGTCTTCCATTCCTAGCTTGGAGATAATTTCGTGAAAGATCCCACCATTAAGTCCTTTGGTTAGCACATTAGCGAGTTGATCTTTGGAGGGTATGTAGGACATGCAGATCAATCCCTCTTCTATCTTTTCTTTGATGAAATGCCTGTCAATTTCAATATGCTTTGTCTTATCATGTTGTACGAGATTATGAGCAATATTAATTGCTGATTTATTGTCACAATACAGCTTCATAGGACCCTCCCACTTAATTTTCAAGTCTTTTAGGATGCTTTTAAGCCATAGTAGCTCACATATTCCTTGGGCCATTACTCGAAATTCTGATTCAGCACTTGATCTTGCAACTACATTTTGTTTTTTACTCCGCCAAGTCACTAAATTTCTGCCAAGAAATGTGCAATAACCAGATGTTGACCTTCTATCCACCACGGATCCTGCATAGTCAGCATTGGTATAAGCTTGCAGCACTAGTTTTTTATTTCTTCTTAATAGGACTCCTTTTTCGGGACTTCCTTTTAAATAATATAGCACTCAATTGACGGCTTGCAAGTGTGATTCTCTTTGGTCATGCATAAATTGACTAATCACACTTACTGAATATGTAATATCAGGCCTAGTATGAGCTAAATAGATGAGTTTCTCAACGAATTTTTGATACATTTCTCAATCTACAACAGGTTCTTCCTTTGCATCCGCAAGCCTTTTATCAGGCTCAATAGGTGTAGCTACTGGTTTACAACCAAGTTTTCCAGTTTCCTTCAAGAGATCAGTCACATACTTTTGTTGTGAGACAAAAATTCCTTGTCTAGAGTAAGAAACTTCAATGCCAAGAAAGTATTTGAGTCTTCCTAGCTCTTTTATTTCAAACTCTTTAATCAAACATTACTTTAGCTGTTGTTTCTCCTCATCATCGTCACTTGTGACAATAATATCATCGACGTACACTAGAAGTGCTGTCACTCACTCTCTTGCTAAATGCTTAATGAAGAGAGTATGATCACCTTGGCTTTGTTTGTAGCTTGAAGCTTTCATAGGTCTGGAAAATCTCCCAAACCAAGCTCTAGGTGATTGCTTGAGCCTATATAATGCTTTCCGTAATCTACATGCTTTATTTGTTGTCTTTTCTTCTTCAAATCCCGGTGGAATACTCATGTAGATCTCTTCTTCTAGGTCTCCATGTAAGAATGCATTCTTCACATCATATCGTTGAAGTTGCCAATTAAAGTAAGCCGCCAAAGAGAGCAGAATTCCCACAGTGTTCATCTTTGCCACAGGAGCGAATGTCTCCTGATAATCTACTTCATAAGTCTGAGTATAACTCTTTTCGAGTGCGTGCCCATCTCTCTCTGGTCGATAAAATTTTGCGACTTCCTAGGACGAGTCGCCGACCCTTTCATTTTATTGTACATGCAGAAGTAAATAACAAATCCATTGACAGTAACTGTCTCGAGATAGAAAAGCAGGACATCACATTCACAAATAAACCACACTTTTATAAACATATTGAGTCATTTACACAAGTCTATAACCAAAAGATTAGTTCTCAAAAAGAGGTTGTCCTATCTGACCTATTCTTTAGGTCACCTTAGCTTAGCTCTAGGTTCTCCCTCTACGACCTTAATAATATTAAGCCAACGATGGGTGAGATATAAATCTTAACGAGTTCATAGTCTAAGCCCCGATTAGAAGGGAAATACACCCAGAAGTGTTCTAACCACACAACCACTCAATTGGCACAGATGACTTACCTCGCCTTAGTTTCCTTTTTGCATGTCAGTATAGTTCATATTGCGGTGCATATAATCAATGCGCATAACAACTGGAACATCTTATCAACTCAACAATCATGCATTCCAATTGTTAATTACACCCCTTAAGGGTACAACCAACTCTAAATTTGGCGGTCTTTTAGCATTGCCAGGCGTCGTCTCGCCTCCTTTGAGCACGGTGACGCCTCTTAATTAGATGGCTTCCCCGAAGGGGCGTAGGTCCAGAATCTACTGCGACTCGAGTCCCAATAAATGGGTAACGTCCGGCTTAATAGCCTAGGACGGTTTATTTTAACCAACACACGACCAATCGATCTCGACCCAGGACACTGTGCATTACACTTGAATGCCTCAATTAAAATAGTGAACCTGGCCTATTTTCTTTATATTAGAAATACACGGTAAAATAGTCGTGTGTGGGTACACGGTCAATTCACACTAGAAAAATTGATATCTTCCAATTTAAAATCTCACTGGTTTATATAGTATATAAAACCATTTTTGGTGTTAAAACCCAACACCCGAGATTTTCTGAATAAATAATGAATTTAACAAATTTTGGAATTAAATACTCAAAATTCCAATCAGCACTCAATTTGCATAAATTAACACTCAATTGCAGAAATTGAACACACCATTACAATCGGCACAAAATTCCAGTCATCGACTATCCCGGTCTAATTTCCAGAAAATAATTAATAATTAAATAAATTACCGGAAATTAAATAAATTACAAAATAAATAAATTTAAAGCATTTAATTGAATTAACCTAAACTAACTAAAATAAATAATCTAACTAATAATTAAATCTAACCATCCTATATAATTTAATCTAAGTACACTAACTAAATAAACTAACTAATTCCTAACTAATCCATCTAACTAAACTAAATAAACTAACTAACTACTAACTATATACTTAATCTAACTAAGCCATCCTATGCCTAATTAACATAATTAATCCATCAATTAGCTAATTAACACATCTCTAAGTGTCATTAGCCCACTAATTAAGGATTAAAACGCATCTCACCGGTTAGCATGAAAATCAACTCACGGCGACAACAGCATAATGGCGGCCGAGACTCAGCTCATGGCGAGGCCGAGGGAAGCTCGGGTCGGCTGAAAACGGCCTACAAGTTTGCTGTTCGAGCTAAAAACTTGCGGGCCCGAGGACGTGTTGCTTTGGATGGGCTGGGCTCGCGGCTGAAGACTCACGGCTGGGCTTCTGCACTTGGGGAATTGGGCCACGAAATTGCTGAAGATGAAATGTGGACTGGAAAATGAGCTGCTGTTGGGCTGTTGTTGGGTTTCGTGGAGATGGGCCGAAGACGCACGGAAGGAGCTGCTGCGTGGACGACGCGCGACGAAGCAACTTCGGTCTTCGGTGGAGGCGTGAGCTTCGGTCGCTGAAAAATTTCGAAGGAGCGAAGCAGTCAAATGGTGGCTTCGCTGGCGGAGGTGTTGACCGAGCGTGGCAAAGAAGCAGCTGGTGGGATGCTTCGGTGGAAGGAAACGGCGAGATGTGGGGATTTCACGGTCAACTTAAATAGAGAAGCTTCACCAGTTTGACTAAAAAAAAACGTGTGGCGTTGAGGGGAAAATTGGTGAAGATGATGGAGAAAAGAATTGTGATAATTCTCTATATTTTTGTACCAGGATTACAAGGCTATTTATAGGACTTCTACAAGTACAACTATAATCCCACAAATCAAGGGATACTAATAAATCATTTCCTAACTAATTATATATAGCTATTTCCTAATAATTAGGACCCAAAAAATCGGGATTGAATATTCCTAATAATCAGCTCCTAAAAATTAGGATAATTCAACACATGTATATTAATTTGACATTTTTAATGATTAAAAAATTAGTTTGGATTTTTGTGAAAAAAAATTAATTTATAATAAATTTATCATATGTATACAGACTTAGGATTTTTAGTAGTATTAACCCACCTAAAATACCACCATCGCCCGCGGCGACCGCGATGGTTAGAGCTTTCTACCCCATCGAGGAGGGAGGGGTTCGAAACCCCACGTCCCTATTGTGCGACTCACCTGCGGTTGGGTCTGTGGTGGCGGCCCAGTTGGCCCTAGGTTTACCCCGCCGGCTATCGGCTGTACGGGGATTCCTGGGTCATCAAAAAGAAAAAACCCACCTAAAATACCACTAAAAAAGACTCTCCAAACGTGGACATCATTTTTGACCAAAAAAAACGTGGACATCATTTAGGAAAAATTGCTGATGGATCTGACTTTACGCACGGAGAGTTGGGAACCTTAAGAAGTGACATGCCTGAAAAGTCCAGTCCAACTATGGTTTGGCTTTGCGACTCGACGCGACTTTACATGGAAAGGTACAATGGATCTCAGCAGCTTAGCTTTTAAAACATTGACTCAGTCTGTCCCGCCGCAACTTGGACGCGAATGACCGGGTCAAGTGCCGTGCCGCTTCCGCCTGCCCCGGATGCTTGTGTCTCTTCTGTGTCTGGCTGTCTCTGCCAACTTCCGAAACCGGAATGACCCGATAGAGAGATTATATAAACTTCTTTCTTCTTGAGTGAGCACGCAAGATTATCAGTTTTCACTTGCTCTATTTCGCGTCCTCAGTATCAAGAGCGGGTCCACCTGCCGCTGTTCCATTATCGACAGCTGCATCTTCATCGGCCCTGTCTTCGCTAGCCAAGCGACCTGCACTTCTCTTCCAGAAATCATTGAACAGAAGAGCGGCGAAGAGTATGGCGATTTCTTCCTCGGGATATGATTATGAGGTGTTCTTGAGCTTTAGAGGAACAGATACCCGAGCGGGCATCGCCAATTTCCTCTACACGAGCCTAGTGGATGCGGGGATCCGTACGTACAGAGACGATAAAGATCTCCAATGTGGGCAAGAGGTTGGCCCGGAGCTCCTTAAAGCAATCCGCCAGTCGAAGATTTCCATACCCATCTTCTCGAGAGGCTATGCCTCTAGTAGATGGTGTCTCGAGGAGTTGGCCCACATAGTGGAGTGCAAGAAGACTCGGGGGCAGATCATCATGCCTATTTTCTATGATGTGATGCCTTTGGAGGTCCGACTGCGAACCGGTGTCTATGTGGAGGCCTTGTCTTTGCACGAAACCAAGAAGCGGTACAGTGACGAGACTATTCGAGAGTGGAAGGCGGCTCTCGAAGAGGCCGGAAACATAAAGGGCTACGACCTGAGCATGCGCAACAGGTGACCCATTCCAACATTCCATTTAGAATTTGCATTCATCTCTATGCTGGATTTGTGTTACTTAATATGGAACTGTATTTGCTTCTGTTGAAGTTCAGACCCGATAGAAAAATTGGCAGTGTGCATAGAGTTTAAGTAAATTGGAGATAGTTCTTAATAAGTTCTACTCATGTTTGCTTTTTGCATTTCAATCAAAATCATCCGACTTCTGGCAGGTCATTCCACCGACCGGGACAGGTAAAGTCAATTATAATTGAATTGAGGACTTGAAATTGCAGACGGATGGTTAAGGTATTCTGATTTTGTCTGTCGCAGCATACGGTTCAACACATTTTTCTAATTCCTTGTGCTTTCGACAATATTAAATATCAGGGGCGAAGGTGAGTTCTCGAAGCAGGTAGTCCAGGACGTTCTCGTTGCATTGAAGAAACCTTACTTGGTAGTATCTGACTGCTTGGTTGGAATCGACCATCATGTGGGTGAAATTATGCAAATGATGGGCACTCGGATACAGGAAACACGGATTGTTGGAATCTACGGAATGGGTGGTGTTGGAAAGACAACTCTTGCCAAATTAATCTACAATCAACTCTCGCCTGATTTTGAGAATTGCTGTTTCCTCTCCAACATTCGAGAAACTTCGGAGCTCTATGGTGTCGAACGGGTGCAGAATCAGCTCCTCTCAGGGGTTCTCAAACAGAATTGGCCCATCATCGAAAATAGCAGTGAAGGGAGTAGGATGATCGAAGAAAGGTTATCAAGTAAGAAGGTTCTTCTTCTTCTCGACGATGTTGACAATGAGATTCAACTGGATGCACTTATGGGCAAGCGTGACTGGTTTGGTGAAGGAAGCAAGCTTATAATTACGACTAGAAACAGAGACCTTCTCAATGATCACAAAGTGGATTATACTCATGATCTTACTTGTATGAATTTGGACCAATCTATGCAACTGTTTAGTAGACATGCTTTCAGAAGAGAGAGTCCGTTGGATGAGTATGTCACCCTCTCCAAAAAGGCAGTGGACATTGCTGGAGGCCTGCCACTTGCGCTTGAGGTTATAGGTTCACTTTTATCACGCACCGATAAAGAAAGGTGGGATGACAAGCTGGAGGCGTTCAAAAGGGCCCCTCGTGAAGTTCAGAGCACGCTGAAAGTGAGTTATGACGCCTTGGATGATCGGCAAAAACATATCTTCCTCGACATAGGTTGTCTATTTATTGGATGGGATGTCGATGCGGTGATTCATGCGTGGGATGAGGATAAGTATTCCCCGAGAGAAACCATAGAATTTCTGCAGCACATGTCATTGATAAAGATTGAAAAAGATAAAAAGCTGGGGATGCATGATCATCTGAGAGACCTCGCAAGGGAAATCACTCGTCAGGAATGTAAAAGGCGAGATGCAAAGCAGAGGAGGGTGTGGGATCACAAGGAAGCATTTGAATTGCTACAGACACGCAAGGTAAAGTGCCGGTACCACTTATTTCCGATTCGAGAAGACAAGTTATATGCCTTGTCTCCTGCACTAACGCATAACCTCTATGATATGATAGCAGTTAAAACCGTTAAAATTCATAAACCAAGAATTCATGCGCTTCCATCTCGTTTCCATTTTGTACAGACAAAAGAAAAAGTCGAAGCTATTTGTCTCAAGTTCGACCATCGGAAGCAATATTGTTTTTCGTACGGAGACTTCTATAGATTCCCGGGTCTTACGTTCCTCCATGTTGACAGTCTAAACTTGCACGAACACGTCATGGGAGACTTTCGTGCGCAGTGGAGGCTTTCCTGGCACAATCTTCCATCCAAGGTTACTCAGGCTTTTGATCCTGGGAGGAGGTCAGGTATCCTGCCGAAGCTGCGATGGCTCTCTTGGCACAATTACCCTTTAAAGTTCGATTTTACCGAATTTTCATTGATAAATCTAGTGTTTCTTGATCTGTCGTGGAGTAAACTGAAGGAGAGTTGGGATGGTTGGAGTCGCATAAAGGTATGTTATATGCTTGGGACTGTATGTTATTTGTTGTCGTGCATTTCCATGAGCTCTAAAAACTTATCTTTGTATGATCTCTTTGTTACAGATGGCGAAGAATTTGAAAGTGCTGAATCTGACTGGTTGCACACGCTTGAAGAAAACTCCTGACTTATCTGCTAATGTGAAGTTAGAGAGATTATCCTAGAGAGATGCAGTATCTTGAAAGAAATTGATAGGTCTATCGGTCAGTTACGACACTTGGTTTTATTAAACTTAAATTTCTGCAAGAAACTTCGCCACCTCCCAAAGCAACTTCGTATTATGGAATCTCTGGAACTCTTGATTCATGAGACATCAATAGAGGAAATGCCCGCATGTCAAGGTGATACGGGAGCATCAAGTTCTATGGAACAAATTTCACGCCCGAACGATGTTTTGTCAATGGAACAGGCCAATTCTAATTCCAGCGAGCCCGCAAATCAAGGTGATACGGGAGCATCAAGTTCTATGGAACAAATTTCACGCCCGGACGATGTTTTGTCAATGGAACAGGCCAATTCTCATTCCAGCGAGCCCGCATGTCAAGGTGATACGGGAGCATCAAGTTCTATGGAACAAATTTCACGCCCGGACGATGTTTTGTCAATAGAAGAGGCCAATTCTAATTCCAGCGAGCAGATGCCAAGTTACTCCAGCGAGCAGATGCCAAATTACACTCGCAACCAAATGGCAGTTTTCGCTACAGGTTGATTTGAAGGGTTCTAAGTTGAAGTTGCCGATTTTCTAGGGAAGTTGTCGATTCAATAGACTAGTTGTCAATTTCATGAGTGTCAATCAACTACCAAGATATCGATTTATAAGTTTGTTGTCGACTCCGAGGCTACTAATCGACTATTTAGTGACCGAAGGCTGTTATGGTCAATTTTCATTGTTGTCTGTCGATCTTCCGAGATGGCTATATTAAATTAATGTCTCGAGTTTAAATTTGGATAACGATTTGTTAAATCAAATTTGTTGATAAAAATTTCCCAAGTAGATTTCAAATTAGATGAAGAAGCTTTTCTTTTGTTAGACTTCTTATAGCTGCATAAGAGGAAATAAAATAAAATAAAATAAAATAAAAAGGGAGCAAAGGTTTCCTCTTTTATCTAGAGGAGTCGAATCTGTGTAGGTTATCCATGGTGGGGCCCAAAGTAAAAAATTTGACTTTGGGCACACAATAAAGGGCTAGGTTTATTTTAGCCGATAGAAATAAAGAAAGAATACTATCCTTGCACTTGTGCCTAAAGTTCCGAATGCTTGTTCAGTGACGGATTTTAGACCTATTGCTTGCTGTAATACCATCTACAAAGTTATCTCCAAAATTCTAGCCAATCGTATAGCTTCTGTATTGAGTGACTTGATAAATCCCTCTCAGAATGCTTTTGTGAAAGGTCGAAGAATTAGGGATAACATATTGATGGTTCAGGAGCTCTTTGCTGGTTTCCATTTGGATCCTTATACGCCGAAGTGTGCAATCAAAGTGGACTTCCAAAAGGCATACGATACAGTAGATTGAGATTTCCTAGAGTTAACCCTATTGGCATTTGGCTTCCCTCGGTGGATGGTCCATCTTATTATGGTATGCATTCGAACTCCGAAGTATTCCATTTCTATTAATGGTGAGCTACATGGGTTCTTTCCAGGGAGGCGAGGCCTTAGGCAGGGAGACCCTATGTCTCCTTATCTTTTCACCCTTGTGTTGGAGATTTTTTCGGGTATTATTAATGATCGCAATTCTGCGAAGGACTTTAAGTATTATTGGAGATGCAAATGGGTCAACTTGTCCCACCTCTTCTTCGCTGATAATGTGTTCTTTTTCTGTCAGGCTGACTGGGCCTCAGTGGCTTTACTTAAAAGAGGACTGGATATATTTTCCTCTTGGAGTGGTCTATTATCGAATAGGAATTACAGTGAAGTGTTTCTCTCATGTGGCTTGCCTTCTCTGAGAAACTGTATTCTTTGGGCGTTTGGTTTTCAGGAAGGTAAGCTTCCGATTTGTTACTTTCGGGTACCTATTATTTCTTCCAGACTGGGTAAGGCAGATTGTATTACCTTAATTGACCGTAGTACTGCCAGGGTCCAATCTTGGACCCAGCACTTTCTCCCCTTTGCAGGCAGACTTCAGATGATCAAATCTGTCCTCCATGCTATTCAGGCATTTTGGGCCAGTGTTTTTTCTTTACCGGCCTCGGTTTTGGATGGTATTGAGAGGATATTGAGACAATTTTTGTGGAAGGGTTCTTCCCTTGGCTCTGGAGGGGCTAAAGTAGCTTGGGAGGACGTCTGTCTCCCTAAGAATGAAGGTGGTCTTGGTATTCGGAGACTTAAAGAATGTAATAAGGTTGCGGTGCTTAAATATATTTGGATCCTTTTCACGGATAAGGAATCTCTCTAGTGCAGGTGGATCCATTCGAATTTCTTAAAGAATGAGAACTTTTGGGTTTCACCTACTCCTTCTGTTTGCTCTTGGGCGTGGAAAAAGATCTTGCAATTGAGGAAGGAATTTCGGTTGTCCTTTGTTTGGAAAATTGGTAATGGATTGTCGGTGTCTTTATGGTTCGACCATTGGCTTCCTATCGGTCCTCTAGCTGACTTATTCCCACAATCTCTTATTGATGCCTCTGGTCTCTAGGAATACTCGATTGTCGCCGACCTCTTCCATCCGCTGGGTCGTAGCTTCAGATCCCTCTTGGATTGCTGGGGTATAGGCCTTCCGGCTCTCTCCTCAAGTCGAGATAGGTTTTCTTGGAAAGGTGATTCCTCCGGTGTTTTTTCGGTTGCATCGGCTTGGTAAATTATGAGGAGAAAGAGGAGCCGTGTTCCCTGGGCCTCCTTTGTTTGGAATAACGCTATTGCTCCTAAGTATCAATTCCATCTTTGGCTTATTACTAAAAATCGTTTTCTTACCCAAGCTTGCCTCCTATCTCATGGTAGAATCGACTACACTTGTTGTGCTTTTTGTAATGATAAGCCTGATTCTATAGATCATCTGTTCTTTGAATGTCATACTTCGACGACACTTGCGTTTTTTTGGGCTACAAGATGTAACATTCCGTGGCGAAATAGATCTTGGATGGACAACCTCCTTTGGCTTATGAAGTACCTCTCAGGAAATGATTTTTTCCATTCCTTGTCTCGGTTTTCTTTTGGGGCTTTGTGCCATATTATTTGGAAGAAAAGGAATGATGTCATATTCCGTGGTAAAGCTGTGGTAATCTTAGCGTTAAAGAACCATCTTATTAAGGTTGTCAAGGACAAAGCTCTGACTTACAAGAATGTGCCCAACTCGTACAAGAATAGAAGACTTCAAAGATGTTGGGGTTTTGATACTTCTATTTTTGAGCCTACGTAGGTGGGTCCTTGCCATTGCGATCTGGCGTTTGCTTGCTCCTGAGTTGCTCCGGCCATCTTGCTGCTGTGCTACCGTCCTAGCTAGGGTTTTGTTGCCTTTTGTTTTGGCTGTTTGCTTTTGTTGGTTAGTCCGCTTGTCTTGCAGTCCTCCTTGTTTTATTCGGCTCCCTTCCACTCGTCCTGACTTGTTGTCTTTATGAGTGTAAGTTTTTGGTGCCGAGCCCCTTGTATATTCTGGTTCTTAGCTTAATATCTTCTTACCTTACCCAAAAAAAAAAAAAAAGAAGCCTTTGCACGTAGAGCAAATTTTAAAAAGGAGCGCCGCTTGAGAGAAGCCGCAATAAGGCCAAGTAGAGCCGCACGTCCAGCAAGTGCAGAAGCCAATGAGAAGTAGCAACCCACCGTACGTGAAAGAAAAAAAAAAAATCAAGAACGCTGCACGGTCCTGATTTTTGGTCATACGAAAAGAGTATTAATTGGGCTTGAACACACGATTATTTTTTCGTGTTGCGTGTTTATATTATTTATTTGTAAATATTTTGGGTTTGGGATTATATTTAGGTGTGGGAAACACTGGAGTGTGTGAGAGATTGTAAATTTTGATTCTCCGATTATAGTAGATTATTTGCTGCTGGCTCTCCCCATGGATGTAGATACTGATACTCGAACTGAATCACGTAAATTTCCAGTACCTTTATTATTTCTCATTTATTTCCCTGGTAATTTTGCATTGACCTAAATTGCAAAATCTTGTCGTTTTGCGTATTATATTCCAACAGGCTGTTCGGCTATGCAAACCAATGGATGAATTCGGAAAGTCAAGAATAATTAATATGCATTAAGTCAAGTTAAAATGCATTTAGTCCTAGTTTTATAAGATTATGGTGTCAATTTCAAAAGTCTTGATTATGTAAATACTCCAAGAGCCCTTTCGGTTTCTAGGACTCCAAAAGTCATTTTCTTTTGTTTAGCAGAATCTCTCTTTAAAAGGAGGAGTAATCTCATTTGTACGCATGCCATACTTCCATTTAAATATATGTGAAATTTTTGCAAGTGAGCAAATTTCTTATTTCAGTTGTTTATTAGAATCCATTTGGCGGTGAACCAAGAAATCATTTTTCCTCGGTTGATGATGTTGTCTAAACTTTGGTGGTGAACTTCATATATCCCAATCTTTATACTTGATCGAGAGCGTGCCTTTCGTGCTTTGGTGGTAATCATCTTCTATTAAACTTCCTATTGTCCCTCAAAACACATCCCCATCACACATCACAAGGATTGAAAATTCTATGAATTCTCAGTGCCAGCCATCGTTCCTCACCGACCATAAGCCCTTCAATTGGTCACTTAACTTCGCTATCGAGGCATTCTCCACAAGGAGTTGGGATTATGCAGTTTCCTGAGTCAATTGGATCCCTCGTAAGCCTTGAACACTTTGTCTTTGAGAAACTGTAAGTCGATAAAGATGCTACTAGACTGAATGTGGAACTTCCCGATCTCTTGAACTAGAAATGGAAGGTGATATCCCCTAGTGGATTGGTGGGTTAACAAAACTAGAGTCTTCAAAGTTGTCCTCTTTGATAATGACTACCTTATCACCAGATATTGCGCAGCTTTCTCGTCTCAAAAGACTTGAACTCTCTAGTGAATGTCTGCGGAACCTCCCAAGGCTTCCCTCAAGCTTATCATCCTTGTGTATTGGACATTGCCCGTCAATGCATACATTGATAGACCTATCGCACTTGAAGAAGCTGTTAGAACTTGTAATTGAGTGTTGCGCAGTTACAGAGATTCAAGCCCTTCCTTCAAACTTCTTTTCTGACTTTAGCAAAGGATTATTCTTGATTTCTCGAACTTCTTGGGTGCTGCCATCCCCTATGCGAGAAATTAGATTCATAGGTGTTGTACTTAATCAGTATGTTCATGATGGGGTGTGATGAGAACGCATCGTTTCGTCTTGATATGCTATGATGGAAAGATGCCCTTTGAAAGAGTATGAAGAGAGTTGTATAAAAGTCTTCTAAAGATAACCGTTGGCATAGTTGGCAGAATATACGTGTAGAAATACCTCTCATTTTCTTGTTCCCTTTCCATCAAAAAATAAAAAGAAGGCGTTCCATTTCTTCTTTATAAGAACAATTGCCATTTACGCTGTGGAAATCGGATGTTTTTCTCGTGATTGCATTAAGACCAACGTGAAGTATTTTTGTTCGTGATTCATCCGCAATTCAATAATCGTTCCAGGGTAAATTGTTGATTGCATATTGGATAGAGGTAAGTCATATTCTGCCGACTTTCTTTCAACATTAGTATTAGAGCCCGGTAGTGATTTTTGCCTTGTTTTCATTGAATTTTCTCATTTACCACTGATATTGAGATCAAGAGATTGAATTTTATAATGTTTGGATGTTTATTGATCGGAAATGCAATTTGAATCGTCGAAAACGAACTGAAGCGAAGAACGGGTTTGGGGCCGCGTACATCTATACGGTTGGCAATTTTTCGGCTAAAAGAAATTTTTAAATATACACGGTGAAAGTACTCGTCGAGACGAGTCTGACGACCGCCGGAGGACGCCGGACGCGCCCACATGCGCATCTAAAAATTGTTGCGCATGGGTGCCATGCACTTGACGTGCTGGGCACATCAGCACGTGAGCGTCACGCGTGTGTGACGAACCAACATGTGATGATGTCACTGTGACGTCATCCGTGACATCATTCAATAGTCGGTAACCGCTGGATGACGTTATCAATGACGTCACCGCCGGTAGCAGTTGGCCGGCCAGCAACCCAATCCGCGACTCGACCTGATGTTTGACTCGGACCCAAATCCAACCTGATTGTTGACCGGTCAAACCGGTCGGATTGGCCAAGAGCCTTTTAGGCTTGCTGGCATGTGCGCCACACGCGCTGCACATTCAGGAGGCGCGTATGGGCGCGTGTAACGTCGGATAGGAGCATGGTCGGCGGCATTTGGTTTGTATGGATATGTTCTACACTGTAGTATAATTATTTTTTATTTATGAGTTTTTTAAAGGTATGAAAATGTGTAGGGAACCCTAGATACGCGTATTTTTGGGGTTTAAATGCACTATTTATCCCTTTTGGCCTTTATTTTTTGTGGTTTTGGAAATATAGTAGTTTGCCTATATAAAAAATGATATCATATATGCCGTGTAGAGCTTGGTTCGATGATAGCATGTATATAGTTTAATATACTTGGAATTTTTTAATTCCAATAAAATTCGAACAATGGTAGGAAATCTTTTTTTTTTCCATTACATGTTGAATTGCGGTTTTTTATTGTAATTGTAGCATGATTGCCTTTAATATACTTTTTTTTTTTTTTGTACGCTTTTTCACATCTTGCTATGCTTTTGTGTTAATGAAAAATGTAAAAATTACATGAGGTTATGTAATTATTTTTTCCTAGTGGGAGTTCGTAGGTTGATAGAATTCAAAGGAGAATTTAAAATTTGCGTAAATTAAACTAATTAATGATAATAGAATAATCGTACATAAGAGCTAATTAGAAACATAGCAAACTTTCGTTCTATATCTTTTCTGAATTATCATTAATTTAGTTTATCTTTATTTCAAATTAAATATATGTGTTACTCTGAAAAGTGTACTAGTATTGATTATGGTTTATTATGTTAATGTGTTAGAGCAATTGATTATGACTTCGGCATCCAAAACCATTGTGGCTGACCTCAATAAGGGTGAGAAGCTGAACAGTGACAATTATGATATTTGGCACCGAAAGGTTCAGTACATATTTGAGGAGTAAGAAGTTTTGTAAACCCTCAACCACACTATGAATGAACCTGAGCATGAAACTTTAGCTCAACACAGGAGAGATCTAGAAGCTTATCAAGCTTGGAAAAAGAAAAATAGCATTGCTCGCATCACATTGTTGAGCTGTATGTAAGATGATCTCATGTGTGAGTTTGAAAGTTATTATAAAGTTCAAGCAATGTGGGTTACCTTGAAAGATAAGTTTGGAGGTACATCCATCACTAAGTTGAGAAGACTCACCATCAAATTTGACACTTACCGAAAGCGCCAAAATGTAATAATGATGTAGTATCTTTGGGAGATGTCAAACATGATTCATGAGCTAAAGTCGGCAGATCACTCCTTTAGTGATAAACATTAAGTTTATGCTGTTATAAGATCTCTTCTTGATAATTAAGAGCATATGAAGATCAACATGACGCATATTACTCCATTACTTTATGTAATGATTTTGTTTCTAATATTGTAATGCTTGCTGAATCTCATCTCATGTGGATTGTAGACTCAGGAGTAACAAATCACATAGCTAAAGCTCAAGAAACATTTGTGGAGTATTGTCGGATATAGTCTAGAAGAAGATGGATATATGTTAGGAATAACTCAAGAATTAAAGTGAAGGTTTTCGACATATATAAATTAATTTCACGTGGTGGTCGAAACTTATTCCTACATGATGTCCTCTATGCACCAGATATTCAACGAAACTTGATATCCGTAGTTATTCTTCTTAGCTTAGGTTATGTATTGAATTTTCATGGTAATTGTGTTGACATTTTGTTTGAAATAGTTTATTATATTTCCGGTCATGTATCGAATGGTTTTATGATGTAAGACATTGACTATGATCAATACAATATTAATATTGATGGTTATTTTTCTTTAATTGCATATTTTAGTAATGTTGAGATTGATATAAGTACTTAGCATGTTAGATTATGTTACATTGGGTTACAAAGAATGCAAAGATTAGCTAGAAAAGACCTTTTATGGTCATTCACTAATGTTAATCTACCTGCATGTAAACATTATCTAGTGGGAAAAGCAATTAAAAACCATTTGGATAAAGGGATTAGAGCCAAATTTCCATTATAACCCATATATTCTGACATTTGTGGTCCTTTGAATGTGAGAGCGAAGTATGAAGTCTCATATTTCATTACTTTCATAGATGACTTCATGCGTTTCGTTTATGTCTTTCTAATCTCCCATAAGTCAGAAGTATTAGACTGTTTTAGATGATATATAACGATGGTAGAGAATCAGTTAAACAAAACAATAAAGACATTGAGAATCGATTGCGGACGTGAGTATCCATTGGAGCAATTCAAGGCTCTTTGTGATGAAAATGGAATTGTACGACAATTGACTATTCCTAGTACCTCACAACAAAATGTGGTTGTTGAGAGAAAGAATAGAACCTTATTGGAAATGGTTAGATTTATGATGTCGCAAGCAAATTTACCTATTTCCTATTGGGGAGATGCGTTATTAACTATTGTCTATGTATTTAATCGAATGCCCTCAAAATTAGTCACTTTCACCCCTTATGAATTATGAACTAGTAATCTACGTCCATGGGGATGTACAGCTTATGTTCATGACTCTTCCCATAAATATGGCAAATTAGGTTATAGAGGGAAGAAATGTATATTTCTAATATATTCTAAACACTCCAAAAGGTATGTGTTCATAGGTGAACAAGTTGATGGAAGTATGACTGAAATAGAGTTATAGGATGTCACGTTCTTGGAGAACGATTTTCCTGGTAGAAGTGAGATTACTAAGGATTTCCCAGTTATATGAGATGGAAGATCCTAATAACATACCCACTAATGTTGTAGAGGAAAATGAAGATTTATCTCAACATACAAGATCTAGTGAGAGTACTGTATCGCCTAACAAACTGAATTTAAGAGAAATTCAGTTACGTAAAAGTAATCGTAAAAGCATTCATTGTCGTCGTTTTGAGATTGAAGGTGAATAATTTATGATTGCTCAAAAAGACGATGTCGAGCCTATGACTGTTCAAGAGGCTCTCTCATTCTCTGATAAGGAAGAATGGATAAAAGTTTTGGAAGATGAGATTGAGTCAATAAGGACAAATCATGTTTGGGACTTGGTTGATCTACCCAAAGCCATTGGAAACAAATAGGTCTTTAAGATTAAGTGAAGGGCAAATTGATCCATTGAAAAGTATAATACTTATCCTATAGCAAAATGTTATACTCAATAAGAAGGTATAGATTATGAGGAAACATTTTTACCAGTTGTAAGGTTTGCCTCAATACGCTTTATTTTAACCATCGTTGCACTTTTGGACCCTGAATTATATCAAATGGATATAAAGATGGCATTTTTCAATTGAGAACTAGATGAAAAAATTTATATGAAACGATCAATATGTTTCATAGCTATAGGTCAAGAGCATAAAGTTTGCAAGTTTCATCGTTCAATATATGGCTTGAAGCAATCATCTAAACAATGGTATCTTTGTTTTCATCGAGCTATAACAACTTTTGGTTTCACGATGATCGAAGAAGATCACTGTGTATATGTCAAGCGGTCTGAAGATAAATTTGTGATTTTATTACTTTGTGTGGACGATATTCTATTGGCTAGAAATGACAGGATTTTTGGCTAGAATGGTTGTCCTCCAATTTTGAAATGAATGACATGGGAGAAGCTACTTATATATTGAGAGTTAAGATCGAAAGAGATCGATTAAGGAAAATCCTTCCTTTATCACAAGAGTCTTATATTATGAAGATTCTTGAACATTTCAATACGCAATACTGTAATCCCATTGATACCCCTGTCATGCAAGGTGAAGGCCTAAGTACTAAAATGTATCTTAAGACTCCAAAAGAACATAAAGTGATGGAAATTATTCCTTACACTAGTGCAGTCGAAAGTTTAATGTATGCTATGATGTGTACTCAACCCGACATATGTTATGTCGTGGGATTGATGAGCCGATATCAATCAAATCCCGGTTAACCACACTGGAAAGTAGTGAAAAAGATCTTGAGATACTTGAAAGGCACCATGGATTATCTACTTTGTTACCAAGGGAGTGATTTACACTTATTAGGCTATTTAGATGCTAATTGGGGTGGAGACTCAAATGAGTGTAAATCGACTTCTGAATATGCGGTTTTGCTCAATGGATGTGCGATTTCTTGGAAGTAAGAAATAGACATGCATGGCTTTATTTATGATGGAGACATAATTTATTGCATGCTCTACCGTAGTGCAAGAAGTAGTATGGTTAAAACGTTTTTTGAAAAATTTAGTCACTGTCAATGAGGTTCCAAGACCGATGATAATTTATTGCGGTAGTCAAACAGCTATTGCTTATGTGAATGATCCAAAGTATCATGGAAGGACAAAGCACATTGACATAAAGAAGAACTTCATAAGAGATATAATAGCGTAGAAAAAAGTGATCCTATAATACATTTTAACCAATAGAATGGTTGCTGATCAATTTATAAAGACTGCTCCTAGAGACGTATTCTTGACCCATAGGATGTCACTGGGAATGCGTAAAATATGATATGTGTTATTGTAGAAAATCATTGATTTATGTATATGTGGACATATGTATTATACTTGTTTGTTTGTTAGTGACTTGATGTTTTATCAATAAGTACAAATCTATTATGAAGCTAGCACATACATATATATATTATTGAAAAGTATGTCAGTAGGCAATAATTGATTCACTCACATAAACAATCACCTCAATTGTTATAGTTAGCACGTTGAGATGAAACGTTATGTACAAATAAATGTTGAAGAGCAAGTTTTGTACATAAAATAATATGTCGCCTTAATTGAAGTCAAGATGAGGTCTTTGATTTGTTTATAATAAAACCGAACATGATAGTCTCACAATCATGTATGCCTGAAAGATGCCGGATGTGAGTACTTAATTGGGCGTTATATAAAGCGAGCTGATGTAGCACTCGAGCTAAACATGAGTATGTGAGAAGCACGTGACTATATTTAGGTTAAGATCCATATAATGGATATATTTAATAAATGACATATGTTTTTATAGAAAGAGAAATCCACTATAGCATGTAATTCATACTACATGTGCATTGTTCGACCAATAAGAGAATGTGAGTAAAATTATCCATTTTTACTTATCATGTGAGCCCTTGAGATAATTTATAAGTTACCTCATTTTGTGCTTTGTGTTACTTTTGACTATGTTTTCTAAGTGAAAGATAATTTTGCTACTTTAGTATGTTACTAGCGGTCATGAATAAATATGGCTTTATGAGATGTGTCTAGAAAAGCAATTGTTTTGAAATGGAGAGAGACATGAGTGCAAATGAAGACTATTGTTATTTTACGTCTATCACATGTATTTACTGATCGACCAATTATATTGTCTTATGTGGTTGCAGATATAATTGTAAATACATGGTGTTTTTTAGAATAGTTAAGTATAGCCTTTAAGAGATATGTATACTTGGATTAATGTAACAAAATATGTCTGGGGCACTATGAGACATCAATTGTTTATTTCTTTTTAGGGTTGTAACCATTATGTCATCACTAACCGATGCATAATTTGAGCTCCCAAGTGCAGGTGTACTCACTGGTTGCATGACTTACTTGCCAAGTATGAATTGTTTTGTAAAGTTGATAAATATTGAATGCCTTATATTCTAGATAAAGCGCTATCAAGCCCATCATGTCCAAGTGAGAGATGTTGTACTTAATCAGTACGTCCATGATGGAATGCGATGAGAACGCACCGTTTTGTTTGGATATGCTATGATGGAAAGACACCATTTGAAATGGTACGAAGGGAGTTGTATAAAAGTCTTTGAAGATAACCGTTGGCACGATTGGCAGCATATACGTGTAGAAATACCTCTCCTTTTCTTGTCCCATTTCCATTTAAAAATAAGAAGAAGGCGTTTCATTTTTTCTTTATAAAAACAATGGGCATTTATTATGTGGAAATCGAATGTTTTCTTCATGATTGCATTCAGACCAACATGAAGTATTTTTGTTTGTAATTCATCCGCAATTCAACGATGTTCCAGGGTAAATTGTTGACTGCGCATTGGATAGAGGTAAGTCGTCTTCCACCGATTTCCTTCCAACAATAGGAGTATCAGCTGAATTCGAGCCAAGCCCACCCATCATCTATTCTCAGAAAACACAGGGCTTATTTCCTTTGACAAGGTTAATGATTGTCAAAAATCCAAGTCCAAGGAAACTTTAGGAACGGGGCAAGTATTGGGTGAAGATAGCGTGGGAGACTGAAATATCTCCTCAATGACTCAGAATGGTTGGTGTTTGTGAAGTGAACCCATTTGGACGTAGAGATTTTTGAACGAGAAAAATCGCGCGACTGTAATAAGGACACAGGAACGCTGCCCATTCTTGCTAGTTACTAGGAATATTAAGTATGAAGAGAAGATATTGTTCAGATTCGTCCAACGTACAAAATCAGAATCATGACTCGAGAACTTACAATTTTCTTCCAGACTGCAATCTATTATGTTTAGTGAACTGTCTCCATTGTCACAGAGAGAGAGAGAGAGAGAGAGAGAGAGAGAGAGAGAGAGAGAGAGAGACGATCGTGACGATGGTCACATGAGCTGCAATCAACAGGCGATCACCACAACGGTGGTCGAATACATTAAAATGGCAGCAACTAGCAAGTGGCATGCAGTGGTCCCAAGCAAATGCCCATGGAGGTCACTCGTTTCTCTTTTTGCCAAAGCTGCATGAACGAAAGATTATGGCCCTGAATAAGAGATGAAACCAGCATGTCCCATTCCAAAACAAGCATAAAAGTTACCACCACTTGGTGATAACTCTCTAAGCGTGTACTGCTGTCTTGAATGTATGCAGTTGCAGCGAGATGAGGCAAGATTTCATGTACCAATCAATCATCTCGGGTATGGCTGAAAAATTCTATGAATTTCCAGCGATGTGCTCATGATTTCACAATAAGTTGCTCTGACAGGCAAAGCGAAATGGCATTTTAATCAGATGTTAGACAAGCATCTGCCATTCAAGAACAACTGCAAAATGCTCATTTTTTAGCATAGAGAATAGATATAGTTTGTGTTATATGAGCTGGACAGAGCTTATAACGAGCTATAGGATAGAGACACATTTGGCAACATCAGCGGACCTCAGAATGGATTGGCAACGACAAAGTTCAAGAAGTGAAGCTTCCCTTACCGTTTCATTGCTTGCAATGAGACTCGAATTGAAAGGCAGAACTCTGGAACAAAATCGGATTATCAGCTGATATACAGTATCCGCCCCAAAAAGATCATAATAAGTAGATGAGCTAATGTCAAGCCCCATTGTCAAGAATAGCAGAAGCTACATATGCTATTGGAAAGAGGGATTTAGAAAGGCAAAAACACAATTTAGTCTGAGAGCTTAAAGGGTGCATGCTACTCCCAGTACTAATGACAAGCAAATAATCTAATAAAAGGTCATTTCCACTTTCAGGGACAGAAACAGGGAAAAATACAAAGATTGGGATTCCAAAGGGGAACTCCACAAAACAGGGGACAAACATGTACCAATTATCAAGCAGTTGATTGGTATTCCAAAGGGAACTCTGCAAAACTGGAGACAAACCTGTACCGAATTATCAAGCAGTTGAATGAATCAGAACATCACATGAATGCTTTGGAGAGACCGGATTGAACTCTGGTCCTAGCTGATTTGAAATGCAATGCATGGCATATTGGAAGTCAAATTAGAACTTTCGATAAATGGTAGCACACTGTCGCACCATGGTCCTAATATGGATTAACTTGACCTTACAGAGAAGAGGAAGTTCATTGGTGATACACTCATCATGTGGACTTGGTAATACAGAGCCAATCATGCTTTCCAATATTCAAAGTTTGAAAAACTCTCTTGTTATCATATCGTCAAAGTGGAGAAGCGTGATCTGAGTAGTGATTTATGTTAGCATGACACATGGTATCACATGCACGAGATACTTTTCATTAGAGACTGTCTAGAATGCTGCTATCTCTGGAGAAGTTTATGACCTGCTATTTTAACGTCCTAACTAGAGGTGCTGCCTACCTAAAAAGGCGGGAAAGAGAATTGTGACTACCCATTGCCCATGACCAACACAACCTCAGGACACAAAACACCAAATTGTTGACAATCAAAGCACAATAAGATGCAACACAGTATGGTAGAGTCAACTTCATTGAGTCTCACTGAGTACACCATTTTTGTAATTCTGACCACTTGAACAATAGAAACAGTATCTGAGAACAAAGGTAAAAAGACTACAAAGTTGGAGAGTACTCATTGTCAATCCAACGATGAAGTGACTGGCAAAGTCGAATCATGAGAAGGATGTGATTCTTCTTGTTCCACAAGCTGCTGGTGTGGCAGTGGAGGTGGTGGGGGCCGCAGCGGTTGCTCTCCTTGCCAGGTCCAGACAATGTCCTTGAGAGCTGGTCTTATTTCCTCCTTCAATACCTCCCGATACTTCATTGTGTCCTCACTTGACTTCTTCATCTCCACCAAATGGAAAGCCAGAGTGACCTCAAAGATTACTGCGTCGAAACTGAGGATACCTTTTCTTCCAGCCTTGGTGCCTTCGAATTTCATCAGTCCAGCATCCTTCTTCTTAACCTTCAGCCTCAGGCGCTTGGCTATATCTTCAGCTTAGAGATTATAGTAGAAGCAGGTTTATTCACGGAGAACCGAACTTCCTTTCTTTGATCCACTCCCTCAAACGATCCTGACAAGTCAAATCCTACAGAATATGATATGATATAAAAAGCATTGAAGTTGCTAAGCCTTGAAGGTTCCTGCTTTGACTCTGTAATGGAATTTTCACCCTTGTCAGGGCCAAATAATGCATCCACATCAAGAGGCGGCGATTCTTTCACTTCTCTTATGATACATATAGTTCTGGACTCTACACCTTTCCGGAACCAAGAACTCTCCATAATCTTGGTCATTGAAATTCTTGTGTTTGGGTTCCGATCTAAGATCTTCAAAAGGAGTCGACCCATATCTGGGGCAAACCAGTTTTGGAAATTTGAATTCTCCCTTTTGAATCTTTCGGTACATCTCCATGAGATTAGAGTCATGAAAGGGAAGGTAACCAGCTAATAGAACAAACAAGATCATGCCGCATGACCAAACATCAGCTTTGGATCCATCATAACCCCTTCGATTGATCACTTCTGGAGCAACATAATCAGGGGTCCCGCAAGTTGTGTGGAGCATGATATTGCTAGTGCTAGTACCTAGAGGGGGTGAATAGGTATATAAACGATTTTTCTTGATAGACGCACAATACTTAGACAGTTAAGGAATTGCAACAAATAACAATCAATCGAAAGACTCAGTGAATGAAAGAGAGAATTAAACACGCGGTTTATAGTGGTTCGGCTTGATTCAAGCCTACGTCCACTCTTCTGCACTGACAGCCAATCGGCTGGATTCCACTATGAACAAAGAAATGTTACAGCGTTGATCTTCCTTGATTTCTGGGTGTAGATGAACTACCACACTCACTCAAGGTATCACCAAGTATAGACACTCTCTATGTATACAATTTCGCTCAGACTGTTCGACTAATAATCAAGGTGCTTCAGACTCTGGAATTTCTCTATCGATCACACTACCAAAACAACTAGAACGTCTTCCTTTTATACTCCTTTATGCCATCATACCCGTTGGCACTTACCAAAAGAATTCCTCCAATCTACCCGTTGGACGGAATCAATCAAGAAGATCATTCGAGCTATTAAAGGAATCGACGATAGCCCATCAATCATGTTCGCCCATACAATCAGGATCTAGGTTTCCATGAATAGAACCTTCCAAGAATACTTCGTCGATCATCGGATCTTCAATTGATCTAGATACGAATCAAAGAATCCGTTATATTTATCCAGCCAAAAGATCTTCTCCAGAGAATAAGATGAAATCCTTAATCATTTTCTTGATTTGGATTTCCTTCGACACCGAATCGATAGATGTCAATGAGAATAATTTTGAGTCTTAAGTCTTGAGTCTTGATTCTTAAGTCTTGAGTACTGAGTCTTGAGTTCTGAGTCTTGAGTACTGAGTCTAGTGATCAGAAAGTCTTCAAACAATCTGCAAATATCCAGACTAGATCGATAGAAATGTTTTGTCGCCTTCAAAATCTTCTAGAACGATTTCTCCAACAATCTCCCCCTTTTTGATGATGACAAAACTTTCCCGTAGATTTGAACAACCTTGACCCGCAAAAACATTTCTCAAGCAATATGGCTATCTCATAAAGATTAATAAAACAACCGGACTCGCATCCACGAAAATTGGTTAGACTTTCATGAGTAATACCATATAACAACACTCGATATAAATGCCAACAGTCAAGCATCACAATCCACAGCCAAATTCAGTCCATACTCAAGTTCACACAAGTCATACTCAAAACATACTTAAAAACTTAAAAACTCACAACCACAAAAACAAATTTAAAATCAAGGTTTAAAAAAAGTTGGTTGGTTCAAATTTCTTCTCCCCCTTTTTGTCATCAGTAAAAAGGTGAGAAAAGAGTCGAATGCCGTTTGGGAATGCGCACGATCTGGAAATCTCCCATGGACTGTACTATGCCTTCGAGCCTCTTCAAGTCTTCCCTTAATTTAGCTACCTCTTCTCCTTTGGCATTGGCTTGAAGCTGTAGAGCGAGGTCTTTCATTCTATCTTCCAGGGTAACTGAAGATGCCTGTCTAGCATTCTTGATGGTTTGAATCTCATAGTCCAGAGCATAGATTTGGCCCCGCATTTCCAGAAGAACATCAAGAATACGATGAAAATCTGCTGAATTGTCTGTCTGCATACTAGCATTTACTTTCTCAGATGGAGTGAATGGGAGTGAATGCAGACGATGGCGCTTCTGTATAACCTTGCAGATTTGATGATGTATCATGTTCTTCTTCAGGCAATTGAGAAGCCTGAAACTCTTCTGGAGCAGCATGAGGTGAGGATTTTTCTTGCTCCCCAACTCCCCCTGTCTCTAAGACATCAAAATCTTGCTCGCCAACTCCCCCTGTCTCTAAGACATCAAGATGGGAGGAGTGATGATCATGCTCTTCGAGTTTCCTTCTCTCAGTTCAGCAGCGAGACTTTTCTTTCTCTTCTTCTCCTTCTTCTTCAGCTTCTTTTTCTTTCTCTCTCTGTTCTTCTTCTTCTTCAGATTCTATCTCTTTCTCTCTCTGCTCTTCTTCTTCTTCATCTTCTTTCTCCTTTTCTCGCTCCTCTTCTTCTTCTCTTTGCTTCGACTGAAGTTCCGTTGATCGAGATACAGAACGTCTAGTCCTTACCAATGCAGGAATAGTAAGATCTTCCTCTTCTTCTTCATCCTCCAAGATGAGAGATCTTCTCTTTTTGGATGGAGCACCAATGGGCTCCTTCCCTTTTCTCTTTGATGCAGAAGAGAGTGGAGTTTTCACCTTGAACTTCGCCATTTCCTTGCTAAGTTCTTTCAGACGCATCTTCGTCAACATATTCAAACCTACCACCATTTTATCGCACGATCGAACACAGAGAGTGTGTGGCGGTTCAATATTCATGTGTCTTAAGATCTTGGTCACAAGATTTGGGTAAGGCAATTGTCCCTTGTTCTTCGACATTGCTCTGTACATATGGAAGAGAATAGTATGAGGGAGAGAGAAATTCTTCCCTAAGTTGATTGCATACATCAATTTTGCTTCCAAATTAGATACATCAGTCTTTGATGTAGACTTTGGCCTGATGCAATTGATCACAATTTTGTGCAGCACAATATTGATGGCACTCATCTTCGAGTAGGTAATTTTCGCCTCTATATCTCTGTTTTTGACAAGCTCCAGAGTAGCACGAGCAATCGAGACTTTGATTGGTTGATAACGTCCTCGTTCAACACCAATTATGTCCACTAGCATGTCCACATCTATTACATAGTCCTGATCTCGAACATTGAATGATATTCTATTCGCATCTAGAAAACTGAGATTCGAATAGAAGTATGCAGTCAAGTGTGCATAACCATCCGTGGTATCGGTGCAAAAGCGCTCAAGTTGAAGCGGTTGGAACTTTTCCTTAAGTTCACATTAAGCATCCAGAAATCAAAATCAACACTTCGGGGTTTATCACCCCTCGTTTTAACGATCGAAGAACGGGTTCTCCTGTTCCTTTGATTTAAACAACTCCATCTTCTTTCCCTTCACCTTTGCAGCAATGCCCATTCTCGGTTGAAAATCACTAAACATTTTATCATCTTCGTTCCCCTCAGTGGGATTGAATCCTGCAATACGAGGGTCACTTGGAATGTTCGCAAGTGCCTTTTCAGCCTTTCCTTTGGGAGCAATTCCCAATTCCTCCATTCGCTTCAAAAATTTGTACTCATTCCCATAATTCTTATCTCTAAGGAAACTATCTATATAATTCAGAGGAGAACCAGAAGCTTTCAACACCCGATAGAGCATGTAAATAAAAGAGGGTTTTTAAGCTCTCACAGGTTCAACGTCCTCTAGGATGACTTCCTCCTGATGATGACCCGCATCTTGTGGGGTAGATGGTGAGTGATGAGGTGGAGAAGGAAAAGGACTGTTGCTGTCCCGACAAATCATCTTCCTCGGTGAGATCGAAGTGCGTAGGTCCCTCCTTCATTCTCTGTGGACCCCGCTTGCGATCCTTGACGACTTTCTCGAAGAAGACATCTTTTCTTGTCAATGAAAGATTCCTTCACTCGCTTTCCCAAGAAAAATGACAACTTTTTCGAGTATGAATACGAATTAGAAAACAGGATTGAGAGAAGAATGCCTTTTAGGGTTTTGAGAATCGAGTAAAAAGAAAAAAACTGTGTATATATAACTCGGTTTTGAAAAGGAAAGATAAATCGATACGAAGGAGAGTGAACAGTCGTCTTTCTTTTAAAAATAATAACTGCCATTTTAAAAGAGATTATCCCTTTTGAAAAGGCATGTTTCCAATTTTTATTTACGGAAATTAAAGAAGGTATCAATCAATTATAACTGAATGAATGATCGTACCTTTTCGAGATAAAAATAACTTACAGTCTATACGATGAAGGTCTGAGTCTGAGAATTCAGAGTCTGAAGGTTAGAGTTTGATTGATAAGAAATGTAGATTCTTCGGACTTTAACCTCTTCAAGCTTCAAAATGTTGAGTCTCGGGTACGGATAAAATCGAATTGATTTTTCTCCAAAGATTTTGTGAATATATCCGCTAGTTGACTTTTCGAATCAACAAATTGAATTGAGATTTCTCCATTTTGAATATGATCTCTAATAAAATGATGTCGAATCTCTATATGCTTTGCTCTTGAATGAAGGATTGGATTTTTGGTGAGATTGATTGCGCTTATTTGGTGTTATCACATCGATTTACGTGCATGAGTCTTCAATCCCAAAGTCTTGTAGCTGTTGTTTTATCCATAGAATTTGCGAACAGCAGCTTCCAAGAGCTACATACTTTGCTTCTGTTGTAGAGAGAGCTACAGTGCTTTGTTTCCTTGAAAACCAAGACACTGTTCTACTTCCAAGCAACTGGCAGGTTCCTGAAGTACTCTTTCTATCAACTCTGCAACCGGCCAGATCAGCGTCTGAATATCCCAGAAGATTGAAGTCTCCCTCCTTAGGATACCATAGACCGGTGCTTGAAGACGAAGCAACGTATTTAATAACACGTTTTGCAGCCTTGAGATGAGATTCTCTAGGATCTGATTGAAACTTAGCACAAATGCAAACACTCAACAAAATGTCAGGTCTAGAGGCAGTAAGATAAAAAAGCGAACCGATGATGCTTCTGTACAGCTTTTGATCAACTTTCTTCCCTTCTTCATCTTTGTCTATTTTCAACGAACTTGACATTGGTATATCAGTCTTTTTGCAATTTTCTAATCCAAACCTTTTGACAAGATCATTAGCATATTTTTCTTGACAAATGAAAGTTCCTTCCTTCAATTGCTTTACTTGAAGACCAAGAAAGAATGTTAATTCTCCTATCATACTCATTTCAAATTCATCCTGCATAGACTTTGAAAATTTCTTGCACAAACTTTCATTAGGGGATCCAAATATGATATCATCCACATATATTTGAACAAGTAAAAAACTTTTGTTTTCCTTTTTAATAAATAAAGTAGTATCAACTTTACCTTTGGCAAAACCATTCTTTAATAAGAACTTACTTAGTCTGTCGTACCAAGCTCGAGGTGCTGCTTTAAACCATACGAGCCTTTTTTCAGTCGAAGCGAGTCCGGCTTCTTTGGGTCTTCAAACCACGGAGGTTGTTCCACGTAAACTTCCTCATTGATAAATCCATTTAGGAAAGCGCTTTTGACGTCCATTTGGAATAACCTGAAATTTTTATAACAAGCAAACGCAAGTAATAGACGAATAGCTTCTAACCTTGCCACGGGAGCGTAAGTCTCATCATAGTCTATTCCTTCTTCTTGCATATATCCTTTTGCCACGAGTCTTGCTTTGTTTCGTACGACTTTTCCTTTTTCATTCATCTTGTTTCGAACACCCATTTGGTTCCAATAACGGTTTTACCTTTTGGTTTAGATGTCGATCCCAAACGTCATTAATGTTGAACTGTCTCGAGCTCTTCTTGCATGGCTTCAATCCAGCTTTCATCGAGATAGAGCTTCTTCTATGCTTTTTGGTTCAATTTCGGAAATAAGAGCTACAGCACTAGACTCTTCACGCCTTTTGGATGCAGTGCGAATTCCTTCATTAATTTCTCCGATAATGAGATCTTTAGGATGATTTGGATTTATGCTTCCAGTTACTGGTTGATTTGACTGGTTGAAGATCTCTTTCTTTATCTCGAGTCTTCTCGAGTAGCTTGATCTTTGATCTTCCAGTCCGAGAAGCTTCTTGAGTTGTAATCTTTTGAGGGTGGAGCGGGTTCGGACTCTTCATCTTGAGTCATTTGGATTCATCTTGCGTAGAGTCTTGGAATTTGACATTCATTGACTCCTCCATGACCGGCTCTTCTTATTATAGACTCTGTAGGCTTTGCTTGATGTAGAATATCCAAGGAAGATGCCTTCATTTGATCTTTCTTCAAACTTACCAACTTGATCTTTTGCATTTTTCAATATAAAACATTTGCATCCGAATACATGAAAGTATGAAACAATAGGCTTCTTTCCTTTGAATAATTCATAAGGGGTTTTCTCGAATAGGTCTTAGAAAGACTCTATTGATTATATAGCATCTTTGTTGAAACTTCGGCCCAAAATCGTGAAGAAATTTTACTTTCAATTAACGAGTTCTAGCCATTTCTTGAAGAGATCGATTCTTCCTTTCCACAACTCCATTTTGCTGAGGAGTATATGGAGAGGAGAATACATGTTTAAATCAGAATCATCACAAAATTTTGTAAAATTTTGATTTTCAAATTCACCTCCATGATCTGTTCTTATACTTGATATAACACATCCAATTTCATTTTGAATCTTTTTAGTAAATTTTTCAAAATACGAGAATGTTTCGACTTACTTGCAAGAAAATGTACCCAAGTAAAACGGAGTAATCATCTACAATTACTAGGCAATATTTCTTACCTCCAATACTTTGGGTTACGGTTGGTCCGAAGAGATCCATATGCAGCGAGGCTTTGCGAAGTACATGATTAGTAGAGACATGATTTATTGGTTTGAATGAATTTCTTACTGTTTTCCCGAGAATGCATGGAGTGCATGGATTGGTCTTTTGATATGATAATTTTGGTAGTCCTCGAACAAGCTGTTTTGATGAGATTTTGGCCAATTGCTTCATGTTGACATGGCCGAGCTTTCTATGCCATAAGCTTGCTTCGTCTTGAATTGAGATTAAGCAATGCGATTCATTTGGTTTTACGTCTAGGAGGTAGATATTTCCATGTCTTCGACCTTTGAAAGGCGAGTAGAGTCTTTACTGATTCGAACATGTTCCTTCTTGGAAGAAAATCTTGAATCCGGTGTCACATAGTTGACTAATTTGAGAAGATTGTAATTGAGTCCTTCTACTAGAGAAACATTGTTTATTGTGAGATTTCCAATTTTGACAGTTCCAAATCCCACAATATTTCCTTTGATGTTTCCTCCAAATGAAACTTTTCCTCCATTCACTTGAATAAGCTTTATGAAGCAATTTGAGTCTCTGTCATGTGTCTTGAACATCCATTTGTCAAGATACCATTTTACCTTTTTCTTGACGGAGACCGCATTCAAAAGGAGTCTCAAACTTTCTTTGGTACCCAAATTTTCTTAGGTCCTTTGGTGTTAGCAGAATAAACATTATAAGGCCAAGCTTTCTTAACAGGCTTCCAAATCATAGGACACTCTTTTTCAAAGTGATCCTTCTTTGTTACACTTTGAACATCTTAGAGCATTTCGACCTCTGATTTTACAAAAACTTTCTTGAAATGATTTTTGTAAGCCTCTTTCGATGGTCTTTTCTTAATTCTTTCTTTTACTTTAGGAAAATCAATCAAGGGAATTGTTTTATTTGTCATACCTAGACCAGACTTATTGAAGTAAGGTCTTTGAACTAAAAGAACTTTTTCAAGTTTTTTAGATCCTATAGAAAATTTCCTTGAAATATTTGATAAGTCAGTTTTTAGAAAAGTATTTTCTTTTAAGAGATTATCTTCTTTTTCTTTAAGAGTCGAAACATTCAAATCTAAACTTTTGATTCTTTCTTCTAAAATGTTTTCTTTTTGTTTTAAAGCTAAGTTTTCCTTTTTAGTTCGGAAACTCTTTTGAGAGAAGTCTTAAGACTAAAACAAAGTTCATCAATATAATTAGAGACTTTGACAGAATTTTAAAATCACTTACCTCAAATTCACTTTCGAGTCGATCCAGAATCTGAGTCCGAGTCGATTGTGCCATCGACACGAGATTGGCATATTCATCATCACTTTCTTCACACTCGGTATCACTCCAAGTTTCGGCTTTGAGTGCTTTTCGAAACTTTTCAGCTTTTCCTTTCTTCTTCTTCGAAGAGGACGGGTTGGGTCTTATGTGTCCCTTTTTCTTGCATTCGAAACAGACTACATCTTTGTTCGGTTCCTCATCATCAACAGACTTGGATTGCTGTCTTTGAAAACTTTGTTTCTTGGAGTTGAACCTTCTTCCTTTCCTATTCAGTTTTCTGAATCTTCTTATCATAAGAGCAAGCTCCTCATCGTCCGAGATCATCTTGAGAATCTGCATCATCGGAATCATCATTTGATTTTAATGCAATGGATTTCTTACCTCTTGGATCTTCGTCTTCATTAATTCGTTCCACTTCATAAGATTGAAGAGTTCCAATCAGCTCATCGACGAGATAGTGGCATAATTCTTTGCGTCTCTCTTATTGAAGTCTTTATATGATTCCAATCCTTAGAGAGTCCACGCAGTAGCTTGTTCACTTTCATGGGATCGTGATTTTTGTCCTTGATTCTCAAGACCATTGACAATATCGTAAAACGACTAAACATGTCGGTTATAGGTTCTCTGGTTTCATTTTGAAGGATTCATATTGACCAAGGAGAATGTTGATTCCGGTCTCCTTCACTCGATCTGTTCCTTCATAGGTGATGTGTAATCGTCCCATACTTCTTTTTTTGCTGTAACACAAGAAGATATTCTGTTATATTCGGTTGGTGACAAAGCACAATATAAAGAGTAAATTGCTTTTGCATCGAGTGCTTGTCTCTTATTTATTTCTTCCTGAGTCATTCCACTGGTCTCAATTGTTTCTTTTCCTCTTTCAGAGACTGGTGCAGCAGTAGGAGTGATCCCTTTTTCCACAACGTCCCATTCCGAGAGGATCCTTTGATCGTAGAAAGGCTTTCATCTTGTTCTTCCGGATGTTGTAATCCTTTCCATCAAAGTAGGGAGGTCTGCAGTATTGCTTTGCCCTTCCATCAGCCCTGGTGCCGAGCATACTAGCCATGGATCTTTTACTCTGAAGTAAAATACTTCAAATAAAGTAAGAACACGAGCTCTGATACCAATTGATATTGCTAGTGCTAGTACCTAGAGGGGGTGAATAGGTATATAAACGATTTTTCTTGATAGACGCACAATACTTAGACAGGTTAAGGAATTGCAACAAATAACAATCAATCGAAAGACTCGGTGAATGAAAGAGAGAATTAAACACGCGGTTTATAGTGGTTCGGCTTGATTCAAGCCTACGTCCACTCTTCTGCACTGACAACCAATCGGCTGGATTCCACTATGAACAAAGAGATGTTACGGCGTTGATCTTCCTTGATTTAAGGTGTAGATGAACTACCACACTCACTCAAGGTATCACCAAGTATAGACACTCTCTTGTGTGTATACAATTTCGCTCGGGCTGTATCGACTAATAATCAAGGTGCTTGAGACACGGAATTTCTCTATCGATCACACTACCAAAACAACTAGAACGTCTTCCTTTTATACTCCTTTATGCCATCATACCCGTTGGCACTTACCAAAGGAATTCCTCCAATCTACCCGTTGGACGGAATCAATCAAGAAGATCATTCGAGCTATTAAAGGAATCGACGATAGCCCATCAATCTGTTCGCCCATAAAATCGGGATCCGGTTTCCATGAATAGAACCTTCCAAGAATACTTCGTCGATCATCGGATCTTCAATTGATCTAGATACGAATCAAAGAATCCGTTATATTTATCCAGCCAAAAGATCTTCTCCAGAGAATAAGATGAAAATCCTTAATCATTTTCTTCAGATTTGGATTTCCTTCGACACTGAATCAGATAGACTGTCAATGAGAATAATTTTGAGTCTTAAGTCTTGAGTCTTGATTCTTAAGTCTTGAGTATTGAGTCTTGAGTTCTGAGTCTTGAGTGCGAGTCCGGTGATCGAAAGTCTTCGGACAATCGTAAATATCCAGGACTGGGGCGATAGAAACGTTTTGTCGGTTTCAAAATCTTCAGAACGATTTCTCCAACAGAGCAACCCATCTAGACGCTTTGATTCAGCAAGGCGCTCAACCCAAAGTCGGAAACCTTCAAGTTCCCATTCTCATTTAAGAGCAGATTCTCTGGTTTCAAGTCACGGTGACAAACACCCTGGCTGTGACAATAATCGACAGCAGCACTCAGCTGTTGAAAGTATCTCCACGCAACGTCCTCCTTCAGTTTCCCTTTGGCTACCTTGTTGAATAGCTCACTGCCTTTAGCATATTGCATGACAAAGTAAATCTTGGTCTTGGTGGCCATGACTTCGTAAAGCTCCACCACATGCGGGTGCCTAATAAGTCTCATGACCGAAATCTCTCGTTTAATCTGATCAATCATTCCAACTGTCAAAACCATCTCTTTGTCGATCATCTCGATGGCAACGCTCATGCCTGTGCTGATATTCCTCGCATAATGAACCTTGGCAAACGTCCCTTGCCCAAGTGATCTTCCCAATTCATATCGGCACATCAGAACACCCCCTCTGTTCTCCATTTCAACTGAGAACTTCACTTTATGAAAACTTTGTACAATATAACCAACTACTGATATGTGCAGAAATTAGAAGAAAATCAGAAATGCTCAACCATCTTCACAGACATCATACTTCAATATAGCATACTCTCAAGTTACACTTTGTAGAGGGCATGTGAGAAACTATGATGATTGATTTATCAACTAACTCCCCCACCCCATCCAAGATAATCAAGGGCTCCCCACATTGAGCTAAGGCCCCATCAACCTTCAGAAAAGGATTATCAACTTTCAAGCACATCTTTTAGCATTCCCAGGTTGTAGTGATTTCGTAGAGAGTACTGCAGAAGGGAAGTACTCCGCAAAATTGAGTGTCCGAGGGGACAGTGGAGAGCCAAAACTAAGCTTCACTCTGCTGCAAAATGCTAGAAATATATCCCGCCACAGAAAAAGGTAGAAGAGGATACAGTCGTTGACTAACGTGACGTTGAAAGAGTGCATGACTCTTGACTGTAAATAGCTTGAACGCCAATTAAGCAACCCAATACACATGAGATATGCACCATCCAAGGCCTGCAACCACTACTGAACCAAGAATCAAGCGAAGCAGTTTACAACAATTCAGATTAAGAACTTAAAAAAAGGCAAGCGGATATAAATTAAGAGAGAATATGGCATATTTCTTGAAGAACGCAGGACACTACAACATGAGAGCAGTACAAAATATTAGCCATGACATTGATCCTAATCTCCTAGACAATTCAAAAGTTACAATAGTGCCCAATATCCATTGCATTCACAGAGTTGTCTCTTGAACACCGACAAGTTACAAAAGACGGCTCAAAAACAATTAATAGACCAAATTCAGTGTCGAACAGAAAGATGCCTAAAAAGAACTTCAATTCAATTCAAAAGAGGGGGAAAATTTTTCAACCTTTCCCCAGCAAAGAAAGATCTTCGAATCTGGAACAACCAGATATACACCGAGCATAAACCAGTAATGTGCCAGCTAAATTGCCAAACCCACATCGGACACGCGAAAAATCGAACAAAAACGCAATACCCAGAAACCAAAACCTATAAAAAAGTACGAAATTTCTGAACACCCAAGAAATTTTCTATGAGCAAAAACACATTACCCAGAAACCAAAACCTATAAAAAAGTACGAAATTCCTGAACACCCAAGAAATTTTCCATCCGGCGGCGGACCACCGCCCTCGTCGGCGTCGATCTCCCTCCCGGCGGCTCCGATCCCCCAGATTCGATCGAGTCTTTTCTCTCTCTTGGTTTGGATTGTGTGGGGGCTTTTGCTGGTTTTTCGATGCGATAATTCCAGTGAAGTTTTGATTTTTCCCTCGTGCCTTTGCCACGTGCACACGACAGTCATCCGGGGCGCCGCGCGAATTGAACACTCGCAAAGCAAAACACGACAGTCAGCAGACCAGAGTAAAGCATGTTGGGTTCTCCCGCCGCCCCCACCTCCTCCTCCGCCGCCGCCGCCGCCGCTTCCGCTTTCCGAAGCTCTCTGCTTCACTCCACCACCGCTCATCGCACCAGAACTTGCCCTTCCACCTCTCACCCGGTAGAAATTCCGGCGCAATTCGTTAATCTCATAAATATTTTGTTTTCTTTTCGTTTTGTCCTTCTCTTTTTGTGTGGCTTTCAGTCTCAGCACTCGACTCTATCTGCTTTCTCTCCGTCTTGCCTCATGGGGGTCGCAGGTACCTGTGGCGTGTGTTCGACTTCAGTCGATTTCGTCGTCGCGCGCCGCTCCTCCGATCAAAGCCATGGCTGCCGAGGCTGAGATTCTGTCCGCGCCCGACAAGGAGCTGCGCCATTCTGCTCCTCGTACCCTTCTTTTCTCTCGCGTCTTTAACTTCTTCGTGGATCTTATCATTCCAGATTATGAAGAGGGCTGCTTCAGCGTCGTCGTTCTTTATTCCTGGGCGTGCGCCCTTTTGTAAATGCAAAAAAATCTGATTTTTTGTTTTTCCTTTCTTCAATGTTCAGGGAGCAAGCAGGCATTGATATCTTTGTCTGATAAAACTGATTTGGCTTTTCTTGGAAAGGGCCTCCAGGAATTGGGGTGAGGACTTTACTTTGCACACTTCTATTGTGTGCGTGTGCGTTTGCATGTGCGTGATGTAGCATAGGTGCTGAAGCCTCACTGTTTTTGTTGGATTTTAGGCATGCCTCATTGCTTGCGGATAGTATTTTTATACAGGGGTGTGCATGGAATAAGTACTTGTCAGGTCAGCACATTCAAGTGTTCATGTTGTCTTAACCCATTAAACACGTAGGTATACTGTTGTCTCAACTGGAGGAACTGCATCTGCTCTGGAAAATGCTGGGTTGTCTGTCAGCAAAGTGGAACAGCTTACTTGCTTCCCTGAGATGGTTTGTTTCTTTGTCCCTTACTTCAATTGTTTATTCTTTTCTTTCTTTAGTTGCCTTGTCTTAGGAGGTTGATTGTAACGAGTGATGATGACAGTCGAGATTGGCACTGCACTGATGCCATGCAACTTGAAATCCATCATGGCTTCAAGTGGTTTATCTGAGATCTTCACAGCTTTTGCTAACATTATCATGCTACATCTATTCCTAACAATGGTGGTATAAATCGGATACCTTAACCACATCAGACAGCTCAAGACTTTCCAGCTCATGACAAAGAAATCAATTTCAAGTCATTAATGCTCATCAAAGATTTTCAAGAGTTCCTCTACTGAGACAGTATTTTCTGGATTTTAAAGATAGTGCATTCCAAGTATTTGTCAAGGTTGTCTCTTTGTGAGTGGTTGTGATATCTCTGTCCTTTGAGACATTTGACAGAGGATTTCTCTCTTTAACATTCAATATGATAATTTCATCTTTTTTCTCTGCAACCAGGCGCACACCACATATAGAAGATTCTTCTTTTGGCAAAACAATTTAGATTTTAACTTGGGATTTTTACATTACTCTATTTAACAGCTGGATGGTCGTGTAAAGACCTTGCATCCTCATATTCATGGAGGAATCCTTGCTAGGAGAGATCAACAGCATCACATGGAGGCTCTTGATAAGCATGGAATTGGTGAGTTGTCTTGTAGGTTTATGCAATCTGCATTTAAGGTGTCCACAGAAAATTCATATACTTGTACATGCTAATGTTTGTACTAACATTCTGACAGTTTTTCAACTTGGAAATTCTGAGTACAAACAAATAATGTTCTTGGTATAATTTTACTGTACTAAATGCAAGATGGAACTTGTGCAGGTACTTTTGATGTAGTGGTGGTTAATTTGTATCCTTTCTATGACAAAGTTACCTCTGCAGCTGATATTGAATTTGAAGATGGAATTGAGAATGTTGATATTGGTGGTCCTGCCATGATCAGAGCTGCTGCAAAGGTTCTTCACTATTTTATGTTCATGTTCATTGTTATTGGAGCATGCACTTGTTTATGTTTCATTTTTGCCTCATTGCATATCAGTTTGGACATCTGCGGGAATATATGATTGTATTGGTGTCTTTGGTCACATTGGGCTTGCTGATATCATGCAAACTTTGCTACAATGGCACTGTTTACTGAGACATGTAATTGATTGAGAGCATGGTAACTTTTACATTGAGATTGTGTCACCGGACTCTCTTCTTACTATTTGGGGAATGATTTCTCTTGTGCTTTTTTGCTAAAACAACAATTTCTCTTGTGATGCTTGTTGAATAATATACTATAATAGGTATGCCTAATATTTTGCACTTCTTTTGAAGAGTTGTTGCTGGCTTTGCCCCTCTAAATATCAATATGCATGTAGTAGATTTTTCTGTAGTTTTTGCATCGAGTACCATTATATATGCTCATAATCTGAATTGATGTCGACATTTGTCTCCTAACAGAATCATAAGGATGTCCTTGTTGTGGTTGATTCACATGACTACCCTGCACTGTTGGAGTTCCTAAAGAGTAATGGAGATGATCAACAGTTCCGTAGAAAACTTGCTTGGAAGGCCTTTCAACATGTTGCTTCCTATGATTCTGCAGTGTCAGAGTGGCTTTGGAGACAAACAACTGAAGGTATTCATCTGGTTCGTGTTCTCAATTGATGTCATAGCCGCTAGGGCAATTCAAAATGCATGTAGGTTGAAACACGTGCAAATGAGGGGCTTTTTTAGAGACTTGGTTTGGATGCATCCTTTAGTTTGCTTTCCTTGGAGATTGGTAATTTTAGTGGTTGTGTTACCCTGTTAGTTTTCAACTGATTTATGTAGAGGTTGACAACTCCTTTTTGATAGAGAAATTCCCTCCCAGCTTAACAGTCCCTCTATCTCTGAAAAGTTCTCTTCGTTATGGTGAAAATCCCCACCAAAAGGCTGCATTTTATGTGGACAAGAGTTTTGCTGAGGTTAATGGAGGTGGTATTGCGACTGCAATCCAACATCATGGAAAGGTGAGTCCCCAATTGTTATATGTTTAAATCCAAATCAATCTTTTGTGGATGTTGATATTGAAGTGGATTCAGAAATTATCTAGCTTTTAAAATTTTATGAGATAGAGGAGGCAATTTCTAAAAATGGATCTTGTTAGAGAATTAAATTAACAGACCGTGTCTTCTTCCAATAGCTGAAGCTTTTTGACAAATTGACAAAGGCCTTATGAAATCAATATGGTATCAGCGCAAGAGGTCCTCATTTCGAATCTCTGGGGCACTTTATTTATCTTTCAACCTTTAATTTTGGTAAAATGCTAGCCTGTGTGTGATGACAACAATAGAGCATTTAAATACCAAACTACTCCATCTAACAGGGTAGCTCAAACTTTTGGTTTGGTTGGCAGTGTGACAAATTCTACAAATCATTCTCAAGGAGCATCTAGTTTCTTTTCTTTTCCAGTTCAACTATCTGTATATTTGAATGTGCAGATTGTTAAGTTATAATAAAGCACTAATATTTATTCAGTTATAATAAAACGCTAATGTGTTCTTCAAAGGAGATCAGCGCTTCAGGGGACTAATTAGCTTCCTCTTTTACTGTTCAATCATGTGTTTTTGAGATGAGATTCGATGCTCTTTAGAAGTGTAATTGCAGGAGTCATTTGTTACACAAATTTCTTTTTCTTGATCAACATATCATGATAACAATGGCTGATCTATCTCTCATTTGTTGTGAATTATATACTGATGCTGCAGGAAATGTCGTATAATAACTATCTGGATGCTGATGCTGCATGGAATTGTGTATCCGAGTTTAGCGACCCTACATGTGTTGTTGTGAAGCATACAAATCCTTGTGGGGTGGCTTCCCGCGGTGATATTCTTGAAGCATACAGATTAGCCGTCAAAGCAGATCCTGTCAGTGCATTTGGTGGTATAGTGGCCTTCAATGTAGAAATTGATGAGGTAATTTCTTATTTTATCATGTAAGTGAAACAAGAATTCTAATTTCCTTGTATTGTAGATTCACTGAATCCTAATATAACAAACTGAAAGAGACTTGTCATTTTTCATCCATGTAGTTCCAGAGTGGAAGCCCATTCTTGAGTCAACTAGTTTGAGCTAAGAACTAGGGCAAATGTGAGGCCTATGGTCACATTCCTTACCATATGAAAATTTGTTGATAAATATAAAGGAGAATATGAGTAAACATAAAACCTTGTTCAGCACAGGCAACCCTCCAAAATGAAACAAAAATAGTGGTGTAGGTGCAGGTCTTTTGTTGTTGATTCAGGATTATAGTATTTCACTTGCTAATATTGATCAAGTTGAACATCAACACTATCTTGCAATGTACTACTGTGCATATAGAACTTGGCTAGGGAAATCCGGGAGTTCAGAAGCCCGACAGATGGTGAAACTCGGATGTTCTATGAGATTGTGGTGGCACCAAAGTACTCAAAGAAGGGGCTAGAGGTTCTCCGTGGGAAGTCAAAAACATTGAGGATCCTTGAAGCGAAGGAGAACAAAAAAGGGAAGCTTTCACTGAGACAGGTCGGTGGGGGATGGCTGGCTCAGGATTCCGATGATTTAACTCCTGCAGACATCCAATTCAATGCAGTCTCAGGGACAACTCCACAAGAGAGTGAACTTGAAGATGCAAAGTTTGCATGGCTCTGTGTTAAGCATGTCAAGAGCAATGCCATCGTCATAGCGAAGGTGTTTTTGTCATGCCACTTTGTTTTATTTCTCTTTTGCTTGCAAGTTGACGGGAGAGCTGAATACTGTTTTGTTGACTGTGGCCAGAACAAGTGCATGTTGGGCATGGGAAGCGGACAACCAAACCGTTTGGAGAGTTTGAGGATAGCTATGAGGAAATCAGGAGAGGAGGTCAAGGGGGCAGCTTTGGCGAGTGATGCATTCTTCCCATTTGGTAAAAATCAAGTTAATTTTTCTTATATTACTTGTGATGGTGATGGAATTGCCCACAATTATCAGTGGGAAAACCATTGCTGGCTTTAATGGTGTGGCCGATTATGCTGCTGGTGGGACAATTGTTAATGTTATGTACTTCTCTCATCCATAAATGGTTATGTGATCAGGGATACATTTCAGAAAATGACATATGGAAGTCAATACCTAAAAACTGTGATTCAAATGCTTTGTGCTAAAGTCTCGCATCTAATGTCAAGGTGGATTTACTAAGCTGAATGTCTGTTATCCGTCCATGATGGGTCTTTGTTCTCCTGTTTATGTGCAGCTTGGAACGATGCAGTAGAAGAAGCTTGTCAGAGTGGGATTGCTGTCATTGCAGAACCTGGCGGAAGCATTAGAGATCAGGATGCCATAGAATGTTGTAACAAGTATGGCGTCTCGCTTGTTTTCACTAATGTAAGGCACTTCAGACATTGATCCTGCACTTGACCTCCTCCCGCTCCAAAATCTCAAGGAAATTTTGTGGAAAGAAATCCTGGTGATTTTGTTCTTCGCTATACCGCGAGCAATGGGTGAATGTGTTCAGTACTAAAGATGATCTGTATGTGAGTTTTGCAGTCACTCGCTTGATTTGTGCGATTGCTTTTGGGTCTGTGTTAGAGTCGCCAAAATGAGCGCTCACAGACTTCGTCACCGTTTTTAACATTTTGTGTTTTGAACATGTATCTTAGCTTGAGGAACTAGGATTTGCAATGGTTCATAAACATGAGCATTGTCGCTGAGACAATCAATAAAGAGAAGGTTTTGAAAGCTGGAAGAATTGATCAGATTGAGCGAGAGATTTCGGTCATGAGACTAATTAGGCACCCGCATGTGGCGGAGCTTTACGAGCTCATGGTCACTAAGGCCTAGATTTACGTCGTCATGGAAAATGCTAAAGGCCGCCAGCTATTCAACAAGGTAACCAGAGGAAAACTGAAGGAGGCCGTAGCCCGGAGACACTTTCGACAGCTGATTGCTGCTGTCGATTGTCACAGCCGAGGCATCTGTTGCCACGCCTTGAAACCGGAGAATCTGCTCTCGGATGAGAATGGGAAATTTGAAAGGTTTCGGACTTTCGATGGAGCGTGCTCGCCATATCAAAAAGCGTCAAGATGGGTTGCTCCACAACTTCCAGGACTCCAATGTTGCTACGGCAGTGATCGATCCAAAGGGCTGTGATGGATCCAAGGCTGATGTTTGGGCATGCGGCGTGATCTTGTCTGGTCTATTTGCTGGTTACCTCCCCTTTCATGATTCTAAAACCTCATGGAGATGTATGGAAAGATTGGAAAAGGGAGAACTCCAAATTCCCAAACTTGTTCGGCCCAGACGGGCGTCGACTCCTTTCGAAGATCTTCGATCCGAAACCAAACACTGAGAATTTCAATGACCAAGATCCTTTAAAAGCTTCATGTATTCATTGATCTTTACACCACAAAAAAAGGGACAAATAACATGAGGTATAGCTAAGTTTACACTTACATATTCTCATCAGTCATCCCAAAAAAAAAAATGTTGAATCACTCGCTATTGAAAAGAAAATAGAAACGCTCATTTTCAATTTGGTTTTATGTACTTCATTTTACGTTTGAATCAAGCTTCAAGAACCTTGTCACGCCCACGAATGCTGTTTTCATTCCCATTTGATGCCTCATTCCGCGGATTATATTGCCCCACGTCTCTCCAAATCTTGTATCTCCCCAAGATTTTCCGGCCCCAGTCTCCGACATGCAAGACAATGTACATTCCGATGCCACTGATCATGCCATAGGCTATGGAGTACGTCAAGGGCATGAGGATAATCGTGGCGAACGCCAGATTCGTTTGCCTCATGTCCTCCCATTTGATCTCCACCACCGACCTCATATCAGCAGCCCCACCAGGGTCAGTGGCGGCCCACCGCCCATGCCGGGATCAAGGCGAGCAACAGCGTGAAGAAGGCCAGGAAGAAGTAACCTGCCACGGTTATTGCCGTTAGCCTGGTCCGGCAGCCTTCCTTGATCCCCGTCGATGATTCAATGAACATCGTCACAGGGTGATGTCCTGAGCAGCAACCCTACTATGATCGACGATGCATCGGACATGAAAGCAAAGTATTGGCCCTCGAAGTCGCCATTTGCATCTGTGAAACCAGCGAATTTGGCCATCAAGTACAGTGTCCCCGTGGAACGTCACTAGTCTCCCAGAAACTGGCTTTGTCGATGTCCTTGAAGCTCAGAGCTCCGGCCGTGGTCTTGATCGAGTGAACGTCCATAATCTTCCTGAAGTACTGGTAGTGCAACTTCCCTTGCTCCGTGTCTGGGAACACCGTGACGGTGATGTTCTGGAGCCACGAGACGACCGTGACGAAGACGATGCTGTATATCATCGCCCCTTTGACGTTATTCACCAGGCAATATGCGATTATTATGAACCCTACTATGCCAGGCCATAAGTTTAGGCTTGCCATGCGATAACCCAAGCGCATTATGATGTCACCTAATACAGATAATTACTTAGTGAGCCCACGTAATTCGTTGTTAAGCTGTTTAGGAAAGGCAAGTCATCTTAATTTGTCTTAAAGATAATGATATGTCGTCCTGAAAAATTGATGGTAAGTTAAGATGTACTTTTCACAGTGATGAAATAATATATGTAAGGTATGCAAAATTCATCTCCATGTACGTAAATCATCTTGTACTTTTTCATGAAATTTATGGATATGTGATTCACCGAATCGTTCGGCAAAATGGATATCTCATTTGAAACAGTGCCTTGAGGCACCAAGCCCCCGTGCCATTGGCCAACATCACGACGGGGACTAGAGCCACTTTAGAAGATCTGGGGCGGCCTCCAAGCGTGATTACAGTCGAAGGACTGTAGCCGATGAGCCCGATTCCTCGATTGTTTTGTAACCCGACAAATGCGAGAAACAAGCCGATACCTGCCGTTGAGGGAACCCAGATGGTCTTTGGGACCAGCTGCGCGAGTTTCGCTCGTAATCCGACCGCTGACGATAGAAGAAAGATCAAAGCCTTCGATGAATATGGCCGCGAGGGCGCTTTTAGAACAAGGTACTTTACCAGACCCGTGGAACCCAACCACGGTGTAAGCGAAGTAAGCTTTTGTCCACATGCCGGGAGCCAAGCCTGAGGGGAGATTGGCCAATTTTCCCATCACGTTTAGCTTTATAGGGGATGGTAGCACCTAAAAAGTTCGAGAAATCAAGAATAATCCTCTGCTAAAGTCAGAAAAGAAAAAGAGCCACTCTTTATTACGCAGCATCATCTACAAGACATGGACTAGCTTTTAGAACAAGGAAAAAAACAAAGACAGGATCGAATTCAGGGCAAATGCTTGCCTCGACTCGGATCCGCGACCGATCATGTCAATCACGATCGTTGGCATAGGTCCCACAAAATCCAACGACTGTGATCGCCGCGGCGAGGATTTTCTCAAACGTTAGACCCTCAGTGATCTGCTGAAAGCCTTGGAATACTGGAAGTGGGGAATCCTGGCGTCCGCTTCCTCTGCCGCTGCTGCTGCTTCTGCCGCTACATTGTTGTTCCCTGATTTCTTCTTACCCAGAATGGGCCTGAACAGCTTCTTGAACACTCGTCGGAAGCTTGACGGGCGTCGCTCGGCAGCTACCGCCGTGCCACCGTGGGCCGAACTGCGGTCCGCCCTCGATGGTACATGGCGGGGGGCCGGGGCGAGGCTCGGGTCGGAGAGGCTCCTCCCCAGCATGGCCTGGTTCAGCTGGACCTCGAAGGAGATCCGCTCGAACCGGTCCAGCAGGGTGCTCTGCTCGTCCCCGAACCGCTTCAGGACCGCGTTGATCTCGTCCACCGCCTTGGCCTGCTTGGCGTCCTGCGGCTGCTGCAACCATTTCTTCATCTTCATCGTGCGGGGCGGTCGTCGGAGGAGGAGCTTGGGGGAAAACGGACTGATGATCTTCAAGGAAATGGAGGGGGTTGCTTTGGTTACGTTAAAGGGCTAAAGGTAACGATTTAAAGGGACGAACAGTGGTGCCGGAGATCTCGGATTTAGTTCCTTGTCCATGGAAGCGAGAAAGGTATCTCAAAAGAAGAACATCAGCGACGGGAAAGACGGGGGGCAGTTGTATGGTCGCCAAAAGTGATAATTGGTAATAAATACGCAAGCTACAAAGCTTCGTAGGATTTGTTCGGGTGGGAAAACAGGAGAAGACAGGTTTACATAATTGGTTATGATTAATTGGGAAACTTGGCTGTCAGCTCATGAAATCGAGAAACTTCATGTTTACTAGGAAGCTAATTAATTTCTGACACGAATTCCGGGCGATGCAACTTGACTACTATGGTGGAAAAGAGTATCGCTGTGTATTATGATTTTATCCCCCGACATAAGTAAGACAAGGACAAAGAGGTGTTAATTTGAAGTTGAAAAGGCATCGAAATCCGGTTATCCCAATATCAAAGGACAGAAAGACTGAGGTGCTCTTTATCAATCAAGGAAATTGGGGTCCCACAATCACTATTGAGAAAATATTAGATAAGTCTATTTTATCGTGTCAGTGATAAGCCACTCTAATCGGTATTTACCACGTCTCGTAGGAGGGTCACTTGTCAAACTCTTATCTCGCTTTGCACTTTGCATTTTTCTTCTTCTTCCATTTTCCTCTTGGCCACGACCTGTGTAGCCATGCCTACAAAGCCCTCACCATCAATCGCGACATCCTCGCACTAGTCTTGCCCAACCGTGAATTGGATTTTCTACTTTCTTGTGGAGTTAAGAGAGGGATAATCTTGAGTTTCTTCCTATTGGGGTTTTGTTTGTTCAGGTTCTAAATTTATGAAAAATTTTGATTATTAGCTTTGGGTTTCATATGGTTTTGGATTTAAAAGGGACATACGTCTGATATGACATAGTACGGGGTCCCCATCATGCCCTCCATAGTCGCCTTACCCTTGCTGCCAAGTAAAGATAAGTATGATTTCAGAGTAAAACAAAAAATCTAAAAATGGAATCGATGGGAACCAGTCTAGTTCTAAGTTCCAAAAATTAAGAAACTCATTCTGACAAGGTTAATTTTAGGTGGAACTTGAAACTAAGAACAAGTCTTTTTGTTTTTCTTATTTTATGTCTTCGCTCAATCTTACAACATTCCATGGTATCTAATATCAAGTGTGTTATCTGAAACAACTAGTTCAAGCTTTCATTTTTAGTGATATTCAAGATTGAGACTTTTGATTTGTTAATATTTTATAATTTTCATGTATCTAAGTATGAGTTATGATCAGTAGATTATAATAAATGATGGTCATGATTTACCGCAATTGTGCAATTAAGCATACAAGTGAGACTTGAATAGACTCTGGAACCTATGATAGGATAGGTTTTCAATTTATGAGTATGTGAGGTAGATTTCAAGTTCCAAAAATTAGAAAGCCTATTCCGATGGATAGGTTATAGTTTCCAAGTAGAACCTTAAACTCAAAACTTGAAACCATTTATCCTTACTACTAAGCCAGATCATCAACCCGGTGAGCTTCACGGTGTTGCACCAGTTGAGTAGGACACTATCGGGCTTCACGTCACGATGGACAACTCGAAGGCGATGGTAGCGCGCTTATTTGATAGAATGGCACATCTCGGCATGGAGAGGGGGCGATAGGCGACAAGGTCAAAGAGGGTGCGACGGTCGCAGAGCTTAAGGACAAGGGAGAGGTAGAGTCCAGGGAGTCGAAGGCGTCGACGATGTCGATGATATGTGGGTTGGGAAGGCGAAGAAGTCGTGAGGTCTGCTGTGGGTCTTTTGGCCATGATTAGTGCAAGGTGCAAGAGAGAGAGACAAGAGACCGACCATTGAGCCTCACCTATGCATGGAGCGATTTCTGAATGGTGTGGCTTAAGACTAACATGAAAAGACAAGTTTACTCAATATTTTCTCACATCAACCCAAGATCATGTCCTTACCGTTTCATTGTGGTTCCTCACCATCTGAATGAAGCCTGAAAGAGTAGGGATTTTTCACATTTTACAATGGGCAGGAGTGCCAATTTTCAATCCAAACAAAAAGAAAAAGGGCTTTGTTAATTTAAATTTGGGAAATTGACACAAATAGCCGATCCATAAACTTTTAATTTGTTTAATGTAATCCTTAAATTTTAACCCAATGTGCAATGTGGTCCTTGAACTTTGATCCAATGTGTATGTGATCTCTAACAATATTAAACATTTTCATAAGGTTCAAAGCTGGATTGAATATGTACCAAAATTTCAGGGATTACATTAAACAAATTAAAAATTCAATGACCAAATTGCATATTAGACCAAAGTTTATGGACTGTTTGTTATCATTATAAATTTAATGAAAAACTATTTGATTTTTGAAAACTTTGACACAAGAATAGTTAGTATACCGAAAATTGCAATAATCTCATTTTGTGACACGTTTTATCAAACATCTTTTCGATTCATATTCTCTATAAAGGATCGAAAATACCCGACCTCCCTTCCCTCGATTGCCTCGGTTTGTTAGATGCTTATTGGAATCACATTTACAATAAAAGAATGCCTTTGTTTCACGGAAAATATTTTCCACATTTTCCAGCATTTGGTTCGCTTAAAAAAATGAGTCAACGGAAAATGTTTTCTTTATTAATGGAAAAATACTTTCCTATCAAAGCTTAAATTCAAAAAAATCCATTTGAAAGAACCAGAAAATGTTTTTCCAAATATTTTCCTAGTTATTGGATCCTTGGTTGATGGAACTTTTATTCTTATAAAATAACATTTTTAAAAAATAGATTTTTAATTATCTTTTATTTTAAATTCGAATTTTTATTATTATAAGAAGATATCAAATTTAGTGCTTTGTCCATGGAAGCAAGAAAAGTATCTTATAAGGAGAACATTACAGGGACAACGGTCCCTGAAGACGGGGGTAGTCATTTGTAGACCCGTCAAATGAGTGGGTCGGGTCAAGTTTTGGTCGGGTCAAAAGTGGGTCGACCCATATTCAACCCATTTAACCCGTTTTGACCCATATTCATGTAATGTAAATCAAATGTCCCATACCCAACCTGACTTATACCCAACACATACCCGACCCGACCCGTATTGCTAAAACCTATTAATATTCTAGGAAAACCCACACCTACTATATGCTAATTGGATTAAAACTTCAAATTACATTAAAAATAGAAAATAAAATCAAAAAGTTAAAAAAAAAAATCTATAAATTGAAGTCTTTATAAAGAATTAAACCATGCACATGCTTCTCTTGTTTAAAGTGAACATATTATTAAGTAACTAAAAACTGTAACCTGAAATTTTTTTAACTAAACCTAAGAAAGCTAATTGTTTATGTTTTTTTATTTGAAAAAAAGTATTTCTAAAACATTTTTATGCAATATAACTTTAATGGAAATTTTTATAATTATTTTTAAAATATTTTTTTAAAAAACGAATTTTTAATTATTTTTATTTTTAAAAAATCGAATTTTTAATTTTTTTTAAAATTTTTATTATAATTTTTTCTCTTTCTCTTTTCTATTTTATTTTTTCTTCTTCTTCGGCAGGTTGTTGGCCACAAAGACAGCCGGCGACTGGCCACAGGCGAGATCGAGCTTGTAGGCGTCGAGTGGGGCTTGATCTTGCCAATCTGGCAAGGCTCAACGCCGATGAGCTCGAGTCTCACCAGATCTAATGAGGCTTGATCTTGCCGATCTAGCAAGATTGAGGCTCTATCGATGTTGGGCGAGGCTCTATCTCGCCGATATGGTGAGGCCAAGGCCCCATCCGACACCGGCAAGATCGAGCCTCGCCAGTTGTTGGCGACCACGGGCTCGCGTGCTGACGAGCTCGAGCCTTGCCTCGCTTGTCGCTGGCCTTCGCCCTATTGGCCACCAATCATCACCCTGCCGGCCACTAGCTAAGAAGGAGGAAGAAGAAAGAAAAAAGAAAAGAAAATTGAAATATGAAAAATAATTATAATTTCGATTTTTTATAAAATAAATATATATTTATAAAGTTAAAGAGGGAAAGATTATGTGGGGCTTAGGTTGGAATTTAAAAATGGGTTTTAAGGTTCCAACCCACTTGATATTCTAAATAGGTCGAAAATGGGTCACAAGTTTTGACCAATTTTTGACTAATTTAAATCAGACTTACTTTTTTGACCCATTTTTAGTTGGGTTTTTAAAAGCCCTTTAACATGACCCATATAAATAAAATATGAGTCCAAAAATGGGTCCATGACCATTTTGACACCTCTAGTCATATGGTCGCTAGAACCGAAAGTCAAAATTGTAATAAATAAGCAAATTCAAAACTTAGCAGCATTTGTTCGGGTGGGAAAAAGAAGAAGAGAGCTTTAAATAATTGGTTATGATTGATTGGGAAAAATGGTAGTCAGCTCATGAAATTGAGGAACTTTATATTTACTAGAAGCTAATTGGTGTAAAGATATACGGAATTTGGAAATTTCAAATTTTTGGAAGACGACGGCAATCTATGGAAATCGAAAAGGGGAACAAGACAAGAACCAAGATTGATGGTACATTTTCTTTTCTTAGCAAGCAATTCGATAGTATTTTGCCAACTCAATTTTAAATGATTAATTGCTTGAATAGGATATGATACCAATGGATATGGCTCGAAATTAACTTAAATTAACATATTTTATTTTAAGAAAAATAACACAAATGATCTCTAAACTTTGACTTAATTACAATGTAGTCTCTGAACTATAATTCAATGTGCAATATGATCTTTGGACTTTTAATTTGTTCAATGTGATTTATGGACTTTTTATTCATGTCAATTTAGTTTCTGAACTATATAAAAATATTTGATGCCGTCCTTCCATTAAATTAATTTCATGAATAATATTGAACATTTTCATATAATTTAAGGATTAAGTTACATATACATCAAAAGTTCATGGACTACATTGATTAAATGAAAGTTCAATGACCACATTGGGTATTGGGCTAAAGTTTAGATATTACATTGTATAAATTACTAGTTTCATGATCACATTGTATATTGATCAAAGTTTATGGACTATTTGTGCCATTATCTTTCTATTTTATTTTATTTTACAAGTAACATTAATTCCAGTCCTCTCGGTGGTTAATTTTGAGTTAGAGATCATATGAAATGACACAAATTCACGGCTGTTGGTGATGATGCAACTCGACTGTTTTGGCTGGGGTAGTACCACTGAGTATTATGATTTTATCTCCCGACATAGGTAAGACAGGACAAAAAGGTTTTGATTCAAACATGAAAAAGCATTGAAATCTGATTATCCCCGGTGTCAAAAGACAGAAGAAGGTGTTTCTTTATGAATCAAGGGACCTGGGGTCCACAGCTCACATCAATCCTAGGCTTTGTCCTGACTAGTTATGGGGCTTTTCACCATATGAATGAAGCCTGAAAGAATAAAAAAAAAATTCACGCTTCTATGAGTAGGAATAGGAGTGAATGATTCCAAATTTTGTATAAATTTCATTTGAAACTTGAAACCTACTAATTGAAATATGTTTTTTTTTTTTTAAAACCTAGAACTTACCATATATACCCTGAAACTTACAATATTACATGTTCCAAGATCTATTCGGGTTCCATTTGTATTATTAATTGAATGATTGCAGTAAATCATCACATTTAGTGATCATCATTTATTACTACTATTCACTGATTAGACATACTAAAAATATGAAATATTAACAAAGTAAAAATCTTAATCATAAAATGGAAGCTCAAACTAAAGGTTCCAGATTATACACTCATCATCGAATGTCAATGTATATACATATCTTGAATGTCAATTTTGGATTGTGCAAAGACATTAAAAAAAAAAAACACACAAAAACTTATTTTAGATTCCAAGTTCCAACTCACATGTCAAAAAAAGTTCTATAATTTTGGAACCTAAAATCTACTATACATATCTTGAAATTTGGAACTGTACAAGTTCCCACCAGATCGGAACCTGAAACTATGCTCGCTCCTAGCTAGGAGTGCAAATCTTCAATCCAAACAAAAAGAAAAGGGGCTTTGGTGATGTAAATTAATGAAAAATATATTTGATTTTCAAAATTTTGGTTTGTGCATGTCATGAGAACAATTAGTGCAGTAAAAATCACAATAATTCCATATTTAGTTGCTTAATAAGTGTTTCCTAACACATTTTTATCAAAATTCTTTTGGACTTGTATTCTCTATAAAGGATTAGATATCCGACCTCCCTTGCCTCAATCGCCTCGGGTCGTTAGCATTCTTATGCTTATCGGAGTCTTATTTGCAATGAAGTTCGATCAATAAGCAAAGTTCCCAAAAATCAGAACTTCTCTTTTTCTGAAGAACCGGGTTAGGCACAAACCTTCATGGACCGAACCGGATCAATTCAGTTGCGGCCCACGTTTGGGTCCGAGAACTTGCTTTCCGGTCTAACCTCTTGGGTTCGGGCCGGTCCGGACCGACCCGCACTAAACTGGTACTCTCAGGAAATCTCACTTTTTAACGTTGTTTTTTTTTTTTTTTTTTTTTTGAAGAACATCTCTGTTCCTCGATTGATTCCGTTGACTAGTCAGCGAATTTATCTCAGTCTCGCTCGTTTTAAACCTTAATTAATGCTAATTACGTTCGGCTTCCTGGCGACTTTTGGCAGATGCCCGCGTCACATCTCGACCGCTTTTCGTACTCAGAGCAAAGAATTTCGAGAACCCATCATCTTCCGCTTCGCGCCTCCTTCGTAATCCTCCGATTTCTCCTGCTTCATGTTAAGATGGTTTCCTCCTTCGCAAGAAAGCTAAGCTCGTGCATGTTCAGTTCAATTTCTTGACCCTCGATTCGTGGGTTGCTACTGACTCTTGTGGGAGTTGAATTTCGAAGACCTAGCGTCGAGTCATTCGCTGTTCGGAGGGCTCGAATTTGAAGTGGAGTCATGAAACCGGAGGTCGGGAAATTTGTAACTCCTCTCCGCCACAACAGGTATGTTCTCTCTCTTTCTGGGACCGTGAACTGTCATTTTCTATTGTTTTCACTCGTGTAGGAAAATGGCACAAATGATCTTTAAATTTTAGCCAAATATGTAATATAATCTCCAAAACTTAGCCCATTGTTTAATATAGTCTCCAAACTTTAACCTAGTATGCAATATGATCTTTAAATTTCTATTAACTTAATTTTTAGACTATATGTAAATATTTAATGTTGTCCATACTACTAAATTAATAAAATGACTACATTGAACATTTTCAAATATTTCAAGAACTACATTGAGTATGTGGCAAAAGTCTAGGGATCACAATGAATAAATTAAAAATTCAGCAATCATATTGAACAAATTAAAAGTTCATGAATCATATTGTATATTGGGTCAAAGTTTAAAGAATTTTTGTGATGTTATCCCTATCAAGTTTTGGTTCATAGTAGTAAAAGCGATAGCTTCAATGATATGTTTTGTTTAGGCGTCTCTACTGCCAGATCCTGTTTCAGGTTTCCAGAAATCGGATAGTAGAACAGACAATAACAGTACATATAGGGAGGTGACCACAACTTCGACCAATTTGACCCCAAAAGGCCAAGATGGCGGTGCTCTCTGAGTTCACCTTCGGTTGAACAAAAGGAGAAGAAAAGAAATGATGAGAAGAAGGAAGACAAGGAGCTGCATGAGCCAGCAGGAATGAGCTAGACTTGTGATGGAAAAGAAGACAATGTGTGTTGCAATCGTGGAACTCTGACTACCTGCATTCTGAGCTTTGGAGGTGGTGATTTCTATTTTCTTTCGTTTCATTTCATTCCATCTCATTTGAATTGGAGATGGCCAACTTCCCATTTCTTTTGATTTGTTGTCAAAAACTGTGCTATCTCTTCTGCATTTAGTTTTTGAAGATCTATTTTGGGGAAAAACATGAGTTTGAAGCTTTGCGACATGAGTTCTTGTGATTGATAGAAGCATGTTGCCCTTATGTTGCCCTATTGTTTTGACATGAACTTTGGAGACAGCTTGCTACACAGGCCACAAGCCATACATCAAGTGTAGAGTCAATTCTGAATGTTATAATCTGTAGCTTTTGTTGCTTGCATGAAGTGGTCAAGAAATCTTACCATTGAAATGATATGCTTCCTGTCATTCTTTAAGGACACTCTTGGACTTTACTAGAGAAGTCCTCATTGAGAAATTAGTATTTCAAAGCTTATGGGAATCTTCTCTATCGAAGCTGGTGGGCATAGTCAGGATGACGGAGTAGGTAATCATGATCAACTTACGACTGAATACTTCAAGGATTCACAGAGTTCTGAATTTTCATGGAACGAGAAAATTGCACCAAAGGTCCTAAATGCATTGTTGGTTGTGCAATCAAGTTCTAAATGTTCTGGATTTGGTGAAATCAAATCCTTCCAGTAAGGTATCAACTTAGTTTGCTGACGTGGCATTTTTTGCTATTTTTGACCTTATTGCTAACGGGGCATTGACATGGCACCACATTAGAAAATAAGCCAAATAAATAAATAAAAATAAAGGGAACCTTAGGACTTGATTGCACATCAGGCTAAAAATCTACTAGTTTCAGGTAATTTTCTCTTGTGGAAGCCCGGCATGGACTATGGTGGGTAATAGAAGAGGACAAGCGTATGCATGTGGAAAAGAAAGTGAAGGGAAGTTTCAAATGGGTAAGGGAAGAGATGTCAATTGAAGATTTGAACTGTTTCAGGAAAATGAACTTAAACTGTCAAGGATGAGAGATTTTATTTTAATTTCAAAATGGATGAGAGGTTTAAGGGATTGCATAGCAGTTATGTTGATCGCTTGAAATTTTCAATACTTTCTTTGACATACAATTAAAATTCATCATCATTAGGGGCATGAGTTGAAATGAAATTCTTACGTAGAAATTGCAGTTGACTCTGTTTTTGAGTTTGCTGTTTACATAATAGAGATTTATACAATGGTTAAGATTTGAGATGTCGGGAGGGCAGGGGCTCACTCTCTTGAGAGTCATCAGTCTCCTAATTGGTTAGTTCCGTAATAATTTTCCAACAGTTGCTTGGAAAGGCCTTTGTATGGCAGGTGATTTTAGTTGAATTAGTCTAGTCTGCTAATGGTAAATTCAATCGATCGGTCAGTGGGGAAATAGAACTGGAGCCTCCAATTCTGAATTACGCTTGAGCTCTTTCCACACAATTGGACTTGCGAGTCTTTAGCCCCTTAACAGTGGCCAAGTCTTTACATCCACTTCAAACTGCAGAACTGTGAGAGATCTCCAGTTTGGCTTGTCTAATATAGCAAGCCATGCAAATTATTGTCAATTGAATTAGATTTGCTTGTATTCACTCTCTTGCTTCTGGAGGCTCTTTTACACTGTATTTTGACCGCGACATCACTGCATCTTTCATCTGCTGCTTCATTCTTTTTTTTTTTTTTTTTCCCTTTTTTGGGGTTTCTAATTAATTTTTTTTTCTTCCTCAGATTAATATCTCTCTCTGCCGGGGAAGGCCATGAAGTTGTATTAAATGCTGGAAAAGGGATTGTGTGCTTCACATGGGGCCTCTTGTATCTGACACGAGTGTTTTCCTCTCCCTCCCTTTGTTTGACAAGCTAATTACCCCGATCAATGGTGCCTATCTCTTGATTCTAACAGTAGTAATCTTTGGCGTGGTGTGGCCTTGCTGTGTGTTTAGGAAGCAGCGAAGAAAGAGCGAGTTCAGGTATCAAGCTCAAAATGGGCTCAGGAGAAGGGACCAATAATGAAACTGAAGAAGGTTGGGATCAAGGATGGGACAATGATTGGGATGAGGAAGATGCTGTGAAATCTCCAGGTCAACCTCACGTAGGAAATATATCTGCAAATGGCCTCAGTTCTAGGCCTGCAGATAGGGATGGTTGGCAATGTGACTGGGACGACTAGGAATCGACAACAAGAAGGGTGTTTGAAAGAGTTATACTACTACATGGGAAGAAGGAAAGGAAAACCAGGAGACACGGCGACAATATCGAAAACAGGTACTTGATTCAATTTCATACCACCTATAAGCTTATCTTGTGAAAAGTAGCTTCAGTTTGGCTTTCCACAGTTAAAGGTTTAGAATTAGGTTTATTGAAATTTTTGAGTTGAGGAGGTGAATGGTGTTGCCCTCTAATCCTGTTTGACTTGGATAGCCTGTCCAGTTAGCTTTACATCAAAGGAGTTTTTTAAAACATTGAACAATTCCCTTCTATTTTCTTCTGATGTCAATTTGTTGCTTATATAAGTACGTGATTTTGGGTTGGGCGCAGAAAAATATCTCTGTAGCAACATCTATTTTTCACATGAAAAGAGAATGGTTTGCATTTTTCTGTTTTCATGTTTCTCTTGCTAATTGGTGTTATCAGGCATTGATTTCTTATCACGTGCTCTTTGAGTCAAGTTTTCGGATACAGTTATTGGAGGAGTGGAGATTGCATGTCGCAAAATTTTGGCATCCAATACGAGTAATTATCTACTTTTCAAGGTTAAATCCTCTCATAGATGTCTACGAATAGTGACATGTAAACTTGAACCAAGGATCCTCTCCTGAAGGCTTCATATCGTATCAGATTATGATTCCATTCCAGTTATCTTTACCTTTACCTCACGCTTTTCGGTTCTGAGTGTTTAATCTTTATAGTAAGTTGCTGTTAACGACCCAACCTAATAATTTTGCTTTGCAGAAAGATTAGAATCGGAAAGTGACACTTCAGTTTTGTTATTTGTTTGAGCTGTCAAATTGCCGCAGGGATAAGAAGGGAACTCCTATCAATAATGTTGCAAGGCTAGAGCTAATATAAGTGGGTCTTGTGTTTTTCGGAGAGTTGAAAATAAGCGTAGATTCGGAGATTCCCGAATAGGTCAACCTTTCGAACTGCTGCTGAATCCATGGGCAGGCAAGAACCGGCAATTTGGGCAAGTTTTTGTCTGGGTTCTGATCGTGAACTTGCCATTTAGTCCATGGAGGTAAGCTTGATCCCCATTAGTCTCTAGTCTTGACATGGTTTCGAAATTACTCTAGTTCAGAAAACTATGTAAGCTTGATCTGGCACTCTAGGTTGGGTCGTTTTCTCATATAATATATACATGCAGAAGCTCCTTCTCTTGGGTATGCTTCTTTCTAGGTCAGCTATACCGACTTGTTGATTAAGTTAGGTGAACACAGAATGGTCCGACAAACCGACAGTGAAGGTGGCTGTGACTGTCGACGCTCCCTCTGTTGCGGAATTAGTCCTGGAGCGACTGATGGAGTCATGACTTGAGAAGGCGCCAGGTGAAGCTCGGGTTTGTTCAGCGGTCATGGTGCGAGAATTAGCTCAGACTAGAGGAATCAAAATGTTGGCTGCCAATGGATTTAGAAGTTCCTAGGTCCGTGCCTGTTGCCACAACTCGATCATCTGATATGGTTTTATTGTATCGTGTTGAAGTGACTATGCGCTTCTTGCAATAAGGAAGCCCTATTTCCGAGTCTGAATTAACTTTATAATTAGACCCGTCTCTTGAAGTGAAACTTTCCCCTTATCGGCTTCCTTACATGGTCGGCAAATTTGTCTAGGATTGTCTCAGAGTGCAGGCCTGCGTGGGAAGCTACTCGGATCTTGGCTAACTTATCCCATGAGAAAAGAAAAAGGGAAACTCGGGAGATAGATTGAACCCATTTTTCTCCATTTTGCCACTTAGCCCCTTCACTAAAATATGTCCCGACGGACATAAATTAAGACCATTAAATAGCAAATCTTACACAAAAGAAGTGAAATTTGAGATTCCGTTTACATCTTCAATAATTCATTTTAGAGGGAAACACATTGGCATTTTAAATTTCAGTGGTTAATGAGAGTTTTTTTTTTTTTTTTTTTTTTCCGTTCATTTCTTTATTTCCCTTTTCTCCTCCTTCCCCGTCCAGAAAGCTCCATGAACAAAGTCCCGTTGCCGACCGTGGCCAATTCGGGCATTGCCACTCCAGACAGCTTCATCTCTGAAGAGCGTCTTCAGGACGGTGGTGCAAGAACGAGCAACGACACTAGCAGCAAAGCCAGTGGTTTTAGTGGAGCACAGGCAAGGAAGATAGCGGAGAAAAAGATTTGGAGATTAGGGATGGCAGTTGAAAATAGGTAATTTGGAAAAATGATTCTAACTTTGCATGTTCTTATTATTTAAAAAAAATGAGTTAATAAAAAATACTTTCGTCATTAACAACAATCTACGCCAAGAGGATTTTACTGATAAAGAATATATTTTCAGTTGACTCATTCTCCTGAACATATAAACAATCAAATTCAGAAAATATTTCTTTTTTCAAGTTATTGATTTTTCCGAAATAAATATATCAAATGTGCAAGTCTCTTTTTTAAAGTGTAAGGGTGCCTTTAGGTGTTCAGCCTCACGCAAAAAAAAAAAAAAAAAAAAAAAGTTTTTTTTTTTTGGTCGATTATAAAAAAAAAATGTTTGAACACTTCTTTTTGGGCATTTGGTCCTTCAATTGATAAGAAATTTAAGGAATTAATTTCAAAATTGAAATGGTAAAATGTCATTTGCTTACAAAATTTACTATGCTTTAAAAATCTTCTTCCACGACTTGTATAAATTTTATATATTGATTGGGCCGATTTGCGATTATAGCTCATCCACAAGCTCCATAGAGGATTCTTGATATGTTTTAAGTTTTAACACAGTAATATCCTCTACCAAATTGGGTAAATAATTAAAGAAGTTTAGGTTACCTTTTTATGCTTCTACCATTTCATAGCTACACGATTCACTAACATGTAATCATCGTAAGTTTTTATTCTTTAGAACGTTATACTTTTCTCAATTTTATTTTAAATTATGCATACATTATTCAAAATGAGTTATAAAATTTAAAGTAACATATATTATTAGCTTTATTAAGTACTTTTTTAAATTAGGTACAGTTTATTTCCTAATTAAATAAGAAATACATTAACTTTTAACAAACTTTTCATTGACAATATCAATTTATTGTATTTTCCATTTTAACTTTATAATATATGTCTTCTTAATAGTTTTTGAATTTGTATTAGCAAACTTTTTCCGTTAAGCACGTGATTATTAAGTTTGATATTAATTATTCACTTAATCAAATAAGCTATACATCAAATTATGAATACCACTGAGATACCTTTTTTCCTTTTTGTAATAATTTTTTTCATAATAGTTAAACTTAACAAAAAAATTAATAATGTTCAATGAAATTTGTTCTTTCAATAAAGTAAGCTCTATGCAAATTATAGTGATCTACTTATGAATTAGATATATTATTATTGTTTTTAGTTTTCATCTTACTTTCATTTTAAATCAAATAGATGCCTTTAGTTTATTATTATAATTTTTTTCAATATATGTTACATAATTGGTCCAAAAAAAATAAGTTACATAATTTAGAAGTATTTTTTAATATATTTTCTATTTACTCATTTTTTTACTCGATAAGAAATAATAGTTTGGGGATGATAAATAAGCTAAAACTTGTTGTTGTATGTGTACCCTTCAATGACATATATGAAGTTAAGTGTGATGTGGTAAGGACAAACATATATATTATATCAATATCGACTTCTAACTTTCAATTTTAACTACATAAGTTTGTGGTAAATTGATCATTTCTGGTAATTTTAGCTTTACCATAGTGAATTGACAAACATTCTTGAGGGTCATAAAATATAATCTTGCAACTCGCTGGTAAAAGAAGCTTTAACATTGCGCCCTTAAGAATAATTATTAACTGATTTGTCCAACAAAAATCAATGGATCTAGTTGTTGATAAAAGCAACACATTGAGAATGGGAAGGAGAGTGAAGCTAGGCTTTCGGAAAGCACTGAAAGAAGCCGATAATTATGGAAATTGATTCAGTTATTATCAATTAGAAGAGTTGCGTTCCACTCTTCAATATAATTATGGAAATTAATTTCTGTTATCATACCCATTATGATCATTTTTTCTATCTTGTTCTGACCCGACACCGTTTCTTTGCTTCCTTTTGATCGTTGAGCATTATCCATTCGATTCTTACAGGCCATCAATTATTTTCTTAGCACTAAGATTACATGTAAACATAAACCACAGATATAAATTACTTGGGGTTGCACTAGTAACCACCGTTCCCACATACTTCTAAATTGGGGGTTTGTAGCTTTCTCAGGTGAGCCCAAATGGGACCCGCCCCCAGCTCCTCAGGAAAAAAAAAAAAAAAAAAAAAACCGCAGATATAAAATTGCATGTAGTGCTAATTTTTGTATTAATTATTTTATAGCCTATGGAAAGATAGCTTCCATCACACACACACACACACACACACACACACACACACACACACACACACAAACCAAATCTACATCATTTTATATATACAAATAGAGGAATTGATTGAATATTGTCTTAATCGTCAATTCACTCCTGAAGGCTTGCGATTCAGAAATCAAACCATTTGGACCATTGCCCCAGGGGTTCACTATTCATGCCCCATTCAGATTTGTAAATACAACCAAAATGAACCATCAACAGCCACACAAAGCCAAGAAGCTCTCCACCGTTGCTCAACACTTGCATATGTGCCTCTCCCCTACTATGAATTGCTGCATATGATAGCATCTCAACCCACACTCCGCTCATCACCTTCCACTTCTTTTCCTTGAGCCTTTCCATCTCTTGGGCCAAATAGATCCCCTCTCTAAGCGGGCATGTCCATCGAGGGGATCCCAAGTCGAAATCATCCTCATACAATTTCTTAGATAACCTTCCCACATCCTTGGTCTCAACACTGATGTACTCTCGTAGCTTGAGCACCGTATCGGCTGATGTGATTTGGGCAATGCCAGCCACAGTATACACCAAATTAGGTTGATTAAGTAAAAGATACAACATATAGTCGGAGAGCATCTTGCTGAATTCTCTCTCATCATTTCTGGTTGTGGGGCTCATAAATTGGTTCTCTATATTGTACCAGATTTCAGTAGCTAGATGCCAAATTATAATGCTGGCATCATAATTAGCATGGGTGATATATTTTAATAGATTGCAACAATCAATCTCCTCCGGTCTACTCTCGAGAAACAAATTCCCTTTTGCCTCAAATATCTTTCTCAGATCAGTTGAATCATTCACGTTCTTAGATTTACGTCTCACCTCCGTAAAGATAAAGACCCATAGTTCCTTAATAAAGGGATTTGTGGACAAGTACCTCGTATTTGCAATCCTTGGTATCATCCCATGGATACGGAACCATGAACCACAGCCTGTAGCGATTGCCTCACCTGCTTGATGGAACCAAGAGGTGATCTTCTCAGCCATACGGAATGGAAAACTGCAAATACTAGAAAAAGCCACGATATCACAACGCCTGTTGCACTTATAAATTTTTCTTGGACTCTCCTTCAAGGACTCAGATAAAAGGTTGCAAGCAGAGATGGATTCTGACCACCTTCGAAATATTAATGGTGTGTCTAAGACCCCATAAGAAGAAAGAAAAACCTCAGAAGTGGTGTTAGCCTTTGTTTCACATTTGGCGAATTGGGGCTTCCTTAGGTTATCTGTGGTAGATACCAACTTGTGGAGAACTAGATCTAGTTTAGATGATCCTATGTTATACCACTTGATTTCCGCAATGGTCCAATCGGAGAAAATGAGCATGAACAGACCTATTACCTCTAGAGCAATCCCTCCGAAAAGAAGGGAATAAGTAATTTCCACATCGAATTTGGGGAGCTGATGCTTCTTTAAGCGATTGAACAGTATGAAAGCCGTCATGATATTAGTGAAGGCTATGAAGCGGAAAATGTAGCTCCTTTTGGAACGTATTGCCAAAACTTTTGTGTGAAGCACCTCATAAATGAAATCTAGTTCCATTGAAATGATCCTCAAGGCATCTACCGCAGAAACATTGCGGAAATATTCATGGCTCAATTCACGTTCTGGGCATCTGAAGACAAGGTCGCCAAGGAAGAACATAAAGATTTGAAAGAAGCAGTAAGCATGCTTCACTACGATGCTCTCAGCAAGTTTTACTTCTTCTTCATTAGAATATCCATCTCCTGAAACATTGAGTTCTTCAAGCAACTCTCTATATCGTTCACGAGAAGACTTGTTTGGGAGCTTTGAATTTCTAAGTCTACGGAGGCTCGAGATCATCCATTCCCTAAGCTTCGAGAGGCTCGAGAGATTAAGTGCCAGTAACCTATCGGCATTTTTTATGACTCCAGCAAGAAACACTAGCATTGTTGGAATCACCATCAAATTGTTGCTAGGAAATATCTGCACAAAAATATAGATGGCGGCACTAACTTGGAAGATGAGACTGAGCAGGTGTCGTCGCCAAAGTGAACTATCTTCCAGAGAGTAGGCAGTGATGGTGTCCGGACCTCCAAGATGTAACAAGAGAAATGATGCCCAAAATACCTGAAGTGCTCCGTCTACTTCAGTATGAGTGCATGAATTGCCTTGGTTGTGAGAGATGAGCCCGATCGCAAATGCAGCTACCCAATCAGCCATCAAATAGGCCAACCACAAGAGGAAAATGATGTAGCGGTTCACTATTTTCTTTCTAAGGGGTGCAAATAGAATGAGAGAGACTTGAAGCAAGAGGCTCAAAATGACAGAGCCTCGGACGTTCCATTTGATCCACAGATCCGAAATGGAGCTAAATGACATGTTTTTGCTTAGTTTCAATTTGATCGCTCTTTTTCAGATATAATTCTAGTTACAACAAAACGTATATATATACACACACAAATTGAGATGGTTCCTTGCATATTCGTCAGAAGACACTATCTATTTAAAAAGCCAAGAATTTTTTTTTTTGAGCAAAAAAAGCCAAGAATTTAATTAATTGTGAATCAACCATTCCACGGATGAAATGGAGCTCGGAGTTTGTTTAATCACTAGAGGATTAAATTAAATCATTACAATGTTTCATGTATCCACGAAAGTGGGAGAGGCCATTGGGTTATTAATTGCTAAACCCATCCATTATTACGTACTTCACAAGATAATGACAATGCCATATCACTCAATTATGATCTTGATTGAATTAATGACAAAATTCCACTAAAAAGTAAAGACGCCATTAGGTTATTAATTGTGAAACCCGACCATTATTATGTACTTGGTTAGATAATGACAATGTCCTTTCATTACGTTCAATGGAGCTGATCATGCTAATTGCATCACTTCACCCTTTCGAGTATCAAAAGCTTAACGAATAAGATGGTTCAAATTTATAGTATCATACATGTTACACTCTTCCACATGTCCAGTAATCAAGAACTAACAAAACCACATCCACCCAACAAATTGACGAATAGCTATGTTTATTAAGATACGATAGAGTCACATGCGGTAATGATTGTAATTTGACAATTTAAAAAATTTGAATACGCGTGCGTGATTATTTCCCAATGTTTGGAAGCACGATGGGGGAGGAAAATACACAGGATATATCCACTAATTTAAATTTTATAGTCTTAAAATTTTCACCTTTTTCCCCCTCCGTTTTCCTAATCTCTCAAAGATAGAACTAATTAATTTCCCTCTCTATAATTCAATAAAAAGAAAATTCAAGATCCTGCTGCAAACTATGTGCAATGATTTTAATAGAAGTAGGCAAAAGTGGTGCGTCGTTTCATGGCTGGAGCAGAACTTCGAGCTGCCCGAGCTTGAATAGCTGAAAGTCCTCAAACAGGGTCACTCGATCTCCCCTTCGGCTAGAAAAGAATAAGTATAGAGGTTAAGAAGTTCGTCTTCAAGATGCCAAGTTCACGTGAAGATATGTCAAAAGTAAAGTTACAGCATCAACAAAGGGAAATGACAATAAAAGCTAGAACTATTAAAACAGTATTTCTCTCAGCCTCCATAAGTTTTCATGAAAAGCAACTAGTAACAAAAAGAAGGAATAAATTCTGCGTTGTTTTCATGAAAAGAAACGAGTAATGAAAAGAATGAATAAATTCTTAGTCCAAGTTTCACGTGAAGATGTGTCAAAAGTAAAGTTCTAGCATCAACAAAGGGAAATGACAATAAAAGCTAGAACTGTTAAAACAGTATTTCTCTTAGCCTCCTTAAGTTTTCATGAAAAGCAACTAGTAACGAAAAGAAGGAATAAATTCTGCATTGTTTTCATGAAAAGAAACTAGTAATGAAAAGAAGAAATAAATTCTTAGTCCAAGTTTCACGTGAAGATATGTCAAAAGTAAAGTTCCAGCATCAACAAAGGGAAATGACAATAAAAGCTAGAACTGTTAAAACAGTATTTCTCTCAGCCTCCATAAGTTTTCATGAAAAGCAACTAGTAACGAAAAGAATGAATAAATTCTGCGTTGTTTTCATGAAAAGAAATTAGTAATGAAAAGAATGAATAAATTCTTAGTCCAAGTTTCACGCGAAGATGTGTCAAAAGTAAAGTTCTAGCATCAATAAAGGGAAATGACAATAAAAGCTAGAACTGTTAAAACAGTATTTCTCTTAGCCTCCTTAAGTTTTCATGAAAAGAAATTAGTAATGAAAAGAAGGAATAAATTCTTAGTCTAAGCACAAAACACGCATGGAAGCAAGGGAGAATTTCCAAAAAAAGTCTAAACCTATTATAATTATGCCAATTTAGTCCTAAATTATTATTTTAACCAATTTATTTCTAAATATTTTGTAATTGTGTCAATTTTGTCCATTTAGCCAAATTTGGTGGGCCGAGATGACGTGGCTATTTTCTAATAATATTTTATTTTTTTTTTTTTATTTTTTTCCTTTTCTTTTTATTTTTCCTCTCTCGCTCTTTTTTTTTTTTTTTTTTTCTCTTCTTCCTCTTTGGCTTCTTTCCCCCATAGTGGCCGACAAGACTTTGGCAAGGCTCGTTGGCCACTAGGCGAGGGTTGCGACCCTCACCAATGGCCGACAAGGGCTTCGCGGCCCTCACCCAGTGGCTAGCAAGCCTTACTAGAACACTTGCCAGCCACTGCGGAGGAAAAGAAGCCAAAGAGGAAGAAGAGAAAAAAAGAGAAGAAAAAAATAAAATTTGAAAAAAAATAAAATATTATTAAAAAATTGTCACGTCAGTATCGGCAAGTCAAAATTAGCCGGATGGATTGAATTTGCATAATTGCAAAATGTTTAGAATTAAATTGACCAAAAACAATTTAGGACTAAATTGGTATAATTATAATAGGTTTAAGACTTTTTTGGTGATTTCCGCAAAACAACTCTTGGAAGAAAGCCTGGACGACAGACAGAACATGCTACGGTTGGGGGTTAGCATGCCCAAAACTCCTACTTGAACAATCCGAGAGTATAAAGCTCTAGTCCACGTCACGTCGCGCCGACACTCAATTTTTGAGCAATGACTACTGGTTTTAAGGAAAATTCATTTCCAGATAACATCCAAGAGACGAGCAATTCATATCCGATCATAAAGCCGCTAAATACAAGATAGATCGGAGAGAGAGAGGGCCATGCAAAAACAAAGGTATAGAGAAAATAACACTAGAGTGAGTGAAGTATTTTAATCGTAATATTTGAACTTAAGTGAAATTTGTTCATCTCAAAAAAGAGATGTGGGCAAGCGAAACCTCTCGAAATGTAGAGTCGCTTGTCTACCTCTATGGTAGTTTTCAAACCCTAATCCCTATTTTCACCTTCCTGTTTCCATCCCAATCTTCGTATCATCCCTTGTTGGTTTAATCCCGGTGCTTCCTTTCTTCTTTTCTTCGACAATTGCTGATCTTAACTGCCTTGAGATGAATAGTTTCTTCTCATTTAGAGTTGTTCTTTGTTCACACACCCTAAAAACCCTTTTTCTCTTTGTTTAATCCAGTCCTTCGGCACTATGTATTTTCTACTGATCGAAGTGGGTTGGATTGCGCTCGGCCCTTCAGTCTACAGCATTCCTCAAGAATCAGTCATCTGGCTTCAGCTTCTACTTGGTTAGTTTGCTGCATGTCCTCGATGTCTCGGTTTGTTTACTGCATGTCCTCGATGTCTTCCATCCGCAATAGTAGTGTAGTGAAATCATCTATCGCTGGCCAGGAGCTACCAAGTATATACTTTTGAATCCCAATCTACTTAAGGAATTCCGGATTAGGGTGCGAGGTGAAACAAAATGCTGCTTGTGGACAATTGGCTGGAATAGGCGGACCTTACCTAGTTTCTGATAAGAGCTTCTTCTGGATTGAGGTTTCCACGATTTTATTTAGCTTTGACTCTTTTCAAGTTCGCCCCTGTATTGAGCTCTGTTCTGGACAACTTTATGGCATTGCAAATCCATGCCAAATCTTCGCGTATGTCTGCTCTTTACAATAAGTTAGTCCGCCTTACTATGGAACAGCTTATAGAAGATTGGGATGATGTACCTCCACCTAAAAAGTTGGAAGAATGCCGATTAACTTTAATAGGATACATCTTCTCCAATCCTTCCATAAATTTCCCAGCTTTACAAAGCACATTAAAGCGAGTCTGGCGTATTCAACAAGTTGAAATATCACAATGAGAGGCAGGCATCTATGCAGTAAAATTCTAGTATCAAGCAAACAAACAAAAAGTTCTTGATGGGGGACCTTGGCTATTCTCCGGTCATTTGGTCATACTTAAACCATGGATCCCTAACACTCCTTTTCACTGCTATGATTTTTCTACTTGTGCCTTTTGGGTTCAGGTATTTGGCTTTCCTTTAGAATGGTGTACAAAATCGATGCTTACTAGGGTGGTGCAACATTTGGGTCGAGTCTTAGAAGTCATAATCGATTCAAAGGAAGGGACTTCATCCAGACCTAGGCAAGCTAGGGTAGAATTGCACTTACAAGAACCTCTAAAGACAAGGAAGCTAATTCACATTGAGGGTAAGCTTCTATGGCTAGATTTCCGATATGAAAGAGTCTCGCATTTCTGCTACTCGTGTGGAAAGCTGGGACATTATGTGACGTACTGCAAGGAAATACCCTTTGATGAAGCAAAGTTAGAAGGCCGAGGAAAAATGGCCTATGGCCAATGGCTACGGGCTGAAGTTAGAGAGCGTAGTCTGTATTGGCACACTTTCTATAGGTCACAAGACAACCCAGGTCAACCAGATGAAGCCGTACCTGAAACTCCGCCTTCACAACTACAACACGTCCCTTTATTGCCTCAACTAACAAATGTTGATTATGCGCATCGGTCCTCTACAGTCAATACAATCCGAACCCATGGAGTGACTTCTGATAAGCAGCCCCTTCAGCAGACAGTCATGCAAGGAACCCCTCTTCACACAACAATCCTGAGATTTGTTATGAATTTACTCACTGTGCATTTTGGGTCAATCTCTATGGCCTACCTTTTGGGAGGGTCACTAATGAAGTCATCCGGGATATAGCTTCTAAATTGGGGGAAGTAATAGAGGTGAAATTAGAAGCAAAAGGCAATAGTCATTATAAAATTGGCAAAGCAAAGGTTATGCTGAATATGGAAAATCCACTAAAAACAGGAGTTCTTGTGAATTTGGAGAGGAAAAAACTATGGGTAGAGTTCAAATACGAACGATTACCACATTATTGTTATTCATGTGGAAAAATAGGGCATTATGCTACTGCTTGCAAGGAAATTCCTTATGAAAAGTCAAGGCTGCCGGAAGACTTACCGGGAAGATTTGGGAATTGGCTCCGAGCGGATGTGCATGAACTCAGCCCGTATGGGAAAATTTTCTACGGTAAACAAGAGCCACTCCTAGAAGAAACAAAGAGTGTGCCAGAGACTCCTATGCATTATGCTTCAGAGAATGAAAACCAGCAGCAAAATCAGAATTTAAATATTGTCTTGGGACAAAAGAATGCGAAACAAATAACTCAAAAGAAAACCAGTTCATTCACACAGCAATTAGCACTACAATTCATGGGAGATAAAAGCCCACAGAAGAGAGGGAGTTGCTGTATCAATGAAGAATCTGTTATGGTTCTTTACGAAGAACAACAAAATGAAGCAGAAGTCGACATGCTAGAGGATTTAACAGGGGAGGAAGGGCTGATTCGGCGCAAATCTAAAGGCACCAAGCAATCTTCAGCCAAAAAAGGTAAGCGTTTTTGTCTATATAGTGCGCAAAGCTCAAAAACACTGAATATAGACAGTACACAACTGGTGGAAACCCCAATTGAGATGGTGGAGAAGTCATGTCAATGGGCTTTGGTGACTAGCCCTAATAAGCCACCGAAAAAGCCATGAAACTACTAAGTTGGAATTGTCAGGGGTTGGGCACATCACTGACAATTTAGGCTTTACGAGTCTTAGTGACTCAAGAAAGGCCCAATATTATATTTTTAATGGAGACAAAAAAATCGAGAGCAAAAGGTGCAGCAATTGCGAGAAGGTTGAAATTTCATAATTGCTTTTTAGTGAACCTAGAAGGAATTGCAGGGGGATTGGCTATGTTTTGGGATGATCAGGTAGGGCTATCAATAGAATCATTCTCAAACAACTATATAAGTGCTATTTGTCAAGTAATGAAAACTAAACAGCAAATGCAAATCACTTTTATACATGCTCCTAATGTTTTTCAAGAAAGAGTACAATTATGGGAGAATATTCATAGAGAAAGTAGAAACTATCACCTACCTTGGCTTTGTTTAGGGGATTTCAACGAAGTATTGTATCAATGGGAAAAGGTGGGCAGAAAACGAGCAGAAAATTACCGCTTAACAGCCTTCAGGGACTTTCTCAACAAGTGTTCCTTAATGGATTTTGAATCCAAGGGCCGTGCTTTTATTTGGACAAATAACCGAGCAAGAGATCAATTCGTTAAAGAGAGACTAGACCGGGATTATGCAATCTAGATTGGCGAATAACTTATCCTAATGTGGAAAGTATAGCTCTACCAGCTATAGGGTCTAATCATAGCCCTATTGTAATATCTTTACAATCGCAGACAGCAAAGAAAAAGAGGGTTTTCAGGTTTGAAGCATTCTGGGCAGAAGATGAGGAAAGTTTACAGTTAGTAAAAAAGATATGGGCTGAAGGGGAATCTCAAAGGCTGAACATTGTTCAAAAGTTGCAGCCGGTGGCTAAACAGTTGGCAAAGTGGAGCAAAAACAGATTCCATAATGCAAAACAGAGAATTGATGAGCTAAAAAATGAATTACAGCGGCTGATGAATGGAAATGATGTAAGTAAAGAAAGTGAGATAGCAAAGAGGATAAATTAGGAAATCGAAAAACTTTGACGGCAAGAGGAAATGTTTTGGGGGATGCGCTCAAGAATTAACTGGTTAAAATGGGGAGACGGAAACACAAAGTTCTTTCATCCAACAACTATTCAGAGAAGAAATAGAAACAGAATTTCCTTACTAATGAATGCAGCTAATGAATGGGTGACAGGAGATCAGCCTTTGAATAAGATGATAGCAACTTTCTTCCAAAACCTATACTCATCAATGGGGGAGCGCAATTTTCAACCTATCATACAACAAATACCAACCTTAGTAGATGAAAGAATGAACCAGAGTTTGGTAAAATCTGTAACAATGGAGGAGATCACTGAGGCAATGCAGCAATTAGGAGCTAACAAGGCTCCAGGACCGGATGGACTTAATGGGTTGTTTTACCGAACACATTGGCCAAATCTAAGTCAGGGAATTTTCAGTGAAGTGCAAAATTTTTTTGAAATGGGACACTTAAATTCCGACATAAACAGAACCCAAATAACCCTCATTCCCAAAGTCCTAAACCCTGAAAAGCTTGAACAATTCCGTCCCATCAGCCTGTGCAATTTTATATACAAAATCATCTCCAAAGTAATGACAAATAGACTAAAACCTTTACTACCAAGCCTCATTGCTGAAGAACAAAGTGCATTTGTGGGGGGACGACAAATACAAGACAATATATTGATTGTGCAAGAGGTGTTACATAAGTTGAGAACTCGGGAGAGGAAGAGTAAATTTCAAGCTGTCCTAAAGCTTGACATGCAAAAAGCATATGACCGTATTGAATGAGACTTCTTACAAGCGTGCTTGACTAAGATGGGATTTTATGATCAGTGGGTCCAATGGGTGATGCAATGTGTGGCCACGGTATCTTTCAGCATTAACTTCAATGGCGATCCTCTACCATTTTTCAAGCCCACTAGAGGAATTCGACAAGGTGACCCACTTTCCCCATATCTATTTATTTTAGTGGCCAATGTCTTATCCCACCTAATGAAACAAGCAGTTGAGGATGGCACTATAAGGGGAATTAAGCTAAACAATTGATGCCCTACTTTATCACACCTCCTATTTGTGAATGACTCAATATTTTTCCTTCATGGAATTGTTTTAGAATGTCAGAACTTGGCAGCTATCCTACATCAATATTGTTTTGCAACTGGATAGGCCATTAATCTTAACAAATCAGGAATATATTTCAACAAGAGGTATCCCATGAATTTGAGAAGAAACATGGCTGAAGAGTTAAGGGTACCAGAAATAGTGAAAACATGGAAGTATTTAGGGATTCCCTCGGATTGGGGAGGCTAAAAAAGATATGTTTGCATAGATTCTTGCAAGAGTGAATATGAAGTTGGAGAGTTGGAAGGATAATTTGCTGTCCAAAACAGGGAAGAAAGTATTGATAAAATCTGTAGTGCAAGCTATTCCATAATATACAATGTCCATTTTCAAACTCCCTGTGTCAATTTGCAAAGCCATTGAAAAGAAAATTGCAAACTTCTAGTGGTGGAATGGCAATAAGGCTGCTGGAATTCATTGGAAAAAATGGGAAAATTTAAAACTTAGAAAGGAGGAAGAAGGGCTCGGCTTTAAAGACCTCCTTGGTTTTCAACAAGGCGATGTTATGCAAGCAAGCGTGGCGTATATCTCAGCATCCTACTTCCCTTCTAAGTCAAATAATGAAGGGCCTCTACTACCCACAATGCGATTTTTGGAAAGCTAGTAAAGGATCTAGACCGTCTTGGGGATGGCAAAGTATTATCATGGGGAGAGACTTGATAGCTCCTCAAGTTATATGGACTGTTGGAAATGGACAGACTATCTGATTAGGGAAGATAAATAGCTAAAAAGTGGAATTATTGGTGGGCCAGCAACAAGAAATGAGCTAGAGAAAGTGGGTGCCTTAATAAAACAAAGGGAAAGGACATGGAATGAGGAAATGTTACGGGTACTATTCGATGACCAAAGAATCAAGGAAATCCTTGCAACTCCTATAGGATTACTTACTACAGCAGACAAAATGGTATGGATGAGCACCAAATCAAGGGCATATTCAGTGAAAAGTGGATATATCTACAATAGAAATCAAACCACTGCCCCAGTTAATCACAATAGCATCTTCTTCTCATCAAACACAACCAGAATTTTGGAAATTCCTCTGGAAATCTAACACTATACCTAGAGTTAAATAGCTTTTCCGGAATGCTTGCCAAAATGCAATTCCTACAGTGGAAAACTTGCAAAGAATGAGAATTGTACCTGATCCATTATGCCCAATCTGTAAAAAAGAAGCTGAAACCATTGAACATGCGCTATTGCTCTGTCCTTGGACTGTCAAGTTATGGTGAGAGACTCCCCTGCACATCCAAATTTCAAGATTTGGGTTAACAAGATTAGATGTATGGCTACACTTGAAAAAAGCAGACCCATGAAGTGAACACAATTTCAACCTAACTGCCACGACAATGTGGTGCATTTGGAAAGATCAAAACCAATTTGTTTTTAAACATCATCCCCTGTCTCCGCATCAGACCCTGTCCAAAGCAATAGCTCTACATGAGAATTACACAGGCTGCAACAGTAACCAAATAGCAGGAAAAAACAAAGAGATTTACACGCGGAGATGGAAACCCCCGCCATTGAATGTTTTGAGCATCAATATAGACGCTTCCTTTGTATGGGAGGGAGCCGAAATACCAGATCTGGAGGAGAGGAGAGAGGTGGTCAAGAACATAACAATACATGCTATTGAGGAAAGCAATGAAGCATATTAGAATAGGGCTTCCGAAATAGCAACAGATCTGGAGGAGAACAGAGATGGGGTTCGAAATCCAACCAACCCACCTCTTGGCGTTGATAGCGAAGGGGACGACTACAGGTGGGTCTTCGACGTCTCTATTGGTGGGTATGACCGTGAATCACCAGATTTGACAGAGCATGGCGCCATGGGGACCAGGCCATACTGAACAACCCCGAGTGGGGAAAACAGAGGAGGGACCGAAGGGAGGAGCGCCATTGTGAAACACGGAGCCGAGGCTTAAGTCAGGGAGGATCTCGACACTTACTTGGCCGGGGCTGATAATGAAGGACTAGATCCGGAAGGGGAAAGTGAATTGGCCCGAAACGGAACAATACCAGCCATTGAGGAAAGCAGTGAAGCGGCCAAGAACGGGGCTCCCAAAATAGTAGCAGATCTTGATGAAAATAGAGCTGGGGTCCAAAATACAACCAACCCAACTCTCAACGTGGATAGCGAAGGGGATGACTACAGGCGGGTCCTCGGCGTCTCTATTGGTGGGTATGAACGTGAATCACCTAGATCGGACAGAGCACGGCATCATGGGGACTAGGCCACACTAAACAACCCCCAAGCTAGGGGAAAACAGAGAAGGGACTAAAGGGAGGAGCACCATTGCGTGCATATGCCGTGATTCTCGTGGATGCCTGGTGGATGGCTTCTCGAAGAAAGTAGCAGCTTCCTCGGCTAAACAGGTGGAAGCCATAGCTCTCTTGGAAACCCTAGTTTTCCTCTCCAAAAGCTCGAACAAAGCTTTCCAAGTACACTCTGACTGCTTAATGCTCGTGCAAGCAGTTCAGGAAGAGACAACACCGAACTGGGAAGTGGTAGGGATAGTGGACCGGAGCCGAGAGAAAATGAAAAGCTTTTCGAGCCTGTCTTTGGCCCACTGCAACAGAGACGCAAATAAGCCCGCCGGCTGGATCGCAAGAGCCCAATGAGAACACTACCTCCCTTGAAACTGGGTAATCAACCCTCCTATGGCCTTAATCGATTTACTCAGTGCTGATGCTTCTGATGTATTTACTTCAAACTTATCTACGTAAATGAATAGAAAATGCATTTTCAACCAAAAAAAAAAAGAATGGAGCCCAAAAGAGTAGGGATTTTTCACACTTCTACAGTTGATAGGAATGCAAATCTTTCATCCATACAAAAAGAAAATGGGCTTTGGTAATATAATTTTGACAGTAAACTATTCAATTTTCTAAAACTATGATTTGTGCATGCCACAAAAATAGTTAGAGCATTGAAAATTACAATAATCCCTTATTTGGTTGTTTAATTTGCATTTCGTCACTCATTTGATCAAATATCTTGTGGATTCATATTCTCTATAAATGATCAAAAACGCCCAACTTCCTTACCTTGATCGCCTCGAGTAGTTAGCAAACATACACTTCTCGGAATCACATTTCTGATGAAATTCGATCGACAAGCAAAATTCCATATATCAAAATCTTCTCATTCTTCTTAGAAGAATCGGGTCAGGCAACAACCTTTATGGACCAAACCCGATTGATTCAGTCACAGCCCACATTTCTCCATTCACCCGGGCCGCTTGTTGGGCCCGATCAAAACACACCAGAATCACGGTTCCTTGCTTGATTGTGAATTGATTTTTTTTTTTTTCTAGTGGAGTTAGGGGAGGGGTCATCTTTAGTTTCTTCCTACTGGAGTTTTGCCCAGGGATGAGCACGTTCTTATACAGAATTGGAACCCGTGGTCCGGTTCGATATTTAATTCTAGAGAGCGAAGTTCTGGTTTTTGGTTCCATTTTTTGGGAATAGGAATCGAAATTCCTAAACATAAAAACTCTAATTTTGCTTCAATCTTCAGTCTTCTTCACTTCCCCTTTTCTTTCTATTTCCACTCTGCAACGCTCCACCCCCGACGACCCCATGCTGCTCGCCGCCCTCGACGCCGCCGTCACTACCCACGACGTCGCCGCCGCCGCCGACGCCGCCGCCGCTCCATTTGACGACGCTGCCGACTCTCGCCGGCGCGGGTGCCGCCTCCCAACGACAAGCAGCTACCGGGCTGCCACCGCGACGCTGCTATTGTTCCACCGTCGGCCGTCCTCAACCTCGCCCACTTCTCCGATCTCTCCCGGCTCCCCGATCACGTCCTCCTCGATCTCTTCTTCGTAAGCTCTCTCTCTCTCTCTCTCTCTGTGTTTGTGAGTATCTCTATCTGGGTTTTCTTTGTTTTGTCTTGCTTTCGTGTCCACAGGCGGAAAGGTCGGAGCTTGAGCTGGGCTCAGCCTTTGTTTGGGCTTTAGAAATGATGGGCAGTCGATGGTTTTGGGGATGTGGTTGAATCGGTGTTGAACGGGGATTGCCGTGTGCTGGAAAGATTTGGGTCGTGATCTTGTTAGGCATTTGCTTCCGTTTGATCGGTGAAAGTGCCTATGAGGGGTTTCTGGAAATTGATTTGTGTGAGAGCTGCTAATTGTTGGGTTCACGCTTATGAGAGAGATCTGATGAAGATGGAAAGAGTCTATTACGCTGACTGAATTTTTGTGTAGTAGGAAGTAGATGATTTCATGGGTATGTCTAGATTGCAAATGTTATGCAGCATTTGTCATATCTATGTTATGATAATTGGCTTCTATTTTGTAGTTCTGTTCTGTGAATGAGAAAAACAGAGATCTCATCTTCTCTGTTAAGATCAAATCGGCTCCGATTGAGTTTACTTCATTGATTGCATATGTCCTGAATTGACTGTGTACGAAACCCGGTCTTATAATCAAGTTGAATATGCTTAATCTCATTCCCCAGTCAAATGCACGCAACCTGTTTGTTTATATTTCTCCGAGATATGGCTATGAGCAAGTCTATGTTATTGTCTAGATCTGAAGTTGTTTGAACATAATACACATGATGCCAATTGTTAGTGTGGGCTGTGAATCAAATTTCAGAAGATAATGTCTTTTTTTCCTTTTCAATGTTACAATTTGTTGTGGTTGGATATAGACAACATTTTTGGTATTGGAGTGTTTGCCTGTGATATTTGTCTAGACTTATATCCACTGTGCTGTTTGAATATTGGTGTCAAATCTGTTCCCCAAAGATGAAAAGATTCATTTTGTTATCTTTCATATGAAGTCTTGCTTCAAATTAATACCACTGTTCTTGGCTATAAGTCAATATAAATTTACAAAATCTTCGTTATGCACTCTATCTTGTGCTTGTGCCTTATACTTTTTATGGCATAGTGCTATCTTATACAAAACAATGCAACTACCCTTTATTCTTTTCTTTTTCTTTTCTTTTTTTCCTTTTTTGGGCAATTAGTATATGCTTTTATGAAGTGAGTGTGGGTGTTTTTAGGGAAAATATTATTAAGAGTTCTTGATCAGGACAAAGTTGAACACCTCATAACATACTCATTCAAATACACCAATGAGCAAATTACTGAAAGGGAAAAAACTAATAGTGGGAAGAGATCATACTGGGAAAATGAGTTTCGTACCCCCAAAATGAAGAACCAAAAGCGAGGGAGCGGGCATGAGATTGCTCAATACTTAAGCACTTCTTGATTGTCTCAGTCTCTTCCAATTTGCCACCTTCACCGCTATAGCCACATGTACCTTATTTATTGCTTGATCCATAAAGCTGAAATATGCGCGCCTCCGGTCCTTCTTGAACTGCAGAACTCCAAAAAAGCCCCAAAACCCAGTCGCAGCTCCAAACATTACAACCACGTAGAACAAGGCCTCTTCAAGCTTATCTACTCCATGTGTATCTTTAGGATGAGAGATTTTTGGTACTTGAGGTGGCTTAGAACCAGGGCATTCTCTTCTCAAAAGATCACCACATAGTAGAGGATTGCCCGTATAAATGGAAGGATTGTCAAGGGTTTGGATTTGATTGCCTTTTGGAATCCGCCCCTTAAAGTTGTTGTGTGATAGGTTGAGGTGGCTTAGATATGTCAATGATGAAATGCTCCGAGGAATTGCTCCCGAGAGGTGATTGTTGGAAAGATCAAGAGACTCGAGTGACATCATGTCCCCGATGCTAATGGGAATGTCTCCAAAGAGCAAGTTGTGTGACAAGTTCAAACCATGCATGTTTGAGAGGAAAGTAAGTTCTTCAGGAATCGACCCAATCAAGTTGTTGAGTGACAAATCCAAATTGACCACAAGTTGTAGATCAATTTTGGTGTATTCATTATATCTTCCCTTCATGATCTCAACCACATGTTCTTTACTCCACTCCAGTTCTTTTCTCCACGAATCTGGTAGAAAGCTTTGATATGAACTTTTCATGCCATGTAAATGTCTAAGACAAGATGGGATCGTTCCGGTCAAATTGTTTGCTGCCATATCCAATATTTGTAATAATGAGAATGAGCAAAGCTGCGGAGGAATGCTGCCAATAAAACTATTATTTCGTAGCCTCAAGATCTGCAAGTAGTTAAAGCTATTGTTGAACCATGTCGGAATATTTCCGGAAAAGTTATTCTCTCCAAGGTCTAAAATTATCAAATTATGCAATTACCCATAGCCAGAGGAAGCTCCCCATTGAGATTGTTTTCATTCAAGTGTAGGGTTGAAAGTCCTGTAAGAATCCAATGAGCTTGGAATTACTCCAGATAACTCATTGAATGACAAAGTCAAGTGAGACAAAGTCAAACCCTTATGACAGTTGGGAATACTGCCAAATAGCTTATTATTGCCAAGATTTAGATCAAACAAACTCTTTACATAAAGATGATGGTATTGTGTCATTGATACTGTTATCATTGAGATACAGAGTCTCTAGGTGCATCTCACCAATATTGGTTGGAAGAGGTCCGGAGATCAAGTTATTGGAGAGATCTAAAATGGAACAGTGAGAAGACATGTTTGGCAAGGGTCCTATAATTTGATTGCACGAGAGATTGAATTGGCTAAATGTCATGTTGGCTAACCATTTAGGCAAAGTCCCAAAAATTGAAGCATTTGAGAGAGATATATCCTTAACTTTCACTTGTGTCTTCATCCACCGGGGAAATACAGTCTCGAATTTACAGGAATTCATCCGAATAGATACTAGTTGAAAAGGTGGTATCCAGCTATGTTCTTCCTTAAAAGTCAAGTGCTTGTTGTCACTGATATCCAAATCCTTAAGCCTCCTTAAATTGGAAAAATGGATTTTCGAAATCTGCCCTTCCAAAGAATTGTTAAAAAGGTATAGAACTGAAAGATGGGAAAGTTCTCCAAACTTATCGGGTATAGTGCCACTCAAACGATTATTGTTAAGACGCAAGTCTTGTAAGAACCGTAATTGCCCTAATGACTCAGGAATTTGCCCATAGAATTGATTATGAGAAAGATTTAACAATCTCAATGATGACAATTGACCCAATGGCAATGGAATGGTCCCAGTCAATCGATTATTTGAAAGATTTAACAATCTCAATGATGACAATTGACCCAATGGCAGTGGAATGGTCCCAGTCAATCGATTATTTGAAAGATTTAACAATCTCAATGATGACAACAAACCTAATGATGAAGGAATGGTCCCATTCAATCGATTATTTGAAAGATCTATTGTAACCAAGTTTGGCAATGCTCCGATGACTCTAGGAATTGGACCTGAGAAGAAATTGTTGCCAAGCTCTAAGTGCCTTAAGTGTATAAAGTTCACCAACCAATTTGGCAAAGCACCGCTAAGATCATTATGATATATCGTTAGACTCTCTAAGTTATAATCGAAGAATCTTGATGAATTTCCTAGGAGATGTCGGAATCTCTTCTTTGATTTGTTACGAGACGGACGCAATGATTTTAGGTACTTCATACTCTTCAAGAATGAGAATAAGCCTCCTTCGATGCTGGAAAAAGATTTTCCTCAAGATTGAGATAAACAAGGCATGTAAACTTGTCAAACCACATAGGAATCGGAGAGTTGAAATAGTTCCTTGAAAGATCCAGATGCTGGAGAAAAGTCATATTTTGGAGTGCACCTTTGGGGATAGGACCTTCCGAAGAGATTGTTTGAAAGATCAAGGTACTGAAGATGAACAAGAGAACTAGAGTTTGCAAAGCAAGTTGAAGAAAGATGGAATTTGAAAAGTGCACAAGTTGATAAGCTCAAATGTGATAAAGATGGGAGCATGCCGATCACTTGCAAGAGGTTTGTTTGCATGGCATTGTTTAAGCCACTCATGTCAAGATAAATTAGTGACCGAAGATAAGAAACCCATTGGATATCAACAATAGCCAAAAATCCAAGATCATCATGGAGGTCAAGGACTTCCAACTCGGTGAGGTTTCCCAATTGCCGAGGGACTATTCCATTAAAGTTGCCAAACGACAAATTGAGGTACCTCAGTCTTTTCATCAAACCAAGGAATTTAGGTATTGTTCCATGATTGAAATTGATGCCACTCAAGTCCAAGTAGTTCAAGTAGGTCAAGTTGAGTAAAGAAGAGTTCAACTTACCGGTCATGGAGAGCGTCTGTTTTATGGGACTAACAATAGTGCCATTATAGTCTCTTGCAATCTGGGGTAAAAATTGGAGCTTGACAACATGACCATATACTCCATCACAAGTGACTTCTTTCCATTTGCAGCAATCTTCACCTTTCCAAGAAGAAAGTAAGCGAGATGGGTCTGAGAGACTTCGCCTAAGCTGGAGCAAAGCTTCTCTTTCTTGGTTTATGCAAATGGATGTTGAATTTTTGCAAAAGCATACATGTGAATTATCTAAAATAAGTAATAGGATTACTAGTGCAAGCACTTTGGAATAGTATCTCCCCATAAGGAACAAACGAGAGAATAGATGTAAGTTTTTGAGAGTGTTTGAGGGTTCTATTAGGAAACCCAAATCACTTAAATAGAAGGGCAACGGGAGATTTACTTACGCATACACATGTTTATCATATCAAAGGATGTATATACATCACATGTGAGGTCCACATGTCATAATCATAATCAGGAAGAGAAGGCACATCCAGTCTTGCAATTGGACCACGTAAAATGATGATCGAACCCCATCTAGAAGAAAAAATGAATCATCTATAAATTAGGGCAAGTCAACTCACCATTGAGGAGATTGTGGAGAAATTCTTTAGTTTTTATAGTGTTGTACACGGACCAAGTCGAAGTATTTTGGGTCTAGGTAATAGTCACATAAGGTTAACTTTTCGTCAAAATGTGTCTATAAATATATCATCTATTTCAAATTACGATCTTAACTAAGTTAACAATTTTTAAATAACAACCTTAATTATAGTGTTCCATTCACTACAACAGATAAAACTAAAATTACTTGTTAAGTCAATCGAAGAAAAATTGGTAAAATCACTCAAATTCAAGGAAACACCATAATGTCCTATAATTTCATAAAGTAGAGATCCAAGTGGGAGCTTATAACTATTGAACCTACTTAGATCGACATTCATTTCAAAGTTTAAAACATGGATTAACGGCCAACTAAGTATTATCAATTACTTCTCTAAGCTATATACATCTAATACAAGACTTCTTTCTTCCGTAGTCTATTGCCGGTAAACTCAATAGTAATTTCATACAAACATTTGTAACTTTAATAGGATGGCAAACTACGCAAATAAATGTTGATAAATTGTTACAAAAATCGGTAATATTATAGCACCCAAATACATATTGGTAGGTGATTTGAGTTGTCACAACCCAAATCCATAATAAGAATTGAGGGAATAACCAGTCATCCTTTACAAAATCAAAGAAGAAACCTTCATCCAAATTTAGATATTTTACGAAAACATCAATACAATAAAACCTTTCATATATAACAACAAAGTTAAAACCCTAGCTATTCATCTTCATCTTCTCACTGATTCTGAGGATGGAAAAATCGCAGACCAACACCGTGTTCCAACCCTTTCCCCCATAACCGAGAAATAGAAATTCGGGCTCTGTTGCTTCCGTGGTTTTCAAGCAGTTCGAAGGAAGTCCATCACCCAGGTTTTTCTCGGATCTTCTTTGTTGATCGTTGGCTCCATGGCAGAAGCGATTGTCCCATTGCGATGAATGATGGCTCCATACCCCTTCTCTCGGATTATCAATTCCCCTCCCCTGTTAGCGAGTAGCTCCCTGGATCATTGAATCTCATCTTCTAGAACCAGCAAATATGGAGCCAAAGGAAGAAAATAACGCCAGAATGGCATTACTCTGCAAAAGACTGGGGAAACTATGGTCAAATCAAGCCATTACTTCAGTCGATGATGTAATCTCAGCAAACAAGGTAAGAGAATGTCAGCTAACTCTAATTGGACAGCTATTCCAAAACCCTAAAATCAATTTCCAAGCCTTTCAGAGCACAATGCGTAAAGTATGGAAAGCAGATCAGACAGATATCAATTTGCTTGCCCCAGGGCTTTATGCTTTTCAATTTGCTTCGGAGAGGGAGAAAGAGCGTGTACTCACCATGGGTCCTTGGTCATTTGCCACTCATCTAATACTATTACAACCATGGATTCCGGATACCCCCCCAGCATGCTATAAGTTTGATAAGTGCTCATTCTGGGTCCATATTCATGGGTTACCAGCAGAATGGATTTCAACAGAGGTAGTAGAACGCATTGCCGGCGAAATAGGGGAAGTTACAGAGGTTAAGATTGAAGCAAAAGGATATATGCCGTATAAAATAGGGAAAGCAAGAGTCGCAATTCAACTGGCTTTGCCTTTGAAACCGGGTTCCATTTTCAGCAACAACGGCAAGAACATCGGCTTGACTTCCGATATGAACGTTTACCCTATTATTGCTACTCATGCGGGAGAATGGGACACTATGCACAGCATTGCGATGATGTGCCATATCAGGAAGAACTATTTAATAACAAGCAAGATATGCTGTTCGGACCATGGTTGAAGACAGAGGCGAATGAGTACAGTCCATTCTGGGATGTATTTTACGGGACAAAGATTGAAGATCTAACGCAGGAGGTCAATACCCCTGAATTGACAGTTAGTCAAGGCGAAATGATCATCTATGAAACACAGCAGGGTGAGTGCGAAGACCACATAAAGTCCATGGAGAGAGGCAAACGGAAGGAATCCACCCAAGGAGAAATGCAATGGCACCAAACAGATGAAATAGTGGTTAGCCCAGATGAAGACCAGATTGCCTTACTAAGAAACACAAAAAAGGGAGTGCTAATTGGTCATGGGGCTGACAGGGTAGGAAAAGGCCAGAAGCATTCTGCCCAAAAGAAGCTGAAAAGATACTCACCATATGAACCACAGGGAACAAGCAAGCTAGACATAGATGAAACAACCTTACTGGATACTCCAGTTCTTACGGAGGAAGAAACAAGGCAATGGGCTTTGGTGGCTAGCCCTAATAAGCCACCAAACTACAAATGAAGATAATGAGCTGGAATTGTCAAGGGTTGGGCACACCCTTGACAATCCAGGCTATGAGAGCCCTTGTGGCTCAAGAAAGGCCCGCTGTTTTCTTTCTTATGGAAACAAAAAATAAAGAGGAAATTTGTCAGAATCTACAACGACGGCTGAAGTTTCAACACTGCTTTACTATCAATCCAAGAGGTATTGCTGGGGGATTGGCACTTATGTGGAATGACCAGGTAACTATCTCTCTCATATCGAGTTCTATGCACGCTATACATATCAGCTGCACAAATGCGGAGACAAATCAGAACATTAGGGTGTCTTTCATCCATGCACCCAGTGATTTCCAGGATAGGGTGAAGCTCTGGGCAGACATAGTATCAATGCGAAATCTCACTCCGGAACCCTGGCTATGTCTAGGTGATTTTAATGAGGTGTTATATGTATGGGAAAAAGTGGGGAAGCGACAAGCGAGTAAAACTATAGAATGAAAGCCTTCCAGGATTTCCTAGATCATGGTGGACTGATGAGCATAGATAGCCACGGCTGTGCTTTTACCTGGGCGAATAACAGAGAGGGAGATAATTATGTGAAGGAGCGGCTGGATAGAGCTTTATGTAACTTTGAATGGAGGGTGGAATTCCCTTCAGCGGAGGTATATGCCCTTCCGGCAATAGGTTCAGATCACAGCCCTTTGCTGGTGGATTTCTTTCCTCAAATTGAAAAACGACCAAAGGAGTTTAAATTTGAAGCGTACTGGGTAGAAGATGAGGAATATGTGCAGCTTATGCAAGATACATGGAGGGGACTAGAAGGAAGGAAATGAAGGATTGGGACGCAAACTCAAAGTGTTAACTACAAAAATTCATCCATGGAGCAAAAAAATTCTCTAATGCTAGAAAAGCAATCCAACGGTTAAAGGAGGAGATGCAACAACTAACCAATTGTCCAATGTGGAAACATGATAAAAACAGAATGCAAAAGCTGAAAGATGAGATAGAGAGATTATGGCGACAAGAGGAAATCTATTGGGGGATGAGGTCTCGTATTCAATGGCTCAAATGGGGGGATAAAAACACGCAGTTTTTTCATGCCACAACAGTACAAAGAAGGCAGCGGAATAGGATCTCTATGCTGAAAAATTCAGGGGGAGAATGGATACGCGATCCGAGCCAAATAAACCAGCTGACAATTGACTACTTTCAAGAACTATATAAATCAGTGGGGGATCGGAATTTTCAACCAGTTTTGGATCAGCTTCCCTGTCAGGTGACAGCAGACATGAATCAGGCACTAACAGAAGCTTTCACATCCGAGGAAATAAAGCTAGCCACATTTCAATTGGGTGCTTTGAAAGCACCAGGTCCGGATGGACTAAATGGCATCTTTTTTCAGCATCACTGGAACGACATCAGCTCAGACATATACAAAGAATTTCAAAAATTTAGTGAGTTTGGCCAATTTAGCCCAGCTGAACAACACTTCAATCACCCTCATTCCAAAGGTCAAAAATCTGCAGTTGGATCAGTTTCGGCCTATTAGCTTGTGCAATTTTGCCTACAAAATCATCTCCAAAGTACTAGCTAACAGGATGAAAAAATATCTCCCCCAACTGATTACTATGGAACAAAGTGCCTTCATCCAAGGAAGATTAATCCAAGACAATGTGTTGATTGTGCAAGAAGTGCTTCATCAATTAAGAACACGTCGTCGAAAAAGAAAATTTCAGGCAGTCCTTAAGCTAGATATGAAAAAAGCTTATGATCGAGTAGAGTGGGATTTCTTAGAGGCTTGTATGAGAAGAATGGGGTTCCATGACAAGTGGATTTCTTGGGTGATGTATTGCGTTTCTACAGTCTCCTATAGTATCAAAATGAATGGACAGCACATGCCTTATTTCACACCCTCCCGAGGACTACAAAGAAGGTGATCCTCTCTCTCCATACCTCTTCATTATAGTGTCAAATGCTCTGTCTCAGCTGCTGCATAAAGCTGTCGATGATCGAAGTATAAGGGGCATTAAACTAAATAGGGAGTGCCCTACCCTCTCTCACCTAATGTTTGCGGATGATCTCATATTATTCATGGATGGGAAGCTTACTGAATGCCAAAATGTTGCTGCTGTTTTAAATCAGTACTGTTTTGCCTCTGGTCAAATGGTTAATCGGAATAAATCTGGGATCTTTTTTAGTAGGGGCTGCCCATTACCCCTAAAACAGAGATTGGCAAATGAAATGAGAGTCCCTGAATTAGAAAGAACAGGGAAATATCTTGGCATACCATCTGATTGGGGTCGATCAAAGAAGGAAATGTTCACATGGATTTTGTCAAGAGTAAATGCTAAATTAGAGGGCTGGAAAGAGAAATTAATGTCTAGAGCAGGGAAAGAAGTATTGATTAAAGCAGTGGTACAAGCAATACCGCAGTATGTGATGTCAACCTTCAAAGTCCCACTATCTATTTGTCGGGCAATAGAGAAGAAAATTGCAGATTTCTGGTGGAAAACAAATGAGCAGCATAGAGGGATTCACTGGAAAAAATGGGACATCCTGAAGGATAGGAAAGAAAAAGGTGGAATGGGATTTCGGGATTTGATTAATTTTAATGAGGCTATGCTTGGTAAGCAAGCTTGGCGACTTATCCAGCAGCCTGAGACTCTATGGGGCAAGATTCTTAAAGGGCTATATTATCCCAACGGCAATTTCCTACATGCAGCAAATGGCAACAACCCCTCTTGGGGATGGCGGAGCTTAATAATTGGAAGAAATGCGATCTTACCATCCTCCCGTTGGATTATTGGTAATGGTGAAAAGGTCAATATTCGTGAGGACCGGTGGCTACCGAAAGGAGTAATTGGAGGGCCAACAAACAGGGGTGATCCTCAATTGGTGTCAGAATTAGTGGACGAAGCCCAAATGGCTTGGAAGGAGAATCCCATCAGGGACTTATTCGACCACCACACAACAGAAGAAATTCTAGCAATCCTCTAAGTAGGACAAACATGAAGATAGACTGGTTTGGACACCAACAAAAACCGGCACATACACTGTCAAGAGCGCATATCATTGCAAACAAGATATGAAGCAGGATCAGCATCAGAATGAAGCTTCATCTTCCTTCCAAATCCCGAAAACACTATGGCACCGCATATGGCAAACCAACACACAACCGAAATACAAGCACTTCCTATGGAATATCTGTCATAATGCTTTAGCAACAAGATCTAACCTTTCGCATAGACGGATAATCCCAGATGACCACTGCCCTGTTTGTCAAAGCTCCCCGGAATCAAGCGAACACCTTTTTCTCCTATGCCCATGGACGAAACAGGTATGGGAAGACCCCCAAATCCAGATCTACATCAACCAACACCAGATCAGCCGTATAGAAAAGTGGATCTCTGACTTCCAACACCCACGCATCTCCTTCGAACTTCTTACCCGATTCTTTGTGGCAGATTTGGCGAGGAGGAACAATCTGGTTTTTCGAAACCAGAACCCAACCCAAAGATCTCCTTGAATCAGCCCTCGCCAAACATCAATGGATCGCAAGTTGTAAAAGCCTCTCACGGAAAAAGCAAGAACACAGCAAAGAATCCGACTCACTTATGCTATGGAAACCCCCAACCCATGGCTGCCTCAAGTGGAACGTGGATGCGTCCTTCCTCAGCGATTCTGAAGAAGCAGCGATAGCTGGAGTATGTAGAGACCATGCGGGGAAGCTGATCGACGGTTTTGCTCAGTTGGTGAAAGCCGATTCGGCCGTTCAAGCGGAAGCTAGAGCACTCGTTGAAACCCTAAAGTGGTTGGTGAAAAACTCATCTGCAGTTTCGGACGGAAGGAGTTGGGAGATCCAATCTGATCAGCTTGAGTTAGTGCAACCGATACGCACATTCACGCATCGTAACAGGAAGCGTTTTCTACGAGCCGGGAGGAAAGCCGTGAAGGCCGAATCTGCTGGGAAATAAGGCCCTTGCTCTATGAAGCCCATGATATAATAGCTAGAATTCAGCCCATTAAAGTTACCCACTTTGTAGAAGAGACGCGAACGCAGCCGCAGACCGGGTGGTCAAAGCCTTGCAGACATCTACTACCGGACAATTGGGTCCAATATCCTCCATCTAATCTTTTGGATGTTTTAATTTCGGATGTAGCACATCTAAATTGCTATCAATGAAATCGTCGTATGTGTTTATCGACCAAAAAAAAAAAAAAGCATTATGAATTGATCAAAATGAAAGCTTCATAATTTCATTTTAATGGCTTTTACTCAAAAAGTCTAAAATTGAGTCTCATTCCACTCTAGATCATTCTCAATGTGACTTGAGTAAATTCCCTTATTCTTGGAACCTAAAGTGGTAATAAAAGTGGGGTGAACAAAATCATAGTACTGTAATTGGCAATCACCAATCTGATTGGATCAAGCAAAACATAATGCAGTTTTAGAAACTAAGTGTGCATCAATATGTATCAAGACAATCGCATTCATTGCATTTCCCATGTATCATGGTAATGCATATATTCCTACAAGTCATAAGGTATGCATCATCAATATAGTATTGCCAGCATATGACAAACTCATTTGATCGCTCATGTCAAGAAAATTCTATAGTCACGCTTCGCCATACATTGACTCTGTTTAAATCATGGATATGTGTTGGTCATGGAAGCCACAAAACCAGTTTGTGCATAAGTATATCATATCATGTCTCAATACGTGGGTTGATAGTGAGCATCAAATCACACCACAATACAACATGTTGGCATCAAAAGAATCATTAGGATTGTTACTTGAAGATGCCAAGAGTTATTGCATGCAAAACCCCGCAAATATATATATATATATATATATATATATATATATATATATATGGGTGTATGGGTGTGTTGTGTTCCCATCTCATATGACATCAGGTGTACATGTAAATGGACACATGCATCCAACATATCTAATTAGTAGGGGGAATCTAATGATCGCTTTGACTTTCAATTGCAATTGAAAGTTTAAATATTTCTTTCAATTAAAGTTAGTGAAATTGAAAATCCATGAATAACTCCAATTCAAATGAACGTTTACCACTTTTCCATCAATCTCTTTCTTCATCCGTAGAGATTATTTTATTTTCCTTTTGGTAAGCAGCTATCCCAGTAGACTAGTCATGCCTCATTTTCATAGCTTGAAGTCGAACTTTAAACAGAGAGGTGTTCGCCTTTGCCCATTGCTATTAACCAATGACATTCACTCCCTTAGTCACGTCACTCCGGAAAACCCGCAAGACCCGCAAGCGCCAAGTCTAAGTCTTGAGGTGTTTGTCCTCATCCTACCTGATCCCTTTTGTTTTTTTTTTTTTTCTCGTATGTCAAACTCATCGCTCGTGTCCCCATTTTGCAAGACTAACAAAATTCTAGTCCTCGACTTTCATTCACACTTGAACTAGAACAAGATCCCAATTGTCCTGAAATTTTCCAAAGTTCCAAACAGACCAAACAAGACCAAAGCAAGAAACCATATTTTAATAGGATGTACACCCAATTCTGCCATTACCCAGAATATTCATCATGGTTCTTTTTTTTACAGTATAAACTCATATTTATTCTGTAGTGCATCAAAGGGATTTTATATAGATGAAGAAAATTGTAAGAATTTGCAAGAGGAAATAATAAAAATAACTGTTTGAAATCCACAGTTGCTATCGTTATAAATGAGGGGGCCATGGTGGTGGGGTCCTGTACTAATCTCCCCCGAGTATAGGCGCCGTAGGTCTCTCCATCGCGAAGGACCGTGAGACCCCGAATAGAGTAAGTGAAAGGGGGCCCCGGCGAATTCTCGATTACCAAAATAATAATAATATAATAATAATAATAACCAACCAATTACCACTCTTAAATTCTCTTGCCATCAAAGGATGACGTAGTCAAAGAACTAAGAGCTAGATAACAATTTTGTAAATGTTAAAATAGTCACAACTTCAACAAAATGTAACATTGCCATATATAGAAGAGACTACCGAACGTTCTATTTGATGGTTCAAGTTATAAATCATCTCTTTACCATAAAAAAAAAAAAAGTAAATTTGAGAGAATCAGATGAACGATGAAACATAATTGAATTATTCCCTCTAAAACATTAAAGCAAGTTACAAAAAATTCTTTGCAATTGATGAGACAGTTGAAATCGTACCAACTTCACACATGAAGAGTTTCTAGAAATTCGTAGGGCATATGCATTCTAGTATTTAAAATGTAACTACTACAATTTGACTGTCAAATATAACAAAGGAAAATACATACTCCTTTTGAATGGAACACATCGCATTACTTAGTGAATGCATGTGCACCATCTCAGAGGATGTATTTTTAGCAGATGTGAGGTCCACATGTCATAAATATAAGGAAGGACAGGCACATCCATTATTGTGATTGGACCCCGTCTAGAAGGGAAAATTCATCCTCACATAAGGAGATCGTGGAGGACTCCATCCAGTTTTTGCAGTGCTGGACACGAACCAAGTCAAGTCTTTTAGATCAACGTCATTAATCACACAAGTCGATCTCTCTGTTCATGTCATTAACCAAGTCAAGTATTTTGAGAGTCAGTTATTATATACTAAAGAAAAACGCATTCTTTCTTTTAATAAGATATCATGGAGTGACAATCCACACATAAGTCCAAGTCAAATGAACATTTTCTATTTGTGCTTAAACCAAGTAACTTTAAGGATAATACATATTTATGTTATGGATTCCGGGAATATTCTCGAGAGGTCACAGATGACATAGTTTATCGAGTCAATTGTACAATACCTTTTCTTTTCTGCAAAATGGAAAAGAAAAAAGCAACGCGTAGCTGCTGTAGGATCAGTCTCTGTAAATGAACAGGAGGAATAGGCTGAGTTTTGACCTTACATCGATTTTATTCAACTGATTATTTTCATATTACTAGCCTTCCGCATAGTAGTACGTCTACGGGGATGTATAGATGAAGAAATTATTAACTAGGTTCATTATATTTCACCAAGCGCAGAGAAGAATTTAGGTCCCTTTCTAATTAATTATGAGTCGATGTTCTTAATAAAAAGAGATTTGGAAATGATGAAGTTTGCAAAAGGGGGGAAAAACAAACAAACAAAGAAGCGCAGTACAAAATCATGCAACATTCCATTCCGGTGAGTATCTCTACATTATTGAATTGTCGATCTTATTGCATCCATTTGTAGAAACTTACATTGATGACAAGTGTACCTATGCAGTCATTAGCCATTTTCTGTTGACGGAGGATTAATTTAATCACCTAGTCTATTCTATGTGAGTTAATATACATTAACAAACATACTATTGGAAGGAAAGAGATTATTAAAAGGAAGAGATCACACGAGCAAAAGAAGTTTCATACACCCAAAATAAAGAACCAAAAGCAAGGGAGAGGGCATGAGATTGCTCATTACTTAATTGCTTCTTGACTCGCAATCTCTTTAACTTAATTACCTTCACTGTTATAGCCACATATGCCTTGTCTACTGCTTGATCCACGACGTTGAAGTATGCACCTATACAACATGCTTTGCTGGCATCAACAGAGTTACTAGGATTGTTATTTGAAAACAATATCTTTCCATGAATGGTGGGAGTTACTGCATGCAGTGTTTTGGCATTCTTAGAGCACACAAAACAGATTTGACAAAGAGACTTATGGGTCCGTTCCCATCTGAAAGAATATCCAAAACATTTTTTTATCTATGTGCCGTATGAGAGATGGGTGCATGCATCTAGGATATTTAATAATTCCAGAACAAGTTAATCATTGCTTTCGTTTTCGATTGCAATTCAAAGTTAACATGTATCTTTCGATTAAAATTCGTGAAATCGAAAGTCCCCGAATGACTCCAAATCGAGTCACCGTTTATCATATTTTGGTTAATCTCCTACTTCATACTTAGAGCTGCTCCTGTATTCTTTTTTCTTTTGTGTTTTCGGTGACGCAGCAATCCCAGTAAAGAAGTCATGCCTCACTTTTATAGCTTGAAGTTGAAACAGATGTTTTGTTCGCTATAAGTTGATTACATCAACTTCCCTTAGTCAAATCACTGTGGAAAACCCGCAAGACCCTCAAGCAGCAACCCTAAGTCTTGAGGCCCATGTCCTTGTTCTGCTGGTGGCCAGGCCCAACAACTGGGCCAAAGAAAGAAGGAAAGGGTGGAGATCAAGTCACGATAAGTTGCAGTTGCTTATAACTGATACGCGACACTTCAATTTTAGATTCAAAGCTATTATTAAGTTATTAACTATGATTGTTGTTTATTTTGATTTCAGGTGATCAAAATTTGGAACAAATTTTCATGGATGTTTGAGGACCAAAAGCTCTTTTTTTTTTTTCTTTTTCTTTTTCTTGCTTCCCATTTTCTTTATGGTCCTAAATATTGTATTGATTGACATGCTAGTCCCTCGTGAATTCTATTGCATATCGATTCACATAATGACTTCTCATTTTAACTGTACTTATTTGAAACTATAATGCTAGGAAAATGGCAACTCCAGTGGGCCCAAGCATTTGCTCCTTGGGGAACAACAGTGAAGTCTAGTGATTGAAACTTAGCTCTTTTGGTACGAATGTCTTCATTTAAAATGTTTTCGGTATTGTTGAATAACAAATTTGTTTGGTATTTTCCACTCGTTATGACATGTTTGTCACTATGAGTGTAAGTTTTTTGTGCCGAGACCTCCCTACTGTATTATTATTATTGGTTAAAAGTCAATATACTACTTACCTTATCAAAAAGAGAAAAAAAAACTTGTTTGGTATTGTTGCGATCATTTTCATTTTGTTTAATTAAAAATGAACCAAAAAAAAAAAAAAAATGAACCTATTAGAACCTGGAATCTATGACATAGTAGGTTCCAAGTTCCAAGTTTGACGAGTAGGCTCCAGGCTCTTGATTTCAATGAGTATATTCTACATTCTAAAAAATGAGGAAAGGTTCTAGGTTTCAAGTAAAATTTGTAAGGAATCTGGAATTGTTTACCCCTAATTTTGTTCGTTTTGGTTTTGAATTGGTGAGAAAATTATTATCTTTTTGGAGTTTTAGATGGTTTTGGATGTTAGAAGGGAGATTTGGACGGGCATTTTGATTTCTTTCTTTGTTGGATGCCGATTCCCTCCCCAGCAGTACCTCCAACGTGACGTAGTAATACGTCCCCGTTCACGCCTTCCGTCGTTCCCTTACCCTTGCTGCCAACCCAAATTGTCAATCCAAAAATCGGCGAGCTTTCAGTTGTTGCACCAGTTGAGCAAGACGCTGCCGGGCTTCACATCATGGTGGACGACTCGGAGGTGGTGGTAAGATAGGTCTACTCAATATTTTCTCACATTAATCCTATGTTTTGTACTGACCATTTCATTGTGGTTCGTCATCGTATGAATAAAGCCCGAAAGAGTGGGGATTCTGCATACTTCCACGGTAGACAAGAGTGCAAATCTTCAATCCAAACAAATAGACAAGGGAAAATTACACAAATAGTCCCTATATTTTCACTCAATGTCCAATTTGGTCCCTGAACTTTCGATTGGCTCAATTTGGTCCCTGAACTATTGATAAAATGTCGATCTAGTCCCACGAACTTTCGAATGGCTCAATTTGGCCCTGAACTATTAATAAAATGTCCGATCTCCCCTCGAACTTTCGATCGGCTCAAGTTGTCTCGAACTATGATGAAATGTCCGATCTAGTCCTTCGTTACTATTTTCTTTTTTTTTTCCTTTTTTTCCTCTTTTTTTTTTTTTTTTTTCCTTTTTTTCCTTTTTTTTTTTTTTTTTCGCTTTCCCTCCGGGCTCCGGCGGAGGGCCGGCGTCCGGCGAGGGAGCCCTCGCGGATCGGCGAGGGCCCTCGCCGCGTCCCCCTCGCAGCGGGCGAGTCCCTCACCGATCTTGCGAGGGAGCTCCCCGCAGACGGGCGAGGGGCCGTCCTCGCCGGCGTCTGCGAGGGAGAGCCCTCGCCGGCGTGCGAGGGAGAGCCCTTCGCCGGCTTCGGGCGAGGGGCTCTCCTCGCAGATCCGGCGAGGGAGAGCCCCGCGCAGACGCCGGCGAGGGCCCTCGCCGGATCTGCGAGGGAGGGGGCTCTCCCTCGCAGCGGGGGCGAGGGGCCGTCCTCGCCGGCGTCGGGCGAGGGCGAGGGCGAGGGGCTCCTCGCGGCGTCCCTCGCGGGCGAGCAAGCGGGCGAGGGACGCCGGCGAGGAGCCCTCGCCCTCGCCCGCCCGACGCCGCCGAGGGCTCTCCCTCGCAGACGCCGGCGAGGACGGCCCTCGCCGGATCTCCGCGGGAGAGCCCCTCGCCGGCTGTCGGGCGAGGGGCTCCCTCGCAAGATCGGCGAGGGACGCCGGCGAGGGGCCTCGCCGATCCGGCGAGGGGCTCCTCGCCGGATGCCCAGGCCGCCCGCCGGCTCCGGCGGAGGGAAAGCGAAAAAAAAAAAAAAAAAGTAAAAAAAAAGGGGAAAAAAAGGAAAAAAAGAGGAAAAAAGGGAAAAAAAGAAAAATAGTAACGAAGGACTAAATCGACATTTCATCATAGTTCGTGGACCAACTTAAGCCGATCGAAAGTTCAGGACTAGATCGTACATTTTATTAATAGTTCAGTGGACCAAATTGAGCCATTCGAAAGTTCTGTGGACTAGATCGGACATTTTATCAATAGTTCAGTGGACCAAATTGAGCCAATCGAAAGTTCAAGTGGATCAAATTGGACATTGAGTGAAAATATAAGGACTATTTGTGTAATTTTCCCAATAGACAAAGGAGCTTTGGTAATAGAAATGTAACAAAAGACTAAATGATTTTCGAAAACTTTAATTTGGCACGACACAAGAATAGTTAGCATATTGAAAATTGCAATACTCCTTTTTTTGGTTGCTTAATACATGTTTGGTGATGCGTTTTGTCAAAATATCTTTTCAATTGATGTTCTCTATAAAGGATCAGAAACGACTGACCTCCCTTCCCTCGATCGCCTCGGATTGAGATCTATGTAAAGACGGACACTCTCCGAAAGCCTTCGTGTCATGTCCGACACTCCGACATGTGTCCAACACGCTCCGACACGTCCCAACACGCGGTCAACAAGTGTCGAAAAATCCGACACGTAGTCAACTCTCTCCGACACGCGAGTCCAGAATTCCAACACGCGATTCTGACATGCACATGGTCAATTTTAAAAATTTATAATACTTGAGGGGTCAAAATATAAATATACACAAAAGAAGTAATAAAAGAAATAATAAAATTGCTATAAATATACATGCACGGGGCCAATTTTATTTTTTTTCAGTTTTTTTTTTATAATTGTTTTAGTTTTTTTAAAAGTCTTTTACCATGAAAGAAGTAATAAAAAAAAAAATGCTATATATGATAAATAAATAAATTTAAAGATATCATTTCAGCATTTTTCTTTAAACAATGTTTTTTTTCTCTAAGTTTTATGTATTATCGTAACAAATTAAAATAATTAATGATATTATTTAATATTTTTCGTGTAAATTAATTCTAGGCTATTAATTTATTATTATTTATGTATTTATATATAAAAATATATTTAATATATAACGTGTCGGAACGTATCAAAATTCTCTATTTTTAAGAAATGACGTGTCGGCGTGTCGTATTGTGTCATGTCACGTGTCGCATGTCCGTGTCAGTGCTACATAGATTGAGATCATACTTATGATTCTCGGAATCACATTTGCAATGAAGTTTGATCAACGAGCAAAATTCCATAAATCAAAAGCTTCTTCTCCTTCTTCGTCTTCAGAACCGGGCTAGGCACCAACCTGCATGGACCGAACCGGATCGATTCCGTCGCGGCCCCGCATTTCTTCGTTCGGCCGGGCCGCTCGTTGGGCCCGGGCCCGAGGACTTCCACTTCCGGTCCAACCTCTCGGGTTCATCAGGCCCGGCCGGACCGGCCCTTATAAACCGCTGCTCTCGCGAAAAGAATCTCACTTACTTTTCAACGTCGTTTTTTATTTATCGAAGAAAAATCCCTGTTCCTCGATTAAATTAACGAATTAATGTCGGCTTTCCTCTGTTCAAACCTTAATTAATGCTAATTAAATCCAACTCCTTCCGTAACTCGAAGCGAAGAATCGAAAAAACCCCATCACCGTCGTCTTCCGCCTCGCGCCTCCGTCGAAAACCCTCTCCGGCCTCCCCCTGCTCGATCCCGGCGGCCGCTTCCTCCGCCGCTGCCGCCGCCGCCGGGGCCTCACGGGAGATGAAGTCGGAAGGCCCGGCGCCGAGTCGGTTTCTGGCGATTCGCCGTTCGGAAGCTCGAGCTTGAGGCGGACTTTTGATGCTCTGATGGCGAAGAATGGGTTTCTGGCCGCGGTTCTAGTCTGCTTGATCGCGGCGGATGCTCTCGGTTTCGGTGCGTCTCTTCCTGATTCGGAAAATCCGGCAACTCCTCTCCGCCGCCACAGCAGGTCCGTTCTCTCTCTGTTTGGTTGTGCGAACTGTCGCGTCTGCAAGTTTTTCGGTCTCGTGGTAGCGAAAGCGACGGCTTCGATGATGGTGTTCTGTTCAGGCGTCTCCGCCGCCGGGTCCCGTTTCCAAGAAACCGGATGGTGGAACGGATGATGCCGGAAAATCTAGCGAGGTGCCCGCAACTCCGTCCAATTCGACGGCGGAAGGCCAAACTGGCGGTGCTTCCGTGAGTCCGCCTTCGGTTGAACGGAAGGAAGAGAAAACGAATGATGAGAAGAAGGAGGACAAGGAGCCGCGTGAGCCGGCAGGAAACCACGAGACTTGTGACGGAAAAGACGAAGGCAAAGTGTGCCGCGATCAGGGAGCTCTAACCGCCTGCATTCTGAGCGTTGAAGGTGATGATCTCGACTTTCTTTCATTCCATTTCATTTCGATTGGAAATGGTCATCTTCCAGTTTCTAAGTTTGATTTGTCATCAGAACCCGCGCTGTCTATTTGGCATTTCGTTTTGATGATCTATTTCGGGGGAAATACATAGAAGAGTTCTTCTTGTGATTCATAGAAGCATGTTGCAAATGTGTTGCCTATTATTTTGATATGTACTTTGGAGACAGTTTGCGACACAGGACACAACCGGTATATCATCGTAAAGTGTAGGGTCGATTTGGATCTTTACAACTCGTAGCTTCTGCTGCCTGAATGAAGCAGTCAAGAAGTCTTACCGTTGAAATGATATCCTTCCATTTGAAAACATATAACACTCTTGGCTTTTATCTTAAGAAAATCCTCGTTGAGAAATTAGTATCTCAAAGCTTATGGGAATCTTCTCTATCAAGAATTGTTGGCATAGTCCGGATGGCAGAGTAGGCAATCATGATCAACTTATGACTCAATACTTCAATGGTTGACAGAGTTTACATCTGAATTGGTAGAGAGGAAAATTTGCACCGAAAGTCCTAAACATTTGGCTAAATGTGCAATCAAGTACTAAGCTTTTTGGATCTGATGTTGTCAAATTCTTCTGGTGAGGTATCACCTAAGTTTGCCAACTTGCATACCAGAAATCCAACATGGCAATTTTTTTTTTTTTTTCAATCTGGTGCTTATGGCAGATGTGGCGCTGATGTGGCACCACATCAGAAAATAGGCCAAATAAAAAAAAAAAATAAAAGGAAGGTTAGGACTTGACTGCTTATTGGGCAAGATACTTAGGAATTTGGGTGCTATTTTCCCTTGTGGAAACTAGCCCAGCATGGACTATGGTGGGTCACTGGCTTCTTATCTTACTAGTAGATTAATAGAGGAGGAAAATCATATGCATATGGAAAAAAAGTGAAAGGAAGTTTCCAACGGGTAAGGAAGGAGATGATGATTGAAGTTTTGAACTGTTTTAGGAAAATGGATTTAAACAGTCAGAGGATGATGGAGATTTTACTTTTAATTTTAAAACAAGCGTGTGGTTTAAAGGATTGCATGGCAGTTATGTTGATTACCTTAAATTTGCGATATTTCAATTATTCTGTGATGTACAATTAAAATTCATTTTTATTAGTGGCATGAATTTTAAGGAAATTCCAATGTGGTAGTTGCAGGGGCTTAATCTCTTGAGGGCAAGAGAACTGTGTGTTCCTTTGACTTTACTCTTTGTATCTTTAGTCAATTTGAAGTCTAAACCCAGTGAATGGGAGACCTGACTCCTGGATGATCACAGATAGTACCATGAAGAGAAAATCAGCTTGAGAATTATAGCTCTATGCCAGGTCTCTTGATAGTATCTTATATCAGTATGTTCATTAAAGATTAGTAGAATAAGTACTTCTGATTGATGTATTTTCTTTTGTAGTACAGTCTAAATTGTGGTACTGTAACAGCAAACAACAAAAATTTTGGGGAATAATTACTTGCTTTTTTAAGTGATTAAATGGTTTGGGTGCAAAAGTCAGTCATTTGCATGGGTTAGAATTATGTATTCTATTAATCTCATTCGGATAAACATTCTTACACCCGGAAATCATGCTTAAGTGGTGTTCGTATTTGGGTTAACTTCACCTTGGTACTTGGACGTCATAAGGATAAGTTCCTTCAGCATAAGTTCAAATCTCTTAGATGAGAAGATGGAATATGAGGTGTTTAATTTTTTTTTCCCCGCTTATCAACGTGGAATTTATTGGATTTAGCTGGAGGGACATTCTAGGAATACCAATTGCTTATTGTAGTTCATGGATTGTCAATTATTAGCGGTTCCAAAGGTCCCTTTACATAACAAACCCAAAAAAGGAAATTATATATTCCAAAATATGTGATTATTGTCCATAAGTATTCAATTCAGTGCTACTTAATTAATTCATCCAACTTCCGAAATGATTGAAATCTCTTGACCATATATGAAAAATTGTGAATGGGGGGCCAACCTTGTTAAAACTATTGAACTAATAGATTCAGTAAACTGTTATGTGTGATTGATGCTACCCTATTAGATGGAATGTACTTAGTCTGGCTAATAATATATTTTGTATATATGACTCATCTCAAGCCTTTGAGAAATGCTTTCCTTCCGAAGCTTTCCAGAACAAGTTGATGTCAATCCATAAGAGTTGATGTATTGGCTCTGTACTTGTCATAATGTTACAATGTTGTACATCTTCTTCAATTGTTCATGTCAATGTAGATTGAGAAGTTAATGCATTTTTTAGAAATTTAATCATCCCTTAGGTTTTCCCTTTGTGCATGTTCAATTCTATGGTTAGATGGAAAAAAAAAATTGACATGTTGCATGATATTTGGAGGACCTGAGTTATAACTGATGCTAAATTTGACATGTTAAATTTGTTTAAGCTGTGGCCATTCACACATGAAGGGGCAGGTGACCAGTACACTGCACGAGCCCTGACAAGTTACTCTTTTATTCAGTAAAGAAAGATATTCCCTTGTTTCGATAACATGTGGTGTCACTGACCTGAAACTAAGTATTAGAGCGATATTTACTGGCCAGAATATGAAGTATCATAGTACTGTTCGACTCTTCGGTATAAAATCTGTTTATAGCTTGTATTATTTATGCCTGAATCCAGTTACATGCATATGCCATTCAATTATGCTTCTTATAATAATAATGTTAGGTAGTTTAGAGGACTTTTTGTAGATGGTTGAATTCCTTTTAGGAACACTCTCTTTATTGGGTCTTATACAAGGTGAGATTAATAGGAATTAACTCTCTAGTTCTCAGTTAATTTTGCATTTCTTGTTACTGAGCTGTATTTTGGTAAAGTTTACCTTTTTTTCTTCAAATCTTTTTTTTCCCCTGTACTATTCAACTGAGCTTGTGATATTCACCGCTAAGCTTTGAAGGAGTTGCAGCTATTCCCAGATGTTCTATAATACTGCAACAAAATGAGGGTTCTGTAATTCTTTGATGTCTTTGTCATTTTATGGTCATTATCTCTTTTTAGGAAAGAGGTAGATCAAGGAAATACTTTTACTTCTTTGATTTTTTAAATTGGGAATCTCATGAAGACTGACAAATACTTCATTTCATTTTACCATTCAGTTGCAGCAGGGTTGAGCAAATTGGTGGTTTTAGTTGAAAATAAAGGGGATAGCGCCTTGATAGTAAATAGGCGCCTGCCAAAGTCTACGACAGAGAAGCCTGAAATAATACCGAAACACCAAAACAAAAAGGTATACATCATCCATCTGGTACTCAGATAAAATTGGCTGTTGCTAAGTTTTGGTACAACCAAGGTATGCAATTAGTTGGTTAGTTTAATAATAATTCTCCAACAGTTACTTGGGAAGGCCCTAGTATGGTAGGTGATTTTTGTTTACTTGAGTCTAGTGTGCTTATGATTAATTCAATCAATCAACAAGGGAATAGAACTGGAGCCTCCAATTCAGAAATTGCGCTTGAGCTCTTTCCACACCATCGGACTCATGAATATTATTCCTTTAGCAGCGGCCAGTTCTTCTACATTTTTTCCACCTCCACTTTCTACCATTCAAAACAAGTAGGATAATCATTTTCTTTGTCCCCCCTTCTTCCCTTTGTTCACCTCCATTTCCTTCAATTCCTAATTTTTCTCACAAATTAAGTGTAAGATTGACAAGCTTCTGTGAGAAATCTTCGGGCTTGTTTGCCTAATATAGCAAGCTGTGCAAATTATTGTACAATTAAATAAGATTTGCTTGTATTCACTCTCTTGCTTAAGGAAGCTTTTTTCTGCAGTATTTTGACTGAGACATCAATAGCTGGAGAAAGAACTTTGTCATGGAGAGTCACTTAGAGAGCATATCTTTCATCTGCTGCTTAGTTCTCATTTTGTTTTCCTTTTTAAAAGGTTTTCCTATTAATTTCTTGTTTCTTCCTCAGATTGATATTTCTCTCTCTGCGGCGGAAGGCAATAAAGTTGTATTAAATGCTGGGAGAGAAGATTGCGTGCTTGGGCCTCTTGTATATGATACGAGTGTTTTCCTCTATCTCCCTTCGTTTGACAAGCTAATCACCCCAATCAATGGTGCATATTTCTTGATTCTATCAGTGGTGGTCTGTGGTGGGGTGTTCGCTTGCTGTGCACTTAGGAAGCGGCGAAGAAAGAGCGAGTTCAGGTATCAAGAGCTCGAAATGGGGTCAGGAGAAGGGACCAATATAGAAACTGCAGAAGGTTGGGATCAAGGATGGGATGATGATTGGGACGAGGAGAATGCTGTGAAATCTCCAGGTCAACATCGTGTAGGAAATATATCTGCAAATGGCCTCACTTCTAGGCCTGCAAATAGGGATGGTTGGGAACGCGACTGGGACGGCTAGGAATTGACAACGAAAAGGGTTTTGGAAGAGTTCTACCTCTACATGGGAGGAGGAAAAGGAAACCAGGAGACATGACAATACCAAAACCAGGTACTTGCTTCGATTTCATACCACCTGTACACTCATCTTATGAAAGGTGGCTTCAGTTTGGCTTTGCCAGTAAAAGGTATACAATTTGGTTCGTTGAAATTTTGAAGTTGAGGAGGTAGATTCTGTTGCCTTCTAATACCGCTGACTCAGGTAGCCTGTACAGTTAGCTTTACAACTAAGGAGTTTTTCGAAACATTGAGCACAATTCTCTTCCATTTTCCACTGATGTCAATTTGGTAACTTTTATTAGAACGTGATTTTGAGTTTGGCAAAGAAAAGTGTCTTTGATGGCAACTTTTTATTTTCACATGAAAAGTGAATAATTCACAATTTTTCCTTTTTCATGTTTCTGTTGCGAATTCATATGCTCAAGTATCAATCTTTTCACCGCCTGCTCTTTGAATCGAGCTTTTACAGTGCAGTTACTGGAGTAGAGATTCCACATCGCAAGAATTTGGCATCCGATACAAGTGGTTGTCTGCTTTTTCCAGTTTAAAACGCCTCCTAAACTTCTATGAATAATGACATATAAAATGGAACCAAGGATCCTCTTCCATTCCGGTTTTTCCGAGCATTTAGTCTTTATTGCAAGCTACGGTTGAGTTCACTTCCTTTATTTGTTTGAGCTGTCAAATTGCCTTGGAGAAATAGAAGGGAAGTGGTTTTTGGGAGAATTACCAAAAAAGACATAAACCTATTGTAATTGTATCAATTTAGTCCTAATTTTTTTTTTGGTTAATTTAGTCATAATTTTTTTGCAATTATGTCAATATAGTTTATCCGGCCAATTTTGAAAAAGTTTAGTGGTGAATTAAAAAAAAAAAGTTTAGAACTGGATTAGCACAATTGTAATAGGTTTATATTTTTTTGATAATTTTCCCAACTATTCCATCAATAATGCCATAAGGCAAGAGCTAATATGAGTAGGTCTTGCGTTTAGATCCGGCAATTCGGTGAACTTAAAGTGTGGGTTCTGATCGTGAACTTGCCATTTGATCCATGGAGGGTGAGCTCGATCCACATTTGACTCTAGTTTTGACATGGGTTTGAAATTGCTCCTGCATCCCATAAGAAAAGTTAAATAAATTCACCTCGTCTGGCAGTGAATTAGGTCAAGCACGAAAATAACATTACTCAGAATGGCAATAGCTGTCCTTGACTTTTACCTCTTGTTCGATTTGATTTTTGAATTTGTTTTTTTGGGGTCTACTCATGTTATCGAACCTTCTTTATGCTGAGGGGTCAAGCGGAAGTTTTCGAATGATTTGATCTACCATAGGAGAAATGGGTCGCTGGTTATTCATGCTTTTCATTATGTAACACGAAATAGAGTATTTCTTCATATAAATGAAAGATGAATCAATAATCAAGACAAGAATCCTTGGTCACACCAACCCAAAATGAATGCAATTTATAAGTTATTTTACTTTTTTATTCTACGAAAAGCTTCGTTCTTATTACTTTTCAACCTTAAATTATGATTTTATTCCAGCAGATCTTATGAAAGGGTTTTTGGGTTGTATTAGATCATCCTATCAAGAGTATATGAAAGCCAACGGATAAGAAAGAGCTTGACGGGGATGTGCATACCGACAACGAAAGTTCATAAAAAAACTTGTCAGTATTCAAAAGTTAATTATGGCCAAAATTTTCCAAAATATTCTTGACAATTGATTTATAAATCAATAACATATTAGTATAATAAATCACATTTTCCAAAATGTAGTTACATCACATATTAGGATAACAAATGAATAATGTTTTCAAAAAAAAGCAATGATTTTCTTATATGAGAAATTCAATTTTAGAAAAATTAAATTCATCCTTGATTGAGTCACTTCTCCACATGTTCATGAGACAAGGTGTTATAACTTCAAAAGACTGTTGTCTTCATCTAAAATTGAAGTTCGAACTCAACGATTCTCCGATAAACCCATTAGTTGAGGCTTAAATATTCAATTTGGGCCAATTGAGTTTGAAATCTTTTGAAAGTCTAGGGTCAAGTTCTCAGTCTCCGTGACCATATTTAGTGCCAATCGTGCTTTATTTGGCTTTATACGAAGCTAACCACATTGGTTTACCATAAGTAAGAAATAAAACACAGATTTTGTGATTATGAAACTTGAAGGACAATCAAGACTCGAATATTCATGTAAATTGAAGGGAAAATTCAGTTTAGTCTAAAACCATTAAGCCAACCCTTTAATTTTTAGTTTTCCTTTTTTGAAGTCTTTACCTAGATTTTTTTTTTTTTTTTGGTCATAAAGTCTTTACCTAGAATGATTGACAAAATTCATGTGCTTTATCCCTTGATATGGTCTATATTATGCATAGATTTATGAAAAATCCAATGGGTATAATTTTACCGTGAAGAAATGCTGCTGGTAAGATTGGGCCTTCGTAGATTTAGGGTTTTTCTTTTTGCCAAAAACTATAATTTAATTGATGAAGATGAAACATTATTTTTCAATTGACTAAAGACATGCGCTTTCCAAATGTTGAGTGGAGAAAGACCGAGAACTCTCGAAGACTTGTCCTTCATATCATTATAACAAGACTTCAGCCCAGTTGTTGATAAGGTCAATAAATATTTGAGTATTATTACGATAAAATTGAACATGTTTGATGACCATAATTATTTTTAACTTTAAGCATTCAATTGAGTCAAAAATCACTTGATTTGCTAAGTCAGGGCTACTTAATTCATTCAATAGAATAGACATTTAACAGAACTGATACTTAATAATTAGCTGTCATCAGACAGCACTATATTTTCATTTCAGCACTTAAGATTCAGCATTCAATTTTTAGTGTTACTAAATAGGCTGTAATCTGGCGATTTCTTTGCTTATAAAAGCTATCTTGGATGGAGGAAAATACTATCATTTTTTAAAGGAAAAATTACCCAAAATGTCATAAACCTTTCATAATTTTTTTTTGCTAATTTAGTCCTAAAATTTTTGCATTTGTGTTAATTTAGTCCATTCTGCCAATTTTGACCAATTGATGTTGACATGGACGCCAACCGTCCGACTGGCATTAACCTTGGATAATTTTTTAATAATATTTTTTCAAATTTATTTTAATTTTTTTCCCTCCTTCCTCCTCCTTCCTCGTTCCTTTGGTTAGACTAGCTAGAGGTGAGGCCTCGCCTAGCCATGGCAAGGCCCAACCTTGCCGATCATTAGCGAGCTTGAGCCCACCATGCTGGGTGAGGCCTCAAAAAAAGAGAAAAGAAAAAAAAAAGATATTATCAAAAAAAATTTCCACATTAGCGTTTTTTGGATAGCGGATAGCGTTGGTGCTATCCATCATGTTAACATCAGCCAGCCAAAATAAATTAGATAAATATAATTGATCAAAAGAAAATTTTAAGACTGAATTAGAACAATTGCAATAGGTTTATAATTTTTTTGATAATTTTCCCATTTTCTAAGGATAATAGCCACCAAAAAACCCAAATGATAACAAGTTAAACCAAAACTATGCCTACTTATAACAATTTTAACCAAAACTTTTTTTTTACACCAAAAATCTTGAACATATTTACTCAAGATTTGTTGTACTCTTGTGACTATTTACCAAAAAAAAAAAAAAGTGTAACACAAAAAATAAAAACTTAGACCTGCATCACACATTTATCCTCTATTAAGATTTTTTTTCCTTCCTCTTTCATCTTCATTGTTGCCACCATCCTTACCATTGCCATTGCCACCATTCTCAACGATCATCAAACCAAGGAATAAAACAAAGGAAAATAAAGAAAAAGAAAAAGAGAAAAGGAAAATATATTATGAGTTCATGTCAAAACCATTTTCTTTCCATTATCTATGTAGGTAGCCATAAAAATTTTTAGCAGCATTCATTCATGAAATTTTTACGGAAGTTAATGTATTACACATTTATAAATTTGAGATTTTTTGTGTCACTAAAAAGGGTTTTGGATAAATGTGGTGTCCCAGAAAAGTTCGAATATATATGTCACACTAGATATAATTTAAGATCTGTTATGGCCTTTTTCCCTTTATATAAATCATACCTTCTTTCTCCACGGCTGATCAATAAGGGCCGACTACCATCGTGTCGAGCTGCTTCGATGTTCCCACGAAACAGGAATCCCCGTCGACGAGGCTGCTTCGATGTTCCTCCTTTGCATAAAAAAAATTAATAAAAAATATAAAAAAATCAATAGATTAAAAAAAGGGGAGAAAATGAGAAACCATGTTCCCTCCTGTGCACTGAGCTTTATGGGCAGACAGAATGAGCGTCATAAATCCCCAACAGTCGCATGATTTGGGGTTTGTCCGACCCCATCATTCTGTCCTCGCAATGTTAAAAAAAGTGTAAGAGAAAAGCCAACAATCTGGTGCTTGCTTTATCAAATTCCCCTCATTCCAAGATGCCCTTTTTTCCATTGCATGCATCGCTTTAGCCACACTCTCCTATCATTATCCTTCCACTAAAGGCTTAGCACTCCCCTCCCTCATATCATGATTGACCACGACTTCACTGACCTTTTCCCCATTCTCCCTCTCTTTTTCTATTCTCCTGTTGATCTTTTCTTTTCTTTTTCGATTTCGTCAAAAAGGGGAAAAATTCAATTCGCAGAACTCTTGTTATAGATAGTTTCGATGGTACTTCATAGCCTGTGCGAACATGGGAAATGCATGCTTGAATCGGCTGGGGACAAATTCCGCGTGCTCATCGTCTCATCAAACCTGGGTTCATTGTGTTTTGCTTGTCGGATTGTGATTCATCGACAGTCCTACCGGTGTGTCATGGGGGTCATTATTTTATCCAGGCCGATTCGTGTTTATTGTACTTCTTTTGGTGCCTCAGTAACTTGCTTAGCGTGGCAACAAAGGCACGAGATTGACTATATAAACTACAATTGGCCTCAATCAATAGAGCTGAGTAGAAAATGGGGATTGATCATTGAAAAGAAAGATGGAGACATGAAAAGTTCCCACTGCAAGACATGATGTGATTGTTAGGCACTAATTAATGCCACTCACTGCTTTTGAGCACCTCATGTGATGCTCTCTCATGGTGTCCAAAGCACTTCAAATTGCTCCTGCAAAAGTGTAAAATTTAAAAAAGAAGGGGAAAAAGGTAAAGCAAAGCACTTGATTCTTAGGTCCCCCTGGTGTCCAACACCATGTTTTCTCCACAATAAATTTTAAAAACAAAAATCTTCAAATTCAAGAATTCATTATTATACTCCATCAAGTAAAAAAAAAAAAAAAATGGAGTGGGGGTGTTTGCTTGCAATGCAGTCAATGCTTCATGCCATGTAAGCGTTGGAGTGCTTTGGTTCTGCATAATTGCACTCACTAGCCAAAATGAATGTCCATGATTCTTTTCCTGAGAAAGTTGACCACAGATATAAACTACACTGATGGGAGTTTGACTTTGGCGTCAATGGAGTCCTGGCGGGTGAGCTGACACAGTTTCTTTCATGATGACACCATCAGAAAAGCACATAAAAGAGCAAAGAGGGGAGAAAGAAGAAATTTCATGAAGATATCTCGGAAGATTTCCAACTTTTATAATAGTGATATGACTTATAAGTCATGACAAAATGGAGTGTGATGCTGCCTTCTTTAGAAAGCTCAAAATGTTAGCGAATTGCCTCAGTTACATATATTTTGCACGTCGCAAATGTCGTGTTTTTTTTCTCAAAACAAGTAAAATTCGTTTCCTACTTAATTTCAAATGTGTAAGTGACATACACTTCTGATTTTGCGAATGAAATATTATGTAACATGTTTATACAGTAGAACTTCAGAGATAATTTCAGAGTGGCATCAAAACTAACAAGGAAGCTCCTTCATTTCAAAACCTGCACTGAGTTCACTTGTTTTCTGGAAAGTTTGATATCGAGCACTGTTCAGTGAATACACAGGTTGAGCAATTTAACCAATCCAAATCCTCCTCTCCCATTGCGATTCTTCCATTTTTGTTCTAGATCTTGGAAAAAATGCACATCGAAATCAATCTTGAGTTTTAATGGCAAATTTATTGGACAATAGTAAGCAGAGCGTCGCAAAGAAAGCTGAAAATTACTCTAAATAGACTAGTCCGCACTCTGCAGATACTACTCAACATGGACAATCAATATCCTGTACCATATAACTTGATGCTCATATGTGGACAAACAGTATAATCCAAAACCAAGAAAAAGCACCAAATGGAAGAGATTCAGGCTGTCTTTATGTGAAAAGTAAAGTTGATATGGAGGACATAACATTTGGACTCTTGTAATATCACGCCAGTGAAAAAGGACTCCACAAATAGAGTTGTCAAGATCTTTTCAGATCAAGCAAACTGGGTTCCTCTGCAATGGCAAACTCTAGAACCGTATCGCTCTTGAATTTAAACAAAACTATAAGGTCACTGTATTTCCTCTTGACCTTCCGATGGGCACTGGATCAACTCCAAAATGTTGACGACTTCACTCATTTCTGGCCGGTTCGAGGGCACCTGAGATGCGCATATTAGACCAAGCTTTATGACCGGGATCGCCTCCTCAGGTGGAAAACTACCTCCGAGCCTCTCATCGATGCATTTCTCCACCTTGTTTTCCTCTAACGCGCCCCTCACCATGTCACATAGCACCACCACATCATCTTCCATGTACTCCACTGGCCTCCTCCCTGTTATTACCTCCAGAACCAAAATTCCAAACCCGTAGACATCGCATTTCTCTGTTATTTTTACCGTTCGGCATGCAAATTCCGGAGCCATGTAGCCGAGTGCACTCTGGATTTTGCTGCTTAAGATACAACGGTCTAGCATCGGCAACAATCTCGCCAGGCCAAAATCGCCTACCTTTGCCTCTCCTGAGCCGTCCAATAGAACATTTGTTGACTTCAGATTGTAATGAACCACACCCATTTGATGCAAATACGATAATCCTTTAGCCATTCCGAGTATTATGTTAAATCTCTGCCTCCAAGTTAGGCTGTTTCTCTCATCTGCATCATGAAGATGCTTATACAAGCTCCCGCTGGGAACGAATTCATAAATTAGAAGCTGCAATGATGACGTCCAATAGTATCCTTCTAGCTTTACGAGATTAGGGTGCCAGATCTTTCCAAGTGTCTTGACCTCCCTCTCAAAGTCATCTTGGGACTTCATCAAACCAGAGGCTGTTAGCTTCTTGATTGCCACTGATCGCCCATCACGTAGGACTGTGCGATAAACAACTCCAAAACCACCACGACCCAGCTCCGAGTCTTTGTTGAGCAATGCATGGGCCCCAGTGAAAAAATTAGCATCTCCAGAAAACATGACTAGTTTCCCATAATTTGGGTCGGCAGTTGGCGAACAGCTGAAATCTTCACCTCCAGATAGTGTGAGCGCTGGAGCAGAATGAGCCATGGAAGACCGGACATGAATATTCAGAAGAGTTATGGTCATCACTCCGATGGCAATAAAAGCTGCGGCCCCGATGGCAATAAGGGAAGATATGCTGAGTATAATACGCTTGTGCTGGTGATCTGAAGAGGATGCAGCACCTGCTGGATTGGAAGAATTAGGGTTTAGGACAATGGGTTTTGGATGGACCGAGGGACAGGAATCATTGACAACAGAGCCGCAAAGAGATGGGTTGCTGGAGACGGATGCCAGAGGAATGGTGTTGAAGAACCCGCCGACAGGGAGCTCGCCTTCCAGATGGTTGTGTGAGATATTGAAATAGACCAGGTGCGAAAGATTTGCCAGCTCCTTGGGTAAGCTTCCAGAGAGATTGTTCAAGGAAAGGTCCACGTGCTCGAGATTAGTGAGGTTTGCCATGGCAGGAGGGACTGGGCCAGTCAGGTTATTCTGTGACAGGATCCTGCACAATATGAAAAATGACATAATGAGAGAATTTCCAAGATCATACAATCTTTTGCATTCTTGGTTGACAGAAGGCGCAACACAAAAGTAAGAAATAAGAATTATCGATAATAGACATGTCATGTCGTAAATTAATTTATGGAAAACAAGATATGATCGTCATCCATCATCTGAAAAGAACAAACAAGCCTCATATTCCAAATTTAGACCATCAATGTGCTTCTCACTCTATTCATACTGACAAGACACATAAGTTATGCTTTTATTGACAGAGCAATTTGGCCAGTCTCCAGGTAGAAAAACTGCCTTTAAAGTTTGAAGATGTGACATGAAAGTACACAGGATTTCCATTTGTAGTTTGTACCACATAAACCTCGATAAAATATATAGAGACCCAAATTAACTTAGGTCATCCGAGCTGAACTTTAGACCACAGTACTATTGCATTGTATGTGAAGCAAGCAACAGAGATTAAAGCAGCAGATAAAGGACTCACAGTGATGTCAAATTCGAGCATGCGCCAATTTGAGTTGGAATATTTCCACTTAGGAAGTTTTTGTCCAGCTTTAAGTCCTTAAGCGAGATTGCTACTCCAATTTCAGGAGGAATGCTTCCATTCAGCCAATTGTTGCTCAAATCAAGAAACTGAGTGTACTTTAATACACCTATGCTGACTGGGATGGAACCGAAGAACAAGTTCTTCGACATATTCAGTGACTCCACACTACTAAGAACACCGAGGTTGGCTGGAATTTCACCAAAAAAAGAATTTGAAGATATGTCCATGACCCGCAGATTGTTATACAATGTTGTAGCTGGAAGTGATGTATATTCCGCGCTTTCATCTACTCCATTTCCCGAAAGTGAGATGCCTCCAGTGTCCAGCTTAAAAGGAAAACCGCCTGTTAGCAAATTCTGGCTAACATCTAGAACCGAAAGGTTCTTGCAGTTAGATATCGAGTCCGGTAAGCTTCCGGTGAGAAGGTTTGCGGACAGATTTAGTTTCTTAAGTGACTGGATATTTCCAATTGATGGTGGGATTGAACCAGAAAGTTCATTTCTCGAGAGATCTAAATTCTCGAGGTTTCTTAATTCCCCAATCCAATTTGGAACCTCCCCGTAAGTAAATTTCCATGTACATCAAGAGAACTGCATAGACCCAGTCGTTGCATTGATTCTGGAAGGCTCCCAGAGAACAAATTGTCGCTCAGATCAAGAGAGCGTAAAAGCAAATTTCCTCCAATATCCCTGGGAATATGCCCGGTGAACCGGTTTCTCCGTAGGTTCACCACCCTAAGATCATATAAGTTCTGAATTCCTTCAGGGATCTCTGCCTCCAGTAAATTTTCAGAAAGATCAAGCGATTGAAGCCCCCTTGAAAACCACATTCCTAGAGGCAACTTCCCAGATAGCTGATTGGAGGAGAAGTTAACAGCAACCAGTGTCGAGCAATAGCTTAAGGAATCAGGGATCCGCCCCATGAGACTATTTTTAGCAAATGAAACTACTCTTAGCGAGCCACATTGCTGAAACATCTCATCTGGGATTGATCCCGTGAAGTTGTTCTCGCTCAAGTCTAGGACCTGCAAGGTCCCAATGTGCGTGAGACTAGTGTTGATAGGTCCACTGAAGTTGTTCTTGGAAAGTGAGAGAACCTGGAGGAATTGCAATCTTAAAAGGCCACGGCCTATGTGCCCGGAAAGAGAAAATCCATCAAGAGCCACCTGGGTGACTCGTTTAGACCTTGGATCGCATATGATCCCGACCCAGTCACAAGGATTTTCAGCATCTTCATTCCATGTAGAAAGCTTATTTTTAGGATCGTGAAGCCCGGCTTTGAACACAATCAACCCCAAAACGTCATCATTGAAAATTGCGTCTAGAGATTGCGCGAAAACCGGAGCAAAGAGAAGTAGAAGAAACACTCTGAACACCATTCTTAGCTCAGTGCATAGAGATAAGAATATGATATGTAGGTCTTGAAAGAAAAGATTTTGGTAACAGTTTCTTCAAGGAAGGGAAGCACTAGGATTATGGTTTATGAGGGTAGCGAAAAGATCAATGAAATCAAAGGAAGCTCAAAATGCACTCGCGCAACAATCAAAGAAAACAGATGACTGAAGAAGTAGTATTGTATACTTTTAAAGGTGACCGGGCAGAAGCAACAAAACCCCGCAGAACAGAGCAACCGAGGATTAACGACCAACTCACCACCAATGAGAAGGAAGTGCAGTACCTTCACAATCTCAAAGCAAGAATGGCAAGCTAAGAAGATACCAACATGATGCGTTGGAAGGCTCAGCACGAAATATTCCCACTCCTTTCCCTCAAAAAAAGCAACTTTCCTTCATGTACTGCTGTCTAACATGAGGAAAAGTTGACAGCAATACTCACAGGAGGAGACCCAACAAGAAAAGAAGCACCAGCAGCTGCCACTTCAACAGAAGGAAGACCCCACCAACCACCATACAAGGCTAACCATCAGCAAAAACAACCCATCAGCAAGCAAGGAGGGACCCCAGGTCCAAGAAAAGCTTGCTCTCAAGCTTCACAGCCCTTCAAGAATGCTTCCAACATTGTCCAAGAACATAAGCAAAGATTCTGAAGCAGAAAAGGGACGAAGAAACAAGTGGGTTTTCGGCTTCTTTGTGGTCTCGGTGGCTCCTGAACAGGAGAGAAGTTTATAAAGAAGCAAGCTTTCTTCTTTTTTCCTCGTTTTAAATTGATGGGTATGGAGGAAATGGGCAGAAACCGGGAGAGTTTCGGAGCGGAGATCGCCGGGAAGGGCGGGCGTGAGGTTCCGGGCCTGTCAAATTCCGGGCGCCATTAAATGAAGAGAGAGAGAGAGAGAGAGTCTGGAGAGTGGTGATGGCAAAAAAAAACCACAGAAGAGAGAGAGAGAGAGAGAAAGAGAGAGAAGCTGAGAAAAGAAGTGGAAGGAAAAGCAGTGCATTTAAAGCGTTCGAACGGCGAGACAGAGAGTAGAAGAGTAGAGTGAGTGAGAACACTCGCGGCTTTTTTTCCTTTGAGTTTTCTTCTGTACTGTGCTATTTAATGATTCGGATTTCTCTATTTTCTTCTCCCATCTGGTTTTGTTTTTTTGCTTGTCCCGGTCTCCACCCGACGTGGCAATCAGCAAGGATTGCCTCGCCGTGTTTAACCCTAACATGGAATAACATGGAATCGTCAGACTTACTCCTGCTTTGATTATATGGAAATATTGTTCTGAGGCACTTGCTAAATACTCAAAAGAGGAAGAAAGGAGAAATGTTTGTATTTTCAATATAGAGTTTCGTTCGTATTATTGTACAATCAATGTGTTGGGAATCTAGACATTTTGAGTATGGTTACTAAGTATTTTAAGAGCACTCGTTGACAAGGCCCATTTGCGTTTAGTAATTCTAGACCAAATTAAACTCGCAAATGGGAGTGACAACAATTTCAGAATGGTGCAGCTGAAATATAGGGCAAAAAGAGAGGGAGAAATCAGGAGTTGTGGTTTGCTCATACTTTTGATCAATTTATTAAAAATCACGAGACAAGTGGAGTCTATACGTTGGTATCTATATTGTTTCTCTATAAGATAAGTGTACTATAAGTCTTAAATTTTGTTATAAAAATGTAATCGACTCCTAAAATTTTAAAAAATAAAACTTGTTAGTAATGTCAAATCGAGTTATAAAACTTTCAAAATGTTCAATCAACAAAAAAATTTGACTGAATTAATTTGACGGGTTTTATTATTTGATTGGACTAATTTGACAAGTATTAGGATTTAATTGCATTTTTTGAAAATTTTAGGACTTAATTATACTTTCGCAATAAATTTTAATACTTCTAATGCGCTTATCTCCTTTTAATTTTGGCAACTACATTTATTTTATCAACATTGGATTTTCACTTCACTTTATATAATAGGCATTTTATATCGGCGGCGTACCTTATAAAAACACATCCCAATCTAAAAGAGTGAAAAAAAAAACGCATTCTTACATCACTTGTTTTTTTTTTTTTTTTTGGTAAATACATTCTTCCATCACTTGTTATGTTGTAAAAAGTTTCCGAGGGCAAAATTTGAAAAAAAAAAAGAAAATTAGAAATCCATCTCATCATGCCCGTATCCCACAAATTTCCTCAACGTCGTTTTCATTATTTTTCCAACGGTCGTGTCCATCCAATACCTTGTACAATAAGTCTGTCCCAGAACTCTCATCATTGACGACAGACGGAATCATTCCGTCCAAACGCCATTAATTCCATCTCCTAACTTCAGCCGCACGTCTGTTTCGGCCAAAACCACGACGACTTCCAGTCTTCCCCGGCTTGAAGCAAACGATCCCCCAGCGGCGACGGCACTGCGGAACGCGATGACCGAAGGAGGGCCGAGCCGCGGCGGAGTTGCCTCCCCAAGGCGGAAAAAGACGACAGGACACTACTGCAGCGTAATGACACGGGGGTTTTTTAAATGCCAAGCGAAACGACAGTCAATGGGGAAGAGAATCCGAGTCCTGCAGTCCTCCGATTTTGTTCCCATTTTCCTGGCCTTCTTTTTCAAAAGCCCGTTTTGGCCCGTAGCCTTGGAAAAAGCTTGCCTTTTTGACGTTTTACTCGTGGGCTCGTTTGTCTCCTCCAATTGACCTCTTTTTTAAGAGAATAATCTAATGAATGGACGACTGGAAGAAACAAGATGAGCACATTTACCCACCATTGCCATCGACGTACGGGACCTTGACAAGGCATTTTTTATGCAGTTTTCTTGGGGGTTGCTGTGGCTACGGTGTGGATCTGGCACGACGGGCGGGCGGGCGGGCGGGGTATATCCTCGGTTCTGGCTAGAGAACATAAATGCGCATTTTAATAGATTATCTCAATTAGTACTTCGAGGATCAAGATTGATTATTGGGAGAGCTCATTGATTAGCCCGTCAGATCGATGTTATGCACGTTCACTGAAGTCGTATGGTGTGAGAATTGAACTTGAGAGAACGTACTTTTTCAAGTGGAAGTGTCTAAATGTGGATCATTTTGCAATATTGTTGCAAACTCGGCCTAGAGAACATGGGCGCCTAACGACCGGGTTAGTTTAAGTGAGGGATGTGCGTCCTAAGAGACCGTATCATGATCAGGTCATTTCTGTTAGACATTGTGTCTTCACTTCCAAACGTGATCAGAGAAACCTTAAGTTCCACGCTGACATCGGGAAATGCCGGACCTAGAGCAAACTGGAAGTCCGATCTGGAATTGGCTTCTCCAAGAAGAAGATGAGAGGAAAGGAGACGACCCAGTATCTTCATTGGAGACGATGCTTATGAGCCACACGACAACGGGCGACAAAGACTGCTCCGACAATTGAAGTCATCGAAAGAGCATGCGAAAATTGGCACCTAGGAATCCATTTCTCGTTGGGTGAAGAACATTACAGGTAACGAATGTCTACTTCTCGTGCCTAATACATGAAACCTATCTAGAGAACGCGACATAATAAAGCCTACCACAACAAACACGGACATAAGTTAAAACGAATCATGCTCCCCAGGAAACCCAATGAGAGAAGGGACAGGATCGACGTATCACAAGCGAGACCATTATTTTGCTAATTAGACTAAGGATGATTTGTGGTATCGCTTGAATCTGTGTAAAGCCAGATAAAGATTAGACATTTACAAAACAGTAACTCTCTTCTAATTAAACGGTCACATGACGACCGAAAAGCAGCCTCGGCACATAGCACAGGGTCGATCAGACTGCAAGACCACTAGCGCTTGATTTCACGCGAAGAGGGTCTGGAATTAGGCGATGATGAGTGACTTCATAGTTTTCTTCCTCTCACGCTACACAGATGTCCGCCGCTTTCAGACGCTCCCACGGGAGGCATGAGTATGACTAGGTATCTCGCCCTGATTATCCAGTGGCATGTACTGAGCCATGATCGCCCTTATCTCAGAATCCATGTACCTCTGCACAGAAGTTCGACAAATATCGGAACGTCACAATGTTGTTAATGGACAGTAATGGGTACATAGCAGAAAGGTAATCATCCACCGGTTTTCGAATAAAATCATACCCTGATTCTGTACTTGTAAACTGCATAGCCTGCCACTCCGGCAGCAGCCAAACCCAAAATGATAGTCCAGATGAAGCCCCAGCTATACTCAGTACGAGTATTCTTATCTGCATTTGAGCATCGTAAAATTAGAAGGGGACACAGAAAATGCAGAGCACAGAGCAAATCGAAATTAGATTTTTCCTGTTCTGGAGATTACATGCTCCTACATTTCAACACAACCTGAGAAGCACTGGCCTGTTTTATTTCCTTAAGTGCAACTAACGGGTAATTCGTAAATAAACAGAAAACAGTAATAAAAAAATTCTCAGTTGCAGGTATATCTACTAGCTGATGGTCTAAAATATTGTTCCCATTCATCACAAGGTTCAAGCTTGAACTGCAAACGAACAGGGGTCCAAGGGTACTCACTGATACACATGTCATGTTCCTGCATGTATAATAAACCACCGCTGCAGCTGCACTCATAACTACCCCAGACGTCCTTGCATTTACATTCCGGGCACTGGCATGCCAGTTTCTCTTTGCACTCGTCCACATCTAAAATGATTGCAACAAATAATAAAATGTACAGATGATCTCCGGAGAATGAGGTGCTGTGACCAAATAAATGACATTTGACAAAACAGGAGCTAACACCTAAGCAGAAAAGCCTAACTTCAAAAAAATTGCAATATTTTTCTTTTCTTTTCTTGGTAATGAAAGAATTCTGCATTTTTTACTTCCCACTAAAAGACCTCCACAGTGAACCAAAGAGTGAACCTTAGATCCTCTTCGCATATGCAAGACATGATAGGAGGTATCCACTTAAAAGTCAGAATGTCAATGGTCACGGTGAAGACCCCATTCCCAATTGACTATCATTGAAGCTTAAACCGCAAGTCCACGAAAATATGAAAGAAATCACTGACAGGCAGAAAGATTAGAAATATTTCATGCCATGCTAAAAAGACAGATCTTTTCTTAACTTAGAATAAATAAACTCCTATTGGTCAGATGAGTGCAAGGCAACAAGATTCAGTACCCTCACAAGATTTAACACCATCTCCCCGAAATCCATGAGGACATTTGCAGCCTTTTGTGTGATCATCCTATCAAATAAGTTGTGGAAAATCATAATTAAACCAACTCTAGCAACAGCACAACAAATCTTACAGCATTAGGAAAAACAAGACAACATTTGAACTCACAATGCAAGCAGAGTATGTCCTGCCATTTTGCGAATCCTTCCAGCATCCCCCATTGTTGATTTCACAGCGCAATGCTCCAGAAGCTGACAAGCAAAATATCAGAAAAGAAATTATGCAAACAGAACACAGCAGTCAAAAATTAAATTCCACAATCTTATATTTCCATAAAGAAATGATGACGTTGAATAAATGTATTTACAGTTATGAGTGCTTAAAACAGATCTACAACCAAAGCATGTTTACCTTCACAGTGAGTATAACCATCACCAACAAACTTCACATTTTGCACTGTAGGGCATTCACATACTCTTCCCCGGAATGTATCCTGCATAAGTGGCATGTATCAGAGACATGTGAACCACATGATTCAGAAACAATCTAAAACCAAATTAAGAAGATTTTTTTATAGAATACACCAACAAAAGCTAGAAAAGATACCCTGCATGCAGAAATATTAGCAGTCTTGTCCTGCCAGCAGCCACCGTTGTTCTCCAAACACTCATTTGTCTCAATTTCTGTAAAAATTAATGCATGAAAAGATATTTCATATTATCTCTGCAAGACTCAATTTTCTACAATCACTTGAACATAATTAACTAAAGCAATAAACTGCTATGAAACATATTGCTTAAACGGATTAGGAACAGACAATTCTAAAGGAACAAATATGCGCTTAATTTGTTTTAATACTAAAAATTTTGCACAGAGTGACATTAACTTCTTTCAAGCAAAATGGTAGTTCTTACAGTGTCTTAGGAAAGGAAGGAAGAAAAGATAGTTAATATAACAACTTTTCTATTCGTAAAAGTTCTTTTCCAATGGCATAAGTTGTTAGTTGTTATTACAACATGATTCAAGTTTTTGTTTCCTAAGCCACATCAATAATTTATTATGCAGAAATTATTTTGAGACATGTAAGAACATGAACTTAATAATGTTATTTTCCAAAAAACAAGGGACCAATGCTAAACATGTATGTCATAAAAGAGTTTGAAACCTTCTTTGTATCATCCAAAGCTTTAAAAAACGTTGCAATAAGCCATTCAAAATCAGGAGGAAAAAAAAGGAATTTTTCCAAAGAAGAAATATTCAGCTTAAAGGATGGAGAAGAAATGGAAGAAGACACGAAACTGAAAGAGAGAATGAGGTAAAAGACACTTCCTCAGCGTAGTCAATGTCTAGAAAAAAATGCTATAATGCTCTCTACTCATGAAATAAAGCTGCCAAAGAATAAAAATGATGTCTACGTAGATGAATTTCAGAAAAACAGATTAGTCACTATAGGAGTAGGGCGTGGCCTTTGGCATGTTTTAAACAGTAAAGTATATTCAAAAGCCTATTCAAAAGCCTCATTTAAGAAGGCACTTGAAGAGCACCTTGACTAAGACAGATGGCTGGTTCAGTGGTCTCCTGGAAACCAGAGCAGATGGCCTTCAAGACCGCTTTTCTGTCTAACTTACCTGAAACATGAAAACAGACCATTAACAACTCAAGATCCAGAAGTCCTACTACATTGTCAATCAGTGGCTTATTACCTCTATACTGTCCGTTATTTATGACAAGAGTCGGCAAAATAGTTACATCTCCACGAGCACCCTTGCCAATCTGGCATAATTGGAACAAATACAAAAATTAAATACAACAATATGAAGAGACTACCGAGGAAGGAGCTGTCTATTGCTCATGATAGAAGTTGGCAAAATTATTACATCTCCACAAGCACCTTGGCCTATTTGGCATAATCACGTATGAATACAATAAAGAATCGAAGTAACACACAGTCAACTTAGAAAAAAGGTAATAATTACCTGTGCTTCTTGTTCAGCTTTAAGAACTGGATTGTACTCGTCAGCATCAGGGTTGCCTATGCATTCATCAATCTTCTTGAGGTTGACACCTTAACATAATAGAAGATAAAACTATCATAACTAAAAATTTTCTTTTCAATAGGGAAGGAAAGATACAACCAATTTGAGAACAGAACTTCTTTATAAAGTTGAAGTTGGAACCTTGGTTGCTGAGTAACCTTTTTGGCTCAAATACGTTACATAGTCCCAATAGAGTATATAAAGAAAAGCAAAAGTATGGCTCACCAAAAAGGAAGCTAATAAAGTGTCCTTCAAGAAAAAAGAAGATTGAAAGAAGGGTAATGAAAATTGAACGAGAAAAGGACAATAAAATGAGACTTGCCAGTTTGGTAGCCAAAAAACATCATCTAAAGATGCAAAAAAATGAACCAGCAAGATAAAGAGAAGGATTCAGATGGATGAGAAGTGAGTCAGACCTCCATTACCAGGAACATGAAGTTCAATGGTATTACAGTCATGAAACTTTAATTTAAACAAAAAAATATAGAAAATAACGAAACAGATGTTGGATATAAAAACAATGTCTTAGCTGCATCATCCAAAAGTGCGACCACAATCATCACACTTTTCCTAATTTCCCACTCTTAGATCAATTAATAATTAACAAAATATACTAAACTGAATAAAGCACCTTTTAAGCCATTAGGCTCACAGTCTATTCATTACAAACGCCTTTGGATATGTGGGAGGTAGGAAGTTCAATTAAGCTATTTATGTTCTATTTCCCGTATTCTTCCAGGAAGTTTTCATAGAAGCTTGTTAAGAGATACTATACTTCACCAAAATCAAGATCACCAATTAAAAAGGCAAATATTTTGAGTAGATACAGTAGCTAGTCAGATTGGCCCTGTCTATCATGAAAGAGATTCAGCGGTTAGTACATGGTTTACCCAAAGGAACCAGTTTAATATCTCTACAACAAAAAAACATGCAACAATATCACATTTAATTCTGAATTAACTCAGAAATCAAGAGTATCTTTTCAATGCTTTACGTAACTGTAAAGTCAAAGGAAATCCTAACAAGTGCATGCACCAGTACCAGATGACATCTAAGACTAAGTAAATCTTACCAAGAGACTTTATAACTTGATCTGCACATTCCTTTGTGTACTTTTTCTCTTTCATTGGGCAACGGATCGAAAAGTCAGCCACATAGTCCCACCAAAGCCATGGCTTTCCACTTTCGTTTGCCACTTTGAAGAAACAAGCTTGGCGTAAATTCTGTACTACAACATCCTTTCCATCATATCCTCGGCTAAAATCTTGCTCAGGATCAGGAGCACAGTATCTCCCATGATTGATGCACTGTGACTTGCACTGTTTGCTCAAAAGAAAGGCTTCTGGGCAGTACCAAGTTATATAATGAGGGGTGAACTGAGTATACCCTTTCTGCTCAAGAATTTGCGCTGCTCCTTTAAAGTTCTTAACAAAGTCAATCTGACCGTCGCATTTTGGCCCGCACTCATCATTGCTATTTGTCCAGAATTCATACTCAACCCGCTCATCAGGATGAGGAAGAGCCTCAGTCCAATCGAGATTGAGGTTAACCATATTACCACCAGACAAAGCTTTCTTTATGCTATCACCCAAGTTTTTGCGGATAAGGGCTGATGGAATAGTGATTTTCTCAAGATAATCAGCATCAGCTTTCTGTTCTTCAGGAACGTCCATGGTGATCAATGGTTCTTCTCTATCATCTGCAACAAGAATGGCAGCTGCTCCACCATTCTGGGCATTCCACGCCTTCAACGTGAAGTAGCAATCTGCCAAATTAGCAAATTCATACGTCAATTGGTGTTTGGGAAGCAGGGGAAATCGGAAAACATTCTTCACATTCCTATCTGCAGGAGCGCACATTAAGTACTGCCGTAGCATCAATCTCAGGAATCACAAAATACACTCCTAGAATCCATTTAATAAAACCCCAGTAAGGACATTAGAGGGAAATACTCCCTGAAGACTTTGGAGTAATTAAATGGCAAAACTTTCCAGGATTACGTTTTAGTCTCTAATAAATGACCGGCTTCAACAATATAGAATTTTATACTAAAACGATTAAATTCCCTAATGATCGAAGCATGCATGTCTAAATTATCGGGATATCCCGCAACGAGACACGGAACATTCGGTCACTTCAACCAGCTCCGAACAAGAGATGCAATCGATCAATCAATCGCATGAAAAGAACCAACCGACCAATCGATTGCAAATTACGAATTCCAAGCAACAAAAGAGTATTGTATTGCCATACGAAACTCAAATTGCACACCAACGGAGCTAAAATACCTCAAATTGAAGCCTGAAAAAGTCCAAAATCGATGCCAAGCAAATACGACAAACGCAACAACAAGCTCCAAAGGCCAGCGACAAAACATAACCAGCGACACTCGAGACACCGCGCGGAACTCACCTCCCCGATCGGCGAGGACGAAGACCGGCAACCCGCCGGGCTTCGTCTTGAAGCTGAGGTCGAACTCGTGGAACTCCTTGCACGCGTGCCGGTTCGCCGACGGGTACACCACGGTGCCGACGAGCGTGCCCCCGTACTGCGGGACGCCGAAGTTCCCGATGGCGCTCTCGTGCGCCCCCTTCATCGAGTTCGGGCTCGTCACCTTCAGGCTGTTCTTCTGCACCACAAACCGCCCCTCGCAGCTGCCCCACAGCAGCAGCAACACGCCGACGGCCAGCCGCGCCAGCCCTAGCCGCTCATCCACTCTCATCCTGGCGGCAGCGGCGGCGGCGGCGGCGGCGGGGGGGAGCGCGTCTCTCGAGATCGGACGGAGGTGAGGCGGGACGGGCCGGGAAACGGACTTCCCCGATCCTCGCGGCGGCGGACGGCGGACGGCGGACGGCGGGCGGCGGAGATCGGAGGGGGAGCCGCGGAGGAGAGCGATGGGAAAAGCTCGTGGGAGAGAGCGTGAGATGTAGGAGATGGAGAGAGACGTGCTGCAACGACTCGCCGTAGCGGGGCTAGAAGGAAAGTACGCCGAAGCCGTTATTCAACGACGAGCGGAAGGCGGGTCGGTGCGCGAGATATTCGGGAGCGCCTGCTTTTCTCGCGAGATGATACGAGACGGGGGGCGGGGGCGGGGGAGGATCTTTCATGTAGGCTTTGCATGAGATCCACGTGTTTGGTTTCGCCATCACGCGCCTCCGCAGGCGTCTGCGTCTGCGGGTCCGGGTCGCGTGCCCACTTCCAAAAAAAAAAAAAAAAAAAATCCCGATTTTTTTTTTAATTTATGATATTTTTATTCAAATTATGGGGGAATTTAAAAGAAACTGGCTTTGTTACGGAATTGAATTGATCCTTATATTTAATTTGATGACTTTGATGACTTAGCAATTAAGTCTGGTATGCCTTCTCTACGAAGTATTGGATCGAGTCCTGTGTTTCCCTTCTCTTATCATCGAGATTGATGGGAAGATCTTTTCGTCCATTGATTTTTTTTTTTTTTTCGTTATCAATGCAATGAAATGGTTGACTGAATAGTAAGGTTATGAATTAAAAAATTATTATCATGAAAAATCTAAAATTTATGTATTTGTAATAAATATATCTCAAATTAATTTTTGGACCAATATTAATGTTAAATTTACTTGAAACTTATAGGAATTTTCATGTAAATTTGTCATGTTAATCGAGTTGTTATCATATATCATCCAGTCCAATAGTTTCACAATAAAATTTTGACGAAAAATAATAGAGGAAGAATATGTCATGAGTTTTTGAAGAATTAAAATTAATTTGGAGATAAATTTTTCATGAATTTACTAATTAAATATTTTTGTTACTTCAAAAATTACTTTATGACGTATTTGTGATAAATATATTATTTTAAATTTTTTCGCAACATTAACTCTAAAATAAAATAACGAAAATACTAAATTAACTCTCCATTGATGTTTTCGCTTTATTCCCCGCGAAGCAATGGGAAGTGGCCAAACAGGTCGGTCGCGGTCATGTCACTCTCTTACACGTTAGAACACGAAATCGTTATTTATTTTCTGAAAGCTCTCTTACACGTTAAGCCTCGTACTTTATAAATCGTTTCAATTTATCATCTCGAAAGTTGCAAATTATTTACCGATCAAATATAAAAGTTGCAAATTATTTTTAATGGTCGCTCTCGACATATATTTTTCCGCTGGAAAGAGCGGTGTGTATGTGATCTTACGTTGCCCGCTAATAAATTCTTTTTTTATGGACGAAAATGCTCTCAAATGCGATGCGTCATTGCAACTTGCAGTTGCAAGTTTACCAAACACTGTTATTTTCAACGGTCGCTCTCGGCACGATTTTCCACCAGAAAGAGCAGCGTACGTGATTTATAAGCTGTCAACTTCAATAAGCTAAATTATTTTCTTATGGACGAAAATGGCCTCTAATGTGATGCTTCATTGCAACTTAAAGAATCGCATAGACCACCCATTTTGATGGAGAAATTTTGGTTTTGGAAACCAGTCCATAGGACCTAGGACCCCGTCCTCCAACCTAGGAACTCAAGCCCCATGAGTCGGACCGGAGTTTGGACTAGAGACCTCAAAGGCTGAATCCTTGCCATTGGACTCGGAGTTCCAATGACTTACTTCTAAGGCCATGGCACTTTAAACTCAACAACTAGGCGCTTGAACATAAAGGCATTGAGGGCTAGACCCGAGACCTTGACATTTGTATGAGGTACAATAGAGGGTGGATCCAAGAACTAGGGGTTGGATAAGGGATCTTGGGGGCTAGACAAAGTAGGGTCTAGAGCGGACACTTGAACCTAAGTACTCATAATTGGGTATGGTCTTGTCCAACGCAAAGGTTTGGGTCCAAGAGCCGAGGTCCTAGATGAGGGTGCAAGGTCCAACTTTGTGGTGTCGGGATTTCTTAAAATTTAGAATAGTTAATGATACTTAAATTACTGAAAATAACTTTTTATTTGGCAAATATATAACTAAAGTCTGTAGTAACTGTTTTCATTGCAATGTGACCCCCACAAATTGACAAAATTTAGTAAACAATTTTAAAATCAGGAAAATTTGGTTGTTTTAGATAAACAAAACCTACAAAATTCCAAATTTTAACATCTTGTCAAGTGCAATAATATTACATTACTTATAAAAATTTTAATTCTGCAATAGTCTTCACTACTTGCCACGACAGTCGGTGTGCATTCACACTATAAAAGGTATATTACTCTTAATAAGTATTAAAAAAAATTACAAAGTTCAGTTCGGAATTTTGTAAATATTGTTCTTGAATTTTTTATATGAGCTTAGATAATTATTTAGGCTAGAGAAATACTTTTTCTTGGTGGCTCTTCATTATAATTATATAATTTTGTAATGCTAAGCAAAGTACTTTTCCACAAAAATACTCAATTAATGTTGGCTTCAACCGTATCTAGATAATATTTTTGAAGAATGGCGAAAAAAAGGTAATAACGTCAGCAAAAAAAAAAAGACAATCTCTTACGAAAAGAAGTAAGACGAAGAAAGAGATAATAGAATGGAATTATCAATACGTTTAAAGTAAGATTTAAGAAAATACAATGCTATATGAGTACATTAGTGGAATTCACTCAAGTAAATCGACATGGATCTCGATGGAACTTTGAAAAACAAAGTTCTAGTTTGAAAATAAAGATGGGATCACTTTCATTATAAGAGATTAATAATATTTTTTTGGGGGTAATTCACTTTTAATTGATTTTATCTCCATATTTACACATACTACATCATATCAAAGAATTCATGATTTGATTCTTTGATATGCTAATCTTAATTTAACTCCGTATCCTAGAGTTGTTTTTTCTATGAGGTGTCCGCGTCAAGCGTATAAATTGACTTAACGCAAGTAGGTTTTAAACAATGACAGATGAGCAATTCTTAATTTTAGCACGTAGGTTCATTCCATGAACGGATCAACATTTCCATTCCGACATTGCCTGTGCGAAAAGATTGTTACGCTGGCGGCATACGCCGTATAAATCCGTGAAAGTAGTAGGGTATAGGTCGAGTTGGTCGATATGAATCGGTATCTCTTTTTCTCTCTCTCTCTCCCTCGTCTGGATCTTGGTCCTATTGGGCAATTTAATGCATGTGATCACTGAAATTCACCAGCATAAGCAAAATAACACTGAAAAATAGATGAAGAGAGAACTCAAGGCATGAACAACATACGCATTATCGCATTGCAATGGTTGACCATGTTATTTCACCAAGACAAATACAAGAAAAAGGACATGAGAAACAGCATCGATTCGGAGAGACTCGCGCAGGTGGAGCTCCTTTGCGGGTTCCAGAAGAACCCTTTTATTTCCTCATCCTCGGCCACGAAATCACATTCATTTCACCCTGCAACAGAAGAAAAATCATTCGTGTGCTTTGGACAGTGCAGGAGAAAGGAAGTCGTGTATGGCTCAATGCTCGTCATTAGGGAAACCAGTACGTGCGTTTCGTGGATGGTTGCGTTTGAAGATTTAAAGAGGAGCCAAACTCGGATGAAAGATGGTGGTAACGGAGTACCTGCTGCAGTCGGTGGAGGGGCTGATCTTGTAAGGGACGCGGACCCCGCATTTGCCTGGGAGCGCGGACACGAGGCCGAGGTTGAGGCCCCGGATGTTGCCGGCGGCGGACTGCAGGCACCGGCAGGCGGTCTGGCGGTCAGGAGTGGTCCTGGCAGCATTGTTGAGCGACCTGATGCCGCTGCAGCAAGCTGAGGGGATCTTTCCGCCGGCCCTCAGGTACCCGAGGCATGGGGCCACCCAGCTCGTCGCTTGGCCACAAGTGATGGCTGACTCGGTGAGGGGCATGGCCACCACGAGACCGACCACCAGGGCCAAGCACACCAGCTTGAGGCTCACCATGTCGGGGCGGGGGCAGATGGCGCGAGTGGTGATGCCGTGCAGTGTGCTTGAGAAGTGACGAGAGCAAGAGAGATGAGTACACGAGGGCTGGCTGTGCTTGAGGGTCGGCTCTTATAGGCGAATGCCGTGATGCCTTGAGGGTGTGAAATGAAGAAACGAGGGGCTGCGCTGCATGGGGAGGAGGTATGGGGGTTGGTTGGTGGTTGGGGCCCGAATTAATGCCACCAAAAGAAATGACACTTGGGAGCTATCTGATCTTCCGGATGGACAAAAAACCATTGGTGTAAAGTGGATTTTTAAAACAAAACTGAAAGAAAATGGTGAAGTTGACAAATACAAAGTATGTTTGGTAGACAATGGATACAAGCAGCAATATGGGATTTGACTATACATAAGTTTTTTCTCCAGTTGCGAGACATGACACGATTATATTAATGGTTGCATTGGCAGCACGAAATCCTTGGCCTATTTTCCAACTAGATGTTAAATCGGCATTCTTGCCTGGATACTTGGAGGAACAGGTATTTGTCGAGCAACCCCCTGGTTATGTCAAGATTAGAAATGAGCATAGAGTTTATAGATTGAAGAAAACTCTTTATGGGTTAAAACAAGTTCCTCGGGCTTGGTATAGTTGTATTGAAACTTATTTTCTTAAAGCTGGTTTTTCAAAATGTTCTTATGAGCATACACTTTTTGTCAAGATTGGAGATAAGGGGAAAATGCTTATTGTTTGCTTGTATGTTGATGATCTTATATTTACTGGAAGTTGTGATGGCATGTTTGAAGAATTCAAGAAATCTATGATGGATGAGTTTAAAATGTCTAATCTTGGTATGATGCATTACTTTCTTGGCATAGAAGTGGTACAATCGGATGATGGGATCTTTATTTTTCAAAAAAAATATGTGGGAGAAATTTTGGACAGGTTTCAGATAAAGGATTGCAATCCTGTAAAAACTCCAGTTGAGTTTGAAAGTTATACAAAGATCATGAAGAGATGAAGGTTTTTTTATTTATTTATTATTATTATGGTAAAGATGAAGAGAGGAAGGTTGACAGCACACTTTATAAACAAATTGTGGGCAGTTTGATGTATCTAATTGCAATAAGACTAGACATAATGTATTATGTGAGTTTAATCAGTAGACATATGGAGAATCCTACAAAAATGCATTTGTTAGCTGCCAAGAGAATCATTCGTTACTTGCAAGAAACTAGAGGCTTTGAGCTATTTTACAAGAAGGGTGAAAAGTCCAATTTGTTGAGATTTACTAACAGTGACTATGCAGGAGATCAAGATAATAGGAGAAGCACTTCGGGTTATGCTTTTATGTTTGGGACATGTGCTATTTCGTGGTCATTCAAGAAGCAACCGATTGTCACATTATCAAATACGGAAGCTGAATTTATTGCTGCAACAACTAATGCTTGTCAAGTTATCTGGCTAAGAAGAATTCTTGAGAAGCTACAATTTAAATAACCAGGAGCTACTAAAATTTTTTGTGACAACAACTCAGCAATCAAACTCTCCAAGAATCCTGTGCTACATGGACGAAGCAAGCACATTGATGTGAAGTTTTATTTCTTGAGAGATTTTAACAATGATGGAACAATTGATCTAATCTATTGCAGGAGTGAAGATCAAGTTGCTGATATATTCACTAAGGCCCTCAAGATGGACTCATTTGTGAAGCTGAGAAGGTTACTAAGTGTTTGCGCATTAAAAACAGTCAAGGCTTTAAACTGAATGTTAGTAAACATCAGTTTAAGGGAGGGATTATTGAAATAATAGTTATTTCATTTTGCACGTTTTGCTGATTTGGTTTTTCAGTTATTAGAGTTAGTGGAGTCATGTGTGTTAGTTGTCCTAGTTTTTAGGTGTTAGTGGAGTAAGTGTTTTATGCAGAACATGGGTAGTTATGGGTCCTATTTTAGTGGTGTTTTTACGTTATATATTTTGTCTTTTGTAAAAGACTTGGTGATTCTATACGAAAGATGAAGTTTTAGCCTCATCTCTCCTCCATTTAGCAATTTAACAACCTCGACATTTATGTTAGGTACAATAGAGGTTGCATCCAAGAATCGGGGGTTGGATAAGGGATCTTGGGGGCTAGACAAAGTACGGTCCGGAGCGGACACTTGAACTTAAGTGCTCAGAATTAGGTATGGTCCTGTCCAACCCAAAGGTTTGGGTCCAAGAGCCGAGGTCCTAGATGAGGGTGCAAGGTCCAACTTTGTGGTGTCGGGATTTCTTAAAATTTAGAATACTTAATGATACTTAAATTACTGAAAATAACTTTTTATTTGGCAAATATATATAACTAAAGTCTGTAGTAATTGTTTTCATTGCAATGTGACCCCCACAAATTGACAAAATTTAGTAAACAATTTTAAAATCAGGAAAATGCGGTTGTTTTAGATAAACAAAACCTACAAAATTCCAAATTTTAACATCTTGTCAAGTGTAATAATATTACATTAATTATAAATTTTTTAATTCTGCAATAGTCTTCACTACTCGCCACGACAGTCGGTGCGCATTCACACTATAAAGGGTATATTACTCTTAATAAGTATAAAAAAGAAAATTACGAAGTTCAGTTCGGAATTTTGTAAATATTGTTCTTGAATTTTTTATATGAGCCTAGATAATTATTTGGGATAGAGAAATACTTTTTCTTGGTGGCTTTTCATTATAATTATATAATTTTGTAATGCTAAGCAAAGTACTTTTCCACAAAAATACTCAATTAATGTTGGCTTCAACCGTATCTAGATAATATTTTTGAAGAATGGCGAAAAAAAAGTAATAACGTCAGAAAAAAAGACAATCTCTTACGAAAAAAAGTAATGCGAAGAAAGAGATAATAGAATGGAATTGTCAATACGTTTAAAGTAAGATTTAAGAAAATACAATGCTAAATGAGTACATTAGTGGAATTCACTCAAGTAAATCGACATGGATCTCGATGGAACTTTGAAAAACAAAGTTCTAGTTTGAAAATAAAGATGGGATCACTTTCATTATAAAAGATTAATAATTCTTTTGGGGGGTAATTCACTTTTAATTGATTTTATCCCCATATTTACACATACTACATCATATCAAACAATTCACGATTTGATATGCTAATCTTAATTTAACTCCGTATCCTAGAGTTGTTTTTTCTATGAGGTGTCCGCGTCAAGCGTATAAATTGACTTAACGCAAGTAGGTTTTAAACAATGACAGATGAACAATTCTTAATTTTAGCACGTAGGTTCATTCCATGAACGGATCAACATTTCCATTCCGATATTGCTTGTGCGAAAAGATTGTTATGCTGGCGGCATACGCCTTATAAATCCGTGAAAGTAGTAGGGTATAGGTCGAGTTGGTCGATATGAATCTGTATCTCTTTCTCTCTCTCTCTCCCTCGTCTGGATCTTGGTCCTATTGGGCAATTTAATGCATGTGATCACTGAAATTCACCAGCATACGCAAAATAACACTGAAAAATAGATGAAGAGAGAACTCGAGGTATGAAAAACATGCGCATTATTGCATTGCAATGGTTGACCATGTTATTTCACCAAGACAAATACAAGAAAAAGGACATGAGAAACAGCATCGATTCGGAGAGACTCGCGCAGGTGGAGCTCCTTTGCGGGTCCAGAAGAACCCTTCTTTTATTTCCTCATCCTCGGCCACGAAATCACATTCACTTCACCCTGCAACAGAAGAAAAATCATTCGTGTGCTTTGGACAATGCAGGAGAAAGGAAGTCGTGTATGGCTCAATGCTCGTCATTAGGGAAACCAGTACGTGCGTTTCGTGGATGGTTGCGTTCGAAGATTTAAAGAGGAGCCAAACTCGGATGAAAGATGGTGGCAACGGAGTACCTGCTGCAGTCGGTGGAGGGGCTGATCTTGTAAGGGACGCTGACCCCGCATTTGCCTGGGAGCGCGGACACGAGGCCGAGGTTGAGGCCCCGGATGTTGCCGGCGGCAGACTGCAGGCACCGACAGGCGGTCTGGCGGTCAGGAGTGGTCCTGGCAGCACTGTTGAGCGACCTGATGCCGCTGCAGCAAGCTGAGGGGATCTGTCCGCCGGCCCTCAGGTACCCGAGGCATGGGGCCACGCAGTTGGCCACCTGGCCACAGGTGACGGCTGACTCGGTGAGGGGCACGGCCACCATGAGGCCGACCACCAGGGCCAAGCACACCAGCTTGAGGCTCGCCATGTCGGGTCGGGGGCAGATGGCGCGAGTGGTGATGCAGTGCAGTGTGCTTGAGAAGTGATGAGAGCGAGAGAGATGAGTACACGAGGGCTGGCTGTGCTTGAGGGTCGGCTCTTATAGGCGAATGCCGTGATGCCTTGAGGGTGTGAAATGAAGAAACGAGGGGCTGCGCTGCATGGGGAGGAGGTATGGGGGTTGGTTGGTGGTTGGGGCCTGAATTGAATACTGTAGCCATTTTCGGATCAGGTCGCGTAAGACCCATGCTTTCACATGCACTCTGTATATCATCCTGCTTCACCTAGGGTTTCTGAAGGAGTTTGGTGTCGTTATTATAGAAGTGACTAACAAGAGCTTGCCATATTAAATCGATGATGAAATTATATTATATGTAGTTTATAATGCAGGTTCCCATGCGTCTGTGGAGAGCCACAAGTAACTGCTAGCCTTGAATGCCGCCGATCGAGACCATTAGATTCGGAAGTGACTGCCCTTACCACTGCAAATTCAAATTGAAAGCTTGAAGATAAGGCCCTGCGTGCGAGAGAGAAAGCGAGAAAGAAGAATGTACCAAACCATCGTAGACAAATCCAATCCAATAGTCTAAGACCGATCCGATCAAATGGTGAAGGCTCCGTCACCGGTCGGTGAATTGAGTGATCTCCTCTTTTCTGACTGACTCGAAGTCTTTGTCTTCCTCTGATCTGGGCTTGATCAAGGATCCCGGAACGCAAATTCCCAGTGTTCCTTATTTTGTAAAAAAATGAACAAAGAGTTTTTCATCATAATGTAGTATAAGCAAATGGATAGGGCGATGAGTTAACCTCTTTCTTTCTGAGAGCTTTTCCTTTCGCCTAAGCTTTCTTTCATAGTTTGATGTGTGGGTTTGGTTCAGCATTCCCAAGAGGCTTTTAACCTCCAAAGCCCCTTAGTGAAATGCTTTGGACCGTTTGGCAATCATTTCGAAGTAGCTTTCAAGTGAAAGTCAACATTGGAAAGGCTGAAAACCCAATGCTAATAAGGACTAGATTTGAACTTTCAACATTTGGTCAAATGCTGAAGTTTATTTTTTTTCCCAAAACTATCATCATTCATTCTTCAAATTTCTTATTTTGCCCTCGTTATTATTATTTTTAGGGATATGTTCAACAGAAGTCCTAAAACTTGTCCAGAAAGTGCAATTGAGTCCTAAAACTTACAAAAAGTTCAATCAAGTCCTAAAACTTGTCAAGTTGGTTCAATTCAGTCTTAAAGTTAACACCGTTAAGAAAGTTAACAGAAATTGCTGACATGGCGCTGACGTCATATTTTAAATGATTTTTTTAATTTTTCAAATGGCCTTTTTAAATTATTTTTTATTCAAAATCTTTAAAAATTAGATTAAAAACTAAAAAGGAAAATCTAAATTTATTTTAAAAAAAAAACAAAATTGTTCAACAAAAAAAAGAGCGGTGGACTTCGCCGCCGCCCATCGCGGAGGGAGGGCGGCGGCCGTCGCCGCCCCAGGCGGGGTGGCCGGCCCTCACCGAGGGCTGCGGCGTCGCCCGCCCAGGCGAGGCCTCGTCGGCCCTCGCTCGGGGCCGGCGAGGCTCGCCGGATCTCGGCGAGCCTCGCCTAGGGCGGGCAACGGTCGCTCGGCCCTCGCCGGGGACGGCGACCGTCGCCCGCCCGGGCGAGGCCTCGTCGGCCCTCGCTCGGGGCCGGCGAGGCTCGCCGGATCTCGGCGAGCCTCGCCGGCCCGAGCGAGGGCCGACGAGGCTCGCCTAGGGCGGGCGCGTCGCCGTCCTCGCCCGGGGCCGAGCGACCGTCGCCCGCCCCGGGCAAGGCCTCATCGGCCCTCGCTCGGGACCGGCGAGGCTCACCGGATCCGGGCGAGCCTCGCCCGGGCGGGCGACAGGCGCCGCCCTCGCCCTCGCCCTCGCCAGGCCACCCTCGCCTAGGGCCGACGATCGTCGCTCGGCCCCTCCGACGATGGGCGGTGGCGGCGGCGGGGAGAAGAGGGCTTTTTTTTTTTAAAACAATTTTAAAAATAACTTTTATAACTTTTCTTTTTAAATTTTAAAATGAATAAATTTAATTTTTTAGTTTTTAATTCTTTTTTAAAAATGAATAAAAATCATTAAAAAAATCCACGTGGCAAATAAAAAATAATTAAAAATGACACGTCAGCATTTTTAACGGAAAATGCTAACGGTGTTAACTTTAGGATTGAATTGAACTAACTTGTGACAAGTTTTAGGACTCGCCGCACTTTTTGGACAAGTTTTAGGACTTCGCTGAACATATCCCTTATTTTTAAATGCTAAAATAATGCTAAAAAAATCAAATGTACATAAATGCTAAAAAAATTAGATATATTTTGGTATTTTTTTAGTAAAAATTATTTATATATTTGATTTTTTAGCATTATTGTCAAAATTTAAATTTAAAAAGTTGCATACATTATTTTTTTTTCAATTTTAAACAATTAAAAATTAAAAATTTCTACAAAGGGTTTGGTCTTTTTTTATATATATATATTTGATTTTTTAGCATTATTTTCAAATTTATATTTAAAAAGTTACATATATTATTTTTTCAATTTTAAACAAATAAAAAATTGACGACGGATTTGGTCTTTTTTTTTTTTTAAAAAAAAAAATTATATATATGTATTTGATTTTTTTAACATTATTGTCAAAATTTATATTAAAAAGTTGCATGCATTTTTTTTTTCAATTTGAAACAAATAAAAAAAAAATTCCATTGAAGGGTTTGGTCTTTTTTAATATATGTGTGTGTGTGTGTGTGTATTTGATTATTTAGCATTTTTATCAAATTTATATTTAAAAATTTGCATACATTATTTTTCAATTTTAAACAAATAAGAATTAAAAAATTTCGACAAAGGATTTGATCTTTTAAAAAAAAAATTATATATATATTTGATTTTTTTTAGCATTATTGTAAAATTTTATATTTAAAAAGTTGCATACATTATTTTATTTTTTCAATTTTAAGCAAATAAAAAAATTCTTCTTACCAAAAAAAAAAAAAAAAATTCTGATGAAGGGTTTGGTATTTTTTTTAAATTATATATGTATTTGATTTTTTTAGTATTATTTTCAAAATTTATATTTAAAAAGTTGCATACATTATTTTTTTCAATTTTGAACAAATGAAATTAAAAAAAAAAAACTAATATTAATTACTCAAATGGCTTTTCAAATGTGTTTTCTACCAAATGGCATTTCTCTTAAAAGTTACTTCTCAAATCATAGTTTACCAAACGGTTTTTGTATTTGTTTAAAGTCCTTTAGGCTAAACTACTTTGCATTTTCCTAATAGGCTTTCAAAATGCTAAACCAAACGTACTCAAAAAGCTCTAGGGTTAACAATCCTCGCATGTGTAGACGGATGTATTTCTGTACCGTGTGAAGGACTATCATGGCGTGATGTGCCGATAATGATACCACCACCAAACACATTGAGTGCATTTATTGGCATTCATCCGGTAATTAAGTAGATCGTCCACGGCCTCGCTCTCAGGCTAATTCAAGACTAAAGAGGCATCTCTCGTGTCTTTCTAACTATTGAACTACAATCAGCGATGACCCTAAATGTAGCCACAGAATATTGAGCCTCACATGGACTGTTTGCCCATCTGGACATTAATGGTAGATAGAGCCAAGATGACTGTGCAAATTATATGCTTGAATTTAAGTAAATGGGGTCCATTTTCAGTCCCTTCTAGGACCACGAGTAACCGGAGCCACAACGTTAGTTCAGAGAGAGTGCCAGTGGAAACCCTAATTTGAATTTACTTGGAGACGAAAATTATCAAAGGTGAGTTCTAAATTAGCTATGACCGTGAGAGCCATTTGGGTTAAACATTATCTTGCTAATAATTTTTCAATCACATGTTTGAGAATTTTTTTTTCCCCAAAAGACCAAATCTATGTCTCTTCTCAACCCTCAACAGTCTGCTCATAACTAGGCCATATGCCACACATGGTGGAAAATAAAGATTCTAAATTCCGTTTGTTCCGCATAAAATTTAATTATGTGAATAATATGCTCTTGATTTTCTATTGCGAAAACAGTGTGGCATGATCTGAAATTGAGAGATGAAGACATGTTGGGTAAACTGAATCACAAAAGAAGCAACTCATCAACCTCACTAACAGTAGATTTGAAGATCATAATCAAAAGAGAGATCCGATGATGATGGGGCAAATTGAGAAGCTACAAAGGCACGAAGAAATGTATTTGAGAATGAGATCACAAATCAATTGGTTGAAGGTGGGAGATGAGAACACGAATCACTACTGTACAAAGAAGACAAAGGAACAAGATTCCCATGCTAAAAAGTGATGAGCAGGATGGTGACATGAGCCTAATCAGCTAAAACAATGCACCATTGACTTTTTTTCAGTCACTATATATCACATTAGAAGCAACTGACTTTCAACCAATACTGGACGAACGTCCTTGTCTAGTTTTGGATGTTATAAACGAATCTCTAATGGCTCAAGCGACTATAGAGAAAGCGACCAGGAGCAATGAAATCCCGAGCGCCGGTGGCCAACTTTATTGCGGGGACTTCAGAAGGCAACTCTGGTATGATCGGGCATGGGCGATCACAGTAAAGACAACCTGATCAGGGTTGGGGGTTCTTCGGCGAAAGATAAAATCATTTCTGGCTTTCCATATATGCCACAAAACGGATGCTATTGTCGCAAGATCCTGGTGAGAGATTTTTCTTGTCTAATATTTGCAATAACCACGCATCAAATCTGCTTGTCTGATGTTGTTGAATATTGAGTTGAATCTATGGATGAGACCAGACTGCATTCGTCCACGGGCAATGTAAGAATATGTGTTTTGTGGATTCAAGGGCAAGGTGGATACTGCTATGTTCACATAACCTGCATGTCGGATCTAAGATAACATGTCGGTGGTAAAGATTTTCACCGGTTGCTAGAGCATTTTGGCACAAAGACCATAGGAAGATACGTAATTTAGGGTTGGTTTGCACTTTCTAGATTGCAGTCCAAAGTCGTCTTGGAGGAAAAAAGGAAGATGACGCCTGATTTTGAACTATCTTGGTCTCGCTTGATCTGATAAGATTATATCCACTTTTAACTGTATAACTTCCATTAGCTCTCCCCGTTTAGATCAGTTGATCCTGTGTGTACTATGGCCGTAGCTGAATTCTGAGAATTTCATCTATTATTCGATCATCAAAGCTACCCCTAAGTAAGGGAATATTCCATGATTGTTGCTCTGGACATATAAAATCAGCCACCATTTTAGGTTCGTTGCGAGGTGCAGGGCTACCTGTTATGCCTATAGGAAGCCACTTATCCTCTCTAACTCGAATATGCTGACCATTTCCCACTGACCACTGTAACTTGTTTGAAATAGAATCTCTGCCTTGCAAAATGAAGAGCACCAATGGGTTCGAGATCACAAATCATTACAGGACATGACTCAGATTTTCTTTCAAAGGCTATACTCCTCGATGAGACAACGAGATTATGGCCCAATTTTAACTCAATGCCCGGCCGTAGTGACAAATGATATGAACAACACTCTCATAGGCAAAGTGACTCCCGAAGAAGTCCAAAGAGCAGCTTTTCAACTTGGAGCCTCAAAGGCACCAGGCTCAAACGGATCAAACGGTCAGTTCTATCAAACTCACCGGGATATTTTAAAAGAAGCTATTATTAGCTCGGTAAAAATTTTCTTCGCTTCCGGTGTGCTGGATCCTAAAGTCAATAAGACTTTTAGTACTTTGATATCGAAAATCTCTCACCCTGAAAGACTGGACCAATATAGACCGATTAGTCTTTGCAATTTTATGTATAAAATCATCTCAAAGGTCCTAGCTAATCGATTGACGCCATTGCTACCTGCACTCATCTCTATGGAACAGAGCGCATTTGTTAGTGGACGTCAGATCCAATATAACATTCTAGTGGTGCAGGAAGTTCTACATCAAATTAGAATACGAAGAAGGAAGCGAAATTTTCAGGGCGTCCTCAAAATTGACATGCAGAAAGCCTATGATCACGTTGAATGGGATTTCCTTCGAGATTATCTATATCGGCTTGGTTTTCATGCAGTTTGGGTCCAACGGGTGATGCAATGTGTGACTACTACTTCTCTAAGTCAAATTTAATGGCAAACCACTTCAGCCTTTTACAATGATGAGAGGTCTTCGGCAGGGCGACCCACTCTTCCCATACTTATTCATCCTAGTAGCAAATGTTCTTTCGACTCTTGAAAAGAACATGGGCAACATCAAAAATAAACTTAATCAAAGGTGTCCATACACATATCGAGGATACCATCTTGCTTGAATGCCAAAATTTGTCAAATATCTTAAACTAATACTGTCTAGCAACAGACCAGCTGTCAATCGCAATAACTCCGGCATATTTTTTAGTTGTGCTTGTCTAGATAATTTTAAGGAGCGTCTAGCCAGAGAAGTCATACCATCGGATTGGGGGAAGTCCAAAAAAGAAATGTTCTCTTGGTTGTTGGCCAAAGTGAACTCTAAACTGGATGGTTGGAAAGAAAAATTATTTTCCAAAGGAGGTAAGGAAGTTTTGATTAAAGCAGTTATTCCTCAATATGCCATGTCTATCTTTAAGATCCCAATCTCCCTTTGCAAATCAATCGAACAGAAGATATCTAGATTTTGGTGGCAAACATAGGGCAACAAATCAGGTATGCATTGGAAAAACTGGGAATCACTCAAGAGTCATAAAGATGCAAGTGGTTTCGGTTTTCGAGACCTTGTTACTTTCAATAGCCCTATTGGCCAAACATGCTTGGCGTATGTTTCAACAGCCTGCTTCCTTTTAGAGTCGGATCTTTAAAGGGCTTTACTTCCTATCAAAAGACTTCTAGCATGCAAAAAGAGGCACCAGACCCTCTTGGGGATGGCAAAGCATTTTGCAAGGTAAAGATTCTATTTCAAACAAGTTACAGTGGTCAATGGGAAATGGTCAGCATATTCGAGTCAGAGAGGATAAGTGGCTTCCTACAGGCATAATAGGCGGACCTGCACCTCATAACGAACCTAAAATGGTGGCTGATTTTATCTGTCCAGAGCAACAATCATAGAATATTCCCTTACTTAGGGGTAGCTTTGATGATCGAATAACAGATGAAATTCTCATAATTCAGCTACAGCCATAGTACACACAGGATCAACTGATCTGGACAGGGAGAGCTAATGGAAGTTATACAGTTAAAAGTGGATATAATCTTATTAGATCAGTCAAGACCAAGACAGTTCAAAATCAGGCGTCATCTTCCTTTCGTCCTCCAAGACGACTTTAGACTGCAATCTGGAAAGTGCAGACTAGCCCTAAATTACGTATCTTCCTATGGTCTTTGTGCCAAAATGCTCTAGCAATCGATGAAAATCTTTACCACCGACATGTTATCTTAGATCCGATATGCAGGTTATGCAAACATAGTAGTATCCACGCTATCCCCTGAATCCACAGAACACCTATTCTTACATTGCCCGTGGACGAATGTAGTTTGGTCTCATCCACAGATTCAACTCAATATTCAACAACATCAGACAAGCAAATTTGATGCGTGGTTATTGCAAATATTAGACAAGAAAAATCTCTCATCGAATCTTGCGACAATAGCATCCGTTTTGTGGCATATATGAAAAGCCAGAAATGATTTTATCTTCTGCCGAAGAACCCCCAACCCTGATTAGATTGACTTTACTGCCATCACCCACGCCCGATCCTACTAGAATTGCCTTCTGAAGTCCCTGCAACAAAGCTCGTAAATGCATGCTCCGGTTAATAACCAAAGATCATATCTGAATTAGCCTGTTCCAGAGACCCTTACCATTGCCGAATCTACTCGATCAAGTTTCAGATCGTTGCTGAATCGTTGTCCATGACTTTAATCCTTGTTTCAGCGTTGGCGTCCCCCTGATCCGGGTGTGCTAAAGGTAAATACGATGGCTCCTTTCATACGGCCTCTCAAGAAGGATCTGTGGCTTGTGTTTGTCGAGACTCATCAAGAAGGCTAATCGATGGTTTCTCCCTTCGAACCACCTATACTTCTGCCCTGCAAACGGAAGTTCAAGCCCTCAGCTTTTCGCTCCGTTTTTTACTACAAAGAGGAAGATCTGAAGATCACCTTATTCTAGAATCCGATTGTCAGGAAATGGTGGTGACGCTTCAAGACCCTAGCCACATCCCTTGGGAAAACAGAGCTCCCTTCGCTGAAGCGGCTGCGCGGCTGCGCCTCTTCCCTAACCTAGTTGTGCAACACTGTCGATGGGAGATGAATTCTGTGGTTGACTGGGCCGCCAAGGCCCACGAGCTTCATCTCATCCCCCCTAATTGGCCTAAATTCCCTCCTCCCTTTCTGTTTGACCTGATTTGTATTGAGGCGTTGGACTCATGTAATTATGTTGGCAATAAATGAATCTTTACCCGTTTCGACCAAAAAAAAAAAACTGGCGAAAAGCTTCTTCGAGGCATTTAATCTTGATCTCAATCTAAATAAGACCGATATATCACTTATCCCTAAAATGCTTAATCCAAAGAGTCTAAATCATTTTGAACTAATCGGTTTATCCAACTTCGCTCATAAATGGTGTGTTTGGTTGGACTTTTGGAAAAAGCTTTTGGGAAAATGCAAGAGACTTTAAGTTAAAGTAATTTTTCAAAATGCAAAATTGTGTTTGTTAAATCGTAATTTAAAAATCTATTGTGAAGTACCTTTGAGTAAAATTGTGTTTAGAAATATTATACTCATACAAAGCACTTTAGTTATTAAAAAAAAAAATTGGCTCTAATAGACCGTGTGCCACCTATGTTGTGCAAATGCAGGCAACCCTTGCTGGCATGACCCTCGCAAGGGTCGCTCAACTTCGCCGAAGGCCAGTTAGGTCACACGAGTTGGGGCCAACTAGGTCACGCAACCCCTCGCCGAGGTCACTCAACCTTGGCAAGGGCCAGCTAGGTCGAGCAAACCCAGGCCCTTGCCGGCGTGACCCTCACGAAGGTTGCTCAACCCCAATGAGGGCCAACTGGGTTACTCAACACCAGGCAACCCCTCGCCGTGGTTGCGCAACCATCGAGGGCCATCTACTATATGGATTAGGCGACCTCAGTCGGCCTCGTGAGGGTCACACGACCCAGACAGCACTCGCCTAGGTCATGCAACCCCTTGGTGACGGTTGCCTAGGTTGTCGGTGATGTCATCGGCCTCTCTTTAGCTCGTGGTGGACCCTTGCAACCATAGCAACCACGTCAGCCAGCCCCAAGGAGAAGAAGATGAACAGTTGCAAACAAGGGCAAAATCGGAAAACCAAAAAATCAGTGAGGATAAAATCGGAATAAACTTTTTACTTCCCCTACCTTTTGAGAAGGTTGGAAGCCTAAGGCAGCCTAGGACCTGCCTTGGGCTTTCAACCTTTCAAAGGCAAACTTTGCTTCAAGGTGGATTTCAAACATTTTACCAAACACCTAATATTTGGCCCAAAGATCTATGGACGCCCAAAGCACCTTCCTAAAGTGTTTCCCAAATGTAGCCAAAATCGTTTCTAAGGTTGTCGCTAATCACCTTTAACCTTGATTACATGAACTAGTATCCAGATAGCAAAATTCTAGGTTCAAGAGGTTTTGCATTAACTTCAAATTTAAAAAAGAAAGAAGAAACTCTGGGCAATGCTGAAACTAAATATATAGAAAGTTAATGGACTGCATGTTAAAGATAATATTCTATGATAAATGGCTATCTTTGATCATGTACAATGTCTCTCGAGTTACTTTCATGTCAAATTTAATGGGGAACTTTTGTTGTACTTTCAATTTACGTGGGGCATCAGACAAGGTAACATGTTTTTCCCATATTTATTTATAATCATGGCCAATGTCCTCTATCATCTCATGGACAAAGTAGTAAAGGAAAGTAGCTTCAATGAAATTAAACAAAACAGATTTGGCCCCACTTCATCTCATATGCTATTTGCAAACAATTCTATTTTCTTTTGTATGGTAAGATTAAAGAATGTTAGAAGCTAGCAGCTTTTTCTAAATCGATATTGTTTTGCTTCAAATCAAGCCATTAATCTAACAAAATTGGAATGTACTTTAGTAGAGGTTGTCCACAAAATCTAAGGAGGAATATGGCTTAAGAGTTGAGAGTACTAGAAATTGAGAACATTGGGAAATATCTGGGAGTGCATTGAGATTGGGTTCAATTAAAGAAGAAAATGTCTACATAGAATTTAGCAAGGTACACTTGAAACTGGAAGATTGGAAAGAGAAGCCGATATCTAAAGCAGGCAAGAAGATCCTAATTAAAATAATTGTGCAAGTCTTGCCCCAATATGTAATGTCGATATTCAAGATCTCAATCTCAATTTGCAAAGCTATGAAGTCAAGAATTGCCTTGTTTTGGTGGAAAAATAGTGGTTTAGCAACATCATATGATCGATAGTAATGTATATAAGGTGTAAAGTTATGTAGCTTGGACTTTTGAATGGCCCGTGTGGAATCTCAAGTGGGTCATTAATTTTGTAAGGTATGGAAGGTGCAAAAGATGATTTTCCACAATAGTCACCTGAAATGTGATACTTTACTATTAAATAGATTGATGTTGATATGTATGTTGATAGTGTAGAGTGAGGATAGTTGATTTACAACCATATTAATGGCAGAAGGGGATCGATATGCTCCAAAATATGTATTGAAAAGTTTTCAAGTTATAAAACTTATTGACTTGAGATTTTCTTAATATTTGTTATCTTTCACTAATAATTTTGGTGGGTTCAAAATATTTTCCCAATTTATCAATATTTCTATATACTTGTGTGCTTATGCTTGAGTGATTGCATGAAAGAAAGAAGCTTGCTCCTTTTCTTTCATTAAAGATTCCTTGCATGATGGCTCTCCTAACCTAAGAAAGAGTTCTTTTTGATACTGGCTTCCTATTCCTTTCTTGATTCCACTGTAGATATACCTAACTTAATCAAATATTTACTTTGAAAACTATATAGTAAAGCCATTTGTCACCTTCAAATTTGACCACATCACCTCTTTTAACTTCAGCCAATTAATGCTCTTGATAACTTATTTATGCATTTCATTTGGACGAAGAAGCTCTCTCTTTACCAATCAAAATATCTTCTTTTAACTACTCTCATTGGGCCACTTGAAGATTTTAGATTGGAAAACCAATTCCTCTCTTTACACACGGTAATTCTAACCCAAGGTCCTTGTTACTCTAACCTTGGCTATTTATTCAAGAAAATCTAATGTGGCCATGTGTAATATTTTTTTGACATTTCATTCAATTCTCACGGGAAAAGTACACTATCATTGCCATAAGTTGTGTACGGTGCTCACTTTGGTGCCAAAAGTTTCCGTCGGATCACTTAAGTGCCACAAAGTTTGAAAAACAATCATTTTTGTGTCAATTCCGATCAGATTGATCGGAAATTTGACGTGGCACTTTTTTGTTAATTTTTTACGCTAATGTGGCTCGCCGGAGAGTACAGTCGGCATGTAAACCACAAAAATGACGTCGTTTGGTGTCTCTCCCCCAATTCAAAACCCTAAACCCTAAATCTGCCGGATAATCTCGGCCATCCCGCCCTCTTCGTCCTCTTCTCCTGCCTTGCCGTCCTCTCTGCCGCCGCCCATGGCGCCGCCAAGCACCACCACCTCCTCCACTACCTCGACGAGTTCGGCGACCGCAGCAAGCAAGTCGCCGTCAACCCCTCCGCCTCCTTTGAGAACCCGCGCCTCTGCAACGCCTACGTCGCCCTCCAGGCCCTGAAGCAAGCCATCCTCTCCAACCCCAACAACTTCACCGCCAACTAGGTCGGCCGTGACGTTTGCGGCTACTCCAACGTCTTCTGCTCCCCTGCCCCTGACGACCCCGGCATCCGCACCGTTGCTGGTGTTGATGGTTTTCCCTCCTCCTCCCCCTTCAACCACCCACATCCCTCACCTCTGCCTCCGCCAGTGATGGGCCAGTCACCGTCCTTGACGGCCCTCGCGCTCGGCGACCGTGGCTCCAACCTCGACCCCAACCCCAACTTGGCCACTCGGCGGCTAAGTCAAAGGCCGTGATCTCACTCAAGTGTGAACCTCATGTTGCCAAGCGACGGCGGCCAAGCGAGCTATGTCGACGGCCGAGTGACGATGGCCGAGTGAGCTAGGTCGGTGGTCGACGAGGATTGGAACCCTAATTTCAATCTCCAAATAAAATAAAAATCCCAAAATGAGTTGTATGGCGTCATTTTTGTAAAACCATCCACTTAGGACAGCAAAACGACGTCGTTTTCTTAAGGAGGACGGAAAACAACGTCATTTCTCAAGCCATGTCGATTTTTTTTTAAAATATAAAAGTCACGTCATCATTTTGGCCGAAATCTCTCGTCGGTGGCACCAAAGTGATCGTTTTTCCTCCAATTTGGCACTTAAGTGATCCGATTGAAATTTTTGGCACCAAAGTGAGCGCCATACACAACTTATGGCACTAATAGTGTACTTCTCCCAATTCTTACCGTAAACTCAAGGTCATTGTTAATTTAACATTGGTTGGTTAAGTCAAATTAAAGACTTCAAGATAAGGCCTATGTGCAAGACATAAAGTGAGAAAGAAGAATGCATCAAATCATCATAGATAAAACAAAACTCTACACTTAACGATTCTCACTTGTGTAGACAAATGTATATATGTACCGTGTAAAAATCTAAAGTCACGTGATGTGACGATAATGATACTATCGCCCAGCGGATTAAGTGCATTTACTGGCACTCATCGCATATAAGTAAATCATCCACGGCCTCGATCTTGAGCTAATTCAAGGCTAAAGAGGCATCTCTCGAGTTTCTCTCTCTGTTGAACTGCCAAGCGAGCGATGACATTGGATGTAGCCATGGAATGTTAAACCTCACATGGACTATTTGTCCATCTAGTCATTAATGGTGGACGGAGACAAGTCGACTGTGCAAATTGTATGCTTGAATTTAAGTAAAGGGGGTCCATTTTCAGTCCTTTTTTTAATCAATGCTTGGACCGGGGAGAAAATATTTCAAAACGCTAGTTCAGAAAGCGTGCAGATGGAAACCCCTACTTGAATTCACTTGAAGATGAAAATTATCCAAGGCAAGTTCTAGATCAGCTATGACCGTGAGAACCACTTGTGTTAGACATTATCTTGTAAAAATTTTGAATCATATGTCCGAGGTTTTTTTTCCCTGAAAGACTGAATCTATGTCTCCTCAACCCTCAACGTTCTGCTCGGAACCAGGCCACATGCCATACATGGTGGAAAATACAAACCCTAGATTCTGTTTATTTCACATAGAATTAACAATGAATAATATTTTCTTCATTCTCAGGTTTTCAGAATGTTTAGGAAAATGAGTTGGTGAAAAAATCTTTTTGTAATTAACAGAAAATCTATGCAATTCAGGAACTTTCATGTCTCTTTTGAAAATCAGAAATCATTGTCCACGTTACAACTTGACCTGATACATGACCTGTTTCAGAGAAATATGATAAACCGTGCATGCTTTTTCTCAGCTGCAAGACTCGTCAGAGTGGAAGTTATTAAAGCAGGATCTAAGACCTGTTACAGAAAAGTCCATACAAACCAAAGGAAAAATAGGACTGTCTTACCAATGCATGGAGTTGGAAATCCACCCATTGCACAAATTATCATGCTCAGCTGTGTCCACAAGATTGCTTGACTAGCAGCTCCAAACTTCACAACAGAAACAATGCCAACCAAGATCATTTCTAATGATACCGAAATCTGTGACGAGTTATAACTTAAGCAAATTGGCCCAGCCCAACCCATCTCTCACCAACACTTCATTTATATTGACGGTTAAAGGTGCGAAATTCTTTCCCTCCAGATTCATTATCGGCCCACCCATGGACCATCGACCGACCTGGATTGCGATTAATTGGGCCAACGGACGGGATCAGTGCGCCTCAGTAGGTGAAAAATTGTAGACATTTGGGACTTCTCCCGAGTGTATAAGTGTTTCACGACCCCAACTAGAGATCGAACATGATATTAGAATAAACCACACGAAGGAGCCAAAAATAAACCCTTGCTCATTGTAATTAAAAAGCAGGCCAAAGAAACACAAATGGATGACAAATCAACTAGTATCAAGATGAAGCAAAAAATATGGAAATCAGACAAAAACGCGAGTATGCTTATAAAGACCAAAGTGTGAAAAGGTTTTAAAAAAACAAGAACATGTTTTTTAAGGAAATGAATGAAAAATCCTAAAATATGAGTAATGGTATAATTATGAAAACTTGTGAAGAGTAATGAAGGAATGATTTAACTTTTGTATGGAAAGTTGAGAGAATAAAGAATAAATCGAAAGTTTAGGAAATAAATTGAACATTTCGCAATAGTTTAGGGACTAAATTACACATATCACAATAGTTTAAAGACTTGTGGTGACTTTTTTCCTCTTTTGATGATACGAAAGAGCTATATTGAATATTTATGGATAGCTCAAGACATTTTGAACAAGTTAAAAGTTTAAAGATGATATAGCATCCATTAGTGAAGGAAAAAAAAAACCATAAAAAGGAAAAAAATTCAAAAAAAAAGCTAAATTACTAAAATGTACATTACCAGCCAGAAAGTTAGGCCCTTATTTGAAAGAATATCCAATTCATATCCTTATTTGAGAAAATGATGATATTTTAAGTTCTTATTTGAAACAAGATTCACTCTATACCCTTATTTAAGAAAATAAAAACACTTCAAGTCCTTGTTGGCCTTTCCTAGTGGCTGGCGATTGCTAGCCTTCTTCAGGCCACCAAAAAAAAAAAATTGTAATTGGATGAAAATGCCCTTGACCGGTTACAATATTTAGTTAGCCAACGATTGGCGAGGTGATACCCTTATTTGAAACAACCATTGCCACTTTTGATTTTTATTTGAAACAATCATGGCTATTTTAGGCCATTATTTAACACAAAGTCTACTTTTTTGTTATTTGATAAAATGATAACACTGTAGGTCATTATTTGGAATTTTCCACTCTTTCTATTACCAATTCAATAAAATAAACCTAATAAAAAAGCAAATAAATTACTGGAAAATTTTCAAATAAGAGCTTGAAATACCATGATTTTTTCAAATAAGGGCCTGAGTGGATATTATTTCATGCAAGGGCTTGGAGTGGCCATGGTAGTTTCGGATAAAGGCTTGACATCACCAGTCACCGAGTCGGCTAAATATTCGATTAGTCAATGACATTTTTGTCCAATTACAATTTTAAATTATTTTTTATTCTTTTCCTATATATATTTTGCTTTTCTTCTATTTTCTTTCCAACGAGGGCTCGGCAACTCTCATTGACCAACCTCGTTGATGGGCACGAGGGCGAGGGTGGCCTGCCCTAGGGGGGGCTATCCCTAGCCAATTGTTGGGTAAGTAACCCTTACCCAAATCTAGCGAGGGTGGCCTCCCCAAGGCAAGGGTCGCCAAGCCCTTTCCAGCATTGTTGGTGGCTGATTAGCCACAAGTAAAGAAGAAAGAAAAACCTAAAAAAGGAAAAAAAAAAATTAAAAAATGACTAAAATACCCTTGACTAACCGGAAAGACAAGCCTTTATTTGAAACATGTATAATAATTTCAGGCCCTTCTTTAAAATGAGATTCATTTAGACTCTCACTTAAAAAAATGATGACACTTCAGGCATTTTTTTTTTTTTTTTTAAATAAGGCCCACTTTTGGGCTTTATTTGATAAAATGAAGACACTTCAAGTCTTTATTTGAAATTTTCCCTAAAGTACCACATCTTAGATAATGTGAGAAGAGAAAAAAGGGAAGCAAGCTTGTTGAAATACTCTTCTACAACAATTCCCGATATATTTAAAAAAGTTTGTCAAAGTGGGGAAAGAGTAAAATCTGGTTTAACACTAGATGTGATACATCGAATCTGATGTCTTTTGGATTATGAGCTGGATGTAGCAGGACGAGACATAAATTGAAGAACCAATGGAGAAGCTTACAGCTTCTATGAACCAAAATTCTCGTTGTAAGGTGGAAATCTCACTACTCACTAGAACCATTATCCTCCCACATTTTCTGTCATTCAAAGCTGGTTTGCAGTAATAGGCCGTGCGAGTGCCTATTTATCCTTGAATGCTCTAGAAATTCAACCACCACTCTGGTAGGAGCGTTGATAATTTTATAAAAATAGTTACTTTACCTATTTTAGACAGCAAATAATGCAATATCCACGAGAAAATATTTGGATTTCCTTCCGTTTATTTTTTCTTGTTTATACAGCATAATGAGTTGTGGAGAAAATAAGGAAAAGAATGACAAGGAGAAGGAAAGTAAATTTTTTATTTAGGAAGTTAAATTAGAAGCGTTGGAAGATTGCTGCAAAATCAGGGATTCTACAATTTATTACCTAATTTTATGCCCAACAAAATAAAAATAAACAATTGCATTGTGTTAGGATTCTTGAATGTATCCCACAGATAGGATGACATTGAGAGCTTAGAGAGATAGTTAGGTTTATATAATTTATATCATTTTTCATTGTTCTGAGAGTTTTTCAAATGTTTTGAAGAAAAGAAAAAAGTGGTGATAGAATTCTTAATCTTTGATTCAAGATATTGAGTTTAATTTATATTTTCATTTCTTCTTTTATTATGTTCTAATTTTCTTTTGTTATTATATAGTATGATTATGATGATATGAATTTCATGATTTTTATGTTTTGCAAGTGTTTTAATTCATGTGAGTTAAAAAAATTTGCACTTAATGCTTTTAAGTAACTGGCTACCATTTAAATGATCTAATGTGCATGTTTGAAATTGAGAAGTAATAATATGTAATTGCTCGTTATAATATATAACCATGAATTAAATGTGGATAGAGATATAACATATTATTTTTATAACTTTCGGTGATAATGTGGTCCAAAAGATTCATTCTAAATCGGAAATGTTCACTAATTTTAATGCACTTTTGCTTATTTAAATTCAGATAGAGATATGATGGATTAATAAATTGAATAGGTTTGCTAAACCTAGAGATAAGCTAGTTAATAAATTAGGAAATTCCACTATCACATTTTTAATATCGTTCTTATATGCGTAATAATCTGAAATTCATATTTAATGATAATGGTGAAATCATATGCTATAACATATTTATTTGATTGATTTACTACATTTATTTCCTAAATTTTGCTTTTAAGATTGTCAATTTTAATTTATTATCAATTCTATTTTAATCTGTTAGATAAATTTTATAATTAATCCATTTTTAATATTTAATTGATTTATTAATCTTCGATCTCTATGAGACGATATATTTTCTTATCATTATATTATTTGTTTGACATATTCATCGCATTTAGAATTTTATGAACAAGCAGCCCCACTCCACGTTTATATACGTGATTCCATCAAGTATACACTACAAATAAATACACTAGTTAGCTCAAGTCATCCTTGCTCAATGTATAATTTAGCACTAATCACATTCATTACAAGAGGGACCTATGATACGTTTTGGTGCTATAATATCAATGAATGACTTCTTCTTACCTAGATAATTACACTCTTATGAGATCTATTATCACATAGATTGGGTTACCACCATCATTAATACTTCAAATTGACATAAGGCTTATTCCCCTAGACATTTCCACTATTTGTTTCTTTTCCAAAAGTTCAGTCATAAGGATGGATAGCTCAAATTCACTTCTGACATCACATAATCATCAGTCCATACAACTCCACATTTCAATTTACAAGCTCCAGGTCCAGGCCAAAAGTAGGATCTTACAGTTTGGTCGACATCCTCTGTTTCTCATTTCCCAATGTCCAAAAGTTTTTAAAAACGTTTCGCTTGCTACGCTGAAACCTACGGAAGTCGTTCCTTTTTTCCTCGGATGAAGCCGTGGCATCGTTCGGAATTCACTATTATGACATCGGGCCGAACGTAAACCCAAGCAAATCGCCGACCCATCCGAACCCAATTCAATCAAGAGCAAGGTTGCAAGGCAAGGCAAGCCAATGCCATTTCGCATCCTCGCCGTGCCCGGAAAAGACCCACTTCGCCGCTTCATCAGAAGCTTCAACGCATGGGCTCGTTCCATAAGGAAGGCCGCCGTCTCCCACCCGCACAGACCCCACAAGGCCTTCGAACTCTACTCCCGGATGCACCGCTGCAACCTCCCTTTCGACAGCTTCTCGGTTCTGTATACGGTCAAGTCTTGCACGAACTTGCGCGACCCAGGAGTCATACGTCAGCTCCATTGCCATGCCATTAAGCTCGGCTTCGGTGCCCACGTTTACGTCGCCTCGTCGCTGTTGTATGCGTACGTTGTCGTGTCTTTCCGGGATGCTCGCGTGCTGTTCGACGAAATGCCTCAGAGAACCACGGTGAGTTGGAATACTATGGTTACTGGGTTCGCGAAGGCGGGTGACGTGGAGAAGGCGCGTTCGGTTTTCGCCGAAATGCCTAGGAGGGATGTGCCTTCGTGGTCTGCCATGATTGCGGGGTATGTGAATTACGGTAGTGTGGTTTGTGGATTAGTGCTGTTTCAGGAAATGATGGTGAAGGAGAGACTGTTTCCCGACCAAATGACAGTCTGTTCCGCTTTGACTGGGTGTGGTCGGATTGGTTCCTGCGGCTTGTTGGCCGGGAAATCAATTCATGGTTTTGTGGTGAAGAATTCGTGGGAGATGAATGTTGCGATCGGGACTGTTTTGGTTGATATGTACGCCAAGTGTGGATTCTTCAAGCAGGCTGTCCGCATATTTGACATGATGGAGGAGAAGAACGTCATGACTTGGACGGCTTTAATTTGTGGGTCGGCGCAACATGGTTTCAGTGAGGAAGCACTATCTTTGTTCGAGATAATGCAAAAGAGAGGTGTGAAGCCAAACGAATTGACTTTCACTGGGGTTTTGACCGCTTGTGCCAATACAGGCTTAGTAGAGGAGGGACGCAGGTACTTCAATTTGATCGAGGAATATGGCCTGGAGTTGAGAATTCAGCATTATGGATGCATGGTTGATTTACTTGGTAAGGCAGGATTGCTAGATGAGGCTTACGAGATAATTCAGACCATGAAATATGAACCCAATGTAATTGTTTGGACTGCCTACTTGTCAGCTTGCAAGACACATAACCAATTCAGGATGGCTGAACGAGTAATTGACCGGGTTTGAGGATGGTGAAGCCGGAGAATGATGGAGGCATTTACACACTCATATGCGATATCTATGTCTTGAGCGGGAAGTGGGATGAGGCACAAAGGATAAGAGATTTAATGACCAAAGAAAGTGTGAGAAAGGTCACTGGATCTAGTTCTGTCAAAAGCTAATTTTTGTAGCCAGTTGTTCCATGCCTTGTATCTCCCATGACTGAACGATGCACAATGAAACCTCAGGATGGTAGTAGAATGGGTTGCATTTTCTGCCAACACATTGTAGAGGTGGTTCTCAGGTAACAACCTTGGAGCTAATTCATTTCATTCTTTGTGGAAGCATAGGTCTTCTCCTAGACATACAAGATTTTAGAAGAGACTGTCGTACTGTATACAATGAAATCCAGGACCAAGAGTTGAAGAGCAGTTGACAATTTACCAATCCCTGAACTGAGTGCATTATTGTTGCCTTTTGGATAAATTGTCGAGATTTACAGTCTAACTCTTGCTGCTGGTTTTCAAGAATCAACATTTAAATCTGTATAAGGGCTGAAAAACTGATTTCTGGATCTGGGTGCCCTCATTTTGACAGTTGAATCTTAAATTTAGCTGGCCGCTAGTGCAATTGTGCTCTCGGATGAAGATAGCATGAGTTGCTTTTGTATTTTGTACTTTCTTCTTCTCTTTCTCTTGGGCTGAGAATTTTCACTGACAAGTTCAAGTTGTGCTTTGTATAGGGATAGTCAGAGGTCACCTTATACTTTGAATGAGGGATAGGATATAGTTCTACTCTTGCTTGACAAGTAACGCCCATATGATTCTTTATCATAAAACCGACATATTTCTATTGTGCACTGTATTTTTACAACATTATCTTTTAATAATTTTCCCAGGGCCGATTGCAAGTTGTACTGTGCTTCCACTTTTCCTCCTCTTTTCAAGTTGGTTCTTCTTATGACATTTTCTTTGATTTTACTTCTTCCTCTGTACGTCATATTAGTCAAGTGGGAAGGATTATGGAATTTACACTAGGAGTCTCTGTTCTTCTGTGGACAGACCTTTGCTCAAGGAATGACTGCCACACAGCTTCCTTCTACTCTGGAGAGTAAGCTTGATTGATTTTTTCACCGCAGCTCGCCTTGTCATGTATTATGCGACTACTACGCATAAAGCAAACAGTGCAGAAACCTAAGATCAAATGATAGCCAAATCAGGTTCAACAAGGACCCAAGATCACTTCAAGTTTTGGTTGGCATGCTTCAGAGAGGACGACTCGGGGGGTTGCTGCACCAAATTGTTTTTGTGAGCATGAAGTCTTTATGTATATGATGCATTGTCTTCTGCGGGGCTGTGGTGTGGACAGAGAGTAGGATCATGTCTGAGTAACAGCATAGAGTAATATAGAGATCTGGCCAGTACGAGTAGATATGCTGGAGCGATTTTTGAGCTTTCGGTTGTGGCGAAGTTCACTTTGATGGCACTTGAATTCTTACCACCAATATCTACTGCAAGTTGAGAATCGGGCTATGAAGCTCTCCTTCCATGGAAGCCTACCGTGAAAAAAATGCCTGCGCGCCATCCCCCGGCATTCGAAGCATCAACTCATCTATTAAAGACACCCAGATAGCATTTGACTCAGACACAGACGTGAAAAATGATTCTGATCTGTGTGAGCCGGCTCCAGTGTAAACTCCTCTGTGAGTTGAAAAATTCATTTTGGTAGTCGTGACAGCTACTCGAGATTATTCAGCACAGATTCATTGATTCATCAAAGGCACTGGTTTTCTGCTTAACTAGCTACAGTAATGCTATGCGGATCGAGAATCATAAACAGCGACGCAATGGTGTGAACTGGATGCAAGAAGTTCTATGGAAATATTAGATGTAGGAACGGATTTTAGTGTTGTTTTGCGGATCAATCTAACTCGGTAGACCGACTTTCTTCTGGTTGAATAGGGTCCAAATCGATGAAACTTGAACATTATATGATACACATAGTAAAGTGCACAATCGCTCTTGCTCTTTCCGGTTCGCTAGGGTCGTGTCATGCATCTAGAGATGAATCCTTAAGATGATAACCTAGTTTTTAAAACCAACTGCTTTACACGACCCTCGGTTTTGGGTCAATTGACTGATGCCACGTCAGATAACTACTGTCCATCAAGATTCCCGTTTGTTGACAATTTAGAAAAAAATGACACAAATGGTCATCAAAATTTAGATTTAATATACAACATTATTCTTGAACTTTTAATTTATTCATTATGATCTCTAAACTTTTGATACATGTTTAATTTAATTCATGAACTCTATGAAAATATTTAATACAGTCCTTCCATTAATTCAAGTAAACGGAATTTGCTGATTTGACTTTCAATTAGAAACGATGGAATGGTGAAAAAAAATAATGTCATATGTGGATTATCTAGTCATCGTCGATTATTTGAAATGGTAATTTTAGGTGAAAATTGACCATAATGAATACCATAAAATTTCGTGCAAAAGATTTAGTATCAAATTGGTAAAATTGAAAAGTTTAAGACCGAATAGATATATGTACAATAGGTTTATGATTAATAGCTTAATTTTTTTAGTAATCAAGCACAACTAGTGCTCGGGAACAAGGGCAGGTGCTACAGCTTCCCAAACATGTGTCTTAAGCTAAGATTGAAGTGCTAACTTTATGTGACATTTCATATATTGTAGGTACTGCTAAATTCACATTTAATAGATACAAAGAAATGAAAAATGGGAAAAAAAGGAAAAAGCCACGTGGAACCCGAAATGGGCCCTGATTGGGTGGGTAGGTGGCACTTTTTGGAGAAGGGAGGGACACGTGTCGAGCTACTCAACTAGAAAGGAGGCGCCTTTCTGGTTAGGCCGACGTGTCAATGGCCACCCAATAAATGGCCACCAGCAAAGCTGGTCAACGACACGTCAGCATTCGAACCCCTCTCCTCCTTTCCTCCTCCTTCCTTGCCGGTTCGTTCCCTGGTCATGTGAACGTTCTAATTCCTCCAGCAACAAGAGTCAACGATTCCCATCTCACTTGCCTCAGCTACTCGATAAGATTTCTCACGTGAAACCTCCAAATGTTGCAACCCCCTTCCAACCAAACCCAGATTTTGTGTAGATTCCTGAGTCGAGTCATCGATCAAAAAGATCAATAAGTCCCGATGTAATACCGGAGCATGCAAGAGAAGCGTGCGAAATAAGAGTAAACGAGAGTTGCGCTTCATATGACCACGACGGACTCGTGACTGATACTGCTCGGCATTTCTTGATGTGTATATTTTTTTTTTCCTTGATGATAATTGACTCGTTCACCAATGAAATCAGATTGTAAAGACATGCCGGCATGAACACGACATTAAAGTCATCGGTTTGAAAATCCTAAGCAGTGCATTAGGAACTTATGCTATCGAGATATTGATAATTGAATCAACCCCAAAAGAGATCAATGAAACATGCATTATGTGCATGCTTGAACAAGTAGCTACACCAAGCTGCAGAAGATCAATGAGACATTAATGGTCGCAGGTTTTATGGCTTGCAAAAAAAGACTAGGAGAGATTGTAATGACTCGCATGCTTAGTCCGCTTAGCTTGTGTTCGCCAGTGTGCTAAGTATCATCTACATTGCTTGTATTTTGCGAAAAAGGAGATAAATTTTCTTAATTTGGACATTGATTAGGCACTCAGAATTTGATGGAACCTCGAGCACGAAGCATGCTCAATGAAAAAAAAAATTCACTCAATTAGTTTTGTAAATGATATAAGCGATTATTTTAGGAAACTATTTTCCAAATTAATTGATCATTTTTCTTAAAATAAACAAAGTCCTAATGAAAGCTTTTTAATTAAGTTGATTGGAAGAGGCAAAAAGACAAAACACACGCACAAGATAAAAGAAAATGTTGGGGCCCATCTCTCCAACCATATCATATCTACCAAATTTTCTTTTGCTACTACATCTCTTATCTATTTAATTTATTGGCCATGAAACTATCTCTGTCTTAGTAAGTGACTTCTACTCTCTGTCTCTCTCTCTCACTTGTATAAATAGCCCATCCTCCCACAGCAATTTCTCAAACCTTAATCCTCATACCAGCCTCACTAGTAGCTCCTCCTTCCTCTCTCTTTGTCTACAGTAGAAAATGAGAACTCCTAGTGCCATTCCAAGCTTGCCACTACTCTCTCTCTTGTTCATAATGCATGCCGCCTTCTTTCGGAGCGCCGCCGGCAACTACGGCCCCTGGCAGAGTGCCCACGCGACGTTCTACGGCGGCCATGATGCATCCGGCACGATGGGTAAGTTAGAACGTGGCGAGAATTTTCATATGTATAGTCGAACCGGCTAGACATTGTCTTTCGCGTCACATATTGGCATGAGAAAATACCATAGAAGATGAGTGCCTTTTTCCTCTGTTGCAGGAGGAGCGTGCGGCTACGGCAACTTGTACAGCCAGGGCTACGGGACCCAAACGGCGGCCCTGAGCACCGCTCTGTTCAACAACGGCTTGAGCTGCGGGTCGTGCTACGAGCTCCGGTGCCGCGGCGACCCGAAATGGTGCCTCCCCCACGCGATCATGGTGACCGCCACCAACTTCTGCCCCCCTAACTACGCGTTGGCCGGCGACAACGGAGGGTGGTGCAACCCTCCTCGTGCGCACTTCGACTTGGCTGAGCCCGCGTTCTTGCAGATCGCCCAGTACCGGGCCGGGATTGTTCCCGTGAGCTTCAGGAGGTAAATTACATGACTCAAAACTAACGATCGAGCTTGAGCTTGCCCGTTTCCGATGCTATAACCGTCGTCGGCTGCATTGTGCCGTGCCATTGTGACAGGGTCCCCTGTGTGAAGAAAGGAGGCATGAGGTTCACGATCAATGGCCATTCATACTTCAACCTGGTGCTGGTCACCAATGTGGCTGGTGCAGGGGATGTCCGATCGGTGTCCATCAAGGGTTCAAGGACTGGGTGGATGCCAATGTCAAGGAACTGGGGCCAGAATTGGCAAAGCAATTCGTACCTGAACGGCCAGAGCCTCTCCTTCACGGTCACTGCCAGCGACGGCCGGACCCTCACGACCTACAACGTCGTCCCGGCAGGTTGGCAGTTCGGACAGACTTTCGAAGGCCACCAGTTTTAGGTGAATGAAAATGGTCTATCCAAGGAGGGCGTAGATCGATGTATAACACATAAACATGTATCCCTGGTTCATATATGAGACGAGGCTGATAAATGTACAATCCTGGAATCTACCTCAAAAAGGAAATGGAAAAACCAAAGATGTAGTCATTAAAAGTATTATCGCTTGTGTGTTCCTTTTTTATGTACTTACAAAACTGAAACGCTTAGAAAGTTGCCTTGGTCAGGTATATTCAGAAATACGAAATACATAAATTCCGGTCGGTGTTTGTTTCGCTGCTGAAGGTGTATTCTTGGAAAAAGCTACAGAACAAGAGGGAGCGAAATTCTCTCCAGGAATGCAGATGCTTGATTTGTTTCGTGTGTGAAAACATGTTTGCCATTCAAGATGAGCCAGTACTGTCATCTTCCACTTTACCATCACGTATATTGGAATTAAGCCATGGATGTGAACCTGCCCTGCACAACTAACATTCTCTACCGTCTTCTAGAAATCAACTCAAAAATGGGCACTGAAAGCAGAACAATAACATTTCTCCGCAACATCTCTAGCCTTCAGTTTTGAGTGACGTGGATGACAACTTGATGGCTGCATCAGTAAACCGGAAGTTTCGATGTTACAAGGTCATCTGTGTTCGAACTTGCTAAACAAGTAACAGGTCACCCTGTCTCCCTAACCCGGCAAATCAAATAAGACACCATCATCGGGGAGACTTCGAGGAAAACCCACCATCAGCTAGTCTAGAGGGTGACAAAGATAACAGAGAGGTCCAAGATAAGCTCTGTATAGCACGAATCATCCGATAACACCTTCCAAGTTTGCACCCTTTCTTGCTTTAAGCCCCTTTGCAAAACCACTCGAGACTTGTTTCATTGCCTTTTCCCCTTCCATGGTACTTCTTATGACCAGCCATCACTGAAAGCTGATGGCACCTAAACTAAACTGATCATCTAAGAAGAGATATAACAAAAGAAGAGTGTTTAAGTGGAATAGGATAAAAGGACGACGAGGATGGAAGGACGACGCAGCACGTGGTTGAAGTGGTGAAAAAAACTGCACGGTGACAATAAATGAGACAACTTCAGATACATGTATCTACAATTTGGGAATCTCCACTTGTCAAGGGGCATATTAGGCCCGTTCCAAAATTAGGAAGACGCAATTCCCCATCAAAATTGGAAGAATAATACATGCTCAAGACCACCCATTAAACAACTTTGAACTGCAATGTTTCCCCACACGCGAACACTACTGCCTCTCTACTAAAATCGCCGATCCCACCTAACTAAAGTCAGCACCGGAAACGTTACAGAGGCACATTCACATTTTCAATAATTTAACAAGGAGTACTTCAACCTCAAAACAATCTTTCCCTTCTCCACACCTAGCTTTCCGCCAGTAACTATCCAATGACCGGGGGGGTCTTGTGGTCCCTTGCTCATTTCTGACATATCGACAAACTTCACCAACTTGTTGCCACCAGAAGGGTTTTCGCTTGAACTCGAATGGGAGGCACCAGAGTTGGCACTGCTTCCATTGTTACAAGCTTTCCTCGACATGTCTTGCGGTGAATGGTCCCATAGTGACCTTCGAATTGTGCAACCGGGTAGCCGAGAATACAAAAGTTTCATGTATAGAACATTTCTTGACCCAAAATCCCACACTCCAAGTTGAGCTCCGGTGACAATGTAGATACCAGAAAGATCGCCATTGAAGCTCTCTGTATTTTCAATTGGTGCTGTACTAACATGTGAAAAGTTCTTCCATTTGACTGGCTCGAACCATCGACTATCTTGTTCCTCTGGCCCCTGCCACTTGGGAGCACCAATTGCGACATGGGCATCCCAGTATGGCTGAAGGATCTTTGGAAGAGATGCAAAATGTTGAAGCTGTATGCATAGCCTATTCTGCTTGCTTCCTTCCAGACATAACCGCAGGCCTGTGACAGGTTTCCTTCCTACTGACACCTGCATGTTTATTGAGTGAATCTCAGCTGAACTTCATTTACAAGCTTAGTGTTAGTCCAAAAAATGAAAGGGCAATGCAATATCAGTATGATTACACACCATAAAGAATATCCTAAATTTCACCATCAAATCAATATCAAGCTTGATTGGCCCACCAAAACAAGACAATACATTATTTAAAGCAAGCCAAGGCAAGTGATGCACTGCATTGCTTCATCGATGTATATCAGGGGACAACTGAAAATTTCACCACGATGTCATTTGATTCAATCTTTTTAATTAATTATGGCTCTCGATATCATACAAGAACTGCCCACAATAACTCTTATTATCATGAAAAGGACCTCCTAACTCTATATTCTGAGCACACAGAGAGTTGTTCATATACTTGCTTGATAGAATGCGACAAATTAGTCTTTATCAGAAATTACCCCATGCCTAATACCCATGTAATTGCATGGAGTGTTGACCGTTAAGAAAACCAAGAGGGTTTACTGAATGATAATTACACAATGTAATTGTAGTTGTAAATTCAATCAGCCCTTAGATGGTACAGGCTGTCGAAGATTTATTAGATACAGTGAAGAGAGAAGGTTCAACAGCTTGATCATTTCGTTTGTGACTACCAAGTGCAACATATTGCAACCAAGAGTATCAAGGCTCAAGCGCAAGCATCCATGCATGACTCTGTCTGAATGGTGACGTGTTTTGCTCCAAACACTATGGATTTTACTCTCTATGCAGATATAGGAAATATAGCATCGCTGCCGATACCTGCTCTTGGCTGACATAAAGTTTCTGCCCCATTATACTAAATTGCAAAGATGGACAAACAGGTTCTTTTCTCTGGGGGCCCAGAATTTTGTCCTGGACAGGAGCCCATATCCGTGGAATCTGGAACTCTAAAAAATACCTCAGCTCTTCAATCTGTGGCTTGTCTGCAGAAGTGAAAAGAGAGTTCATGTGTGCTCAAAGAAGAAACTAGTGAACAAGAAAGAAGAATTTTCAATCATCTCCAAAGCAATCAATCTCCTCACATTCAAGATAGAGATTAATAGCTCGAGTCAAATGCTCCTTTCCAGTTATTCCATCAATGAGAGCTGTAATTGGATAAAAGGTCATCTCAATGATATCAGGAGAAGACTGCACTGTTTTTGCCCACTGGAAATGATTTTGTTCTAAATCATCTCCACCCCTCCTCCGGAATATCACTGTAACATCCTTCAATAGTATTATAAGAAAAAACTCTTCAGTTCATGGCATGACAATAACAAAATAGCACCCGTGTAGCCACCCATATGGAATTAATATTATAATTTCAAACAGTTATGACGGAAAAAAGGCAACTCATTCTCCAAGTGGCTGTCACATTTATAAACAAAGGCACTGTACTTTAAATTTGCAATTATCTGTCACTGATATAAAACACCATCACCAATACAAATTGGAGGATTTAACAAGTTGCATGTTTCTTAGACCTGAAGAAGAAAAAAGGTTGGACAGTTCAACATTGAGTGGCCCATGAATATTGCCTATTTCAACTGGAAAAGAGGAAGGGCCAAGGGGTCTAATTTTCAAACATGCTAAAAGCGTTCTCTTCCTGGAATGCCAACTTCTGGAACCAAAAACTATTAGTTGGTTGTCTTACATTATGACATTGGCCAACACAGTATGTGAATCAATGACAAAAAGTGGAAAGTATTAATTAATTAATTTAGTGATAGATAAGATTTCATTAATAAGGTACCAGGGGGTACCATCCCTGTGCAGAGCAGCTTCAGATAAAAGCCACCCATATACAAAATTATGCACAAAAGACTGTTTCTAACATTTCCAAATAACTAGATGTATGATAGTAAACTTTCCTGCTATACTGAAATTGAAGAGTGCACAAACAATCACCCCCAAAAATCCTCTTATGTACTATGTAGAAAGTTAATCTCCAACACCATTTTTCTGTTGTTTCTCTTCCAACAGTCGGTCCCCGTAGCTCTCGTTTCTTGCTAGTGTATACACACCATAACTATGATTAATATATTTATACCTCAAGAGGTAATTATCACCCACATCACTTTCAGTCTATCAGTCCAAAAAGACCACCTGCCATCGCATTGACAGAAACTTGACATTCAGATTTTAAGATGCAAATACAAATTTCTTTATTTGATTAACAAGACAAAATGTAAAACTTATCTAGGTTGTGCTCCAATGCATTTAGGATGCTGGCTCAAATCATCATGTAATAAGAGTAAAGCTTGATAATCATTAATCTGATACTGTCACACAGTTATCGGCTCGTGTACTAAAACTAAGGCACCAAAGAGAAAGGACTTCTCCTCATCGCAACATATCTCAAGTATCCACATCTCAAGTTCTCTTATGTAGACATAACAGATCATCCTTTGTTTATCGAATCTTAAGTCGTAGCACAAAGAATCGGAATCTAGATTCCATGTCCTTTGCAGAAGTGATCTGAAGTTTTATTGGCATGCTTAAATTCTGTTCCACCCGCAGGCTTATAGACTGCCAAACTAGAGTCTGTCTTGATACAGGTTTAATGGAATTATTTAAACAGCACTGGATCCAATGGCATCCTTGTTTTCTAGGATTACTGAGACCTTCAGTGAAGACCCTTCAAAAAGATGGTTAATAATATAAGAATAACTGTCATAAACCTCTAACCCTATTGGGCTCTAGGGCAAGTTTTGGTATCCACATGGACTGCCTCCAATTCTTTGTTTATGGCAAATGTCAAAAAAGTAAGACGACTAACACAAACAAGATCAAGATCTTGCAGAGTTTAGATTATTTCCTAAGAAAATACTTGATATTGGAACAAAAACCAGCAAAGAGTCCTCCAAGAAGATCAATTTCAAAAGTCAAGCAAACTGGCATTCTGAATCTAAGAAAGTGCATAATTATGGGAGGCAGAAATTGTTGGCAAGCAAATTAGATTCATATTTAGTCATCATGTCGACAGGATCTAAAAATCCTTGAGGGAACTTTACTGCATGATCATAGAGGTGACCCCTCATTGCATAATAGCCATTCTTGATCTAAAAGCTAGATACTGAAGAACAGAGAAAACATATAAATTACTTCCACAACTGTTTTAATTCAAACTCTCATTACCGTCTTTCCTGGGAAGGCATCATAGAAAATTTCTGCTGAATGGGCAAAAATAGAGGGACTTTATTTCAACAAATAAATCTCAGTACAAACTAAGCAGAATAAGACAAAAAAGAGGCACTTAGGTTCCATGTCACATAAGCATTCCATCGGAAAGAATAATAAGAAGGTCACTTACTTCTTTACCAGATAGAAATGGTGCCCCCGTAGGCTGAGGGTATACTCCCTGGCTATTAAATAAGTGAGGTTCTGCACCCTGTCGAGTTTAAGACAGGTCCACAGAAAATAGTACTGTGAATGATCAAATAAATGGGACTACAATATAAGAAAATGAGGAAATAGTCAGCACTAGCCTTGTCCTTAATCTTCATTTGACCTGAACTGGAATGACTCTCTGCGTCAGAAAATCGCTGGTTTCCAATTTCCTGGACATAACTTTTGATTTCCGTAGTTGTCAGAGGCGATGACTGATGTTGTTTGACATAAATCACATCTTTCCCACCAATTGTCACAGAAGTAATCACATGTGTCCCAAAGTTCTCAATGAAGCTGCCAAAATATTAAAAATGATCAACACTAATGACATCAGAATAATAGTTAGAAACGCCAAATGTTACCTTGCTAAGGAGGGTGGGTCCCATGAAGAGGGAACTGCTTGCTTCACATTTTCTTGCAACACTAAAGGAGATTTGCTAATTTCGACCTTAGCAAGTGGTATATAGAACCCATCTGTAGAGAGGGTCTTCGTTGCCGCTGCATCAATATGCTTTGAGCCAGTAAAGCTAAATGCAGCATTGAAGCTCCCTAAAGGAGGGCTTCCTAATAGATTTACCTTTCCATTGAAGTATTCCACCATCTGCACCCACTCATCCAAACACATGATACAACAATTGAATGAGCACAAATTTTAGAAAATATCACTATATATCTCAACATATAATTTGAACAAATTCCGATCATATAGTCCGCACCTCATAAGCAAAGTGAATTTGAATATTCTCTCTATCGCTGTTCTTTCATTAAGGCTTTGCGCAATCCATTAATCCAATCAAAAATCCAATGTGGACGATCAGATCGGCCTCTAGCTACAGATGATGTGCTCGAAAATCTTCCTTTTTTCTTTTAACTTCTTTATGTTCTCCCATATGAAATAAGATAATTATTTCTATATTTCTAAAGTTTTTGGATTTTATTGACTTGTTATTTGATCTTATCAGTTTCTGACCAATCTAAGGACGTTTTAACCGCCTCAGACTGCCAGCTCAACACATGGACAAGTGACATATCACAGGGTTGCCAGACTGCCAAAACTGAAGGAAGCAAACAGAAACAGTGCCATAAACGCAGACTTTGTTCCAGCAAATGGATTTTAGCATATCCAACACTCAATTTCAAGAAATTATGTAGCTTGGGGAATACCATTGCACTCTTCCTAATAAGGTGGTTGTTAAAGGCGTGCTGAAGCCACACTCTAATCAATTACTAAAAATGAGCCGGCATTGTTCAGCGCTAGCTCATTATCTAACAAAGTACGCCAATTGTACGAAAAACAGAAGATGGAAACTAAATTTCCCGAATGTCAGTACATGCACTGAACCCTGAGTAAAGGTTCACTTCAAATTGATTTCCTTGCAAATTTGAAGAATTTGGAAATATCAGCTAGCACAGCAGTACTAGTGGCAGAAACATCCCTCTCTCCACCATCACAAGCACATTGCTGCAACAGTGTCTTCCCTCAAACTTTCCCCTTCTCAATTCACAATCCCTAAGTGGACACACGTTCAGTGGGAAATCACTCCACCACGACAAGCATCAAAGGGTCCCCCGGGATTCGATATCTAGAGAACAAAACGCTCGAAATCTAAACTAAGCCACAAGCCGAGAAACACCGAACAATCACCGCTCCATACCTCGTAGTAGGTGTGAACCCCGGATTGCCGTCGGCCGGAGGGCGGGTGCGAAACGCCGACGTCCCTGGAAACGCCGCGCACGACCAGGCCATCGCACAGCCGGAGCTCCCAGGCGTGCTCCTCGTCGACCTGCACCACCCTCGACCCCGCGGCGCCCTTGCAGTACAGCAGCCTCGTGTCGAAGTTCACGTCGAAGCCCCGGCCCAGCGCCTGCACCGCGTTCGCCGCGGTGTGCAAGGCAACCGGATTATCTCCCATCGCTCATCAAAAAAAAAAAAAAAAAACCACCACCGCCTTCACCACCACCACCACCACCACCACCACCACGACGCTCCGGCGAATCGCACCGAGGAAGAAGAGAAAAGCTTCTCCGATCCCGCCCCGAGGGGTGGGGTTCAATTCCGAAACCCTAGGAGATCCTCCTCGGCTCCCGTTCCTCCACGGCGCAGGAGCGCGCGCCGGGATCGAGCGGCTAGGCGGAGCGAGTTGACCGGTCTACCGGGAGCTCCCGAAGCGGATTCGCATTGCCGGCGGCGCGGCGGGCTCCTCCAGATCTCGAACGGCGGCCGCCGCCGGGGCATTCCGGTCGTCGGCGAGCTCCTCGTACGGGGGAAGGACCGGGAATCTGGCCGCGATCTCTTCCTTTCTCTCTCTAGGATTGGGGAGCTTTCTCTCTCTTCCGCCTCCACCGTTTATACTGTCCACACGGGGCATTGACTCGTCAGTCGCTTCCGAAATTTTCCTCCGTTTTCTTTTCTCTTTCTCTTTCTCTTTCGTTTTTTTTTTTTTCCGGGAAAATCGCTGGGGTCAGCGCGCCCGCGAGAGGATGCGAGCCGTTGGATTTCCTCGAACGGTCCGGATGAGATTCCTCGTGGGTGTCGGGGATGCCTTGGTCAATGTCTTTCTTTCTGGATTGCTTCTGCCTCGGGGCAAGGCGAGGTGATGTTTGGCGTGTCGATGTTATCGATTCCCATTGATTTTTGAATTAATATTATAAAAAACTCTAAATTAATCCTTTTATAATAAATTTATTATAAATTATTTTTTTATCATCAAAAATTCAAATTCATACAGCTGTAACAAGTTTAACATTTATTAATTTCTATTAAATGACATGTGGCAATTAAGGGATATATTGATTTGGGGTTTTTGTGATATTAATTCAATTTAATGAAAATTAATAAAGAGTAAATTTGTCATAAATATATCCGTTTGAAAATTTTTATAGTTAAAAAATTAGTTTATGTTAAATCTGTTACTATATCAATTGAGGATTTTTAGTAATCAAAAAATTAATTTGAGATAAAATTATCACGAATATTAGTTTGAAATTTCTCGTGATATTAATTTTTAATTTTGTATCTTGTTTTTTTTTTTTTTTTTTTAAAAGTCTATGGTGCGTTTCGCACCTTTGATGCTTGTATCTATTAAGAGGAACAATGTAGTATTGTAAGTATGTGATGTGATGGGGCCTCTCTAATGAATTGTCATCGGGTCGAGATCTTCTAAGTTTGATTAGGGTTAATGATGCACAGTGAATGGACCTCCTTCAATGATTTTTGAGTTAGGAGGGCTTGAATTCGCGTCATCAGTTGAGGATACCCTAAATTGATCGGATTGACCTCGCATTTTAGAGGAAACCACACCTGCGTCGATCGGAAGTTCATTCACTCCCTCCTCCCTCCCCTTTTCTGTCCGGTGCTTTGCCACGGCCACGTCTCTACCGTCACTTGCCATTGCAACGCCGGCTTATTCCACCACGCCACCCTCCGCGAGGACGGCTAAGCGCAAGGCTTGCTCTCACCACCCAAGCTCCAAATGCTTTTAGCAACGGCGGAATGGTCATAGTGGCATTATTAAGAGACCAGGGCGACTTTAATAACCATTAATTTGCTCTGGTGAATGTCAAAATTTTTGCTATGTTTTCTTTCTCTCATTGTTCATGTCTCCTCGTTCAAATCTAGTGACATTGTCAGTAACTTTGCAAGGTAAGTATGAGAAATTACATGTTGATGAGAAACGGTATAAGATATTGCATGAGGTTTTCCGTACCAGTAACCTTTTATAATAGAATATAAGTTGATACCTATTAGTGATTATTAATTTTTTATTATAGTGCATTTAGTAGCTTTGAAAGGTCAAAAAGAAAGTTCAAATCTATATATAGTGAGTTTACACGCACTAATGATGTATTGATAAAGCTAATTTGAACTGATGACCATTATTTTTTGAACTTTGATGACCCTTGACTAGTCGTGTCAAAAGGGTGAGGTCAAGTTGAAAATAATTTAATCCGAATTGACCCATTTAATCCGGATTAATTTATTTATACATGATGCATATTTTAACCATGCAAAGTCATACCCGATCGGATTTGGACTTCAATTCTCAATATTTTTTCTTCTTAATTGTTGCATTTAAAGAATGGATGGCTATGTAGATCCGCTCGCAAAGTCCATGAGGGGCCTCGGGTGCTCATGTCGGGTCGTGGGTTAAGATTTCGAGTGGCACGTGTGCAATGTGGAGACGTACTCCCAACCTAGCTTGGTCACATTGGTTTTTTCTTTTCCTTTGGGGTAATTTTGGCCATATATTGGCAAAATGGAACAGCTCACGTGCTCCTCCTTTTTGTTCGATAGTTCAACTTCAGTCCTTGAACCCATTTTGTCGCATGTCCAGCTCGGCTGCCGCAGTAGTCTCACCTTCGACCGAGCTCCCACGATGTCGGATCCGATGTCGCGAGCGTAGATCGGACGTGGCCCATCGCTGTGGTTGCGGCCTCACCACAATTTGGAGCCCTTCTATCTTCGTTAAAAACTTTCGACCAAAAAAAAAAACTTCGTTAAAAGAAGGCGCGACGAAGATTTTTGACATAGTTGAGGCTTGACTTTTCACAAGCGACGGACGGCGACGGGCCAGACTCAATAATGGGTGAGACATGATGGCGGGCGAGATGCGATGCTAGGCAAGAGGCGAGGGCAGTGTCGTCTCGCTTGATGAAGAAGAATAAGCCTGAAAGGCCAGACTTCTTTGGACTTAAATGGGTCGAAAATGGGAGCTCTAGAAACCCATTAAGGCCCAATCTAAATGAGCTTTAAATTTTGGGATATTGACACATATTTCAGATCGCCCAAATCGGGAACCACCTGAATCAAATCGGATCGGCTGGTTTGGTCCGATTCCCAATTCCATAAAAATGGAATTGACAATTGTCGATCCCATTCCAGCCCAAGGGGAGAACTGAGACCGAATCAAACTTTTTTTTAAAAAAATATATAATTTTTTTAATTTCTTAAAATAGCAATAAACCCTAAACATAGTAACAACTTTAGTCTTTTTTTTTTTTTTAATTTTTTAGCTAAGCGATTAGTTCCATGGAGCTAGTCTGGTTTGGTTATGGGTCCTAGGACCGTCCGATCTGGTTCCCAGTCTCAAAAATTGAGAACCGATTCTCACGATTTGGTTCTCAATTTCTAGATGGAATCGAATCGAACTGAAAACCGATCATTCCTAGCACATATAGTCCCTAAACTTTGGTATAATGAACAATGTCGTCCATGAAGTATCAATATGTTTACTGTGATTCCTAAATTTTAGTTATACTTGAATTTTCAATCTGTTCAATGTGGTCTTTAAATTTTTAGTACATGTTCAATTTAGACCTTGGACCATATGAAGAAGTTTAATGTTGTCTATAAACTTGAATTAATAGAAGGATATTTTTTGATATTTTCATATAATCTAGGGATTATATTGAATATTTATCAAATTTTTACATATCACATTGAATAAATTCAAAGTTCAAGGATGTTGTCGCATATCGAGTCAAAGTTCATGAATCATTTATCTCATTATCTCTCAAATTTTTTAGCCCATTTTCAATTGGTTGATAAAAGTTTAAATTACCCGTGTATCGGGACACGGATCCCTGGAGTGCCAAAAGTTGCACAAAAAAGTTAAAAGTTACAAAGGTACACTTAAGTGCCAAAATCGGAGCAAAATGGATCACTTGAGTGCCAATCCGGCCAAAATCCAGCTAAAATGTCAAACGTGGCATTTTTCCGGCGAAACGAGCCCAAAACGACACCGTTTTGCATGCTGACGTGACCAAATAATGCAAAAACGGCGTTGTTTTTGGGATGTGATAAAAAAATAATATAAAAATTAAATAAATTAAATTTAAAATGAGATTTAGTTAAAATATTAAAAATAATAAATTTAAAATTAGATTTAGTTAAAATATTAAAAAATAATAATTTAAAATTAAATTTAGTTAAAATATTAAAAAATAATAATTTTAAAATTTAAAATATTAAAAAAAAAATTTAAAATAATTAATTTATAAGGGGGGGCGATGGCGATGGCAGCCCTCAACCGCCGCCGCCGCCTCCTCGCCGTTGTCGGGAAGGGGGCGACGGAGGGGGAGGGTCGGTCGGGGTCGCCGGCCCCGGCCAAGGGCGGCAACCCCGGGCCGACCGGCGGTGAGGGCGTGCGAGTCCTCACCCCGGATCGGGCGAGGGTCGTAGCCCTCACCGACCCTCGCCCGCCGGCCAAGGGCCGCCGCTCGTCGAGGCGACCCCAGAAGCGGCGGCCCTTGGCTCGGCCGGCAAGAGCCGCCAACCCTCACCGGATTTGGGCGAGGCGGGGGTCGGCGACCCCGGCCGACCATCCCCCTCCATCACCGGCCCTTCCCGGTGATGGCGAGGAGGCGGCGGTGGCGAGGGCAACCCTCACCACCGCCCCCTTTTATTAATTTTTTTTAAATTTTAAAATTAAAATTATTATTTTTAAAATATTTTAACTAAATTTAATTTTAAATTTATTATTTTTTAATATTTTAACTAAATCTAATTTTAAATTTAATTTATTTAATTTTTATATTATCTTTTTACCATATCAACCCAAAATAACGCCGTTTTTGCATTATTTGGCTACGTCAGCGTGCAAAATAGCGTCGTTTTGGATTCACTTCGCTGGAAATTCGTCGGAAAAATGCCACGTCAACCTTTTGGCTGGACTTTGGCTGGAGTGGCACTTAAATAATCCGTTTTTCTTCGAATGTGGCACTTAAATGTTCATTTCGTAACTTTTGGCACTTAAGTGTCCCTTTGTGACAACTTTTGGCAATTGAAGCGTTTTTTGCTAGTGTATCATATGAGTCGTAACACCTCTACCTGCATGCGATGTTTTGAGACCTTTCACCATTCTTAAGCCGATAAAAGAACAAACGTTTGTAACGAAGTCAAACTTCACCTTTTCTCTCTTCCACATGCTACTTTGTTGCTTCTATTATCTTTGTGGCACTAATAGTTGTCTGCGGCGTTTCCTTCCTAATTTATATGGTATCATGATACATCATATCTCGAGTTTGAATCAACGAAAAAGAAAAAACTCAGTCTAAGTAGGTTTCTTTATTTAAGTGATTTGTTATTTTGAGAGGATTTTCTAAACAGGCTAATCTGGATACAAATATACATTGGAATTTTACTAGGTTTTTACATATTAGAGCTAAAAAAGAGTAGTATTAGGATTTTCTTTGTAGGTGACTTCTATGAGAGATTGTGAGATAACACTTATATATTAACACTTTGGACTGAATATCTAATATCCTTATCATCTATTTTCTTCATGTGTTAGATCTGAATTGCAAAATCCTTTTATAGATTCTATGATGTACTCAGCCAATAGTACGACTCGCCACCCTGTCAAAAAGAAGCACAAGGTCCGACAACTTTCATAAAATGGACTGATTCCATGGCATGTTTCTTGTATACTTAGAACATGTTTTTCGAATTGTTTGACTCTTGCCTCGTGTTTCACTCTCACACCAGATAAACCGAATTCATCGCCCAAGAGAGTAAGAAATGAACGCTTCACTAATCGAAGGATTTATTGAGGACTCCAAGGATGATTTCCAATGATTCTAGTACACTTAATTTATAGTGTCTCCTACTTTTCCTAATACATGAATGCAAGGACTAGATATTCACCCTCTAGATGCGTCCTAATACAATGTATTACATTCAAACAAGGTTCATCCCCTCCCTTGAAAACGTTTTGTCTATTCCTAATACATGAACCAACCACGGATATCAAGAGAATGTTCTTCAACTTCACTTGCTCTTTGCTCTTTCATGTCTAGCCTGCACATTGCACATGGTCATGCATGCATGCATATCTCATATGCATTGTGCATCAAGCTCATGTGCACATGGTCGTGCATGCGCATCTCGTTAGCACCGCTCTCGATCAGCCCATGCCAATCTCGTACACCTGATTGACTCGAGTCGTAGCATTCTCCCCACCTATTTCTGAAATGCCCTCATTTTGAAAACCCGATATTTATAGAAAGCCTTCTTCTATTACCACATCCGCTCCACAGGCTTCCATGAAAATGTCACCTTCCCTACCTCCCTTCCACTTGATAGGATACTCAAGCCTACTTGGCTTACCCACCACCTATTAAAAAGGATTTGCTCCACATCCTTGTCATACTCATCATGTTGTGTATCGATGGATGCTCGATGGTTCTCCTTGCAACTCGGATTGTTGTTATCGAAACGGTGGATCCCATGATTAAATCACAACATCTCTCATTTAAAGTAACTTTGAAGGTTATGTTTGTTTTCAATGGGCATCCCCTTACAATGAACGTGAAATGTTGTCACGTGAAGATTATTAAAGCAAAAAAAAAAAAAAAAATATTCATTTAATAAGACGAAATAAGTTATATTTTCACATTTTTTTTTATAAAAGTGTATTTCGCCTGTTGATAACTACTAGTTCTTCATGTGATAAAGTAGTTTCGAAGTCGGGAAAGAAAACAATTTTGCACCTGTCAATGGTCAGCAATTTGCAAATGATGGTAGTGACTTTTCATAAAACAAAATAAGTCTGACAGGAAGGGAGGGAATTTCAAAAGGAATTTCAAATTTCAACCAACCTTAGTCAATATTTTTTGGATTGCTTTTGCGTTGGGGTAAGTAGATAGATTTTGACGTCATGTATTTGATGGTTATTTTAATTTTAATTCTTTCCAACTATCTTTCTGTCAATATTATCGAGTCACAATTGATTTTTTTTTTTTTTCACTTTTTATCATGATTTGATTCTCGATGGATACAAAATCATTCTTCTTTCTTGAAGAGACTTCAAAACTAGTTTAGAACCGATTTAACTCAAAACCCTAGCTGATTCTTTTTATAATCGGTCAAGTTAATTCTCGGATTGAACCAAACTTGGTGCTCACCCTTAACTAGTTGGTCAAAGTTTTTAAAACTATCTTTCTTTTTTTCTTATCTCATTGTTTGCTCACCCTTAACTAGTCCATAATAAGCATGTCAAACAGGCGTTGGGTTGGATAAAAAATGCATAATCCGATTTGACTTTTTTCCATGCCATATTGATTTAGTGATCCATACCCAACTTCACTTAAATCTAGCTCATACCTAACCCAATCGAGGGGAAAATTACCATAAAATTTTTAAACCTTTTGCAACTTTATCAATTCTCATAATTTTATTTTACCAATCAAGTTCTAAATCTTTTGCAATGTGTTTTTTTAGTTTTTTTTTTTTTTTTTGGTAGGCTCACGCTATCTTTTGCAATGTGTTTGTTTAGTCTATCTGGACAAATTTGGTAGGCTGACGTTGATGTGCACACAGTTATCAAGCCAATGTTGATGTGGCCAATTTTTTTCATAATATATATTTTCTTCGAATTTCTTTATTTATATTTTTTTCCCTCCTTTCTTCTTCCTCCAGTTAGTCACTAAAGCTCAGCAACCGGCCAAAGATAAGGGCTAGCGAGGTGTGACAGTCGATGGCCAGGCTCACCCCGGCCACGAGCGAGAAAGAGGTCAAGCCTCGCCAAATCTAGCTTAGCCTCACTTAGCCATATCAGGCAAGGTCGAGTCTCACTGGCCTTGCCTTTCACTGGTCACCAAGCTCTAATGACCAAGGAAGAAGAAGGGAGTGCAAAAAAAGAAGGAAAAAAGATTACAAATTAAAATATTATTAAAAAAGCCATGTTAAAGTCGATAGCCAAATTTGGCTAAATGGACTAAATTAGCACAATTATAAAAGATTTATAACTTTTTTTGGATAATTTTCCCTCCAATCAAGATTTCAATTCTTAGGAATTTTTGTCTTTAAATTGTTGCCTTTGAAGAACAAGTGACTCAATGAACTAGGTCGCTGAATTGATGAGGGAGCTCGAGTACTCAGGTGGAGTTGCAGGTTAGAAGTTCACATGGCACATGAGCAATGTGGGGACGTGGGTAAGCACCGCACTGATGAAAAAGAACACATGCGTGGACAAGTTCCGACATCAAGTCCTGGACGGAGGCATGAAGATGGTTGAGAGGCTAAAGGGTAGTGGATCTCGTTCAATCGATGAACCGGTTTGCTCCCAAGGCATCGTCAATTCAAAGATCCTTAGTCAATGAAAGTTGTCCCAACAGCACATATTACAAATTGCAATTTCCCAAACCAGAAGGATCACTTTGTTTGCTTACAGCCCTTGCTTTATTTCTTGCAACAGAGGGCCCAAAAACTGTAACAATTTACCAACCTAATTATCAGCCACTTTTCAGACCTAGCTCAATGCTGCAGCATAAAGCCCTTGGATTAAGGCCTCAGCCTCAGCTTCTAAATTTTATTGATCAAAAGGCTTCTCCACCTTCATGATCACACTGTCCTGGAAATCACAAATAGCCACCTCAACCCTGGCCAGATCTTATTTATTTCCATATATATGACTGGGTTTTTGTGTACTAAAAGTGGGCTTTTTTTTTTTAATCTCATCTCTTTTATTATTTTTGGCAATTCATTGTACTCGTCGAGTTTGAGGGTAAATGATGTATTGATTAAGCTAATTTATGCAATGTAATTAGGAAATGTCCTTTCATTTTCGCACGCTCCCTCCAACGCATCCGAAGTAGAGCTGAATCATTGATCAGTTTTGCACCGGCTGGCGTTTTCTTCCCCCAATGCGAAGCTTTTGAGAACAATATTATTGTAGGTTGTTTGGCTCTTCTCTATTTTTACCCTCCTATTCTGACGGGGAAAATCTTCACAAGCTTCAAATTGAGATTGAGATTTGGCTGCCAATTAGATGAAAGAAAACGTTCCATTTGTAATTGTAGTTTTATATAATTCGAGGCATATCAAATTGAGAAAATGAAAATCGCTGGAAGTTTTTTTCCCTTATATAATAGCAAAAAAATAAAAATAATTATAAGTACGAACATTATGAATGGAAAAGATTATGGAAACATTGAAAGCCTTCAGGGGAAAAAAATAAAAAATTGGGTCCATTTAGAGAGGATAATAAATTTAAATAACTAGATATTCACCTTATAGATGCTTCTTTATGCAATACATTGCATTTAGCAAGATTCATCAACTCCCTTGAACACATTTTAGCTAATAGTAATACATGAACCAACCACAAACTTCAAAGAGAAAATATACTTGAAGACTTGCTCTTTACTCATTCATGTCTAACTCAGTATGTTGCACTCGTTTGCGCGTGCACATCCCGCCTGCATCTCAGGTCCGGCTCGCTTGCACGCTACATGCGCTCAGCTCTCGGCCAGCCCGTGCCAAGCTCCGTGGCACCTGGTGGCTTGGATGGTGAACATTCTCCCCCGCCTATTTCTGAAATGCCCTCGTTTTGAGAAGCTCAATACTTGTCGATAGCCTTCATAAATTGCCGCATCCACTCTGCAGATTTCCATGAACTGTCACCTTCCGTAGGCAAGGATGGCAAGGATTTACTCCATGCTTGTCATCCTCATCGTGTTGTGTAGAGGGCTCGATGGTCCTGCTTGCGACTCACGTCACTGCCATCGAAATGGCAGATTTCGTGCTTGAATCACAGAATCTCTCATAACCTCAAGGCCACGTCTGTCGCTTATGGATATCGCCTTTTGGTGAACATTCTGTCACTCATCTCTTCAAAGATTGATGAAACATCTGACATTAAAACCACGGTCGTGCTTCATCAGGTTGAGTCTGCTCTGAGTGGATATTCTGAAAACCTGATCGGCAGGCCACTTCTGGGAGAAGGTCAATCCTTCCCAATAGAAAACATAATCTGCAAATGAATGAAGTTGATGAACACCATCTAAGCTATCTTCCGACTTCTAAAGACAACAATCTAAAGAACTCCGAAGTAATGTTAATATGTGCCAAGATAATTCCTGAAAATCTTGTCAACAATCTTGTCTTTCTGTTTTTTTATTTTTCTTTTGTTGCAATTTAATCACTGATTAGGGAGCAGGCCGGACTCTAAGTCATTCTGGTCTTCAGCGTTAGGGTCTCCAGCGTTAGGGACCATCGTCAGCTCGTCGGCCCTCTTGACCTGATGCTTCCAATCCGTCTGAATCAATGTGTAAGTCATCAAGCACACACAGGAGATCTGGGATGCCAGGAGTCCGAACCACAGCCCGCGGAACCCGACTTTGAATTGGAACGTGGTGAGCACCGCGACGGGCAATCCGACCAAGTAGAACGAGAACAGGTTTATGCGGGCCCCGACGTTGGGTCGGGCTGTCCCCGTCAGGACCCCACAGGATGCGGTTTGAGGGGAGTTCCCGAGCTCACAAAGGCCGAGGATCGGGAGTGCAGAGGAGACCAGTTTGAGAATCTGCGGATCGTCTGTGTAGATCCGACCCCACACCGACCGGATGGCGATCATGAAGACGAGGGCGGTGAGCCCGAAGGCGACCGCTGAGGCAATCCCGATAATAGTTATGAGCTGGGCTCGGGATGGGTGCCCCGCGCCCAGGGCCTGCCCAATGCGTGCGGACAGGCCCGAGCTGAGTGCAAACGGGAACGTGTACAGCAACCCGGTCGTTTGAATCAATATTCCCATTGCTGCGACTGAGGCCTTGGGGTTGCTGACCAGGCCACAGAGGAAGAGCATGATCTCGTACCACCACCACTCGAGGCACACTGAGGCACAGCTCGGCAAGGCCAGGGCCAGAAGCGGCTGCCACCCCTGGAGGATTGAGGGGAGGCTGGCCCCGTGCCACGGCTTCAGGATCGTGTCTGATGTGGCCAGGTAGATGAGCAGGCCGAGGTTGAGGTTAATTGTGTTCCAACCGAGGGCGAGCGACACACCCTTCACACCGAGGCCCAAGTAGACCACCAGGAAGTAGTTAATGGGCAAGTGCAGGATCACCGACCAGACACAGGCTATTGTGAGGGGTGTGGTCACGCCCTGAGTCCTCATAAAAATTCTCAATGGATGGAGGCAAGCCTGGGCAAAGAGCTCAGGGATTGAGAACACCATGTAGACCTGGGCAATGCGGGTGATCTCCAGGTCCTGGCCGAGCCAGGTGAAGATCGAATCCATGTTGAGCCAGAGGAACGAGATCGGGACGCACACAAGGAGCATCAGGCACAGGGTCTTCTGGTACGTCTGGCTCATGACTGACCACCGCTTCGCCCCAAAGGCCTGGGCACAGATTGGGTCCATGCCTATCGCAAGGCCCTTCAGGATTGAGTTGCCCGTAATGTTGCTAAAGCCAAGGGCTAGGGACCCGCCGGCCAGCTCATCCTTGCCGAGGTGGCTAAGGAAGAGCATGGAGATCACCGACCTTGAGAAGATGAGCAGCGTGGTCATTACGATCGGGCATGCGACCTTCATGAGCGACTGTAATTCCTCTCCAGCCTGTAAAGACTTTCCATGGAAATTTGCCAATATTAGGCACAATGACAGAAGTAGAAGTCCTGGATTATACCACAACTTCAACAAATTCAATCACAATATAGAAATATATGTCACCCGGGAATGGCTATGCAAAGAAACAATACTAACAATGAAGTTTGAGACAAGTCCACAGTACTGAGCTGAGCTGGGTTGACAGGGATGTGAAAAATAGAGGACATACAAGAGCACCAACAAGTTTCAATAGCAATTTATTACACTCTTCGAGCCCAGGGACATCGCTAAGAGATTATTCCCAGACAAATAACTAGATAGGACACTGTAGACTGATCTTCACCTTCAATCTTTTCTTTTATTATTGAGCAAGAAAGAAGATTGATCGGCTCATGTTCAAAGGTGAAACTAGTGTCCTTAAAACTGACAAGCTGAACAAGAAAGAAGGAAATGCTTTCTTCAATTCTGGTAGAATCTCTGGAACTGTCATATTTAGTTTGGATATGACCTTATGCTTTGATAAATGATCAACCTAGGGGTTAATCTCTATATATATTTGACAATACAGGCTCTCTGAAACATAGGAGTTGATCACTTTGATATGGGGGGTGGAGTCTTTGACATGAATAATGATCCCTCAAGAACTCAATTTAATGTTCTTGTCACACGCAAAAAATGAAAATTGGTTTTCTCCAGAAAAAGAGTAGAAGTTGAGATCTCACCAAGGTACAAAGGACACTACTAGTAGATTGTATCTGCCAAATATTATTAAACTATATTGGACTCGTTAGTGAAACTAAAATACATATGAGTTTTAAGTGTATGTGTAAAATTTCATCAAAGTTTGGAAGTTGTCACAGAAACTAGCTTAGCATATACCAACTATAGAGTCGAGATTAGGTTCCCAATGAGGAAAACTAAAACCTGCAAGAGATCCTATAGGGTTCTTGCAATGCAGTCCCAAATACTCAGAATCCGACACTGTAGATTGAGTCAGGGAATACGTAAACCTAACCGGCAGTCGCTATCCCAACACCACTGAGCCGTCTTGTGCTAACAATGCGCGCTAAACAAATTCTGTCCTAGAGAAATTAGTATCTGTACTGGTGCGTCCTAATCCTCAGGGGACAACTCATCGCCTTATGGTAGCCCCACAGCAAATTGCCAAAAAGTAAAGTCGAGTTGAATATTTCTGCAGAAAAAGCGAAAATGAACTTTTGGAATGAGATGGCCAGTGGGAAACCCAGACCATGTGTATCATTTTCTGGAAAGTTCCCGCTGAAATGCTTATGGAAAAAGTTCACCCCTGATCACGCTGCTACACAGTGAAAAAGAGGCCTTTAAAGCCCGGTCTCTGAAAAAGCGAAAAGCTTTAAGTTCATTGGAGAACAAGATAGTGGGAAGAAAGAAAAAAAGAACAAGACACTGCAAGTGTACAACCACATGATCCTTCCATTTTCCTACTTATGTTGCTGCCTGTACACATACGAGGATTCTCAAAAGGTTATGCAGATCACAAGCACATGCGATTTGATGGGTGCGTGCGCACACACGTGTGCATCATTGGATTTGGTCGAAACATTGTGTTGGATCCACCTCATCTTAGGATTCACATACATTGAACTTTAGTGCACTCAACGCATGTGATTGTAACTTCTCGATGACTGGGTAGTGGACTGAGAAGAAAAGTGCAAAGGGGACGTAAAGTCATCCTAGAAAACATTCTACCTTGTTTCCTGGGATCATGTTTGTCGTTCATAGGTCTTCTTCTAGTCAAACATTGATTTTAGGCAGGCTATCTATGCCCTCAGAAGCCCTGGGATTTTAGGCAGGCTATCTACGCCCACAGAACCGCTGGACTCAAAACGAAAGGAATGATGTTTGACCCATCATTACTAGCATAAATCTAAAGAGTCTAAAGCATGATAGACAAATGTCGAATCTACAGTTGAGCGTGTTGCGTTAGGAATTCAACGCTGCTTAATTCTCTTTCACTCTGAGGGTAGATCCTACAAACATCAATGAATAAAACATGCTGAACAATCAATCACGATAATTAACTTCTCTTGTGATACGATGACTTGCAATCACTTTTGAGTAGAATGAGATGTAAAACTGAACGGAGCCAGAAGATCAAGAGGTGTGGAGTTTGGCTCTCCAGACTTTTAGAATTGACAATGTGATATACTGATATAATAGTAAAATAATGATCGATATGACTTTAATGTTGAAACGTTGAATTGTCCAAGGATGTTGAAATGCTGAAACATGTCCTTATGTCAAATTTGAAAAAGAGCTAACTTTGTTTGAGTCATCATTCCACACTTTCGAGTCGAAACACTGTCAAAGGTTTTGCATAAACAAGAAAGCCCCCGCATCTTATGCCTTTGCTCATCGGAGCATGCTTCAACATTAAACTCATATTGATTAAAAATATAAAAAAATTAAAAGAATTGATTCTAATTGGAAAAATAGCCTTAAAAGAACGCAAAGCGCACATCTGAATGATTTCTGTAAGTCAAATCTCATGTCGCTTGAAATTAAAAACCTATTTCATTTTGACAAAACCTTTAGTTTTTACAAGGAAAAAGAAGACAAAGTTCCATCACCAATAAAGGGGCAAAAAAGGAGAACTTTTGGGGGAAAGATTAAGGAAGAACTGAAGAAGTCTTTAGAGTAAGAAAAGAAGAGAGCTGTCTCCTATAGCTCCATCTCTTTGAAATCTGCAGATATTGGAGACAGAAAACAGAAGCAGTGCTTCGTCTTCCCCTTTCTTTTGGGCACAAAAACGATGTCATTTATAAGAGAAAAGGGAATAAAATATAGAAGTAGAAAAAAAGACTTCTAACTGCAGTTCCCCCTAGGGCATAGGGAGGTGGGATCCACGTGGATTCCAATTGGCTCCAAACCCACATGAAAATGATAGCTTCAAGAAACCAAACAAATCAAAACACTAGGAGGATACTTACGCTTACCGATCTTACGTTTGACTCCCCCAAAAATGCCAAAAAATTTCAACTTTTCCTCCTTATTCTTCTTTTTTTGTTCTTTTCGTTTTACAGTTTCCCCATTTTCTCTCACGAATTTGGTCCTACCCCAGGAGGTCATTGTCATTTGTCACACATCAAACGAAAATGGTAAGATCCCAGGAGAGAGAGTTCTCTCTTTTGGAAGAAAAAAAGATCATTCTTCCCCATGAACGGTAGAAACCTCAAGAAACAAAAAACAAATTAACCTATTCATCGTACATGCAGGAACCAATGCAGAACATCAAAAACTTCCACATCATTCCAAAAAAAAAAAGAAGAAGGAAGAAGAAGAAGAACAAAGAGATGGTAATATGTGATAAATAATTAATTGATCACCTGGTTCAAGGGGAGCTTTTCAAGAGCGGCAATGACTGGGAATCTCTGCGAAAGCCTGTGCAAGAATCTGCCTTCTCTTGATCCTCTCATTGTTTCTTCTTCACTATTACACTCACCATAATCGTCGTCATCTTCCTCTTCTTCTTCTTCCTCCTCTTCTTCTTTTGCTACTTCTTCCTTTAAGCCATCAAAACGGTCTCTGCTTATAGTTTCAGCAGATTTGCTAGTTGAGCACATGTTTTTCCCCCTTTAGGGCTCACGCAAATGGACAGAGAGGGACACTCAAATTAAGAGAAGCAAAATGGACTGGAAGCCAGAGGGGAATATGAATAATTCTGAATGTGGGTCTCTATGACCGCTCAACAAAACCTGCAGAATTAACTCTTCAAGCCCGAACGTACGGCAGCCATGAAACTGAAGTTATTTTTGTTTCTTCAAGCCACAGAGTACATAAAGAAGCAGAAAGCAAAAAACAAGGAGATGGAAAGGGAGCTTAAGAGTGCCACATACAATGTGACCTTAGGGAGAGCCTCGACAATGGAAAAATGGAAGAATCACGAAGGAGGAGGAGGAGAAGGAGGAAGTAAAAGAAGAGAGAAAAGAGAGTTGTGTTGCATTGGGAAGTGGAGACCACTGCAACAAAATTGCTTGGAACTTCACATCAGTTGGCCTCGATTTATAGACACCAATCAATGGAATAGTTACTTTTGGGCAAGTGGGGAAAAAATTAGAATTCTTTCATGTCACATTTAATTTATATATAGTTCTGATCACGCTGGCTATCGCAGACCGAATGTTTTCATTCAAACTGTATATACTAAGATTGGTGTTGTTTGATCAGATGCTGATATTATGATGCTAATGCAATGCGATATGGTTGTTACACAAAATTGTCCAAACTGTTGTAATTTCTGGTGTGATTGGAAAGGCTTAAAGTGGGGTTGGGGATATGTCACAGAAAAATGAGTGAAGACAGAGAGCAGAACTCTTTTGCTTAACCCAAAAAGAAAGATAACCCCCACTTCTAGTACTGCAATGGAAGTTATAATATATGGGGAAAGCTCTCTGATGCACTCATGGTCCAAAATTTTAACTATGAACCAAGAAGAGAGACCTCTGGTTGGGGTTTGTTTTCAAGTGACGGTGAAACAAGCACAAAGAAAACTTGTTTGATGGGACAGGTACGATACGATCACATCGTGTTACAAAGGGGTGGGAAAGATACGGTGTGAACCCATTTTGTTTTTGCCATGACTTCTGTCTTACTCTTTTCGGGTCAACATTTTCAGGGATTTTAGGTATGTACATGTATATGAATGTATATATCTAACCCATGTGGATAACTGCGTTAGTTAAGAGTCCCTCCTCCATCGTAGAGATCGAGAGTTCGAAACCCGCAGTTGCTAGCGATTTAAGTAGAAAGTCCTGACAGTGGGTTGCTGGATTAGTCTCTTCCAAGCTATAGGGGCCCGGCCCTCAGGAGCCGTTTGGGCACAGGGGGTCCGTGATGGAGTTCTCAGTGACTAAAAAAAAAAAAAAACGTATATATCTCTATGCATAATAAATCATACATTTATTTCCATTCTTAAACATAGCTTAGTAGTCCATCAAAAATTAAATGATTTGAAAAATATTTTCCTAATAATGATCGATTGTATCTCATATGAAAATAAATAAATGAAAAATATTTTCATTGTTAACGAAAATGTTTGGACATAAATTGTTGTTGGTAATAAAAACATTTTCATTGACTAATTATTTCAAACAATTATATTTAGGAAAATATTATCCAAATCTTATTTTCGACAAAACTAACGGGGCATAATTACATGCTACTCTTTTTTTCGTTTCCTACAATAATTACATACTATTCTAATATATAGGCTGCGAGAACTACTTTTTCCTTGGGTATTTCCAAGAGCAGCTTCCGTGCGCTTTTGTGGTGCTTTTGCTGGGTTCGGCAATTACAGTCTCTGGTTTTTGGGAAATTTAGATAGTTTGAGCTTGAATGGCAATTTTAGGAAGGATTTTGCTAATGGTTAAAACCCTACTTAAGGAAAAATTATAATTTCAAATGACTGTTTTTCTCATGTTATGTGTGCTACAACACTGCATCGAAAATCGAAATCTTTCCTTATCAAATAAATTGATAAGTGCCCCAAGGGCATTCATTAACAATACCCTATTTAGGCATTTAGATAAATAAACAAGCCTCTTCAGGGTTTCATCCATGTTGCTTGTATCATACGAATGCCATGTTACTTTATTTCACATCTAAGGTCGAATATAATTGAGTACCCAACCCACCCAAACCTCAATGCTTGTAAATGATTTAGGGTTTCGAGTAGTAAGACGATTTTGGATCAACTACCGAAAGCCCTGTATGGGATTTCGGATGCCTTTAGAATTTTCTTGTAAGGACATCATATATCTAATCGTGATGTATTAAAAAGTAAAATTCCCATTATTTCCTTTAGTGTCCTTAGGTTATTCAGTAAATATACATGATCCCAAAACAAGATTAGTGATAGCCTAATATTTTGAGTAACAAACACCATCTTAAGCCTGACTTCTCATTTTAGGATTGCTAGATTCTAAAGTGCGGCCATAACTTATCTTGATCGTTTTCTCAATTTTATCTTTTCACGATGATGTAGGCTTTTCAATTTGGAGATCCACAATGCTGTGAGTTCCAAATAAACGATCGTGCTTGGAAATTTGAGATGGTTCATTATGTATTTAATTTGAGACAATTGTTCATTAAAAGTCATTCCTACGGGATGGGTAGTCGGGTTTGGGTTCTTATATCAAAACTTGTACCGGGTTAGTAGTTAACCGGATAGATCCGGGACGAGGCGTGCCGTCCTTGAAAGTCCATTGGAAATGCTGAACCAAACGCAGCCTTAGTGGTTAACCGGACAAGATCCGGGACGAGGCGTACCGTCTACCCGCATGTGTCGAAGCCCAGAATCGGATTGTAAAAGTTTGCTCTTTACCGGAGCCCACCCAAGGGTCTCAGATTTTACCGAAAGAGAAACAAAGAATTTGCTCTCTAAAGTCTCAATGCAGCGGACCACAATTTCTGCCACGTGCCTATGAACCCTAATTAATTCGAAAGTGGGAGAGAAAGAAAATCGGATTATGATTTATTGCGCAACAGATGATGCAAATGCAGTCTCGGATTGGAGCTTTTCCACTAAGAAATAAAGTGGTTGCCCCACTTAATAAAACATGTCACTGGTCCCCAACGAATTGTTTAGTGCCGACTTTCGTTGCGCTAGGTAATGATCGCGTGAGCCGAATGATTCGAGCAAAGGGGGGAAGCGAAAAAAAGGGAGTGTTGGATGCTTCAAGACAGACGACCGTCAAAATCTTTCGTGACCTACCAGATTTCGTGGCGATGTTAGGTGATGGATTACATTTTCACGACCAATGATCATGGGATGGCTTAAATTTTAGTTTTGTGGATCACATGGGAGATTTGTCGGTCGTTTTTTGAGGTGTAAATTTCGAAGTCTCGATGTGGATGCGGAGTGATTTGGTCGGTATTTTTTTAGAAAATTTCCGTCATAAAGATTGCCAATGTCACAAAAGAGTCTTGATTGCGATGGCTCCTCCGATTTTGAATGACTAACCAGTGTTCATATGATTAGAAATTAGCCGCATGCGGAGATCTTTTTGTTTTGTTTTGTTTTGTTTTGACAGCTAATAATAATGATAATCTTATTTTTTTTAATGAGTGGCCCTCGGATATTGACTGATGAGCGCCTCTTCAATAAATTATGTAATATCACGCTGAACACAAAATTTTCTTTTATCGCATTGTTATTAAAACAACACTTCATTTATTTCATAAAAAATAAATGATTTGAAAAATATTATTTTTTAAATGACTGTTTGATTTGCTTAAAATAATTAGTCAATGAAAATATTTTAATTATTAATATCAATTTATATTTAAATATTTTCATAAATGATAGAAGATATTTTTCGTTCACTCACTCTTTTCTAAATAAGTGCACTCTATGTTTAAAAAATCAACATATACTATTTGATGATTAACTTAACAACTTTCCAACTAACACATGCGTGGAGGAAATCTCACACCAGAGTGGAAAAGGGGCTGTGCTTCCCCCCCAACTTTATTGTGCTTGTTTCCTCGGACTTTGCTTCTGCTTAATTTGTCTGCTTGTGATGGGTACGAGGTTTTTGTCTTGGAATTTCTAAAAGATCGTGCAGAAATTGGCTACCTGGATTCATTGCCGAAGACTCCAGCTCACATCTTGCCTAAATAATCCAAGAACACTGCGATGAAGCAACTACGAGACACGGGAATAATACCGACTCAGTTTATTTCATGATAAATAAATAATTTAAAAAATATTTTCTTAAGAATAATCTCTTGCGTCGTTGGAATAGTTAGTCAATGAACATTTTTTTTTTGTTATTAACAATAATTTGCATCTAAATATTTTTGTAAATGATAAAAAATTATTTTTCATTGATTTATTTTTGTAAACAATATGATTGATTTCTTTTTAAAAAAATGTTATCCAAATCATTCATTTTTCGCCACCTTTTTAGATGAATGACACAGTTTTGGAGCAAATGTGGGTTAGAATGATGTAGGGGGGGCGTTAGGGAGTGATTTTATAGCATGTGGGACAAATTGTTTTTTTTCAAAATCATTAGAATAATATTGTTAAATTATAGAAGTTATAAATAGTTCCTGCCAATATATATTTACAATTATTAACATCCTCTGTCATGTATTATAAACTTGACCTTACATATGAAACGTAAGATGTAGCTCTATCAATGAAAGTTGACATAATATAAAATTTTAACAATGGTGCTTGTACCCATCTTCATTCAAAAGTTTAAAGGAATTAATAATTGATTTAGATATATTAACTACTTCACATAACATATCTCTTTGCATGGCAACAACCATAAATCACCAATTCAGGACGGTGTGGCGATCGTGTAAATCCATGGTCTCTCTTTAACAAATTGAGTCGCGATGACAATTCTTTGCCTAACAAACATGTTGATCATGAGATTCTTCCTTAATATTCACTGAAACACAAATCCACATTGGGGCTCACTAGTCAATCATCGTCTGATGCAAACTTTTTAAAATGCGCAGTAGAATAGCAATATCTCATCCCAATGATATCACCAAGAGAGAAGCCCAAATCTAACCCATTAACATGTCCTGTTAAACCTATTTTTTACTCAAAATGCTTAATTGAATGAGTGGCCAAGATAGGAATCACCAGTGTTCAGCCCCTCATGATCAAGAAGAGGGCCACTAGAGGGTTGCCACAGCCACAATGGGTGGCGCACAACCTTGACCTGGCCATGTGTTGCCTCACAAACAAGTTTGAAAAAAGAGAGGAAGAAATCGATTCATTGAGGCTTGGGCTGATGGACGCTGGAATTGACAACAACGAAAGAGGGACGATGGGCAGTGTGTGTGTGTGAGAGAGAGAGAGGCAGGGAGGGAGGGAGAGATTAGGGCTTCATATTGGGAGTTTGAAACTCATCTCTAGCAACCAATCTAATTGGGTAGCTAGAGACCTATATTTTGGTCACACAATGCCAGTTTTAGCGACCGAGGTTGGAATTGACAACAACAAAAGAGGGGCGATGGGCAGGGAAGGGAAGGGAGAGATTAAGGCTTCATAGAGTTTGAGCAACCAATCTAATTGGGTAGATAGAGATTTTGGTCACACAAGAGAGAGGTTGGAATTGACAACAACAAAAGAGGGGCGATGGGCAGGGAAGGGAAGGGAAGAGAGAGAGAGATTTGGGCTACATATTGGGAGTTTGAAACTCATCTCTAGCAACCAATCTAATTTGGTAGCTAGAGACCTAAATATTGGTCACCCGATGCCAGTTCTAGGGACCGAACACATGTTAAGTCATTTGGTCACTACAGCCTCTCTTCTACTAATCGAATGTAGGTTGTTAGAATTGCCCCTAGGTTTTGGTTGCCTACAAATCATACTTTTGGTAGCGACTCTACACCGTAACAAATCTTATATAGGTAAACCTTAACAATAGTTGTATCAAATGATGCAATGTGTGACTCTTAATAACAATTGAATATAACTGAATTGAATGTAACTTACTTTCTTGCCACGTCACTTATAATCCGGTATTAATGATCTGGCTCTACTATATTTGAGCAACTCATTATAGTTTTTATTGCATCATTCCGTGAATAAATTTCGTAGGGCGGTGTCTTTATGCCCCGGACATCATAGGGCAAAACGGTACATTATAGTGGGATTTGCATAACTCCTCCCCAATGAAGAGACAAAGTTCTATCTAAACGGGACACATGTCGGTCACTTCGAGGCAGACATGTGAACTTTAAAAAATTTATGATTAAACCTTGCCTCATTGCGAAATGATTACTCTAAGCTATAGACCACTGAAATTATTTTGTTCCTTACTAAATTATATTTGTTGAGTAGGGTGTCGATTTAGCATATCTTTTGGATTGTCGAACCTGTGAAACTGTTTAAATTAACTTAAATATTCCAGCATCGGGTTGTCTCATGTCTTGTACTCATAGCTTGGTCTCATCTTACGTTGGGAAGTGCATCAGCAAGCTCTTCCTAACCTGGCGAAGCACACTCTTACCTTGTGAAGAGAAAAGGAATAAATCGGGAAAATAAAGTTTTTAAAAAATCTACATTCTAAAATAAGTATGTCTATCTGTAAAAGGTATAAATTTTTTGAACAAAATACTTTACCAGATTTAACTTCGATATAGATAGCTTTTATAAGTCTAAAAGAGCTTCCCACTTAAACAAGAAGTCCACTAGGCGATGCTTCTAGAATTGCATTCATATATATTTTTTAAAATTATCACTTAAATTTTAGAGTTGATACAACAAAAAATCTCAAATCAATACATCCAAGCCACATTTATCCCAAATTAATCTTTATGTCACAAAAAATTCAGAACCGATACTTCTCCACTCTTCATTAGCTTATGTCCAATATCTTGTTAAATTGCTGACATGGAAATACATGTAACAAACAAATTAAATGATCGGTGAGTAATGTGGATCTAACGTGGAAATTCAACATTAATGAGTCTATTAAAACATGTCGTTTTGGGGAAGCTAGATTTGAAGAAAATGAACTAAGATTGGAAAATTTGCTCAAATCCGCTAGTTTTGCCTTACAAGTTCTTTCACGTTATGTTAAGATATCTAATTTTGCCCCAATTTTGTCATTAAATTCTAATAGATTTTTTTATAGGTATACGGAGTAAGATTTTTTGTCAGATGAAAAATTAATTTGAAATAAATGTGGTACAAATGTATCAATTTCGAATTTTTTGTGACATGAAATTTAGCTTGAAAGGTGGCACGGATGTACTAGTTTGAAATTTTTTATAGTAAAACTCTAAATGCCCTAATTTTTCAAAACAAGTTATTTATTTTTTTTTATTTTATAACGGCCATTAAAATGAGACCATATGTATTAAGCTGTTCTGGTTGAAATTCTGTAAATACAATGAAACTCAATTTTACCACGAGAGAAATAAATTAAATATATGTTCTGATCCAAAAAGTAAAGCTAATGATTAGGTTGGTGGAGCTCGTGTTGACAACTGCGAGTCTGTACTGTTCTGAGACCATTTGCTTTAGATAACCACCCCCATCTTTGGTTAAGAATGACTGAGCTCAACAATCGAGGATATTCAACTGTTATATATCATCATAAATTTTAAAAATTTGAAAAGATTAACTAAGGGCATGTTTGAGTGAAATAATTTTTAACAAATTAATTTTCTGGATTTTCACGTTTTTAATTTGCTGAGAATGGACAATTAATGAAAAATCATTTACAGTCAAAGAAAATATGTAAGATTAAAATTAGGAAGATGAATTTCCTAACTTAAGAAGGAGGAAAATTTATGAGAAGATTATCTACCGAAAACCATTTTACTTTTTTATTAATTTTTTCTTGAAATAAACACACCGTAAATTGAATCTTAATTCTAAAGACAATTGGGTTTTCTCATGTATTATACTCATATGGTCTCATATGATGTTGGGGAGTGCATTAGCAACCTCTGCCTAATACTGCAAAGCACAGTCTTGCTTTGTAGAAGGGAAGGGAATAAATCAAGAAAATGAAATTTGAAAAAAAATCTACACTCTTAAATGAGGATGTTTATACTAAAAATGCTATGAACGGAAACAGTTTTTGAACAAATTACTTTACCGGGTTCAACTTTGATACGTAGCTTTCATAAGTTTAGAAAAGCCTTGCAATTAAATGAAAATTGTCACTTAGATTTTAGAGTTGATACCACCAAATATCTTAAATTGGTACATCCATACGACATAACTAATTTTTGTGTCACAAAAAAAAATCAAATTGGCATACTCATGACAAATTTACTATTTGTTAGTTTCCGTTTAATGTCCTAGTACATGCCTAGCAAACAACTCGGATAATCAACATGAGATGTGGATCTTATGTGGAAAATCAAAATAAATGGGTCTCCCAAACTAGATTGTTTTGGGAAGCCAGATTTGAAGAGAATGAACTAAGATTGAGAAATTTGCCAAAATCTACTAATTTTGTAATGAGAGCTCTCTCATTTTCCAAACATTTGTTGAATCTCCAATTTGTCTTGATTTTGCTGTACGATTTTGGTAAATTTATATGGGTATACTAGTTTGATATTTTTTGTGATATAAATATTAGTTTGGAGTAATTGTGGCATGAGCATACCAATTTTACATTTTTAGTGGTATAAACTTTAAATGCCCTTTTTCACCCAAAAAAAAAAAAACTTTAAATGCCCTAATGTTCAAAACAAGCTGTTTATAGCAGCCATTGGAATGAGGCCACATGTTCAACTTGATGTTCTGTTCCAAAGAGGAAAGCTCATGATGAAGACTGTGGAGCCCGAGGACCACTCGCTTAAGAAAATCACCCCCATCTTCGGTTAAGAATGATTGAACTCAACAGTTACAGATGTTCAACAATTTCATATATATTACCACAATTAATAACAAATTCAGAAGGTGAATCGAAATGATTTTATATCGGGGAGTCTTCGCACGAAAAAATGCTAATGAACAGACGGATGAATGTAGTGGACGAAGATATTTCTGAACAATTAATTCCCCCCAGTCCCCCTTTATAAGCAAGTTGTACTTATTATTTTTATTTGATCTAACTTTAGGACTTTAAATTTCGTACACAAGATTTCAACAAGCATTTATTCCATCCAGAAGTAAATGCTTCCTTTATAAACCCTGTTTTTTCCTTTAAGATTCCTTACAATAATGATGGTTCTTTTAAATTGAATTACAAACTTATTTCCAGGAGCATTTGAAGTAGGACCTGCTATCCTGTGAAGGTGTGTTTTGATTATTTCATATTTTTTTTCCCACAAAAATTTACTAATTTTCTATAAAGTGAAAAAAAAAAAATTCTAGCGGCCCTAATTGTTAATGTTTACCATTTGTCAGATAATCAGAATGTTTGATCTCGAAAGCTCAAATTACAAGCAAATTCTTGTAAGTAGAAACCATCCCAAACACTCGAAACGAATGAAAATACTCTATCACTTCTTTTTCGCCATTGTTTGGACATATTGTGACGCCCAAAGTCTTATGATGGTTGGGTGAGATCCATGATGTGAATGTGACTCATAACTAAGAAATCATCTCAAAATAATTATTTACAATTCTCTTTTTATGCACTCATTTCACGTGAAATGTGTAAGGTCAATTAAATAGAATCACAGTAGGACTTCCCATAGTAGATGCATGATTTAAGGAAGGATTTGGCCCAACACAATCCGACAAGGGATGGGAAGTGATTACTAGAGCGAGAGGGCTCAAGCAAAGTGCAACTCTTGACAAGTTTATAAGATGGTGAAATGATATGAATGGATTTGAACTTGCATTTAATAGAGGGAGACTCGGGTTGGATGACATAATTGGTTTTAAGGGGAGAAGGGGAGGGAAGTTTGTGACACCCAAAGTCCCCCATTCGTTGGGTACAGCTTTGTGATTTGATTCTCAAATTAAGGTTTACATTTAATGATTGCCACCTTATGTGGTTATTTAAGTACAACTTTTGGGAGTTTGACGCATGTGGAAGGGGCTAAGTCATTCACATATTGGGCTCAACAAATTTTGTGGGATTGGAATTTATCATAGATAGCTTCACGAATAAAAGATTATTAGACAATGAGACGATAAACTATGAGATGATACATGAATACCTTTTATATTCTAGCATCGAATGAGGTGGACATCACTAATGCTTATTCTTTGATTTTAAAATTCAAGGGCTCAAGCACAAGGACATGAGCACCTGTGGCCTGGGAAACACCCTTTAAACCCTATGAACCAGTTAAGTCCAAATCTTTGACTTAAGTACATAGGTGTCTTAACCTAAAGCAATTTGCATGCAATTAGTGGGATTTGAACAAGTGCCCTTCAATTTTTTTGTAGAAAATCCCTTGATGTTCCAACCAACTACATCAAAGCCTAAGGGTTTCAGCTCAAGTAACAGTTGAGAATCACAGTCGCATGTGTACTTGGTGGAGGCAATAACTTTCATAGTTGGACACCATGAGGTGATAGTGGTACCGACTTATTACCTATCGAGTATACAGAACAGAAACACACCGAAAGGAAGCATAAACAAATGAAATCGATGTGCAACTTACTCCTTTCGCTGTCCAAGACATAAATTAATACATTCTTTTTAGTCCCAATTCCACCGGGCATTCAAAGTACTTTTTAACCTAAAAAGTCTACATAGGACCATTTTTCTTCCTAATCCGTCCCTTGATTGAGTCATTACAGTCACGACTCTCTTAAAAGTGGCTCTTACAATACTCCATCGGCCTAATTAGCTTCCTTGGCTATTGCATATCCAAGCTGTTTTTGTACGGCAATGTCTTTTCATTCCTACCATTTCTTGACTTGTCCGTGACTGGACTGACCATCTCTAGAAATTATAGTCAACTTTAAACCCCCATTGATTCGTCCTTGCTTGAGAGCGAATGGGTGGAACTTCTTTTCGAACATTATCATCTGTAATGAAGATTTTAATATTTGACAGAGAATTTTGTTTGCTTTTCTTTTGAAAAAAGTTCAAAGGGCTAGCCCCTTAAGCCATTGGCCCCGAAGCCTATAATCTATCACTACTCCTCGATTATAATTATTGTTAGCAATTTTTTTATATTGCCTTTTGTTTTTTCAAGCAGGAATCTGACTAGGAGGCCATTATCATAATTGCACGCCTTTTATATGTTTTTGGCCAAAATGATGATGCTTGGAATGTCATCAAATGTTTTCAGTCATGTTCCCATATCTTGGAGCCATCCTTTGAAAGTAGAATATAGATAAATAAATCTCAGTGAGAAAATACTATAAGCATTCTTATGCTTTTTCGATGCTCTTTGGCTGTTGAAGTTCAATCATACGCGCTTGCGTAGGCAGGAATGATGAATGTTCATGTTGGTGTCTCCCTTTCCCTACACAGACTATACTGTTAGGTCTCAATGTCGACCTGAGGATTCGGAAACATATGCACAGTGTTCTTATGAGAGATGAGTGGTCCTGTAATGAAAGTAATTAACTCCAACGTCTCAAACGAAATGGGAAAAAATTTAGACTTGTTCGTTCTGTAGATACCCAACAATTCACTTTATGGTTATCAATCTTGAAAGGTGATATAGGGGCATTTGATCAAGATCAAGCAAGTAAGCTCCAATTCCGGGACGGGTTTGGAATGGGACTTGAGATCAAATCCCTCGAGAGACACTCCGGACTTGTAGAGTGCAAATTAACTTATCAAGAAAGGGAAGATTTTGGAAGTCTGAAAGTATTACTTGGCCAAGGCATCTATAAATGTAATGCATAATCTAATAATTTTTTTGGTTTTACCTTGAGAAAATTACATGCAAGAAAAAGCCATTGAAGTGGACCCCGTCCAGGGTTTGGACGTGATCCCTTGCTGCGAGAGGGTGCTTATTGTTGCATGCACAGCATGCGTTGAGCATGATATAGTTGAGAGGGAGCGAGCAGTTCTAGGATATACTCAAATGCCTGTTGACAGATGAAGCGTCTTAGGTTGCTCGAAGTCACTGGAGGATGAAGAATATGCGTAGATCGAATGCAAGCTTTCAGATCTCATATCAGCAAAATCTTCCTAAAAGAATCCTCAAATCTAAGGGGTATATATTGCGAGCGGGTCACCATGCTCAGCAAACAGAATCTTGCGATGTGAAAATCTAAGTTTAGTCAAATAAATGGTTGATATATCGTGGCATGTCATAAGTATGGCAGCCTATAATTGGTTGTAATAGATTGTGAGGACAATGACACTAGAGGGTTAAGCATGGGTCATCATCAAGCCCATTAGAAAAGAGTAGGAAATGGATTATATCTATTTTAATGAATACCATTTCAAGACCACCAAATTAATGCTTCCTACAATTTTGCATCTCAATAACACCAGGATAACCTTGGATCTTGTGAGTAATACTGAGTTATTCCTGCATGAAGCAACCCCCATGAGGTGCACCTGCAAACAAGTTCCTAAATACACACATTTTTCGTAATAAATTTGCAAAATCTAAATAAGGGAAAAAAAAAACATATACTTCTCTAAGCATTCCGTTTTTTTTTTTTTAATAAACTAGGGGTATGACGTGAAGACCCGGCTACAAAAGGCTCAAGGAATACCTTACCTAAAACATGGTAAGATTTGAATCTGCAACTTTTAGTTAATGAGCGGAAAATCCTGAATATCACAACCAAATGCAAACCACAAAGGTTAAGCATTAATTCTTTCCTTTTGTTTTCACCCTAGAGCGCTCGGGAAATATAAGGTGATAAGGGTCTCACTCCATAGCAAAAACTGACATCACAAGCGCATATAACAAGAAGGAAAATTGAAACTTGCCGAGTACAATTTCTTGAAATATGGTTTCCATTTATGGTAATCGTTGGAATAGATGGGTTAGTTACAGTTATTAAGGGAAGGATCACATTGCATAATCAAATGAGTTAAAGCCGTCTTCACAAAAGAAGAAAAGCTGAAGCACAAACTTATAAGGGTTAATGTCTTGAAAAATTCTAAACTGATACACATGTGATAAATTTATCAAAACTAGTTTTTTGACCACCAAAAACCTCAAACATGTACACCTCTGACAAATTTACCCCAAATTAGTATACTTGCAACAAATTTACTTTCTATTAGTTTCCGTTAAATTTTATTGTCAAATTACTAAGTTAAATGACACGTGACAATTGATTGATGTACCGGTTGGGATTTTACTCTCCGTTTGTTATAGTTATACAATTTTTATAATTTTTTGTGGTATTAATCCAATTTAACGGGAAGTATATTCATCATGGATGTACCAATTGAAGATTTTTGGCAATCAAATAAATTAGTTTGGGGTAAATTTGTCACAAGTGTACTAGTTTGAGATTTTTTATGGTCGGTTGGGGTAAATTTATCACGGATGTACTAGTTTGAAGTTTTTCATAATAACAAAAATTAGTTTGGGGGTAAATTTGTTACACGTCTACCAGTTCGGGGTTTTTCAAGATATTAACCCAACTTATAAAAAAGGAAAATTACACCAAAATGCCTAAAAATCTTGTCCAATTGTAATCAAGTTTGAAACTATCGATTCTTTTGATATACTTACCGTACATCTTCCAACGTTCAGGACTTGATTGCATTTTGGGCAAAATGTTTGAAGAATGTCAGCCGCCCAAACATACTTATTCTCGATTGGTCCCCGCGACATATGAAGACAGTATCGGGTCTCCAACGTCGAGTCGAGCAAAGTGGAGAAGTTGGCAGCTTTGGCTTTCGTGTTTTTGTATATTATACTTCCCCCTTTGAAACTGTGCATCATTATCCGAAACCCTAAGTGTCTGCTTGTCTTTTGCTTTGTGTTTACTACTGCTTCATGGGGAGAGAGGGAGGGAGGGAGGGAGGGAGGGAGGGAGGGAGGGGAGGGAGAGCGCGTGCGTGCTGTCTTGAATCCCTGCTTGTCTTTTGCTTTGTGTTTACTACTGCTTCATGGGGAGGGAGGGAGGGAGGGAGGGAGAGGGAGAGCGCGCGTGCGTGCTGTCTTGAATCCGTGGATACGGGACAAAGGAAAACTCTCTGTCCGTACGACGTTCGCCCAATAAAAGCGAAGGCATATGCGATTCGGTTCCGAATGTATTGGCTGTTAAAGTGTCCGTGACCTTTTTTTAACATGCAGCGTATGGAACTGAGGATGAGCAGCTTTCGGGGGGGGTTAGAAAGAATATATTCTACGCGTCGATCACATAACTAATCCGTTGAAATTTCAAGCTTGAACTTTTCGAGATAAAGTTGCCATGGATCCCTAATTTTTTTTCTCAACCCCTGCGATGAAATCCTCGAATTATATATTTGCTTGTTCAAGTTGGTCCCTCCATCGTATATTTAGACAAAACGGGTCGCGTGAACATCCAAATCAGCACCACGTCATCAAGCTGCTCTATCGGGTTTCTGACGTGGAAAGAAAGATAAAAAAAAATTGTAAGTTTGAGAGAGACAGAGAGAGTGATGGGGTTTGTGCTATATGGGAAGGGGAAGCAGAGAGAAGGAAGGAAAGCTCTGCATCTTGACTCTTCTTGCTGATTGCCATGGTAAAACCCCTAGGCAATCTAAACCCGCGAGTAAATAACGGCTTGGCCAGGCCCTCACCTTCAACTAATCATCTGCAGAATGCTTGTGCAAAAACCAAAACACAAGGTGTTGAGGCAAGGTTCGAAAGGAGAAGGAGATGCATGAGGGAATGTGATTGTGCACGCGGATCTGGTCAGTGAGTTTTGTTGGGTGAGACCTTCGCTGAGGCGAGGGCTGCAACCTCGCCGCTGACTTGAGGAGGTTTCTGCGGTCCTCACCGGCGTGTGTCAAGGGTCGCTGAGGGTTCGTGATGGGGATGCAGAGACTAGAGCCAATACCCCTTCTGCAGCAAGAACGCATTTTGCTGTCAGATATATCCAAAACTTGTTTTCCTTCTACAGTTAGGCACCTCCAAACACGTTGACTGTCCTTATGTTGAGTAGATTGTTCATCATTTACTTGGTCCATTTAAACTCTTCGAAGATCACACGTCCTTATATGTCCACAAGGTCCATCCAAACTAGTTGACGTCTTCATGTCCTTTCGTCTGTTCACATTCTATTGCTCCATGCAAACTTTTCGACAATCATACATCCTCTAATTTGGTCACCGTCCACGAGATTTTCCCAAACATTAATCTCTCTTACGTGGAGTAACTTGTTCATCACTTGCAAGGTCTGTCCACTCATCAACATATTTCACATTCGATATCCCGTTCACCTGTTGCAGAACAAAGGTCCTTCCACACTCTTAGACATGGTTTTTGCTAACATCATCTATATATGAATCTATATATGTAGAGACAGTGTATTCTACAAGCTCAATTTATACTTAAAATGTTTTGTTATCCTCAAAATAACATAGGATTTTTACTAACACATGGAGTTTATCTTCGTAAAAACATAATCAAGGATGAATGTTCTATATCATTTCATGATAGTGTCTCATTCTATACCGTACATGTCTATAACCCCCGGAACTGGGACAATTGGTTGGGGCATTAGGTGTTTTCCAGTTTAGGAACTAGATGCCACTCGTTGGTATCACACTAGATTGTATGTAGACTATTCTAGATTAGGATTACCTGCATAAGGTGAAAGTTTGAGTTTAACTTATTCATGGGATTTGCAGGACTTTTCTTGATACCCCATAAAATTGAATTTCCATGTCTAAGTCCGTAAAATGTCAAAAGATCGTACGTGTCAATGACTTCGTAAACATCGTGCTCGATAGATGTTAAGATCCTAGTTATATGCATTTGGGACATGATAAAGTGATGGAAGATCCCTTATTCTGAACTGATATTCGCTAGAGCAGTAGTTCTTTGCTTTTGTCGGCCTATAGCATGATTTGTCCTTTTATTATATGTTATCCAAGCTGCTATCATTCATCATCTTCGCTTGGTTCCGACCCATCGATTTTCTAGGACATTGGACAAAAGATGTAGCAACTCGCTTTTTCCTGACAAAGGCCAAACACACGTTTTGAGGTGGGATTTTTTAATCAATTCCACAACCTATAATCAAGTTCTTTCCACACACAAAATAAATAAATAAATAAATAAATAAATAAATAAATAAATAAATTTCTTATCTTGATATCATACAAAATCCCCCAAATCAAAAGCTTTGGGTCCTGATCACTTTTGCAAATTAGGTTTCTTTTCCAAAAGAACTATTCTATAATTGTACTTTTAGTGAAAGTAACTGTTGAGTGTAGAAGATAATATTAAATGCCTCGACTTTCTGTGGATTGTGCTGCCTTCTTCTTTTTCTCTTTCTTTTTCTTTTTAACGTAACCCAAATTATGTGCTCACCTTATGATAATTAATAAGTGTTATGCTAAAGCCTATGGAAAGATTAGGTAGAAGAAGGTACGATATATGAGCTAAATACTTTTTGTAACTATACCAGGAATCTTTGATAGTGGAGCCCGACCTGTTGTCCCTCCCACTAATACTCCCACACAATTATGATTTTAGCCCCCGACTTTTATGCTAATAATTGATAAATTAAATCTTATCACTAAGTAAGGTTATCATCTACTCATGCTTCAGATTTTAATTTGATTTGTTCCTGATGAATGGGGCACTTCCGTCACCTGCTCATGCCATGACAAATGGTGCTTTTCAAGCTGCTTCTTAGTTCACAACAACGTCTGTCGATGTCATTGAGAACAAGGCACAAATTAAAGAGTTTATTGGTCATTAGCCAAAAGGAAAAGAAACGGAAAAATTACCAGAGAGTCTTAAATCTATTGTATTTATGCTAATTCAGTTACAATGACTTGTCAATATAGTCCAGCTGCTCCATTTTGATAGGAAATTGTTGATGTGGTGGTTTAGTAAGTGCTAACACAGACAATTTGATTTTTTTTTTCTCCTTTGTCTCTTTTTTTCTTTCCTTTTCACAGGTGGCCAACCTCGAGTGAAGGCCACAATTCTCACAGTGGCTAGCGAGGGCTTGCAAGCCCTTGCGGAGTGGCCAACTATGTAGCACGGACACTCTCCGGAAGCCTTCGTGTTGTGTCCGACACTCCGACACGTGTCCGACACGCTCCGACACGTCCCGACACGCGGTCAACAAGTGTCGAAAAATCCGACACGTGGTCAACTCTCTCCGACACGCTCCGACACGCGAGTCCAAAATTCCGACACACGATTCCGACACGCATGGGTCAATTTTAAAAATTTCTAATACTTAAAGAGTCAAAATATAAATATATACAAAAGAAGTAATAAAAGAAGTAATAAAATTGTTATAAATATACATGCATGGGGTCAATTTTATTTTATTTCAGTTTTGTTTTTTTAGAATTGTTTTATTTTTTAAAAAGTCTTTTACTATGAAAGAAGTAATAAAAAATGCTATATATGATAAATAAATAAATTTAAAAATATAATTTCAGCATTTTCTTTAAACAATGTTTTTTTCCTCTAAGTTTTGTGTATTATTGTAACAAATTAAAATAATGAATGATATTATTTAATATTTTTCATATAAATTAATTATAGGCTATTATTATTATTATTATTATTATTATTATTATTATTATTATTATTATTATTATTATTAATTTATGTATTTATATATACAAATATATTTAATATATAATGTGTTCAAACGTGTCGTATCGCGTGTTGCGTATCCGTGTCGGTGCTACATAGGTGGCCAACAAGGGTCATCGAGCCATCACTAGCCACAATAAAGAATATATAAATAATTCAAAAATATTAAAAAGTCGCGAAAATTGTTCATGTCAATGTTGGCGGAGCACCAAGGATGGTCGGCATTTATGTTAGTGATTTCTTGCCATAATTGGCTAGATGGACGGCATTGATAAATTGTCAAAAGATTTAGAACTCAATTGGTCATAGTAAAAAGTTTAGAACTAAATTGGCGTAAATGCAATAGGCTTAGGATTTTTTAGTTTCCAAAGAAAGGAGAAAGCAGCTGAGTTAAGTATTTGATAGGAAGATGGGGTCTTGTTGCACGTACTAAGCTTTTTTGGGGGGCAAATAATTGGTTTCCAATGTATTATATTCTACACTTTGGTAGTGAAAAGTATCATTGCAACAAGCATATATATTCGATTTTTTTTTCTTTTGGCTTGTACTAGATTAATGGCACGCAATATCAACTTATAGTCCCAAACTTCTGTCAATCCTGGCCAAGAATTCACAAATAATTTGCTTTACCGCCTGTCTATATATAAATATATATGTACTTCATTTGTGACGAAGGACCATTTCACTAATATCAAGATTTCTTTCACATGTATCCAAATTGCATGGAGGCTGTTCATATCTGCTGGAAGAATATATATTGGTCATACTGCTGGAAGAATATTTAAAAGTCACTTTCTTCTAATATTTGAGAGGGTTTTCATGGCTCAGCATGATCAAATAGTATATCGTTGTTGGAACCCTCAATGTGTAATAATTTCAAATGCCGCAAGTTTCATATAATTGGAGACTTCTAGATGAAGTTACGTCGTACATACCATATGTTGCTCAGTTTACACCGAGATGTGCCTTCTAGTATTTTTAGATTTTTGGTGAGTACTATATGTTGACTTTGTTTCTTGTATCTTTTTTAAGACAATGGTAGGATTTGTGTTTCGGATCGTTGATCTTGGTCTTTAAATATGACATAGTAGATGCCTTAGTGCAATGTAGTGGCGGGCCTCTGCTCGCCCCATCGAACTACAGGATCATTCCTAGCTTTCCGAGAAAACGAAGTTTTAGATTCGAAATCAAAGACTAAAATATCGAAAGTGAAGAGAGAATTTATAATTTCTGAAAAATCTATTCCGCGATCTAGGGTCTAGAGTCTTCCCTTCCCTGGACCATTTGGTGGTCACCGTATTTGGACCATTTGGTGGGCACTATATGTGGTGCATTTGGTGGGTGCTGTGGTCCTCCAAGCTCATTTAATCCTACTCAAAAGGGCATAGCTAGCTAATTCCATTGATCATCAGGAAATAAGATGGGAAAGCAATGTTATTCAAGTCCTTTTTGCTGATTTGTTAATCGTAATCAACCTTTTCCCCTCGAAATAGCAATGATTCACCTTTTTTTCCTACACAATGGGGTTTCTAATACTTTTTGAACACATGAATGATCTTCACCAGACATGACAGTCCCCTCACCTCATACAGATTAAGTAATTTCTGGAGATAGACAAATCTACACTCCTCGAGATAGCTTTAAGAGAATATGCAAATATAATGATCCGAATGCAAGCCTTGAGCCGCAAAGGTCGAACACACTCATCACTTGAGCAACTCATAGGGACTATAGCCACAACTGATTGACCCTGCGAGATTCATTGACATTTACAGTCTTTAACCCCTTGTGGTAGTTGGTTGAGGTGTAGGAGAATTTTCTATTTAGGTTCGAAAAGTCACCAATTTGAATCACGCCAATTGTATACAAACTGCTTTGAGTCAAGTTGCCAATACAGGTCAAAAGTCTGAACTTAACCAGTTCATTAAACTCGCATGATGTTCCATAGGTCTCAAGATAGTTGCATCTCCGCGTTCCATGCCCTTGGATTTTCCAAAAGAAAAAGAAAAGGTTACTTTTGCCGATAAAATTATAGAAGGTCCAAGTTTTTCTCCAAGTGGGTACTTGCCCAACTTGGATAGTTGGGCCTTGGCAAGTTGTTCTAAAGAAACCTAGCAATTTTTCAATTAAAATTCAGAAGGCCTTGGTTTTTCCCCAAGTGGGTTCTTGCCCCACCTAGATAATTGGGCCTTTGCAAGTGGTTCTTGATTTTACGATTTGTGAAATCCAACACTTCTTTCCCCCGTTTCTTTTCGGGGGCTTGAAGAAATATGTAAATAAATGGGATGAGAGCCTCTAAATCTAATTTAACATATATTAGGGGTGAGCATAATACGGATATGCGGTTGGAATTGAGAACCACTCACTAAGGACCGGTTCCAAAATATTAGAATTGGGAACTACCGTTGATTTCATGGATCCACATAGAAATTGGACCGCTGGTCCGATTTGATTCTAAGATGGGTCCATGAAACCAATCCCCAATCTCTTTGCATTCATCAATTAATGTCAAAGTGAACCTAGTTTCTATTTTAAAGCACCAAAGCTTGTTCGACCTTATATTCGAGTTGAATTGCAAACCATTGACTTTTACTAAGGATTTGAAACTATAGGGCAGAATGAATAAACAATACTCATTAGTTAGAACATAATTTTTTCGAAGGTTATGGTATGGTCCTCTTAGAGTTCCCCAACACTGGGAACATACATAGATCTAGACTCTACATTAAAAGTCCAAACCTCCATAGAAATGAAAACAGTAATCGCTTGATCCATTTTCAACATCCACTTAATTAAATCATGCGGATGACCAAGGAAAGAACTAAGTAAGCTCTTAAAACAAGCCATTAGCTCTTAATTTCATATCATAACAAAAAGCACCACAACATTTATGGACATATTCAATCGGTCCTCTCATTTCTCTTTGTTTGTTTATTTTGTTTTGGTTGAAAAACAAGCTATAGATTATTAAAATGAAAAAAAGAAAAAAAGAGTAGGGGTTAATCTTATTACACACAGTTAATAATGTTTAATAACTATAAATATACATATATGTACATATATATTTGGTCGAAAAAACTACAAAATAATTAAGTAATTGAGATGGAATTTCTTTTTTTAAATATATAAAAATATACAGGTCTAGTCCGAGTGGGCGGGTGAGTGGTTCCACACTTAGAACCGAGAACCAGACTGGTACTCATCGGTTCCACTAAATTGGAATCGAGAATCGGACCAACTCCCATTGAAACTATTGGTTTTAGGTGGTCCAGGTGATTCCTGTTTTTTTTTTTTCACACCCCTAACATGTATATAAGGTCAACATCTAAATCTAATGCAACATGTATTCGATGATAACAATTTGTGTGAAAAATGAGGTATCGTTTCTATGCTTGACATAGTTAAGGGGAAAATTGCCCAAAAAGTATTAAACTTATTATATTTTTGTCAACTCACTTTTAAATCTTTTAATTGTGTTAACTGAGCCCTAAACCTTCCCACATTTTACCAATTGAGTCCATCCATTCACTTTAGCAGAAATCACTAATATAAAACCAGTTGCCCTATGTGGTATGGTCGACATCGATGTAGATATTTTTAATGATATTTTTATATTTTTTTCCTTTTTTTTCATTTTTCTCTTATTTTTTCTTTTTCCCTTTTTCGCTCTACGAAGCATCACTAGGCCCTAATGAGGGTTGCCCTTGCCAGCCCAAGCCTAGGTGTCCCTTGCTCGAGGCCGACAACCTCCATTGGCCATTGATGGGGCCTAGTGATGACACGCAAAAGGAGAAAGAAAAAAGAAAAGAAGAGAAAAGAAAAAAAGGAAAAAAGAAAAGTAAAGAAGGAAAAGAGAAGAAAGAGAAAACAAAATATTGAAAAAATGAAAAAAAAATTGTTCACATTAATGTCAATTGTGTTGCGTAGGATAGTTGGCATTTATATCAGCAATTTTCAGTTAACTCTAGTCAAATGGACTCAATTGGCATACGTGAAAAGCCTTATGACTCAACTAGTATAATTAAAAAGTTTACTACCGAATTGGTGAATGTGTAATAAGTTTAAAAAAATTTGGACAATTTTTCCATAGTTATGAGTAGTTGTGTTTCTAGAAGAAATGCTTTTGGGTAATTTTCTAGCATCATTTACCATGGAATCGTGGGTCGTTGGTACATTTTCTTTGTAAAAAAGAAAAGGAAAAATATTTAACGTCTTACATATATAATTCTAACCATAGAAAAACATCTGACCTTTGAGTATTCCATCTAATTAGGTCCTGCCTTATTTGTTTTTTTTTTTTTTTTTTTTTGAGTCGTAAGATAGTAATTCTAACAGATTAAGCATCTCCAATTTAAAAAGGGAATGACCCACTTTCTTGAACATAACATAAGTGGTATCCTCGCAATTTACGAGGTTTAGTACGTGAATCTTATCAATTTTGTTAACGAAGCTTTGAAATCCTTTCTAAGAAACCAATTAAGAAAATATCATAATTTACAATGTGTTAATTGTTTTATTGAAGTATGTAATTAGTGTCCTAATAGTTGTTATCGATTAAAATTAATTAGCGCTTTAGTGACACTTGTTAATAAGACTCAATTTATTTAAAAATGTATTTATGACACTTATTAATTAACTAATTTGAAATTTTTTAATTTCCAATATATTGACATTTATCATGATATATGCAATAAGGATTCATAACTTTAATATTTGGATGGATTTGATCTAGGATGAAAATGCGGCTTATACTAGTTTTTAATAGCAATTCATCACAAAAATAAAACCCATCGATAACAATCCATGCAGAGAAAAATATATATACTTCCTCCATTCGTTCCTTAGTCAAACCTTAAATTTTAAAATAAGGTCTCCACATGTTCACTACAACCTAATCCAAAGCAGAAACTAAGATCAAGTCCTATGCCACAACAATGAAATTACTATATAACTACATCGGGCACGTTTCGACATGTATGATCCCATCACTTTGGTCGCAAAATCTGGTCCATCTCTTCTACTTCATCCTTGGCCAATTCAAGAATCCAATTGTGCAACCTAGGCAAGCAAAACAAGTGGAGCCTTATCTGATTGGTCTTGACACTGATTAAACAATGCCTGCAATATTATAGAATTCAAATACTTCATCGCAATCTCGTAACACTCTCTTTTTTCACTAACATAAGTTATGAAGCATCCTCTTCTTGCTAGCTTCTAGCCATCTCCTAACCTTTTGATGAGCCAACACAATTTTCTTTTGAGAAGGGCCATCGGAACTTTCCAACCAAGACACCAACTCAGTAGTGGATTTCATCTCTCAACAAAAGGAGGGATGCTGAGATCTAAATTACCATATAAATTGTCGGAGGCTTAGCGAATGGGTTATCTATAGAAAGATAAGGAAGATAGAGAAAAAAAAAAAATTCTAGTGTAAAATTTTTTGAGATACTATGAGAATAACAATTTATTATGGATTACAAATTCTTGAAGAAGTGGATCTCAAAACAATTTATAATTATTTGCAATTTAATTTTTTGTGGTCTAGAGTAAATTGTTATTTTCACAATATGTTAAAGACTATTACACAATCATTTTTCAATTAGATTAGGATTAGTTTTGTCATTCTCATTAGAATTGGAACAAAGAAGCTTAAATTTAGTTTGAAGGGTTTAAAAAAGATTTAAAATTTGGAGCTCTAGTGGAACTTTAGAATCGGATAGAGATGTTTAGAACTAATTCCGTGCAGAATATAACCGGATATAAGTCCTCCTATTCATCTGCTTTTAGCTTACATTAATAATTTTTCAAATTGCTGATGTTGCAATCTATTATTAAATTGAAAAAAAATAGAGAAAATCATGTAGAGTTATCTTGAATTAATATACGGCCTTTTGGCCTCTCCTTTGACCAAAAAATAGAGGAATAAAGAATCTTAAAGTAAAAAAAGGACCAGTTCAATTAAAGTAAAAGGAAAAGAAAACACTTTGAAAAATTGTGTTGATCTTTGATTTTGGTGATTTTACTAATTTTCAACAACTGTCTCTTTATTAACAACAATTGAATAGAGGATTTTTGTGGTGAAGGTTTTGATGGAGAGGACTCCCGGCAAAGAAAGGGTGAAGACTCTTTCCTCCACCTTCCAAAAAACGATAAAAAAAGAAAATATACATTTATCATGTGAGCAAAGTATCCACGTCCTTGACAATTTCTATTTTAAAACTGTGAAGTGCAAACTTTCCTAGATGGTGAAACCCTCACTCACCTTGACCCAAAGATCGATGGTCAATCTATGGTAGCGATGGCACTCGATCTCTCTTTCATATTGACGGTATGATTTAGGTTGTTAAAGTGAAATAAGATTAGATGATTAAGATTGCACCAAAATAGTTTGAGGATCCCATGCAAAACTAAGCAATCTTTGAGAAGCGTCTTATTTTTCACCTCCTCCCTCTCTATAACATGGACAAAATGATTAGCAAGATTGTTACATTATCCTATTTCCTTGTCTTTAGGATTGTAGAAATTTTTACTTAATGTTTTAGGTGATTTCATTGATGTAGTTATAACTAGAGGCAACACACTTGCTATACTCATAACTATAGTTTTGTGGTTATGTTAAAAGAGAAAGAGGGTAGTTTTGTTATTGTTTGTGGAAAGAAAAGTAACTTGTTACTTTGAAGAAGTGGATGGCAATGGGGGACAAAAGTGCCAAAAAAGTCTTCAACATATTATACCGATACTAATTTAGTCATAAATATTTGAATTTGACTAATTTAGTCTTGAACCTTTTCATGTTGATACTAATTGAGTCAATCTGACTAATTTATGTCAGAAATTGCTTACATAGATGCCGGTTGCCTACATGGCTTGTTCGACGCTAATGTAGATGTTTTTATATAATGTTTAATTATTTTTTGAATTTTAATTAATTTTCTCTTTTTTTTTTTTTTTCCTTTGTCTTTTCCTTTTTTTTTCCTTTTTCCCCCCTTTTCTTTCTTCCTTATTTCCCCCACTAGCCTTCATGATGACCAACGAAGGTAGTCAATGAGTGCCGAGAAGCCCTCGCTTGGATGAGACCCCTTGCCAACGCTAGAGGCCGGCAAGTGTTGGCAAGGGCTGGCCTCGCTTGGACGAGGCCCCTTGCTATTTGAGCAAGGTTGCTTTTGCCATAGGGTCCCCTCGCTAGATTTGGTGAGGGGTGGCCTCATTGGCCTCTAGCATTGGTGAGGCTAGCGAGGGCTTCCTAGCACTTACTGGCCGTTGCCCGCTGAAAGCCGGCTATCATGGAGGCTGGCGGAGGAAAATAAGGATGGAAAAAAAGAAAGAAAAAAGAAAAGAAGGAAAAAAGAAAAAGGGAAAGGAAAAATTAATAAAAATTCAAAAAATAATTAAATATTATATAAAAATGTCAATGTTAGCACCGATGGTACTACATAGAATGACGGGATTCATGTTGGTAATTTTTTGATGTAATTTGGGTTGATGAACTGAATTGGTATCATTGTGAAAATGTTTATGACTAAATTGATTTAATTAAAATATTTTAAGACTAAATTTATATAAATGCAATAGGTTTATGACTTTTTTGGCACTTTTCCCAGCGATGAGAGATCCCATAATGCAAGAAACTAATCATCCATTAATAGAAAAGTGACCTAGTGAAAATGTGTAAAATTACCATTTTTGATTTTCTTATTCTAAGAAAGTTATAAACTTTATGATCACGTTTGGTCATCTAGAATTCTAGTAAGAGTAAGACTTGATAAGATAAGATATAAAATCTAGGGATTTTGATATATCCAATCCACTATTTGGTGAATCATAATAATAAGTTTGGATAAATTCACATTATATCATATACATTATTTAATATAAATACATATCAATGTAAGTGAACCTAAAATTTGCATAAACAGATATAGTAAAAAATTTTCTCGACACTCTTGCCTACTTCATTTTTATTTGCTTTTTGTCCCTCTTTTTGAATTATTTTCTTTTTATTTCTTTTTCCCCTTCTATCATTCTATAAAATAATCTTATTAAATAATAAATTGTACTAATATACCTAAAATACTATATATATATATAATAAATTTATATTTTTATATCGAATTGAATATATAAATAAAAATAAGATTAAATTAAAAAAGTAATTTTTTTGTTATTTTGAAATTCTTATATTAAAATTGAAATATAATTTATATGGAAATGTAATTTTAATTTTGTAAATTAAAGAAGTTTGTCACTCAAGAAATATAACTTTCCTACTATGGATACTAGAAATCATTTCCACATTTATCCCACCTCCCTATGGGACAATTTTATTCAAGCTATATCCCTCTTATATTCAACTTTATCTTATCTTAAGTAGGCATTAAACGCAATCTTGTTCTATCCTAAATTTTATCCTGACTATCAAATGCAACCCAAAGGTATTTTTAGTATGTTTGGAGTTGGACACCATATTTGCAAATTCTCATTAGATTTTTATTTAATTTTTTTTTTAAATTTCAAAGTTGTCTAGGGTTTTGAGATCTATAAAGGATAATGTAGTCGATTCAATGTAAAAATAGGTATTAGGAGCTAATAAGAAGGTGGAAATAGCGCAAGACTTATTGTATCCTATTATCAAATAGGAAAGTTTACCTCTTTAAATATTTACATGAAAATTTGAGTTTTGTTTTTGTTTTTGCCTTTTAATGTGTATACAAGGTTTCATTTTTTTTTTTGTGGGAAATAAATGATTTGCAAAATCTTATGTTTTTAAATAATCACTTGTATAGCTAGAAATAGTTAGTTAATGGAAAATATTTTAATCATCGACAATTTATGTCTAAATACCTTTGTGGAAGATAAAAATATTTTTCATTCATTCATTTTTGTAGGCAGTATAAACGATCATTTTAAGAAAAATATCTTTCAAATGAGTAATTTTTCATGAAACAAACGAATGCTTAGTGTATGGTGTGTGAAACTTTGTTTATTATTTAGTTTCCTTTTCTCCATTTCCACCGCATCGCTTGGGCATCTCTTTGCTGTTTTTTTATTTTTCATTTCAAATTTGGTGCTTATATTTCTTTGTGAAGCATAAGTTGAACAGACTTCCACAGATTTGTTTTATTTTCAAGTTATATATATCATACGCCATGTAATTGCATGAGACGCATAAGACATATCATGAACTTGGACGAGATAAACAAATTGAACAAATGCATAGATTATAACATGTATGCCTATTAGTATGTCTATATATTTCTTTTATTTTATCTATATCTGTCCAATTCAACCCTCTCACATCAAAACCCTCTCTAAAACACCACCTTTTTCCATAGTAGTCTATCTAATTTTGCCTTTTCCTTGGAAAAGAAAAGAAAAAGAAAAAGAAAAACATAAATTTGGAAAGAGCAAAAGAACTCGAATCTTATATTCACGTAACTCTCTTCACTCAATAGTCAAAGCTTCTCGAGTTGAACATTCTGTCATGCTACCAAAACACCAGTTATGAGTTCGAATTTGACACCATGTGTAATACCAACAATGATTTTCTATTATGTTAAATAAAGGCAATAATTACTGCTTGAAAAAATCTAGGGTTAATACCTTAAAAAACCCCAAACTGGTACACTTGTGACAAATTTACCCCAAACTATTTTTTTGACCATGAAAAACCCCAAACGGTAAATTTGTGACAAATTTACCCCGACTAACTATAAAAAACCATAAACCGATACATTTATGACAAATTTACCCCAAACTAATTTATTCGACTGCAAAAAAACCTTAAACCGGTAAATTTGTGACAAATATATCCTATGCTAAATTGGATTAATACCACAAAAAAATCATAAAAATTGTAAACTGTGACAAACGGAACGTAAAATCTTAAATTTATATACTGGTTAACTGTCACGTGTTATTTAACTTAATAATTTGAGAATAAAATTTAACGAAAACTAACATAGGGTAAATTTGTCACAAATGTACCAGTTTGGGGTAAATTTGTCACAAGTGTACCAGTTTGGGGTTTTTTGTGGTCAAAAAAATAGTTTAGGGTAAATTTGTCACAAGTGTACCGGTTTGGGGTTTTTTAGGGTATTATCCCAAAAATCTATGGAAAACCTTGACTGCGTTTAATATCTTGAGGCAACAAGTGTGGCGGCTAAAGACAGCCATAAATTGCTCATGTATATAGTGTTTAATAATACATTGTACAATTCTTTATAAGAGAATGAATGTGAATAAATATAGGGGAAAATCTCAAATAGAGACCTAGAGTACCCTCATTTTCTCAAAAAAGGACCTAAAGTGAAATCTGTCTCAAATAAGGACCCAAAATGATTATTTAGTGTCAAAGAAGGACCTCAGTTGCCGGCTAGTAAATAGTTACATCTCCAATGCATTTTCCGGTGGCCTAATTAGGGTATTTTTGTCCAACTTTTTTTTTTTTTTTTTCAATTTTGGTTGTCTTGCTCGTCGTCTTCCTCAGGGCACGTCTCCTTTGATTTCCCCCATGAAACGACACGCTGCAATTATGCATTTCGAAAGGCACCCATTTGCTGCCTTCACTTAGGAATACCAACAAACACCGACCGAGCATACACACCATTATATCCAAAACGCGCAGAAACCTAAACTGTTCACTCGAGATGGTAATGACACAAATCAAAGGGGAAGGAAAACGAAGTGCCCACCTTCTTGAGCACCTCTTCTGGTCCGAAAGCCTGGAAATTTGCGCTCGGCACGCTCGGTTTGGGCGAGCTCGAGACGGAGAAAGAGCTCGGCGGCTATCCGCAACTAGCCACCGCACCGTTTCTTCATCATCGTTGCCTCCCGACGATGACAAGTGAGCCGGTTGCAACACCGCCGATCGTCCTAGCATCAAAGACCGAGAAGAATTTCTTCGATTCCAGAGATCTTGTAGTGAGTGAATTTAACGAATTCAATTACGTTCCTCGGAATATGTTTGTCATCTTCATTTGATTTTCCTGATGCATTTGTTGCAAGTGTGTTCGGTTGTTGAGCCGAGTGTCCTGTTCTTGTGCTTGTTGGGGGCTGCAAGAATCACCCACGAGCTCAAGGGATTGCCTCTTTGGCCACTAAATGGCACATGCTAGTGACTTTTGATTCTCGCTTCCGGTTCGAACCGCTCGAAACCCGAAACCGTGGAACACGACGGCTCGCACAGTGACACCGACTCGGATCTCCTCATCCTAGTCTCCACCTTCTCGGATTCTAGCTCATTCCAAATCCGACAAGCACTAGGTCAGTCCATATTCACGCATATCCATACACATGAAATCCATTATTGAAGCTCAAACCTCACTTTGATACCATCTCTCATTCGGTGTACTGTATGTGCAGTGGCATAGTTGGAGCAGAACAACGGTGGGATGACGCTATACGGGTTTGCACTAGATTGCGGCCGAGGCCACCCTCACTAGATTTGGCAAGGGCTCGGTGGCCCTTGCCCACTACCGGCAATGGGCGTTCAGCCCTCGCCGGCCCTTCCTAAGTCCGATCTTCTTGGTTTGGGTAAGGAGAATACAAAGAGGGGAAGAAGAAGATGATGAACATTGTAACCATAGACCCCTCAAAAAAAGAAAAAGAATAGAAGAAACCAGAAATAAAAAAATAATTTTTTTGGACAAAAATGCCCCATCAGGTTACCGGAATATGCATTGGAGATGCATCTATTCACCGACCAGCAAGATAAGTCCTTATTTGAGACTAAATGACCACTTTGGGTCCTTATTTGAGACAGACTCCATTTTAGGTCCTCTTTTGAGAAAAAGTATGCACTTTGGGTCCCTATTTGGGATTTTCCCTAAATATAGGGAAGAGAAGCAGTGCTAGGGCTCTAGTTATGGTAACAAATTCAATTTTGGAATAGAAAATATACATAAACTAATCAGGAAAATAATCATGGAGAAAATCTCTGCTAAGCTTAGCCTTGCTATCTAACATCCCCGCAAGCTAATGTAGCAGAAGTCACAGTGAGCTTGATCTGAGAAGACAAAAACGAGGAGTGGAGAGGCCTTTAGCGAAGACAGCAAGACAACAGCTCAGCAAAGATTTACTTCCTGATTAGTCTAAGTATATTTTCTATTCCATAATTGAATTTGTTACCATAATTGGAGCCCCAGCACTGCTCCTCTTCCCTATATTTATTCCCATTCGAGAGTACAAAATTATGGCTGCCTTTAGCGGCCACACTTGTTGCCTTAAGATATTAATTTCTTGAGGGTTTACATGGTATTTGAGCCAATTAAACTTGCGGTGGAAGTGACTGTTGCCGATGCGTGTTGCCTCCAAAGAACCCAAATTGTTGGTTGAACCGATTGTGACGAGCAAGAGCCTTGTGTCCGGGCGATTACAAATCTGACACCTCACATTGTTGCGTCTTTGATTTTTTGTTGCCATCCCGAATTATTGAAGTTGGGCTGCTGTCCATGATGATTAAAATTCCTCTGCCCCATATTTGAGTTGGGGCTGTTGAAATTGGAAGCAAGGCCACGCTGTGAATGGGAATTTGGGCCCAAGCTGATGTTGTGCGCGACGAAGGCAGCTGATTGGGTGGTTTGTGATTCCTGGAGCTCCAACAGTGCTTCATGAGCCAAGAAAAAGCCATGAAAAGACTCCCCGGTCATTTGTTGATGTTGAGTGTGAACCGAAATTGCAACGACCAAGCTTTGAAACTCAGCTCCTAAGCCTCAGAAGATATGCGTTCGGTACTCTTTGATGAGATGGGCTCACCAATGGAGGCCAATTGATCAGATATAAAAGTAGCCTGTTGAAGAAATTCGGTCACGATTTGATTATCCTTCCACATCATCTGAAGATGCAGCCGCAATTGGGTAGCTCGCACACTGTTTTGGGCAGCGAAAGAGAAGAAATTCCACGCAACATGAGAGGTGTTCATATTACATAACTGACTCGCAATTGAATCAGCTATCGTGCTTAAGATCCACCCAAGAGCAATTTGGTCTAATGTATACCAGTTATCGTATTCAAGATTGGGCACAATATTGGAAGAACCATCTGTATTGGTTTGAGTAATTTGTTGTGAAGGACATGGCAGCATTTCATCAACGATCGAAATCAGTTTATTTGCTCAAAGGAATGGGAGGATTCAAGCTTTCCACACCACGTAGTTGTCCCTGGTGAATCGCACCCCAAGATTTGGACAACCGGATGACCCATGAGATTTCCAGTTGGCAAAAGAATGGGGCTAGTGAGAGACAAGATTGTTGAACTGAACGGCGTTGAGATACCAACAGCAGCGGGAGTCGTAGGACTCGATTTTGTTGAGGAAGTGAGATCGGAACCCATGGCTATGATGCTTTCGCAGTTGATAGCTCTAATACCATGTAAACCTCAAGAAATTAATATTTTAAGGCAACAAGTGTGGCGGCTAAATGCAGTCGTAATTGCTCCTGTATGTAGTGTTTAATAATATTTTGTACATCCCTTTGTAAGAGAACGAATGGGAATAAATACAAGGAAGAGGAGCAACAAATTCAATTATGAAATAGAAAGTATATAGAGACTAATCAAGAAAATAATCATGGAGGAAATCTTTTTGAGTTTGTAGCCTTGCTATCTAACAATCTCCATAATAAAACCATGTACCGAGTCCTATATAAATAACAATTTATGTGATGATTGGGGTATAATGTTTGCGCTTGATATAGTTTGGCTAAAATAATTGCTTGTCAAAGATACGCCAACATTCTATTCGAACAAAATGAGAAGTTTATCCAAAAAATCGTAAATCTATTATATTTTTTTCAATTCTGTTTTAAATTTTTTAATTTTATCAACTGAGTAACTTATTTATGTTTTGCCAATTAAGTCAATCCGACCAATTTTGATTAGAAATTGCTAATGTAGATGTTGGTCGTCCTATGTGGCACAATCAACGCTAATGTGAACAATTTTTATATTTTTACTCTTCTTTTTTTTAACAAACCCTTTCTGGCCAATGCGTAAGGGCCATGAGACAGGGTCACGGTTCTCACCGGATGACTGACAAGGACTGCCAACCATTACTGAAATTGGTAGAAAAAAAAAAGGAAAAGAAAGAAAAAAAAAAGAAAAAGAATAAAAATTATTTTAAAAATTATTTTAAAAATAAAATTATAAAAATTGCCCACAAAGTTCTGTCTATCATACATGGCACTACCAATGTCTATGTCGTCGATTTCCAATTAAAATTGATTAGATGGAATTAATTAATAAAACTCTAATAAATTTAAGACTTTTTAGACAATTTTTCAGAAAAAAATGAGTGTGTTTTTGTTTTGAGATCAAACATGTCAAGATGAAACCTATTTGATAATGCTTTCGTCATTCGATCCTTAAGAATATTATCCAATGACACGAGGCATTAGGAATCTCTTTGTGTAAGTGCTTTTAGATGGATTTAACCTAGGACATTGCAAAAAATTGTGAAAGTGCTGGCTTAGACTAGTTTTTATTAGGATATTTTCTCCGTTGGATTAGGAATGTACATGTGAAAACCTTTTGTAATTAAATGTTTTACAGGGGAATGAATGGAAGAAGTACCCATTTTTCTGCGGGCGTTGTTATTGATGCCATGGGTATGTTTTTATGATGTAATTACGGAATGACTGTATTAGACGCTTGTAGGCGTGTATGATCCCATCCCCCTTGATAGCAAGATTGGGGTCAGTCTCTTCTACGTCGGCCTTAGCCAGTTCGAGAACCCAATAGAGCAACCAAGGCGAGCAACACAAGTAGATCCTCTTGCACTCATCCGGTCGGTCTTGGAATTGATCAAACAACGCTTGTCGCTTGCAATATTCTGGAATTCAAGTACTTCACCGGGATCTCACAACGTTCTCTTTCTCCGCCGACATACACTGCAAAGCATCCTTTTCTCGCCAGCTTCTTGACGTTCCTAACTTCTCAACGAGCCAACGCGAATTTCTTCCAAGAACGGCCATCAGAACTTTCACGAAGGATGGGGGCTCCTGAGTGAATTTGTGATCTTGAGACCGGAATTACTGTACGATTGTTGGAGGCTTATCGAGTGGATTATTTATAGAGGGATCGGAAGAGAGTAGGAGTCGGTTTATTATTATTATGTTTTATTAGAATAGGAAAGAACAAGCTTGATTTAATTTTGAAGCGTTTAAAAGAGATTTTAGGTTTGGAACTCTAGTGGGATTTTAAATCTGGATAGAGATGTCCAAAAAACTAACCGTGGCCAGAATATAACAGAATGTAAATCATTTAATTGAGCTGATTTTCGCAATCTAAGTCTATCTGACGTTAAGATTTTCAATTTGTTGATGTTGCTATCTATTATCAAATTAAAAAATAGAGAAAATCACGTACGATTATCTTGAGTTTTTTTTGGTAGAAAAATTATCTTGAATTGATGTACGTCCGTTTGGCCTCTCCTTTGACAAAATAAAAGGAATAAAAGTATCTTGAAGTAAAGAAGAGCAATTGTAATAGTAGAAAAAGAAGGAAAAAACAGAGAAAAATATGGAGAATAAAAATAATTGTTGATCTTTGATTATTATGCTAATTTCGAGCAATATGCCTTTGTTACTAACTATTGAATAGAGTATTTTCAAGTTGAAGCTCTTTGATTATTATGCTAATTTCGAGCAATATGTCTTTGTTACTAACTATTGAATAGAGTATTTTCAAGTTGAAGATTTTGATGGAGAGAACTTCTAGCGAAAGGGTGAAGAATCCTTTCTCCATCATCCAAAAAAAAACAATGAAAAGTTCCTGCAGATAGAGAATCCACGTCCTTAACTATTTCGATTTCAAACTTGTAAAGTGCAAATTCTTGCAAGTGGTGGAATCCTTATCCACCCAGACCCGCCACAGGCTAGGTGGAGGTCCCCATGAAAGAGAGAGAGAAAGAGTCATTTTGTGACGGCGATAGGGGTTGAAAACTTGATCTCTTGTATTGATAAGAGTGATTTAGATTGCTTGTATTGATAAGAGTGATTTAGATTGCGAAAGTAAGAAAAGATCAATGGATTAAAACTGTACTAAAAAAGTTTGAGCATCCAATGCAAAAACTTAGCAATCTTATTTTTTTCTCGGTAGCATCTTATATTTCCATCTTTTTCTTCTCTCTTTATGATGTGGGCAAGACAATTAGCAAGATTGCTACATTATCATAATTCCTAGAAACATTTTTTTTAAGGTGATATTGTTTAATTTAGTTATAATTAGAGGCAAGGCAGTTGCAACGCACGACTATAGTTCGGTGAGTTAGGCACGAAAAGAAAATGAGTACTTATTTTGGGGAAGTTGATGGTTACAAGAGGTACAATAATGCAAGAGTCGTTCAATGAAAATAACTACACATTAACCAAAAAGCTACCCAAATGCATAAAATTGATATATTCGTACTTTTTAGATGTAAAAATCATATAAACCTCGGGAATATTTTAATAAATATGGTTTGGACACCAATTTTTCTCTTCATAATATTATAGATTTTCCTATTGGATTTAACTTAAATCTTTATTTAGGACTACTTCAGAGTTGTCCAGGTTTTTGAGACACTTGGTTTGTTATATTCCGTTACCAAGAAAGCTTATCTTTAAAAAAAAAAAAATTAATATGAAAAATTGAGTTTTGTTTCTTTCGCTTCTTTTAGCGAAACATAAGTTATAGACTTCCACATATTTGCTTAAAATTTTTCGAGTAATTTAGCATAAAACATATAACTACACGAGCCTCATAATTCATGAAAGATGTGATTAGTTTTCATTAGTGAGAGAGAATGTTTAAATGACTCCAATGTGATTGATTCTTGTAAAATTTGGTGAAACCATAGCTAACCATTCTAAAAACTTAAGCTATTACATGAATGTATTGTTTATTATTTAAATAATCTAACATTCCCTCTCAAGCATAGGTTGGACTTTGGCCTTAACCTAAAGTGTTGAAATATTTGCTTGGAGAGATAAATAGGGGCTTGGGAGATTCGAACTCAGGACTTCTTAGCTATGATATCATGTAAGATTTGGTTGGACCACAGCCAGCTATTCTAAAAGCTCAAATTATTAAATGAATGTGTAGTTTACTATTTATATATTTTAATAATCCCATCTAATATTGCCTGTTGAAGGAAAAAAAAACAAATAAAAAAGAATACACGTGGAAGCAAAAGAACCCTGGCAAGGGGGTGGGAGGAGTTGGCTGGGTCACTTTTAGAAAGTTCGTAGATTCCACGATTGGTTCTTTAGTGATATGCTGCATATATAACAGTATCCGAATCGAATCTTAACAAAGTAAACTTTTGAGAAAAATAATGTGTCCAGCATTGTATTACAGTCAAACATCAATTATTTTTATAAATCTTATTTCCAGTTCATCAAATAGACGTGTTGTTTTACATGCAGGATTGGGGCATAAGACCAATCTCTCATTGCTAATCTGCATGGTTTGTTCGTGTCTCATGTTTATGTAATCTCTCCCCATTCGATAGTCGAAACTTTTCAAGTTGAATTTTTTACCGTGCTATTGAAGCACGGGTAATAAGTTCAAATGTCGACACTATTTATAAAACCAATAATATCTTCTATTGTGTTAAAGGAGAAAATGATTGTTGCTCCAAAAGATTTTCACAATTAAATCTTGCACCAAATACTATAGTTATAACAAGTTATGTAAAAATCAAGGTTTGTTTGTTCATGAATCACTCTTGTCAAGATGAAATCCTTTTTGGTAACACTCGGCATTTAGTCCTCTAGGAAAAAAATCGAAGAACATGAGCCACGTTAGGAATCTCTTTTTACAAGTGCTTTTAGATGGATTTTGAGCTAGAATGAACAAGGATTACTAGCAATTCATCACAAGAATACACCCATCAATAACAATACTTGTAGAGAAAAAATAAATACTTCATCCATTCCTTAGTGAAGCATTGTATTATAAAACAAGTTTTTCATGTGTACATTCGAACCTAATTCAACAAAGAAACAAACATCAAGTCCTAGACAATGAAACTACTGAATGACTGAATCGGGTGCATAGCCGCGTGTATGATCCCATCATTCTTCATCGCAAGATTACGGTCGGTCTCTTCTACTTCGGCCTTGGCCAGTGCAAAGAACCTATACAATGAAACTACAACCTGAGCGAGCAATCACAAGTGGAGGCCTGTGCGCTCGTCCGCCAATGCAAGAACCCAATCGAGCAACCTGAGCGAGCAACACAAGTGGAGGCCTGTGCGCTCGTCCGATTTGTCTAGACATTGATTAAACAATGCTTGCAACATTATAGAATTTAAGTTCTTCACCGGGATCTCACGGTGCTCCCTCTCTTCACCGACGTACGCCACGAAGCATCCTCGTCTCGCTAGCTTCTTGCCGGTTTGTAACTTCCCGGCGAGGCAACGCAACTTTCTTCCGATGACATCCATCAGAACTGCCCAATGGAGAACGGTGACTCCTTTGTGAATTCAATCTCTAACCAGTTGCAGAGATGTTGAGATCGGAATCAAATGTACAAATTGTTTATGAAGGGATCAGGAAGAGAGAGAATAAACCTTGTGAAATTAGAGTAGGATTCGGTTTCCTTTCAGCCTAGTTTAATTTTAAGGATTTAGAGGAGATCTTAAGTTCCGAACTCTAGTGGGATTTTAAAACCGGTTTTACAAAAGTATCTAACAATCAACAGAAAAACTACCCAGTTGAATGCTTCGATTTTTTGTTGCTGTATGAATCATATAAAACCTACGGTGTAAATTTGGGGTTGGACACCAGATTTAAAAGTGCTTTTTGTAATAGCATAAACTAGCTTCTTAGATTTTATTTAGATCTTTATTTTTGAAAATTCCACAGTCGTAGTGGGTATTGAGACTATGTATATGTTATATACTAATATCTAGTTAGAAAGATTGCCTCTTTAAACATTGATATGAAAAATTGAGTTTGGTTTCTTTTTTTTGCGTTTTAATGTCAATCTATATTTTTGTTATGTAGCTTAGCTTTTCTTTATTTCCACTTCATCGCTTTCACATATCTGTTTTTCCAATTAACTTACCAGAACAATTTTTTTTCTTTTTATTTTTTTGTCAAAAAAAGTTAAATAGACTTCCACAATTTTGCTTTAACTTTTCGAGTTTATGGCATAAACCATATAATTACATGAGACCATAAACCGCATTATCTTTAACAATGCAATTGGTTTTCCTTAGTGAGATGAATGTTTAAATGATTTACATGTTATTAGTTACGTTTGATCTTTTGCTCATAAATTAACTTTATTTTCATAAAGTACCATATATAATCCGTATTAACGAATTAGTGTGTATCAATCCAATTTTCCCTTTTCTAAAATAAAAGAAAATGAATTCGAGTGAATACAAAAGAACTTGAAAGGGAAGTTGACTCCTACATTGATCTCTCTCTCTCTCTCTCTCTCTCTCTCTCTCTCTCTCTCTCTCTCTCTATTGTTATTTTCAGAAAGTTTGTAGCTATCACCGAGTGGTCATTCTTTAATGATTCGCTATAACATCTATTATCGTGATCTGAATCTTAACAAATTAAACCCCTAAGAAAATAATGTGTCAAACTATATATTCTAGTCAAACATCAATTCTTCATGTTGATCCATTTGACCTTTTGTCTAAGATATGATTTTCATCTTTCTTATTTCCCATTTTGTCTAATTCACCTATTGTTTTGCATGTGAGATGGAGCATCAAACTGATTTTCATATGCATGTAATCTTTCTACCTGACTCGAATATTCTAACATGCTTACCGAAATACAAGTCATAAGTTTGAACATTGACACTAATTGTGATGCAAAGAGTACTTCTATTAGATTAAATTGGGCAATGGTTACCGCTTGAATAGCGACAACGATTTAGGCAAAAATTGAGGGATTTTATGTACGCTCGAAATAGTTGGACCAACAATAGCAGCTTATCACATATATGTAGAGACTCTATTTGAATATGACAGTATTTTTTTTTTTGGTTCAGAAACCATTCTTGTCAAGATGAAACCCTTTTGTTCGGAGATCTTTCTTGGAATGCGATCCTTAGATAAAGAAATCAAATAACATGAGCCACATTAGAAATCTCTTTAATAAGTGCATTTAAATGGATTCGACCTAGGATGAACATCTAGACTGATATACAAGCAATTCATCACAAAAATAAACCCATCAATGACAATACGGAGAAATAAACCCATCAATGACGACACGGAGAAACTTCATTCATTCATTCAAATTTCAAAACAAGTTCTTCGTATGGTGATTACAACCTAATCCAACGGAAAAAAACTAAGATCAAGTCCTATAACGCTACAATGAAATAGCTATACGACCAAATCGGGCTCATATCGGCATGTACGATCTTGTCATTCTTGATTGCAAGATTATGGTTGGTCTCTTCTACCTCGGCCTTGGCCAGTTCAAGAACCCAATCGAGCAATTCAGGCGAGCAACACAAGTAGAGCCCCGTGCCCTTGTCCGATTGGTCATGGCACTGATTAAACAACGCTTGCAACATTATAGAACGCAAATACTTTACCGGGATCTCGCGACGCTCTCCCTCTTCACCAACGTACGCTGCGAAGCATCCTCTCCTCGCCAGCTTCTTGCCGATTTCCAACTTCTGAACAAGCCGACGCAGCTTTCTTCCAAGGACGGCCATTAGAACTCTCCGATGAAGAATGGTGACTCCTTGGTGAATTTGATCACTCACCGGTGGGAGAGATACTGAGACCGTTGATGTACAAATTGCTGGAGGCTTAGCGAAGGGACTATTTATAGAGGGATAAACATTGTGAAATTAGAGTAGGATTAGGTTTCTTTTTCCGATTAGATTTGGGATGAAGAAGCTTACTTTAATTTCAAGGGTTTAGTTTGAAATTCTAGTGGAATTTTTTAAAACCAGATAGAGATTATAAATACTTTAATTCATCTGACTTTCGCCATCTAAGTTATTCAAATTGTTAATGTTGCGATCTATTATCAAATTAGACAATAAAGACTATCGTGTCAAATTATCTTGAATTAATTTGCGGCCTTCCTGCATCTCCTTTGACCAAAACAATAGAGAATAAAAGTATCTTTAAATAAATAAATAAAAAGAACCATTTTAATTGAAGAAAAAAGAAAAGAAAAATATGTAATTAGAGGATTAGAATGCATCAAGAAAGTTTGAGCATCCAATACAAGAACTAAGCAATCTCGGTTTTTTTCAGTATCACCTTATTATACACCTTCTTCTTCTTTGCTCTCTTTGCCCCGCGACAAGATAATTAGAACGATTTATACATTATGCTATATCATTATCTTTAGGATTTTAGAAATAGTTTTCAAAGTTTAATGTGATTTTGTTTTATTTCATCATAATTAAAGATCAAGATAATGCAAGAGTGGTTTAATGAAAGTATCTAACAATTAACAGAAAAACTAACCAGTCGAATGAATAAAATTACCATCTTCTATTTTGTTGTTGTTGTAAGAATCATATAATCCTCAGGTGTAATTTAGTAAATTTGGGGTTGGACACCAAATTTAAAAGTTCTTTTATAATAACATAAATTAGCTTGTTAGATTTTATTTAAACCTTTACTTTTTAAAATTCCAGAGTTGTCCTGGTTATTGAGACTATATATTTGTTATATTCTAATATCTAGTTAGAAAGATTTCCTCTTTAAACATTGATATGAAAAATTGAGTTTGGTTTCTGTTTTTGCACTCTAATGTGAATCTATATTTATTACTTAGTTTCGCTTTTCTCCATTTCCACTGCATCGCTTTGGCATTTTTTTTTTTTTTTTTTTTAAATTAACTTTGTAGCTCAAATTTCTCCTTTTATTTATTTTTTTTTTTGCCGAACATAAGTTGAAAGGACTTCCACAAATTTGCTTTAAATTTTCGAGTTACATAGCATAAACCATAGTTCGTGATATCTTTTGACGATGCAATTAGTTATTCCTTGATGAGATGAATATTTAAATGACTTAAATGTGATTAATTACATAAGATCTTTTGCACATATTAACTTTATTTATATTAAGTAACTCGGTATTAACAAATTCATGTGTCTGTATTTGTCCAATTCAATTCTCAATCAATCTAATCTAGCCTTTTTGGGAGCAAAAGAACTCGAAAAAGAACTCCTACTACATTGATGATCAAGATGGTATAGACTTGCTCTCTTAACAAATTGGATTCACGATTTACGATTGGTCATTCTTTTTGTGATCACTAACATATAAAATTGGATTCAAATCTTAACAAATTAAACTCCCGAGAAAAGCAGTGTGCCAAACATTGTCTTACAATCAAACATCCAATTCTTCATGTTGACCCATTTGGCCTTTCATCTAATATATGATATTTATCTATCTTATTCGCCGTTTATCAAACTCACGTGTTGTTTTGCATGCAAGATGAACCGTCACACTAATCTCTCTTTGTTCGAGTCTCATATTCATATGATCCCTCTCTACCCTTCATGAGTTTGAATTTAGACACTATTTGTGATACTAATACTTCTGTTAAATTAAAGGGTTAATACCCTGAAAAACCCCTAACTGATACACCTGTGACAAATTTACCCCAAACTATTTTTTTGACCACCAAAAACCCTAAATTGGTATACCTTTGACAAATTTATCCCAAACTGATACACTTGTGACAAATTTACTCTCTGTTAGTTTTCATTAAATTTTATATTCAAATTATTAAGTTAAATGACACGTGACAATTGACCGATACACCAATTTGAGATTTTACGCTTCATTTGTCACAGTTTACAATTTTTGTGATTTTTTTGTGGTATTAATCCAATTTAGCAAAGGGTATATTTGTCACAAATTTAGCAATTTGGGGTTTTTTTAAGTCGAATAAATTTGTTTGGGGTAAATTTATCATAAATATACCGGTTTAGGGTTTTTTTATGGTCAATTGGGGTAAATTTGTCACAAGTGTATTAGTTTGAGGTTTTTTATGGTCAAAAAAATGGTTTGAGGTAAATTTGTCACAGGTGTACCAGTTTTGGGTTTTTCAGGGTATTAACCTTAAATTAAATTGGGCAATGGTTACTGCTTGAAAAGATTTTCATAGTAAAATCCTATACCAGTCTATAGCAACAACAGGAAAAATAGGTATCTTATGTACGCTTCAAATAGTAGGATTAAGAATAGTTGCTTGTCACATATATGTAGACATTTTATTTGAACATAGTATATTTTTTGTTCAGAGGCCACGCATGTCCTTGTGTTTGGAGATCTCTCTCGACATGCAATCCTCTAAAAAATTGGTAAGTGCTTCTAGATGGATTAAACATATGATGAACATCTCCATGGCAAAAAGACTGAAGAATGCTGACTTATACTAGTTTTTACGAGCAATTCATCACAAGAATAAACCCATCAATGACAACACCTGCTGATAAACTTCAATCATTCATTCAAATTACAAAACAAGGCTTCGCATGTATATTAAAACCAAATCCAAAGGAAAAACTAAAATCAAGATCTATACCGCTAGAATGAAATTACTAGACGACCAAATCGGGCTCATATTGGCGTGTATGATCCTATCATTCTTGATCGCAAGATTATGGTCGGTCTCTTCCACTTCAGTCTTGGCCAGTTCAAGAACCCAATTGAGAAATTCAGGTGAGCAACACAGGTAGAGCCCTGTGCGCTCGTCTGATTGATCTCGACAATGATTAAACAACGCTTGCAACATTACAGAATGCAAGCACTTCACCGGGATCTCACGACGCTCTCCCTCTTCACCAACGTACGCTACGAAGCATCCTTTTCTGGCTAGCTTCTTGCCAATTCCTAACTTCTCCATGAGCCGACGCAGCTTTCTTTGGAGAAGAGCCATCGGAACTCTCCAATGAAGAATGTTCACTCCTTAGTGAATTTGATCTCTAACCGGCTGGAGAGATATTGAGACTGTTGGCGTACAAATTGTTGAAGGCTTAGCGGAGGGACTATTTATAGAGAGATAAACATTGTGGAATTAGAGTAGGATTAGGTTTATTTTTCTTGATAGAATTGGGCGAAGAAGCTTAATTTATTTTTAAGGGCCGAAACGTAGAGATGTCCCAAACTGGCCACGTATAGAATCGTTTGCTCAACTATATTAACTAATTGCAGATTTAGAAACTATAAATAGATGGGCTTTAGTGATTAAAAAAAAAGAAAAAGGAAAAATTTGGATACAAAGTAATGGATGCTTGCCCTGCAAATACCATTAGTTTTTTTTTTTTTTTTTTTAAGGTCATTTATCTTATGAGAAAATTTAACCCAAAAGTTTAAACTCATAGATGGAGCTAAACCTCATAGTCAAGTATTAATGGTTATTTTGATAGGTAGAGAGAGATCACACATATATAACAATTCATATTCCTATAGCTATGATATTTTAACACGTTTTAGTTTCTTTTTTTTTTTTTATAACAAGGGATGGATCCATATTGACCATTGACTCGGATGGTTCGTGTAATTGAGTTTTTAGACTTTTTCTTAGCAGAATATCAAGTCCTCTAAATTCATCTGATCTTCGCAATCTTAATCATTCAGACAATAACATTTTTCAATCTCTTGATGTTGCAATCTATTGCTAAATTAAAAAATTAGAGAGAATAATGTAAAATCATCTTAAATTTATGTACGGCCCTTCTCCGTTGACCCAAATATATATATAGAGGAATAAACGTATCTTAAAGTAAAAAAGAATGAGGTCAATTGAAGAAAAAGGAAAAGCCAAAAAATCTAAAAATAAAATAAAATCCGACGGTGTATCTTTGTTACTAACAATAGAATAGAGGATCCACGTCCTTTTTTCTTTTTCTATTTTTCGATTTTACAATCGTGAAGTGCAAACTTTTTGTACTTGCCATGACCGATCCCTGAGAGAGAGATTTATGTCAGTGACGGCGGTCAATCTGTTTTTCCTACTGACGAATTGATTTAGACTGCAAAAGTGGGTTAAGATTAGAAAATTAAGGTTCCACCAAAAAATTTTGGGCATCCAATGCAAAGCCTAAGCAACTTTTTAGATTCTTTTGGTTGTCTGGATTTTTAATGAGAATAGAACTTGATACGATAAGGTATGAAACCAAGTAAATTATTATATTATATCAACTATTTGGTTATTATAATAATAAAGTCGGATATATTTACATCATATTATATATATTTTTGGGTATAAACGACATATTAGTATAAATGAAAAGAACATACAGATGGAGATGATAAAAATCTTTCACGAAACTCTTACCTACTTTAATTTTATTTTATTTTCCTCTCTTTTTTAATTAATTTCTTTTTATTTCTTTCATCCCCTTCCACTAATAAATAGTACTAATATACCTAAAATACTCAAATACCTAAAAGATGTGATAAATATATATTTACATAATTAAATTATATTATAAAAATTAAATTAAATTTGAATATATAAATAAAAATAAGATTAAAATAACTAAATTGTTATTTTTTATTTTGAATTTCTAATATTTTAATAGAAATATTATTTATATTGAAATATAATTTTAATTTTGTTAATTTAAGAAGTTTGTTATTCTAGAAATAATTTTCCCACTACAGATGTTAGAAATGCTATTCACATTTATCCTACTTTCCTTATGAAATAATTTTATCCAAACTATATCTCTTTATATCCAGTCTTGAGTATGTACCAAACGCAAAATATGATAAATTATCATAAATTTTATCATGACTACCAAACGTTAGTGTTTTTGGGTGGCATCTTATTTTTAACCTTTTTGTTGCCTATCTTTGTGACGTGGAAAAAATCCTATTTAAAAATATTTTCTTAATATTTTACGTGATTTTGTTTAACTTACTTATAATCAGAGGCAGCACACTTGGTGCGTGTGACTGTACATGAATGAAAATTGAGTGGTTTTGTTATTTGTTCATGAAAAAGAAAATAGGTGGTTTTGAGAGGAAGGTTAAAGTAAGATTGGTCTTATTGTTTCATTAAAATTACTTTCCGTTAAAAAGAAAAATTACCTAGTCCAATGCATAAAATTACCATTTTCAATTGTCTTTGGTAAATCTGAGGTTAAAAACCTAATTTAAGAGTTCGATTATATTGTTTTATTAGATATGTTAGAATATCCAATTTAAGGAGTTATTAAGAAATGTTGAGATTAAGGATTTTTTGCTTTGATACTATGTTGAAATTGTTCAATCCGAAAAATTAAGCCAACGCATGGAAGGATGTCACTATGTATAAAGAGTATATAAATCTCATAAACGCACACAAGATCTTTATTTAGATTTATTTTAGAGTTGTCCAAGGTTTTGGAGCTATATTTTTTCCTTTTTGGTCAAAAATTTATTATATCCTATCAACTAGTAAGAAAGATCACTTCTTTAGATATTGACTTGAAAAGTTGAGTTTTGTTTCTCTTTTTGCTCTTTAATAAATGTCCAAGAGTATGTTGTATGGGATAAATATAGTAAAAGTTCTACAATTTGTCATGAAAGTATAATTGAGTCTTGCGACTTTCATACGAGACTTGACTACACTAATATAAACAAATTTTAGGATTTGATTAAATTGCATAGTTTCAAGAATTGATTAGTCTTTTTTAAAATTTTAGGACTTAATTGTACTTTTGTAATAAGTTGCAAGACTTGATTGTACTTTTTAAAATTTTTATGATTCAATTGCAATTTCATAATAAGTTTTAGAAAACTTTCAGTACACTTCCCTATTTATTGTTTAGTTTCTCTTTTCTCCATATCCACTGCATGGTGCATGGTTTTGGCATTTCTTTGTTGTTGTTGTTTTTTTTTAAAGTGTCTAAATTTTTGAGTTGTATAATATACAACACAATTACATGAGACCTATAACCCACGATATTGCTAACGATGTAAATTGTTTTCCTTAATGAGACAAATATTATTAATTAATTATTATGTTTTTATCTATTCAATTCTATCCTCGCATCACAATTCTATGAAATACCACAATTTTCCATATTAATCTATCTTATTTTGCCTTTTTTGACAAAAAAAAAAAAACAAGAAGAAGAAGAAGAAGAAGGAATTGGACATAGAAGTGGAAGGGGAACTTGACTCCTTCATTGATCATGAAGATTGTAAAGATCTCCTCTCTCTATAATCATTTTAAAGAAAGGGCATATTTTCTCAATTGGTCATTCTTCAATGACATGCTACATAAATGATAGTGATCTGAATCTTAGGAAATTAAACTTTTTTGAGAAAAAACAATGTGCTCGATATTGTATTATAATCAAACATCAATTCTTTATGTTCAGTTTGACCTTTCGTCTCATATATAATTTTCATCTATCTTATTCCTTCTTTATCAAATACATGCGTTGTTTCTCATGCGAGATGGGGAATCAAATTGATACTTGTTGCTTATCCATATGTTAAATGGCGGAAACTTTGGAGTCGAATATTGTAGCATGTCGCCAAAACATTGGGTATAAATTCGAATTTTGACATTATTTGTAATCCCAATAGTGTTTTTGTATTATATAGCATCATACAATGATCATTGCTTAAAAAGCTTTCACAATAAAGTCACGTGTCGGGTCCTTTAATAATAGCAAGTTAAGTGAAAATTGAAATGTCACGTCTACGTTTGGAATAATCAAGATAAAAATAGTCGCGCATCCACATGAAACCCTGTTTGGTAATTTTGCAGCTGTCATTTTCCATGGAATCTTGGGTAATTGGGAAAGTACCACATTTTCTTTTCTTTTTATCTTAAAAGATTGAAAATATTTGAGGCCTTATATTTTTGGTTTTCAATATGAAAAACATCTCACGTCTAAGGCCCTATTTGGTAACCGGCCAAATAGTAAAAATTTATATTCTTTTGTTTTCAAAAGTAGTTTTGGAACAGAATCGTGTTTGGTAAAATTTTTATTTCCGGGAACAATTTTTTTTTTTTTTGTTATTGGAAGTAGATTTGAAATAGAATCAAGAATAAATAAAAAAAAAGTCGATTCTTGTTTCCAAGAACAATTTTAGAATCAAGTCCATATTTTCTCTTTTTATTTTCTTGTTTCTTGTTCTTCTTCCATTTTCTTCTTCTTCATCTCTGCCACCGTTATGGTTGCCATTCGCTACCTAGCGCTGTCGGTTGCCGGAGCCGGTCCGGCGAGCTTGCTGGGCCAAGGCGAGGTCTGGTGAGCTCGCCAGAAGCAAACCCACCAGCGAGGCTCGCCTAGCCACCGGTGAGGCTCGACCTTGCTAGATCCTCGCTAATGGCTAGGAGGGCCTCGCCCAGCCCCGGGGAGACTTGCTCAACCAAGGCCTAGCCCTGCCGAGGCTCAACTAAGCCATGGCTGGGCAAGCGACCTCGCCAAATCTAGGTGAGGCTGCTCACATAGCCATGGCTCAGTCGACGAAGGTGGGCGACGCTCTGGTGAGGTCATTGGCCCTTGTCTGGCTAGTCGCCAATCATCCCAAGGCTGACAACTGGCCACTTGAAGAAGAAGAAGGAAAAGAAGAAGAAGAAGAAAAAAGTAATAAACTAAAAATAAAAAAAATGATTTACAATAGAAATTTTGAGTATAGTATAAAACACAATTCTATTTTGGGAATTAAAATTTTGGATAGCTATCAAATGGCTTAATTTATAAATTATTCCCAGAAATAGAATAAAAAAGAATCATTTCTGATAAGAAATTATTCATGAGAACAGAAACGTTATCAAATGCGTCCTAAGTGTTTCATCTTTTTAGTTCATGCCAATTTCTTCTTCTTTAAAGGGGGAATGACACCACATTTTTTGCACGTAATATAAGTGGTATTCTCGTAATTCCTCCATTTAATGGAACAATGAAGCAATTTATGAGGTTTAATGCGCATATCTGGTCATAAATTTTGTTGACGAAGCTTTCAATCCCATATTAACAAGGTGACTATGGTTCTAGGTAGAATAAGGAATCGGAGAAACGGACCAGTGGGTGATTCCAAGTTTCGTGGTATGCAAAGTAAGTTTTGATTCTAGGTTTTGTCATATGTATGGTAAGTTTCAGATTCCAAAAATTAAAAAATCGGTTCTAATGAGTAAGTTCCAAATTTTACACTTGAAATTGGGAAACTAGAGCTAGTCTTTACGTTTTTCTTATTATACATCTTCGATTGATTCTATGGTGTTTCATAACATTCAACGATGAGTGTGTAATCTAGGACTATTAGTCTAAGTTTCCATTTCCGATTATATTCATGACCTAAACTTTTACTTTGTTAATATTCCATATATATAGAAATGAGTTATGGTAAGTAGATTGTAACAAATGGTGGTCATTAGGGACATGATTTAGTAAAATCGTTCACTTAAGAATATAGGTAGAATTTGGGTAGACCCTGAAATATATGACATGATAGGTTATAGGTTCTTAGATTTGTATGGTAGGTTCCATATTCCAAAAATTAAAAAATTGATTTCAATGTATGAGTTTCAAGTTTCAAGTAGAATTTAAGTGAATGCAAGAAGCACTTACTCCTACTTATTAAGTTACTAATTTAGAAATTTTCATATTTTTCAATGCACTAATTGTTCACCTAAATTGGGCAATCAATGTCTTAATAGTTGATATTTATTTATAGTAAGATTTGATTTCCAATAAACATTTATCATCATATACATATAATAATGATTTCATACCTTTCATTTTTCCGGTATCGTTTAGGTATTAGATTCTTTTAGCTCGATTGGTGTCCGTGGATGCAAGCAATCGCGATATTCACGTGCATGAGATGAAGTTCTTTCTAAAGTGTTAATCACTGATTTTCTTATTAGGTCATATTAACAAGTTGCTCTACTAAATAGTTGATGCATGAAAACTGCAAAAGTTGCTCTACCATTCTGGCGATAAATTGATTACCGGAAGATAAATAGATTTTTCTATTTCTATTTTTAGATGAGTTTCTAAACAAAATTACCCGTTTGATAACGATACAAAATTTCTACTCTTAAAATAGAAATTCATTTGATAATAATACAAAATTTCTCCATTTTCGGATAGCGGTGACTGGTGGTGGTCAGTGGCAACCAATAGCCGGCGACAAGCGGTGGTGGCAATGATGGCCGGCGACCGGTGGCATCCAGCGGTGACCGACGGCAGCCGATGACCGATGACGACTGATGGCGGCTAGTGATCGGCGGCATCCGGCGATGGCTAGCGATCGACGGTGGTTGGCCACCGATAGCATCCATCGGCGACCGACGGCAACCAACGGTGGCGGGTGACCGGTGGCAACCAGCAACCATTGATGGCGGCCGACGGCCAACATTCGTTAGATGGCGGCGATCGGTGAATGGTGGTTGACGGCAACGGATGGACAACCGATTCATAGCAAGAATGACCGATGATAAGAATTTTTGTTTCTTATTTCTGTTCCGAAAATAGAAAAGTAAAAAAATTTACCTTTGATTTCTATTCTAAACCGAACAAAAATCTATTAGAAAAATGAAATAATTTTATTAAACGATTTTATTATAGAAACAAGTTTAAAATAAAAAAATTATTTCGAAAAAGAAATTTTGGTTTGTCATGCACCCTTTAGCAAAGTGTCCTCAAAACATATGCCAAACAAAATCATTTTTTTTAATTACCCGTCGGAATTGTGGTGCACCTATTCACATATGATACACGATTAGTTACATAAAATAAGCTAACATTATAAATTTTCAAGGCCCCTCGATTTTGGTTGAATCCCTATTGAATTTGCTTATGGCGAACATCAGGCGGGTATTTTCCTTCAATTTCGTTCGTCGCTGATTTCTGTGAAAAAAGATTAATAAACGGATTAAAAATGGCTCCCTTCTTTTACATATTAATAATAATAATAACAACAGATAAAGTAATTTTCTCTTTTTCCGCGTGGAATAATTGAAGAGCCGTAATTGGGGACAGAGAAAAGAAATATTGAGATTTTAGCCACCAAATTAAAATTTTACCCAATAAGTAAAAATCACATCGACATTTTATTTATAGCCGTATCATTATTACTGACACATTCCTATTTAGGAAAAAAAGAACAAAACATAAACAAAACAAAAAAAATAAAATAAAATTTCTCTGCGTAAATAAATAAAGAAATAAAAATAAAAGGGAGAAAAACAAAAAAAAAAAACCACTTTCAGTTCACATTCTGCGTTTCTGCACTTTACACACCAGTTTTCGATCAAAAAATCCCCGTCGCCCTCGACCGATTCGTGTCGATCGGTTTCTTCCGGTTCTGCGAATCCCAATCTCCGCCGCCCAACCCGCCGCCGCGCCGATCGCCGCCGCCGCCCTCTCCGGCGAGCGCCTTTGAGGGAACGGTCCTTTCTCGCGGAGGAGGCTGTCCGTTTTGCGAGGGATCTTTTCGCCCCTTTCCTTCCTTCTTTTGGCGCTTGCGGTCTCTTTCGCTTCGCCGCCGAAAACGGAGCATCCTCGGCACTCCCATGGGCGATCTTCTAGCCTGGTCTCCTGAAGCCAACGGCGCCGCCCCCCTGGAAGACCGCTCCTCCTCCTCGTCGGGGCAGGCGGCGATTAGCGCCGAGCTCCTGCGGAAGGCCGAGGAGGTGACCGGGGGCATCATCGCCCAGATTCAGCCGAATTCCGTGTCGGAGGAGAGGCGAGCAGACGTGATTCATTACGTGCAGAGGCTCATCAGGAATATCCTCGGATTTGAGGTATGGCTAGGGCGGCGCTCGTGCTCATTAGAAACGCGGCCTTGCGGTGGATGTTTGTGTGTGTGCGGTTTCGTTCTGGTTCTTGCATTGGCTCCGTTCGGCAAGTCGAATGCTGTTGTGTAGGATGATCGCTCGCGATGATTCTGCTTTCTTAGAGTTCTGCATTTAAAGTTCGCTAGATGAAATCGGAAAGATGAATTGCGTGCTGAATGTTGCTTATTGAGCTCGTCAAAGTTAAGATCGCTCATTTTGGTGTGAAGAACTCTGATTTCTCTTGTCCGAAGAATTTTTCATTTAAGCTCCTGCAGTAGCTACGATAGTGAGGTGTGATGGATGTTCGGATTGGCCAGAATCTCTCATCTTAGAGTATATTGATTGCCTGCTGTGTTCAATAGAGTAAAGTTAATCGTTTCTTTTGGCGGTTATGTGAAATTGGTTTTGTAAATAAGGAATTATACGATGCATACTGAACTTGCAATTTTTAGGACTAAATCGGCACAAAACTTGATGCATATTATCATTCTGCCTGTGTTGGAACTTGGAAGCTGTAATTTCCCTGAATGCACCTTGTGCTTTCCCTTGACCACCCTAGGAATAAGAACACTTAGTTCTCCATTTTCTGCTTCAGTTTAGTGTTTTCTAACTTTTGAGCCCCGCCCTTTCTTTTTGAATATTTAAAACCAGACAGAACTGGTAGATAAAATCTTTATTATCCTCCGACGCACTTTCTATTTGCTGCTTGGAATTTCTCACAATTAGCTGAATCCTAAACTTTTCACTCACATCATTTGGAGGACATTCATTTTGCTTTTTATTCCTTCAACTCTATGTAGGTCATCGTTTTGCCCTTCTTACTTGATATCGTTGTATCTCTACATTGAGTTTGTTATTGCATTACATTGCATTTTCGTAGTTTGATTTCCTTTTAATTGGGGAAGGTAGGTTAAAGCTTGGTGTTGCCAAAGAACATGTGTATTTTTGCACCTTTTGGTTTTCTTGCAAGTTTTGTCTGCTTTTAATGAACTGATTAGTATTGTTCATCAATCATTCTTTGACCTGCTTAAGTTGTTGGGGACCAGGGTGACACTACAACTGTCTTTTTTAAAGTATTAATCTACATGATAATTGGGAAATATTGAGTGGTTGTTGTGATTGATGTCAAACAGAAATTGTGGTTGGTGGCTTGTGTTCTGCTTCAATGATTCATTATACCGGTTCACTCTCATATGTAAAGTGGAAAAACCAAGTCGTATAAATGTGAATACTCATATGTAATTGACCTTATTAAATAGGGTGTTTGAGTTTTCTCATAGCAGTTACAACTATGAAAATGGGTTCTTAAGTTTTACAAAAACTTTTTGGGGTATGCCTAACAATTGCGGCAGCTCTGGTGGACCCAGCTTATAGGAAGCTGCCGCACTAGCTGTGAAATATGAATTGTCAGAGATATGCTACAACACATTACAACTTGATTGCAGTCCAACTCAATTACAGCACAGCTAAGCTATACCAAAAGGACTCCAACGTTATTATCCCAAGTTTGTGGCTTTAGTCTTGTAAAGGTTTTACTTAGGATATTGCTGCTGTCGTTACTCACTGCAGGACATCTAGGTAGAAGGGGAAACCATAGGTTGATCAAGGAGTATAAATGTATGTTGATTCATTTAGGATAGAGTACCGTTATTGATATGCTGTGTGTGTGATTGGCTGAAATTCCATGCAATGCAAAAATATGCACAAAAGACCATTTCTTGCATTTCAACAAACTAGAATTTTGAAATCGAACATGCCTCGCTATACTGAAAGTGAAAAATGTGTAACCTCTAAAAACACTCGTAAGAGGATTCAACTTTTAGAAATGCCCCTCAGTATTTTCTTATCCGAATGAGCCTTGAGAAGAGGAACCATATTGGTTGTTCTCATCATGTTGCATTGTGTTTGAAATCACCAAATTCACTCTTGAGGGTGCAAAATTCGTAGTCCAATCTTTCTGGTCCAACTACAATGTAACAATGAGTGAATCATGCTCTCTCTTTCATTCTTTCACCAAAAAATCTACTCATCAGTCCTGTCTTTTGAAGATTATTCAAAATGAGGGTATGTCCCCAGGGTGCTTCCGAAGAGAAAAGAGACACCTTCAAAGGTAGGCTGACTTTTCAAGTAGATTTTCGTGGGAAGAATGTGAAAAAACTGAGTTAAATTTACATCCGAGTAGAGATGACATTAGAATAGTAGGATTTGACAAAAGAAATTTGAGAATTACAACAGTTGCTCCATAGCCTATTGTCCTCTCCCAGATCTTTTGTTGCTTGGGCCCTCCTTGAAATATTAACTCTTACACCACTTCTCCATTGTTAACCTTCAAATGATCAGCCACATTATCTCCCTGGTTCCTTGCTTATGCAATAACATCTGAAAATGATCTTTCTAGGCTGTGTAGCGGCAGTCACCATACCATCTTTAATTGCACAAGAACAAAATTATACCATTTCCCCTTAATAGAATTTCTGTAGCTGAAGTGATCCCATCCTTGCCTTATGTCCTTCCAAATCCTGAACCCATTTACTCCTTGACCAACACAATTATTTTCCTTCTATCTTCCAATTGAAAATTTTCAAACAGTACCCCTCTATTTGAACAATTGTTCTCCTTGTTAAACCTCCAATGCTATTTTCCAAGCAAAGATTTATTGAAAGAGACCAGTGATTTCACCCCAAACCTTTTTAAGAAACTAGTCGTATTACAGTTATCCAAGTAATTAGATGAATTCTCAGCTTATCATTCCAGTCTCCATAAAACAATTTTTTCTTTATGCTTTCATGTTCTTCCCTCACCAAGACAAGAGTCGGAAACAAAGAGAGTAAAATTCTAGAATAGAAAGCGGGCACTTCAATACTGTAAGTCTAGCTCCCTTGGATAAATAAATCATCTTTTTCACACTTAAAACTCTTTTCAAATCTCTGTATCATGGGGTTCCAAACAGTCTTTGCTTTGTATTGGATCCCAACGGCAATCCTAGATACAATGTAGGTAATTGTTACTTATACTGTTTAACAGTTGCTCTTATTGCTGCTCAATGAGCTGAAGTTACAGTGAGTATATATTGACACATGGGAACAAGAATTGGAGGGTGTCATTTCACCTCTCTTCATTTTACTTTATTCTTTCTTAAGAAAGAAAGTGTCCTACATATTGATGTGACCTCTCTCTCTCTCTCTCTCTCTCTCTCTCTATAAGACACTCACACGCGCACGCATATGCACACGAATGGCTAATTGTATATGTAGTTAATGTTACACTATTTAAGTCTTGCTCATTGTAAATGCTAGTTGTGGTGCTCTTTTAGCATGTGTAATCTATCACACAGTGACATTTCGGCATTATTCTTATACTATTCTCTTGCATAATATGATTTTTGAAACCAAAAATTAGTCCTTTGATTTTCTCCTTGCTTAGCTTTTATTAGAAGGTTATCCTACAGAGCAATGTATTATGCTGTTTTTTGAGGCGATCACTATTTAAGTCTTGCTCATTGTAAATGCTAGTTGTGGTGCTCTTTTAGCATGTGGAATCACACAGTGACATTTCGGCATTATTCTTATACTACTCTCTTGCATAATATGATTTTTGAAACCAAAAATTAGTCCTTTGATTTTCTCTTTGCATAGCTTTTTATTAGAAGGTTGAGGTATTTGGAATTCAGCCTTTCTTGATCTCACTTTACCATAAATCCACTTTTATCATGTGATTACTGCATTAGTACCTCATTTTATCCTACAGAGCAATGTATTATGCTGCTTTTTGAGGCGATCACCTTAATGCTTGATCTTGTAGAGTACTGTTTTTGGTACTAGTTGATGCCATGCATGCATGCTAACGTTATTTTATGTGCTTTTTGCATTTTGGCACCCCATGATGATATCAATGTGTGTCACCTAGTCAAGTTTCTTTCAAGTATTTTGAAGAAAATGATGTTTTCTGGATTAACAATTAATCTTCTGATTGCAGGTCAAGCTTGTAAAATGCATCAATCATACAGAACATTGTGGTAGATATATTGTTTAATCAGCTAGGAGGGCTCTGTACTTTGTGCTTTCTAGAGCAGGTAGCTTGTTTAATGCAGTCCTTTTACTATTAAGTGATTGTCAATGTCCTCGTTTTTTCAACTAGTGATTGTTCTTTCTTCCTTTTTCTTTGTGGGGTGGGGGCAACAGTGGCTTGATTGGTATTGAAAATTTTGCTTAGTTAGAAGATGTGCCATTTTTTTTTGTTACTGTGGATATTTCTTGATTTTTTGTTGATTTCCTACTTTTGAGGATGACCATTGGAGTCTTATAGTGGTTAGTGAAGTTCATTGTAGTTTTTTTTTTTTTTTTTTTGGTTTTGTAATAGTGTTTTTCATGGTGCTAGGAATTGGATTGCATATTTTTGTGGGCTTTATTTTCACTTCTATCATTTTGTCTCAGTTTATTTCTCTTTCAATTTATGACTTCCAGTTTTCCATATTTATAAAATCTGACTTTATCAAGAAAAAATAATATGTAGCAGTATGGCGTTTGGTTCAAAGTTTGGGAAAAGGCTTTTCCAAAATGCAAAGCTCTTTAGCTCAAAGAGCTTTGAGGGAATGCAAGACTGTTTGGTAAATATAACTTGCTTTGGGGAAATGCAAGACTGTTTGGTAAACATATACTTGAAAAGCTCTTTGGTGTGACCAAATTAAATATTTTACTTTTAATATTTTAAAAATTGCAAAAAGAAATAATGACTATATAATATTTTACATTTTCATATTGACAAAGTAATGTAAAAGATACATATTAATAAATTTATTTAAAAATTATACTAAAATAATTTGATTATAGATTAAATGCAAAACTCAACTTTTGGCCTGGGGTTCTTTTAGGTTTGTTTTCAACTTTGAATATTTTTTTTAATTATTATAGTATTAATCATTTTCGTTAATTAATAATCATTTTAGTGTATTGATAAAAAGTTGGGTTATTAATTGTTAAAAGATACAAATGAAATAGAAAAAAAAAATGAACTTATTCGGTGGACGATGAAGCGACCAATTGTGGATGCTAATTTTTTTGAATAAGCACTGCATATAAAAATAGAGGTCGTCATTATGAAAAATAAAACAAAGTTCCTCTCATACAAATTTAACTAGAAAGAGTCATTTCATGATAGTACACATGGTCATATATGTCCGGAAAAAAGAAATACGTTATACTTAAAATTACAAAGCTCAATGATTTTGTAAACTTATGGCTATTTCATCACGTAAATGTGCCATGTCTAAAGATGCATACGGATTTGAAGCACCCACCCCTTCATTTTCATCCTCATGGTCAACTGAATATTCATAATTGAGATCCAATTCTGCTTGTTCAAAATCCGTATCAGTCCACGTTATTTCTCCGTATATAATTGTGCAAAGTCATTACCGCTACCACAATTTGCACTTGCTTTTCATATGGATAACTTGGCATATGAGTTAAAATCCCCCACTTTTGTTTTACTACACCAAAGGCTCGCTCAATTGCCGAGCGTAACGAGGAATGAGCACGGTTGAACACTTCTCGATATCCCGTAGGTGAAGGACCTCCTTGAAACTCTGGCAAATGATATCTAACTTCTTTATATGACTCCAAATAACCAGTCGGATTTGGATATCCAGCATCTACTAAGTAATATTTACCTATATAAATATATTGTAAATTTAATCAACATATACCAATTAGATTTATGGATATATCTAAACCATTGAATAACATACCTGGAGGAGGATGGGGAAAATGTGCATCACGTTTTCCAATAGCTTCATAAAAGATACGGGTATCATGAGCTTGTCCCTCCCAACCGGCCCAAACATAGACAAATTTCATATTAAAATTACATATGGCTAACACGTTTTGAGTTGTTATTCCTTTTCGACCAATAAAACGAATTTGATCAAACACAAGTACAACTGATGGAATATGTGTACCGTCAATAGCTCCAATACAATCCTTAAAATATGGATAAAATCGTCGATCTTTCTTGATATTCTCTGGAACTTTTATATATTGTGGATCAGTTGGTTGGATCAAATCTTTTCCCATATCACATACTTTATCTAAAACTAAGCTGAAGTGCCTACTGATGGTTTCTCCGGAGTGTTGAAAACGCTCTTGTTCTAATCTATTACCTATACCATGTCCTAGAACATGAAGAAACATACCAACCATTTCTCTAACATCGGTATTCCTAGATCCTCGAAGGCCATAACGTGTTACTAAATCATGCGTTAAATTGTTAAATACAATCTTATGCATTCTAAACATATTGTAGCACATTATCGGATTAGTATCTTCGCTAATCAACTCTTTTAACCATACATAACCCGTATATGTTGAGGTCATGCAAGGTTGTTTGCAAAATTTGGTCGCTTGATAAAGAATTGCGGCTTCAGTGACCGAGATAAGATCACGTAATTCATTTTCTTCTTGCTCATGATTTTCCTTTGTATGTGAATCATCCATAACTACTTCAAGTAACAAAATATAAAGAAAAATAATGTATTAACCATCACATATATGCAAACTATCACATTAAGAGAACACCAAATGAAAACCATTCTAACATCAAACATTAATTGAAATTAAGTTCACAATAACTGCAAATAAAGATCCATAGATAGAAACAAAGTGTAATGACTAAACTTCAAATATTAAAACAATAAGATGCTAACATCCTATCCACGAAGACTTGATTCTTTTCTCGACTCATATTTGAGATACTTTACTTTCTTTGAATTATCCTTTAAGCTCATGAAAACTTGCCTATTATCTATCTTTTCCTTTAAATGAGAAATTGCAAAAAAGTACAAGTCTTCGTCTTCCACAATCTCAGGAATGGAATCCAATATCTCTATGAGATCCTCATAAGGACCAACTAAACTTATTGCTTTGGATGCAACACTAGCAGTGCTCTTACTCTCAACAACTGTAAGTAGCTTGTTAATCTGTGTTCCGAGCTCCTCTCTTGTCTTCAATTTCTTATCTTTTTTTCCTCGAGCTTGCATCTTTGAAGTCTGTGCGGCTCTCTTATGAGTTTGAGTTCCAATTGGTTCAACAACAGTTTCATCCACATGATCCTCAAAGTTTTCATCAGTAGACCCTACAATATCATCGATACCAGGTTGTGTGGTCTCCATATCATTATCAACACATAAACCTTGTGCAGGATTCCATGTGATTCCTCCAGTAGCAACTGTATCTCTGAACATCATATCTAACTTTACTTCAAGATCAGGATGTATGCCTTTCATCCTAAAAGCCTTAAACTTTGGATTAGCCTGTTGTCATGAAGAATTTGCATAAGTTATATTATTAAAGGTGAGCTTAACATAAAAGTAAAAAAAGAAGTGAGGAAAACCTGAATTTTACTCTCCCACCATTCGTCACTCGCATTAATGGTTTTCTTCATTGAATCCCATCCTAATCCAGTTTCATTGTAAAGCAATGACCTCCATCTTTTCTAATCTAGGTTATCCCACTTACTCTTCATTTTATGTTTATCATACTTTTTGCCCGTTAACTCCTCAAACTTACTAATTATGACTGTTCATCCATCTCTTTTGTTGTTTGCAGGACGATTGCCTTTTTCAATTTGTTCGATGCATAACTTACAAAAGATTTCTACATCTTCCGAGCTCCAAAATGCCTTTTCCTTTGATAAACTCATCTACTAGTAAAGAACAAATTTAAGAGACACAAACAAACAATATCAACCACTCAAGCCCTCTCTTATTAAAAAACTAGAAGATATTCACTTAAAGAAAAGAAAACTAACATTGAGAAAAAATAAGGACACACAAAAACATTATACTTAAAAACAAAGTAGGATGTCAATGTGGAGGAACTATATATCTCGCATGAGCTGAATCCACCTCAATTGATCTTCCCCGATACACATACGTGGAGTTTGTTGCTTAATATATCTTACGCACTTAACTATCTCAAGCAGAACACTTGCCATATAAGATAATCATAAGAAACTATATCTAATGTCCAAATATGTTTTTCATTTGCTTATTCATTTGCTTTAATTACAACAACAAATTAAACCATCAAGGAGTCATGTTGAGCATTTCGTTATTGTTTCTAAGACGTGGGTGTCGAATAGGTAGGTGTTTTTTTATGACCATATATCATGTTGCAAACCAAAACAAAGAATATTGTTGCTCTCACCCTATTCTGTTTCCCCAAAGTAGATAACACACTTTAACTTCTTGGACCGTAGGGAATATGACACATTACCTTTCATGGGTGCTTTAACTTTGGATTATATCGAATTGTGCAAATTCCTTTCACTTGAAACGTGCTTGATATATTTTAATAAAGTACCAATTAAACTGGCATGTCAAGACTGCAACCTTGAAATTCCTATGCCCTCCCCAAACAAATAAAAGAACTACCTAGGAAATAGTTCACTTAGAGACATTACTTTACCTAGACAAGAGTATGTAGAGACTTTCACATAATTACTGAATAGATACTATAATTTACTTGCCCAAAGCTGTTCTTATAGTGCATTCATATGGCAGACCTGTTACAGCAACATGTTTAAGAGGCATGATCATGCTGAAAGTATTGATGATATCACATATTTTGCCTTAAAAAGGAGAATTTGACAGCTCCAATTACCATTATTTCAGTGGTAAAACTAACTTTGCTTTGGAATTGCCATAAACATCTTAATTCATAGTAGGACCCTGTTACAATTTCTTCGGTCAAAAGTCCGCAACTTCTTCAAAAAGTAATTCACAGAATCAGCTCAATCAATCACAACCGCACAAGTAAAATTGCAGTACCAAAATTTTTCCCTCTCATCACGCCAAATCTGATAAAGCTGATCAGCAATCATATGGCCCCATATCAAGCCATGCCGCACAAACACCCAATGCTACCGATACTCCGCATAATCAAAGGAGTCCATTTAGTTTCTTGGGATGTTTAGAGAGATTTGCATAGCTTTCAATGCTTCTTGACGCTGGAGATGATGTGCTTTCTTTATCATTCAGGTCATTAACCTAGCCTTATACGGCACATAAGACGGTAATCGGAGGTGTACATGACACTTTCACGTTAGTGTGGTGTTAACTTCTTCCTCATCCAATTATGTCGTCTTGGTTTTTCTGCAGCATGCAAATCTTCAGGCGAAGATCTAAGTGTTGGTGTGATATCTCCATATGGAGCTCAGGTTGCCACAATACAACAGAAAATTGGAAAAATTTATGAAAATATCAAACGCTTTACAGTGAAAGTGAGGTCAGTGGATGGGTTCCAGGGGGCTGAAGAAGACACCATAATAGTATCCACCGTGAGATCAAACCCTCGCGGATCCATCGGGTTCGTTTCCGATGCTAAGAGAAGCAATGTCACTCTCACTAGGGCAAGGTAGTCTCTGCTATTCCTGCTGTATCCGGGCAATTTGGATTTTGCCATAATTATATACTACTTAACTCGCCACTTGGAAAACAGTTTCCCACTCAAAAAATTTCTAAAAAGACCTACACAACTAATCCAATCCCAAAACACACCCACCAGCACATAAACCACCAAAACGCATGCGTGCAAAGAGGGGGGAAACAAAAACACTCCTTCCCCAGAACACACAGACAAGAACAAAAACTCTGAACAAGTCAAAAAAGCACAGAGCTTGCACCTGGTCTGCTGTTGCTGCTGCTGCTTCCTTCTTCCTCCCCTTTGCTTCAGCGTCCCCACGGATGCGGCTCTAAATCCTGTCAATCAGGAAAACACGCGATCGAAGTCAAGACCCGGGTCTCTCTCTCTCCCACATCGGGCGAAAACAAGAAAACATTAAATACCCAAATGAAGCGGGAGGGGCAAGAACGACAACACTAGAAAAACAGAATCATACCCACGAATCGAAATTGAACATACACCCGGACAGACGAACAAGAACAGGGGGAGAAAAGAGAGAGGGATCGCCATTGCGGAGTGGCAACCGAAGAGAGAGAGAGAGTGTGTGTGTAGAGAAACCGAAATGAGATTGCAAAGGAAAAATCCAGTAGATCTAGAAAACCAGAGAGAGAGAGAACTGATTTGGGGACCCGAGAAACCCTAGGGATCAAATCCAGAGCGAGGGATGAAATGGAATGATCTCTTGCTCTTCACGGAGGCAACAATGCAGAGAGAGACGATAGGAGAAATCAACTCAGCAGAATCGCATTCCACAGGGGAAGGCTTCTTCTCAAGGAGGTCCACTCACCTGGGGATCGAACCGAGAGGGCGTCGGCCTTGTGATCAGCAAACCCGTGCGGCGCCTCGGGGGAGAGAGAGAGACGAGGACGACTGGTTGCGAGAGTGGAGGCGATGCTGCGAGAATCGGCGAGAGCAGACGTGCGAAGAAAAAAAGAGCGGACGTGTGAAGAAGTGAAGAAGAAAAGAGCGAGCGTGCGAAGAAGAAGCGGTCGAGAAAGGTAGGGTTGAGAAAAGGTGGGGTTATGTTTTATATGGGATAAAATAAGACTTTTAATAAAATTTTGAGGGCAAAATGGGCAATAAGCAAAATTTCATTAACCCTCCCACCAGCATCCCGAAAATGCTGAAATGCCCAAAGCAGGTACCCACCAGCTTTGGGCTTTCAGCATTTTACAAGCAAGCATTTTGGCAAGGAGCCTTCAAATGCTGAACCAAACAGGGTTAATTTTTTCCCAAGGGGCTTTGGGGGCTCAAAGCCCCTTGGGAAAGCTGAACCAAACGGGGCCTATATGTGTCAACGTCTATGCATTGCTAGAAAACTCTGTTTCTTTCTGTTTGCATCTATTTGCACATAAACATGACTACACACGAACATTGTTTAGCATGCATAGGCACATGCGAACACACACGTATGCACTTATCGCATGTATGCAGTGGCATGCACAGATTTCTGCGTCTTCAACTGGATGGTTTCGCTGACCAATAGCAGTACTGATATAGGTGTGACCAGTATATTGAGGTTATAAGACTACTAACGTTTCCTATGTTTTTTTTTTTTTTTTGGTGATCCAGAGAATCTCCGTACGCTGTCTTCGCTTGGAGTAAAGCCTGGAGGGAGTAGAGTCACCACCACCCTTGCTCCTCGGATAAGTCATGGGTTCCTTTCCAACAAAGCAGACGACATAGAGATTTGAACTCTGGATCTCTTGCGAAAGGAACCAGTGCCCAACCACTATGCCACCACCACGGGTGGTAACGTTTATGTTGGTGCTATCATATTTTGATAAATGTTAGGCTTAGTTCGTTTCACGGAAAATGTTTTCTGGATTTTTTGGCGTTCGTTTCACGGAAAATGAATTCTTGAGGGAAAATGTTTTCCATGAAAGAAAAGTGAAAAACATTTTCCTCACTTGATCTCTTTTTGATCTCTCTTATCTCACACCTCTACAAATCATCACTTCCTCCTCCCATTTCTTCTTCTTCTTTTCTTTTTTTAGTCGAATTATTTTTAAATTGTATTTTTCTTTTTTAATTCGAATATTTTTGATTTTCTTTTCTTATTTTCTTTTTCTTTTCTTTGTTTCCCATCTTCTTTTTTATTGGTTAGTCGTCGGCCGTCACCAAGTGAACCTCAAGTTTGTCGATCTCAAGTTCGTGCTCGTCAATCTGGCGAGCCTCGAGATTGACGCTTGCGCTCACCAATCTAGTGAGTGGAAAATATTTTCCTTACCGAACACCGGAAAATATTTTCCGAAACATTTTCAAGTTTTAGCCGAACACCAGAAAATATTGTCATTTTCTTGAAAAATGACTTCTGGGAAAATATTTTCTGGAAATGGCTCATTTTCCGCGAAATGAACGGACCCTTAGTGTGATTTACTGCAGTATCTCCTGTTTGTATGCTGTGCCCTGGAGGAACTTGTGTTGTTAGCGATCTTCTTTCTATTGTTCTCTTTCATCTTGAACACAATGGAGGAATCAACATTCAACATACGTGCTGCTTCATATTCTACAGGTAGATCATCTCATTGGCAAGGATCACCTCTTTAAACGCAGCATTATACTGGTTAAGGCTTGGTGTGTATATTGGTGCTCATCATGGTTTGATTTACCATATGCCTTGGAGACATTGGTTTTGTATATCTTCCATCTGTTCCATTCATCTCTAGATGGTCCCCTTGCGGTAAGGTCAACGATGTGGATTGTTCGCAGAATGTTGTATAGATTTTGATGTTATTTCTATACTTATTTGTGGTGATGTTAGGTTTTATACAAATTTTTGGATTACTATAGCAAGTTCGACTGGGATAAGTATGGCGTCAGTCTAAATGGTCTTGTCTAGGGGTGTGCAAAAAAATCAGGACTTGCCCGAACCGCCCGGAACCGGATTGGAACTCGCTCGGAACCGGTGGTTCTTGAGGAAATCGGTCCGGTTCTCGGTTCCATAAGCGGATCTGTCCACGCGCCCACCCGGACCAATTATATTATAATAATATATTAATTTTTAATATTAAAAAAACTGAAATTACTAATGGACAAACCCAAATTAAATAATTAACCTAATCAAATAATTAAAAAAATAATTAAAGTGGGTAATCTAATATCATGCTTGTTAAACCGGATAGAGAGGTCTTGATCCTAAAGCTAAAAAGTCTGAAGCGCACATCTTGACAAAACGCGTAGCAATTAGTGGGCAAAAAGCAAGCATGCAAAGAAGCGGGAGAAGGAGGAGAATAGGTTAGGCGAAGAATTAGCAAATTTCGGTTGAAAACCAAAGCTATTTCGCGTCAAGAGCGGAGCTTTCAAGAAACCCAGGAACCCATCAAATAGGTAAATGGGTAGGTTGGGTCGCGTTTGGTTCGGGTCGAAAATGGGTCGATCTATATTTTGGCTCATTTATCCCGTTTTGACCTATATTCATGTAGTATAAATCAAGTGACCCATACCCAACCCAACTCGTATTGCTAAAACCTATTAATATTCTAGGAAAACGCACCTCTATTATATGCTAATTGGATTAAATCTTAAAATTAAATTAAAAATAGTAAATATAATAAAAAAAGTTAAAAAACTATAAATTGAAATATTTATAAAGAATTAGACCATGCACATGCTTCTCTTTTTGAAGTGAACATACCATTAAATAACTGTAACATGAAATTTTTTAAACTAAACCTAAAAAAGGTCATTTTATGATTTTTTATAAAAAAAAAAAAAAAAAAGTATTGTTAGAACATTTTTATGCAATACAATTTTTTTTAACAATTTTTATGCAATGCAAATTTAATGGAAATTTTTATAATTCTTTTAAAATATTTTTTAAAAAATCGAATTTTTAATTTTTTTAAAATATAATTGTTAATTATTTTTAATTTTTAATAATAATAATTATTATTATTATATTTTTTTCCTTCTTCTTCGGCTTGCTGCCAGCCATCGTGGCTGGCTACTGGCCACAAGCGAGATTGAGCTTGTCGGCATTGGGTTGGGCTCGATCTTGTTAGCGTTGGGTGGGGCTTGATCTCGCCGATACAGCGAGGCCAAGGCCGCCCTACCTAACGCCGGGGAGCTCGAGTCTTGCTAGTCGTCGGCAAGGCTCGAGCCTCACAGGATCTGGCGAGGCCAAGGCTCCATCGGTGTCAAGCGAGGCTCGATCTCGCCGATCTGGCGAGGCCGAGGCCCTGCTCGATGTCGGCGAGATCGAGTCTCGCCAGATTCGGCAAGGCCAAGGCTCCGCCGGCGTTGGACGAGGCTCGATCTCATCGATCTAGCGAGGCTGACGCCTTGCTTAACATCGGCGAGCTCGAGTCTCGCCAGATCCAATGAGGTCTAGGCTTTGCCGGCGTTGAGTGGGGCTTTGGCCTCACTAGATTGGTGAGGTCGAGGCCTCGCCTGACGCTGGCGAGCTTGAGTCTCACTAGATCCGGTGAGGCTCGAGCCTTGCTAGTCGTCGACAACCTCGAGCTCGCGTGCCGGCAACCTCAAGCCTCGTCGGGCTTGTTGGTTGGCCACCAGCTAAGGAAGGAAGAAACAAAATAAAAGAAAATCAAAATATGCAAAATAATTATAATTTCGATTTTTTTTTTAAAAAAAAAAAAAACATTTTTATAAAGTTAAAGAGGGAAGGCCATGGGTTCAAAGTGAGTTTCCTAATAACCCATTTAGGCCCCCCCTTTTTTTTTTCTTTACTTTTTCAAATCCATTTTTAACCCATATTTAACTTTCATTTGACCTAACCAATTTAACTAAAAATGGGTCATAATATGGGTTTATGACTCATTTTGCTAGCTCTAGCAGGTTCGTCCGTCCACCCCTTTCTCTATTCGGCTCTCAGAAAAAATCGTTGTCGCCCTTAACAGCAACAACTTGTGGCTTTTGACTTATAATTAGTTTTACATTCTTTCACTTTCAACATTATGTTTTGATTTCTAGTTTTTGTAGATAGTATGTTACTCGATATGAAGAGTACTTACGGCGGGATTTAGAAAATGATATTATTATTGGTGAGATTGGTTCCATGGATCCACTTGGAAACCGGACCGGACCGGCAATCCGGTTCCCAGGTGGATCCATGCAACTAATGGGTGGATCTCGATTCCAATTTTTCGGAATCAGTCCTTAGCTGGTGATTTTTTTATTTTAGGTCGGAAACCGCTCGCTTGGACCATGCACACCCCTTCATGTCCTTTTCTCATCACTACTGGAAATTGTTGGTAAGCTATAATGTCTGCCAATTTTGTGCAAGATAGGTGTGTCTCTCATGTGCTTTTGAGATAACTTATTGGTTTCTTTTACAGTTGAGACACTAGAACATAAGGGAGAGCTACCGCTCACTAAGGATTTCCTGAAGAATTGTGTGGAACATTTCTCTGTTCCTTCAAAATGATTTGGAGCAATTGCACATACGTTTGTTTCAAAGCATCTTAATATAGTTGATTTGCTGAAAGAGAACAACAACCTTGGTCGCAGTGTAAGCAAAGGTATTGGTCTTTTAGGCTAGTGTTACTTCTTGATGTTCTTTTCTTTAAATGGGAATGTTATGTTCGGGCATTATTTTTCTCCTAGTCATTCTCAAGAGATTGTGGCTAAGTTGTTAGTTGTTTGAGGGGATAAACTGTCTAAAGCTGGGAAGAATGGTTAATGATTGGATATGTGTTTCTAAATTGTTGATAAGTGGTAGCAAATGACAACTTGCAACTGTTTCCACTATTTCCAATTGCAATATGCGGCTTCCCTCGAGTGCACCCAAAATCATCAACAACTTTAGAGTTGCGCATTTTTTCTGCTTGTTTTTTTATAATGACTAACAAATTCAGACAAAGTTAGTCTTACATGCCATATCTTGAAAGATATTATTTGTGCTCTCACTTTTTTGTATGGATATGATTCCTACAGAAAAAGTATCTCGGCCAAACACATGACACAATTTATGACGAAACTAATACATGTTGTTCAACCACTTGTGGTCCCCCAAGCTCCATTCTTAACACATATCTTTCCAAACATTCTCCATTTGTAATTCAGATTTACAATGATATAAAAGTTTATGCTAGTATTTATCGCGAAAACCCAATTTTTCAAGAAGATGGCCAATATGATATGTAGTATTTTTCCTAATATGCTATAACATAAACGGTGATTAATATTTGGAAGAATAGTCTTAATGGCTTTCGCCATGCCATGATCTTGATTGGTGAAAATAGTCTTTGGTGCTTTATTACCAATTGCCTCTAGAAAAGATTAAAATGTCCAAACAAAAAGTGCCAAAAACGTCATAGACCTTTTTGTCTCTATGTCGATTTAGTCATAAACTTTTTTTTTGTGCCGATTTAGTTCTAAACATTTTTACGTTGCGCCAATTCAGTCATTTTTAATCAATTTTGGCTGAATTTTGCTAACTGGACGCCGATCAGCTGACATGGCTTGATCGGCGCTGACATGAACAATTTTTAATAATATTTTAATATTTTTGATTTTTTCTCTTTTATTTATTATTTCTTTTTTCTTCCCTCTTCTTCCTCCATCTGGTCGCCAGACCTTGGCGACCAGCCAGAGGCGATAGCCAGCAAGGTTGACCTTGACCTCGTCAGATTCGGCGAGGGTCGAGCCTCGCCCATGGCCGACGAGGCTCGACCTCGCCAGATTCAGCGAGGGCGAGCCCTGCTAGCTCAGCGAGAGGCCAACTCTCCCCGCTCTGTTCCTCGATCCCAATCTCGCCCTAGAAATTTCCTCCCTCTGCTCGTCATTGTCGTCTCTAGGGTTGTACGGGAGCTCGGGGGTGTCCTTGGTCGTGCAACTTTGGCCCCGGATTTTCGCTTGGTTTCCCTCGCAGCAGTAATCTGTCTAGCGAGGCTCGACCCTCGTCGCCCAGGCCGCGAGGACGGCCTCGCGTTGGGTGGCGAGGCTCTCGACCTCGACCTCACCAGCCGTCGCCTCTGGTTGGTCGTCGAGGTCCGGCGACCGGCTAGAGGAATAAGAGGGAAAAAAAAAGAAAAGAAAAAATAAATAAAACATAAAAAATTCAAAAATATTAAAATATTATTAAAAATTATCCATGTTGGCGCCGATCAGGCCACGCCAACCAGCCGGCGTCTAGTTAGCAAAATTTGTCCAAAATTGACTAGAAATGACTAAATCGGCATAATGTAAAAAAGTTTATGACTAAATCGGTACAAAAAAAAGTTTATGACTAAATAAGCACAAAGACAAAAGGTTTATGACTTTTTTGGCACTTTTTCCCAATAAAAATGCACAACCAAAGATGACATTCTTCCAATGGTGATTTAAGCCAACAAAAAAATCACATATCATATTGTACTTATTTATACGATAAGTTGTATCAAATACCACTATACCTTCAAAACTTTCATAATCTAGTTTGGATATACCATTAGACTAGAAAAAGTTGATTAATCTCTATTTCTCATCTAGTTGAAATGTAATTCAATTTGATTGTAAGCAATTAAAATTGTTAAGAAAACTTTGACAATCACCTACACTAATTAAGTTCATTCTCTTCGATTGTAAATTTTTTGGCAATCACGTAAAGTAAAGACAATATTATTCTATTCCCCTGCTTCACCACTAAGGTAGGAATACGCTTTTGTAGCCTTTATACCAGCTCCAGTCATAGAAGTCAAAATACTTTTATTAGTATTCGTCATGTGTCGGTATGATCGTATGAGGTGTTTCTGCTTATCATCGATGAAATGATGATTATGAACACCTTAAATTTGTCCACTATCCATACTCCATTTTTGATCTTGAATTTTATACGAGCTTGATATCCAGTTCTCTTCATAGTCCTATAAACATCTCTTTGTTCATGAGGTGAGATCGGTGGAGTGTCATTCACAATTACAAAGAAATGTGCGTGTTCGTAATATTCATTTATTATTGTTAGCCTTTTGTCATTTTCTCACTCAAAATCCCTTGGAAATTGCATATGCATTGTATGTCTTATATGTTTCATTCTTATCAACAAATGCCATACCAATTCTAAATTGAAATTCTTTATCAATATTATGCACAATGATATTATTCTCTGTGGCCTTTACAATTTTTTAAAAGAAAAAATCCAATCATTTAAAGAAGGCAAATAAATAGGAAAACTAACTTTAATTCTAAAAGGATGAATCATATCCATTTATCCTTAGAACAAGTCAAGCTAGCAACAGAGTACTCAGAACAATTTGTTGAAAATTTGTACAAATGTAAATTAGTGACTTCAAAAGATTGTAAACTGTGCATATTTTAGTCATAGTAGAAAATGCCATACCCACTTATCTACGAGACACTTCTAGTTTTGTTCTCTCTTAATTTTGCAGCCAACATGAACTTTACTTCCTCCAACTGCAAGCTTAATATACAAATGTACAAATGTAAGTTAGTGACTTCAAAAGATTGTAAACTGTGCATATTTCAGTCATAGTAGAAAATGCCATACCCACTTATCTACGAGACACTTCTAGTTTTGTTCTCTCTTAATTTTGCAGCCAACATGAACTTTACTTCCTCCAACTGCAAGCTTAATATACCACCATAAACAAGCTTACCATTATATAATGAATTCAGCAGGAACTCTCCTGAAGATACAACCCACGATAAAAGAATTCAGATTTAGTTTCACACAATTGAAGTAGCTTACGCCGAATAGTCAATAGCTCCAAAAGCAAATAAATGAAGCCTCACATTGAACAATTTGAAAAAAAAAAAAAAAAATCTAGACAAATAGCTTAACTTTGTCAAAACCCATCAAAGACTTTTGAGAGAAGGGAAAAAGGAAAATTTACAAGACAATGAGGAAAGAGAAAGGAACTGTTAGCAATAATCATTACATGACAACTTAAGATGGATATTGATACAAAAGTATGAATCAAATCCATTATTCTGGTCAATGTTGACACTAACCAGAGTAATTCCAAGCTTAAAGACCAATATAAATGCTAAAGCAAGAAAATGTAAAAGCTTAGAATAAGAGATAATCCAACCTGCTTTGATGAGAGTTTGCTACTTTATCTAAGACTTTTAGAAGTGATGCTACTTAATGCCAATACTTGGTCCATATGGGAATGTAAAAGTAATTTCGAGAAGAACGTAAACTCAAAAAGGTAATTGTACATTCAACTTCATGAATTCAAAAGCATGACATTTGCTAAAAAGAACTATAAAGGAAAGTATCAAAGAAAGCAAAACCATAGAAGGAATTCAAAAGGACAATGAAAAACAAAGAATGCACTCTTATAATCATTGTGCTGTTGCGACAAAAATGAGCTGGTCATGCAATTGTTTTTTTGGATTGAATTCTTTGTGGTAGAAATTTGGGTGTCTTGCACACAAGTTATTATGAAAATTATTATTCAGGAGAGCGAGTTTACCTTTTAAAACTTCTCCCAAAATCTACATCATATCGAACAGCATTGTCCAAAACAACAGTTATTGCTCAAAGCTGAAGTTATTAGGAAGAAGTACATAAATAGAAGTGACTTTTAACCAAATGAACAATCGATATACGCTTCTCTTATTCTAAAGTTTCCAGCCCTAATAGCATAAGAGAAGGCAATTCGGATAAAATACATTGTTGGCCATTTCACTTGGATGTGCTGCATATGCTTCTTTGTAAGAAACAACTTTTCTAACATGCTTTCCCCAACCAAGAGCCGCTTTCTCCTCACTTTGATATTTCTCCCATTTACAAAACACAAGTAATCATAAAAAAACATTAAGAGCAAGAATCTTGAAAGATGGAGGCTCATATTTTCCCATTACTTATAGTTACAGAACAATCATTTTGATAAAGGATTTATTCCACCTACCAAATAAAAGGAGAAAGGATCCATTCCTTTTTCATTTCTTTTTCTTTTCCAAATGATAAGTATTGATAATCTAACGTTAAAAAACTAGGTGGTTATTTCTTCAAAGCAACCAGAAGGGTAACAGCTATTAGCACAGTAATCACCACCCATTTCAAGCCATTCCCATCACCATGACAAAGTTTAGTGACATCACAGATTTAATGCAATTGTGGAGAGCAATGATCAAGTTATAATTGACATAATGTGAGTGCAGGACATATGTGAAAATGATTCAAAGTGCAAAACGTCACAAGAGCATTATAGTTTTCACATCGACAACGATCTTGGCACTAATAAATGATCACTTTATCGCCAATTGTAACTTCACGGAGAGTGAGAATAATTTTATCACCAATTGTAACTTCACGGAGAGTGAAAATTATAAATTATTCCCAGTAACTGAAGAAGCACTCTTACCAAAAGGATGAAGAAATAAACCATGAGATAGAAGCAATAGCTGATTAAAGGGAGCTCAAAGAAAGTCAAAGACCTCTATAAGAAAAGGGGAGAGATGCCTCAATTTCATTTGTTGCCGGACCTGTCCAAACATTTTGGCTCCTAGATATATACATTCTTATCTAGTTAAGAAGAACAAAAAAATTATTTTGTCCCAATGAAAAAAACTAAGCTCAACAATCATGCTACCTTTCTTTGAAGAATTAGATAGTATTAAATGCAAATAAGAGCGAGTAAGGAAGGAAAAAAAATTGAAAATTAACCTATGTTACCTCACTCGGAGAAGTCTGTCCCATTAATTTATTCAGGAACAGTAATAACACTATCCTCTTTCTTCACAGAGTTTGCAACACATACATCCTTGCTCAAAACAGGAGATGATTCACCTCCTCCGTGCTCTTCCATCAGCTCATTGTTCCATTTGAGGAACTGATATGTAAACATGGAGAAAATTATCTTGAGAAATCAATATTATTTGAGTGAAAATTCCATTAAACTTATTGAAGTGAAATACATTAAAAGAGCACCCGAGATCAAGACCAAATTCATCAATGTGTGGAGAAACATTTTTCATTGCAGATTCTGATGCGTTATTCATCATTCCTACTTACGTTTTATATCAAATCACAAACTACACAATTATGTTTTAAATTAACTTCTTACCCGCTAGATCTCACTGCGAGATAACCTCTCTATCCCCTCCCCCTCCCAAAAAAGAAGCCAATAGACCCAAGTTCACTCAAAGAGACAATTGTGCCGTTCTCCAAAAAGGTGTCACGCCATAAGTTCTTAAATGGCAGAATTTTAATTTAGTAGTCATTACTTTTGCATGAAAGAGGTACATAAAAGAATCAGTTCATAAGTTGTAACCAACGAAACATCCATATAAAGGTGTTCAAAACTCAAGCAATTAAGCAAAATACCCCACCTTCATTGAACCGAGCAAATCATTCTCTCCCTTAGCGCACTTAGTGGAAGCCCTCTGTAAAATTTGAAAGCAAAAAAAGCATTAGAATGTTTGCACTCAGTCGAAGCCCAAAAGAAGGGCCTATAAATGGACATACTTAGACCCAAAACAGTAATGCTTTTCTTGCTTTAAGTTGTCCCTCTTGCCTTTTGATTGGAGCAAGTGCAGACCATGGACAATTATCACTCATGCACTCTTCCTCACAGAAACAATAATAAGGTTAAAACTTTCATACCAAAGGTCACGACGACAAATACTGTAGTGGGAACAACAAAATGTGACTTGTTCCAGGAGCCAAAAGGGTTGACGAAGAACTCTCTCCCTCAGCCTCCTGATAAGCTCTCCTGCTCTAGCTCGACCTAGAAGCCAAAGTAGCCACTATCACCAAGCCTCCATGTCTCATGAAACAGAGGTGATAGAAAAGACAAAAAAGGCAAAGGAGAAAGAGAGGTCTCACGGTACCCATACGCCTCTCTCCTCCGCCAACAATATCCCTCGCGGCCATCACGGCGTCGCCAAAACCCCAAAACTTAGCACCGCCACTAGTATATCTAGCCTCGCAAACCTCTTTTGCTTCAAAATCCTTGGCTACGTACTCAAGCCCGAAATTGGGATTGAATAAAGAGTAGAAGACAAAGAAGCTTGAGAGGCCAGTTAGCGGCCGGTGATTTTTGGAGCTATGGTTGGAAAGCCGATGACGGTGACGGGGACAGAGGCGAGGAGGGCAGTGCTTAAGGTGAGTGAGAGGGCTCAAGACAAAGAGGAGGGGAGCGCTTGGGGTGAGTGAAAGGGCTCGGGATAGAGAGGAGAGGAGTGCTTGAGGAAGAGAGAGTCATAAGCGGGAAGAAAAAGTGTGCGCTTCGTTGAAAAAAGGAGAGAGAAAATGCAGCAAGCAGTAGAGCAAAGGAGAGAGAAAAAACGGGCTTTCAGTTTATTTTTTTAATCCACGTCAACGGACAGGTGTCGACTTGTTAGTGGGCTAGCTAGGTTTACGCGCGCCATGTAGGACGATGACATGGTGATTAGCAACCAGTGGAACGTGACCTTGTTGAAAAAGTTTATATATAAGTATTAGTATGAGTTATTAAGTAACATTTTTATTGCATAAAAATCTGGATCGGACATTTACTGCTTCACGATTAGTTGAAAATGGTTTAAGAGACATGAGGTGTTGTGAAAGTTTATATATAAGTATTACGTTGCAAATTGATTTATGGAATAAGTTTTAAAATGATTTGGGAAACATTTATCGAAAGATGTTTCAAAATATTACTAGTTTATGAAATGAATACTGAAATCATGTGAGAAATATCTTATGAGTGTATATATATGACCGATGTATGGAGTTGAGAAAGATTATATATTTAGAGTTTGCGAAAGAATTACGTTGACTTTGTGTATGGTTTATAAAAGGTGATTTGATTCAGCATGGAAAACAAAGTTATGATACAGATTTTGAATTGGTTTTGTGGAAAGAATTGATTTGTGAAAAGCTATGTTTTGGTTTGTGAAACTAATTATGATATAGACTAATAAAGGATTAAGTGTTACATGATAAGGTAAATTCGCAGGAGCCACCTATAGGGCATTGTACCATTGATATACATTGGTCAAGGACTAAGCGCTACATGATAATGTAATTTCGTGAGAATCACTTCTAAGACCTTATGCTATTAATATGTATTAGCCAATGGCTAAGTGCTACGTAGTGATGCATATATCATGGGAATCACCTCTAAAGTCTTGTACCGCTCAAGGGCAAAGCGCTATATGATGACGTGAGTCTCATAAGAGCCACTTCTAAGGCTTTGAAATGTAATGTGATACGAGTTTGGTTAATGAAATGGACCATTGACATTTGATTTGAGATTGATCAATGAACTAGACCATTGATCATCTATTTTGATATTATTGATGAAAATGGTATTTTTACCGTGAGTATAGTCATGTTGTACTATTATATAACTCATTTTTAATCTCGTTAATTTGATATATACTAAATTTGGGGTATTCGGTTTTGGTATTGATTTAAAAACATGCATAGTGGGTGCTCAACCTACTTAGAGTTATATATATCACTCACTGAGTTGTGGTTGCTTCCCCATTCTCATTCCAAATTTTTTTCAGGTCCTTTAACAAGTGGCTAGTAGGAAGAGAGCATATTAATGAGGAGATTTGGTAGTTTTGGGTATAAGTTGAGATAGTTTGATATATGTCTGAGATGACATTTGTTGGGTTTAGTTGAATTAAAAATATAAATATTCATTTATTGGATTATGGAGACTTTGATATGTTGTTTTGACTTTGAGATTGATTCCTTTAGGTAAAAAAAAGAATTGTCGTGTCATTATTCCTATTCTTATAAGGTTTGGGGTGTTACAGTTTCCTACTTCATGGTGAAAGCATATGTGAGATGGACTAGGAAATTGAAGTGCTTGTGCCCGAGTGATCAATCGAGCATGAGGCAATTGTGGAGAAAGGAGTTCAAGGTACACGCTTGGCCTGTATAAGCTTTTGAGAAGAGATTATCTTACATGGAGCATTATTCCCTAAAACAAAAGGTGATTGTTGTAAACAAGAGATTCTCCCATCAAAATATGAAAAAGAATGTCATGAGTTTTACCGAGAGTCCACCATGGCCAACACATCTCGAATGTTATCATAGCGGATTAGAACTTTGAAAAAATTGAGAACCGACCTTAACCAACTCGGTTCCTGATTCCTAAAGAAGAAGAAGGTAGGTTGGTTCTTCTATCAATTATGGGATTGGTTGTTTCAAATTTGGACTGATTTTAGGCTGATCAATTCGGTTTCGTTCCAAAAATAAAGAACCGATTCTAATATGGTAGGTTCAAGGTTCCAGATTAGTAATATACTTAAGTTAGAAAATCATGAAAAATTGTTCAAAAGGTCATAAACTAATTGTACAATAATCAATTTAGTTTTAAACATTTCAATTGCGTTAATTTATTTATAAACATTTTGACAATTCGCCAATTTAGCACTTCTAGAAAATTTTGGCCAAAAACTGCTAATGTGGATGTTGGTCTCCTATGTGGCATAGCTGGTATTGATATAGACAATTTTTATTTAACTTTTTAAAAAATTGAATGTTTTATATGTGCTTTTCTTCTTCTTTTTTTTTTTTTCCCCTACTAGTCTAGACTTGGCAACCCTTGCTGGCCCAGTGGCAAGGGCCATGATGCCATCACTGTGGTTAACAAGAGTGTCGTGGCTTTTGCCGAAGTTTTGGGGGGTCATGGATACTGTGAGAAAAAAGGAGAAAAGAAAGAAAATAAAAAAAATCAATAAAAAAATTCAAAATTTTTATAAAAAAAGATTGGAAAAATTGGAGGTATTAGTGCCAACTACCAGCCATTCCATGTAAGATGATTGGTGTTTACGTCAACAATTTTTGACTAATGTGAGATCTAACAAAATCACTAAACAAATTTTTTCCTCAAAATTGGCACGCAAGAACATAAAGTGCCAAATAAGATGTGGCAGAAAAGAAAAAAGGAAAAAAATCGATACTTGATCGAATCAACGTAGAAATAGTTAATATTCAAACGGTCGATAGAAACTCACCGAAGTCTAGATTTTATACGTGTGTGCTGCTGACAGAGGAGTAGTCATTAAGCATGCTTAGTTAAAAGTAATCTACTTTTTTTACAGGATGGCAGGGCCGATATCGCTCTTCGGAAGCTCCTTTTCTTCATGTTGGGTGGTATTCCCCATCAGACTGCTTTCAAAGAAATCTATTTTCCTGTCCCCGACCGACAAACTCGAATGTTAGTACAGGCTCTTAGTAGGGAAAAAGTTGAGGCTTAGCCAAAAACATGGAGATAAAACTTCTTCTTGGCTCCGATTATTATTCTCATTGTCGTTGTTAATGCTGGCAACATCGGAAACGCAGCACGACGAGACCATGGATGGTACTAGCAGCAATGGATCGATGATGATTGGAGGAGATTTGGGGTTGAAGAAATCGAACATCTCCAAGGGTTTTTCGCTTTCTCTTGATTCATGTCATTTCTTTTTATAGAGACGGCACAAAATTAGAAGTGTGGAAATCCCATAGATTTTAGGTCATGAATCGTTGAGACTGGTCAAACTACAGTTGCACAAAATCAAGTTGTGAAGTGCGCGCTGCGACAGTACAAAGTATCTCCTAATTCGGATTGGATTAGGATAAAAAGGATCAAAGAAAGTGCGATGAGTGCGTCTTTGTGGTGGGAGGAGATGAGACTGTATGTTGTTTCCTAAAATATGATAATTTTATATAACTAAGTACAAAGTTATTAGTCCGTGTGGTTCTTTAGTATTTCTTAAGAAAACGTATTCGATTAGGAATTAATTGAATATATTAGTCCTTCACAAGTTGATCGAGGTGACACACAACATGTCTATATATCAAAGACACGTCTCTAAGCATAATTAATTAAAAGAATTCTAATTTTTTACTAGAGAGAGCTGGGCGGGTTCCTCCTCCAGATCATGGTCGGTTTTCGAAAGATGTAAACGTATCGCCTCGTTTTGCACTGCGTTGACAGTTGACACCTTGTTCGCTATGTGACGTGTGGAACGGGTCGGCCTGCAGGATGATAGTGGCAGTCGGGCCCGACCGATCATCATCGCTTTTGTCGATTGTGCTTTAACGGGAAGGTTCCATTGGCGCCCTAGAATCTATCAATACGGCAAAACTAGGACGAGGAAAGATCCACCGTTTAGCGACGAAGTATTCCATAGCCAGGTGTCGTTGAAACTGTTCTCGCAACAAAATATCTTTGATCGAAAATAACTTTTCTATTTTCATTTAAGAAAATCAAAATTCTGTATTAATTTTGAACAAAAAAAATCTCATTATTCAATTCAAACCGCGTTGTACATTTCTAAACTGAGTTGAAATTACAAACTTGATTACATGATAGGATGCAAACAAACTATGTTGAAACTTAATAAAAGTATGGAATAAATACACTAGAAATGTTAAAAGTTGTATACAGTGATCACTTTAGTGCCAAAAGTTTTTTTGGATCACTTAAATTCTACTTTTAAAAAATGATTATTTAAGTGCTAACTTCTATCTAGCTCGCCAAAAACCCAACATAGCTATATCTTATTAGTTTTTCAATCCTACGTACCTAGCTATGTGCCTAGTCAATATATAATCCCTAAACAACATCGTCCAAAAGTTATAAATAGCGATCATTTAAGTGCCAAATTTTATTTAAAGTAATCATTGGAGTGCTAAATTTTGTGTTGAAGTAATTACTTCAACACCAAGCATGTCATGTGAAAATGTCACATCGATTGGAATTTTTGAAAAATTTACTGAATCATATTATAATTATAATTATAAATGACATGTAATCAATTTAATCGGAATTTCTCACCATTAGCACTTAAGTGATAGTTTGTCCTCCGATTTAGCACTTAAATAAGTCAGCAAAAACTTTAGGTGCTAAAGTAAGTGCCTACATGATTTTTGACATTTCTAGTGTACTTATCCTTGAAGTACCAAACAAAAAAGAAAACTGAAAGATAACAAGATTCTTACGCAAAAGCTTCTAAGCTCAAGCCAACGCGTTGCTGGTACCACGAGCAACCTTGCGAAGAACTGTGAAGTGGAACTTGCAAGAGACCGTGTCCCAGAACATCCCGATCTCGTCCCCGACCTCCAACTCTCGCCCCTTGACAAACTGCTTTCTCCAGTCCCCGTTCAGCACGTAGCTCCTGGACGACGCCCAGCAGTGGAACACAAGCCGGTGCTCGCCACCTGTGTCTGCATCTCTTACAACGACCTCCATCCCGTCCCTGCTCTTGACCCGGCTCACCATCTCCTGGCCCATCCACTGGAGCACGTGGGTCGTCACGCAGCGCAGCGGAAGCAGGAGCCGGGACGAGTGCCCGCAGTCACTTTCCGTTAGCTTCTTCCTGATCTTCCATGGGTCCTCGTAGAGCACCAACTGCATGGAGACACCAGGAACGGGCCGCTCGTTCTTGTTCAAGGCGGCACTACCTGATGACCTCTTCCCCTCTGCCCAGACAAAGGCGGGTTTCGTCAGTGCCGGCGTCTCGGGAGTTTTAAGATACACGCCTAGAAGAAGTCTCCTTTTGTCTCCTTACTTCTCTTCTTTCATGTTCTCTCTCTCTTTTTTATTTCATAAATTAATAATTTCTCAGAATTTTGTTTGAATGTAAACCATGGAGGTCGCCATAGGGTGGCTTTCGTATATTTTAAATTGAAGGAACTGTGTTTTACTTACTCAGGTCTATCACCGGGAGCTCATTCCCCTGGGGTGCGGCCATATTGGTATTCTGGATCGGAGATGAGAAGGAGGAGCCGCCGGGGCAGCTGTGGAGGGTAGGGTCTGAGATGGATCCCGTCATTGCCACAAAGTGTGTGTAGAGAGTAGCGAGAGAGCGTGAGCTGGGGAGGGTGGTGGTCTGCTCTTAGCGTATTTATAGTGGAAAGTGAGAATAGAGAGGGACAAAAGCGGTTGAGATGGAAGGAGCAAAGGAGGAGATCCAGAAAGCGTCACGGAGCACTTAATTAGCAGCACGAGAGAGGAGAGGTCAAGTCTAGTTTAAAAAATTAAGGGTTGAAGATCACATGCCAAAAATTATGTATAATAATAATTTTAGTGTCAGAAATTTTCACCAGATCACTTAAATACAAAATCGAAGGAAAAGTGATCACTTAAGTGTCTTTGCAAAAAAATAATACGTAGCTTTTCTAATTAAATTTTTTTTTATGACTTGACATATTATTTAAAAAATCCAGTCAACGTGGTATTTCCACGTGACATGATTGGTACTAAAGTGGTCATTTTAATAACGGCTAGTATTGAGGTGATCACTTCAAATAAATTTTGGTATTTAAATGATCGCTATTTATAACTTTTAAAAGACAATGTTGTTTTAAGGGTTACAAAGGACTAAGAAATTAGTAAAATATGATCACGTCAGATTTCTGGTGACTGTTCGTAAAATTCTAAACGCAAGTACACGTATCGAACAGATAATATAATGATGAGATAAAGTATCGTCCCACGGAGATCGATGATTAATAAACCAATTAAATACTAAAATAGAGTAATTCTAAAAATTATCTAACAAATCAAAATATAATTAATAATAAATTAAAAACGAAATTTGTAGACTAAATGCAGTAAATCGATCAGATAAATATGTTAGAGCATCCGATTTCACCATAACCACTAGATATGAATTTTATATTATTGTGAATACAAGAACGATATCAAACATGTGATAGCGGAATTTCCTAATCTATTTACTATCCTATCTCTAGGTATAGCAAACCTACTCAACTTATTAATCCACTGTATCTCTATGTGAATTAAAATAAATATGAGTGCATTAAAAATTATGAATATTCCCAGTTTACAATGAGTCTTTTGGATCACCTTATCACCGAAAGCTACACAAATAACGCAGTATATCTCTATCCACGTTTAATTCATGGTTATATATTATAATGAGCAATTGCATATTATCACATCTCAGTCTCAAACATGCACATCAAATCATTCAAGTGGTAGCCAGTCACTCAAAAGCATTAAACGCAATAATATATAACTCACATAAATGAAATCAATTGTAAAACATAAAAATCATGAAATTCATATCATCATGGTTAGGCTACATCGTAGCCCTAACAAAAGAAAATTAAAACATAGTAGAATAAGAAATAAAAATAAAAATATAGATCAAACCTAGCATCTTGAATCAAATGATAAGAATTCTGTCACCATTTTTATTTTCTCTTCAAAATACTTGAAAAACTCTCAGAAGAATGAAAAACGATCTAACCTCCAAAACCCTACCTTCTCTCTCTCTTTCCTATTTATAGGAAATCTAAAATATTTATCTCCAAACGCTTGCAAATAACATGAGGGAACAAAATCGAGAATTTCCTAATTTGATATCCATCTTCCACTACTGCTTTTATTTGAATTCCTGATAATTGTCATTATTTTCCTTATCTTCTCTATATCTCATTATTCTGCCTAAACAAGGAAAATTTAAATAATCAGAAGGAAATCCAAATATTTTATCATAGATAATGCATTAATTGTTGCCTAAAATAGGTAAAATAACTCTATTTTTATAGAGTTATCAAACCCCCAAACTTAACATTTTGCTAGTTCTCGAGAAAAATCAAGACATAACACATACTCAAGCTAACAATCTCCTCCATGACATCTTTCCATAATTGCTCAAATTTACAATTCAAACAAAAACATAAATTTCATCCAAACATTGAAATCGATTTATAAGTTAAGACCAATTCTAACTATATGATCCAAGTGTGTGTGTGTGTGTGAGTCCTCATCTTTTTCGAATTATATGCAATCCAAATAAATTCACATTAACATGCAACCTCTCAAAAATTCTCAATAATTATGACCAAATCTCATAGGTTTGCTTTTCATTCCTCTCTCCACTAATGTAAGCTAATTATCCAACCAAAAATCAATACGACTTTTCTCGAGTTGTAATGTAAGGCTGGTTTAAAGGTGAGATAACGGGAATTTTAAGCTCAAATCACCCATAAACACGTTGATTTCTAGGATCTAATTAGAGCCAATGTCACTGTCCAATTTCACACATTCAAGATAATTTTTCTGCCGCCATATATCATATCATCATTCCCTTTTTTTTTTCCTTTTTTTTTTTTTTTTTTTGAATTGCTTTATGGTGGAGTTTCTCCTAAAGTCCCTCCTAATATAACATGAAAATTTCCAATCCATTGAGTATCCAAAAGGCTCACTCAATTGAAAGTTGGATAGGGAACCATAAAAGCAAGTTTTTTTTTTTTTGACAATACACCCCAAATAACCACTGCAATCACTTTTATTTCTTCTTCTTTTTACTCCATCATTCCTCCCAAATTTCTATCAAGCTCAAATAATTTTTCTTTTTATCCCAAAAGAAAATCAACGTGTTCATAGGGCATGGGATAAGGATATAATTTGATCACGGCTAGGCTAAACATATATGGGTGCCAATGAAAAATTGGGTAATAATTAAGGCTCAACAGGGTGACTAGGGATAAATAAATAGGGTTGGCTTGAAAGGCTCAATCGATCCAAAAAACTGCCTATATCATTTTCTCAGTTAGATTTAGCTTAGGATTTCGCCTCAAGAGAAAATCAAACAAATTCTAAGATTTGGGTGAAATCTAAGAAAATCACATATTTCACATGAATGTTCTCTAGATTTACACATAATTTAAAAAGTAAGGACTTTTAGTGCTTAGTAAGTGGATCAACATAATCAGAATTAAGATTAACTCATACATCAATTGCAAGTTTAAATAAAATTTAAATTTTCCTAAGAATCATAAAAATTCACAACCAGAAAAGCAATAATGAAAAAAAAAATTATCCAAAAACTTGTCTTCCCCCCAAACTTGAATGAAGTAGTGTCCTCAATGCGAAAAATAGAATAAGAAGAAGAAAACTTCCCTAGTTGTAAGATAAGTTCATAGATGATCTTGATGATTAAACTTTTGAAAGGTGCTCCCTAAAAATTAACTTGGATAAAATAGAGAAAAGTTAATCTTTTTTTTTTTTTGCAAAACATAAACTTAAAAAAAAAATAATAATAATTAAAATGCTTGGGTTGCCTCCCAAGAAGCGCTTGCTTTATAGTTTTCAGTCAAACTATCTCAGATGTCGCTATTCTAAAGGATGAAGTTCAATGGTGGTCTTCTGCTTGTTGTAACCACCTTTAAAGTAAGGCTTCAAATGTTGACCGTTCACTTTGAATGTGCCATCAGTGTCATGCGTAACTTCAACTGTTTCATATGGGAATACCTGTGTAACTGTAAAAGGACCAGACCATCTAGACCGCAACTTTCCTGGAAAAAGTTTAAGACGATAGTTATAGAGTAAGACTTTTTGATCAATTTTAAACTCTCTTTTGAATATGTGCTTGTCATGCCATCTTTTTGTACGCTCCTTGTACAACTTAGAATTTTCATAGGCCTCATTGTGAAATTCCTCCAATTCATTTAGTTGCAATAATCTTTCTTCACGCAGATCGCATATCAAAATTCAGAAATTTCAATGCCCAATATACTTTATGCTCTAATTCCACCGGTAAGTGACAAGCCTTTCCAAACACTAGCCTAAAAGAAGACATCCTAATTGGAGTTTTGAACGCTGTCCTATAGGCCCAAAGTGCATCATCAAGTTTTGTTGACCAATCTTTCCTAGAGGCATTCACTGCTTTTTCTAAAATTCTCTTGATTTCCCTATTTGAAATCTCTACTTGACCACTAGTATGAGGATGATAAGGGGTTGCAACCTTATGTGTGACTCTATACTTACTCAAAAGTGCTTCAAACTGTTTGTTGTAAAAATGTGTCCCTCTATCACTTATGATTGCCTTAGGAGTGCCGAATCGGGTAAAAATATTTTTTTTCAAGAATTTGACCACAACTTTAGCATTATTTGTTGGAAATGCTACAGCTTCTACCCACTTAGACACATACTCTACAGCCACTAAAATGTATAAATTTCCATAAGAAGGTGTAAAAGGGTCATATGAAATCAATACCCCAAACATCAAATAATTCACACACAATAATGTTGTTTAAAGGCATCTCATTTTTTATTGAAATATTTCCAGTTCTTTGACACCTATCACATGAAGCTACATAGGAGTATGCATCTTGAAAAAGTGTAGGCCAATAAAATCCAGATTGTAAAATCTTAGCTGCAGTTTTTGTGGCACCAAAATGGCCACCTGCCTCTCCATCATGACAATAATGTAGAATGTTTGCCTTCTCTTCATCTAGAACACATCTCCTTATGATCTGATATGCACATACTTTAAACAAGAAAGGTTCTTCCCAAAAATAATTTTTAACATCAGAAAAGAATTTTTTCTTATGTTGATATGATAATTCAGGAGGAAGAACATTACTTACCAAATAATTTACAAAGTCAGCATACCAAGGAATTGACTTGATGGAAAAAAATTTCTCATCAGGGAACTCTTCCAAAATTGGTCTTACCTCTTCCTTTGAATTTGGAATTCTTGATAAGTGATCTACAATGAAGTGATGGTCTACCTCCGCAAGGAACGCGTTCCTGTTGGTACATATAACAAACTGAAGCACAAGAAAGTTGGTCCCTATCGAATTGTGAAGAAAATCAATGATAATGCCTATGTTGTTGATCTTCCTAGTGACCTCAACATCTCCTCGACATTCAATGTAGCGAACCTATTTGAGTATCATTCTCCAGATACTCCTCTTTATCCTAATCATAACTCGGGGTTGAGTTCTTCTGAAGTGGAGGAGACTGATGTAGAACAACATGCAAATGCCTTTTTAGAAACATTAGAGCGTCATAAGAGCGGGCGGTCCCACAAATCAGAGAGGATTGCGTGATCTTTGAGATTATAAATGGGTTACAATATTTGATTCACACATTTTCCTTAATTTGTTATTAGATTTCAGATTTTCTCGTTTATCAATATCTTTTCCTTACTTTTGTTATTAGATTTTAGTCATTAAGTTATTTTTTAGATGGCAACCTCCTTATAAATAGGCGCCTAAGATATTGTAATTTGCACTTCTTTATTCAAAATAAACACTATTGTTTGGAATTCTTTCCAATCATAACTTTCTCTGCATCAATCTTTCTCTGCATCATTGACGCAAAGAAAGTTATGCTTGGAAAGAATTCCAAAACATAGTGTTTATTTTGAATAAATAAGTGTGGTTACAATATCTTAGGTGCCTATTTATAAGGAGGTCGTCATCTAGAAAATAACCAAATAATTGAAATCTAATAACTAAATAAGGAAAAGATATTGATAAACCAGAAAATCTGAAATCTAATAACTAAATAAGGAAAAGATATTGATAAACCAAAAATCTGAAATCTAATAACAAGTTAACAGAATCGTGTGAATCAACTATTGTAACCCATTTGTAATCTCGAAGATCACGCAATATTCTTTGATTTGTGGGACCGCCCGCTCTTATGACGCTCCAATGTTTTCAAATAGACATTTGCATGTTGTTCTACATCAGTCTCCTCCACTTCAGAAGAACTCGACCCCGAGTTATGATTAGGATAAAGAGGAGTATCTGGAGGATGATACTCAAATAGGTCCGCTACATTGAATGTCGAGGAGATGTTGAGGTCACTAGGAAGATCAACAACATAGGCATTATCATTGATTTTCTTCACAATTCGATAGGGACCAACTTTCTTATGCTTCAGTTTGTTATATGTACCAACAGGAACGCGTTCCTTGCGGAGGTAGACCATCACTTCATCACGCTTAGCAAATACCTTAAGGCGACGATGTTTATTTGTAGCAGCTTTGTAAACAGTAGTGGAACCTTCTAGCTATTGCTTCACACCCTCTTGTATCTCTTGTAATTTTGTTGCTAAGTTTCCAACCGCAACACTATATCCTGGGACTTTGGGCAAAGGCACGAGATCTAGTGTATGTTGTGGTGTTTGCCCGTAGATGACCTCAAATGGAGACTTGCCCATGGAACGATTGATAGTGTTATTAAAAGCGAACTTAGCAGGAGCAAGATACCGGTCCCATTGCTTTGGCATGTCACTACAAAGACACCGAATAATATCCGCAATAGTACGATTGACAACTTCAGTTTGATCATCAATCTGAGGATGAAAGGAGCTACTATATTGCAAATCTATCCCAAATAAACGCCATAGGGGTCGTCCAAAAATGACTAAGGAATTTGGTGTCACGCCAGAGGTGATAGTTTTTGGAACACTATGCAAACTTACTACTTCTCGAAAAAATAAACTCGCTCTTAAAATGAATCGTTAGCTCTTAATTTCATATCATAACGACAAAGCACCACAACATTTATGGACATATCCAATCGGTCCTCTCATTTCTCTTCATTTTTTTTTTTTTTTTTTGGTTGAAAAAAAAAAAGTTATAGATTATTAAAATGAAAAAAAGAAAAAAGAGTAGGGGATAAATCTTATTATACACAGTTAATAATGTTTAATAACTATAAATATACATATGTGTACATATATATTTGGTTGAAAAAAACTACAAAATAATTAAGTAATTGAGATGGAATTTCTTTTTTTTTTAAATATATATAAATATACCGGTCTAGTCTGAGTGGGTTGGTGAGCGATTCCACACTTAGAACCGAGAATTGGACCGGTACTCATCGGTTCCACTAAATTGGAATCAAGAATTGGACCAACTCCCATTGAAACTGTTGGTTCTAGGTGGTCCAAGCGATTCCTAGTTTCTTTCACACCCTTAACATGTATATAAGGTCAACATCTAAATCTAACATGTATCTAATGATAACAATTTATGTGAAAAATGAGGTATCGTTTCTATGCTTGACATAGTTAAGGGGAAAATTGCCCAAAAAGTATTAAACTTATTATATTTTTGTTAACTCGGTTTAAAATCTTTTAATTGTGTTAACTGAGCCCTAAACCTTCTCACATTTTACCAATTGAGTCAATCCATTCACTTTTAGCATAAATCACTGATATAAATACCAGTTGCCCTATGTGGTGTGGTTGATATCGATGTAGATATTTTTTAACAATTTTTTTATATTTTTCCTTTTTTTCCTTTTTCTCTTCTTTTTTCCTTTTCCTTTTTTCGCTCTACCAAGCATCACCGGGCCCTAATGAGGGTTGCCCTTGCCAGCCCAGGCCTAGGTGTCCCTTGCTCCAAGCCGACAACCTTCACTGGCCATTGATGGGGCCTAGTGATGACACGTAGAACGAGAAAGGAAAAAGAAAAGAAGAGAAAAGGAAAAAAAAAAGTAAAGAAGGAATAGAGAAGAAAGAGAAAACAAAATATCGAAAAAATGAAAAAAAAAAATCGTTCACATTAATGTCAATTGTGCGGCGTAGGATAGTCGGCATTTATATCAGCAATTTTCAGTTAACTCTAGTCAAATTGACTCAATTGGCAGACGTGAAAAGGCTTATGGCTCAACCGGTATAATTAAAAAATTTACTATCGAATTGGTAAATGTGTAATAAGTTTAAAAAATTTTGGACAATTTTTCCATAGTTCTGAGTAGTTGTGTTTCTAGAAGAAACGCTTTTGGGTAATTTTGTAGCATCATTTACCATGGAATCGTGGGTCGTTGGTACATTTTCTTTGTTTTTTTTTTTTTTTTTGGGAGTCATAAGACAGTAATTTCAGATTGAATTTACGAGGTTTAATATGTGAATCTCCAATTTAAAAAGGGAATGACCCACTTTCTTGAACACAACATAAGCGGTATCCTCGCAATTTACGAGGTTTAATATGTGAATCTTATCAATTTTGTTAGCGAAGCTTTGAAATCCTCTCTAAGTAACCAATTAAGAAAATATCATAATTTACAATGTGTTAATTGTTCTATTGAAGTATGTAATTAGTGTCCTAACAGTTGCTATCGATTAAAATTAATTAGCGCTTTAGTGACACCTTTTTTTTTTTTTTTTTTGGTCAGTCCTACTTTAATCCTATTCTAACACTCACTCTCAGACTTTTGTCCTACCTTCTTGTAGGGCGTGTGAGTCAAAACCCACTCCTGAAATGAATTGTCCCCACCCCAATCCCCCCTGAGAAGGTGGGGATTTGAGCCCTCCACCTCCCCCTTCCAAGTTGGAAGGGTGGCCACTAGGGTGAACCCCCAGTGGTTAGTAACACTTGTTAATAAGACTCAATTTATTTAAAAACATATTTATGACACTTATTAATTAACTAATTTGAAATGTTTTTTTTAATTTTCAATATATTGACATTTATCATGATATATGCAATAAGGTTTCATAACTTTAATATTTGGATGGATTTGATTTGGGATAAAAATGCTGGCTTATACTAGTTTTCAATAGCAATTCATCACAAAAATAAAACCCATCGATAACAATACATGCAGAGAAAGATATATAAACTTCCTCCATTGGTCCCATAGTCAAACCTTAAATTTTAAAATAAGGTCTCCACATGTTCACTAGAACCTAATCCAACGCAGAAACTAAGATCAAGTCCTATGCCACAACAATGAAATTACTATATAACTGCATTGGGCACGTTTCGACATGTATGATTCCATCACTTTGGTCACAAAATCTGGTCTGTCTCTTCTACTTCATCCTTGGCCAATTCAAGAATTTAATTGTGCAACCCAGGCTAGCAAAACAAGTGGAGCCTTATCTGATTGGTCTCGATACTGATTAAACAATGCTTGCAATATTATAGAATTCAAGTGCTTCATCGCAATCTCGTAACACTCTCTTTTTTCACTAACATAAGCTATGAAGCATCCTCTTCTTGCCAGCTTCTTGCCATCTTCTAACCTTTTGATGAGCCAACGCAATTTTCTTTTGAGAAGGGCCATCGGAACTTGCCAACCAAGACATCAACTCAATAGTGGATTTCATCTCTCAACAAAAGGAGGGATGCTAAGATCTGAATTACCATATAAATTGTTGGAGGCTTAGCGAATGGATTATCTATAGAAAGATAAGGAAGATAGAGAAAAAAAAAATTGTGGAATTAAATCGGGCTTTGCTAGCATAAGAATTTTTGGGATACTGTGAGAATAACAATTTATTGTGGATCACAAATTCTTGAAGAAATGGATCCCAAAATAATTTATAATTATTTGCAATTTGATTTTTTGTGGTCTAAAATAGACTGTTATTTTCACAGTATATTAAAGACTATTATGCAATTATTTTTCAATTAGATTAGGATTAGGTTCATTATTCTCATTAGAATTGGGACAAAGAAGCTTAATTTAGTTTGAAGGGTTTAAAAAGATTTAAAATTTGGAACTCTAGTGGAACTTTAGAACCGGATAGAGATGTCCAAAACTAATTCTGCGCAGAATATAACCGGATATAAGTCCTCCTATTCATATGATTTTCACTTACATTAATAATTTTTCAAATTGCTGATGTTGCAATCACTTATTAAATTGAAAAAAATAGATAAAATCATGTAGAATTATCTTGAATTAATATACGGCCTTTTGACCTCCCATTTGACCAAAAAATAGAGGACTAAAAGTATCTTAAAGTAAAAATGGACCAGTTCAATTGAAGTAAAAGGAAAAGAAAACAATTTGAAAAATTGTGTTGATCTTTGATTCTGGTGATTTTACTAATTTCCAACAACCGTCTCTTTATTAATGACAATTGAATAGAGTATTTTTGTGGTGAAGGTTAGGATGGAGAGTACTCCTGGCAAAGAAAGGGTGAAGACCCTTTCCTCCACTTTCCAAAAAAACAATAAATAAAAAAAGAAAAAGAAAATATACATATATCATGTGAGCAGAGTATCTACGTCCTTGACAAGTTCTATAATATTAGGTTCGTGGGCCGCAAAAGAAGAAACATAAAAAAGAAGTTGAAAAGTCAATAAAGTAAAAAGGAGAGGTCCTTGACCAGAAAGAAAAGAAAAGAAAGAAACGAAAGAAAAAAGAAGAAGAAGAAGAAGAAGAAGAAGAAGAAGAAGAAGAAGAAGAGGAGGAGAAAGGGGAAAAAGGAAAGGGGTTTTGGCACGTGCACGCCTTGGATGCCTCGCCAAGCCGACTCAACTCCATAACGCAGCACCTGATAAGAGATTAGGCCCCTCGTTCGTCCAATTGAAGTGATTTTTGGGTTTATGGCTCAAATTTGGAATTTTTGGAAAATCGAGCAGCAAAGTCCAATTTTGGAGTCATTGAGCCGTATATTTTTGTAGGAATGGTAGCTTAGGGTGTTGTGGAGCCATGGGATTTTACGGATCGTGATTTGAGTTTATGGTTTGTCCGAAACAAAATTTCAAAGTTTCCCGCGCATAGTAAACAATAGGCGTCCAGCAGCTTTGGGCCCATATTTTGTCATTTTTCGGCTTGATTTTGGGACGGTCAAGTTGGGATTCTTGTAATATATGTCAAGGACTCTCTATTGACTATAAATACGTTCGAATCAGGGTTCGGAGGAGAAAGTTAAGGCGCGATCAAGTTTTGCGCTTAAACTCCAAGTTGCGAATGGCTTGAATAATCGCTTTGGTTATGCATTTTGTTAGTGCGTATAAGTCCTTTTGTTAGAGTTAAGGTGTAATTTAGTCATTTCGTAGTCGAGATAGAATTTTATTAAATTTTAACATTTTTCTTCGGTTATTTGATAGGGCCTTGAGTTCGACGATACGAGTATCGTTCGTCATTTGGTCGTAGACGACGAGGTGAGTGGTATATCTTCTTTGATTTTGTAAAATCATGTCTTGAAATATATATGTATATATATTGAATCGAGAAGAGCATTTTTATTGCATAAAAGCCAGATTGAGCAATTGCTACTCTTTGGTTGATTGTGAATGTTTGAAAAGCATGTTATACAAGGTTTGTGGAGAAATATATATGAAATTGCTTTGCGACTGATTTATGGAAAGGTTTATGATGATTTGAGAAATGGTTATGAAATGGATGATGGGCTATGTTGCAAAATGTTATTTGTTTGGTTTAAGATATTGATTTCTGGATTGGATTTATGGTATTTGAGAATGGTTATTTATGCTCAATATGACTGTGAACCTAGTGAGGGGATATCCTTCTAGGCCGAGCCACCAGCTTTGTAGGTGGAGACCTTGCCAAGGGGGGAATCTTGATTGCCTTGTTACAAGCCGTTGTATCGTGACCATGGTTAGATATTGGGCATAAGATTGGTCGATGGATGGACCATCGATGTGTGTTTGATATGAGATGAATCAATGGATAGACCACTAATATGTGTTTTTGATGGAGATTATTCAATGGACTTGATCATTGATACTTGACTTTTGATGGTGATTTAAATGAGTTTTCCATATTAGTATATATATAAGCTTTGATGATAAAAAAAAAAAAAAATTATATGATTCGATATGTATTTTAAATATTGAATTGGCGTTATGAAGTTTGGTATTGCTTTGTATACATGCATAGCAGTTGTTCGATCAACTTAGAAGATATGTACTACTCATTGAGCTGTTATTGCTCATTCCACTCCTCCTTTGATCTTTTCAGGTTCCTCGGTTAGCGGCGAATAGAGCGAGTGTGCCATGGGAAACTTTTAGGGAGTTCTATTTTGTTTTTTTTTGGTATGGTTTAAGGAAGTGGTGCACATGATCCTTGCTAGTGGTTAGATTGTCTGAATTCTAAATAAATATATATATATATATATATATATTTTGGTGGATTATAGAAACTTTGACATTGCTACCAATTTGTTGGTTTATCTGATATGTATGTATGTATGTGTGTGTTTATATATATAAGTTAATATCAGTTTGTTGGTTGTGTTTGAGGCTGCGTCCTACATGTGGAAGGACGGCCGTGTCATTCCTATTCTTTGTAATTTTGGGGTGTGACAATTTCTATTTTAAAACTGTGAAGTGCAAACTTTCCTAGATGGTGAAACCCTCACTCACCTTGACCCAAAGATTGACAGTCAATCTATGGTGGCGATGGCACTTGGTCTCTCTTTCATATTGATGGTATGATTTAGATTGTTAAAGTGAAATAAGATTAGATGATTAAAATTGCACCAAAATAGTTTGAGGATCCCATGCAAAACTAAGCAATCTTTGAGAAGCGTCTTATTTTTCACCTCCTCCCTCTCTACAACATGGACAAAATGATTAGCAAGATTGTTACATTATCCTATTTCCTAGTCTTTAGGATTGTAGAAATTTTACTTAATGTTTTAGGAGATTTTATTGATGTAGTTATAACTAGAGGCAACACACTTGCTACACTCATAACTATAGTTTCATGGTTATGTAAAAAGAGAAAGAGGGTAGTTTTGTTATTGTTTGTGGAAAGAAAAGTAGCTTGTTACTTTGAAGAAGCGGATGGCAATGGGGGAGAAAAGTGCCAAAAAAAGTCTTCAACATATTATACCGATACTAATTTAGTCATAAATATTTGAATTGGACTAATTTAATCTTGAACAATTTCATGTTGGTATTAATTGAGTCCATCTGACTAATTTATGTCAGAAATTGCTTACATAGATGCCGGTTGCCTACATGGCCTGTTCGACGTTGATGTAGACGTTCTTATATAATGTTTAAATTATTTTTTCGAATTTTTATTAATTTTCTCTTTTCTTTTTCTTTTTTTCCTTCATCTTTTCCCCCGTTTTCTTTCTTCATTATTTCCCCCGCTAGCCTTCATGATGACCAACGGAGGTTGTCAATGAGTGCGAGGAAGCCCTCGCTTGGATGAGGCCCCTTGCCAACGTCAAAGGCTGGCGAGTGTTGGCAAGGGCTGGCCTTGCCTAGATGAGGCCCCTCGTTATTTGAGCAAGGCCGCTTTTGCCATAGGGTCCCCTCGCTAGATTTGGTGAGGGGTGGCCTCATCGGCCTCTAGCATTGGTGAGGCCAGCGAGGGCTTCCTAGCACTTTACTGGCCGTCGCCCGCTGAAAGCCGGCTATCACTAAGGCTGCCGGAGGAAAATAAGGATGGAAAAAAAAAGAAAGAAATTAATATAAAAATAATTAAATATTATATAAAAATGTCAATGTTAGCGTTGGTGGTACAACATAGAATGACCAGCATTCATGTCAGCAATTTTTGATGTAATTTGGGTGGATGAACTAAATCGATATCATTGTGAAAATGTTTATGACTAAATTGATTTAATTAAAATATTTTAAGACTAAATTTATATAAATGCAATAGATTTATGACTTTTCTGGCACTTTTTGCGATGAGAGATCCCATAATGCAAGAAACTAATTATCCATTAATAGAAAAGTGACCTAGTCAAAATGTGTAAAATTACCAATTTTGATTTTCTTATTCTAAGAAAGCTATAAACTTTATGATCATGTTTGGTTATCTAGAATTCTAGTAAGAATAAGACTTGATAAGATTAAGATATAAAATCTAGGGATTCTGATATATCCAATCCATTGTTTGGTAAATCATAATAATAAGTTTGGATATATCCACATCATATTATATACATTATTTAATATAAATACATATAAGTGTAAGTGAACCTAAAATTTTCATAAACGGATATAGTAAAAAAATTTCTTGACACTCTTGCCTACTTCATTTTTATTTGCTTTTTGTCCCCTCTTTTTGAATTATTTTCTTTTTATTTCTTTTTCCCCTTCTATCATTCTATAAAATAATCTTATTAAATAATAAACTGTACTAAATACTATAATAAATTTATATTTTTATATTGAATTGAATATATAAATAAAAATAAGATTAAACTAAAAAAAGTAATTTTTTTTTTTTTGTTATTTTAAAATTCTTATATTAAAATTGAAATATAATTTATATGGAAATGTAATTTTAATTTTGTAAATCAAAGAAGTTTGTTACTCAAGAAATATAACTTTCCTACTATGGATACTAGAAATCATTTTCACATTTATCCCACCTCCCCTATGAGATAATTTTATTCAAGCTATATCTCTCTTATATCCGACTTTATCTTATCTTAAGTAGGCATTAAACGCAATCTCGTCCTATCCTAAATTTTATCCTAACTATCAAATGCAACCTAGAGATATTTTTAGTATGTTTGGAGTTGGACACCATATTTGCAAATTCTCATTAGATTTTTATTTAGGTTTTTTTAATTTCAAAGTTGTCTAGGGTTTTGAGATCTATAAAGGATAATGTAGTCGATTCAATATAAACATAGGTATTAGGAGCTAATTGAGAGTGCTAGTATGAACAAAATAAAGGAGTTAGGGAAGAGAATAAGAACAAAAGATTTATAGTGGTTCAGCTTAATCCAAGTCTACGTCCACTCTCCCACGATGACAGCCTTCTTGGCTGGATTCCACTATGCAATCAACAAGAGATTACAACTTCGAGTGCAGACACTTAGTAGTAGATCACACTATCTCACTAAGTCACTCTTTCGGTATTTCTCTCACGATTACAAACGTTTAAGCTCTCCAAAGACAAGTGTATAATCGAAGATCGCTCAGACTTTGGAATTATAAATTCTACGCTCCGTCTCTTACTTGCTCATCGGTCCTTCATCTCCTTAAATACTCCTCCACTTCCAAACTACCCGTTGGACAGCATCCCGGAGAATCGTCTTCCAATATACCCATTGGACAACTCTGTATCTAGAAGATTTGGTAGCCGTTGAGTGACAAAGGTAAAATCCCAAATTGATTCCAATCGCCCATACAAACGAAATCTTGGTTTCCATAAGTAAAGCTTCTTCGTATAGAAGTTCTTGTCTTCAAGTTCCAATCGTCAATCAAATAGATTGAATCAATCAAATCAATCTTGATGTGGAATCCAAACCAGATCACTAGCTGTTGTATGATTGGGCTTGAGTTACGATTTATCGTAATCTGAATGTAAAGTCCGAGTCATAGACTTTACAATCCGAGTCTGCAGCAATCTTCGGACTTTGAGTCTTGAGTCTTCGCGCGAGTCTTCGGACTTTGACTCAAAAGTCTGGATATCTTGAGAATATACTTTGGACATGAGCTACATTCAGTCTTCTCTTGCGGGTCGTCTTCACACTTTGACAATATCCTTTACATGTTCTATAATCTGCATGGTCTATTACTTAACCATCAAACATGTTAGTAGCCTTTGATTTATTTTGTCATCTTCAAAACATCATAAGGGATTTCCCTAACAATCTCCCCTTTTTGATGATGACAAAACAATCTCTGAATATGCAGATTTGTAAACATACTTTTAAATCAAAGGATATCGAAGATAACAAATAGATTGAGCATAAGAATATATAAAAAAATAATCGCAACTCAATATTATGCAATAATATCAAACCAATCAGCACATATGCATATTCATATCTTCTCCCCCTTTTTGTCATAATCAAAAAGCGATAACAATAGATTCACGTAGAGAATGATAATCAATATCTTGCATGAATCACAATCTCCAAAAATCAGCCTTTTTATAAAACAAGTCGAATATTAAAGATATGCAATATAGCTCACTTCAATCATATATATCAGGAAATATCCAATGAAAATCACGGATGCATCATAACTTGCACGTACCATTTTTGTCATAATAAAATGATAATATCAATACAAGATTTATTAATGACAAAAGGTAATAAAAGATGCACTAACCGGATTTTTTAGATAAATTCTGACACATTTACCTTTCCTTTCATTCATAATAAGATTACGATCAATCCAAAAAGATTTTTCCATAATTGATCAAAGCTCCCCCTCAATTTGTTGCCTTTTTTAGATGATCACGATTCTTTTCCTTTTCTTTTGAATTTGATTTCTCCCCCAATTGTCGCAGGAGATATTTTCTGATTGCACCAAAATTTGCGTAGATTCACAATCATCCTTCCCTTAAAGAATTTCCTGTAATCAACTCATTTCCCTTTTTGGTATCCATCAATTTAGATCCTTCCAAATCCTCTTTCTTCTTTCTTCTTTATATCCTGCAAAAATAACTTATCTTTTCTTTGGTACCCATTTTTTCTTGGGTCCATGAGAGTTAGCAGAATATGTTGCTTTTATCCAATTTTTCTTAATAGGTCTCCGGACTTGAGAAAGATCTTGTTGCCTAAGTCGAGAATTCTCCTTTTAAGTTCGAAAATCCTTTTAAGAGAAGATTTAAGATTTGAACAAAGCTCATTTATATACTTTGAAACTTTGAGAGGAATTTTTGAATTGCTTACCTCGATTTCCTCATCGGATTCTCGAGTCCGTCATCCGAGTCAGACTTTGATTCTGAGTCTGTGTCCGAATCAGACTTTGATTCTGAGTCTGTGTCTGAATCAGACTCAGATTTTGAATGTGCCATCAAGCATATATTTTCTTGATCATCATCTTCTTTCATGATTCTTTTATGGCCATTATGCTTGTATTGACTTCTTCCATCGAATTTCCTTCCTTTTCTACTCAGCTTTTTAAATTTCTCGACCATAAAGGCAAGTTCTTCATCGTCCATGTCATTTTCTGAGTCTGTTTCATCAAAAAACAGCATTAGATATTAAAGCAATGGACTTCTTACCTTCGGGATCTTCGTCATTAAGTTGTTCCACTTCATAGGATTGAAGAGTGCCAATCAATTCATCAACGGAGAGTGGCATAATCCTCTGAGTCTCCCGGATTGAGGTCTTGACATGATTCCAATCTTTTGAGAGACCTCGCAAAAGTTTGTTGACCTTCATCGGGGTAGAAATTTGCTGACCTTGTTATGCTAAACCATTTACAATTTCTATAAAACGGCTGAACATATCTCCAATTAACTCTCCTTGCTTCATCTTGAATGATTCATATTGGCCAAGCAAGAAGTTTACTTTTGTCTCTCTTACACGATCGGTCCCTTCATATGTAACATGAAGTTTATCCCAAACTTCTTTTGCTGTTTCACATGAAGAGATTCTGTTATATTCAGCAGGAGACAAAGCGCAATATAAAGAATAAATTGCTTTCGCATCAAGCGCTTCTCTTTTGGACAACTCTGTCCGAGACATAGGAGCGGGGGGTTTGGTTTCTTTGTCTTTGCCATTCTTATTTGATGTAGACACAGCAATGAGGTTGAGTCCTCTTTCCACAACATCCCATTGTAAGAGATCTCTGGATCTTAGGAATGCTTTCATTTTGTTCTTCCATACGTCGTATTCCTTTCCATCAAAATATGGTGGCCTTGTGTTGCTTTGCCCTTCCATAAGTCCTGGTGCCAACATACTAGCCATAAAGAATCTTTAGCTCAAAAGTAAAAACACTTTTATAAACCGAGCACTTGGCTCTGATACCAATTGAGAGTGCTAGTATGAACAAAATAAAGGAGTTAGGGAAGAGAATAAGAACAAAAGATTTATAGTGGTTCGGCTTAATCCAAGCCTACGTCCACTCTCCCACGATGACAGCCTTCTTGGCTCGATTCCACTATGCAATCAACAAGAGATTACAACTTCGAGTGCGGACACTTAGTAGTAGATCACACTATCTCACTAAGTCACTCTTTCGGTATTTCTCTCACGATTACAAACGTTTAAGCTCTCCAAAGACAAGTGTATAATCGAAGATCCCTCAGACTTTGGAATTATAAATTCTACGCCCCGTCTCTTACTTGCTCATCGGTCCTTCATCTCCTTAAATACTCCTCCACTTCCAAACTACCCGTTGGACAGCATCCCGGAGAATCGTCTTCCAATATACCCATTGGACAACTCTGTATCTAGAAGATTTGGTAGCCGTTGAGTGACAAAGGTAAAATCCCAAATTGATTCCGATCGCCCATACAAACGAAATCTTGGTTTCCATAAGTACAGCTTCTTCGTATAGAAAGTTCTTGTCTTCAAGTTCCAATCGTCAATCAAATAGATTGAATCAATCAAATCAATCTTGATGTGGAATCCAAACCAGATCACTAGCTGTTGTATGATTGGGCTTGAGTTACGATTCATCGTAACTGGATGTAAAGTCCGAGTACGTAGACTTTACAATCCCCGAAGTCTGGCAGATCTTGAGACTTTGAGTCTTGAGTCTCGGCGGTCTTGACTTTGACACGAAGTCTGGATATCTTCGAATATACTTTGGACATGAGCTACGTTCGGTCTTCTAGTCGTCTTCACACTTTGACAATATCCTTTACATGTTCTATAATCTGCATGGTCTATTACTTAACCATCAAACATGTTAGTAGCCTTTGATTTATTTTGTCATCTTCAAAATATCATAAGGGATTTCCCTAACACTAATAAGAGGGTGGAAATAGCGTAAGACTTATTGTATCCTATTATCAAATAGGAAAGTTTACCTCTTTAAATATTTACATGACAATTTGAGTTTTGTTTCTGTTTTTGCCTTTAAATGTGTATACAAGGTTTCATTTATTTTTTTGTGGGAAATAAATGATTTGCAAAATATTATGTTTTTAAATAATCACTTGTATAGCTAGAAATAGTTAGTTAATGAAAAAATATTTTAATTATTGACAATTTATGTCTAAATACCTTTGTGGAAGATAAAAATATTTTTCATTCATTCATTTTTGTAAGCGGTATAAACGATTATTTTAAGAAAAATATCTTTCTTTTCTTTTTTTTTTTTTGGTCGGAAAAGAGAATACATTTCCATTTACGTTGGGAAAAAGGAAGAGCCCATTAGAAGGGCTTCATTACAAAGCAAATCTAGCATAGCTTGAGGTGGGCTTGTAGCCCAATTCGGTGATAGAGAGCCACATCCGTGGGCCTTCACGGCTCAGTCGGCTAAGGCATTTGTCTCTCTTCGGCAATGTTGCACCGTGAGGTTACTGAAACAGGACAGAGCATCATCAATTTCGGCGAAAAGGGCGCGGCATTCCCATGGCGGCCGACGTTCGCGGTTGATTACTTTAACGAGAATGAGGCTATCGGTCTCCAACAAAAGGTGGGAGCAGGTATTTCCTTGTGCTGAGAGGTTCTTGAGGGTGAGTAGCTTAGCTTGAAACTCGGTCTGAAGCACTGATGTTGCAGGAACACTCCAGGTAAATCCGCCGATCAATCGGCCTGTATGATCGAGAGCAATACTAGCGATCGCACCCATTTGAGTGGCAATAGGAAAAGCTCCGTCGAAATTGATCTTGATGGTGCCTTCCTACGGCGGGATCCAGGTGCGGATGGGGTTCAGTGAAGGATGTCTGCTAGGTTGTTGTGGCTGAGTCCAAAGTTGGAGTTGAGCAAAAGCGAGAGCCGTTTCAACGAGATGGTTCGGGTTGGGTTGGTGGTGGCGAAAGATGAAATCATTCCGGGCTTTCCACAGCTGCCATAGGAGTGCTGCAATTATCTCAAACTCAGGTACGTTCGCCTTCTGTGCAAGTAGGTCAGCAAGCCAAGAGTCGATACGATTTGTGCTGTAGTTTGTGATGGTAACCTGCACTTTGGGGTGATTCCGGATGTGCTGGGTCCAGGGGCAAAACAAAGATAGGTGCTCTGTGGTTTCAAGTAAGTGTGTAGAGCAGAGTGTGCACAATGGGTCTAGGGTAATGCTTCATTTGTATAGATTAGCTTTGGTAGGTAATGCGTTTTGACAAATTGACCAGAGGAAAGTGCGAATCTTGGGGCTGTTTTAGTTTTCCATATCTGTTGCCATAATTTTCTTAGTGTTTGATAGGAAGTGGATGTGCGAGAAATTACCTGCGTTGATGTTGCCTGTTTGATGATATTATAGGCGCTCTTAACAGTATACTGGCCATCTTCTGTCCCTGTCCATAAAAGTTTGTCCTCGGTAGATGCTAGCCACATCTTAATAGTTAGTATTTCTTTAACTATGTGATCCTCGAAAGAAAGGTTGAGTAACTGAACATTCCACTCATTCTGATTTGGGATAATAAAACCTGCAACTGTGTGAGGTTCCTCTCTAGGCACTGGGCCGCCTAAAATTCCCATAGATAACCAGTTTTCCTCTCTGACTTTGATGTTTTGGCCATTACCTACTGACCAACGAAGCTTCTTGATAATAGAATCTCGTCCTAACAGAATGCTCTGCCATCCCCATGACGGTCTAGACCCCTTATTAGCATGCTAGAATGTTGTATTTTGGAAATATAAAGCTTTAAAAATTCTACTCCACAAAGATGATGGGTTTTGGAAGAGTTGCCAAGCTTGCTTTCCCAAAAGAGCTTTATTAAAAGTTTGTAGATCTCTAAAACCTAGTCCTCCATTGTCTTTCCTCTCTTTTAGAATATCCCAGCTCTTCCAATGAATCCCCTATTTGTTGCCATTGTTTTGCTACCAGAACCGAGCTATTTTTTGTTCAACAGCCTTACAAATAGAGACAGGAACCTTAAAAATCGACATTGCATATTACTATAAAGCTTGAACCACCGATTTCAAAAGAATCTCCTTCCCACCTTTGGAAATTAGACTTTCTTTCCATCCTTCTAGCTTAGTATTTACCTGTCCTAGGATCCAAGCAAACATATCTTTCTTAGATGAGCCCCAATCAGAAGGAATACCTAGATACTTGCCTGTTTTGTCTAGATTTGGCATCCTTAATTCGCTCGCCATGTTTATCTTAAGAGCGTCAGGGTAGCATTTACTTAGGTACAGACCTGAATTATTTCTATTAATTTCTTGCCCTGTGGCTATACAATACTGATTAAGGATGTTTGCTAAATTTTGACACTCCCGGGTGCTACCATCGAGGAAAGAAATGGCGTCATCAGCAAAAAATAAATGTGATAGGGTAGGATAGCACCTGTTTAGTTTTATACCCCGTAAATTGCCCATTGCGACAGCTTGGTGGATGATGGTGGATAGCATATTAGCCACGAGAATGAATAGGTAAGGTGAGAGAGGGTCGCCCTATCTGATTCCCCTTGTAGGTTTGAAATATGGTAGGGCTTTGCCATTTAACTTTACGCTGAGAGAAGTTGTCGTTATGCATTGCATCAGCCAAAGCACCCATCTATCCTGAAACCCAATTTGGCGAAGATAAGCTTCCAAAAAATCCCATTCGATCCTGTTATAGGCTTTCTTCATATCCAACTTTAGGATTGCCTAGAATTTCTTCTTTCTGGTGCGAATTCTAAAATGATGTAATACCTCTTGAACTATTAATATATTGTCTTGTATTTGTCGCCCTGAAACAAAAGCACTTTGCTCTGTGGAAATCAACTCAGGAAGGCAAGTTTTCAATCGGTTCGCCAAAACCAGATAAAATTACATAAGATGATGGGTTGAAATTGATCTAACCTCTCCAAGCTAGGTACTTTAGGTATCAGACAGATTTTGGTTTGGTTAATCTCTGCAGGCATCACTCCAAGAAAAATATCTTTCGAATGAGTAATTTTTCATGAAACAAACACATGCTTAGTGTATGGTGTGTGAAACTTTGTTTATTATTTAGTTTCCTTTTCTCCATTTCCACCGCATCGCTTTGGCATCTCTTTGCTGTTTTTTTTTTTTTTTTCATTTCAAATTTGGTGCTTATATTTCTTTATCAAGCATAAGTTGAACAGACTTCCACAGATTTGTTTTATTTTCAAGTTATATATATATCATACGCCATGTAATTGCATGAGACGCATAAGGCATATCATGAACTTGGACGAGATAAACAAATTGAACAAATGCATAGAACATGTATGCTTTTTAGTATGTCTATATATTTCTTTTATTTTATCTATATTTGTCCAATTCAACCCTCTCACATCAAAACCCTTTCTAAAATACCACCTTTTTCCATAGTAGTCTATCTAATTTTTCCTTTTCTTTGGAAAAGAAAAAACATAAATTTGGGCGGAGCAAAAGAACTCGAATCTTATATTCTCATAACTCTGTTCACCCAATAGTCAAAGCTTCTCGAGTTGAACATTCTGTCATGCTACCAGAACACCAGTTATAAGTTCGAATTTGACACCATGTGGCAATGATTTTCTATTATGTTAAATAAGGCAATAATTATTGCTTGAAAAAATCTATGGAAAACCTTGAGAAATTAATATCTTTTAAGGCAACAAGTGTGGCAGCTAAAGACAGCCATAATTGCTCCTGTATATAGTGTTTAATAATAATATATTGTACAATTCTTTATAAGAGAACGAATGTGAATAAGTATAGGGAAGAGAAGTAGTGCTAGGGCTCTAATTATGGTAACAAATTCAATTGTGGAATAGAAAATATACATAAACTAATTAGGAAAACAATCATGGAGAAAATCTCTACTAAACTGTAGCCTTGCTGTCTAACGTCCCCCGCAAGGTGATGTAGTAGGAGTCACAGTAAGCTTGATCTGAAGAAGACAAAAACGAGGAGTGGAGAGGCCTTTAGCGAAGATAGCAAGATTACAGCTCAGCAAAGATTTACTCCATGATTATTTTCCTGATTAGTCTATGTATATTTTCTATTTCATAATTGAATTTGTTACCATAATTGGGGCCCTAGCACCGCTCATCTTCCCTATATTTATTCCCATTCGAGAGTACAAAATACTATCAAACCCTATATACAACATGAGCAATTATGGCGGCCTTTAGCGGCCACACTTGTTGCCTTAAGATATTAATTTCTTGAGGTTTTACATGGTATTTGAGCCAATTAAACTTGTGGTGGAAGTGACAACATGAGCCCGATGCATGTTGCCTCCAAAGAACCCAAATTGTTGGTTGAACCGATTGTGACGAGCAACGGTCTTGTGTCCTAGGCGATTACAAATCTGACACCTCACATTGTTGCGTCTTTGATTTTTTGTTGCCATTGAAATTTTAGTATTGAGAGTTGCCCGAATTATTGAAGTTGGGCTGCTGTCCATGAGGATTAAAATTCCTCTGCCCCATATTTGGGTTGGGGCTATTGAAATTGGAAGCAAGGCCACGCTGTGAATGAGAATTTGGGCCCAAGCTGACGTTGTGCGCGACGAAGGCAACTGATTGGGTGGTTTGTGATTCCTGGAGCTCCAACAGTGCTTCATGAGCCAAGAAAAAGCCATGAAAAGACTCCCCGGTCATTTGTTGATGTTGAGTGTGAACCGAAATTAAACCAAGCTTTGAAACTCAGCTCCTAAGCCTCAGAAGATATGCGTTCGGCACTCTTGTGATGAGACGGGCTCACCAATGGAGGCCAATTGATCAGATATAAAAGTAGCCTGTTGAAGAAATTCGGTCACGATTTGATTATCTTTCCACATCATCTGAAGTTGCAGCCGCAATTGGGTAGCTCGCACACTGTTTTGGGCAGCGAAAGAGAAGAAATTCCACGCAACATGAGAGGTGTTCATATTACATAACTGACTCACAATTGAATCAGCTATCGTGCTTAAGATCCACCCAAGAGCAATTTGGTCTAATGTATACCAGTTATCGTATTCAAGATTGGGCACAATATTGGAAGAATCATCTGTATTGGTTTGAGTAATTTGTTATGAAGGACATGGCAGCAATCCATCGACGATCGAAATCAGTTTATTTGCTCAAAAGAATGGGAGGATTCAAGCTTTCTACACCACGTAGTTGTCCCCCAACATTTGGACAACCGGATGACCCCATGAAATTTCCAAATGGCAAAATAATGGGGCTAGTGAGAGACAAGATTGTTGAACTGGACGGGATTGAGATACTAATAGCAACAGGAGTCGTAGGACTCAATTTTGTTGAGGAAGTTAGATCGGAACCCATGGCTATGATGCTTTCACCATTGATAGCTCCGATACCATGTAAACCTCAAGAAATTAATATTTTAAGGCAACAAGTGTGGCAGCTAAATGCAGTCGTAATTGCTCCTGTATGTAGTGTTTAATAATATTTTGTACATCCCTTTGTAAGAGAACTAATGGGAATAAATACAAGGAAGAGGAGCAACAAATTCAATTATGAAATAGAAAATATATAGAGACTAATCAAGAAAATAATCATGGAGGAAATCTTTGCTGAGCTGTAGCCTTGCTATCTAACAATCTCCATAATAAAACCATGTACCGAGTCCTATATAAATAACAATTTATGTGATGATTGGGGTATAATTTTTGTGCTTGATATAGTTGGGCTAAAAATAATTGCTTGTCAAAGATACGCCAACATTCTATTCGAACAAAATGAGAAGTTTGTCCGAAAAATCATAAATTTGTTGTATTTTTTTCAATTCAATTCTAAGTTTTTTAATTTTATCAACTGAGTAACTTATTTATGTTTTGCCAATTAAGTCAATTTGACCAATTTTGGTTGGAAATTGCTAATGTAAATGTTGTTCATTTTATGTGGCACAATCAACACTAATGTGAACAATTTTTATATTTTTACTCTTTTTTATATTTTTTTATAACAAATCCTTATGAGACGGTCATGGTTCTCACTTCTCATCGGATGACTGACAAGGACTGCCAACCATTACTGAAATTGGTAGAAAAAAAAAAGAGGAAAAGAAATAAAGAAAAAGAATAAAAATTATTAAAAAATTCATTTTTCAAATAAAATTATAAAAATTGCCCACGAAATCCCATCCATCATACATGGCACTACCAATGTCCACGTCATCGATTTCCAGTTAAAATTGATTAGTGGAATTAATTGGTAAAACTCTAATAAATTTAAGATTTTTTAGATAATTTTCTGGAAAAAAAAAGTGCCTTTTTGTTTTGAGATCAAACATGTCAAGATGAAACCTATTTGGTAATGCTTTCGTCATTCGATCCTTAAGAATATTATCCAATGACACGAGGCATTAGGAATCTCTTTGTGTAAGTGCTTTTAGATGGATTTTAACTAGGACATTGCAAAAAATTGTGAAGGTGCTGGCTTAGACTAGTTTTTATTAGCAATTCATCACAAAAACATACCCATGGCATCATAACAATGCCCGCAGAGAAAAAAAAAATGCGTACTTCTTCCATCCATTCCCTGGTAAAACATTTAATTACAAAAGGTTTTCACATGTACATTCCTAATCCGACGGAGAAAATAAGAGCAAGTCCTATACCACAACGATGTAATTACGGAATGACTATATTGGATGCTTGTAGGCGTGTATGATCCCGTCTCCCTTAATAGCAAGATTGGGGTCAGTCTCTTCTACTTTGGCCTTAGCCAGTTCGAGAACCCAATAGAGCAACCAAGGCGAGCAGCACAAGTAGATCCTCTTGCACTCATCCGGTCGGTCTTGGAATTGATCAAACAACGGTTGCAATATTCATATCTGTATACTTTTTCTTTTTTTTTTTCCATTTGGATTTTTTTAAGCAAAAGAAATCTTCTTCTTCATATAAAGATTTATCTTTCAATACAATCCTTATATGATAAGTGGGTCTTTTTATTGCATAACCCCGCCGACATACACTGCAAAGTTCACCGGATCTCACAAAGTTCTCTTTCTTCGCCGACATACACTGCAAAGCATCCTTTTCTTGCCAGCTTCTTGACATTCCTAACTTCTCAACGAGCCGACGCGTTTTTCTTCCAAGAACGGATCAGAACTTTCACGGAGGATGGGGGCTCCTGAGTGAATTTGAGATCTTGAGACCGGAATTACTGTACGATTGCTGGAGGCTTATCGAATGGATTATTTATAGAGGGATTGGAAGAGAGTATAATTATTGTGGAAGAGTAGAAGTCGGTTTATTTTTTATTTTTTATTTTTTATTAGAATAGGAAAGAACAAGCTTGATTTAATTTTGAAGCGTTTAAAAGAGATTTTAAGTTTGGAACTCTAGTGGGATTTTAAATCCGGATAGAGATGTCCAAAAAACTAACCGTGGCCAGAATATAACAGAATGTAAATCATTTAATTGAGCTGATTTTCGCAATCTAAGTCTATCTGACATCAAGAATTTTCAATTTGTTGATGTTTCTATCTATTATCAAATTAAAAAAATAGAGAAAATCACGTACAATTATCTTGAGTTTTTTTTTTGGTAGAACAAAATCTTGAATTGATGTACGGCCGTTTGGCATCTCCTTTGACAAAATAAAAGGAATAAAAGTATCTTGAAGTAAATAAGAGCAATTGTAATGGTAGAAAAAGAAGGAAAAAAGAGAGAAAAATATGGAGAATAAAAATAATTGTTGATCTTTGATTATTATGCTAATTTCGAGCGATATGTCGTTATTACTAACAATCGAATAGAGCTTTTTCAAGGTGAAGATTTTGATGGAGAGAACCCCTAGCGAAAGGGCGAAGAATCCTTCTTCCACCATCCAAAAAAACAATGAAAAGTTCCTGCAGATAGAGAATCCACGTCCTTAACTATTTCGATTTCAAACTTGTAAAGTGCAAATTCTTGCAAGTGGTGGAATCCTTATCCACTCAGACCTGCCACAGGCTAGGTGGAGGTCCCCATGAGAGAGAGTGAGAAAGAGAGAGAGAGAGAGAGAGAGAGTCATTCTGTGACGGTGATAGTGTTGATAACTTGATCTCTCGTATTGATAGAGTGATTGATTTTGACTGCGGAAGTGAGAAAAGATCAATGGATTAAAACTATACTAAAAAAGTTTGAGCATCCAATGTTAACACTTAGCAATCTTATATTTTTTTCTCAATAGCATCTTATATTTTCATCTTTTTCTTCTCTCTTTATGACGCGGGCAAGATAATTAGCAAGATTGCTACATTATCATAATTCCTGGAAATATTTTTTTTAGGTGATATTGTTTAATTTAGTTATAATTAGAGGCAAGGCAGTTGCAAAGCACGACTATAGTTGGGTGCGTTAGGCACGAAAAGAAAATAAGTAATTATTTTGGGGAAGTTGATGGTTACAAGAGGTACAATAATGCAAGAGTGGTTCAGTGAAAATAACTACACACTAACCAAAAAGCTACCACCGACCAAAAGAAAAACAAAACAAAAAGCTACCCAATGCATAAAATTAATATTTTCGTACTTTTTAGATGTAAGAATCATATAAACCTCAGGAATGCTTTAATAAATATGGTTTGGACACCAATTTTTCTCTTTATAATATTATAGATTATCCTATTGGATTTAACTTAAATCTTTATGTAGGACTACTTCAGAGTTGTCCAGGTTTTTGAGACACTTGGTTTGTTATATTCCGTTACCAAGAAAGCTTATCTTTAAAAAAAAAAAGTAATATGAAAAATTGAGTTTTGTTTCTTTCGCTTCTTTTAGCGAAACACAAGTTATGGACTTCCACATATTTGCTTAAAATTTTTCGAGTAATTTAGAAAAATACATATAACTACACAAGCCTCATAATTCATGAACAATGCGATTAGTTTTCATTAGTGAGAGAGAATGTTTAAATGACTCCAATGTGATTGATTCTTGTGAAATTTGGTGAAACCATAACCAACCATTCTAAAAACTTAAGCTATTACATGAATGTATTGTTTATTATTTAAATAATCTAACACTCCCTCTCAAGCATAGGCTAGACTTTGGCCTTAACCTAAGGTGTTGAAATATTTGATTGAAGAGATAAATAGAGGCTTGGAAAATTCAAACTCAGGACTTCTTAACTGTGATACCATGTAAGATTTGGTTGAACCACAGCCAATTATTCTACAAGTTTAAATTATTAAATGAATGTGTAGTTTGTTATTTATATATTTTAATAATTCTATCTAATATTACCTGTTGAAGGAAAAAAGCAAATAAAAAAGAATACACGTGGAACCAAAAGAACCCGAAAGGGAACCTGACTCCTACATTGATCCTCAAAAGAACCCCGGCAGAGATAAAGGAGCGGGGGTGGGGGGGTGTTGGGGTCACTTTTAGAAAATTCGTAGATTCACACACGATTGGTTCTTTAGTGAAATGCTGCATGTATAACAGTATCCGAATCTTAAAAAAAAAAAAAACAGTATCCGAATCTTGACAAAGTAAACTTTTGAGAAAAATAATGTGCCCAGCATTGTATTACAGTCAAACATCAATTATTTTTATCTATCTTATTTCCAGTTCATCAAATAGACGTGTAGTTTTACATGCAGAATGGGGCATAAGACCAATCTCTCATTGCTAATCTGCATGGTTTGTTCGAGTCTCATGTTGATATAATCTCTCTCCATTCGATAGTCCAAACTTTTCACGTTGAATTTTTTACCGTGCTATCGAAGCACGGGTAATAAGTTCAAATATCGACACAATTTATAATACCAATAATATCTTCTATTGTATTAAAGGAGAAAATGATTATTGCTCCAAAAAGATTTTCACAATTAAATCTTGCACCACCAGATACTATAGTTATTATGTAAAAATCGAGGTTTATTTGTTCATGAATCACTCGTGTCAAGATGAAATCCTTTTTGATAACACTCTCGGCATTCAGTCCTCTAGGAAAAAAAATGAAGAACATGAGCCACGTTAGGAATCTCTTTTTACAAGTGCTTTTAGATGGATTTTGAGCTAGAATGAACAGGGATTACCAGCAATTCATCACAAGAATACACCCATCAATAACAATACCTGTAGAGAAAAAATAAATACTTCATTCATTCCTTAGTGAAGCATTGTATTATAAAACAAGTTCTTCATGTGTACATTCGAACCTAATCCAACAAAGAAACAAACATCAAGTCCTAGACAATGAAACTACCGAATGACTGAATCGGGTGCATATCTGTGTACGATCCCATCATTCTTCATCACAAGATTACGGTCGGTCTCTTCTACTTCGGCCTTGGCCAGTGCAAGAACCCAATCAAGCAACCTGAGCGAGCAACACAAGTGGAGGCCTGTGCGCTCGCCCAATTTGTCTAGACATTGATTAAACAATGCTTGCAACATTATAGAATTTAAGTTCTTCACCGGGATCTCACGGTGCTCCCTCTCTTCACGGACCACGAAGCATCCTCGTCTCGCTAGCTTCTTGCCGGTTTGTAACTTCCCGGCGAGGCAACGCAACTTTCTTCCATTGACAACCATCAGAACTGCCCAATGGAGAACGTTGACTCCTTTGTGAATTCAATCTCTAACCAGTTGCAGAGATGTTGAGATCGGAATCAAATGTACAAATTGTTCATAAAGGGATCATGAAGAGAGAGGATAAACCTTGTGGAATTAGAGTAGGATTCGGTTTCCTTTTCTGATTATATTTGGGATGACGAAGCTTAGTTTAATTTTAAGAATTTAGAGAGGATTTTAAGTTCGGAACTCTAGTGGGATTTTAAAACCGGTTTTACAAAAGTATCTAACAATTAACAGAAAAACTACCCAGTTGAATGAATAAAATTACCATCTTCAATATTTTTTTGCTGTAAGAATCATATAAAACCTAGGGTGTATTTTAGTAAATTTGGGGTTGGACACCAGATTTAAAAGTGCTTTTTGTAATAGCAGAAACTAGCTTGTTAGATTTTATTTAGATCTTTATTTTTGAAAATTCCACAGTCGTAGTGGGTATTGAGACTATGTACATGTTATATACTAATATCTAGTGAGAAAGATTGCCTCTTTAAACGTTGATATGAAAAGTTGAGTTTGGTTTCTTTTCTCTTTTTTTGCGCTTTAATGTAAATCTATATTTTTGTTATGTAGCTTAGCTTTTCTTTATTTCCACTTCATCGCTTTCGCATATCTGTTTTTCTAATTAACTTACCAGAACAATTTTTTTCTTTTTATTTTTTTGTCGAAAAAAGTTGAATAGACTTCCACAAATTTGCTTTAACTTTTCGAGTTTATGGCATAAACCATATAATTACATGAGACCATAAATCGCATTATCTTTAACAATGCAATTGGTTTTCCTTAGTGAGATGAATGTTTAAATGATTTACATGTTATTAGTTACGTTTGATCTTTTGCACATAAATTAACTTCATTTTCATAAAGTACCACATATAATCCGTATTAATGAATTAGTGTGTTAACATATATTATCGTGATCCAAATAGTTAGACTAACAATAGTAGCTTATCACATATATGTAGAAATTCTATTTAAACAAGACAGTATCTTTTTTGGTTCAGAAACCACTCATGTCAAGATGAAACCCTTTTGTTCGGAGATATTTCTTGGAATGCGATCCTTAAAAAAAGGAAATTAAATAACAAGAGCCGCATTAGGAATCTCTTTAATAAGTGCTTTTAAATGGATTCAACCTAGGATGAATATCTAGACTGATATACAAGCAATTCATCACAAAAATAAACCCATCAATGACAATACGGAGAAATAAACCCATCAATGACAACACGGAGAAACTTCATTCATTCATTCAAATTGCAAAACAAGTTCTTCGTATGTTGATAACAACCTAATCCAACAGAAAAAACTAAGATCAAGTCCTATAACGCTACAATGAAATAGCTATACGACCAAATCGGGCTCATATCGGCATGTACGATCTTGTCATTCTTGATTGCAAGATTATGGTTGGTCTCTTCTACCTCGGCCTTGGCCAGTTCAAGAACCCGATCGAGCAATTCAGGCGAGCAACACAAGTAGAGCCGCGTGCCCTTGTCCGATTGGTCATGGCACTGATTAAACAACGCTTGCAACATTATAGAACTCAAATACTTTACCGGGATCTCACGACGCTCTCCCTCTTCACCAACGTACGCTGCGAAACATCCTCTCCTCGCTGGCTTCTTGCCGATTCCTAACTTCTGAACAAGCCGACGCAGCTTTCTTCCAAGGACGGCCATTAGAACTCTCCGATGAAGAATGGTGACTCCTTGGTGAATTTGATCACTCACCGGTGGGACAGATACTGAGACCGTTGACGTACAAATTGCTGGAGGCTTAGCGAAGGGACTATTTATAGAGGGATAAACATTGTGAAATTAGAGTAGGATTAGGTTTCTTTTTCCTATTAGATTTGGGATGAAGAAGCTTACTTTAATTTCAAGGGTTTAAAAGAGATTCCGAGTTTGGAATTCTAGTGGAATTTTTTAAAACCAGATAGAGAATATAAATACTTTAATTCATCTGACTTTCGCCATCTAAGTTATTCAAATTGTTAATGTTGCGATCTATTATCAAATTAGAAAATAAAGACTATCGTGTCAAATTATCTTGAATTAATTTGCGGCCTTCCTGCATCTCCTTTGACCAAAACAATAGAAGAATAAAAGTATCTTTAAATAAATAAATAAAGAACCATTTTAATTGAAGAAAAAGGAAAAGAAAAATATGTAATTAGAGGATTAGAATGCATCAAGAAAGTTTGAGCATCCAATACAAGAACTAAGCAATCTCGGTTTTTTTCGGTATCACCTTATTATACACCTTCTTCTTCTTTGCTCTCTTTGCCCCGCGACAAGATAATTAGAACGATTTATACATCATGCTATATCATTATCTTTAGGATTTTAGAAATAGTTTTCAAAGTTTAATGTGATTTTGTTTTATTTCGTCATAATTAAAGATCAAGATAATGCAAGAGTGGTTTAATGAAAGTATCTAACAATTAACAGAAAAACTAACCAGTCGAATGAATAAAATTACCATCTTCTATTTTGTTGTTGTTGTAAGAATCATATAATCCTCAGGTGTAATTTAGTAAATTTGGGGTTGGACACCAAATTTAAAAGTTCTTTTTATAATAACATAAATTAGCTTGTTAGATTTTATGTAAACCTTTACTTTTTAAAATTCCAGAGTTGTCCTGGTTATTGAGACTATATATTTGTTATATTCTAATATCTAGTTAGAAAGATTTCCTCTTTAAACATTGATATGAAAAATTGAGTTTGGTTTCTGTTTTTGCGCTCTAATGTGAATCTATATTTATTACTTAGTTTCGCTTTTCTCCATTTCCACTGCATCACTTTGGCATTTTTTTTTTTTTAAATTAACTTTGTAGCTCAAATTTCTCCTTTTAATTTTTTTTTTTTTTTTTGCCGAACATAAGTTGAAAGGACTTCCACAAATTTGCTTTAAATTTTCGAGTTACATAGCATAAACCATATAATTACATGAGACATAGTTCGTGATATCTTTTGACGATGCAATTAGTTATTCCTTGATGAGATGAATATTTAAATGACTTAAATGTGATTAATTACATAAGATCTTTTGCACATATAAACTTTATTTATATTAAGTAACTCGGTATTAACAAATCCATGTGTCTGTATTTGTCCAATTCAATTCTCCCATCAATCTAATCTGGCCTTTTTGGGAGCAAAAGAACTCGAAAAAGAACTCCTACTACATTGATGATCAAGATGGTATAGACTTGCTCTCTTAACAAATTGGATTCACGATTTACGATTGGTCATTCTTTTGTGATCACTAACATATAAAATTGGATTCAAATCTTAACAAATTAAACTCCTGAGAAAAGCAGTGTGCCAAACATTGTCTTACAATCAAACATCCAATTCTTCATGTTGACCCATTTGGCCTTTCATCTAATATATGATATTTATCTATCTTATTCGTCGTTTATCAAATTCACGTGTTGTTATGCATGCAAGATGAACCGTCACACTAATCTCTCTTTGTTCGAGTCTCATATTCATATGATCCCTCTCTACCCTTCATGAATTTGAATTTTGACACTATCTGTGATACTAATACTTCTGTTAAATTAAATTGGGCAATGGTTACTGCTTGAAAAGATTTTCACAGTAAAATCCTACACCAGTCTATAGCAACAACAGGAAAAATAGGTATCTTATGTACGCTTCAAATAGTAGGGTTAAGAATAGTTGCTTGTCACATATATGTAGACATAGTATATTTTTTGTTCAGAGGCCACGCATGTCCTTGTGTTTGGAGATCTCTCTCGACATGCAATCCTCTAAAAAATTGGTAAGTGCTTCTAGATGGATTAAACATATGATGAACATCTCCATGGCAAAAAGACTGAAGAATGCTGACTTATACTAGTTTTTACGAGCAATTCATCACAAGAATAAACCCATCAATGACAACACCTGCTGATAAACTTCAATCATTCACTCAAATTACAAAACAAGGCTTCGCATGTATATTAAAACCAAATCCAAAGGAAAAACTAAAATCAAGACCTATACCGCTAGAATGAAATTACTAGACGACCAAATCGGGCTCATATTGACGTGTATGATCCTATCATTCTTGATCGCAAGATTATGGTCGGTCTCTTCCACTTCGGTCTTGGCCAGTTCAAGAACCCAATTGAGAAATTCAGGCGAGCAACACAAGTAGAGCCCTGTGCGCTCGTCCGATTGATCTCGGCACTGATTAAACAACGCTTGCAACATTACAGAATGCAAGCACTTCACCGGGATCTCGCGTCGCTCTCCCTCTTCACCAACGTACGCTACGAAGCATCCTTTTCCGGCTAGCTTCTTGCCAATTCCTAACTTCTCGACGAGCCGACGCAGCTTTCTTTGGAGAAGAGCCATCAGAACTCTCCAATGAAGAATGTTCACTCCTTAGTGAATCTGATCTCTAACCGGCGGGAGAGATATTGAGACTGTTGGCGTACAAACTGTTGAAGGCTTAGCGGATGGACTATTTATAGAGAGATAAACATTGTGGAATTAGAGTAGGATTAGGTTTATTTTTCTTGATAGAATTGGGCGAAGAAGCTCAATTTATTTTTAAGGGCCTAAACGTAGAGATGTCCCAAACTGGCCACGTATAGAATCGTTTGCTCAACTATATTAACTAATTGCAGATTTAGAAACTATAAATAGATGGGCTTTAGTGATTAAAAAAAAAAAAGAAAATTTTGGATACAAAGTAATGGATGCTTGCCCTGCAAATACCATTAGTTTTTTTTTTTTTTTAAAAGGTCATTTATCCTATGAGAAAATTCAACCCAATAGTTTAAACTCATAGATGGAGCTAAACCTCATAGTCAAGTATTAAGGGTTATTTTGATAAGTGGAGAGAGATCACACATATATAACAATTCATATTCCTATAGCTATGATATTTTAACACGTTTTATTTTCTTTTTTTAACAAGGGATGAATCCATATTGACCATTGACTCGGATGGTTCGTGTAATTGAGTTTTTAGACTTTTTCTCAGCAGAATATCAAGTCCTCTAAATTCATCTGATCTTTGCAATCTTAATCGTTGAAACAATAACATTTTTCAATCTCTTGTTGTTGCAATCTATTGCTAAATTAAAAAAATTAGAGAGAATCATGTAAAATCATCTTAAATTTATGTACGACCCTTTTCCGTTGACCCAAAAAAAAAAAATATAGAGGAATAAACGTATCTTAAAGTAAAAAAGAATGAGCTCAATTGAAGAAAAAGGAAAAGCCAAAAAAATCTTTAAAAAAATAAAATCCAACGATGTATCTTTATTTCTAACAATAGAATAGAGGATCCACGTCCTTTTTTCTTATTCTTTTTTTCGATTTTACAATCGCGAAGTGCAAACTTTTTGTACTTGCCATGACCTATCCCTGAGAGAGATTTATGTCAATGACGGCGGTCGATCTGTTTCTCCTATTGACGAATTGATTTAGACTGCAAAAGTGGGTTAAAGATTAGAAAATTAAGGTTCCACCAAAAGTTTTGGGCATCCAATGCAAAGCCTAAGCAACTTTTTAGATTTTTTTGATTGTCTAGATTTCTAATGAGAATAGAACTTGATACGATAAGGTATGAAACCCAAGGATATTATTATATTATATCAACTATTTTGTTATTATAATAATAAAATCGGATATATTCACATTATATTATGTATATTTTTGGGTATAAACGACATATTAGTATAAATGAAAAGAACATACAAATGGAGATGATAAAAATCTTTCACGAAACTCTTACCTACTTTAATTTTATTTTATTTTCTTCTCTTTTTTAATTAACTTCTTTTTATTTCTTTCATCCCCTTCCACTAATAAATAGTACTAATATACCTAAAATACTCAAATACCTAAAAGATGTGATAAAAATATATTTACATAATTAAATTATATTACAAAAATTAAATTAAATTTGAATATATAAATAAAAATAAGATTAAAATAACTAAATTGTTATTTTTAATTTTTAATTTCTAATATTATAATTCAAATATTATTTATATTGAAATATAATTTTAATTTTGTTAATTTAAGAAGTTTGTTATTCTAGAAATAATTTTCCCACTATAGATGTTAGAAATGATATTCATATTTATCCTACTTTCCCTATGAAATAATTTTATCTAGTATATATCTCTCTTATATCCAGTCTTGAGTAGGTACCAAACGCAAAATATGATAAATTATCGTGAATTTTATTCTGACTGCCAAACATTAGTGTTTTTGGGTGGCATCTTATTTTTAACCTTTCTATTGCCTCTATTTGCGACATGGAAAGAATCCTATTTAAAAATATTTTCTTAATATTTTACATGATTTTATTTAACTTATAATCAGAGGCAGCACACTTGGTGCGTGTGACTGTACATGAATGAAAATTGAGTGGTTTTGTTATTTGTTCATGAAAAAGAAAATAGGTGGTCTTGAGAGGAAGGTTAAAGTAAGATTGGTTTTATTGTTTCATTAAAATTACTTTCCGTTAAAAAGAAAAATTACCTAGTCAAATGCATAAAATTACCATTTTCAATTGTCTTTGGTAAATCTAAGGTTAAAAACCTAATTTAAGAGTTCGATTATATTGTTTTATTAGATATGTTAGAATATCCAATTTAAGGACTTATTAAGAAATGTCGAGATTAAGGATTTTTTGCTTTGATACTTTGTTGAAATTGTTCAATCCAAAAAATTAAGCCAACGCATGGAAGGATCACTATGTATAAATAGTATATAAATCTCATAAACGCACACAAGATCTTTATTTAGATTTATTTTAGAGCTGTCCAAGGTTTTGAAGCTATATCTTTTCCTTTTTTGTCAAAAATTTATTATATCCTATCAACTAGTAAGAAAGATCACTTCTTTAGATATTGACTTGAAAAGTTGAGTCTTGTTTCTCTTTTTGCACTTTAATATATGTACAAGAGTATGTTGTATGGGATAAATATAGTAAAAGTTCTACAATTTGTCATGAAAGTATAATTGAGTCATGAGACTTTCATACGAGACTTGACTACACTAATTTAAACAAATTTTAGGATTTGATTGTACTTTTGTAATAAGTTGTAAGACTTGATTGTACTTTTTGAAAATTTTATGATTCAATTGCAGTTTCATAATAAATTTTAGAAAACTTTCAGTACACTTCCCTATTTATTGTTTAGTTTCTCTTTTCTCTATATCCACTGCATGGTGCATGGTTTTGGCATGTTGTTGTTGTTTTTTTTTAAAGTGTCTAAATTTTTGAGTTGTATAATATACAACACAATTACATGAGACCTATAATCCATGATATTGCTAACGATATAAATAGTTTTCCTTAATGAGACAAATATTATTAATTAATTATTATGTTTGTATCTATTCAATTCTATCCTTGCATCACAATTCTATGAAATACCACAATTTTCCATATTAATCTATCTTATTTTGCCTTTTTTGGCAAAAGAAGAAGAAGAAGAAGGAATTGGACATAGAAGTGGAAGGGGAACTTGACTCCTTCATTGATCATGAAGATTGTAAAGACTTCCTCTCTCTATAATCATTTTAAAGAAAGGGCATAGTTTCTCAATTGGTCATTCTTTAATGACATGCTACATAAATGATAGTGATTTGGATCTTAGGAAATTAAAATTTTTGAGAAAAAACAATGTGCTCGATATTGTATTACAATCAAACATCAATTCTTTATATTCAGTTTGACCTTTCGTCTCATATATAATTTTCATCTATCTTATTCCTTCTTTATCAAATACATGCGTTGTTTCTCTTGGGAGATGGGGTATTAAATTGATACTTGTTGCTTATCTATATGTTAAATGGCAGAAACTTTGGAGTCGAATATTGTAGCATGTCGCCAAAACATTGGGTATAAATTCGAATTTTGACATTATTTGTAATCCCAATAGTGTTTTTGTATTATATAGCATCATACAATGATTATTGCTTAAAAAGTTTTCACAATAAAGTCACGTGTGGGGTCCTATAATAATAGCAAGTCAAGTGAAAATTGAAATGTCACGTCTACGTTTGGAATAATCAAGATAAAAATAGTCGCGCATCCACATGAAACCTGTTTGGTAATTTTGCAGCCATCATTTTCCGTGGAATCTTGGGCAATTGGGAAAGTACCACATTTTCTTTTTATCTTAAAAGATTGAAAGTATTTGAGGCCTTATATTTTTGGTTTTTCAATATGAAAAAATCTTACGTCTAAGGTTGTGTTTGGTAACCGGCCAAATAGTAAAAATTTCTATTATTTTGTTTTTAAGAGAAGTTTTGAAACATAATCGTGTTTGATAAAAATTTTGTTCTCGGGAATAAATTTCTATGTTTTTTGTTCCCAAAAGTAGATTTGGAATAGAATTAAGAATAAAAAAAGAAAAGTTGATTCTTGTTCCTGGAAATAATTCTAGAATTAAGTCCATATTTTCTTTTTTCTTGTTCTTCTTCCCTTTTCTTCTTCTTCATCTATTGCCACCACCGCAGTTGCCATTCACCACCCACCATTGTCGATCGCTGACAATCGGTTTGGTGAGATCGCCGAAGGCTCACTAGGTCAGGGCGAGGTTCGGCGAGCTCGTCGGAAGCAAGCCATTGGTGAGGCTGGGTGAGCCTTGCCGAGGCTAGACGAGGCTCACCTGGCCACCGGCGAGGCTCGGCCTCGCCAAATGCTCGCCGGTGGCTAGGCAAGCTCGGCCTTGCCAGATCTGGTGAGGCCGAGCCTTGCCGGTGGCCAGGCGGGCCTCACCCAACCCTGACATGACTCGCCCAACCCTGCCAAGGCTCGGTTGAGCCATGGCTAGGCGAACGGCCTCGCCCAGCCATGGCTCGACCAACGAGGGCGGCCTCGTCAAGGGCCGCGACGCTCTGATGAGGTTGTCGACCCTTGTTTGGCCAGTCGCCAGTCATCCAAAGGGTAGCGACCGGCCACTTGAAGAAGAAGAATAGGAGAATGAAAAGAAAAGAAGAAAAAAAAAGGAAAAAAGTAATAAATTAAAATAAAATAATTTGGAGTAGAAATTTTGAGCACGGTACCAAACGTAATTTTACTTCGGAAATTAAAATTTTAGATCGTTACTAAACGTCTTAAAATGTTTAGAAATTATTTCTAAGAACAGAATTAAAAAGAATCATTTCTGATCAAAAATTGTTTACGGAAATAGAAGCCTTACCAAACGCGCCTTAAGTGTTTCATCTTTTTAGTTCATGCCAATTTCTTCTTCTTTAAAGGGGGAATGACACCACATTTTTTGCACAGAATAGAAGTGGTATTCTCGTAATTCCCTCCATTTAATGGAACAATCAAGCAATTTATGAGGTTTAATGCGCATATCTAGTCATAAATTTTGTTGACGAAGCTTTCGATCCCATATTAATGGGGTGAGTGTGGTCGTAGGTAGAATAAAGAATTGGAGATACGGACCAGTGGGTGATTCCAGATTTCGTGGTATGCAAAGTAAGTTTTGATTCTAGGTTTGGTCATATGTATAGTAAGTTTTAGATTCCAAAAATTAAAATATTGGTTTTGATGAGTAAGTTCCAAATTTTACACTTGAAATTGGGAAACTAGAGCAAGTCTTTACGTTTTTCTTATTCTACGTCTTCGACTGATTCTATGGTATTTCATAACATTCAATGATGAGTGTGTAATCTAGGACTATTAGTCTGAGTTTCCATTTTCGATTATATTCATGACCTAAACTTTTACTTTGTTAATATTTCATATATTTCAATATATAGAAATGAGTTATGGTAAGTAGATTGTAAGAAATGGTGGTTATTAGAGACATGATTTAGTAAAATCGTTCACTTAAGAATATAGGTAGAAGCTGTGTAGATCCTGAAATATATGACATGATATGTTCTAGGTTTTTAGATTTGTATGGTAGGTTCTAGATTCCAAAAATTAAAAAATCGATTTCAATGTATGAGTTTCAAGTTTCAGGTAGAACTTAAGTGAACGCATGAACCATTCACTCCTACTTATTAAGTTACTAATTTAGAAATTTTCATATTTTTCAATGCACTAAATTGTTCACCTAAATTGGGCAATCAATGTCTTAATAGTTGATATTTATTTATAGTAAGATTTGATTTCCAATAAACATTTATCATCATATACATACAATAATGATTTCATACCTTTCATTTTTCTAGTAACGTTTGGGTATTAGATCTTTTAGCTCAATTGTTGTCTATGGATGCAAGCAATCGCCATATTCACTTGTATAAGATGAAATTCTTTCTAAAGTGTTAACCACTGTTTTTCTTATTAGGTCATATTAACAAGTTGCTCTACTAAACAGTTGATGTATGAAAATTGCAAAAGTTGCTCTACCATTCTGGTTAGAAATTGATTGCTGGAAGATAAATAAATTTTTTTATTTCTATTTCTAGATGAGTTTAAATAAAATTACCCATTGATAACGATCAAAATTTCTCTACTCTTAAAATAGAAATTCATTCGATAACGACACAAATTTTTTCCATTTTGGACGGTGGTGACCGGTGGTGGTCAACGGCAACCAACAGCCAGCGACAAGTGGCGATGGCGACGACGGCGGCTGGCGGTGGCGATCGGCAAACAATGGTCAATGGCAACCCGATTTATAGCAAGAATGAATAATGAGAAAAAATTTTGTTTCTCATTTCTGTTCCAGAAATAGAAAAGTAATTTTTTTTTTACTTTTGATTTTTATTCCAAACCTATTTTTGGAACAAAAATTTATTAGAAAAATGAAATAATTTTATTAAACGAATTTTTATTTTAGAAACAAGTCTTGAATAAAAAAATTGTTTCTGGAATAGAAATTTTGGTTTGTCATGCACCTAAGTGTCCTCAAAACACAAAATCCTTTGTTTTTTTTTTTAATTACCCGTTAGAATTGTGGTGCACCTATTCACATATGATACACCATTAGTTACATAAAATAAGCTAAAATTATAACTTTTCAAAGCCCCTCGATTTTGGTAGAATCCCTATTGAATTTGCCTATGGCGAACATCAGGCGGGTATTTTCCTTCAATTTCGTTGGTTGCTCATTTGTGTGAAAAAAGACATATTAATAATTATAATAACAACAGATAAAGTAATTTTCTCTTTTTCCCCGTGGAATAATTGAAGAGCCGTAAAGAGAAAAGAAATATTGACATTTTAGTCACCAAATTAAAAATTTTACCCAATAAGTAAAAATCACATCGACACTTTATTTATAGCCGTATCATTATTACTGACACATTCCTATTTAGAAAAAAAAAAATTAACAAAACATAAAAAAAAAAACAAAAAACAAAATAAAATCCTCCCTCCGTAAATAACTAAAGAAATAAAGAAAAAGGAGAAAAAAAAAAACCACTTTCAGTTCACATTCTGCGTTTCTGCATTTTGCACACCAGTTTTCGATAAAAAAAATCCCCGTCGCCCTCGACCGATTCGTGTCGATCGGTTTCTTCCGGTTCTGCGAATCCCAATCTCCGCCGCCCAACCCGCCGCCGCGCCGATCTCCGCCGCCTTCGCCGCCGCCCTCTCCGGCGAGCGCCTTTGAGGGAACGGTCCTCTCTCGCGGAGGAGGCTGTCCGTTTTGGGAGGGATCTTTTCGCCCCTTTCCTTCCTTCCTTCTTTTGGCGCTTGCGGTTTCTTTCGCGCCGCCGAAAACGGAGCATCCTCGGCACTCCCATGGGCGATCTTCTAGCCTGGTCTCCTGAAGCCAACGGTGCCGCCCCCCTGGAAGACCGCTCCTCGTCGTCGTCGTTGTCTTCGTCCTCCTCGTCGTCGGGGCAGGCGGCGATTAGCGCCGAGCTCCTGCGGAAGGCCGAGGAGGTGACCGGGGGCATCATCGCCCAGATTCAGCCGAATTCCGTGTCGGAGGAGAGGCGAGCAGACGTGATTCATTACGTGCAGAGGCTCATCAGGAATATCCTCGGATTTGAGGTATGGCTAGGGCGGCGCTCGTGCTCATTAGAAACGCGGCCTTGCGGTGGATGTTTGTGTGTATGCGGTTTCGTTCTGGTTCTTGCATTGGCTCCGTTCGGCGAGTCGAATGCTGTTGTGTAGGATGATCGCTCGCGATGATTCTGCTTTCTTAGAGTTCATGCATTTAAAGTTCGCGAGATGAAATCGGAAAGATGAATTGCAATTGCTTATTGAGCTCGTCAAAGTTAAGATCGCTCGTTTTTGGTGTGAAGAACTCTGATTTCTCTTGTCCGAAGAATTTTTCATTTAAGCTCCGGCAGTAGCTATGTTAGTGAGGTGCGATGGATGTTCGGATTGGCCGGAATCTCTCATCTTAGAGTATATTGAATGCCTGCTGTGATTAATAGAGTAAAGTTAATCGTTTCTTTTGGCGGTTATGCGAAATTGGTTTTGTAAATAAGGAATTATACGATGCATACTGAACTTGCAATTTTCAACATCAACTGTAGATTTTATGAGACAGCTTTGCAATCTTTCTGGTTCAAAGGTAGGTGATGAAATGAACAGACGGTAATTGGTCTGCTTTCCCATGGTTCGTGCATCTGCATGTTCTTTTTCGGTAGTAAGAGTACCGTTTGGTTTTGATCAGACGATCTTGTGCATGTAAAACGCACTTTACCAAGGTGTGGTGAGCTTGATGATAATTTTTCACATTTGTAAGTACATGACCATCTTCCGTTCTTTCTTTTGGTTTTGTTGAGATAAAACTGGTGCTTCTTACAGGTATTTCCATTTGGTTCGGTTCCTTTAAAGACTTATCTTCCTGACGGAGATATTGATTTGACTGCCTTTGGGGTTCTTAATGCTGAAGATTCGTTAGCTAGTCAAGTCTGTACAGTTCTTCAAGGAGAAGAACAGAATGAAGATGCTCAGTTTGTGGTGAAGGACGTCCAATTAATTTGGGCCGAGGTTCTTATATTTAATCCAATCTATCCAAAGGATGCTGCACTTCTAGATTTTTAATGTCTGGATGACATGATGAAATGTGTTGTTTCTCTATTTAATGCTTGGTGATCTCTCTCATTCACGATTCTTGCATTTGAGAGCACCACTACTATGAGTATAGGAGGCGTAGAAAGAGACTATGAGAGTCAAGACAGGTCTAAAAGGGTAGACTTGGACTCGGAATGAGCTTGACACTGCAATTGATTAGCTAGCTGAGCACCTCACTCCTCGACTCTTTTTGTCGACATAAAGAACACATAGCGCCTAGGCGAGTGAAGTCGTGGCTTTCTTATATGATTTTTTTTTTTTTAATAAACTAAATATGTAGAATCATTGAATGATGCTAGAGTAAACCAAATGTAGGACTATCAAATGTTATCTTTCATGTTGAAAATTATCAGCAACTTCTTATCATGTTTAGCTTATGAAACCTAGCATGAGTCATATTTGTCTTACATCTAGAAAGTTACCTATGTGTTTAACCTGAACTGCATGATCATTTCACTTGTGACGATTTAACAAATTAACGTCAACAAACATTGGCCATGTGCCTGAAATCTTCCCAGTTGCTATGAGCTTATGTACGTTCTTGATATTGTTCCTTGCCAGTTTTGAATCCTCCCTCAAGGACATATATAAGCTCAAACCAACTGGGAAGATTTCAGGCACATTGCCAACATTTTTTTTCTTAAAAGTGGTTTTATTTAGAGAAGGCTGTGTTTTCCCGGAGCGACGAACGTAATTACCTTTTTATTTATTTATTTTCCTGGTATACTTCCAGAGTACATAAAGTGTACCACTTCTCTTTCTTGCTTACATCATCAATGGTTTACTATCAAAAAGAAAGTTTTCTTTTTTATACAAGGGAAAAAGGAGCACGGAAACATGTTATTGTGTGTACATCAGCCAAAACTTGATGCATATTATCATTCTGCCTGTGTTGGAACTTGGAAGCTGTAATTTCCCCTAATGCACCTTGTGCTTTCCCTTGACCGCCCCAGGAATAAGAACACTTAGTTCTCCATTTTCTGCTTCAGTTTAGTGTTTACTAACTTTTGAGCCCCGCCCTTTCTTTTTGAATATTTAAAACCAGACAGAACTGGTAGATAAAATCTTTATTATCTCTGATGCACTTTCTGTTTGCTGCTTGGAATTTCTCACAATTAGCTGAATCCTAAACTTTTCACCCACATCATTCAGAGGATGTTCATTTTGCTTTTTATTCCTTCAACTCTATGTAGGTCGTCATTTTGCCCTTCTTACTTGATTTCTTTGTATCTCTACATTGAGTTTGTTATTGCATTACATTGCATTTTCATAGTTTGATTTCCTTTTATTTGGGGAAGGTAGGTTAAAGCTTGGTGTCGCCAAAGAACATGTGTATTTTTGCAACTTTTGGTTTTCTTGCAAGTTTTGTCTGCTTTTAATGAACTGATTAGTATTGTTCATTGATCATTCTTTGACCTGCTTAAGTTGTTGGGGACCAGGGTGACACTACAACTGTCTTTTTTAAAGTATCAATCTACATGATAATTGGGAAATATTGAGTGGTTGTTGCGATTGATGTCAAACAGAAATTGTTGTTGGTGGCTTGTGTTCTGCTTCAATGATTCATTATACTGGTTCAATCTCAATTAGAATTAGGGGGATTTTTTTTCATGTGAGAGGGGGTTATCTCTAGTATTAAAATCATTTGATTGGTGATGTAAGAATTCCAACATGACAGTGTCCTTCTTAGTTTTTTTTTTTCTCCCGACCGTCTTGTGTTTTTGGTAATTCTATTCCGAGATTACATATTGCTAATAATGATTAAGCTTTTTTCCACTAGTTGGGCGGACTTTTACCATTGTGAACTTTTTCAGCTGTATGCCTTTTATTAAATTAAGTTGTTCCCTTTCATAAAATATTTTGCAGCTTTCACCAAAAATGTAAGTGGAAAAACCAAGTCTTATAAATGTGAATACTCATATGTAATTGACCTTATTAAATAGGGTGTTTGAGTTTTCTCATAGCAGTTACAACTATGAAAATGGGTGCTTAAGTTTTACAAAAACTTTTTGGGGTACACCTAACAATTGCAGCAGCTCTGGTGGACCCAGCTTATAGGAAGCTGCCGCACTAGCTGTAAAATATGAATTGCCAAAGAGACGCTACAAAACATTACAACGTGATTGCAGTCCAACTCAATTACAGCACAGCTAAGCTATATCAAAAGGACTCTAATGTTATTATCCCAAGTTTGTGGCTTTAGTCTTGTAAAGGTTTTACTTAGGATATTGCTGCTGTCGTTACTCATTGCAGGACATCTAGGTAGAAGGGAAAACCATAGGTTGATCAAGGAGTATAAATGTTTATTGATTCATTTAGGATAGAGTACCGTTATTGATATGCTGCCTGTGTGATTGGCTGAAATTCCATGCAACACAAAAATATGCACAAAAGACCATTTCTTGCATTTCAACGAACTAGAATTATGAAATCGAAGATGCCTTGCTCTACTGAAAGTGAAAAATGTATAACCTCTAAAAACACTAGTAAGAGGATTCGACTTGTAGAAATGCCCCCTCAGTATTTTCTTATCCAAATGAGCCTTGAGGAGAGGAACCATATTGATCGTTCTCATCATGCATTGTGTTTGAAGTCACCAAATTTAGTCTTGAGAGTGCAAAATCCATAGTCCAATCTGTCTGGTCCAACTACAATGTAACAATGAGTGAATCATGCTCTCTCTTTCATTCTTGCACAAAAAAATCTACTCATCAGTTCTGTCTTTTGAAGATTATTCAAAATGAGGGTATGTCCCCAGGGTGCTTCCCAAGAGAAAAGAGACACCTTCAAAGGTAGGCTGACTTTTCAAGTAGATTCTCATGGGAAGAATATGAAAAAATTGAGTTAAATTTACATCCGAGTAGAGATGACATTAGAATAGTAGGATTTGACAAAAGAAATTTGAGCATTACAACAATTGCTCCATAGCCTATTGTCCTCTCCCAGATCTTTTGTTGCTTGGGGCCTCCTTGAAATGTAAACTCTTATACCACTTCTCCATTGTTAACCTTCAATTGATCAGCCACATTATCTCCCTTGGTTCCTTGCTTATGCAATAACATCTGAAAATGATCTTTCTAGGTTGTGTAGCGGCAGTCACCATACCATCTTTAATTGCACAAGAATGAAATCATACCATTTCCTCTTAATAGAATTTGTGGCTGAAGTGATCCCATCCTTGCCTTATGTCCTTCCAAATCCTGAACCCATTTTCTCCTTGATCAACACAATTATTTTTCTTCTATCTTCCAATCGAAAATTTTCAAACAGTCTATATGAACTATTGTTCTCCTTGTTAAACCTCCAATGCAATTTTTCAAGCAAAGATTTATTGAAAGAGACCGGTGATTTCTCCCCAAACCTTTTTAAGAAACTAGTCGTATTACAATTATCCAAGTAATTAGATGAATTCTCAGCTCATCATTTCTTCCCTCACCAAGACAAGAGTTGGAAACAAAGAGAGTAAAATTCGAGAATAGAAAGCGGGCACTTCAATACTGTAAGTCTAACTCCCTTGGATAAATAAACCATCTTTTTCACGCTTAAAACTCTTCTCAAATCTCTGTATTGTGGGGTTCCAAACAGTCTTTTCTTTGTATTGGATCCCAATGGCAATCCTACATACAATATAGGTAATTGCTACTTATACTGTGTAACAGTTGCTCTTATTGCTGCTCAATGAGCTGAAGTTACGGTGAGTATATATTGCACATGGGAACAAGAATTGGAGGGTGTCATTTCACCTCTCTTCATTTTACTTTATTCTTTCTTAAGAAGAAAATGTCCTACAATTTGATGTGACCTCTCTCTCTCTCTCTCTCTCTCTCTCTCTCTATTAGGGGTGAGCATGGTCCGAGTTGGGCCGGTCCACTCCCTAACCCTAGGACCAACCTGCACAGTGCTGGTCCTCAATATTTGGGACCGAGTACCGACCCTCTTGAGCTTGGGACTGAGGACCGGACCAACCCAATGGGTTCGGTCCGGTTCCAGGATCAACCCAAGACCAACTGATAATTTTTTATTTCATTTTTTATACTCCTTAAAAAAGCGATTGAAGACCAAACCGACCTAAGGGGTTTGGTCCAGTTTCAAGGTCAACTTAAGACTAACCAATAATTTTTTATTTCATTTTTTGTATTGCTTCAAAGATCAACCGAGAACCGTACCGACCCAATGGTTTGATGATAATAAGGTCAGCTAAGAAGGCAAGCGGTGAGGGTCAACTAGGGTGAGCGTCGATCAGAATGAGCATCGAATGTCGAGCGGGGAGCAACAAGCCAAGTGAGCATTGAGCAACGAGCGGCACGAGTGACCCAAAGCGAGCAAGGCGAGTGTTGAGTGGTGAACGAAGAAGTTGTTTTTTCAATTTTAGCAAATTGAAGACTAAGAGGATAAATAAGACAGAAGATAACGAATACTAAAGGAGGATGCCATAAGGTGTCTTTTTGGACGTTGTGAGGACTCCTCACAAAAACATTTTCCTCATTTGTAAATTATGACTATTGACACCGTAAAAGAAATTAAAAACCTAAGTTATTAAAAAATAATATAAAATTATCTGACTAAAGAGCTATTTAATGTTGTGGACACCATTTACTTTAAGGTTTTCTCTATATAAAAAAATTATAAATAACATATACATATATAGTCAGGGTTGATTCGGGTTGAATCAATCCGGAACTCTTAGGACCGAGGACCGACCCGCATAGTGCTGATCCAGGAATTTTAGGATCAAGGATCGACCTAGTCTCCCGGGAACCGGATCAAAACCGGCCGGCAAGGTCGGGCCGGTCCAGGGTCGGTCCAAGGTTGACCCTGGACCAATACTCACCCCTACTCTCTATAAGACACACTCATGCGCGCGCGCACACACATGAATGGCTAATTGTATATGTAGTTAATATTACCCTATTTAAGTCTTGCTCATTGTGAATGCTAGTTGTGTTGCTCTTTTAGCATGTGTACTCTATCACACAGTGACATTTCGGCATTGTTCTTATACTACTCTCTTGCATAATATGATTTTTGAAACTGAAAGTTGGTCCTTTGATTTTCTCTTTGCGTAGCTTTTTATTATAAGGTTGAGATATTTGGAATCCAACCTTTCTTGATCTCACTTTACCATAAATCCACTTTTATCATGTGATTACTGCATTAGTACCTCATTTTATCCTACAGAGCAATGTATTATGCTGCTTTTTGAGGCGATCACCTTAATGCTTGATCTTGTAGACTACTGTTTTTGGTACTAGTTGATGCCATGCATGCATGCTGACGTTATTTTATGTGCTTTTTGCATTTTGGCACTCCATGATGATATCAATGTGTGCTCACCTAGTCAAGTTTCTTTCAAGTATTTTGAAGAAAATGATGTTTTCTGGATTAACAATTAATCTTCCGATTGCAGGTCAAGCTTGTAAAATGCATCATACAGAACATTGTGGTAGATATATCGTTTAATCAGCTAGGAGGGCTCTGTACTTTGTGCTTTCTAGAGCAGGTAGCTTGTTTAATGCAGTCTTTTTACTATTAAGTGATTCTCAATGACCTCGTTTTTTCAACTAGTGATTGTTCTTTCTTCCTTTTTCTTTGCGGGGTGGGGGCAACAATGGCTTGATTGGTATTGAAAATCTTGCTTAGTTAGAAGACGTGCCATTTTTTTTTTTATTACTGTGGATGTTTCGTGCTTTTTTGTTATTTCCTACTTTTAAGGATGACCATTGGAGTCTTTTGGTGGTTAGTGAAGTTCATTGTATTTTTTTTTTTTTGGTTTTGTAATAGTCTTTTTCATGGTTCTAGGAATTGGATTGCATATTTTTGTAGGCTTCTTTTCACTTCTATCATTTTTGAGTCAGTAGCCGTCTCAGTTCATTTCTCTTTCAATTTATGACTTCCAGTTTTCCATATTTATAAAATCTGACTTTATCAAGAACAAATAATATATAGCAGTATATGTGTCAATGTCTATGCATTGCAGGAAATATCTGTTTCTTTCTGTTTGCATCTATTTGCACATAAACATGACTACACACGAACATTGTTAAGCATGCATAGGCACATGCGAATACACACATATACACTTATCGCATGTATGCAGTGGCATGCACAGATTTTTGCATCTTCAACTGGATGGTTTCGCTGACCAATAGCATTACTCATATAGGTGTGACCAGTATATTGAGGTTATACAACTGCTAACGTTTCCTATGTTGGTGCTATCATATTTTGATAAATGTTAGTGTGATTTACTGTTTGTATGCTGTGCCCTGGGGGAACTTGTGTTGTTAGCAATCTTCTTTCTTTTGTTCTCTTTCATCTTGAATACAATGGAGGAATCAACATTCAACATTCGTGCTGCTTCATATTCTACAGGTAGATCATCTCATTGGCAAGGATCACCTCTTTAAACGCAGCATTATACTGGTTAAGGCTTGGTGCTATTACGAGAGCCGTATACTTGGTGCTCATCATGGTTTGATTTCCACGTATGCCTTGGAGACATTGGTTTTGTATATCTTCCATCTGTTCCATACATCTCTAGATGGTCCCCTAGCGGTAAGGTCAATGATGTGGATTGTTCGCAGAATGCTGTATAGATTTTGATGTTATTTCTATACTTATTTGTGGTGATGTTAGGTTTTATACAAATTTTTGGATTACTATAGCAAGTTCGACTGGGATAAGTATGGCGTCAGTCTGAATGGTCCTGTCCTTATCTCATCACTACCGGAAATTGTCGGTAAGCTATAATGTCCACCAAATTTGTGCAAGATAGGTGTGTTTCTCGCGTGCTTTTGAGGTAACTTATCGGTTTTCTTTACAGTTGAGACACTGGAACATAGGGGAGAGCTACTGCTCACTAAGGATTTCCTGAAGGACTGCGTGGAACATTTCTCTGTTCCTTCAAATGGATTTGGAGCAAATGCCCGGACCTTTGTTTCAAAGCATCTTAATATAGTTGATCCGCTGAAAGAGAACAACAACCTTGGTCGCAGTGTAAGCAAAGGTATTGGTCTTATAGGCTAGTGTTACTTCTTGATGTTCTTTTCTTTGAATGTGAATGTTATGTCCGGGCATTATTTTTCTCCTGGTCATTCTCAAGAGATTGTGGCTAAGCTGTTTGAGGGGGATAAACTGTCTAAAGCTGGGAAGAATGGTTGATAACTGGATATATGTTTCAAAATTGTTGATAAGCAGTAGCAAATGACAATTTGCAATTTGCAAATTGGTACTGGTTTGTATTTCTGATTTGATTATATGTAGTTATGGTATAGTCATTGTTGAAGGTTAGCTCTCATTTTAAGGAAATAAATTGAAGCTCATATAGAGGATGATGGGGAGTCATAACCAGTATATGGAACTTCCCATTAAGTCATGAGGGATCAGCTTGTCAAAATTAGTTGCCAGGTAGATTGTATACTTTTAGGAAATACATAGGGAATATTTATTAGGATACAGAGTTTGGTTTAGCTATGAATTTTGGCTATACTACTTTAAATTTTGGCATCATTGTTGTCTTCTGGAGGTCCCAATCACTCTTGCACATGATGACACGTTTTAATTTCTCTCGAACTATGTAGGGAGCTTTTTCCGAATTAGGAGTGCCTTTTCTTTTGGTGTTCGTAAGCTTGAAAAAGTCCTCTCTGACCCAGAGATAGACATAGCTGATGAACTTAGTGAAATTTTCTCGAATACACTGGATCGGCATGGAAATGGTCAGAGGCCAGATGTTCAGGACTTGATATCTCGGGAAGAAGATTCATCAGGTAGAGTTTTGAATGAAGTACAGCAAGGCTCTGCAAGATATTCAGGAATTGTAGAAGTGGAGAATACCACAAATTCCCCTATGTCAGATGTTCTTTCATCTTCTTCTGGTCAAGCAGATGAGCTTGCTACATCCCAAAGTTCTGTTAAATCAAATGGCTCGCTTAAGGCTTTGTCTTTGAGCAGCTCAGTACACTCTTCCTTGTCGGGTAAAGCATATCATGCTCCTCATCTTTATTTTCCACAATCATCAACAGAGACAGGGGAGACAAGAAATGGGGATGCTGGCCAGGAGCACACTGAACAATCTGGAAATGCCGTGGTGACTTCTGTTGCTCTGCAATCAGATGCTGCAGAACCATGTGTAGTTGCTGATCGCAACGGGGATGAGAATGAGCTCAGTAGAAGTCATGCTGTTCCATCCCCTCCTGGATCAAAAAAGCTCTCTTCAGATTTGAGTCCATCATCCTGGACATCTGATGATACTTCTTCTGGCTATCTTGGTGTTCAAGCCTCATCTCATATTTCTAGAAGCCCTGGACAACTGAATTCTCTATCGGATCTACTTGGAGACTTTGAGAGCAACATGAGGAGTTTGGAGTATGGCCGGTGGTGCTATAATTTCACCTTGAGTGGACAACTTTCTCACGCTTCTGCATCATACTTTCCACAGTTCCCAGTAAAAAATTCATGGGAAGTGGTACGAAGGTCAGTGCACCACAGGCATGATGTTTTTTCTCAGATAAGTGCCAATGGTTCTGTCACAGGGCAACCATTATATAACATAAAGTCGCCAATTGTAGCTAATGCTCCCTTTGGCATGGAAGAAATGTCAAAACCGCGTGGAACAGGAACGTACTTCCCAAACACGGTAATGTTTCCTCTGGCCTCCTGATAATTATGATATTGGGTTTTTTGTGTTAGCTAGACTGTATAGAGGGGCTGCCTATGAGCACTACTTGTTCTGATGCATGCAAGCATGACATGATGCCCCTGGGGTTTGCCCATATATATCCAAAGTTTGCACTTTGTACATAGCATCCTTGATGTTGAGGTGCAGTTTCCAGAACTGACACTTTTATTCATGTCATCCCTATGCGGACTGATTGTGGTACAGATGATCAGGATTAGAATTAAAATGTAGGTTTGGACAATTTAAGTGTCGGGTAGATGTATTCACTTGGCATCTAATTGCAGCCGCTGGTACTTTGAGTTTGTGAAACAGCTGTCTATTGTCATCTCAGTTTTATGTGATGTATTCTGGCAGAACCACTACAAGGATAGAAACTCAATGGGAAGGGGAAGGAATCATGCACCAGTGAGGTCTCCTCGCAGCAATGGCCGCACTTTGACACCCTCGGAGACTAATTTCTCTGAACGAAGTAATGAGTTTTCACAAACGCATGGGAAGTCTTGGCCCTCTGATTTAAACAATGGTTCTCCTATAAGAAAACCTTATTCTACTAGCAATGGATCTTTGCAACTCTGTGAAGGCTCAGTAGAGTTTGGTTCTTTTGGACATCAACCACCGGCAACACCTCTGCCTCTCTCCCTGGAGAGAAGTAAGCAACCAATCTCTGGGTCAGCACCAGCTTCAAGAACTGGTGCAAGCCATTCGACACCAGGTGCTGTGACTGAATGGCCATCGGTTAATGGATTGAAACAAGATAGGTAAGCAATAGCTTAATGCATTTGAGTTGTTCATTATGTTGTTGATGCACTCTAAAATCTTTTTATTTGCCTCGGTTGTTACATGCAGGATCTCTCTACAGTCTTACCGTTTAAAAGATGAAGATGATTTCCCACCTTTGTCAGAGTCTGCGGGGAAGGGATGAGCCATGTGTATGGTTCAAACCCAATTCCAATTAATTGGATTGTAAATGGTAAACCGATCAGTCTGAGTTTGAGCTTTTGATCTCATGGATTCCTCAGAACCATCTGATGCTGGCGCTGAGTTTTATATCTACTGTGTGATCTAGAGGCTTTTTGTAACCATTTACCAATTTTATTTTATTTTTTTGGAAGGGCTAGGTTCTATGTTAGCTTCACGTCACGTGCTACGTGTAATTTTATAGGGTGCTTGGGCCGAGGTTTGATTCAGGTATCGTTGTTACATGTTTAGGTGAATGCCGTGTACTTGTTGTTCCTGCCGTCTGATGCAATTATAATGAAAACCGGTTCCTTTGCTGGATGAACCAGGCATATCTTGTGTGCTTTCACAATAGACATCTGGACGGTTGCATTTGAGTAGCGAAATTGAAGTGTACATTGTCCCTTGACATTTGTTCGGGCGAATGGCGTTCGGATGCAAATTGCACCATGCAGGATGTCATATTTATTGCAAAATATGAATTTTGTCCGGTGTATTAACAAAAGGTTAGAAAGTTTTGAATGTGTAGGACACGTAAAAAGGTCAGGTACAAGGTTTGAAGCAATCCTGCCGATTGAAAGGGGTTAGTTTCAAGATTGCGTACGGATTGAACTCGACTTCGCTTTCAGAAGATTCGTTCTGATCTAGATCAACATATCACGTGTATTTCATGTGAGATGGAGGGATCGATAAGAGTTAGGAGACTTCGCTGGAGATGGAATTGAACACGCAAGGTGTGCCATATCTCTTATCACCATCTGCGAAACGCGTGCGAACGTCACTTTCTCCGCTCTCCCTTCCCCAAGGAGAGACGAACTTGTAATTTAACCAACAAAGGAGGGCGCTTCTATAGGACTTGCATCGGAGCTTCTGTTTACATGCGTGAGTCGACCGCCACTTGCCATCTTCATCGCCTCTTTGGGCCCACGGACCCCCTCACTCTCTCTCTCTCTAACCACGCGGGCGTGTCTGTATGGAAATGTTACACAACAGTTAGCTCCGCTGATAAGATTTTTTTTTTTTTGGCTGAAATATGAAATTTCCTTAGTTCAGAAATTAAAACTTAATCTCATTTTCTTAAAGAGACATGTACTATTTGTGTGATATAAGGAATACTCAATTGGTGGGGTCCTAGTTGCAAGAGCTAGGATTTCTCGTGTCAAGTCTATGGGAACTTGAGCATGGACACAAGAGCTAGGTACCCGTGCATAGATTTGGGGACTGGAGCATAGGCATCGGGTCTTGGGCTTGACCTCGAAGGACTTGAGCCCAATCGTCGAGGAACTGGACGAGGCTACTCGCAGAAGAGGACTTGGCCAACCCGAGAAGTGATCTAATAAGAACCGCATAGTCCGTGATGATTGCAAGATACCGCAAGAGGGTACCCTCACCAAACCCAAGGTAGAGACTCTCGTTCAAAAGACTGGCAAGTGACCTCACAAAAAGGAACACATCATCTACAAAGAATAAGTGCAAGAGGTAGGTAGGCATCTCCGTAAGAATCTAAAGTCTTGAGCTCCTCCCAACAATCCTGCAGAGCATCTCCATAACCAACGTTAATAAGTAGGGAGAGATGTGGTCTCCTTGCCGTAAGCCATGTCCACTAGGGGAAAACCCATGTAGCTCCCCATTCAACGCTAACATGATAAGGTGAACTGCCAATCGTGAAACCTAAAAGGCATGTAACACCTTATCAAGAAACCGCCACCATTTGCCACTTACGTCTTCCGAAGTCGATTTTAATAGCACATTTTGGAATATAGGGTTCGACATGGAAGCCAGAAAAAAGTTCCTGCACCAAAAGAATGTTATCCCTGAGTTGAAGCAAATTAATGGCAACGATTTGATGGGGACAGATTGGAAGATTATATTTACTAGATGAAACTGCAATTGCCCTTATCTAGTGAGAAACTAGAGTCGATGAAGCAAGCTAATTGGGATTTGCTGGATAGATGAGCTATGGGTGTTATTTGGCTAACGTTGGCTCGTAACGTTGCATTTAACATCTTGAAGGAGAATACCATAACTGATTTGATGTAAGCCCTATCAAATATGTATGAGAAGCCCTTTATGATTAATAAGGTCTATTTGAGACTGAAGGTAGCATCATATCAATGAATTCTGATTGCTGAGTTCAATTGAGATTGACTTTAAAGATGAGGTGGCTTTGATTCTGTTATCCTCATTGCTTGATAGTTGGAATACTAGCTAGTTAGTAACGTTGGTCAACAAGTTTGACATTTGATGGGTTATTTGATTTGGACTGGAGTTTTAGTAGGTAAAATAGAGGAAGATCTAGAACACGTGTGGGTAAGAGTAATGGTCTTGATGTTGCTGTTAGGAGTCGTGGCAAGATGGGGCATCTTAGAAAGAATTGTCCTAAGCTAAATAATGAGAAGGGTAAGAGAATTGTAGTTGATTATGCAAATAAAGGACGTATAATGCTGATTACTAATTATTCATCGTTTGATGAATGGATTATGGATTATGATTGTTCTTTGGACTGAAGAGCTAAGGACTTGGACGCAAGAGCCAAGTGGTCGTCGGGAGCTTATAGAGCCAATAGTTGCCGTAATCCTGCTGAAATTAACAAGGTATGTATTCGATCTCCTAAATGTGCAAAATTGATGAGCAAAACATTGCTAGAGACAGCCCATAAAAATATTGATGCAACAATGGCTTTGCTTTATCTGCAGTTAAGGAAGTTTCGTCCGAAAATCCTTATAGAGCAGTTAAAAGTGCACGTGGAGTTAGTATTCTGATGAGATCCTCAATTATGGCGAAGTTCAAGCGAAACTTGGATTTAAAAAAAATCTGTGGCGGCTGAGCCTATCGAGGGCTATGAGAAAGTAGTGGTAGAGTTTAAATTTTTGCGAAGCGATTGCAACTTGGCTCAAATGTCGAGCTAAGGTGGAGATTGTAAAAATATGTTTCAAGTTTGAGCCCAATGCGAAATTCCGAATATTCTGAATTGGATATGTTGCGGACATTCGAAATCGAGTAAAGAAGATCCGAAGATCAACTTCCCAAAATTCGAATCTGCATTGGAGAATTTGGCCGCTAAAATAAGAAAGTCCAACTTTGACTTGGACTTGGATTTTTGTTTAAAATATACATAGATATGTTTTGGTTAAAATCGTTTAAGATAACAACAAAGTAAGAAAGTTTTGTGTTGACTTTAATCTGCATGTTGGGATTAACGTGTTAGGCAAGATAGGAAACAGAATCCTATGAGAAGTTGGCAAAAGAATAAAGGTCTCACTTATGGTATATAAACCTATGGCCATGGGTGGTAGAGGGTTGATCATGAAGAAGTGGTCTTGAAGCGCCGTCTCATCGTCGAGTGCTTGGGAGGGATTTTTCTTTGTCGTTCTTATTTGTGAATTACATCCAAGAAAGATTAGCGTTTGTAGTCGATTTAAATCTTGAGGTAAGATTTGCATGTAATTCATTCGTAAGATTAAGAGATTATTTCTTGAGAAATTTCAGGGCTAAACGCTACATGCGTTTTTTGGTGTAATTGGGGCTTGGGAAACAGTAAGAGTATTTGAGTGACTCGAGTGTGTAAATCTCCATTGTATCGCTTGATTTATAGTGAATTCGTCGCTGCTCTCCCCGTAGACGTAGGTTTTTATGACCGAACCATGTAAATCAGGTATTCGATTTATTTTTTTTCTTCTATCTATATTATTGTTTGATCGCTCACTTTTCGCAACAAAAGACTCAGGCCTAAGTGCTAGTGACTTGGGCACAGGAACTAGGTACACGTGCATAGCTATTGGGGACTGGAGCACAAGCATTGGGTCTTGAGCTTGACCTTGAAGGACTTGAGCCCAATCATCGAGGAACTGGACCAAAGAGCTAATGACTTGGACGCAAGAGCCAAGTGATCGTCGAGGACTTTGGCACAAGCATTGGGGTCCTCGACCTGACCTCTATGGACCCTACCTTATGTGACAATGACCAAGGAATGAGAGCCAAGTTTTAGGGCAAACCATTGAAAATTTAAGTATGGGCACCAATGTCACAGGCTCGACCTTAGTGGACTTGGGGCCAGCTTTGATGAACCTAAGCCAAGGCATTGGTGACTTGGGTGCAGAAGTTCACCCGACATGGTCGTTGGAGACATAGTCACAAGCACCCAAGTCTTGAGATTAGCCTCTATGGACTTGGGCTGGCCTCGATGGATTCAAGCTTGACCGAGCAAAGCACCTGAGGATGGCATGTGGCGGGATCTCTTCCTCTACCCAACCCCATTTGTCTGACATGCTCATCTATGCTGTTGGGATCCACTTCATCCAATAGGCCTTAAACATTGACAACATACTACTCTACAGCCCTAGTATTTTTACAAAGGACGACATCACCTCCTTCTACATAAAACAGCTTGCAAACATGGCAATCGTCTTCGTAAAAATAGTGTTCATCCTCATCAACAAGTTCCCGCTTGGTCAGGTCGGATGGCAGCCATTGCTATTGAGCAGCATCAGCAGGATGATCTTCTCACTCACCTCCCTTAGATTGCGCCTCACCATCATCAATCACAACCACTCGAAGTTCATGTGGGCAATGACCATGTATATTGCCTCTGTGTTTTCCGTGTGGTCTTCTTCTCCATTAGGATGGGACCAATCACGTTGGTTTAAAGCTCGGAGATCTTCCCGTTAAGGTTGCTCGCGTTAAATAGGCAGCGAGTATAGTATTAACAATGTACAAGGCAATCACCCTTGGTGGGGCCGCCTTTTTGTTGGCAGCAATCGCCAGTGCTCTTCTGTTCGTTGATGCTGGAGACAATGGATTGGGCGCTGGAGGAGATGGAATAGTTGTTTGGCAAATACACCAACGGTTTGCGGCAAACGAGGTGCAGATGCAAAGGACTGGCGACACGATTGAGGTAGCGGCGAGAGGCAAACAGTGAGACTTCACTTGTAATGCATGTACTATTGATATTGGGTCTAGGAATCTGACAACTCACTCTAGTTCATCTTTTGATTTTATATTTTAGTTACTCAATTAGATGGAATCAAGATAGCTATGTATAGATCCTGATCCTAGGCTTGATATTTTCCAGTTACTCAATATATTTTCTTTGGCCGTCGATATTTTAAGTTGCCCATAGACTAATTCAATCGATGATTAGAAGATTGCAACGTTCCTATCTTTCGTGCAATGTCATACTAGTTGGAAAATTTATTAGAGAAAAATTAGTCACTCAAATAAAAATTGACTTTTTGATATAAGAATTGGTGAATTTAAAAACATTGGTAGATATTACTCAAGTTTTGGTCAGCAAGTTATCACAATAAGTGGTAATTTATAAACAATCAAACAAATTTTAATAACTCAAATATATGTTGGTAATTGACAAATTAAATGGAGAATAGTTGATAAGTCACTTAAATTAATGACTAATAATCTGATATAAGAGTTGGTAAATTTAAAAAGTTAGAAAGTCATATAAATAATTTTTTTTTTTGATGTCGAAATCCTACTATACTTTATTCAAGCACTCATTCTCAAATGTTTGCTTAACTTCCTTATAAGGTATGAGAGTCGAAACTTATAACTAAAACTAAATTATCTCATTCCCGATCTCTTGATAAGATGGAGAGTTGAAACGCCCCAACCCTCCTTTCTAACCATTAGGACAAACGTTGGTAGTTAAATAAAAGTTGAGTTATTAGGAAAACTAGTAATTTACAAACAACCATTCAAACCTTATTAAGTAATTCAAATAAAAGTGGATGGCTTTAAATTCATTGGTAATTTAATTGAAGAAAATTTAATAAGATACTCAAATTATGATTGTTATTTGATATAAGAGCTGACAAAACAAATTTTGATAAGTTATGAGAACAAAAATTCATACGTAACTAAAAGTTTATACTATAAATGCCGGCAACTAATTCAAAGAAATGTAAGTAACTTGATATTTACCTGTAACTCAATTAGTGTAAAGTTCAGGAGCCTCTCGTTATCAATTTCATATAAGATTTCCTTTTAATTATTTACAAACAGATTCTATTAAATTCATGTATTATGCAGTAAACTAATAATGTTATATAAGAAAAACAATTTGCCGTTAGGGTGTATTTATAAATAATATTTGAAACTCATCAGTTTATACAATTTCAATTTTTTTTTTTTTTCAGAGAGTTTTTGGGTAGTAGTTAAAAATTTTGTTATTACATTGAGTTCCACAAAATTCCTTTTGTTCGTTTTCCCCCCTTGCAACGTCTCTCTCTCTCTCTCTCTCTGCCGCGGCCATGGCAGTTCACCGGCGGCTTCCTCCGCCGGCCGGCCGCATCCACCGCCGTGGAAGCCACTGAAGACGAGCCGCCGCCTCCTCCTCCTCCTCCGTAAGTCCTTTTCTTCAGACGATTCTTCGGTGGTGCCATGTGTTCTGCTTTACCCTTTATCGGTCGTCCCTTAGTTCCACGTTTCACTTGCATCCAGTGACTTCTAGATCTCGTTCATACGTATTTCCGCCAGAAAGTCGATAAATTTGCGTAACATTGGTTGTGGGTGTTTGAGTTTCGATGACGAATTTGGCGAGTGCAGTGACTTCTGGGTGCTAGAAATGTAAGATTTTTTGTTCCCCTGCACTTTCGAGTTATCTTCCTCCGTTGGTCCTGCACGTTATTCTTTAACTTCAGCATTAAGGATTTCTTGGGTTCGCAATAGAGTGAGTTTATTGGTGTGCTTTGAATGAGTAATTGTTGTCTGTTCTCTTTCATTTTGGTTTAAATGCTAGAGGTGAACTGGTGCTCGTTGGTATGTTGTGGAATTCTCCTAATGCTGATGTTGTTGCTGGAGGAATCCGGCTTGCTTTTTTTGCCAATGGTATTCGTGAGAATCTGCTGCTTTATGGATACAGATTTGCTGCATCCCCTGATTCTCAGATGCTTGGATGGTCCTTAGAGATCCTATCCTTTTCTATGTAGCGCAGCATTGGGTTCGTCCTCACTGGGGTAAAGCCTATCAAGCCACGCAAATTTAAGTATCTGGTTATTCAAGTATGGTAGCGCACAAATCATGGGCAGTGCACCAAATCTTTATGGATTGCAAGAAACTTCCTTTCTCTTACCACTGCGGTTTCTTATTTTCTTCTGCAACATCCTCATCTTCTTTCCCATGGATATCTCCCCTTCGAATTCCAGGATGTACCTCCTCATCCGAGCCATGCCCTCCCCCCGCTTCTTCCAGCATCCTCGTGGAAACGCAAAGGAAACCCAGATCGATATCTCACCAAGATGCCGTAGACTTGATGGACCGCGAGAGAGATCCGCAACGGGCACTGGACATATTCAACAGGGTGGCGGACCAAAAGGGTTTCAACCACAACAACGCCACTTTCGCGACCATACTTCAAAAGCTCGCTCGTTCGAACAAGTTCCAGGCTGTCGATGCTGTTCTTCAACAGATGACCTACGAGACCTGCAAATTCCATGAGGGTATCTTCCTCAATCTAATGAAGCATTTCTTGAGATCGCACATGCATGAAAAGGTGCTCGACATGTTCCATTTGATTTATCCAATTGTACGTGAGAAGCCCTCTTTGAAAGCCATTAGTACTTGTCTTAATTGTCTGGTGGAGTCAAATCAGATTGGCCTTGCCAAGAAGCTTCTCTTGCATTCAATGAAAGTTCTAAACTTGAGGCCCAATACGTGCATCTTTAATATCCTTGTTAAGCATCATTGCAAGAATGGAGACATCGAATCTGCTTTTGAAGTTGTGAGAGAGATGAAAATGTCCAAGTGTTCTTACCCAAATTTGATTACTTACTCCACCCTGATGGATTGTCTATGCAAAAGTGGGAGGGTCAAAGATGCTCTCCAACTGTTTGAGGAAATGATAGCAAAGGACCAGATTGTTCCTGATGCCTTGACTTATAATGTTTTGATAAACGGGTTTTGTAAAAGTGGAAAAGTTGATGGGGCAAGAAAGATAATGGACTTTATGAGAAATAATGGGTGCAATCCCAATGTTTACAATTTTTCAACCTTAATGAATGGGATGTGTAAGGAAGGGAGGTTGCAGGAGGCCAAAGGTGTTATCGCAGAAATGAAGGACCTGGGTATGAAACTTGATGCAGTTGGTTACACTACTCTGATTAATAGCTTCTGCAGATCAGGAAGAACTGATGAGGCCTTGGAGTTGATCAAAGAGATGAAAAACATTGGATGCAAAGCTGATGTTGTAACTTTTAATGTGCTACTTGGAGGATTGTGCAGAGAAGGTAGGTTTCCAGAGGCGCTGCAGATGCTTGAAAGATTGCCTTTTGAAGGTGTTCATCTCAACAAAGGAAGCTATAGAATTGTGTTAAATAGCTTGTGTCAGAAAGATGAAATTGAGAAGGCAACAGAGTTGTTGCTCCTGATGTTTGTTAGAGGGTTTCTTCCACATTATGAAACATCAAATGAATTGCTCAGCTCCCTTTGTAAGAAGGGAATGACTTTTGATGCCGTTAGGGCATTATTTGGATTGGTTGAGATGGGGTTTACACCAAAGCCTGATCTTTGGTCCCTTTTAGTTGAGGTGATTTGCAGGGAAAGGAAGCTACTGGTCACATTTGAGTTGCTGGATAAGTTGACTGGACAGAAAGGTAAGATGCTCCCTCCAACGGCTGAAATTGATCAATGAGATCTCGTCGAGAATAGGGAATGCTTTCTCGACCACATAATGATCATGAACATTTACTCTTCTTGGACAAAAAAGAGGACGTGCTGCTTGTTTATCCATTTAGAAGTCCACAAATTCTACAATTATTAAATGCCTCAGTTGAGTCTCTTTTTGGAGCAGTATGCGATGTTATTCACAAGTGCTGTTATTCCTAAGTGGGTAAAGAATATCATGCAAACCTCAAGTTTGTTCCCTGTGCTAATAGACTGAAATAGCAAGACAAGGGATGCATGCCAGGAGCACTGTAGACATTCGAAAAATTGTGTGGTGATTTTTTGGCTCTGCAAGCAGATGGCACAGAACAATGCATCTCTACTGATTGCCACGGACTGGGGATCACCCCACTAGTTTCTGTCTCCGGCTGGATTGTAAAACCATCCTTTTCTTTGAGCCTGTTGGCCTTGACTTTGGAAGATACTTATCCTCATCTCTTACTTCGAAAAGCCATGATTGAGTCAACTCTATCAAATCAAGTGGATGACTGTTAGAGCCACGGAAAAAGATTGCGGTAGGTTTGGTTGTGCTATGAAAAAGCCTACTTTTCACTGCTGTCCCTTCCGGATTTCCTTACCGGTAGTCCGAAGTTCGGTGCACTACAGGCAGAAGTTTTCTTTACAGATAAATGCCAATGTAACTGTCCCAGTGTGACCAGCCCATCCGATCAGGTTGCCAATCTTCTGCACGTAGAAATTGGAGAGAACGCAAGGAATAGGTAGACAGTTAACCCAAGATTGTAATCTTGGCTTGTCATATTTCCACCCTATTTTTTCCACCCAACACTCCAGAACACGGCATTAAGTAGTTGCTATGTTGATTTTTCTGTTGTTTGTGTTGCCTAGACTTTGACACAGAAGCCAGCTTCCTGCGTGTCCTGGTTTCTGATGCATGTTTGTCTTTAGACATTGGATCCAAGGCTGAACATGAAATCCTTAGCGAGTGCTTATCTTAACAAAGCAACACAAGACAGTACATAATGCTTTTGCATAGTATTCTAGGACATTCCATCATTGCACTTCAACAAGATCAGTACATAATGCAAATTTTGCATAGTATTCTAGGACATTCCATCATTTTGCACTTCAAAAAAACTCAAAAATGGTAAAGATCTTTATGCTAAATTGATTAATTCTTCAGCGTAAAATCTAAATTGGTATTTTTGTTTTTTTTTTTTTTTTAATGCAAGTTACTCTATTTTTGGTTTGTCTTTTTTTTTTTAATGCAAGTTACTCTATTTTTGGTTTGTCTAATCAAGTGCGTTTGTTTTCACAAATGTTTTAATCAAAGTCCTTCCATCACTAAATCCCACTAGGCGTCACAGTGTGATGTGGATAAGATTTTTCCAATATGGATGTTCACGTTGATACAGTCGATGATAAAGACAAAAATGACCAATAAACTCCTTTTTTTGTGTCTCGGTTTGCATCCCAGACGTAGTTGTTAAATGGAGATACGTATAGTGAATTCAAATGTTGGTTTAATGAATTGTGGATCGAGAATCGAATCATAAGTTTCAATAAAATATTTAGAATTATTATTTTGTATAGAGGCATTTATAAATTTTGTAAATAATATTCTGAAATATGAAATTTTGAGTAAGACTTAGGATCTATTGGAAAAAAAAAAAATCTTAATTTTGAGTAGATGTGATGTTTTTCATTCATAAGAATATAAATTTTCCACCGTTTTAATATGTCATTCCATATATTATTGGAATGTAATGTGCACGATTTACTTTCAATCACTTTGTAACCATCAAAGTGTAACTCGCAATATTACATCATTTGATAGATGGACATTACATTTGAATCACTTGAATTGTAAATTTGCTAGTGAATTGATATATTTGCTTTCAATTTAGGAGATTAGTAGTTTGCCTAATTAATACATATTGATAAGACTCTAAATCCATTTGTATGATATGAATCGAGAAATAACTGATTTTAATAACTACAATCCTAGACTTCAATTTTCATTTTTTTTAAAGCACAATTGCCAATTGTTAAAAGAATCATTAGGGAAAAAAGTACACTTTACCATGCGAAAAAATTGCATTTCATATGCTTCACTAAAGTTTATTTTGTTTTATCTTTTGCCAGTTGAATCTTTATATGTGTTGCTTGTTTATTTCTTCCATCGAGTAACCAGCAAACTGTCATTCATCCTCATGAATTATAATATTTGATAGTCCTAAACATATTGCAAGTGTCCTAATTTAGTCATAAACTTTTCTTTTGGCTAATTGAGTTTTAAACCTCTTGTATATATGCCAATCAGATCATCCGATCAATTTTGGCCGACTAACATAAACATGGACGTCTATGATGCGGTCGATCTTGACATGGACAAATTTTCATAATATTTTAATATTTCTTTGATTATTTATTTTCTTTTCTTTTTTCCCCCTTCATCTTCATCCTCTAGCGAAGGTGAGTCTCGCTGGCTCCTAGCAAGGCTTGACCTCGTTGTTGCTGGAATTGCCATCATCCTCATCCTAATCAAAGAAGCTCTACGCAACAAGACGCTCTCTCCTCTTCCTTTGTCGTCCTCATCCTTCATTCGCCTTGTGAAATCGCCCGAATCATTCGCGCGGCTAGCCACAATTTCAATCATCGAATCGAATCACATCTGCTCGGAAAATGGTGAGACTCGAAGGACAGCTTGTCTTCATCTGAGACGCGGTCTACAGGTTGCAACACGTCCTCCTCAAGGGAACTGAAAGTGAGGCTCAGCTCCTTGTGGCTGGCTCAATCGTGTCCCATTGCGACTACGAGGATGTGGTTAATGAGGGGTCGCTCGCCAACCTCTGCAGCTACCCTAGCGCACAAACCTCTTGCCCTCTTGATCGCCTGCGGAAGCAGTGGCACTAGATTTTTGGCATCAATCATGCCGGCCACTGGCGAGGTTGAGCCTTTCAAGGGTGGGCAAAGGTCACCCTCATCAAAGGCCAAGAGGGCTGACCTCGCCAACTAGAGGATGAAGGGGTAGGGCAAAAAAAGGAAAAAAAAATAGAAAAGAATAAAAAATAGAAAAAATATTAAAAATTATTTATATCAGCATAGGCAGCATCGCATAGTATGGCCGGCGTTAATGCTGGCTGGTTAAAATTGACCGGATATACTGAATTGTTACAAATACAAAAACTTTAGCATTCGATTGGTAAAAAAACATTCCGAATTGAATTGGCATAATAATAACAGATTGATGACTTTTCTAATTCTCCCATGTTTGTTTATATCATCATTTTTCATTTTCCTTCCATTTGTATTAAATATGTTAACAAAATCGGTTCTATTTAAAAGGAAAAAAATATTGGCTATGATGCATTGTTACATGACAATATAATTGGTCAAAGCAATGATATTGTAATATTGTTGGTTCATAATATCCAATTACTCATGACAAGCAATGTCAACCTATTAAATAATAATCTTGACTGAAACGCTAAGGAATAAAAAATGAGAATGTCAAGATGAAATAAAAATTTCGACAAAAGAATAAATTAAAGAGGGAAAACTATAATTGAATGAAATATTGGACCGGGGAGATCCTTGTGGTCGGAAATTTCTACAAGCAATAATAAAGCTCTATTTGTTTCACATAAAATAAATATTGTGAAAAAACTTTCTAAAAATAATTATTTATATTACTTGAAATAATTAGTCAAAAAACATTTTTATTGACAACAATACTTTATATTTAAATAATTTCGTGAGTAATGAAAATATTTTTCGTTTATTTATTTTTAAAATTTATATGAACCATCATTATTAGGAAAATATTTTTTAAATTATTCATTTCTGTTAATAAAAGTCGCTGAAAATATTATTGCTTAAATAACTAGGCAGGTTATTGGTGTGACGTGGTGGGAAGAAGTCTAGTTTGGAAAATTACTTTTTAGAGATCTATTTCGAAGATTACTTTTCTGCAGAAAGAAAACGGTATTTTCAGTCGCCTATTTTTAAAAATAATTTTCAGCTACCGCTTCAAAGCGACACGTCTCAGCTTATTGCCGTGCATGTCTCTACCTTCGACGTCACGCACATAAAAGGTGTCTGTTCGTCAACGATTGATCATGTTAGAATTCCGGATAAGAGTAGACCCAAAAAAAAAAAAAAAAAAAAAAAAATCATCTTAGAATTCCCGATTGCAAATTGAACCAATTTCGATTAAAGATATGTACATTATTGAAAAAAAAAATGAAGATTAATATGACAAATAAATAAAAAAATGTTTTAGTTACTATAGAACGGTTGACATGAGCTAAAACCTATATCTGGTGACACTTTTCCTTTTTTTTTCCCATTAAAAAATGAGCAATTATTTGATAATGTGGGCCATGGAATTTGAATTTTTCTATATGATCATTATCAATGTAGATAAAGTAATTTATTTGAATTATGGAGATGAAGCAATGGAAGCTAGAAATAGATCTCTAAAAGTAATTTTCCAAACTAGACTTCTTCCTACCACGTCACACCAATAACCTGCCTAGTGATCTAAGTTTCACCAAAAAAAAAAAAAAAATCATTGGAAGCTAGTGACAATTAAAAAAAAAACCATCAAATGAAACTTAGGGCGATTTGAATCCCATGCTCGACTAATTCTAATTGTTCACACAATCACTTTGCTCATATACATGAGGTATATTCAAGATCGATATGATGTAACACCTATGGCATCCAAATTGGCCACCTAACCATTCGATGAAAGTCATGAAAGTCAAGATCATGGTATTTGTAATGACCATGAGATTGATCCTACATCAACTTTAGCGTGAAATCTTAGAAACAATGTGGAGACCATCAAGAAAACACATGAGAGCCAAATCAATTGTAACTGAGCTAGGCTTCAGATCGAGTGAGAAGCTAGAGTCGGATATGGAATTTGATCTAGCTCTACTTGCCCAATTGAAAAAGAGTATTGAAACTTCTGAACTTTAGTTATAAATGGTGCATTTGGGAAGACTTTTGGGGAAAGTCCTTGAAAAAATATAAATGTACTTGAGTTAAAGGAGTTTTTCAAAATGCAAATTGTGTTTGGTAAAAAGTATTTATGAAAGCCTATTGTGAAGTATCCTTGAGTAAAATAGTGTTTGGATGAATTAAATTTGCAAAAGACTTTTGATATTAAAAAAAAAGGAAAAAAAGGAGAGTTGGCCGGTTACCACCAGTGAAGGGTAGGCGGTTCGACGAGGGAGAGGTGGCGCGGCAAAGGGCAAGTGTCCGACTAGGGTTGCTGTGTGGAGGACACGGCGCGGCAAGGGTCGCGCGACCCACCGCGCCACAGAGGTTGCTGGCACCCGCAATTTGGTCGCCGCGACCAGATTTGTGCGCAATCTAGGTTGCCATGACCCTCGCCGCGCGGCAACCCTCGTCAGAGGGTCATGGGACCCTAGTCGAACTACCTGTCCTTCACCACATTGCCTGCCCTTTGTCGGACCACCTACCCTTCGCCGGCGACCACGGTAGATGCTGGTGTTCAGTAGAGAGAAGAGAAGACGATGAAGATGATGAACGGTTATCGGGGTAAAATTGGAAAAACAAAAAATTAGCGAGGACAATTTCGAAAGAAATTTTGTATTAACTTCAAAGCCAGCATGTTGAGAAAGCCCAAGGCAGCCCCCAACCTGCTTTGAGCTTTCAGCCTTGAGAAGGCTTGCCTTTGGCAAAGGCCAGTGAAAAAAACTTTGCCAAACACCAAATATTTGGCCCAAAGGCCTTTACACCCCCAAAGTCCCTTGGGAAGGCAATTCCCAAATGCAGCCAGAATGTAATCAAGTCTAAGACCTTTCGATTGATTTAATCGAATCCTAATTAATCTTTGAGGTAGTGCAATCAAGTCCCTTTAGAAACCAATAGCCAGAACTGTCCTCATGGCATGCGAAATTTACTTGTTGAGGTGAAAATATGAGGGTGCATACGAAATCTTAAGAAATAGCAAGCGTGTGTTCTCAATGATCCTTTTTATGATTATGACCTGATATTGAGCCACTGTTATTAAATGTCACGTCATCATCAAATTACAGTGATTTATTTAATTATTGAGATACATGCGAGAGAGTGTCAAAGAGAATCCCAAATTGGAGAATCGAAGCAGTAGTGCGAAATTATTAATGATATCTAATTAATTTATACTCTTTGATTTAAGCTTAAGCGTAAACATCAACAAGTTCAGACTGGATCGGAATTTTTCGTAAAAATCTCCTTAGGTAAAGGCATTGGAATTCCACTGCCCCTCAACAAACATCATCTTCAGTAATTTCGAGATGACATTCTTTGTCATCAAGTAGTTATCTTATCCGATCAACAGGGGAGAATTACATTTACTCATCGGTAGCCAATCATCCTTCCACGCCATGAGAAATCCACCGACAAGGTTATCGCAGGTGATCTGCGATCGACCATAAAGCATATTAGTCACATGATCGTGAGGAGGGATCGGTCAGAATCGAAAGCTGCGAGCGCCCATGTCGACGCCCGACCAACGCGGTAATAAGTGAGATTTCGAGGACCTCGTCCGATCCGATACAGCAAGCCACGTAAGGCGTGGGGCCCCGTGGAGAGCAATAATTGAATAAATATTCTCTACCCCAGGCAAGCATCGCCGGGGCCTTTCTAATGCCCCACCAACTCTACCTCCCCCACCACCATCCGCACCACCATCTTCGGCCTCCTTTGTCTTCTGCTGCAGTTCCCTCCACCATCTCTCTTTCTTCTCTCTCTCTTTATAACCTCCCGCTGATTGTCTCTCTCTCTCTCTCCTGGTGATTCCTCTCCCGTCCACAAATGATACTACCAAGGCGTAGCCACAGGTTCTTCAAGTTCAGAATCTCCAGCACCCATCTCCTCCTCAGCGATCACTCCCTCCTCTGATCTCGACATACAAAGATCTCCCTCCCTCCCTCCTCTCTCCTTCTCTCTCTCTCTCTCTTGCACGAAACTTCGTCCTCGTCCACATATCGGACACCCCTTTTCTTTCCTTTCGAACCCGGATTCTTCTCCTGGTCCCCTCTCATCTAATTGCCTCCACTGTGCTCGGCGCTCCGCGCACAGGTCCTTTCCTAAGTTTCCTCCTCGTCCTCATCACTACATATATCGCGAAGGAGGATTATCGGTCGCCCGGAAAGACAAATGATCAACAAGGACTACGAGTTCTCGCGCAGAGTGGTGGAAATGGCATGGATCATGCTCAGCGTCGATTACTCGAGGCTCTTCTGGCTGTTGTTCGGGGTCTTCTCCTATGAGAATCACGAAGGAAAGCATCGGATCCTCTTCTAGCGACCGCTCCCCTCTTCCCCGTCCTTAGAAAAGTTTGTCCGTCCGCAGTAGTAATAAAAGTAGTCGTAATTCTCGCTTCTTCTCGATCTCTAGCTTTAGTGAATAAGATAAAAAGTATTTTGTTAAGTGTTGGAAGACAAGAGCCCTCTCGAGAGGCTTCGTTTGGGATCGCCGTCAGCCATGCAGAGGATCGCAAGGCCCGCCGGAGGGTGTGCCGCCAGAGGGTGTGCCGCCGAAGGGTGTTTGGATGCGGCAAACGCGTGGCCCCAGTATGCCGAGACCGACCCGACCGGTCGATACGGACGCGTAAGTAGCTCTCTATCAATCTTTCTGAATAACTCTTATTATGCTTTTGATTTCCCACCTTTAAATCTAGACCCTATATTTAGTTCTTATCTCATGCATGTAGAATGACCGGTCATTGGTAAACACCCCTGAATTTACAGTCTCATCGCAACTATTTGGGGTTCGATTATATCCCAACGTGGATATTCTCGCTAGAGTCCAAACTTTTCCGACTATAATTTAAAAGAAAATCGAATCCACTTAGTGGTTTCCACGTATGAGAAACCCTATAGAAATTAACGAGACTATCGAAAGGGCCAAATTAAAAAAGTTAACTGACCAAAAAAGAAGAAAGTTAAAAAGGTTAGGATGCTCCGTATTATAAAAGGAAATCAAGTCCCTTCGTATCCATCCATCTGGAGATCAAGATGTGACTTTGACTAATGATAATTAAAATCAATTGATTAACTAATCAGTAGGTATGCTCTGTACACAACTTGTACTAGATTGCAGCGTGCGCCGCGTTGTCGTATTAGGAGAGCCGGACCCAGTAAACAATGTTTTTCATGTGTTTTATTGGTGAGGCTAATATATTATTAGGAAGGGCACGCCACTATTGGTGTTAGTCAACGGCAAGAGGAAGTGGAAATCAATATACGAACAACCACCTGCCCCTTTTTTTCTAATATAAGAGATGGGTTTTGATTGACCAATTTTGATGACGCACGATTTAAAGCTTTATACAACCCCATTATTGCCTATCAATGTGGTTAGAATATCAGTCGGAACACCTCAATATATTGTCCATGTTCATGCACATATGCATAATATATACATAGTATATATTCTTGAGCATATGACGTAACTGAGCCTTAATGATTCTATTCGATAGATACGGAGAATTGATGGGGACATATGCATATCCTCGATTGATATGAAGAATTGATAGAGACGTGGAAAATATTGTAAATATTATGCATAATACCTAGGCCTATATTCGCAAGCAGGGTAGGACCGGATTAATGGTAGGAGCACGAGAACTATTTTCGATGTAATATCATATGGCGCACTTTAAAAGGGTCTCTATTCAAGCACGAGGTCGAATGAGCTCTCAACAAGTCTTTGTCTTATCACGTTCTAAATAAATTTTGAAATTGTACGCTTGCTATCCAAAAAGAAGGGAAAAAAAAAGGAGAAAGAATCAGATGCAATTTTGAAATTATACGCATGCTAATCAAAGGAAAAAAGAAAAAAAGAATCAGATGCAATCTGTTTTATGGATAATCTTCATTTGCATATATGATCAGAATCTATTATCGCATGTTAAGTTAGTTCATTTTACCAAATATTCAGATGGATTTGATTGTGAATTTAGCGTTTAGTGCATGTGATCGAGGAAGGAACCGAGAATAACCCCAAGCCGCCTCGGTGCGAAAGAGACAAGTTCTGTAGCAGATAGAAAGGCTGCTTTTCACTGTTTTTCTTTTGACTTGGAGTAATCAAATGCTGGGGCCATGTAAAGAGTTTAATCTCACGAATTGATTTTTGACCTTTGCTTGAGTAAAATTAAGTTTGACTTCGACTGATTACGTCCAAAATGCTTTAGGATCAATTTAAAGAGCCCTTTTGGAGCGTCTAAATACTAGGAGACACAAATATGAATAACGTTAAAACATTCCACATTGCTTGTGTATGGGGTTTGTATATTCTTTGTATATAATTGGATCTTTTAACATGATATTGAAGTTAGATTCCGGTTTGCGTATGAGAAAGTTGTTAAAGTATCCCGCATTGCTAACTTTTTTACAAGTGATTTTCAGCTGCAAATTCAAGACTCGCATAACTGATATGATCCATGTCTCAGAGAGAAAATTAAGGTCGCTAATGTTGCAGTTTTGCGCTCCCTTTCGATGCTTTTTATTGCAGTTCAGGGAGGTCTTGGGCAAAGGAGCGATGAAGACGGTGTATAGGGCATTTGATGAAGTGCTTGGAATGGAGGTGGCTTGGAGCCAAGTGAAGCTCCACGATGTTTTCCGCTCGCCAGAGGACCTCCAGAGACTCTACTCGGAGGTTCACCTGCTGAAGAATCTCAATCACGAGTCCATCATGAAGTTCTACACTTCATGGGTCGATCCCGATCGCAGAACCTTCAACTTCATCACCGAGCTCTTCACCTCCGGCACCCTCCGAGAGTAAGAACACCTCAACAACTTGAATCACCTTCTTTTGTTTCATTTTCAATGTTAAAACTTACTTTTTACATTATGTTAACATGAATTTGAAATATCTGCATAACTTGGGATGTTATACTAGGTTTATATGGTGATGAGACAGTCTGGTCCATATTCAGGTTGTATGTAAATTGACCTCGTTATGTTTCTTGATAAATGAAATCTCTTTTGTGAAATATGTGTAGGTATAGGAAGAGGTATCAAGGAGTGCACATGCTAGCAATTAAGAACTGGGCTCGCCAAATCCTGAAGGGCCTCGCTTACCTCCATAGCCATGATCCTCCAGTCATACATAGAGACCTCAAGTGTGACAACCTCTTCGTCAATGGCCATCTCGGCCAAGTCAAGATCGGCGATCTCGGTCTGGCCACTATTCTTCGTGGATCGCAACATGCCCACAGCGTCATAGGTACTCTCTCTCTCTCTCTCTCTCTCTCTCTCTCTCTCTGTATAGTGTGCGTACATGCACTCGATATGGATGAATTTTGCGTGATCTACATTTAACGGACTTCGATAACATATAGTCTAGTAAAAATATTTATTGCACTATGTCCCCTGAGGTTTATAATCTCTTTGTATCAAGTTTGCTCCCAAGTTTATTTGGCGTCATTTGCGTTGAAAGTTATGTGAAACTCTGTTTAGCTTGGTTCATCCATGTTGAAATGTTTGTTAGCTTCTGTTCTATTTTGTGAAATGACCAAGGTTGATTCGGCTGAGTTCGTATGTTTTCCTCATGTAATTACCAGGTACACCAGAGTTCATGGCACCAGAACTGTACGAGGAAGAGTACGATGAGCTAGTTGACATATATTCCTTTGGCATGTGCTTGCTTGAGATGCTCACTTCCGAGTACCCGTACAGCGAGTGTTCGAACCCGGCTCAGATATACAAGAAAGTCACTTCGGTAAACGTTTCAAATACCCAATTAAGCTAAAATAATACACATGTGTGCTAGTATCGGAAATTGTACCTACTCCGTTCGTTAATTATTAAATTAGGGAAAGTTACCGGAGGCCTTTCATCGGATTCAAGATGACGAAGCACGAGAGTTCATCGGGAAATGTCTGAAGAAGGCGTGCGATAGATTGCCTGCTCGAGAGCTCTTATTGGATCCCTTTCTTGCCTCCGATGATGGAAGACAGCTCCTGCTCGCGCCAAAAGCTTCAAGTGGAAGTTCAACTCCTAAATCAACGGCGGCAGCAACGGATTTAACGGTGCCACCAATAATTGTGGCCGATCGTTTGAGGAATACCGACATGACTATCACGGGGTCTATGAATTCGGAAGATGACGCCATCTATCTCAGAGTGCAAATTACTGAAAAAGATGGTACGTGCATCATTTCTTGTTCTGTTTACGTTCAATGTACTAAGATTATTGGTAAGAGGGGCAACCTAGAGGCACCGGTTTCGGCCTGTTGACTCTTTTTCGGAGATCATCATGCTAAAAGACGCTGCTAGGAAAGAGAGTTCTCCACGAGCGGCCTGATCTCCAGATTGTTGATTTGGAACAGAAGATTTCATCCGCTTATGACATTGTGGGATGTGATTTAAAACGTTGCGATTCAATTAAAACCACCTTCAAAGTATAGACACACTTTAATGTCTAGTCTATTTTGCATGAAGGGGAATATGTTCAGTTTGATTTCCTAATTCTTTTCATTTTAAATGAACTTTTTGGGCTGACTTCATGATAATACATTGCCCTTCTTGTGTAATTAACAGGACATGCAAGAAACATATACTTTCCCTTTGATATCGTGAATGACACTGCTTTAGATGTCGCTTTGGAGATGGTAAGGGAACTGGAAATTTCCGATCGGGAGCCGACGGAGATCGCCAAGATGATTGAGGAGGAGATATCTTCTCTCGTTCCGACGTGGAAAAGATCCAGCCTCCCACTTAAGAATCACCACAATAGCTTCAGTTACGAAGATGATGACGATGACGAGGAAACACGCCCGCCGTTTCGCACTTTCTCCTCTTGTTCTTCTTCCCATGCATCTCTCCCAGATTTCAACTCAGCATTCCCTGATGCGAATCTCAAGGACGTCTGCAACAACACGATGAACATCGGCCTGAATTGGCTGCAAGGTATAGTGTTTCATGAAAGAAAATCTGTGAAAACTTTTTTTAGAAAGGCAGGAAAAATCTTTGTTGGAACTTTCTCCAGATTGTTGATTTTGAACATATTTTGGATATATGCACGTTGTTCTTTGCTATCATTGGGACACAGAACTTAAACGTGCAAATCCATGCAGATCGTGATGTCTGTGCGCATGATGAGGCAACTTCTCCAAGCTCAGTGAGCTCTCCAAAGTACTCGAATTTCAGCTACTGCTCAAGCAATGAAGATGATTGCGATACAAGTCCCCGTGGGGACCCTCATTGCTTCGCGAAGACCCACCAATCTACAAGATTCTGTCCTGAAGAGCGCAATAGAGTGAACGATAACTACCAACGGAACAATGTGCAGTCCGACGCTCAGAGAGGTCAACATTTCATGAAAGGCAAGCAGAAGTTAACACGGATCCAGTCGCTCGTGGACATCCGGAGCCAGCTGTTGCACCGTTCTCTAGTGGAGGAGATCAACAAGAGGCGCATGTTCAAGACCGTCGGAGCAGTTGAAAACATCGGATATCAAGAACCTTGTGACTTTGCCAGCACTTCTCGCAGAGATAGCGAGAAGCAACGATTTTGAATGGTGAAGTTGCTACTTCAATTACGTGCCCAATCGCCATATATTGTATTGGTGGCGGTTTTCCTATTAATTGTGTTACTTGTGTGGTTAGTAAAGCATTGGACGAACATGTAAGTGCTGAGTTCATGATGGTGCTTATTCTATGTGTTTGAAGTGTTTTGCAGTTCTGTGATTGTATGAACCTTGAAATGTATGCATGGTTGAACCATGATTTGCCTGCAGGCATTAGACATTCAGCGTTTTCCAAGGTTTACATCTTTTAACTGAAAGGGCAATGTTTGCGTCTGTTAGCGATAGTAAGAAATCTACTTGATTGTGATTATCTTTCAAGACTATGTATATATCTCATTTGATAATGCCTATGTTTGATTTGTTACCTTCAATAGTCATTTCATAAAGCCTATTCATAGGTTGATGTAATCCTCATTATGAATATATTGAATTATATTAAAAAAAATCCTCAAATTTGTCTTCCGCAATATGATTTTCAACTTGGTATCAAAGCCTCTTTTCTTGAGGCAATCCTACTTTGCACCCGGCGCACCTTTGAAATTCCCCAATCCTAATTTCTTTCAGTTTTATCATTCTCAACAGTGCACTCATGCATCCCAAGCAAATAAACCCATCCGCACTGCTCGACAATGTTCACCCAAGTGCATCATTCCTATTTGAGTAAGCACCACGATGATTGTGTTATGACGTCTCTCGTGCGTCGCCAAGTCAAGCTTTTCTTTTCCACGGACGTATTTTCCATACTATGAAGACGCGTATTCACAGAGGAACTTTTCTTTCAGCAAAGCCTAGCTTATTCTGCTTGCTGTAACCACACCAACTATATTAGCCATGTTTAAGTTATTGTCTCGACAGCAAAGTTCACCACAAAGAACACATGCTGCTCGGCTCTAATATCTTCGATTCTCAACTTTTCACTCCTCATTTTGAGAAGCCTGACTCCGCCGCTAGATTCATCGCCGTTAAACAATTAACATAATGAAATCTTCTTGCCAACGGAAGTTGGAGTCATCACATGCGCCACCACACACCGCCTCACCTTGGATATGATGAGTTCATTTTAATTGAAGATTTTTGTGATGCTGTTCAAATTATTTTTCAAACTTAAGTTGATTTGTTTCAACTCAACTTGCATTTGATGGGGGGAATGTTAGTGATATTAGGAGATCCACTTGATTATGAATATCTCTCAAGATTATGTGTATATCTCATTTAATAGTGAATCGATAGTCATCTCATAAAGCCTATAAAAAGGCTAATGTAATCTTCATTGTGAATATATTGGATTATACAGAGAATCCTCAAATTTGTCTTTTGCAATATTATTTTCAATTGCCTCTACCAATGTTTCCATTGGGGGGTTGCATACATAGATATAACTGTTAGGATGCACATGAGTTATGTTAGAAAAATCGACACTTGGACCCCTGGAGTGTCAAAATTGGCACAAAATGACACTTAAGTATCAAAAGTTATGAAAGTGATGTTAGTAGAGGTGGCCCCCCAGCGAGTGGCGGCCCTTGGGTTGGTCGGGCGAGGGCCGGCGACCCTCGCCGAATCTGGGGGAGGGTCGCGACCCTCACCCCAAATCTAGGTGAGGGCACGCAGGACCTCATCACTAGTCGATTGGGGCCGCCAGCCCCTGACCAGGGCTCGGCGGCCCTAGCCGACACTCCCCCACTTGCTTGCCGCCGGTTGCCTCCCTCCTCCTCCTCCTCCCCCTTTTTAATTAATTAATTATTATATTAAAATTCAAATTATACCAAAACAACGTCATTTTTTTGTGTGGTTTGCTAAGTCAGCCTTCCAGCGAGCCACGTAAGCGAAAATATTAATAAAAAAAATGCCACGTATTCCAGCGAGGTTCGTCGGATGTGGCACTCAAGTGTCCCATTTTCAGAAGTGCCACTTTCGTAACTTTTGGCACTTAAATGTCTCTTTGTGCTAACTTTTGGCACTTGAAGGGTTCTTTTGCCTAGAAATATCCCATATCGGAGAATTAGTGTAGTGTAAAGTAGTTACTATACTTTAGTTGACTCATAACTTAATTGATTCAAACTTTTGAGTGAAGGTGAGTCCAACTAAATATATTGATAGGCTTGAACGTGGGCTCCCTCTTAGGAGTTTGGTGAATATCTCAAAAGAGGGATTTGCTAACCAACTCGGTTTTCAGGCAATGGGCATTGTGATGTAGTAGCACAGGATTGATGGCAGACTTTATGGTTCGGTCCATTGAAAGGGACTAGTAATGAAGTTGGGCATTCGAGATTCAAATTTTGATAAAATGATACTTAAATTAAGGAGGAGAAAACCCAACATGAAAGCTCACAAGTGAGGAGTAGATTATTAAAATGCACGTGTGAGCTCTCTTAGAGAAGAGTCACACATTGGAAAATCAATGGGTCCAATTGGATATATTGATGAGCTTAGACTTTGGATCCCTCTTGGTGATCTCCCTGGGTGTAGGTATCGGACTTTTATTGTTCGCTCCCAATAAATGGTATTAGAGCCGATGGTTAGTGACCAATGTGGTTTCAGGTGATGGGCGTTGTGTTGTAGCAATGTCAGCTTGATGGCAGATTTCATGGTTCAATTTGAAGTGACAAATTTCATGGTTCTGTTTGAAGAAAAAGACTAAAGATGGAGTTAGGCATTGATGGAGATTTAAGATAAGATATCTTGATTTAGAAGGATACATGGATTAAGGAGCAGTACACTTAAAAATGAGCTCACATGTGAAGGGAAGATTGTTGGGATGCATGTATGAGTTGCATTAGAATAAATTTTATCTTGAAGAATTAGTATAGTGTAGAGTAGTTGATATATTTTAATTAGTTCATAACTCATTGATTTAAACTTTCAAGTAAAAGTGGGTCCAATTGAATATATTGACGGGCTCAAATTTGAGCTCTTTCTTGACGATCTCCTCGAGTAAAGACATCGGACTTCTGCTGCGCATTCCCAACAATAACCTACATTTATATTTAATTAGGTTTGGTATGTAAGACATGTACTTTTCAAGTAGGCCATGTTAAATATAATGGTAATAAGGACTAAAAATATAAGAATTTATTAGTGTTCAAATTTCTAAAGGCAATACATGTTAGTAATCATGCATATTAAGCTTAAGCTTAGACATTGACAAGTAGATAATATGGGCATTCCATACATTTGTGTATGTTCAGTTTGTGATGCAACATCATTTTCCAAGATAAGCGAAAAAAACATAACACTTCCGCTATAAAGAACTTCAATCATTACTGTGCATGTGAAGGTGCTAATTTTTAACTCAACTTGAGAATATGCATAGCTCACCTGGGTCTCACCCAAATCCAAGGGAAAAATTGTCCAAAAAATCATAAATCTATTGCATTTTTGCCAATTGATTCATAAACCTTTTAATTTTACCAATTGGGTCGTAAACCTTTTCACTTCTTGAAAATAGAGTCCATCTCGCCAATTTTGACTAGAATTCTGGCCAATTTTGACTAGAATTTGCTGACGTGTGTGCAGGCCGCTTTATGTAGGATAGCTGATGCTAACGTAGACAAAATTTATTATTTTTAAATATTTTTTGAATTTCTAAAGTACTTTTAATTTCTTTTATTTTCTCTTTTCTATCTTCTTCCTCTACCAATTCCTCTACCAGTTGCTCGGCCTCTAGCGATTGGCTAGAGGTTGCGACCAACAAGGTCGCCCTCGCCAGGAACTAGCGAGGGGCAACCTTGCCAACCTTGGGTGAAGCTTGCCCTCACCAGAGGCCAGCAAGGGCTGGCCTCGCCGACCTCATGCGAGGTTGCCCTCATTGGGATTTAGCAAGGGACAACTTTGCCAACCTCGAGTGAGGCTCGCGAGGGTCAGCCTTGCCGGCCTCACACGAGGTCACCCTCTGGGATCTGTTGAGGGACAACCTCGCAAACCTTAAGTGACGCTTGCCTTCGTCGGATTTGGTGAGGGTGAGCCTCGCTCATGGCCGGAAGGTCACCCCTCGCCCCCCTTGCTAGATCCAACGAGGGCGAGCCTCATCCAAGGCCCATGAGGTTGTCCCTTGCTAGATCTTGGCAAGGGTGACTCGCGTGAGACTGGTGAGGCCGTCCCTCGCTAGCCTTTGGGGAGGTTTGACCTAACTGGATTTGGCAAAGATGAGCCTCGCTTGAGCCTAGTGAGGTCGCCCCTTTCCAGTTCCCATCGAGGCCGAACCTCATCGGTTGCTAGAGGTTGGGCGATCGGTAAAGGAAGAAGAGAGAGAGAAAAAAAGAAGAAGAGATTTTAAAAATATTTTTAAAAATTCGAAAAATATTTAATAATAAATTTGTCAATGTCAGTATTGGCTATGCCAGGTAGAATGATCGGCATCTATGTCAGCAAATTGTGGCAAAAATTGACTAGATAGACTCAATTGGTAAGAAGTGAAAAAGTTTATTATTCAATTGGTAAAATTAAAAAGTTTAAGACTGGATTGATAAAAGTACAATGTGTTTAAGACTTTTTGGACAAATTTCCTCAAACCCAAGTTGATTGAAAAATTCATCAATCAAAGTTTGACGGAGGATCTGATCAAAGAGATAATAGGAAAATAAATGGATACAAAGATGAGAAAAGTAAAAGAGTATTTTTTTTTTATTGATTGTTTTTCACTCTGGACTATTTTACAAAGCGAGTCTCTTTATATATACACTTCAAGTAATATTCATCTTGTGCTAAAGATTAGGAAAATATCAAGATCATATCTTGTTTTGTTATATATACTTTAAGTAATATTCATCTTGTGTTGAAGATGAGGAAAAGATCGAGATCATATCTTATTAGGATAAGATCATATCTTCGACTTATTCAACATCCCCTGCAAGCTGACGGTGCAATACGGAGAGTTAGCTTGGACCTCAAAAGTCTAAAGTGTATGGAAGAGGGACCTTTAATGAGGATATTAGCTAGCTAATCCATAAATGAAATGAAATGGATGTTGATTTGTCCAATAGCTAGGTGTTCACAGATAAAATGAAAATTAATTTCCTCGTGCTTTGTTTGAGCATGGAATATAGCATTCGCAGTGAGGTGCAAAGCTAATATATTGTCAAACCAAAGAGTTGGTGGATGTCGTGGAAGAGCATGAAGATCTTTCATAGATATTCAATCCACATCACTTCTGCAGTTGTGATGTGAACAGTGGCCATGGTTCGTTGCTTACGAGAACACTAGGAAATAAGATTGCGACCAACAAAGATACAATAGCCTGATCATTTTTCACTCTACACCATTTTACAGAGTTAGTCTCTTTATATATACACTTCAAGTAATATTCATCTTGCACAGAAGATCAGGAAAAGATCAAGATTGTATCTTGTTTTGATATATATACTTCAAGTAATATTCATCTTGTGCTGAAAATCAGGAAAAGATTGTATCTTGCGCTAAACATAAGAAAAGGATCAAGATCATATCTTATTAGGAAAAGATCATATCTTTGACTTGTTCAATATAGATATATCATGTTCGAGTCTTAGACAATCTGCGCCCAAGATAACCCTTGAAGGAATTCCAAATTGATCCAATCCGAACTGAAACAAACAAAATAGACATTATTCCCGACCATGAAGTAAGCAAATCATGATGAATGTGAAGCACCATGATATTGATTTTGATACGATTGGACGTGAAATCGAAGATAAAAAGAGCCTAAACCATTCGAAAACTGGGCAGATTTGTAACGGAGCACAATCCAAGTCGAGCTCATCAAAGAAAATGAAAGTCATTGAGATGATACAAAAGCTGATTGACCTGAACCGAACTTGATCCATATTCAATTCTGAAACGATCGATACCTAAAATCTAATTGTACGTGAATGATCTTATTTGAAATCAATTTGATCTACCCATTTGTCATCTCTACACTACAAACACATGGAGCACAATTTAATTCATTTGCGACCTAATGATAGAAAAGACCTTTATGTGTCAAAGGATCTCCATATCAAAAACAATAAATGATTAGGTACGAGAAATCACAAGGGTAGGCTCCTAATTTTTCACCCTATTAATGAGAGAAATGACTCTAATTAGTAGCGATTGCTTTTAATCACGGAAGATGAGCATCACTAGTAGAGTAACCATCACAACTATTAAACCCTAACTAATTGAAGCACTTCGGAATATGGGTTTCTTCCATTGAAAGAAGTGTTACCCCAATGGTCCGTGGGCGGGATGATCGGCATATATTCAAGAAGAATTAGTCGGATCGATTGGGTAAGCATAAGGTGCGCTTTGTTATAAAAAGGACAGGTCCATATAAATTTCCAGAAGAGTAAAGTAAGCTCAGCCTATATGTCGACTCTAGAGCAGCTTAAAACCCATCTAAGATTCCAACCCCAATGGGAACTAGAAGAAACACGGGCCAGCCAAGCCTATTGAGTACCTATCAGTGCTTAATTGAAAGAGCGAAAGGGTAGTTCGTGATAATGAACCTGTGAGCTGATGACTAATAATTCACATTGACAACCACCACCCAAACTCACATAATTCGACAATTATATGATTGGACTGATGATCGGAACCACTCAACTTTTCAAGCAAACAAAAATAGCCAATTGCCTGTCTGATGAACGTGTCGGCCCACATAAGCAATCAATCGATGTCTTCGGCTTTGTGACGTTTCAATTGAAAAGACTCGTCGGTTTTCCTTGGATGAAACCCCTACGATCAAGATTCAATCAGCATTGCCTCGTACGGATACGACTCCTCTTTCGTGGATCAATTAATTAGGCTGACGAATAAGATCGGACAAGGGCCCATGTGAATCTTTGCTGTAAGGCAACCCGGATTTTGCCACTTGTTCTACAATGAGAGTTCGCTGTCAATATAGAAGAAATTATAATTATTAACTTAATCAAAATATTCGGCCAATTCTTTACTATATTCACTATGTTAGTCGAAAGCCACTAGAAGTTAGGAAGTAACTGACTAGTGTTTCCGAAGCCATTCCTATGACTTTCTTGCGAGGATTATAAATAAATAAATAAATATATATATATAATCCTCATCTTCAATTGGAGGAATCCTCCAACTACGTCTCTAAGTGGATTACAATTATGACATCATCCACATGTAAACTTAAGTACAAACAAATTTTGGTGCCATCAATACTACTACTTTTAAACTTTTTCCTGCTCAAGAATCGTGCTTGAACCTGCCTATTCCTTCCTACACTGATCGGTTGCTTTCAAGTTTTGATAATCATACGTCAATTCAAGTTCTATATCAAGTATCAATCCAAATTGAAATCAATCATCCTTGAGAGAGAGAGAGAGAGAGAGGGGGGTGATAAACCATCAAAAATGACAGAGTCAAATGAAGAGAAAAGAGAGATTGGTGTTGAGGTTTCGTTGAAAACTTATTCTTAAGGATATTTTTGGTAAAGAGGGAGAAAGTAATGTGGCTGACCATTAATTCTTACTATTGAGTTGTTGGTGTGTCAATCGTTTAGATTATGCCAACTAAAATGTCAGCTTATCTTTAAGTGGAGAGATAACAATTCGGCCCATTCCACATAAGTCAAGTCCCTAAGAGGAATACTCAAAATAATCACATAACGTTGTAACCATTTTGGGATATGTGTTAGTTTACATATTACTCAGTTTACATATTACTCAATGAGACCTCTCCCATCCCATGGGGGATTGAAATGTCACAAATTCCTACTTAAATAATTTGTCCTATCCCCCTATTTGATGTGTGATTTGATTCATTTATACTCCATTCTTCTCAAGACCTATTAGTAGTTGGACATGGTCCAAGCTCCCTCTTTCTAAGGTAGTCACTCCTTATCCTTGTTGGATTGGGCATAGCTTAATCTATCCAAAACTCATATATCTATTAAATTGGATCTTGCTCCAATATCATCTACAATGACATGCCCTGTTTTAAGCGAGTCAAATTTTCAAAAGGATTGCTAAAAGCAATCACATAAAAAGGCGACCATTTAGGGGTAAATATTACCTCATTTATCACACCATAAGGTTTCTCCAATTTGATATAGAATTTGGAATGTCACACCAATCCTTTATTCGGTGCCCTAAGCTTTTCGATAACTAACTAATTCTAATAGAAATTAGCAATATGTGCTTTTATAATTTGCAATTTTAAGGACTGAGTAATAGAAATAGATGTATTGAGCTCTCTATATATATATTTGAAAACTTAATTGATGATCACCGCAAAGGGATTCATATCTATCTCCGGATGTGATGCGACCTTCATTTCATGCAACAGTAGTCGAAAGAGATGCCAAAGTAAATGGTGCAGCTTCCTTTCCCGATAGGATGTGCTAACCGATTCTTTTCACGAGAAACTTGGATGGTGACTATCGGTGATGGGTTTGGAATATCATATACGACAAACGGAGGCCAAGGACGAGTTTGAAAGCAGGGGAAAACAAATACGAGGTGATTGAAATAGGAAGTGCTTGTCAATCAGAATCAAATCGAAGTCACACGGGATGCTGTCTCTCCCCGTCATGTCTATTGTCTACTCTGGAAAATAAATGTTACGTTTTTTTTTTTTTTTTTTTTTTACGTGTGCTTGTAATGGACCCAAATGAGAATTTTGTCTTTTTGTTCAGGACATAAGAGTCAGCAAAGCTTTACTGAAAAACTACTGCCAATCAAGTGCAATGAATATGTCGGTGTATATATAATTATACCATATACTTCCATGTTCCTTAATTTGATTTTTTTTTTTAATCGTGAGAGTGCATACTTTTATAGCTATGTGCCAATCTCAAGAATTAGACAAGATGCAAGACAAAATGTGAGATTGTTTGCACTCGATGTTATGGGGAATCAAATTTATATATCGCGTACCTAACTTAGAAACACAAGTTTTTCTTTTGATTCTATCGTTCACGTTGTGGGTTAAAAAAAGAAAATTGATGGGTGTGAAACCCAATCTGTGGTTCTAGTCCGTATATATTGGGACAAGACACAAGCAAGTGGTAATAAAATAAAATTCATGTATAAAGGACCAATAAAATAAGCCATTTAAATATATCTCATTGAGTGGCCATAACATAACGGAGAGACAAAAAAATAAAGAATGCTCCCCTACCGTATAGCACGTTGTAGCCATGTAAACCCTAGCTGAGGTAAAATAAGATCTCGACATTGACCAGGCAGAGTGAAATCTTAAGCAAACCCACGAGAGTTAGATTGAGCAATTCAAAGATCCGAGATATATTAATCATAGGCACATGATAGCGCCGAATTCATCGATAAAAACAAGGAATAAGCAATATATTTCTCCCTTATTAGAAAAAATACTCATTTAAAATTCGATTATACATCTTACTTAATTTGCAAAACGAGTGAAATATTTTGTGAGTTTACAAATTTCATCGAAATAAATGATTTTTCAATAGACAATATGTGTGTCTACATATGCTGTGATTGTTCTTGAGATGAAAAGAAAATATGGTTAATATCTTGAAAAATCAAAAACTTGTATATTTATGACAAATTTATCAAAAACTATTTTTTTGATCATGAAAAACCCAAAACTGGTACACCTGTAAGAAATTTACCCCGACTAATTATAAAAAACCCTAAACTAGTACATTTATGACAAATTTACCAAAAACTAATTTATTCGACCACAAAAAACCACAAACTAGTAAATTTGTGATTAATATACCATTCGCTAAATTAAATTAATACCACAAAAAATCACAAAAATTGTAAACTGTAACAAACAAAGCGTAAAATCCCAAATTGGTATACCATTTAATTATCACGTGTCATTTAACTTAATAATTTGACAATAAAATTTAACGAAAACTAACAGAGGATAAATTTGTCACAAGTATACCAGTTTATGGTAAATTTGTCAAAGGTATATCAATTTTGAGTTTTTGGTGATCAAAAAAATAATTTAAGATAAATTTGTCACAAGTGTACAAATTTGAAGTTTTTATTGATATTAACTCAAGAAAATATACATTTTTTTTTTTTTGGTTGCACGTTAGACCCGCACGTGGCCACAGACAGTCAAAATCTCGAGATGGTCGAATTATTTGTTGGATTTTTCCTTACGGAAAGCAGACGAAAAGACCGTTGAGTACATACGAACGTGCATTCCGAGCAAGAAAGCCTGTAGCAGCATTGTCAATTTGACAAATGTCAAAGCAGTGCTCCAGAATCCCCGGAGTCTTGTTGAAGATGTACATGTCCTTCAATCGTGCAAGAAATAAACAAAAACGAGAAGGAAAAAGATAAGAGAAGAGGACACTTTTACAGCCGACAGTCTCTGAAAAAATTGTCATCGACATTGATCTAACATAAAACCGTTCAATCGCTGTCTGATGTGATTAAAATAAAGGATGGAGCTCGTACTGACATCGAAATTAAAGAGAGTTGACCAGTTACTAATCGTTTGTACTTTTTCCATCTGTTAATCCAGTATCTATGATGCTATTGACCATAAATTGACGAATAAAATGAATCATCAAATTAAGACTCATCGTCATTTGGGTCCGGTGCTCGGAGAGCTCCGTGTTTACTACATGCGAAACTTATCTCGCGATTGCGGATTTGATCGCGAGTCATTCTTGTCCTCCCCCAAACAATTTGGTTTGCCCATGCTCGGAGGGTTTAAAGCGAGGCTGCTTGAGGAGGTGTGGCTATCTCTTCCTCAGTGTATCCTTCATAGAGGACTTGATGTTAGTCCGTGTTTCTTGCTGATACGCAGCGATGGGCCAATTGATTAATCAATTGATTCAACCACATCAAAGGGATTGCTTCCATGGAAGACTATCGATTCGCCAATTCTATATGTGCAAGCCCCTCGCGACCCGATTAGCTAGTGATGATGTTTTTATTTGCTTGCTCCATTGATATGATAGGCAATTGCATACACAAGAGACACCCTAACGATGAGCGCATGGTCAATGGTCTTTGTTCTTGCTCTATTATAATTTGCCTTATTCTACGCATCAACTTGCGGCAGTGGTTAATGTGCATTGAATTTCCTTCTATGCAATTTCCTATCTTTTCGCCTAAATTCGTGAGAAGAGAGAGGAAGACAACGTCGCAAGATTTCCTTCCGTGATTGTAATAAGATCGCTTGATGAACCAAAGTCAAAGTTTTGGATTCATGTGATCAGAGGGTGGCCCAATAGAAACACATAGATGGTCGCGGAGTTTCGATGGTGAATCTGCTGCCGCTCCTCAATTATTTGATTTTAATAAGAGAAGACAGTTTCCTAGATGCTGCTCAACTATCTCTTAGTGCGTCAACAAGGACAAAATTCGATAAGTATTATAATGTCTAGTGATAGTGTCTGGTGTTGACCTAAGACAAACGTGAATTGCGGGAAAGGAGAAACGACACTGGAAAAATTGTGGAATGAGGATAATATATAGTCTGAATTGTAAAATTTGGTAGGAGCAGTTTTAGTTTCTAGACTATGTGATGAGTAATCCAACCTAAGTTCTATGGTTTTACCTATTAGGTGGAGCAGCAACACGTTGGTTTACATATATAAGGCCCCTCGGAATTTCGTCTCCAAAGATGCCAAACTTTCGAAGCACTTTAACCTGGGTACAAGTTGAATAAAAGACAACAAAACAAGGCTATCAAACGATCTTGAACACAAGAATTTTTTGTTGCTTTCAAAGTATGACATTCCCATTCGCCTAATTCAGTTATCATATGTTGTAGCCTTCCTCAAATGATAATTCTTAGGACTGTTATAGTCTTCGAGGATATTGTGTTTCGAGAGTACCTAAAAGTTTCTAGTAGAGTAGATGAGTGGAGGAGTGACTAGTTAATAGCGGCACAAATTGAGGCTTTCATGACATAGTTAGCAATGAAGATCAATTGGGTTTGATCAGAGTTGTACTCTGCCAAAATATTAGTAGTTCCTGGCTAGGTTTTTAGAAATATTAAGGTCGAAGTCGAATTTACCAACTTCTACAAAATTCTATATGCAATTTTGCAAAGACTCTAGTCAGCCTGTTTTTACAATAGTTTGCAATCACATTGACCGGACAGGAGAAGCAATTAGAGTCGAGTCCTTCACCGGACCGACAAGTCCATCCCAATTACTTGGTAATTTCTACCCTTAGCATTAATAACAAAAAATGAGAACTATAATATTTAAGGTACGTTTACCAATATATGCTGACGCGAAGCGTGGGGCTAGTAATTAGCTGTCTACCTAGCCAGAGCGAGAAGCCATTGCTAAAGTACCATTAACCACACGTAACGCTGTTGGTACGAAAGGGAGTCCCGCTAGGATGGCCACTCTCTCACTTTTGTGAATGACGGAGCGATGGTGGCCACAAGTGTTTCAAATGAAAAACTTGAAACCAGGCAATTCGATTACCCTTTATATTCACATCTTTTTTTCATTTAATATTTCCTCCTCTACTAAAAAAAAAAAAAAAAAAAACCTATGATTAAACCTTCCTTTTTGTCTAATTGTTCCAACAATAGATATATTTTCGTAATAGGAATTCACGAAAAATAGAAGTCTACAAACGTACAAAATTGGACTTATTTGAAAAGCAGCAATACATTATCCGGGTAATTTATTATTTACATGAGCGGTTCTTAGATATGCAATGACTATTTACGTTAGATAATTATTCCTGCGTAAGTTAAAGACTACTTTGGAAAATGAAAAAAAAAAAATCACTTTTATAAAAAGAAAATTAGATTCTATTATCCTTGTACGCTATAAATTCTCCAATTTACTCATGTAATGCTTCTTCTTCTTCTTTTGTCTGGTCCTATTCTGTATTTATTTTACAAGATAGTGTGTGCTACTGCTATGTGCAGTGCGCAGATTGTGAACACTGTTTTCTTACTCATACATCCCCATCTCCAGCCCCTTTGAAATCTTCAGCCCCTTTGAAAAGGCGAGAAATTAAACTCTTCATGTAAATTACAACCATGAAAAGATTACACTAATATATATATATATATACGCTTGCTACCGTGAAACTATATCATTCGTATTTCAGTTCATGCATGCAAGTGTGGCTTTGAAATGGACTATGCTAGTTTGAGATGGCGAGAGAGTTACCTATCAACGCAATATCGTAACATCCCCCAACATTAGTGTCCTTGTTTAACAAAGTAGGCAGCCCCACCCGACCTTCTGCCAACATTATATTTGCCTATAAGACTTTTAAAACACGTCTTGTTAATTGTTGAAAATCAATGATATATCTGACGTCAAATGATTTAGATTTATTACTTTTAAGTAACATCAATTTACATATCCTAACTTCTCCATATATAATATGTAAATCGAGTAAACTAGTTGACATATTTCCGGTATCATCCTTTCAAAATAGTAGTAAATTTCCCTTGTTTAAAAGTAATTCGTACTGTGTTTCTGTTTATCAATATCACATTACTAACTTCCTGTATGAGTAAGGCCATCAAATAATGGAATGCGCAATGCATTTATCTGAGGAGGAAATTATGTGAAATGAACCAGCAAAGGAGGTTATCAAGTAACACGCTACAAAATGAACAGTGAATAGACGGTTGCCAAAGCATTTTTCTAGGAAAAATTGGACCAAAAGTTCTAAACCTTATGTGCATAATGCAATCGAGCTTTAAACTTTTCAATTGATTTAATCAAATCCTAAATCATTACCAAAAAGTACAATGGAGTCATACCAAAAAACGTGAGAAAAGCCAGTCATATTAAAAAGTGTAATTTAAGGGTGTCATGTGACTATTTTAGGTGTTAATCATCCATTTGCATTTTATTTACAAGAAAGATTTTGAACTTAGTTGTATCAATAAATATACTTAGAACTTGATGCCACTAGTTAGGATTTTCAACGCACTTTTTCACTATTCATACTATACAAGAATTTATCAACCAAAAAAAAAAAATACTATACAAGAATTTACTTTCTTTATTTGTTTGAAGATAACTTTCTCATGTAAAAATATGCATAGATTATATAACATCCTAAGATATTTTTGACATGGGTCTTTCGATAGTTTCTGTACTCGTGCTTGTGCACGTATACATATATGTTTGTATGATATTTCTTTCAACTATAATGTAAACAATATATTTAATTTTCTAACTCCATCTTCCGGTTCTCGCGAAATAGTTTAACGATCATTTTTCACCACTTTAATATTATTCCTGCTTTTCAGAAATGGGCTCTGTAAAAAGAAAAAAAAAAAAACGAAGTAGAAAGACTGTTAAAAAAAAAGTCACGAGACAGATGTAGTTATATCCACATGCACAGTCCACATGCGAGGCCCCTGCCCACACATGTCATGTCACCATTACTCCATCCTTTGTTTTCTGGTTCAGTGATTATCTTTCTTTACCAGCATAATGCCCGTCCAGATCGTGACAAGAAATTCTTGTCTGCATAATTTAATAAATGATGGGAAATTATTTCTTTGTACGGGGAGTTTAGAAAAAGTATATGCACCCAATCGGCTGAAAAATTCCATATCCCTTAACCGTGGGCTTTACATGTCCGTCACAAGTTGAGAAGGACTTTCTGATATAATATTGGAGTGGAGTTCTGCCTCAATTTATTTTCCATTTGTATTTGCCCCGTTAATTAAATTTCACACCCCATTCTTAATTTAGCTCGTACATGAGAAGAGATATTAAAATATCCCATATCGCTCGACTATGAGTTCATAGTCTCTTTACGTACATGCTTCGCTTAAATTGGACTTTCAAGCGCCAAATAACCCGCGCTTTTTCTTCTGCTTGCATCTAGTATAGTCACATTTGAGTCATATTATGGTCTCGCTAAAGCTGGTTTATGAAGTAATTAGTCGCTTCATAAAGTGAATTTTACAGAGATTGCCGGGCATTTGAACGAGTCTGCCACGTTTAGCATCCATCAGATGTACACCCAATTGAGCTCGTCGCGGTAGAAATCGATTTCGAGAATCGGTCTTCAGAATGCAAATTTGCTAGATTTGGTACTTAAAGAATCTAGTAATAATCTTGTAATAGGCCATATATCAAAAGTCAAAGGTTTGATCCAACCAAAATTAATAATTTATCAGTTCCTTCGAACCGGACATATCACTCAGATCGAACCAAATTTGCTTGAACACATCGACAATGACCTGATGATACTCATCTGAATTCAGCGAGAGATAGCAAGTGAGAAGCTCTTCCAAGTCCTTGGAAGCCTTGATGTCGTTCTCCACGATCATCTCCACCATCGACTCTCTGAAATCTCTCGCCGGGTCCGATGACGACTTCACCACAGCAAAGCTGTTTCCGATCCGTGTTGGATTGAGTGATACTGCTGGCGAGCTCTTCCGTGCGTGGTCCTCGAGCCTTATCTTTGCTAGTAGTCTCGGGGACTTGGTCTTCAGCTTCACTCCCGGAGAATGAGAATAATTTGCCGAAGATCGTCTTCTTGAACCAATCTTGTGCTGTTCTTTCGCTGAGATGTTGCTCTCTTCTTGCTTCGTTGTACTGTTTCGGTGCTTGAACTTGAGTTTGGTCACGATGGTAGGAAGCCGCCGCTGAAAGAACGAGTCCTGCTTTGAGTGCGGCCCCTTGGTTTCCTTGTCGAAAGAATGTTGATCCACTAAGATTATGGGTTCACTGCCGGAGATAGAGTTGACTCCACAGCTGCAGGTGGAGGAAGAAGAGGAGGAACACGAAGTCGTCTTGTCAAGTGGTGGTGACTCGGCGACGAGAAGGCGGTCCCGACGGAATTCTTGGGTAGGGAGAGGCTTAGGCTGAACCGTCGCCGTGGAGACATCAGCAACTGAGTTGGCATGAGCAATGGAACAATGGACTGGTTTTGGGTATTGTTTGGATGGTATGTTCCTTGGTGGTTCATGAGGAAAGTGAGAATGGGGCTGTGAGTGGTCTTGGAAGTTCTGATTTGCTTGGAGATCTCTTGTGAAGTGGTAAGACTTTCGTGGAAGAGAGTGGTGGTGGTGGTGGTGGTGGTGGTGGTGTTGTTTGGTGGTGGTGGTGGGTGGTTGCTTCTTCTTGGGTTTGGAGGGAGTGTTCTTATGGTGGTGGTGGTTTCTTGCTCTCTCCATGTCTCTCAGCTTGTAAAACCAGGCATTGGGCATCATATCTGATAGCCTGAACTTGTAGTTGCCCATCTCTCTCTCTCTCTCTCGCTCTCTGGGAAGCAATTCTCTAGGGAGAGTTTGGGGAATAGAGGGGGTGGCCTAGCAGATATATTGACCATTGGGAGAGAAGTTGTATGTCTATGTAGAGTGCAGAGGAAGAATCCTTGCAAAGACTTTATGGTACCAAATCACCCGTAATTTTTTTGAAGAGTAATGCCAGAAAGTTAAAGAGTGTGTTAAAATTGGTGTATTTTAGTGAATAAAGAAATGGGTGTAAAATTGGACGCACCATATGGAATTGTTTCCACACACAATAAAAGTTCAAATCACCCACCAAAGTTGTACCATATTCGATTTAAAAATTGGTGAGAATTTCATGTGTGGTGGATTAGTTTATCTAGGATGAACTTCCTCTCTTAAAAGAAAAGAAAGCTGTAAAACATGGGTGAAGACACAAGATCTTAATGAATGGTAGATAAAGTAAGATCATACATTCATAATGGTCATGTGATGCCCAAGTCTCACATTTGATGGGAGAGACCTTGCAAGATGATTCATGAGCAATATACATCTTCAAATGGTAACCATCTTGAATGTGGATTTAGCTCTTTTTAAAGATTTGATCCGTGTAAAATGCATTTGACTCATATGTACCAATCTAGCTCATTATGATTGGAGCACGATGCTCTCTAGTAAACGCAGTACATGAAGGTGGATTATCCCCAAGTCAATTTGACGAGAGTGCGAAGTGATGTCAGGCAAAATGGTTTTTCATGAGGTGTGGCTTGGAAGGACTTTATGAATGAGAAGGGGCACGAATTATTGAACCAAACATCAAATTGGGGAGCATTGCGTGGGCGATATGGGGCCTAATATGATGAGGACATCAACGTTTTAAGTGGAGATTATGATACTCCAAGAACCATATAAAATGAGAGGGACTTTATAAAGTGATTCATAAGCAAAACCCTTCTCAAATGGTCACTATCTAAGTAGTTGCCAAAATATTCCTTTCAGAGGCTTGACATTTGAAATAGGCCGGGCTGTTATAATTTGCCTTTAATCGACCGACATAATTTGATCATTGAAATAAATGACATGTTTGGAAGCAAGAATTAAAGGTTCTTGCCTTTGGTCAATTGATGCAACAGAAATAACACGAATATAGAAAAATATTAAATTGGCAAACGCTAGTCGCAATTGGCAAACATGCAAACTTCCCAATACCAGATTAAATTCTCTAATTTCATTAAACCGTTCAGCCAAAAGGATGTAAGCTAAGTTACTGTGAAAACATAGCCAATCTATGGACTGCAAATCCTAACAAATCTAAGGAAAATTATAATTCAACAAGGAAACTGAATTAAGAAAAATAACCTCTACTCTACTAAATTCACTTGCTACTTAAATTAAGTAGGAGCACCTAATATATCAAAATGAAATTTTGAGCTCTAAAAAAAAACCCTAAAGATGAGGGAAATAGTCAAATTACAATCTAGAAAATTCACGTCCCGCGTTATTCTCTCCTAGTAGGAAAAACCCAACTCCAGCAAGTTGTGTCTACTCCATCCTCATTTTCCAGCTTGCAAGACTTGATTGATGTGGTGGGGCAAGAGAGAAAATGGAGTTACGTTTGCGTCCGGGTTTTCCTTTTTTGGGTAAACTTCTCAAAATACAGGGGCAATTTGGTCTTTTCAGATAACTGCAATGGTGCCTGGGTGTAATTGGGCTTTCCTAGTCAATGACCTAACCTAACAAAAAATCTTTCGTGCTTCATACACTTTAGATTTTCTTTTTGGAGTTTGGTATTACACCCACCATTATTACTTCCATCAAGAGGCCCAACTCCCAGCGGTTGGCCGCTGTTAACCATTAGATAAACCCCAGATCAAATGATGGACATTGCAAAGTTTCATCTTTCTAAACCGACCAAATCAATCACATTGGGAAAGATTTCTGCTGCTATAGCTGTAAGGCAACTCTCTACCAAACACCATACGTGAGAACGACAACTACTTTCTCAGGTAAGATAATTTCGCATTGATGGCATCCTGCGTCTTGCCATCACCGAACTTTCCTTTTTTTCGTCAAACGTACCTGATTTCGAATTCTGAAATCAGAAGAGACACGATTGATTCTCTGATAGTATGCAGTATGACACATGATATCATCGACAAGAGTTTCGTATCCAAAACAGTTTCCGGGTTCCTACATAAACAAGACAAAGTTCGTCGAGGGGGACCAAGAGAACAAAACGACGTAAACCAGAAGGAGAATTTTACAAGCAAAAGCTATAGCCCTTTCAGGCACAGAATCTTAGGAATCGAGCGGCTGATATCGGCTCTCCATCTACTCTGCCAAATTGATCATACAAGTATATCTATATATGTTTTCGTATAGTTATAAACATTTTAGAATATGCAAGTCGAGGACGCATTCATTCGCACGAACGAAACAGAAACTGGTTGGCTTCATTATGCGTGCTAAGGCACTTGTTGATTGGTCACGTAAGAACAAAATCTGAATTTCAAAGCTTCATTATGGGCATCGCCGCAGGACGACGCTGACGCTGTGGGCATCGAATAATTTCTCTAGGCATTTCATACGCGACTGCTGTGGCCCCCCGTGTTCATTAATTCACTGTGAAAAGAACGACAGAACTGGTCCAACCAACGTAGGAAAACCTATGACACACACAGAAACTGGCGTCATTAAGCATTGCGACAGAATGCGATCTACCCACGAAGAGGTTTTGGATTTGCTCGACACTTCCCAATAATGTGAGAAATTCGAGCGCGCTCTCTCTCTCTCTCTCTCTCTCTCTCTCTCTAATTCGAGAGTTTCATCACCAAACAAGCTTAGAGACAGCGAAAGATTGCTCAAAGCACATCTGCAGCATTGATGCACGCTCAATCTATCATCACCTTCGATCAAAATACGTATCAACACCACATCAGCAACTTGTTCATTATATTTCTCAACGAATTTCCACACATTGAATCTGAATGTAGTATGTACCATGAGTGCTACCGATTTGCAAAGAAATTCACTTAAGAACTCATTTGGAACTTATGGCGATTTACGATATTATTATAAAGAACAAGTAACTCAGATGTGTATACGAAGGAAGTTGGACCTAGTCCTTCAGATAAAACCAAGACTCCACGAAACCTCAACTGGGGTAGAGATCTAAAAATCCTTTGACAGGCTATATTCCTTGCATGCTTACCTGATTGTAATCTTATTCTTGTTTCAGCCTCCGATGCGAATCCTGCTACATTTCCAATGGGAGTCGGCTCTAATACCACTTGTAACATCCCAAGTCCCACTGTGTAATATTGTCCGCTTTGGGTCACTCGCCTTGGTGTGGATGAACCGCCATCCCAGCCACGGTCTTTTCCCTCACAACTTTAAAACGCGTTACACATATTAAGAGACCCAAGCCTTATAAAGGCTCACAGGACTCCCCCCTAAGCGATATGGGACAGGAGAAATGCCCTTAGCCTCGTCTGCGTACTACCGATGCGATCTTAGTCCGTCCCTCCGTACGGCCCCGAGTCTGGGTCTGTCACAAGAAGAATGCCAATCGATCTGACTATAGACGCTTTGCATAAGAGTGGATTCAATAGATGTTCCCTTGAACAATTCAGATGGAACGGACAAATGGAAAGAGACTTCACACACGTTACGTTCACCCCTCAGGCGATTTCAAGAGCAGGTATGAGTCGAAGAACAAGCAACTACACTCGTCGCGCGTTTTAGCCCCATTCCGATAGTGAAGTAGCTTTCATGCCAATGGACACCACCCCCAGAAACGTAAAAACACTCGATTTTCGGGGCCTTCGGAAGCCGTAATCAAAATCAAATGGTCCCGTCGAAAGAGAGTCATTGAGTCCTGACAATCTTCTCGTGGGTGTGCATCCACGTGAACGAAAGGCGCAGCAAGTACGAACGGGTCCAATCCCTGAGGTAGCTGCAGAGGACTGGGGACCAAATGAATTTTTTCTATCTTGCCCTGAGCGGTCTCTGTGCTCTATCCTACGATGATGTATCGACATGATCGATCCCTTCTCGTTCTAGGCATTTGGGGCGATATCCTTTAAAACTTTGGCGTGGGACTCGTGTCCAATTTACCCCGGATTAAAATGGGCATGTGAATCCAAGACTTCACAGGAAATTTACCGAAAAAATGCTAAATCTATTGTAATTGTGTCGATTTAATTCTAAATTCATTTTTTTAGCAATTGAATCCTAAAGCTTTTGTAATTATGCCAGTTTAGTTCATCCAGCCAAATTTTTTGCTAGTCAGTATAGACGTGGCCGATGTCACTGCCGAGAAGCCAAATTTGGTTGGATGGACTGAAGTGGTACAATTGCAAAATGTCTATAACTCAATTGGCCAAAAAAATAAGTTTATGACTGAATCGACATAAATACAATAGGTTTAGAACTTTTTTGGAAAATTTCTAAAGACTTTACCAACCTGACACATGTGCAACTATATGTTTTTTGGATTTTACTAAATGTACCCAATTGGAGTGATGGGAGAACTTTTACCAACATATGTGCAACCATATGATTCTTTGAACATGTGCAAGCTTAACAAACTGCCTTCGACGTTTTGTCGAGTTTTTCCTCTACCCTCCTGGTAGTCTTCTCCTTCTGGTTTTTGGACTTCATCTTCTTCCCGATATCATCTCATCTTCCACCTTGGCTTCGTCCATGGATTGGCTAATTTTCCTTTACCCATCTTCGTTTTTTTCCACCAACAAAGGGTGTCCTGTCTTCTTTCCCAAATCCTGATCATCATCGCCAATCGCTTCTGGGTCTCATTTGAACTTTTCCTTCTTCTATCTGTCAAGTCCCTCTCAATTGCTACAATCCCACTTCATCAACCCTTCTACATGTCACCTTTCTGTTGTAGTTTCGCAGTTTTACGACTCCTCTGATTATGTTACTGATGCTATGGCCTTAATATCCCAAAATTGACTTTCTTTTGTAACTGTGACTCACCGGAGTGGCTGAAAATATGGCTCCTCCAGCTGAGGATTCCTCTGGGACATCCAGTCCTGTCCATGGAACTGACGCTCGTCTTGCTGCTCTATGTAACAGAATGGGACGACTATGGTCCGAGCAAACAATTGAAGTTTGTGAGGTAGCTGCACCACAAGACAAAGTGGAGGAGTGCAAATTAACTCTGGTGGGTAAGATTCTAACTACACAGACCATTAATTCACAAGCATTCCAGAATACTATGAAATTGGCTTAGCGTACATAAAATGTAGCCATACATCTAAGTGAAGAAGGTCTGTATGTGATTAAATTTAAATCGGAAACAGACAAGCAACGGATTATGGATGGTGGCCCTTGGCGTTTTTCCAATCATCTAGTTATTTTAAAGCCTTGGCTTCCTAATACCCCTTTACACTGCTATGATTTCTCTACGTGCGAGTTCTGGATGCATGTTATTGGGCTACCTCTAGAGTGGTATACAGACAGCATGCTTCGAAAAGCAGTTCGTCGTGTTGGTCGGGTGCTGACAGTGAAGTTTGAACATAATGATACTCTACCCCTCAAAGCTGCAAAAGTTAGAGTTGAATTAAACTTACAGCAACCTCTCATCCCAGGTCAGCTCATTCAATTGGATGGACAGACAATTTGGTTAGACTTCCGCTATGAGCGATTATCTCACTACTGTTACTCTTGCGGGGTTATTGGTCATTATGCTACACATTGTACAACGTACCCCTTTGACATTGAAAAAGCTGACAACAAGGACAATCTCTATTATGGAAATTGGTTACGTGCAGAGGTTAATCAACATAGTCCTTTTTGGAATACCTTTTATGGAACAAAGTTATCTACTAATGAGGTTGACGAAGTCATACCTGAAACTCCACACTCGCCAACGGGTCTTATTCCTGCCACTCAACCACATATTAATACTTCCAAGGAGGCTTTGCACATACCCAATGAAGGCCAACTTATTACTATGGCTGCTCCGCTCCAATGGAAGCCTCTTGCACCAGTTAATGAGATTCCTATTACAGGACAATTACCCGCCAAGTTAACGCAAGCTGAAACGGGTCCATCTAGATTGAAGAAGTTGAAGCACTCTCATCTACTCCCTAAAGCGGGTCCAATGATGTCGCGACCTATTTTTCGGGTGCACCACCTAAAACTAGGTTAATGGATTACCAAGCTTTTAAACTTAGCCCGGGCTCTCCCAAGCCCATACCAAATCGCGACTTAAGTCTAAATTTTTAAACATGCAAGAGGTTATTAATTAGGAGTCGCCACTAATCGGTTTATGATAGGTCGATTAGACACCTAAGTAAAATAAAGGGAGATTTATTTTACTCCTACGAACCAAGGGTACGGGGACGGGACTTGGTTACACTAGAATTTTCTAATGCCCTTTCGGTACCATTTCTTTTTAATTTTTCAAAATGTTTTTGCAAGCAGTTGATTTATTTTCACCTAAATTACTATCATGCAAATGTGGTGACCACACGGATGCATATCCATTATTAAAACATTCAAATAATAAATTGCATCACATACAAAGCAAGCAATCATTTTTATTTTTTTGGATTTTCTTAAAGATTAGAATTTTTATAAAATACAGTTTAACACTAAATGACTTAATCTTATTAATGTGGAAATTCTAATTAAATGGGCCTATCATGCAAACTAGTTAACATGCACCTCATGACCTAATTTTACTAGTAAATAAATTCTGATTAAATGATCCTATTACGCAAACTAGTTAACATGCGCCTAGTATTTTTGCACTTTTTTTTTTATTGGAATTCAAAATTTATGAAAACCCTACTTAATCTATCTAAAAGGGATAATTTTCTAATTTATTCTAGGGATTAAATTTGACTTAAACCCTATTTGTCTTAGAAAACTATCTTTATTTTTTTTATTTCAAAAGGATGAGAATATGAAAATATGCTAATTAAGACTCTAAAAAGGCTATTTAAGTCTAGTCCTAACTATTTTTTAAAAAAAAAAAAAAAAATCTAAAAATGCAGTCCTAAAAATATTATCTAAAAATGCAATCCTAAAAATATAATCCTAAAAATTTGATTAATTAAACCTACGTGTCTTATTATATTAAACCCCAATGTCCTATATGCTCATGCAAGTTTTTTTTTTTTTTTGAATATTTTGATTTTTGATTTTTTTAGTTTCTTTTTATTTTTTTTTTTTTAAGCTGAATAATTGTTAAATAAGGGTTAAATCTAAACAATTAATATAATCACTAAATAAAGGATCAAAATAATTGAAAAAATAACCCGTCGTCTCACAAAGGTTAAATTAACAATTATTCTAACCCTAATCATCACAACAATTCAAAATAATTAAAAAATCTGGTCCGAAGTCTTACGGACCAAATTAATTAATTATTATGATTTAATAACTAAGATTGTACCAAAAAGCCCAAAAATTAAAAATAATTAGAAAAATGATCCGATGTCTCTCGGATCAAATTAATAATTATATTAACTTTGGACAAAATCCCTACGGATAATGCATACTAAATTCACAAATATTAACACTTGGTATTACAATTCAAATAATTAAACTAAAAGAATGCTATCAAATAAAATAAACAGAAAAATAATATAAAAATAAAGAAGTAAAATAAACTAAACTATAAAAGTAAAACAAAATAGAATACAAAAGAACAAAAACTACCTAAGGGAAGGGGGTAAACCGACGGTGGACGGCGCTGGGCGGTCGTCGGGGCTCCGACCGGGGAGCGGCTGCAAGTGGACGGAGGCGGGCTCGAGCTCGTGGTAGCGGAGATCGGCGTGGAGCAAGGGTGCGGGCGTCTAGCGGGGCAGCAGGCCGGCGAGGGGCTAAACAGCAGCGGTGTTGGGCAAGCGGATTCGCTGGACGTCGGGGCAGAGGAGGGTCGCGGCGGGGGCACGGATCTGAGGCGCGACAAAGGGCTTCGTGGATTGCAAGACCAGCGCGGAGGCGGTCGAGGCGGCGGAGCTCGGTGATCGCGGGATTGGGTCAGGTGGAATACGGACCGTAGCTGCAGCGGCGCGGATCGGCGGGTTGTGGGGAGCGCGGTCGTCGAGGCGCCTGGCGGGTCGTCGCTGGGCGAGCTTCCGGGAGGAGCGGCAGCGGGTGACGGAGGCGTGGTAGTGGTTGGCGGAGGAGCAGCAGGTCGCTGTGGTGCCTGGCGGACGGACGCGGGCGGCGCAGGAGAAGCGGCGACCGGAGGACGGCAAAGGAAGGCGTGGCGGACGGAGGCGGTGCGATGGCACGGCGAAGTCCGGAGCGGCGAGCTTCAGAGCTCTGGCGTCGGGTTGGGCAGCAGAGGCCAGCAGAACGCGCGCGTCCGCGCGAAGAAGACAAACAGTAACTTGTTTTGTCTCTTCGCTTTTTTTCTTTCTCTCTCCTCTCACGTCACTTCTCTCTCTTTTCTCAGTTCTGCTGCTGACTTTGACTTTGCTTTTTTCTTGTTGTCAAAAGAAAAAAAAAGGCTTTCTCTTTCACGAAGAAAATGGGAGGCCACATTTTTTCTCTCACGGAATCCTCCAACTTTTCACGAAAATTTTTGCGATTCTCTCTCACGGTTCTTTTTTTTTTTTTTGCTCTGAAATTTTTTTTGGAAAAAACCTCCCCCTGCTCGAAAATTTTTGGTCTCCTTTTATAGTGATCTCGACCACCCCTTTTACGGCAATTTTCGAGCTTCCTTTTTCCTTTGCCTTAATTCATGTAAATTGGAGCAAAATCTTATAATCAATTTGATTTTTTTTGGATATTTCGATTCCTTCCCTTTTATCAAACTCCTTACTTTTTTATTTCCTTTTGATTTCTTTGATTGAAAATTTGCTTCCATGTTTACTATGAATTAAATATTCACTTGAGCAAGAATGGTTAATCAGAATTTCCACATTCCATTCATAACCAATCAAATCAATTTTCCCCTTATTTATTTTTTTTCTTTGTATTTGTTCAAAAATGCAATTTTTATTTTCCTTATTTCCTAGATTTGCTAAAAATATGTGTCAACAGCTGCCCCTCTTTGAAGGTGAGCTCGTAGAGATTGCTTTCAAAGACAAGTTGAGACCTAAATGTTAATCATGCACATGTATTGAGTGACTTTTTTTTTTTTTTTTTGAAAAAATGAATCCCGTTTGGAAATGAAATTTATATGATGCATGAAAATGCAAATTCAAACGATAAAGGAACTTACCTGGAATTACTTACCTTCGGGGATGGTAGAGTAACTCGAGATAGATTGGCGTTATATGTCCAGGACCCGTACCATTCTACGGTCGCCTAGAATAGTAACATGACTTCACAAAGTGACTGCTTTTCCAAGACTCGTATCATTCTACGGTCGCCTAGTATAGCATTGTTTGATTGTGTCTAGGACTCGTACCATTCTACGGTCGCCTAAACGAAAAAATGATTTTCCAGGACCCGTACCATTCTACCGTCGCCTGACTGAAAAAGATTTTCCAGGACCCATACCATTCTACGGTTGATTCACTTTCTAGGACCCGAGGCGAGGTTGTCTAGGACCCGTACCATTCTATGGTCGCCTTGACGAAAAATGATTTTCGGGACCCGTACCATTTTACGGTCGCCCGAATGGGGAGGTTTACCTTCCAAGACCCGTACCATTCTACGGTCGCCTGAATAGGGAAATAGGTTTTGTCTAGGACCCGTACCATTCTACGGTCGCCTAAACGAGGATTCACTTTCTAGGACCCGTACCATTCTACGGTCGCCTGAATGGGGAAATTACTTTTCCAGGACCCGTACCATTCTACGGTCGCCTGTTAGAGCAATAAATGTTGTCTAGGACCCGTACCATTCTACGGTCGACTAGACTAAGGTTTTGCTTGGCTAGGACCCGAACCATTCTTCGGTCGCCCAACCTTGCGACAGAAATCATCCGACCAGGACCCGAACCATTCTTCGGTCGCCTTAATCGATTGAATATGGAGGAAAAATCTTTGGGGGACAACTCAATTGAGTGTCGGTATGGTTAAAAGGGAATACCTGTGCAATGACAAATATTCAAGATATGGATAGAGACATACTTACCTGGTGATATCTCTGATTCTTGGGGGATACGTCTCCTGCAAAACATGGTCATAGGAGAGGCAACATGCATTCGTAATCATAAACATACATCAATATAATGGAGGTTCATGATTATTTCCATTAATCTTGCATTTCCATTGGGAAATATCTCAAAAGAATATTCCAATCTGAACAGATGAGTGTCATGGATGTGTCAAATGAGGATCTTTTGGTCTGAAAGGACTTTTCTCTCATCCTCATTAAAATGACCATTTCATCCTGACCTTTGATGCAGGATTTTGTCAATTACTCTATCTTACCATCGTCATGCCAAACAAGGGTCTGAACAATCTCGCAAGTGGTACGATCTCACCAATCTGAGAGGTCTTGAACAAGGACCGTAATGTGGGCTTGGTCAATGGCTTAACAAAAGGGACTCTTTGAGTCGAGGCTTTCGAAAGAATGAGTGATACTCTGTAATCATCTCGGGGTTTACAAGTCAAGAACCGTGCAAAATGAGAAAGAAATAATCTTGCTCGCACTTCTTCGAGCGATGCTTAAAACCTATGAACCCCTAGGTTAATTCAAGTGCCCTAATCTGAAGAGACTTTGCAAGGTTTGATTCATGGGACGTAACATAAGCTTGGTTCATGGGTTGAGAAATGAAAGGATCATTAGGCTTAAAAAGTGTTTAGGGGGGTTAAAGTTAGTGATCATCTTGACATTTCCACCACTTTCTTTCTCTACTGTCGAAGATTTTTTATCACAACTTCATTGATTGCAAAAACACTTGAGAGGTTTTTTTTTTTTTTTATGGTACCACCTTGTTGGGGGATACGACTCAAGTGTTTAATTTTTTTTTTTTTTTTTTTGGGATTGGCCTTGCTTTTACCAAGCACACTGCTTTTTCATGCCCCTATTTTGCACTTCTTCTCTTTGGAACTACACAGTCTTCTTTTATGAGCATTTTAGACCATGCTACTTGAATGATTGTCTTTCATCTTGCCCTAGTGTGGGGGATGATCACCAACTGGGTTTGACATGAAATGAATTTATAGGCTCAAGTGGGCTATGCAATAGTCAAAAGTGTGTAGGATAAAGAAAGAATTGCTCTTCGTCATCTTAAGGCACTTGAATTACCGCGTAAGTTACACTGCAAAAGCGATGCTCAAAGATTGATGCAAGTGTGAGCAAAAAGATTCCTATCATTCATTTTAAATTTGCCCCAGTGTGGGATGATTCTTGATAGGGGTAATTTTTTAAAAATCTCCATAAGTGTATGGGGCTCAAAGGGGTTGAACAATGGATCACCTGTAGTGTTTGGGATAGAGAAAAGAATGCCTCTCATCACCTTGGTTGACGTACTCTTTGCGAGATCGATTTTTCCTTGCGGGCATGGAATTTTTTACACAACTCACTGGGGGTTAGTGTATGAAACAGTGTATGGAACAATGCTTGCCTTTCATTATTCCAAAGTATCCCATTTGACACATTCAATTCATCAAATGAGAGAAAAAAAAATGCAAGTTTTGCAATAAATTTGAACAATTGAACTCATTGAAGCAATTTATTCATCATTGAAATGCTTGCAGTTCGAAACATGACATGGCAAATTCTATCACGGGTAATATTTCTTGACAGCATCTGAATTAACAGGGGTGGAAAACTCACGGCCATCCATTTCTGTCAAGATCAAGGCACCGCCAGGAAGTACCTTCTTTACCACGTATGGACCATTTGTAGTTTGGAGCAAACTTGCCTCGGGATCTGGAAAAATTGGCAACAACTTCCTTAGGACTAGGTCATTTACCCCGAAATGTCTCGGCCGCACCTTCCGGTTGAAAGATCTAGCTACTCTCTGCCGATATGCTTGGCCATGGCGAGAGAGCCTTCGATCTTTTCTCGTCAATCAAGTTCAATTTGCTCGAATCTTTGTTGTGACCATTTCGCCTCAGACAAATCCACTTGGGATAAAACTCTTAGAGATGGAATCTCCACTTCCACGGGTAAAACTGCTTCCATGCCGTATACCAGGGCAAAAGGGGTTGCCCCAGTGGAAGTGCGGATCGATGTCCGATACGCCATCAGTGCGAAGGGTAACCTGTCGTGCCAATCTCGATAATTCACGGCTGTCTTGGCCAAAATCTTCTTAATGTTCTTATTGGCTGCTTCAACGGCCCCATTCATTTGAGGGCGGTAAGGAGACGAATTCAGATGCTTGATTTTGAACTCTCCGAACAACTCATCAACAAGTTTGTTGTTCAAATTGGTCCCATTATCAGTGATGATTGCTTTAGGAACACCATAGCGAGCAATTATGTCACGCTTGACAAACTTCACTACATTACGAGCAGTGACACTTGCAAAGGATGTAGCTTCGATCCATTTGGAGAAATAGTCTATCGCCACCAAAATGAATCGATGTCCATTTGAAGCCTTGGGATTGATTGGGCCAATCACATCAATACCCCACATCAAGAAAGGCCATGGCTCGGAAAACTGATGTAGCTCAGTTGGAGGAACATTCATCTTATTTCCATGAATCTGGCAACGATGACAACTCCGAACATACCGGATGCAATCACTTTCCAGTGTGAGCCAGTAGTATCCTAACCTCATAATCTTCTTGGCCAACATGTGTCCATTCATATGGGGGCCACATACTCATTCGTGCACTTCTTGCATGATTTGAGTGGCCTCGACTGCATCTATACATCGTAACAGGATAGAATCATAAGATCTCTTGTACAAATTATCACCACTGACGAAAAATTTCGAGGCCATCTTTGTGATGTACTTCCTATCAGCCTGAGTGCTTCCTTCGGAAAATTCCTGTTTTTTAATGTAGTTCATGATATCGTAATACCATGGTTTTCCATCAGGTTCTTTAGTCACAATCATACAATAAGCCGGCTTTGGCAAAACTTCTATTTTCAGAGGCTCAACCTCCAACCCATCAGTGACTTGTAGCATAGAGGACAACGTCGCAAGTGCATCTGCAAATTGATTATGAGACCTCGGCAAGTATTCAAATGAAACATCTTTGAACTCTTTCACCAGATTTTCTAAATACTTGTGGTATGGGAGTAACTTGGCATCCTTGGTCTTCCATTCTCCCACGGTTTGCAGTATGATTAGTGCAGAATCTCCAAACACTTTTAACTTAGCCACACTCATCTCAATTGCGGCCTGAAGCCCGAGGATGCAAGCTTCATACTCGGCTACATTGTTAGTGCATGGAAATATCAATTTTGCAGCTACCGGATGGTGTTGTCCATCTAGAGATATCAGAACTGCCCCAGTACCCGAACCAGATAGGTTTACAGCTCCATCAAAGAACATCTTCCATGAGTCTTCATCTACACTCAAGACACGGTCATCAAGGAAACTATCATCATCATTAGGGACTCCTGAATTCTCGGCCAATAGATCGCGATCGCTCGGCCTTTAACCGAATTTTTGTGGCATGAATTGCACATCAAATTCGGAAATCAAGATTTGCCATTTGGCCAACTTACCCCCAACGATGGTCGATCAAGCAAGTACTTGATAGGATCGTTTCGATCACGAGGAATGTCGATAATGTAGTGTGTATTGTCGCAACCTTTGCAACACCCACACTAAGGCCACACAAGTTTTTTCAACATCAGAATACTTCAACTCTGATACAGTGAACTTCTTGCTCAGGTAATAAATAGCCCGTTCTTTTCCATCAACAGGACTTTCTTGAGCCAGCATTGCACCCAATGACTCAATATGAATAGTGAGGTAAAGAATCAAAGGATGTCCTGGTGAGGGTGGGACAAGAAGCGGTGGATTCATCAAATCCTGCTTTAGCTTGTTAAACGCTTCTCGACACTCATCATCCCAGTTGACTTGTGCATTCTTCTTTAGAAGCTTGAAGAATGGCTTGGCAGTTTCAGAGAGTTGGGAAATGAATCTCGCTATGTAATTCAATCTCCCTAGAAGGCTCCGGACTTCTTTCACCGTTGACGGAGGTTGCAATTCACATATGGCCTTGGCCTTGGAAGGGTCGATCTCTGAATCCCTTTCTGCTCACAATAAATCCGAGTAATTTACCGGATGTTGCTCCGAACACGCATTTAGCGGGATTTAGACGAAGTTTGAACTCACGAAGTCGATCAAACAACTTCTTCAAGGTTTCGATGTGGCTTCTTCTGGTCGAGTCTTTGCAATCATATCATCGACATAGACTTCAATCTCTGGTGCATCATGTCATGAAATAAGGCAACCATGGCTCGTTGGTAGGTTGCCCCCGCATTCTTGAGTCCAAAGGGCATGACCTTATAATGAAAGATTCCCTATGGAGTGATAAACACAGTCTTCTCCTTGTCTTCTTCCTTCATCCTTATCTGGTTGTACCTGGAAAAACCATCCATTAATGAGAATGGTTCAAATTCAGCAGTGCTATCTACAAGAACATCTATGTGAGGTAACTGGAAATCATCATTTGGACTAGCTTTGTTCATATCTCGATAATCAACACAAACTCGAACTCGACTGTCTTTCTTCATTACCGGAACAATGTTAGCCACCCATTTTGGGTATTGTGAGACTTCAATGAATCCCACCTTCAAAAGCTTCATCACTTCTTCCTCTATCTTCTTTGAGAGCTCGGGCTTAGTCCTCCGCAATCTCTGCTTCTTAGGTGGCATGTCCGGATTAGTGGGTAGGCAATGCTCCACGATTGATGGGTCTAGCCCAGGCATGTCAGCATAGGTCCAAGCAAAAATGTCTTGATATTCCTCCAGTTTGAATTAGGCGTTCAACCTTGTCTTTGGGGAGATTTGCCCCAATTTTCACCTCTTTGGTTTCTTCAGTGTCACTCAAATTAATAGTGACGGTCTGCTCAGATGTGAGAGGCTTAGCTTTTTCATGTTGCTCCCAATTATGTTGCACTTCGATGGAATCTTCGATCGAGTCTTCAGGATCATCATTATCAGCACTTGTTGCAATGGATTGGACTATTTTCACACCTTTGCATGCCATAGGATTGTTCCTGAAACATGAAGTAGATAAATCAGAAAGACAAACAGAGTAATCAACATCTTTGTTTTTTTTTTTTTTGTTTAAAAAAAAAAATTCTTTGGCAAAAACATTTTTTGAAACATTTTGAGACGAGGAAGCATGATGAAGCCCAGGCCTCAGAGTTCTCCTTGGATTTTTCCTTTTTTTTTATCGGTTGGATATCATCACCAGGCTAGTTTGGTGTACTTCATCATGCCCTCAAAATAAAACTTGTAATTTCATTGAAATTCATCAATCAATTACATTTATTGAATGGAGAAAATGCAACACTCAATCAATAAAAGAAGAAACTGAAAACATCATTCAGAAAATAACAAAAATTCCCACGTAGGGGAATGTGCAAAAGCAGCAAAAGAGTTACTCTTGTGGGCCAAGGCCCATCTCTTCAGGGGGTCCTTCATCAATGGCTCATATGATGAGGTTGTCGAATAGGCTTGCAACTCCTTCTAGCTCATTGTTAGGGTTCTCTGCCTTCGAGGGTGTCGAATTATCCATGCCACCCCATCCATCTGGGACTATCTCACTAGGGTCAATGTAATAGCTAGGAGGGGTTGAATACTTCACCAGGTAATCAAACTTGCCACTAGGCTGCCCCAAAGTGTCTATCACTTCCACTTCTTCATGCATCATTCTTGGAGGACCAGGGAATGTCTCGTGAATGCTCGGGGGTAGTGGGTTTTGCCTCTCTCGCCCTTGGTTAGGTGGCAAGCTCCGCCTCTCTTGTCTTCGTCCTTCAGAACTTCCCCCACCTCGTCCATGGTACCCTAAACCAGCAGAATGGGACCTCTGAGGGGCTTCAATGGGGCTTCGAATGCCCTGAGCATTTCTCCCAAGACCATTGCCAGGGACAAAGTCATTCCCAACCATAACTCTTCCCACCATGAGGGCAGCATTTGATACTTCAGGGGTAGGCGGTGATGAACCCCGAGAAGCATGTATAGTGGACACCAACTCAAATGAGTGGTAACTTGATTCAAACTGGGAATCCGGCTCCACATAGGGGATAGCCGTCTCGTGATAAATTCGGTGGTCTTCCTCACCATACACGGTGACCAACTTCCTTTCAATCACAAATTTCACAGCTTGATGTAGACTTGAAGGCACTGCTCCAGCAGTGTGTATCCATGGTCGCCCTAATAGAAAATTGAATGCAGTAGGAATGTCCAGCACTTGGAAGGGAATGTTGAAGACGACTAGTCCTATTTGTACATCGAGATTGATTTCCCCGATCACTTCCTTTCTTGTTCCATCAAAAGCTCGCACAGAAGTCTTCGCGGCATGTATCCTTGACGGGTCTACCTTAAGGCGATGAAGAGTGGCCAACGGACAAATGTTCAGAGCGGAACCATTATCAATGAGTACCCGGGACACATGAGAAGACTTGTGCTTAACGGATATGTAGAGTGCTTTGTTATGTCCCCTGCCTTCAAGAGGAAATTCCTCATCAGAGAAGGCAATCAAATCCTTAAGAAGGACTGATCCCACAAATTCTTCCAGTTTATCTGCCTCAACCGTCTCTGGTACACGAATTTCACTCAGCACCTTCATTAGCGACTTCTGATGAACAGGGGATGTCATCAAGAGCTCGAGTAAGGAGATTTGAGCGGGCATCTTTCGTAGTTGGTCAACCTCGTTATACTCGCTTGCTTTGATTACGGCCAGAAACTCCTTAGCCTCTTCATCAGTGACCGGCTTTGCAGGTTGAGCACTGGCTTGACCATAAGTCCGACCAGACCTTGTAACAAGGTCCACATCCAGGTCATAGGACCAAGGCACTGCCTTATCATTGACATACTCATACGGTTGAGGTACCTCTATCACTATCTCTTCATCGGATGCATCTTCTAATGGGGGCATGTCTACGAGCGAAGGATCAACTTCTTTCTTGTCAGCATCAAGTGTAGCCTGCTCCTCCTCCCAATCGATGATGAGGTGGGAGATAGTAGAAACTATGCAATTACGATTAGCATACACAATGATGCCATCATCCACCATTTTGGCAACTCTTTCTCTCATCACCGATAGAGGGACATCTTCCTGACCTCGGTAATACCCAGCTCTCACTAGCCCGTTGTAGGCATCTGCCATGTGCACCTTTGAGTTCCTGATCCGTCCGATTTCAGGTTCTAGGATAGCATTCACTGTACCCTTATGCTCTGGTAGTGGATTTTTTTGGACGTTCGGCCGAGCAGTCTGAAATGAAAAGGCCTTTGTATCCAGTTGATTCTGGATCTTGTGCTTGAGGGTGAAACATTCATCAGTTGAATGCCCCAATTCACCGTTATGGTAGTCACACTTCTTCGTCGGGTCGTAACCACGAATGCCTTCACGGTTAGGGCGCTTTGGTTCACTAGTAAGCAAATCCCTCTTTCGGAGGACTGTTAGCACTTGGGATGGAGACCCAGGGAGAGGAGAGAACTATCTTCTATTATTTGCTTGGGCGAATGATTGACGGCCAGCGGGTTGTTGCTGTCTTGGGTTCACCTGTATAGCTGGGGCACATTTGGCATTTTCTTGGCTATAAGCCACGTTCACATCCACAGCTGCTTCTTTCTCCTTCTTGGCAGAGAACCTTTTAGTAGACGGCTCAGAAAACCATCCTTCCCTTATCCCCATCTCGATCTGCTCTCCTACAGGAATAAGTTGATTGAAGCTCTCGACATACGTACTGGCCATTCGATTATGGAACTCCGATGGAAGGGTCTTCACGAACAACTTCATCAACTCCTTATTAGTAGGCTCAGGAGTAACTTGAGCTGCCAGGTTTCTCCATCTCACAGCATATTCTTTAAATGTCTCGCTCCTTTTCTTTTCCATCCTCTCCAGGTCTTCTCGAGAAGGCGCGATGTCCATGTTGAACTTATACTGTTTGAGGAACGCATCCGCCACTTCGTTCCAGGTTTCGAGGAGGTTTACGTTCTTCATCACGTACCAGTTTAGTGCGGGCCCTGTAAAACTTGCATGAAATGATTGGATCATAAGGGGCTCATTTTTGACGTGCTGGGCCATGCGAACGTGGTACATCTGTAAATGAGACTTTGGACAAGATGTCCCGTCATACTTCTCGAACTCCGGCATTTTGAACTTGCTTGGCATTTTAACTTTCTCATAGACCGAGAGGTCAAATGGGAGTGAGCTTTGAGACTCCTGCAACTGTCTCACTTTCTCTTCCAGCTTTGCAACGCGTTCATCCTGATCTGTCTTAGGGATGTTGACAAGCTTAGCCTTTTCCACATTGATCGGGAATGGATCATCCTCCAGCCCGGGCATGTCATCCTCACCCGTTTGGGCCTTGTTTGCCGGCTTTGGGACGACTATCTCAGGAAGAGCGGGTGCAGATTTGGATTTGCTTGGAGGAATTGAAGTTGATCCGTCACAAGCTGTATAGAGGCGAGTACTTGTTGAGTTGAGTCTCCACGGAGGACATACGATCACGCATTTCGCTTTGGTCGGCCATTCTTGCTCTTAATCGCGTGATAATGGGAGAGCACGGAGAATCCGTTGTTACCTAAAGAAAGAAGGTAATGTAAGAACTAATGACAAAATAGAAAAAAATGGCCCATGACAATGGTCTAATCGCCTGATTTTATTTGAAATTCACTATAAACATTAAACCAAACAATGAACTAAGAATTGAAATTCAAGTCCCTAAACATTGAACTAAAAATTGAATTGAAAATCAAAATCAAGCTCCCTAGACATTGGACTGAGAATCAAAATTCAAAAGATCTCATTTTATATGCTTTCGGGATTTCAACGCCTTGCGAAGCTTCCTATTTTCAGCTTCAATCATTTCCACTTTCCGCTTAAGATGTTCAATTTGTGCTCGCTGAGTGGGCTTCTCAGTCACATCTGGGACCACTGGACGTAAGGCCGCAGGAATCTGATGTTGTTGAATATAGAATGTTGATGCATGGTGGACTTCCTCTTCGCCTTTCAGTCTCTTAGGCACCAAAATCTTCTCTGGGTGGCATTCATTCCATGCAACAATGATCATCTGGATCTCCTTGAAGTAGTCATGATTTGCTTGAATAAAACGAACTTGGAACAACTCTGTCTTGAGTGGCGGAGGTACTTCCTGAAGAGCTTGGTACTGACGGGCCACCCTATATGGGTAATAAGAAGTCGCACCAGAAAGACCCAACAACGGGATTGGCTCATCATGCTTGTGCGAGAAACGAGCCTCCTCAACTCGGAACCATTTAGTATGCCATAGGAATGCCTTAGGATTAGGATTTTTCAAAAAATTAATCCAACGAGCATCTTGTTTATTTGGAGAAAAACGCTCTAAGACCGCAAATTTTTGTATGGGGTGCCTAAAATCGTCAATCTTAAATTGTTTTATGAGGTGCCCAAATCCTCTTATGTGGGAGAAAAACCATATTTGTAAAAGTTCAGGGAGGGCACGCATGGTCTTTTCTTCATTTTGTTTGAAACGGTTTAATGACAAAAATGTTTCAGCTAAAACCATATTGACATAGTTTAACCCGTCACAAATACGATTAACCACCCATGAAATTGAAGGATTAATGGCATTTCTTCGATAAGGAAAAACAATTAGCCCGAAAAATGCTAACATGAAGATCCTAGCTTTTGACACCATTGATTGACTTTCAAAACAGCCTTTCAAAAACGAAAAGGGGCACGCAAAACAATTGGCTTTGACAACTTTCCTTAGTCTTTCGGCTTCGATTCCTAAAAACTGTGATAATTCAGAAATAGAATCTATACCGATAGGCGGTCTAACAAGCTCCTTTTCCAGGGGCATTCCAATGGCAACACTATATTCTTCTAGTGTTGGAGTCAATTCGTACTCACCAAATATGAATGTGGAAGTTTGTGGACACCAAAAGTGAGGGAGTGCTTGTATCACACTAGAGTGGATGTTGATCTCCAATAGTGGGAGAAGTCGGGCAATCCTCGTCTTCACATACCTCTGGCCCTCTTGATCTAACTGATCCAGCCACATCTTGAGCTCTTTTTTGGGAGTGGAAATGAATTGCATGTCGGTCCTCCCCATAGCATATAAAACAAGACCGGCGACAAAACCTATTGTCATGGACCGACAAAATTGCAATAAAATAAGTAAATTGCGAAGTAAGAATTTAGATAACTTACTTTCACCGGAAGGGATGACAAGCACATAGACACACGCATGAAATATGAGGCTCGATTTCTATCTAAGTGGCTTAACAAAGTGAAGTTAAGAGGATGATCTGACCGTTGCAGTCTCGCATTAACGTGTCAGGTCCCCCTAACTCCGGCTCAGTCGAATGGAATGTCCAATATTCACGCAGTCTCACGGATATGGACAAACACATTCGACACCATGAAAAGACTTTCAGGGAAGAGAAGGTCAACCTCTACACAGCAGTCTCGCTTTGGAGGAAGTATCATTCTCAACACCATCCTAGAAATCCTATCGCAGCCCAAGTCCGGCCATAGGTTGTGTGTGCAATAGTGTAGTGTTAAAAACAATAAGACATGCACAATGGTTTAAATGCAAACAACACTTCTAATCATGGAAAAATAAATCATTAATCTCACACTCCAACCTGCAAGACAAAGGTTAGCATAGACTACTCCCCTTATACCTCCCATCTGCAAAAACATTTAACACCTTAGAAATGTTAGGGACGTACCTGGTGTCCTTGCTGCCAAACAAAACATTTTTTTTTTTTTTCATTTTGAAAGAAAAAGCAAAATAGGCCTAAGTCCACTAAGTGTTTTAACACAAATCCCCAGTGGAGTCGCCAAGCTGTCGTGACCTATTTTTCGGGTGCACCACCTAAAACTAGGTTAATGGACTACCAAGCTTTTAAACTTAGCCCGGGCTTTCCCAAGCTCATACCAAATCGCGACTTAAGTCTAAATTTTTAAACATGCAAGAGGTTATTAATTATGAGTCGCCACTAATCGGTTTATGATAGGTCGATTAGACACCTAAGTAAAATAAAGGGAGATTTATTTTACTCCTACGAACAGAGAGACTAAGGGTACGGGGACTTGGTTACACTAGAATTTTCTAATGCCCTTTCGGTACCATTTCTTTTTAATTTTTCAAAATGTTTTTGCAAGCGGTTGATTTATTTTAACCTAAATTACTATCATGCAAATGTGGTGACCACACGGTGCATATCCATTATTAAAACATTCAAATAATAAATTGCATCACATACAAAGCAAGCAATCATTTTTATTTTTTTGGATTTTCTTAAAGATTAGAATTTTTTTTATAAAATACAGTTTAACACTAAATGACTTAATCTTATTAATGTGGAAATTCTAATTAAATGGGCCTATCATGCAAACTAGTTAACATGCACCTCATGACCTAATTTTACTAGTAAATAAATTCTGATTAAATGATCCTATTATGCAAACTAGTTAACATGCACCTAGTATTTTTGCAACTTTTTTTATTGAAATTCAAAATTTATGAAAACCCTACTTAATCTATCTAAAGGGATAATTTTCTAATTTATTCTAGGGATTAAATTTGACTTAAACCCTATTTTGTCTTAGAAAAACTATTTTTATTTTTTTTTTATTTCAAAAGGATGAGAATATGAAAATATGCTAATTAAGACTCTAAAAAGGCTATTTAAGTCTAGTCCTAACTCTTATTTAAAAAAAAAAAATATCTAAAAATGCAGTCCTAAAAATATTATCTAAAAATGCAATCCTATAAATATAATCCTAAAAATTTGATTAATTAAACCTACATGTCTATTATATTAAACCTAATGTCCTATATGCTCATGCAAGTTTTTTTTTTTTTTTTAATATTTTGATTTTTTTTTTTAGTTTCTTTTTTTTTTTTTTTTAAGCTGAATAATTGTTAAATAAGGGTTAAATCTAAACAATTAATATAATCACTAAATAAAGGATCAAAATAATTGAAAAAATAACCCGTCGTCTCACAAAGGCTAAATTAACAATTATTCTAACCCTAATCATCACAACAACTTCAAAATAATTAAAAAATCTGGTCCGAAGTCTTACGGACCAAATTAATTAATTATTATGATTTAATAACTAAGATTCTACCAAAAAGCCCAAAAATTAAAAATAATTAGAAAAATGATCCGATGTCTCTCGGATCAAATTAATAATTATATTAATTTGGACAAAATCCCTACGGATAATGCATACTAAATTCACAAATATTAACATCCACCATTACAAATTAAATAACTAAACTAAAAAATGCTATCAAATAAAATAAACAAAAATAATATAAAAAAATAAAATAAACTAAACTATAAAAGTAAAACAAAATAAAATAAAAAGAACAAAAACTACCTAAAGGAAGGGGGTAAACCGACAGTGGACGGCGCTGGTCTGTCGTCGGGGCTCCGACGGGGGAACGGCTGCAGGTGGACGGCGGCGACCGGGCTCTGGGCGGCGATGGCGCAAGGGCACGGTGCGGGGTCTGTCGGGGCAGCAGGCCGGCGAGGGGGCTAAACAGCAGCGTCGGGTAGCGGATTCGCTGGTCGTCGGGGCAGAGGAGGGTCGCGGCGACGGATCTCGGGCTGAGGCGCGGTGGCGGAGGCGAGATTGCAAGACCAGCGGAGGTGGCGGTCGAGGCGCGGCGGAGCTCGGAGATCGACGGGCAGCGTTGCAGGTGGAATGGGGTGCGGATCGGCGGGGCGCGGCGTCGGCGAGGCGCGAGCGCGGTCGTCGGGGCGCCTGGCGTTCAGCGGGAGACCGGAGGAGCGGCAGTGGCGGATCGCAGGTGCGGTTTCGCGGAATCACAGCAGGTCGCTGTGGTGTCTGGCGGACGGACGCGGGCAGCGCAGGGGAAGCGGCGACCGGAGGATGGCAGGCGAAGGCGTGACGGACGGAGGCGGTGCGATGGCGCGGCGAGGTCAGGAGCGGCGAGCTTCGGAGCTCCGGCGTCGGGTTGGGCAGCAGAGGCCGGCAGAATGCGGGCGTCCGCGCGAAGAAGACAAACAGTAACTTGTTTGTCTCTGTTTTTTTTTCTCTCTCTCTTTCCTCTCACGTCACTTCTCTCTCTTTTCTCTGTTCTGCTGCTGACTTTTCCTTTTCTTGTCAGAAAAAGAAAAGAGAAAAGGCTTTCTCTTTCACGAAGACAGAGGCCACAAATTCTCTCACGGTCGACCTTTGCGAATTTTGCCGTTTCTCTCGCACGGTTCTCGATTTTTTTTTTTTGCTCTGAAATTTTTTTTGGAAAAAACCTCCCCCTGCTCGAAAATTTTTGGTCTCCTTTTATAGTGATCTCGACCACCCCTTTTACGGCAATTTTCGAGCTTCCTTTTTCCTTTGCCTTAATTCATGTAAATTGGAGCAAAATCTTATAATCAATTTGATTTTTCGTTGGATATTTCGATTCCTTCCCTTTTATCAAACTTCTTACTTTTTTATTTATCTGATTTCTTTGATTGAAAATTTGCTTCCATGTTTACTATGAATTAAATATTCACTTGAGCAAGAATGGTTAATCAGAATTTCCACATTCCATTCATAACCAATCGAATCAATTTTCCCCTTATTTATTTTTTTTCTTTGTATTTGTTCAAAAATGCAATTTTTATTTTCCTTATTTCCTAGATTTGCTAAAAATAGGTGTCAACAAATGAAAAAGGCGAAGCGTTTTGGAAATTCAGATAAGTCGTTACACATACCTGAGGCTCTTGATGACACCCATTTGCAGGAGACTCCAATCTTTATTGCTGATGAACCTGAATGTTGGGCATTGGTGGCTGGCCCTAAACAGCCACCAAGTCACAAATGAAGCTTATTAGTTGGAACTGTCAGGGGTTGGGCAATCCCCTGACAGTTCGTGCCTTGAGGGCGATGGTGGCCCAGGAGAAACCAGACGTTCTTTTTTTAATGGAAACAAAAAATCAGGATCTGTTTCTTCAACGGATCCAGACAATGTTACGTTTCTCAATGAGTATGATAGTTAATCCTACTGGTTTTGCTGGCGGTTTAGCCACTTTTTGGAACATCGGGGTTGATTTAACAGTTGAATGGCAGTCTTCTTCTTTAATACATATGCTGTGTACTAATAAATCGAATGGAGTTATTATGCACCTTACTTGTTTATATGCACCAGCTGTTTTCCAGCTCAGACAACACTTTTGGGATGAATTACGACAAATCAGTAGGTCTAATATGCTCCCCTGGCTGTGTATCGGTGACTTCAATGACATTCTCTACCCCTGGGAGAAATCAAGTAAGCGACCAGCTGATAAAAACCGAATGCAAACCTTTTGTCAGATGGTTAATGACTGTTCTTTGATGGAGGTTCCCACTAAAGGTTGCTCCTTTACTTGGACTAATAATCGGTCTACAAATGATTGTGTAAAGGAAAAATTGGATAGGGTGTTGTGTACTATGGAATGGCGTCTTACCTTTCCTACTGCTGAAGCCTTTGCTTTGCCTCCGCTTGGGTCCGATCATTGCCCTATTCTTCTAACTACTGCAGCAGAACCTGTCAAACGCAAGAAGACCTTTTATTTTGAATCATTTTGGTTGAAGATCCGGGGTGTCGTACTACTGTTGCTGCCTCATGGCGGGAATCCCAGATAAAAGGTAAGCACTTACCCCAGAAATTAAAGGCTGTTTCAATGGCCCTCTCTCGTTGGAGTCAGTCTAAATTTTCCCATGGCCATCGACACATCATTTCCCTCAAGGATCAGCTCCAATACCTGCTCAATAAGTCGTATGATCAGTCCAACCAAGAGGAGGTTTCTCAGATAAAAGAGCAAATTCAGAGATTATGGCAACAGGAGGAACAATATTGGTCTATGAGATCTCGGATAAATTGGCTAAGATGGGGAGATAAGAACACTAAGTATTTCCATGCAATGATTTGTGAACCGAAGACAGAAAAATCGCATTAGTATGTTGCAAAATGAGCATCATCAGTGGGTTCGTGATCCTAACATTTTGAAGGACATCACTTCTAGTTTCTTCCAACGGTTGTATCAGTCGGTGGGTAATCGAGATTATTGGCATGTTCTTGCGCAATGTCCAACTATAATCACGGAGGAAATGAATGATAAATTGACAACGGAAATAACTCCAGAGGAAGTTCAACTTGCTGTTTTTCAAATGGGAGCTTGAAGGCTCCTGGACCCGACGGTTTAAACGGTCAATTTTTTCATTCCCATTGGGAGATCTTAAAGGATGATATCTTCCTTTCCGTTTAGGAATTTTTTACTACTGGAGTTTTGAGGCCTGAATTTAACCGAACCTTTATATCTTTAATTCCCAAAACTCCAAATCCTGAAAGGCTAGAACAATATAGACCTATTAGCCTTTGTAACTTCATATATAAAATCATTTCAAAGGTTTTAGCCAACAGATTAAAGCCCTGTCTACCTACTTTGATTACACAAGAACAATATGCCTTTATTAGTGGACGTCAAATCCAAGACAATGTGCTGATTGTTCAGGAAATTCTGCATCAACTTAAGATTCGCAGGAGGAAGCAACGGTTTCAAGCTATCTTAAAATTGGATATGCTTAAGGCATATGATAGGGTTGAATGAGATTTCCTACAAGACTACCTTATCCATATTGGTTTTCATGCAAAATGGGTTCGCTGGGTAATGCAATGTGTTACTACAGTCTCTCTCAGCGTGAAGTTTAATGGTGAACCTCTTCCCTATTTCTACCCATCTAGAGGCTTGAGACAAGGTGATCCCCTATCGCCATATCTCTTTATCCTGGTTGCCAACGTCTTATCAACTCTCATCTTAAATGCAGTGGATATGGGTTCTCTTAGAGGGATAACTCTAAACAAGTGGTGTCCTAAATTATCCCATCTTTTCTTTGCTGATGATGCTATTTTTTTCCTCGATGGTACATTGCTAAAATGTCAGAATTTAGCCAATATTATTCACCAATATTGTCGAGCCACAGGTCAGGAAGTTAACAGAAACAAATCAGGAGTTTTCTTTAATAAATCTTGTCCATACAGTCTTCAGGTAAATCTGGCTAGTGAACTACGTGTGCCAATATTGGACAAATCTGGTAATTATCTTGGTCTTCCATCTGATTGGGGTAAGTCTAAGAGGGAAATGTTCTCATGGCTATTGGGAAAAGTTGAATCAAAGCTGCAGAGTTGGACAGAAAAATTACTATCAAAGGGAGGTAAGGAAATCCTGCTTAAATCGGTTATCCAAGCAATACCACAATATGCCATGTCCATATTTAAGATTCCACTATCTATTTGCAAGACCATTGAGCAGCAAGTTGCAAGATTTTGGTGGAAACAGAGTGGTCGAACATCTGGGGTCCATTGGAAAAGTTGGGATATTCTTAAACTTAGAAAGAACAATGGTGGTATGGGTTTCCGAGACCTTGTGGCGTTTAATAATGCTCTCTTAGGCAAACAAGCTTGGCGACTACTACATGAACCGCTTACATTATGGGGTCGTCTTTTTAAAGGCTTATATTTTCATACATCGGACTTCATGAGGGCTGAAAAGGGAGTACGACCTTCTTGGGGATGGAATAGCCTTTTAATTGGCAAGGATTCTATCTCAGATAATGTTCAATGGTCGGTTGGTAATGGCCAGAAGATTAATATTAGAGAGGACAAGTGGTTATCTAGTGGTGTTATAGGAGGTCCTGCACCTCAAGGAGAAGCGACAAAGGTTGCTGATTTTATTCTACCAACTCAGGCTACATGGAATGAATCCCTCCTTCAACAAAGTTTTGATCCTGAGCTAGTAAATGAAATTCTATCTTTGCCAATTAGACCTTCCTATCTTTCTGATTTGCTTATATGGAAAGGTCAGCTAAATGGTAAGTTTACGGTTAAGGGTGCCTACAATTATATCAAAGATCATACATCTAGTGCTATCTCTGACCGGCCTTCCTCTTCCTACCAACCACCTTGGAAGCTATGGTCATCTATTTGGCATTTGAGCCCCCGAAGGTTCGCATTTTCCCGTGGTCTCTCTGTCAAAATGCCCCCGCCCACAAAAGATAATCTGTTCCACCGGCATATCATCCCTGACCCCATCTGTACTATGTGCACAACCCAACTACCCAAAACAGCATAACACATTTTCCTTTCATGTCCTACCACCAAGTCTATTTGGTCACATCCACAGGTAAACCTTGCCACTATCATGTCTACAGCTACTCGAATGGATAAATGTCTTGTAGACCTACTGGAGAACAACTCTGACGTACCTGGACTAGAGATGATGGCTTCTATTCTCTGGCATCTCTGGAAAAGTCGGAATGACTTTATCTTCCGTCAAAGAAGATTATCAACTGAACAGGTGGTACAGGTAGCTCTGGCCGACGCTTGCTCATCTTCTCTCCACCCGCAGTCGATCATGTCTCGCAAACGGGTCCTTCCCGACTTTGATCACCGGTGGCATCCCCCAGACCCAGGTGTTCTTAAGATTAACATTGATGGCGCTTACCCTACTTCCCCTCACGAAGGTGCGATCGCCTGTGTTTGCCGAGACTCTGCAGGACGCCTTATTACTGGTTTTACAGCAACAATTACCGCCTCCTCTACTCTACAATCAGAAATTCAAGCGCTGGTGCATACCTTAAAATTTCTGTTGCAGAAGGGACTGGATCAACATCATTTGCTGCTAGAATCGGACTGCTTGGTGTTGGTGACTGCTGTGCTCGACCCCCTTTCCTCTCCGTGGCAGCATCGTTCTTTGATCGCCGAAGCTAGGGCACTTTTGCCCTCTTTTCCTTTTCTTCACTTTCGGCACTGTCGACGGGATGCAAACTTCATAGCTGATTGGGTTGCTAAGTCCCATGGGCTTTCTTTGCTTCCCAACAATTGGCCCGTTTCTCCCCCTTCCCAGCTTTTACATCTTTTGTATGCTGAAGCTGTAACTAGCGGTTGTATATTTACCTCTTAATCTATAATACCGCTGTTTCCGACCAAAAAAAAAACTGCCTTCAACGTTATGGGTATGTAGTTGATTCTTGATTCGACATATTTCAATTTTTAAAACATAACGTGAGGAACATGTCTAAATGGCTTGCAAGCAAGAAATTCAAGCCCCTTATCACTACCTACGAAATGCTAATGCGGTTGATATTTCAGTCCGAGCTTTGACTCGCGTCTATCCCATCCGCTAGTTATCTAACTAACAACTGAATATCCTTTTAATACTTTTGGCTATCTTTCATAGAAAATACAATAATTTAGAGTTTTCTTTAAGTAATCAAGAATTTTACTTATGACCTTCAAAAGCACAGTATTAGGATTACTAGTAAATCTGGACAATTTACACACTATAAAAGATATATTTAGTCTAGTGCAATGCATAGCATACATCAAACTTCCAATTACACTAACATATTTTAATCGTGCTAAAGGTTGTCCAATATTTTCATATAGATTTAATTGATACATCATATGGTATATTTGACTCTTTAATTAACAAATATTGATTTTTTTTAATGATTTTCTCACCATAGTGATCTTGACATAAAGCATAACCCCACTATATTTGATCACTTTGATACCTAAAATCTTATTTTCCAAATCTTTCATTTTGAGCTAAGAAGACAAATACATTTTAGTTTCATTTATCCAATAAATATTTGCACCAACAATTAGCATTTATCTACGTATGAGCAGATTTTAACGTCACGCTCTTTGGTAAATTCTTAATCAAAGCACTTATCAGTTTCGTTATGCTTAAATCCATATAACAGTACCACCAAATCAAATTTCTTATGCCATTGTTACAATGCTTAATTCAAACCATATAATGATTTGTTTACTTCTTATTTTCTTTGTTTCTACTTATGTTGCCATTCTCAACAAATTGCATCTTATTTGCAATTTCTTTCATATAATTAGCCTTTCTTTCATATAATTAGCCTCACCATCCTGAGAAGCTTCCTTAGTTAGAATGTGTTTTTATCAAATTATCCATAATCAAGTTCTCAATTATGTGGAGAAACATTTTTTAGAAAATCATTCCAAGTTGAAAGTACTTTTGAAATAATTGTAGTAATTTGAAGGGGCTTAGAAACTTCAATCATAAGATCTTTGAGTTTGGCAACATATGTTTGAAGTTCCTCCACTTGCTTAGAGATAGATTTTCCATTAATCATAATAAATTAAAAATACTTCAAAGAAGTAGATCTATCCTTACTTTATTTGTCAATAATATATTTGGTCTCCAAGACATTTCAAATGTTTCTGGAAATTGGTGTAAGATTGACCAAATTTCATAAAGACGATTTGATAGAGCATTGAGAATCCTTCCTTGGCCTTTCATCATCATTTTCTTATTAAGATTATCTAATGATATCATACCACTTTTATTCATAAATTTCAAATTACTATAGCCAACATGAGATAATCTATCACCATAAGGAAGAACACTCAAGCATATAAACAAAAACAAAAGTTTCATTAATACTCACCTGTCAAGATTTTCATGGAAAAAACAATACCTTATGATTGCTGGGGAAATTTGATTGTTGATAAAGATAGAGTAGTAATTTATAGTCCTTGAATGCTCTGATGCATGATGGCAATAATTGTCTTTGAGGTATTATTTGCCCACACTATTGTTCTTGTTAAGTAACAATTGTATGGAACAATGTATAATTTGGTTCTATTTATAGAAAACCAATCAATACATTTCCTAGGAATATGTACTTAATCCCCATCATCACTCATTTTCATGATGAACCATCACTAGTTTTCATGTCAATAATTACTTCTTTTCATATCCAAGAGGCACCTTTTTTTTATAATCAAGAGTCATCTATTTTCATAATCAAGGTTCACATCTTTTCATTTTAACAAACTATTTCAACATCTACTACATGTTATAAGAGACGTGGCCTATGCGCTATTTGTGTTTGGAGCAAGTAGCTAACGGTGCACACATGGCGGACTAACCAAGAAAATCTCATGAGATTAGCAGATCATTTTGCTTTCTTGAAATGCACTCTCTTAAAAACTATGGTTTAGCGTCAAAACGAACAAATACAAGAACTTATACAGAGAGAATCGGATTGGGCAGAAGATGAGATTGGCCCAGCCTGCAGAAGGGTTACGAGAAACATGAGGTCCAGATGAAAATGGAACAGCTAAAATGGAGCTGGGCTTTACCAATACGAGAAGTTGACCTGTCGTGATAAATGGTTGAAGAGGACTCGACATTCCTAATGTTTGTACTGAGGGTCTATGATCGATGACTTTTCAGTCCGGCCAATGAAATGAAGTTGCTATAATTGGATCAGCTTAAAAAAAAAAAATTGGTCCACTTCGTCTTCACTTCCTAAAATGAGCACCATAGTGTTCGATACGCTCTCTTCTTCTTCTTTTTCCAAATTACTCTTTGAAAGAAAAATGCATTTTTGCCCTCCTCAAGGAGTCTTGTCACTTTTCAAGTTGTCATCTGCAATTAATTGAAGACATGTTGATTTTGATAGGAGTAGGTACGTGGTCATGTGCAGCATCATCCGCAAAAATCGGTGACATCACAATCGAATGAGAAGTAAACATTTCGACTTCCAATTTTTCGGTGAGTGTTCACTTCTCCTCTTTTCTTGTTGTGATTTTTTTTTTTTCGCTTACTTATCATAGTGCTAAAGCATACATATATAAAAAGAGAGGCACCTTGACCCTTGTCGGAGAAAACAGTGAGAGTTGTCGACCCTCACCAACACTCACAAGGGGTTTGAAAACTGTCATGGCCTGAGCATTGGGTTTCAAAATCCTTATGGCGGCAAGAATTAGAGAGGGAAAAGAGGCAAGGAGGTGGAGCCACCTCCGCTTAGCCACCAGCAGACCCCTTTGACCCTCAATGGGGGTAGAGATAGAGAGAGTTGTCGGCCTCCCTTTAACATCGAAAAAGGTTGGATACCCTGATATAGAGGAAGATGCGATGTCATGACTTCATTGACAATGCTCACCTTGGGCTTATTTGGATCAAAAGAAAAGTATATGCACAATATAAATTTTGAAACTTGCTAAAAACATATGTAGTGAAATTCTATCCATGAAAGCCAAAATCCACTTCTAAACCAATCCAATGATGAAAAGAGATATTTTCAAGAATTGTTTTGAACAAAATGAAATTGGATGATTATAAATTTCAAGTAAAAAGAGAATGCCATTTTCATGTCAAATAGAAAAAGCATATGAAAGAGTGAGATCAGTATTTTTTGAGGACATCACATTCCTGATATCTGTACTAAAATGGTCCATGATGGATGGTGTCTTTTTAGTTCTACTAAAAAAGGAAATGTGTATTCAAAGAAAATTACATTTTTAATCTCTCAAGGGTAACCGACCAAAAAAAAAAAAATCTCTCGAGGGTCTTCATCACTTCCCAAGTTGCCATTTACAATCAACTCTTTTACCCAAAAAAAATCAATATAATGAAGGATCAGATTTTTTTTTTTTTTTGGGTCAAAATAAAGCTGCATTTCATTCAACTAGGAAAACCAAAAGGGCCCATTAAATGAGCTCCAGTAGACAAAAGGTCCAAAAGAATTTGAGGAGCTAGAGAATTACGTAGGTGGGCTTTAGCGGCCTAGTCTGCAATGAAATTGGTCTCCCTTCTATAGTGCTAGATCCGAATACATGGAAAGCACACTAACAGAACAACACATTCCGAGAAAAGAGCTCAGGCCTCCCAAGGCCTCTGACTGGAACTGTGCAAGGCATTGACCTGACTCCAACACTAGATTCTCCTTTCTTTCTACCGCTGAAGGAGAAATTTTACGATTAATAGCAGGGCATGCGTTTCTAGTTGCAGGGAGGATGCCACACGGACAGAATGGGAAAATCCATCAAGAAGCCTTCCTTGGTGATCTCGGCACACGCAAGCTACTGCTCCTTCTTCCCTTCCCAATGTGTAAGCTCCATCTATATTTATTTTAAGATACCCAAACATCAGTGGACACCAAATCTGAGAGGAGCTGGTTTGGTTTTGATGGATTATCGTGTTGTGCAGGCCCCAAGACCTAGTGATTCTCGAGCTTACAAGAGCTATCCACAGTAGATGTCAAATTTGGGCGTTGATTTCTAAATATGAAATGGTTTTGTGCCTTCCATATTTGCCAAGAACTGAGGCTACGACTTCCAGATCAGGTGAGTTATCTCGACTTTCTATCAGATCTGTTAACCAAGTTTCTATTCTTGATAATCCTTGTGATGGAATATTTATTTTGAGCTGTGGGTGTGTCCAGACTCTGTTTATCCATGGGCATAATAGGAAAAGGTGTTTGATTGTTTATGAGACTTCTTCATTGCACAGTGCGCAAAACAAAACAAGTACGATCTTTCATGGATAGAGATTTTCCTTGGTGGGTAAAGCATTTTGGCATAGGGACCACGTAAAAATTCTTTCTTTAGGAACAGTTTTCAAATTCCAAATTCTTCTCCATAGGCTGCGGGGCACTTGATAGGAAGATAATGCTAAATCTTGACTTATGTTGTGTTCAACTGCTCTTATGCTGTTGTATCCATTCTTTGCAAAATACTTGCCTCACTGAGTCCCTGTCCATATAATTTGGTCGATTGCTATGTGGGGTCTAATTGGGATTGAAATAATTTCATTAACTATTTGAGCATCAAAGGGTTCCTTAAGACGCTGAGTATTCCGTGTATTCTCCTCTAAGTTGATGAAATCAGCCACTAAGGAAGGTTCATTACTAGGTGCTGGCCCTCTAATTACCCCCCTTCTCAACCATTTGTCTTCTCTCATTTTTATTTTCTTTCCATCCCCCACTGACCACTGCACATGATGAGCAATTAAGTCTCTTCCCATTAGTAAACTTTGCCATCCCCATGAAGGTCTTGTGCCTTTTTCTGAATGCCAAAAGTCCCTATGTTGAAAATAGGTTCCTTTTAGTATCTGGCCCCAAAAGATGACGTATTTTGAAAAAGTCTCCAAGCCCATTTACTCAACATTGCTTTGTTCAAGGCAATTAAGTCTCTAAAGCCTACCTCTCCCATGTCTTTCCTAGTTGTGAAAATTTCCCATTTTTTTTCCAATGCATACCTAGTTTAGCTACAGAGTTCTTCCACCAAAAGGATGCAGTTCTCTACTCAATTGACTTACAAATTGACATTGGGACTTTAAAAATAGACATTGCATATTGTGAGAGAGCCTAAACCACTATTTTAATAAAATTTCTTTTGCCACTTTTAAACATTAATTTCTCTTTCCATCCTTCCAGCTTAATATTCACTCTCCCAAAATCCATGCAAACATTTCTTTTTTAGAACATCCCCAATCCAACGGAATTTCTAAATATTTGCCTGTTTTATCAATTATAGGGACTCTTGGCACTCTAGCCAAATTTACTTTTAGGCTTTGAGGATGATCTGTACAGAAAAATATTCCAAACTTGTTCAGATTAATCGCACATACATTTGCAAGCTTCTTGTGTCATCCATGAATGATTTGTAATTGAAACTTTAAAGAAGATTTGATGTGACTTCACTTACAACGCTAGCCTTGGCCATTGTAGAACCAAACGGAAAGTATATGGACCATATAAAATTCTGAACCAACTAACAATATAGTAATGACGTCCCATCTACGTGGGCGAAATCTGACATAGAGAACAATCCAATCTTTCCTTTCACTGATCTTTTCTTATGAGGAAATGTTTTTGAAAGGAATGAAACTACATGGATAATTTTAAATTTCAATTAAAAGCAAAGAATGCCATTTTTAGGGAGAGCCCCATCGTTAAATGACAAGAACTCTTCTTCTCTTACCCTAGAGAGAGAGAGAGAGAGAGAGAGATTCCGCGGTTACAAACATGAAATCCTAACAATGCTAGTCTTCGATGGAAATGGAAATTTAGGCCTTTCAAAGGCTTCTGAATGGCCCAAGATCAATTTATTAGCCAAGGTCCATATGTTCTATTCCATAAGATTGATCAGTTAGATTGTGTCTTGCTATGTGAAGTACTGATGGCCCACTATCTGACATTTTACTCTGAGTCCAATTAGGTCATTTGATGGTTTGTGTTCCTAAGAAGTTGAGAATTCGAAAGGAGAAAGAAAGAAGTAACTAAGGGCGAGTTTAATAGAACTGAAATATAAGTATGAAAGAGTTTGATAGAACTGAAAATAAAAGATTTTCTGACAACAGATAAGAAAAATAATTAAATCTATGAGTTTCTACCGAAACGTAGAATAGCAAGCATTATTGAAAGATTTAGAAATTATAATTAGTAAGATTTTGATTTCAATAGAATATTCGTAATCATTAAAAAAATGTGTGATTTGAGGTTCTCTAGCATACTTAATGTGGTTATTAAATGCACCCTAAGTTTCTAACACAAACATGAGAGTCATGATACTAGGGGTGTGCATTGGTCCGATCCAACTCGGAATTGGATCAAACCATATCGAACCGGTTGGTTCTAGGTGGTTCCTATTCGAATTTGTTTGATTCTTGGTTCCCTAGAAACCATACCAACTAGATCAAATCGGTGGTACTAGCTAAAGTATATCATATTTTGAGATAAATATACTAGAAGTCTTAAAACATGTTAAGAGAGTGCAATTACATACCAAAATTTTCAAAAATACAATTAAGTCCTAGAAGTTGTCAAATTAATTAAATCAAGTCATTTTTTTAACTCCATCCAAATTAGCTAATAAAATGCTGATGTGATTTTTTTTTATTTTCTCTCCTATATGGTGCTAATGTTGATTAAAATGATGCTGTATTGGTTCAAAACTGATTTTTAAGTACAAATTTTATTTAAATTATATTAAAAATAAGCTAACTTAAAAAGCACAAAAAATGATTAAAAAAGAGAGCAAAAACTAGGCGATGGCTTGTAGCACTTGCCATTGCCGATGCCACCACCCCACCATTGTCATGAAGGGTCGGTGATGGTGGGGCAATGGCCAGTGGGCCGAACCCCAACAAGTGGCCGGCGACCCTCACCAACTATAGGCGAGGGCTTACACGCCCTCACAAATAGCAACCATCGGCCAGATCTGGGCAAGGGCTAGTAACCCTTGCCCAATTTGGGGGAAGGCTACGATTCTCCCTACAATTGACTAGGGTTGACAACCATTGGTCCAAGCTTGGTGACCGAGCCAAACTGTTTTCAACAATGGTGAGCATAGGGGCGGTGAGGACCTGGGCCTTGCCTAGTTTCCTTCATTCCTCTTTTTTTAGTAATATTTTAATCTAATTTTATATAATATTTAGGTATAAAATTCAAATTTGTATCAAAATGACGTTGATTTAGCCTTATTTATAATGTTTTAGTTATGCGAATGTCATGTAGAAAGGATAAAATAATAACAAAAAAGAGACACGTTAGTATTTTTCGTGGGCCAAATTGAGCAAAATTAACAAAAGAACTTAATTGTACTTTTAAAAAAATTAGGACTCAATTGCACATTTATAACAAGTTTTAAAACTTCATATGCACATATTCCTTATTTTATCATCCAAGAAGTTCAAAAAGTATAGATTATTAATGTCTTTTCTATGAGTAATTTTCCCGTGATTAGTAATCACATCTTACACTTGAGTAATTTTAAATATATTTAGGAATTTTTAAGAAAGAAAAAAAAAAAAATAAATAAATAAATAAATAACACTTATATTCTGGGATAACCTGGAAACTAAACTGGGATTGGTTTGGTCTTATTGCAATGTAGATTGGAATGATTCCCGATTCCAATCCTATTTATTCCAGTTATTGATTTTAGATTTTAGGATGGAAATCGATTACTCTTACAAGTACCACTTTTACATGTCTACTTCCCATGTCATAGTTTCTTCTCTAAATAGAGAAAGAATGTAGGAGGACGATATCGAATAGGATTGGAAGGAATGATTAGAGTGGACGTTTGAATTTGGTCACTAAGTCAGAGATGCGATCATAGATAGCTGAACGACTCTGGCGGTTAGGTGATTCCGGCTACTATGTCATGTGCACATCATCCCCTTGCATGGAATCTCAACCGTTCATTCGACTAACAGAGATTAACAGCTGAGATTCCATATGAGTGATCGGTTATCAATCCATCATCCACATCCCTGGGCGCTTACTGATGTTTTCCATTTTCACTTCTTTGGTGTACAAACCATTGTGCAGAAAATGTACGTGAAATGCTTGTCCAAAATTGATTCGATTGCCAGGTTTAGCACCAAAGTTGGGATTGTGATCAACAAGAGAGACACTATTATTTTGGTGCTAAACCATTGTATAATGTGCTTATTAACAAAGTGTAGGTCATTGCAAATGGCATCCAGTGGATGACCGGTATGCATATCTTCTACGAGGGAAACCATTGATTCCTCAGTTAACATAGAATGCAACTAATTATTAGAGGTGTGCAAAAAAATTCAAGAACTGCCTGAACCATCCAAAACTGGACGGACTGACCTAGAACTAATGGTTTCTGATTTCAATAAAGTGGAATTGGTGAGAACCGGTACTATTACCAGTTTCAGTTATAGAACTATCTACATGAACCAATAATATATAATATATATTTAAAAATAAATAAAAACCTTGAATCCCTAAGCTTGCTTGTCAGTTGTCTTGTCTCATCTCGATCTCTCTCATCTCAACTCTCTCAAAGCAACTCCCTTGGTCTCTCCATTTCTTAACTCTCAACTCTTACTGATTGACGACTTCGCCTTCTCTCTCACTCTAGGTCGCCTCTATTTGTTGTAAGTTTGAAACCGTAATTGTTGCCATAGGGGTTGCGGCCCTATTTGTTGCTATAGGGGTTGTGACCCTTTACCGTAGGCGATGGCTGCGACCCTTTGCCAAAGTTTTGGTCCAAATTTGATTTTTCAATCTAATTTTTATATTTAATTAATATTTATATTAAAAATCAAATTTGGGGGCAAATTGATATCGTTTTGGGATAAAGATTACTAAGCAGATATTCTGACAAGTCACATAGACCGGTTTTATTAATAGAATAACGCCATATCAGATTTCCTACAAACCTCACCATAGTTAGTACTTAAGTGTCATTTAAAAAAAAAAAAAAAAAGTGGCACTTAAATATACATTTTGAAAGTTTTGGCACTTATGTGTCTATCCGTGTTAAGTTGACACTTGAGGTATTCTTCCCCCTCATTCGAATTCCCAAGTGGGTCCATGAAATAGTGGGCCGTTCCCAAATCCAATTTTTTGAAAGCGATCCTCAGTGGATGTTTCCGATTTTAGGGTGGGAACTGCCTACTCAAGAACCAATCACCCTGCTAATAATGATGAAAACCTTCCCTCTATCTTTCAATTTTAATGTTAAAACATTTTAATAATTTGTCAATATAGTCCTTTTGAACTGAAATCGACTCTCCATCCATGCATTGACGTTGAAATAACCTCTTATTAGCTATCAATGACATTTCATTTGCAATTGTAGGCTTAGATTAGACATCATTGGATTCGAGGTTGTTATTGGAAAGGCAAATATATTCAAAGAAAGGTAGCTGTGATATGCTTTTATTTAGGCCATTTACTTAGGAAGTTTTGTGTGCGTATCTTTTTATTTATTTATTGTGTTGTCATTGTATTTTTGGTAGTTTAGCCTAATTAGGAGATTGTTTGATAGCTGTATTTTCTTGTATATATGTTGTGTTTCTGTGGCAATGAACGACAGAATTCTCATACCAAAATTCCTCAATTCTTTTGCATGGTATTAGAGCGATGGGAAAAAAAGGTGAGGAGAGTTTTGGAACGGACAAGAAAACCTCTAGCCCTTACACACTGAATTCGAATGACAACCTAAGTAACCTGATTACCCAAGTTCAGTTGAAGGGCAAGAATTATGAAGAATGGGCGCGAGCTATGCGGACTGCATTACGAGCCAAGAAGAAATATGGTTTTATTGATAGATCTATCGAGCAACCGGTAGATGATTCGCTAGAATTTGAAGATTGGTGGACGGTTAATTCCATGTTGGTTTCTTGGGTGTTTTAATACCATTGAACCAACACTTCACTCAACTATCTCTCACATGGAGAACGTGAAAGATCTGTGGAAGGATATCAAATAGAGATTCTCAATTGGGAATGGTCCACGGATGCAGCAACTGAGATTAGATTTGGCCAATTGTAGGCAGGATGGTCAACCCATCTTATTTCGGTAAACTCAAAATCTTGTGGGATGAAATAAATAACTATGATCAAATACTAGTGTGTGTTTGTGCAGGTTGTAGATGCAATTTTACCATTGAATTGGAAAGAAAGCGTGAAGAAGAGAGAGTTCATTAGTTTTTGATGGGCTTAGATGAAGAAGGATATAGAACAATGCGCGCTAATATTTTGAGCACTGAACCTTTGCTTAATCTAAATCATGTCTATGCTATGGTTGTTCAACAAGAGCGAGTGCGAACTATGACACGAACCAAGGATGAAAGAAGCAATCCCATGAGTTTTGCAATCTGAGCAAGTGGTCAAAATTCAAGGGGGGAAAAAGATAAAATCCCGTTTTGTTCTAACTGCAACCGAGAGGGACATGATGCTGAAAGTTATTTCTAGCTAATTTGATATCCAGAATGGTAGGGTAATGATCACATGGAACCTTTACTGGACAAGGTAGTGGTCAAAAGCGTAATAATAGAGGTGGACGTAACAAGGGAGGAGGTGCTTGTGCCAACATCTCACAAGCAATTGGAGTTGATGGTGGGCAACGAGTTGTGATGGATTCGGATCGAAAGGGTCTTAGTGGATTGAATGATGAACAATGTGCAACTTTATTGGGAATGTTAAGTTCTCATCAAAATGGGGCCCATGAGAGGCTGACAGGTAAATAGAGTATTTTTCCTTGGATTATTGACACGGAAGCTTTCCACCATATGACAGGAACGTTGGCATTTTTGAGAGAATTGCGTGACATTGTGCCATGCTCAGTCGAGTTACTTGATGGAGAAAAGACCATGGCAATGAAAGAAGGAACTGTGTTGCTTGGAGGAGACTTGAAATTGTGACAAGTTCTTTTTGTGCCCAATTTGAAATGCAATCCGATTTATGTATCACAACTTCTTAATGATTCAAATTTGGTTATTCAACTCACTAACAAAATATGTGCTATACAAGACCTAAATTCAAGGAACCTGATTGGAGCAGTTGAGCAACACGAGGGCCTTTACTTTCTCAAGGGAGTGACTTCAGTACATGCTTGCACGGTGGCTGATATGGAATCCTTTGAGCTTTGGCATAAAAGAATGGGTCATCTCTCTTCTAAGGTGGTGGAGTTAATTCCAGAAGCTGGCAAAATGGTTAGGAAAACCAATAAAACTTGTGAGGTTTGTTTTAGAGCAAAACAAACAAGAGAGATCTTCTTTTCTAGTAACAATAAAGCTAAAGATTGTTTTGAATTGATACATTGTAATTTGTGGGGACCTTATAGAGTTCTAGCTTCATGTGGAGCAATTTATTTCTTGACAATTGTTGATGATTACTCTCGTGCTGTGTGAATATATTTGCTGAATGAAAAAATGAAGTGGCTTGTGTTCTTAGGAAGTTTATTGCGATGGTTAGATGCCAATTCGAGAAAAATGTGAAAATCGTTAGAAGTGATAATGGAAGTGAATTTTTGTGTTTGAAGAATATTTTGATGAACATGGGATATTGCATTAGACTTCTTGTGTTGGAACACCTCAACAAAATGGCCGAGTGGAAAGAAAGCATCATCATATCCTTAATGTTGCAAGAGATTTGCGTTTCCAAGCAAATTTACCCATAAAATTTTAGGGAGAATGTGTACTCGCAGCTGGGTATTTGATTAACAGGACTCCATCTATATTATTGAATGGTAAAACCCTTATGAGATTATTTTTGGCCAACCTCCTTCTTACAAACATATTTGGATTTTTGGTTGTTTGTGCTATGCGCATAATCAGAATTGGGATAAAGATAAATTTGCTAGTAGAAGTCATCGGTGTGTTTTTGTTGGTTATCCATTGGGAAAGAAGGGGTGGAGATTGTATGATTTAAAAGCTGGTGAATACTTTGTATCAAGAGATGTAGTGTTTGCTGAAACAGAATTTCCATATGCTGATGAGAAAACAGTAAGTGATGAACTCATTAAAAATAGAGTTACGGAGTTGGGTGATGAAGTTGATGACTTAGAAAGTGACTTGAGAGAGGAGCACGCCAAAAGTGTAGATAGAGAAAATGAGGTGAATCATGAAATGGAGGAATTGATCCACACAAACAATGAGGATGTGGAAAGAAGTGAAGTTGTTGAAGAGCAACCGTCTGTTTGTTTGAAAGATTATGTGACAAATGCCATCAAAATAAGCCCCTCGACATGCTCATATGCCCAATCCGATTCCTCAAGTACGCCTTATTCTATAGCATGTTATGTGAGTTATGAAAAATTTTCTATGCAACACCGATGTTTCTTGGCAGCAATCACTACAAGACATGAACCAAACTCTTATTTGGAAGCAATTAAAGATGAACGGTGGAGAGAGGCCATGAGTAAAGAAATACAAGCTTTAGAAGATAATGGCACATGGACAGTCGAAAATTTGCCGCCTAGAAAGAAAGCAATTGGGAGCAAGTGGGAGTATAAAATTAAGTACAATTTTGATGAAAGTGTTGAACGATACAAGGCGCGGTTGGTAATACTAGGAAATAAATAAGTTGAAGGCATAGATTATTAGGAGACTTTTGCTCCTACATCAAAAATGTGCACTATACGCACCTTTCTTGTTGTTGCGATTGCAAAGAATTTGGAACTTCATCAGATGGACGTTCAAAATGCTTTCTTACATGGCGATTTGGAGGAAGAGGTTTACATGAGGATGCCGCATGGATTTGCCTTTCAATCATCAGGGAAGGTACATAGACTTCGGAAATCTCTATATGATTTGCGGCAAGCACCTAGATGTTGGTTTGCGAAATTGGCTGCATTTTTGAAAGCTTATGGATTTCAGCATTCATATTCAGATTACTCCTTGTTCACTTTTCGAGTTGGCACTGCTCAAATGAATGTGCTTATTTATGTTGATGATCTCATTATCTCCGATAATGATATTTCCACCGTGCAAAAGTTCAAGAACTATTTTTCATATGAAAGACTTCGGGAAGCTGAAATTTTTCTTAAGGATTGAAGTTGCGAGAAACTCAGATGGTATTTTCTTGTGTCAACGTAAGTATGCGTTGAATATGATTTCTGAGGTCGGATTGCTGGGTTCCAAGTCGGCTAAAACTCCTCTTGAATAAAATCACAAATTGGCCCTTATTGAGAGTGATGATGTAGACAACCTTGCTCAGTATAGGCACCTAGTGGGTCGGCTTATTTATCTAACAATAACTCGACCTGAATTGTCTTACTATGTTTATGTTCTTGCATAGTTCATGTAGCGGCCAAAGAAAGCTCATTGGGAGGCAGTTGTGAGAGTTCTGTGTTATTTGAAAGGAAATCCAAGTTAGGGTATTATGTTGCGTGTCAATTGTGACCTCAAATTGTTTGCTTACTGTGATTCTAACTGGGCTAGTTGTCCTTTGACAAGACGATATTTGACTAGTTACTTTGTTCTTTTGGGAGAATCACCTATCTCATGGAATACTAAAAAGCAATATACAGTGTCTTGCTAATCCACTAAAGCTGAATATTCAGGTCTATGAGTACTACAGTTTGTGAACTTAAGTGGTTGAAAGGATTATTGGATTCTCTTGGTGTGGCACATTCTCAACCTATACACCTGTATTGCGACAATCGAGCAGCTTTACATATAGCCGCTAATCCTGTTTATCATGAGTGTACCAAGCATATTGAAATGGATTGTCATTTTATTCGTAATGAGATACATAATGGTAATATTCAAACAGATTATGTACGTAGTTCAATGCAACTAGCTGATATCTTCATGAAGGCATTGGGAAAGGATCAATTTAACTTTCTCCTTCGCAAGTTGGACATTCGAGATCTCCATGCCCCAACTTGAGGGGGTATTGGAAAGGCAAATATATTCGAAGAAAGGCAGCTGTGATTTTCTTTTATTTAGGCCGTTTACTTAGGAAGTTTTGTGTACATATCTTTTTATTTATTTATTGTGTTGTCATTGTATTTTTGGTAGTTTAGTCTAATTAGGAGATTGTTTGATAGCTGTATCTTCTTGTATATATGTTGCGTTTCTGTGGCAATGAACGAGAGAGTTCTCATTCCAAAATTCCTCAGTTCTTTTATAGTTTTCGCCTCATGGTAGTGCATGAGAGAGAGAGAGATCTAAATAATACTTTATAGACTGAAACTTTCCATAGATCAAGACTAGCACGTTGAGAAGAGCCACATTGGAAATCTTCACATGAATCGTTACGTGCAGCTATTAAGTCGTTGACAATGATGTCGCTAGAGGCATCGTCGTCTCGATTTTTCTAGCTCCTCGTCTCTTGCGTGCATTCAGTGGACACTATGCCTTAGATACCGAACCGCGGCATCAATCATGCGTGCAAATTGAGAAGTAGGAGCCCACGAAGGAAGCAAAAATTAAATATTATGTCTATGCATGCCTGTTCTCGTTTGTGATGCAAACTGTGTATTATGCATCATTGTCAAAAAACAATGTGATTCACGCTGCATACATCGCTCTTTATGATTAAATCCGAACCTTCGACCAAATTGATTCTCATATTCTCTTTAAATATCGCGAAAATTGTCATGCCACCCAACCGATTGATGGTCCTATGAGCTATGTCATGAATGACCTGACTATCAAGACCTTATCGTACCTTCGATTGTCCTCTCGAGCTCTTTTTTTATGTCTTTTTCCTTTTTTCGAGCTACCCCAACATTGTCCATTACCAGCAAGAGTTGGAGGAAAAGCTAACTTCACCGGTTAAAGCTAAACATGATCAAGATAGTACGCCTAAAACACTACCCGGTCCATTGGAGTATTTGATTTACATTTTGCTAATTTTTTTGAAGAAATTTGAAAAAAAAAAAAAAAAAAAAAAAAAAAAAAAAGTAGATGTAATCGGTTTGGTCTGGTTCCCCCTTCGAATTGGGAACCAAACCACCTGGACTCCGATTCTATTATTAGGAATCGAAAACCGGACCGACACTCTCGAGAATCATATCGAACCAATTAGAACAATCTAGTCTAGGTGATTCCCGGTTCGAGCGATTCGTTTTGCACACCACTAGTCAAAATAGGTTAAATGGGTCTATTTATGTCAAATCATTTTCGACCCTCATTGACTTACTCATTTTACCGGTCTAATGGCAGCCAATTCAATTCTGAATCTTTCAATTGTGTTACTTTAATTCTAAATCTTTTGATGATTTGTTAAATTAATCATTATGGCCAATTTTGGTCAAAAATTGCTAACCTCGGAGCCTATCATCCTACATAACATGGTCGGCGCTAACGTTTTTTAACTTTCCCAAAATTTTTAAAATTTTTATGGATTTTTTGTTCTCCTTTATTTTTTATTTTTATTTTTTACAAAGCAGGTGAACCTCACCAGCCATTGGGTGAGGGCCAAGACCCCCGCCAAGGCTGTGAAGCCATTATCAAGTATGGCCGAGATAGTTGTGTCCCTTGCTTGTCCTCACTAGCCTAGGCTTAGGCTCACGATGCTCGCACCAGCCTTATGGAATATAGAAAAAAAAAAGTAAAAGTAAAAATAAATCAATAATAAAGTAATAAAAAAATTTAGATATTTTTTAAAATTATAAAAATTACCCACATTAGTGCTGGTCATACCAGTAGGATGTTTAGCATCAATGTTAGCAATTTTTGGTATTTATGCAAAGTAACGAAGGAATGGAAATAATAGGCCTTTATGCCCATTTCAACTTTTCTGATGGAGCTTGACCACTTTAGTACCCAAACCGTTTTTTGGCCATCAGAGGCAACCTCCTCATGTGACCTCTCTTCTACTGTACTTTTTTACATTCAAGTTTACCAAAATCTTTAAATTAATCTTATTATTATTAGTTAAAGGTATATATACTTTTAAATTTTTCGTAATTAACTTAGAGAAATATTAGCATCCCTAATAAATTTGACTTTTTATTTCAGCGCAATACTAAAATTGAACTTAGTTTTATATATTATCTAAGAATATAAAAATTTATACAACAAATTTAAAAGATTGTACTCACTAAATTTGGACATTTAATAATACTCTCTATTCTTTTGTTCTCACTTAATAATTTGAGTTGATTTGATATATTGCGACAATTGTCATTATATCCAATCGATCGATTGTCCTACGAGTTATTTCAAGATATTAACCCTCTAGAAAGACCATATCATACTGTCAGTTGTTGGAGCTCTTCTTTATATCTTTTTCTCTCTTTTAGACTATCCCAATGCTATCTATTACTCAAGAGTTGGAGGGACGACAAACTTCACCAGTTAGAGCCAAACATGACCCAGAATGTATAACCAAAGAAACAAGACATGATCATAGATTGTACCTAGGTCCTAGTACATGTCCTTACCATCCAAAAGTTAAGACTAATCAATTCGTTCACCAAGTTGGCTCTAGATGTCCTTTCCACACTTTTTGCTGGTCCACTACGGTACTATCAATGACATTTTGTTTGTAATTGTGGGCATAGATTAGGTGACATCCTTGGATTTGAGGTCATCGCCTCTTGTTCGCGTGCGCAAGAGAGATGTAAATAATGCTTTATAGACCTAAACATTCTATATATCAAGTTAGAGTGGTCGTTGAGAGGAGCTACTTTGGAAATCTATTATCACATGAAACGTCTCGTTCAATCATCAAGTCGTTGACAATGTTGTCCATAAGGCTTTGCCGTCTCGACTTTCGCAGGTACCGAACCGCCGCATCAATCATGCGTGCTGTCACAGGAGTGATAAGAGAGATTAGGCATGTGCAAATTGTAAAGTAGGAGCCCACGAAGGAAGCAAAATTAAATATTATCGTCTATGCATACCCATTCTCATATGCGATGCAAACTGTGTATTATTATGCTGGGCGTACAAGTTGAAGACGGAAGAAAATAGTTTACAACCACAATACAAAGCTAGACTTGTTGTGAAGGGCTTTTGTCAAAAGAAGTGCATAGACTTTGAAGAGATTTTTTCACCAGTTGTAAAGATGTCTTCTATTCGAGTTGTTCTTGGGTTGGCCGCCAATTTAAATTTATAAATTGAACAACTTGATGTAAAGACGGCTTTTCTTCATGGAGACCTAGAAGAGGAGATATATATGGAGCAACCAGAGGGTTTTGAAGTTAAAGGCAATGAGCACCTTGTATGTAGATTGAGGAAAAGCTTATATGGTCTCAAGTAATAGGCAATGGTATATGAAGTTTGGTCATTCATAGAAGAACAAGGATAGAAAAACAAATTCCGATTGAAAAGAGATAATGATTTTCTTATTCTCCTACTTTATGTGGATCAATATCAAGAAACAGTGCCATCCATCTTCAAGTTGTTTCATTCAAGTGTGATTTGTACTCGAAAATGGAAGGCCAAATATATATATATCGCTCTTTATAATTTAATCCAAACCTTCGACCAGATTGATTTTGCAAACTGTGTATTATTATGCTTCAATATCAAGAAACAATGTGATTTGTACCTATATATATATCGCTCTTTATAATTTAATCCAAACCTTCGACCAGACTGATTTTCACATTCTCTTTAAATATTGCGACAATCATCATGTCACTTAATCAATCGATGGTACTAGAAGCTATGTACTAGAACTGATTCAAAGACCTATTCATACCTTCGATTGTCCTTTGAACTCTTTTTTATATCATTTTCCCTTTTTTTCGCGTTATCCCAGCACTGTCTATTGCCTGGCAGGAGCTGAGGGAAAACTAACTTTATCAATTAAAGCTAAACATGATCGAGATAGTATGTCGAAAATAACCAAATGATAGATTGTACCTAAGTCGATATTTGTTCAAAAAATTCTAAATCTATTGTACGGTAGCCAACTCAATCTTAAACTTATCAATTGTGTCGATTTAGTGTTAAATATTTTGATTATTTGCCAATTTAGTCATTTGAGCCAATTTTAGCCCGAGAAATTGTTGATATAGACGCCGACTGTATTATGTAATATGATTGGCGTTAATAAATAATTTTTATATATTTTTTGAATTTTTGAATTTTTTTTTTTTTCTTTTTTTTTCGTTCTTTTTTTTTTTTTCCACAAAGTTAGTGAACCTACCCCACTGGCCCTTGTGCAAAAGTCGTGAAGCCCTGACCAAATTTGGGCGAGGGAGTCAAAGCCCCTCGCCAGTGCTCACTATGGCTGGAAAGGGCTTGGGCTTGGGCTCGGGTTTGGGCTTGCAATGCCTATGCTGGCCTATGGAAAATAAATATAGAAAAACAAAAAGTAATAAAAAATTTCATAAAATTTAAAAAGATTATAAAAAATGTCTACATCAATACCGATAATTCTACATAGGAAATTCAATGTTTATGTCAACAATTTTTTATAGGTCTTTGTGAGAAGTTGCGAATGAATGGAAATGGTAGGCTTTATGCCCATTTTAACTTTTCTGGAGGAGTTTGACCATTTTATTACCCAAACCTTTTTTTGGGTTATCGGAAGTCAGCTCGTCATGTGACCCCTCTTCTACTTTTCTTTTTCGCATTCAAGTTTACCAAAATCGTTAAATTAGTTTCTCTTATGATTAGTTAAAGATAAATATACTTTTAAAGTGTTCGTAACTAAGAGAAATATTAGCATCCCTAATGAATTTGACATTTTATGTCAGCGCAATGCTAAAATTGTACTTTGCTTTATATATTATCAAGAATATAGAACTTCATGCAACAACTTCAAAAGATTGTACTCACTAAATTTGGACATTTAATAATGCTCTCTATTATTTTGTTCTCACTTAATAATTTAAGTTGATTTGGTTTTTTTTTTTTGTCAATCCTACTCTATACCTACTCTACACTCACTCTCGGACTTTTGTCCTCGCCTCTTGCGGGCGTGGGAGTCGAAACCCACCCCTAAAAACGTATGCGTCCCCACCCCATCCCCTTTGAGAAGGTGGGAATTTGAACCCCTCACCTCCTCCTTCCATGTTGGAAGGATGGTCACTGGGGCGAATCATTTGGTTTGAAAAAAGTCAGATGTGAATAAATATCTAAATTTTCATTTTTCACTCCCAAACTAGTTTCCCTTTAATGTATTATTAAGGATGCGAATGGGACGCAGGGAATTCGTGCCCGGTGGGACACAGCCACCGACTGAAGAGATTTTCTCCACAAAAAAGTGCCTTGCGGGCCCAAGATGGAATTATTCGTACATAATTGTTCGATAAATCAAACACCCATCGTATATTTATATACATGGAATTATTCGTACAATCGTCATTACATCTGATCGGTCAATTATCTTACAAAATTTTTCATAATATTACCTCACTAGAAAGACCTTATCATAGCTCGGATTGTCCCTTGGAGCTCTTCTCTAAGTCTATTTTCCCTTTTAGACTGTACCAACGCTATCTATTACCTAGCAAGAGTTGGAGGGACGACAAACTTCGCCAGTTACGACTAAACATGACCCAAATTGTACGACCAAAAAAACCATAGATGATCATAGATTATAAATAGATCCTAGTACATGGCCTTGCCATCCATAAGTTTTGACCACAATCAATTTGGTCCCCAAGTTGGCTCTACATGCTTTGTTCAGCCTCGCATGCCACATTTTCCCACACTTCGTGCCGGTGCGCTGCTATAGTACCTTCAATAACCCCAATCTAAACTTACGTGGGGACCAAACTCGAAGAAAAAGCACTCGAGCATAACTTCTTTAGTTTACCGTCAATTTAAAGGGGGTCACATTTCAATGCCTGCCATGAGTCATCTCTCATTTGACAACGAAATTTTTTATGATAACAAGAACGTCGTGATCTAACACTTTCATATGATTACCGTCGTGCCACAGGATAGTCACGGTGGTCCAATCTCGTCCTTCCTCCCTATTTCTGTGAAGTGACAAATGATGGCAATCAGTACGCCTCGATTCCCTTTTCCTCCGACTTTTTCGACCAAGCTTGATCACTTTTGTCCCCAAAATTTATGTGGGCTATAGGATCTAAGCATGTCCTTAAACTGCTTCTGTTCTCGGAGTCAACCTCAACAGTAAAATGGGGTAATGATAACCACGGGGATTCGGATCACCCTTAATTCGGGTTCTCCGACATTGATTCCGTGAAGCCCTTCTCCTAACATACTAGGCTGGGTTTAAAAAAATGATATGCAGCTGATCCGGTCCGGTCCGGATCGTGCTGGTGTGCTCCTATAGTACCTTCAATAACCCCAATCTAAATTTATGTGGGGGGCCAAACTTGAAAAAAAAGCACTCGAGCATAACTTCTTTAGTTTACCGTCAATTTAAAGGGGGTTCACATTTCAATGCCTGCCATGAGTCATCTCTCATTCGACAACCAAATTTTTTATGATAACAAGAACGTCGTGATCTAACATTTTCATATGATTACTGTCGCGCCACAGGATGGTCACGGTGGTCCATTCTCGTCCTTCCTCCCTATTTCCGTGAAGTGACAAATGATGGCAATCAGTACGCCTCGATTCCCATTTCCTCCGACTTTTTCGACCAAAGCTTGATCACTTTTGTACCCAAAATTTATGTGGGCTATCACAGGCCAGATCCTCATGGGACCCCTCTTCGACTTTTCTTTTCACTATCCGGCACTTTTAAGCTTTTTCCCTTTTTCATTATCGAGTTAACCAAGATCTTTTAAAATTACTCTTTTTTTTTCTCATGATTAGTCCTTAAATAAGGTACATATGGTTTTAAAGTAATATATTTGAGTTTTTAGGTCAATGTGATATTAAAGGAAAACTTGGTTTTATGCATATTTAACAATACTATCTATTTGTTTGTTTTCACTTAATAGTTTAAAGTTGATTGTATTCCTTCAAGAATATGAACAAATTGAAATATGAAGTTAATATATTCAAATTTTTCATTTTTCACTCCCAAACTAATCATCCTCAATGTAATATCGGTGATGGGCATGAGACATGAGGAATCCATGCCTGGTAAATCTTAACCCCTTCGAGCCCCAAAAAAAGGAAAAAAATCTTAACCCCTTCTCTCTGTCTCTCTCTCAAATAAATCTTAACCCTCTCTCTCTCTCTCTCTCTCTCTCTCTCTCTCTCTCTCTTCATCTTAATAGAGGAATTTGGCTGCACTGATTTAATAAGTCATATAACTTTATTATATTTTTTTTAATGTTTTAAGACTTAATTGCATTTTCATAATAAATTTTAAAACTTCCGATCGCCTATCCTAATAGTTGGAGTTCCAATGTTAAAGTTGTCATCACGTCAAATTACACCTCTTGTGAGTTAATTTCACTTTCACATATGTAATTCAGGAACACTCTCTCATGTTCAATGCACAAATAAATGCATTCCTGCTTCCTTCACCATATCAAGAGCCGCTTTCTATCTAGACATATTTGCTCCGGCGATCAATACCCGCCTTTCGAGCAGGTTTTTAAAGGAACCATCTCCTGAGATGTTTATATTTGTTATTTTAAGTTACTAAATGCTTTGGAAAAAATCATTAGTTAGTACATACTCAACTTGTCCAACATAAAGAAACTACAACAATGGTGACAAAGTTAATAAACCACAGCAATGATTTGACTGATACGTTTAAAATTCATTATTTTCTTTATGAGAAGTAAGTAATCACTCGTTAAGTTTAGTGGTTTATAATTTATTTTTCCTCCCACAGGCTGATTTTATTTCCTTAATTATGCCTACATATGATATGTTTCCTTTAATTTGTAGTTTGTTTGTCTCTCGGAGGCATACGTAAATAGAAAATTTTGGAGAAATAAAACAAAAATTCGTTAATAAAACTTATAAATGCTATAAAATTGGAAAAATGATTAGTCAAATTGGAATCACTTCTCCATTGCAGCAAGCAAGGTCCAATTTAAAAGACCAGAAATTGATTGGTCCTTCGATCGTTCGCTTGATGACGGACAAAGCTATGATTTTCTTTGTAGAGAATAGCGCGCTTAAAAATTTTATGTGGTAGATCTTGAGTAGCAGAGCATATCTACGACATAGGTGGTTCAAGTCAACTCAACTGATTTTTCATGTAAATTAATGGTATATACTAACGTCCAAGCTCGAGTTATGTTCCCACTTAATTAAAAAAAAAATACATCGAAATTAAGAGCAAGTTTATAATTAAAAAAAAAAAAACAACTATTCAAATAGGTTGGTCAGTTATTCGAGTCCAATCGCACATCGCCACCGGTAAAGACAACGACACCGTTCTTCATGTCCTCTTTGGAAAGGGAGACGCCGGTGGTCCGTGCAATGGCGAAACGTTCCGGAGTCGACACCAACCACGTAACCGCAAAACAGACAAGTCGTGCTTCGTGCGATGACATTGTCACTGTCCAAAATCCGTAAGCGGACAATTACAGCTCACTAAGGATGCTATCGCTTTTCCTCTTGTGCCCTTGCAATGTGAAAGCTGCCCGGCAATTTCCTTCGGGAATCGACAGAGGAAATGGCGTCTAGCGTAAAGGGAATAATCGCCACAAAACTTGGAGGAGAGTACCATCAATGATGATGGGAAAGCTAAAGTGAGTTGGTTGAGCAGTCAGTCGCGTGTTTGAATTCAATGTCGCCAGCACTAGGCAATCTATTTTTCAAAAAGAAGAAGACAACTCCATCATCTTTATCCAAATGAATTTATGTTGCGATGATCAAATTCTAAATCGCACGTTCATTTCATCTTTTAAAACAATTAGTAATGGGTTTATAAACTTTTACAAGATACGATTCAAAAAAACACGTGCGTTGCACATGATCCCACATCCTTATTTATTTCTTTTTTCATTGTATGGCATTTATATGTTATTTGAAAAAGAGGAGAATAGTATGATTAAAGCAATAGAATGATGAGGATGAAATCAGTTGCATGGTACTTCAAATTATATGTTATTACTTTTTATGTTATTCGATCACTTCTTCTGTTGTTATCCTTCCCAATGTGCTCTCTTGGGTTAGTTAACCTTAGTATTTAAGACGCTACACTATCTCTTACATTGGGGGATCTGCTAATTGATTCCCTTTTTGTTCTGATCCAAATAATGAAAAAAAAAATTATTGACTCCAATTTTAAACAAAACAAACCATTGTCGTAATTAATTTTAGAGAAGGAAGACATCTAATACCAATCTTTGTAATTGGATTAATTCTTTGTGTGGGAATCAAATAACTTTTTAAGCTATCTTAAACTGTAACGACCTGGTTTGACAAAGGTGGAGAGTGGTCGCTAAGACTAAAGGGTTCAGACAAAGAGCAGCTCCTGGCAAGCTTTTAGGATGGTACAGAGGATAAAAATGAACTAAATTGACACCAAATAGAGAGAAGTGTGTGCATGTATATATACATGTGTGAATATTGACATTAATGTACGAATGAGCCTTTTGATATTACAGCAAGTTTTATAACTCAAAAGTTAAGCATGCTCAAACTAGAACATTCAAAGATGGGTGACATCCTTAAAAAAGGGTCTGTCCATATGTCAAAGGACAAAATTGTAAGGCTCAAAATAGGACGTCAAGGTAGACAATATCTCCGGTGAGTAAATCTAAGGACGTTACTCAAATAATATTACATGCGCTTATCTAGTTTCATCATCAACCATGAGTTTGATCATGTATCCATTGATCTATCTTTTAGAATATAAAATATATTGTTTGTCATTTTTTTAAAAAGGAAAGTAAAGGATATCACAAGTAGAATTGCAAAATGCAACAAGTTACAAAGAGTTGCGAAGATCTCATCTTACTTGCACCAAATAATACACATTTTGTTTGGAATATTCCGCCATTCCCCCTTTTGGATGACCATTTTCTCACATTTGTTTCGCACTTTCAATGGTGAATGTTATGACTATGTTTGGTCGCTTAGATTTTTAGCTAGGATAAGCTGAATAGTATAGGATATGAAATTTAGAGTTTTTGTTGTATCCTAATCATTGTTTAATGAATTGTGGTGACAAGGCCACATATTTTTCTATGCTCTACTAGAATGAGCATGGGTTCTCGGTAGAACCAAAAATCAGACCAAACCAACCATAGAAACCAATTTGATTTGAAGTTCTTGTGATTCCAAGTTCCTGATTCCTAAAAGAGTGGAACCGATACTATATGGTTTGGATCTTGGTTACTGGTTAAGAACTAAACCAGGAAGGAACCGAAGAATCGAACCTAGAATTAATGAATTGGATTTGATGTCACGAGATTGGTTTTGCCAAGAAAGTGAAACTCTCAAGCAAAAGAGAGACTAAAATTCTCCATAGATAGACCATCAAAGGTATTATTCTGAAGTTGCCAAATGCTTGCTTTAGTTACTGTCCGCTAAAAGGAAAAGACCCTGAGCTTCACGAATTGTCTAGTTGCATACTCTCCCTGTAAACTTATCTATGCTAATATGGAAGCAAAGACGGTGCAAATATGTTGGATAATGTTTCCGTTATGGGTTATTTTTGCAGGATCGATTTTTAGAGTAAAAATGGTGCTTCTCAAAGAAATCGTGTTTGCCCGTTCTTTGACAGGCTCTGGAGTTAAGCATCCACCACGTGTTGACATCTCGGACAAGAGCGCAAGCGCAAGTAAAAGAAAGTTTCTTGCAGAGTCTATCTACGAAGGAATTAAGAAAATTTTCACCAAAAAAAAAAAAAAAAAGGAATTAAGAAAATTCGAGTCTGCCATTTGAAGTTCTGTGTTGGTGATTTTGTGTGCTTTCCAAGTGATGCACTAATCAGCTTTAGTTTGTTGTTATTGACAAATAGGGATTTTTGTTTGTTGCGCTCACTTGAATTTTACTTAAGTAAAAATGAGCAAAAAATGGAAGACAAAAATGAAAGAAGAACAAAAATAAGAAATTGGCCAGTTTTGGAGTAGATGTCGAAACCTATTGACATGGTAGATTCCAAATTTCAAGATATCCTGATAAATTAAGTAGCATTGATGCGGACACAGATACGCACACGTGACACAACGACACGACACGTCGACACGTCATTTCTCAAAAAAAGAAAATTTCAACACGTTGGAACACGTTGTATATTATTCAAATTCATAAATAAATGAATAATAAAAAAAAGAACCTATAATGAATCTACACTAATAACATTAATAATTTATTCATAAAAAATTGGAAAGACATTTTATGACTTTAACAAAAGTTAGTGATGAAACAAATGACTAACAAGAGATTAGAGTCAAAATAAATTTATCATTATTTAACATCTAGTGTTTTTATATTTCAAAATAACATTTTTAACATCTATTTATTTATTTTTTAGCCTTACCTATTCATTAATAAATTTATTTAGCTCTTTACCAAAAAAAAAAAATTATTTAGCATTCAATTTTTTTTTAGTGGGGCTAAATGGGCCCCAGCCATCTATTTCATCCTCCGCTTTTTCCTCCCACCCCCACCCCACTGCCAGGTGTGCCTGTCACTTCCTAAAATTGTAATCACTTTGCACGAGTCTCCATCCTCCTCTCCCTCCAAAAAAGAAAAGAAAAAAAATCACAAATTCTTTTCACCCCTCCTCCCCTTACTCTTCTTCCTAAAACTAAAAAATGAACGCCTCCTCCTCTCCCTTGCTTAGTCTTTACATCTTGATCTCTGCTCCATCTCGGTCGCCTCACTATAATCGCTAGCAACCTTACCTCTGGCCCTCTCTCCTTTGTTGTCATAGCCTCGCGTCTAACCCTCCATCGCAGCATCGCAGTTCTCCATCTTGATGTCACAGTCGGCGGTTGCAGCACTCTCGATCGTCTCGGTCTCTACTCTTCCTCTGGCCCTCCCTCACCGTCGCTTGTGGCCTCGCCTTCGCTCCCTCAGCCTTACTTCCGGCCTCCATCACTATCTTCCCTTCGCACTTGTAGACTCGCCCCAGAAACCTCCGGACATGCATGTCGGAGCGTATCGGAAAGAGTTGACCACGTGTCAAATTTTCCAACATGTGTTGTTCGCGTCCGCGCGTGAATGACACGTGTTAGGGTGTCCGACATGAAACGGAGGCCCTCTAAATGTGTCTATGCTTCATAGCCGATAGATTCAAGATTCCAAATCCTAATAGGTGAAGTTCTAGGTTTCAATTGAAATTTGGACTAACCCCGAAATTGCTCACCCCTATTATCTACCCTATCTATTGTTCAGTAGAAGTTACATATTAATATAAATGATAAATATGCCCTAATGTATTATCCATGAGAAAATACCTTGTTTGTCATCATTGACTCCCAAATCCAATATTCATCCCAAAAAAAAAAAAAAAAAAAAAAAAAACTCCCAAATCCGACTTAGAATATTCGCATATTAATTCTTTAAGAGAATAGTGCATATCCTGGACATATAGAAGGACAATTAAGGCTGCGTTTGTTCTCACAAAAAATTCTCTTTTCTGATTTTTTAAATGACGTCTTTAAATGCACATGCTCATTATTGGCGAGAGATCTCGGTTTCGTGGAAACTTAAAAGGAGCCTTCGCTTTTTCTCTTTTGGCGGGCAACGTCCTCTAACAAAAATTGAAGTCAAAAATGTAAGTCCTTCAATTGTTTCAAACAAAATTTAGAAACACTTTTTTTTTTCTTTCTTCTTCTTCTTTTTCTTTGGCCGGTCGGATTTGGCCATGACTATTGATAAAATGTCGGTGACCGGTCGCGAACGGCGATCGGCCAAAAGAAGAAAAAAAGAAAAAACTATTAAAAAAGAAAAAGAAAAATAAGAAAGAAAATAGAAAAAATAAAATAAAAATATTAAAAAATAAAAAAATTATACAAATTTTCTCTTTTTTTTTTCCATTTTTTCCTTTTTTTTTTTTTTTTTTATCATTTTTATCCTTTTTTTTTTTTCGCGTTTTTCTGAGCCGGAAAAGGGTTCGCGTCCGGCGAGGGAAATTCCCCGCAGCGGGCGAGTATTTCTTGCGAGCCCCTCGCCGAGCCGCAAGGGCCCCCAGATCGGGCTAAAATAACTTTTAAATAGAAATATTAGGGCTCTCCAAATCTGGCGAGGGGCCGTCCTCGCCGGCTTATTGTTTGTAGAGACAGCTAATTTTCATAAATATTACACAAAAAATGTAAAGGACGTGCCTTAAATTCATAGATTAACTATTGTATGATGTCTTTAATGTGGACATGCTCATTATCGGCGAGAGATCTCGGTTTCGTGGAAACTTAAAAGTAGCCTTCGCTTTTTCTCTTTTGGCGGGCAACGTCCTCTAGTGAAAATTGAAGTCAATATAATGTAAGTCCTATCAATACAATCTAGGAGAAGATGTTTTTGTCGTTATGTAGAACACGTGCTTTTTAACACTGAAACCCTAATTTGTACTTTTTGTGAAACGTATGGTCAAAGTCGAACTGGAAGAGTCAATGTTCAATGTATCTTCATTGTAAAGCATATACGTACAAAACCAGCATTGCTGTCATATCTGTTTAGGAGTTGATCCTATGGTTCCTTACTTTGCAGCAGGACAATTATCACACCTAAGTGATAGAAAAATTTCCGGCAAATTAGAGAGGCCTGATTAGAGGGACGACTAGTTATGATAGGCGAATTTAAGGAACTCGGAATGCCCGGCAACGGGCAAAGAGTAGCGCTGTATCGACTAGAGTTTGCTAGTGAGATAAAGATGAGGGCAGGCAATAGCAAATTGCCAGATGCAAAGTGGTTTGGAAGGGCAGGCCTTTTGAGATCTTAAGAAAGGGAGAGAGATTATAAGGGGTTGAAAGATAGGGTACAACTAATGTTGGGTGGCTACGCAACATAAAGAGTAAGAGTCGATATCAAACCCCCACAATAATAGAAGAATAGGTGACCCACTTTGTGTTCACATGATCAAACTCCACAACATTTTGATAAGGTACGGATAACTTAAGTTTGATAAGATATGGATAATTTAAGATCTTCAATTTCGTTTCTTCCAAAAAAATAGATGACTTAAAAATATTTTTCCAATGGCAATTACTTACAAAAATAAATAAATGAATTTTTTTGTCATTTAAAAATATGTTTAAATATAAATTGTTATCGATAACATAAATATTTTCTACCGATTAATTATTTGAAGCGATAAAAGTAATTAGTTTTAAGAAAAATTTTCAAAAATAATCATTCTTTTGTAAATGAAACGGGGCCTAATCATTACTAATTCCATTTGAATCAATGCAACACGGTATAAATCAACGAAAGTCCACAAAAACCTTTCTTAGTATATTTTTTAAAGAAAATGATGAATTAAGCACCAAAATGGCATCAACCATTGTGATTGAGCAAATCATTTTGGTCACGACCCAATATGAATGCAAACACTTCCATTGAGCATAACTCATGGAGAATTCATCAATGACAAATCATATTTAGTATCGACAAATTCCCAAAACAAATCAAATTTCTTTGAGAGGCCATGACATCGCGTAAGATGGAACCCGGAAAACTAGGAAAGACAGGCAAATCCATCGCAAAATTCGAAATTCCCAATCCCAATCGACAGTCGGCAACGGCTACAAATCCATCGACTCAAGGCACAAGACATCATCGGCTACCCTTCGAACGCGACCAGGTATATCCTCGGAATCGAAGATGTCAGTCTATTCCCTCCACAAGACTAAACGTATGGCGAAGTCCCTCTCATTGATTAATGGCGAAGTACCTCTCATTGATTAATTCCGAAATGGGCAGCAGATAGGGATGGCGCCTGCCACCGCGTTCCCTTCTCCAGCCCCGCACGAGAACGGAGGACCGCGGACGCGTGTACGGCCGCGGCCCGGTCCAGGCCGACGTCACGCAATCGAGCGGGGGGCCGCCCGTCGATCGTACGCAGCCTCACGTCCCTCTCCACGCGTCCTCCCCCGCGAATAAATGTATAGATAAATAAGCAAAAAAAATATTAATTTATACGAGTAGTAACCTACCTTCTCTCTTGCCTTTATTTTTCAAAATTTCCCCCATTTTCTTCCCGTCCTTTTTCCGCCTTCTCGTTGTCCCGGGGCTTTAAATTCGTGCCTCCGGACTTCCCCCTCCCCAACCGTCAACGGGAATTTCCACTTCTTTACCTGTTTCCCATTCCTGGCCTCTCTCTCTCTCTCTCTCTCTCTATCTGTCTTCCGGCGCGTTTCGTTTTCCAGCTTCCCTCCTTTCTCTGTATCTTCCGCTTTGGAAAAAAGGGTTGAATTTTCAAAGATAAGCATCGCGCGGGGAGAGGTTCGATCTTCGAAGCATCACCATCGGGTTCCGCACGGCTCTTTCGGAGCTCCGGAGCTTCCCCCTCCCCTTCCTCCATTTCATGGAGCGGGGGCCGCAGGGAGGCCGCCGCCACCGCCGTCACCACCACCGCCGCTTCCTGGGACACCCTCGCTACCCCGCCCCGATCGCCTGATGTCGTCGGAGATCCAGGAGTACCCCGGGGAGGCGTCGTCCTCGGCGTCGGCTTCGGCTTCGGCGCCGGAGGTCGGGCTGCCGGAGGTGAGCCTGATGGGAAGGTACGAGATCGGGCGGCTGCTGGGGCGCGGGGCGTTCGCGAAGGTGTACTACGCGCGGAGCGTGAGCACGGGGCAGGGGGTGGCGATCAAGGCGGTGAGCAAGCAGAAGGTGGTGAAGGGAGGGTTCGTGGCGCACGTGAAGCGGGAGATCGCCATCATGCGGCGGCTGCGCCACCCGAACATCGTCCGCCTCTTCGAGGTGCTGGCGACGCGGACGAAGATCTACTTCGTCATGGAGTTCGCGAAGGGCGGGGAGCTGTTCGCGAAGGTCGCCAAGGGGCGGTTCAGCGAGGACCTCTGCCGCCGCTACTTCCAGCAGCTCATCTCCGCCGTCGGGTACTGCCACTCCCGCGGCGTCTTCCACCGCGACCTCAAGCCGGAGAACCTCCTGCTCGACGAGAACTGGGGCCTGCGGGTCTCCGATTTCGGGCTCAGCGCCGTCGGCGACCAGGTCCGCCGCCGACGGGCTCCTCCACACCCTCTGCGGCACGCCGGCCTACGTCGCGCCGGAGATCCTCGCCAAGCGGGGCTACGACGGCGCCAAGGTCGACGTCTGGTCCTGCGGCGTCATCCTCTTCGTCCTCAACGCCGGCTACCTCCCCTTCAACGACCCCAACCTCATGGTCATGTACCGGAAGATCTACAAGGGCGAGTTCCGGTGCCCCAAGTGGACGTCCCCGGATCTCCGGCGGTTCCTGTTGCGCCTCCTGGACACGAACCCGGAGACCCGGATCACCGTCGACGAGATCGTGAGCGACCCGTGGTTCCGAAAGGGGTACGAGGAGATCAAGTTGGCCGATGAAGACGATTTCGACGGTAAGGACTTTTCCGAAGACGGCGACGGCGACGGCGACGGCGGCGAGAACAAGTGCTTGAACGCGTTTGACATCATCTCCTTCTCCTCCGGCTTTGACCTCTCCGGCCTGATCCGCGGCTCCGGCGAGCCGGTCCGGTCGGAGCGGTTCGTGTCCGCCGAGGCGCCGGAGACGGTCCTCGAGAGGGTGCAGGAGGTCGCCGCCGACGAGGAGGGCGTGAGCGCGGCGCGGACGAAGGGGGACGCGGTGCGGGTCGAGGGGCCGAGCGGCGAGCTCCTCGCGGCGGTGAGGGCCCGCCGGCTGACGGCGGAGCTGCTGGTGGTGGAGGTCCAGTGGAGGGATGAACCTGGCCTGGGAATCTGGACGGACAAGCTGCGGCCCCAGCTGGACGGCCTGATTTACCGACCGGACGAGCCGGTCCCCGGTGACCCGTGATGCGACGTGACGTGCCACCAATCACAGCGGCCGGGACCACCGTGCTCTTTTGAATTCTTGAAAGGGAGGATTATTCTGTAATGGGGGAAAAAAAGATTTGAAAAACCGCCCGGGTTTTTTTGTATATTTCTATTTTCTCCCGGAAATGTCTATATCGGCTGGAAAATTTCCCCGAAATAAATGGTCCCCTATCTCTGTCTACGTAATTGAATTAAAAAAAGGAAAAATTTGGGAATTAAATGATTATAATTAGCGTACTTTTGGTGTTACAGGCATTTTTAGTTCTCGTTCTTACTCCAAGTTTTGTTATTTACATCTTTGATTTAATTTTACAATTAACTTTGTTAGAATAACTGCTCCATGTAAAGGCGTTTGAATCGAACCAAATCTAATCAAATTTTCATACATTTTCGATTCGATTTAGGTTATGAAAAAAAAACTATTTTTTATTCCTACTTGGTTATTTTCATCCGAAGTGAAAATTGCCATTTTCTTAATATAATGATTTACACAAGCCTTCTATTTAAAAATTAAAAATCAAAAAATAGAGCTGAACTGAATATTCAATTTGGGTTGCGATTCAATTCAAAATTAATGCACACCCAGATAATTCGGTTGATCATTGAGTTTGCTAAGTTATATTCAATTCAGGCCGTGAATGGTTGACAGCTCTAGCTTTATGCTCATTCTCAAATAGGTCATGAGTTTGATATGTTTTTGATAGGTTGTTTGCTTTCACGAAAAAGTTAAGATTTCTATTTCCATTTTTAGTACGGAAAGAAAAGCAACAAAATGAAAAGAGTCTGTCAACTTTGTTTCTGAATTTTTGAACTTGTCAAGGAAATGATTTACACCTTTTATCTCTTGCAAATATGGGGGAACATTTTTGTTTTTTAAACTGTTTCGAATTTCTAGGATTGCATAACCTTTTTGAAAATAATATCAATATTTCAAAAAAATTACAAAAAAAATTAAATAAACTTATGTGAGCAATATTTATACTTGTAAAAATTTCAGGCGTGTAAGATTAACCAAAAATCAAAATATGCGTGTTGCAAAATTTAGATCACGTTTAAAATGACAAATCGTGTATAGTCCGTCACAAGATGTGTTTCGAGCTGTCTTTTGAATCGGGCAGAAAAGTAGTTCCCTTTCCAATCTCTACACCAAAGTGGAAAAATATTCTTTTCACCAAATCATAAGGACCAAGATAAGCGTTTCTTTTTTTGGGTGAAAAGCTAAGTTGAAGAGACGTATTGCCCTCATTTCTGAATAATATTATCATGGCCCGATATTGCATAAATTCCTATTTCGTGAAAGCAAGTGGTAGGATTAGGCCGAGTCTCTGGCGTTGAAAAAGTCAAAAGAGGCTTGCAGTCATCGCTCGCATGCTACCTACCTTTTTATTCATTGGAAGCATTCTACCGACGCTAGATTTTGTAAAATAAAGTACCTTTGGAAAAATAAAAGGTGGAGATTACGTAAGGTCCCTTGGGAACTTTAGGGTTCTAGTTCAAGAACTCGCTCAGTGCTGTACAATATCCCCTGAGCTTTAATATTCTTACGACCATTGACTCTCTGTTGTTGTTTACGTCGGCATGTGCAATGCACATTATTTTTAAGAGGTAAATGTATATTTTCATGTCATTTTCTGTCAATTGCCGTAAAACAGGGTCAAGAAAGGCAAAGGCAATGCTAATAATATAAAAATGAATTAGTAGAGCTAAGTAAAGTAGTTTAAGAAAACGAAGCACCAGTGTGAAATGCAAATAGAAAATGCCTAAATAACTAAAAGGTCAGATAGCAAAAATTGGTTTACTTATTATGATGTGTATGTAAAGGGCTGATTACGGAAAAGTCAATCGGTTATAAATATACCTAAGAAAATTATGAAAGAAATGATTAACCGATATTCATAGGAAATTAAATAATTGTCTTTTCTTTTCAAAAAGATTAAGCAATCACATTCTTAGATACATGACGCGCGGTATCCTTTTAAATTTTAGGTGTTATGTCCTGCACTGCAAATAATTAATTAATTATTTTTCCAAAGAGATTTGTCCTTCTGAGTGCAAAATGGAGCATCTTTAGTCCTAACATGAAGTGGCATCACGATCGATAGTGCCTCATAGTCATGTTCAACATTAGAGGACCCTTTTTGCAAAAAATTTCATATTAAATTAATGTGGTCCAATGCCCCAAACTTTTCAACTTCCCTTCTTGAATTATTTTCTTTTTTGTGGTCCCTTTTCCAACTGTACCGATTTTCTCAATCCGATGTACCAATTAGCCCACAAAAAAAAAAGGAAAATAAATAATTGAATAAATAGACTCGGAAGAAACTTCCTATTCATATAAAAGATAAAGTGGTCCTATGGTCCTTGTGGAGGAGGAGAGACATTTATAGGAGCGGGGCCCGTCAAAAAATTTGATTTTGGGTGATGGTTGTGCTTCGATTTTTGCTTGGTCATGGTAAAACCAGACAAGATTCAAAGGTGGAAAGTGGTCACCCACCACCACTCATCAGTATCTATCTTACTTTCAAAAAATGACAATTTGAGTCATCCTCCTTTTTTTTTTTTTTCATATATTATAAATCTGATTTTTTTTTCCATTTTTAAATTTTTGGGAAAAATCAAAATGCATGGAAGGGTACTTAATACTAGAAGTAAGTATGGATTTAGGGTAGAACTAGAAACTAGATTAAACCAGCAGTAGGAACTAATCCGGCTTAGGTTTTTGTGGTTATTGATTCCTTAAAAAAGTGGAATTAGTATTGTGCAGTTTAATTCTCGGTTCCTAGGTAAGAATTGAACGAAGGAGAACCAAAAAACTGTCCGGAGAACTGATGACCCTCCAGCGTCGACATCTTTTTTGGCCATGAAAGTGAAACTCAAAAGCAAGATTGATGTCCCCGACGACTGAAATTCTCCATGAATGGACCACCAAAAGGTATTGCTTTGAAGTTGCAAATGCTTGGTTTGATTATTCACCCCCGAAAGGAAAAGTCCCTGAGCTTCACGAAATGTCTACTCTCATGCTCTGTCACTCTCTCTAAACCTTTCTTTGCTAATAATAAGTTGTATTTGGAGGGATCATCGTTCAGCTCAAATATGGAAGCAAAGACGGTACAAAGATGATGGATAATGTTCCTGTTCTGGGTTAATTTTCTAGGATTGATTTGTGGAGAAAAAATGGTACTTTCAAAGAAATCGTGTTTGCTGCTTCTTTCATGGGCTTTGGAGTTAAGCATCCCACGTGTCAATAACTCAGAAGAGCACAAGCAATCAAAGCATGAGAAGGTTTCTAGCACAATCTATCTACAGAAGAGTAAAGGAATTTTCGAGTCTGTCATTTGAAGTTTTGTGTTGGTGATTTTGTGTGCTTCCACGTGGTGCACGTATCAACTTTAGTTTGTTGTCATTGACAAATGGAACAAAAAAAGCGAGGAAAAAAACAATGAAAAAAAATTGGCCTGTGGATTTCGGATTCCAAAGAATATATGATGGTTCTGGGTTTCAAAAATAGAAAAATCGATTCTAATAAGATACGTTTCAAATTTTGAATAGGTTTCGAATGAAATTTGATTGATTACGGAACAAGTTACCTTTACTTAATACAAGTGTAAATAAACAAAATGAATAAGTGATTTGGAAGGTCATGTGGAGTCTATTTGAAATTGCTCTTTGATAGTCATATTTGCAACAATCATTTTGAAAAAAGTTACCGGTTTGTGTATAAGGGGAAAAAAACGAAATGTTGGACATAACAAAATCGTATGCTTCGCGAACAGCAATAAAATAACTTACAATATGTCTCTCTTTTTTTTTTTTTGGTCAGCAATATGTCTCTTCAATCGTCAGATAATTGACTATCTGATCACCACTTTTTCTTCTGAGAATTGCTGCGGAAAATTCAACAGTTGTAAAAATGGACTGAGAATGTTCTTGGTCCCTATACTTGACAAGATACAAGCATAATAAGCTCAGCCTTAGAAATCATGGGGTGAAGCTCCCTAGGAAGATTCCTTGCGCCCACCAAAGAATACAAAATGTTATCCTGATCGCGTCACATGTCATTGAGCTGTTGCATTATTGATTTAAACTTTAAATACTCCATAATGATATAAGTGCAATTCATTATTTATTTGATACCTTACTCTACATTTCAAGATCTAAAAAGTACATAAAATATTATTCTGATTTAAAGTCATGTTGGAGAGAGTAGCTGCTGCATTATTGACGTATTTAAAATTTAAAAAAAAAAAACAAACTCAATTATGGTGTCATCATTGATACTTAACTGTACATATCAAGATCTAAACCCTAAAAGGATTCCTCCTGAATAAAAAAATTGCTCCGTGTTCACTGAAAACATCTATTTACAATCAGCGATTCCCATGGATTGTCTCGATCTCGCCTACAATTTAATTGATCATTATTCGGCATTATTAGATGATTAATTTGATGAAGAGAATATAAGCAGATGCATGGTTCCCTCCTCCTCCTCCTTCTTCTAAGAAACCACGTTGGACTTGTTATATGTCCTCGACTTATATTTCGTCGATAACACGACATACAGAATCTATCCATGTGTAGGTGAAGTGAACAGCATTTTTTCCTAGTGTTTTACAAAGATAATCGTAGGTTTAATACAAACCCGGTGAAATTATTACAATAATACCGTTTTGTTTTTAAGCATATTGGTATCTCAAGAAGCATCAATATTAATGTTCGAAAACTTTCACTTTCATGACCTGCCACAATAATCATGACAAAGATAAAGATAAAGATTGAAGCCGAAAAAAGCGAAGAATAAAAGTAGCTTGCGATAGTAACGTCGTTGGTTCGAAAGAATGATTTTAATTTTTAATTTTTATTAATATTATTGCAGAAGTACTTTAATTATAAATTTTGTCGCCTTTGATAAAAAAAAAGGATCGGTACATTGTTTGCAAACTTGAAAATCTCAGTTTCCACTAGAAATAATTAAAAAGAAAAACGCAACTTGGTCTTTTACATTTCATCTTCTTCTTTTTTTGACGAGATTTTTACATTTCATCAAGAGCCAAAAATATTCATTGCTGAACTGATTGCCTGACAGCCGAGGTCACATGGCCATTTGGTTGGATTTGAATTTAAAAAACGGGCCAAAAGAGATATAAGTCAAAATGACCCGAACATGAGTTGGTATTTGTCAATTGTCAGGTTGCCCTGGGTTAGACTGTAAATAAATCGATAAAAAAAGTTGGGTACGGATGGTCAATACTAGTGTCCACCATGAATATTATTATATTGAGCTCGTACTAGTATGCATTTGGTTCAATTTTGACTTAATGACTTTGCATTTCCTACATCTTCCTGAGCATCTTTGAATGAAGGGGTATTTTGTGAAAATAGTAGTGTTTGGATAACTCATTTTGATGTATATTTTGTAAAGCAACTTTGGAAATGAAAACAAAAGGAATAATATAAAAAGAAAAGCAGATCTTGGCAAGCATTGGCAAAAGTAGGGACTAGGGGAGCTTCACTTGCGTCGACCATAGGCAAGCCTCGATGGCAACCAAAGGCGCCGTCGGCCAAGGTCGAATGAACCCAACCAAGGCTACCCTTGGGTCACACAACCTTGACAAAGGTAAAGACGCTTCATTGGCGATTTGCAACATCGATTCTAGGCTTTACTAATTTGGAGATTTGCTACATCAGAGCTGCACCCATCCGGGCCCTTCAACCGTTAGCAACCCAAACAACAATCGCCAAGGATGCATGATGCTGAGGTTGCACGACCATGATCGAAATGCCAGATCTAGGTTGCTCAACCCTCGACCTTGACCTCAACCCACAGCAGCTCAGGCAATGATAGTAGCTTCGGTGAAGGCAATGGCTTGATAGCATGTGCAACCCTCAATCTCATCCTCGACCTTGACTTGGACCTCAACCTCAATGACGAACTAGAGAGCACATGGAACAAGATGAACAATATTTTTTAGGGTAAAAGGGAACACATAATTATCAATGAGGGCAATTTTGAAAAGAAAAAATTCATTAAACCTGCACAATAGCATTTTGAAAATGCCAAAACTTAAGATAAGTTATTTCTTGGGTTTTCAGCTTTCCCAATACTAACATTTGGCCAATGAAGTCCTAAAAGCACTTGCCAAACATCTTATATTTTTTTTAAAGAGGTTTTGGGGACTCAAAATCCCTTGGGAAAGTTTAATCAAATTAAGCTTAATTATTGAAATACTTCTTTTAATATTAAATGTTCACTTTGAGTCCCAACTATTTTGCACCACCAACGATCCGAAAATTCAAGGTGGACAAGTCTGTCACTACAACTTCATTAAGATTTTAGCCACTAATACATCAATTCACATTAAGTATGTTGCAGCTAGGTAAAGCAATGCTACCCTTTTAAAGGTTTGCCTTCAACTTGAATTGAACTCGTGCAAGAAAGGTAACCCATCAACCAATGGGTTAGTTACCTTGGTGACCACTTGGTTACCCTGTAATAGATGTGGAAATCGGGTGAATCCTTTACTCAATGGTACTTGATTGGATGCTACAATGCATGCACAACAAATAGAGAAAGTCTCGTGACCTTATTTTGAGAAGACTCTTAAATGCTCATGTCAAGTTGAATGATTGTCTATACAAAGAAAATGGGTAGTTCTATGCCTATGGAAGTGGATGTAATGGAAAGTTACAAGAGATACACTTACTAGAGAAGTCTGAAACAGGTGAACATATTTAAAATTGTAATCATGTATTGAACAGGTTGGTAAAAAAAAAAAAAAATTCCTATATCACTTATGGTACCCAAAGATCAGTAGTGTCAGGACATAGTGCCAATGTTGCAATTTTTCTTGGTTCAATAGGACTTAACGTGGGTTAGTAAAACTTTTAATGCAATATAATAGTGCAATCTCTTATGTCTCTCCCTCTCCAAATTTCAGCCTTTCTTTGCTTCTTTAAATTCTTAGAGGAAGGGATTTGACTTAGATCTCTCCCTCCCCTCCCTCTTTGGTTGGTTTTTCCCTTTATTTTCTCTTAGTTCTTGCTCTACTCTCCCTATCTAAATCTATATTTAGGAACTCTACTCTCCCAATCTAATATGATCCAGGAATTTTAATAAATAAGTATTTCATCTCTAGTTTCAATAGGGTTCACAGCAGCTCCAACATCAGATCTGTGTTTATTTAACTTGTTCTTGTTTAACATTTGGTGTCTTGCACTTGCTAAATAGCTCTATCTCATAAGTGTTAGATTTGAACTTGTTCAACATATTTTTGTTGTCTCTATATGGTGATGGTGTTGACTGTTGAGGGTGCCCAATCTAAGCATATACCACCAAAATGCAAAGTCATATTTGCGTGTACTCATCACTAATGATAATGTGTGCTTTTGTGATTAGCCATCGATCATTTAGATGCAGTCATAGATTTCTTCTTGAAGGACAAACTTGTGGTTACCTCTAGCTACCATGCTCTAATAATATACCTTGATTTTTGGATTTAGTTTGTTTCAAAACTCTATGGACTTGCTTTGTTGTGGTGATTTCTAGGATTTCTTATGGATCTTATAATGTATCATTTAAATAATAAATGAAAATTTTCTTTGATTATTATTATTATTATTATTTTGATGTAGAACAAAGACAGATGATGTTTTTGGCAGATTGCATCCATGGTGTTGCAAACTTTAGATCTATGTGCAACTACTTGAAAACTATTAAACTCATTTATTGTTTCATATGTTAACAGGAAAAGGTAGAAAAAAGGTTAAGAGAAATAATCACGTGATTAGATCAAGGAAAAATTACTTAATCAATCATAAATTTATCATATGAATGTCAATTCAATTTTAAACATTTCGATTTTGTCATTTTTGTCTTAAACCTTTGTATGAGATCCAATATAATCATTCCGATTAATTTTCATCAAAAATCACTAAATTGACGATTTTGTCATTGTTGACTGGCTGTCCCACATGGTGCACCGCCATGTTAGCAACTTTGGCAAAAATTGTTTGGAATAACTATATTGGAATTTCATGCAAATGTTTAAAAGTAAATTAACAAAACTGAAAAATTTAGAAATTAATTGATTCATATAATAGATAAAGGATTAATTGGACAATTACCCCATGTTGATGCCCAAATAAACTGGTTGTGGGTTTTTCTTCAAAGGATTTGTGGAAAGTCAACTGTGATTGAGAGAGTTAAAAATTGATAACTACAAACCATTAATGGTAAAAATGTACTAAGAATGTTCTTGGTCCCTGTAAATGAGCTATATACTTGACTAGATACAAGCATAAGCTCAGCCCGAAAAATCATGTACAAGGACCCACAAAATAATATTGTTTCCTTATTGATTTAGATTTAAAATTCTGAAAAACTCAATAATGATGTAGGTGCAAGTTATTTTTTAATTGACACATTACTCCAAGAAATCAAGATCCAAACCCTAATAAATATCATAAACTAATACTCTGATTACGAGACATATTGGAGGGAGTAGCTGTTGCATGCTCGATACATTTGGAATTTTAAAAACCCAATCATGATATCATCAATTGATTCTTAACTGTACATATCAACATCCATGAATAAGAAATTTTGCTCCGTTAATCACTAAGTAACATTTGTTTTTGACCTGTGAATCCCGTGGTCGCTACGCGATCTCTCCTATATTTAAATTGATTATCATCCAACGTTATCAGATTTATTTATTTGATTAATAGATCGTACTCTTTCTAAGAAAACTTACATGTGGACTCATGTCTAATCTGTCGGTTACACTGCGTCCAGAATCCATCCACGTGAAGGTGAAGTAAACAATGTCTTTTGTGGTATTTTACACTGCTGTTCTGTTCGTACGAAAATCCGTACGAGATATAGAAGATACAGTTTGAAGTAATAAAGAATATAGTTAATACCTGAAAAACTCCAAATTAATACACATGTGATAAATTTACTTCAAATTATTTTTTTGATCATGAAAAACCCTAAACTAGTACACATGTGATAAATTTATCCTGATTGACCATAAAAAAATCTAAACTGATACATTTATAACAAATTTACTCAAAATTAATTTATTCGACCACAAAAAACCTCAAACAGATAAATTTGTAACAAATATACCATATGCTAAATTTGATTAATATCACAAAAAAAATTACAAAAATTGTAAACTGTGACAAACGGAGCATAAAATCTCAAATTTGTATACCAGTCAACTGTCACATGTCATTTAACTTAATTATTTGACAGTAAAATTTAATGGAAACTAACAAAGGGTAAATTTCTCACAAGTATACCGGTTTGTGGTAAATTTGTTAAAGGTATACCAGTTTGGAGTTTTTGATGATAAAAAAAATAGTTTAAGATAAATTTGTTGTAGGTGTACCGGTTTTGATTTTTTGAGGGCATTAACCCTAAAAATAAAAGTAGCATTTGATGGTCTCCAAGAATGCTTTCTAAGTAATGATTTTTACTAACATTATCGTAAAAGTACTTTAATTTTAGATTTTATGCATTTTAAAAAAATGTATTAGTACGTTATTTTGCTAACAAATTATGTCTAAATATTTTTGTGAACATTGAGAATATTTCATTTATTTATTTTTATAAAATAAAAGTGATCCTTTTTTCAAAAGATTTTCCAAATATTTCATTTTCTGTAAAACAAAGTGTGTAAACATTTTACCAATAAACGTCTTAACCTAATTAATAAATGGACAATTTATAAGTTGGTTGCAAATAGTTCTCACTGAAAATAACAATCGATTGAAAGATTTTTTTTTAATTAAATCCATTAGAATCAACCAAAAAAATTCATTAAAAAAAAGGGGTTTAAGGTTAACTCCAAGGAAAATCATAAATAGGTATATCTATGATAAATTTATCTAAAATTAATTTTTAATCACAAAAAATTCTAAAGTAATACACTTGTGATAAATTTATCTTAAATTAATTTTTAACTAAAAAAATCAAATTGATACAATTATGACAAATTTACCAAAAATTAATTTTTTTTACTATCAAAAACTTTAAACCGGCATATTTGTGACAAATATACCCCCTGTTTGTTTTTGTTAAATTGGATTAATATCATCAAAGATCATAAAATATTACACTTGTGACAAATGAAGTTATAACTTTAAATTGGTACACTCGTCAACTATCATGTGTCATTTAACTTAGCAATTTAATCGTAAAATTTAATATAAATTAATCGATGATAAATTTGTTTCAAGTGTATCAGTTTAGGATTTTTTGTGATATTAACTAAAAAAATAAAGACCCAAGTGACAAATTTATACTTTTTCTTTTTTCAAATTAAGTATTCAGATTATGAGCTGATGCTGTGCCATAAGCCTCTCTTTTCTTTCTGAAACCAACAGGTGAAAATTTTTACTTTTGTAAACCATATATTAGTTCTCGGTTAATATATTATGTGCTAATTATGGTGCCAAATGATTGTGCAATGAAAGACAAAACCTGGGTCAACTTTTAATGTAGAACAGGCGATGGATGATGCCATCTTTGGCGGATTTTGCACATGGTGGGGTGTGAACTTTATGGAGCGAGACAGTGACAGTCATTATTGAATCACTGCGTGAAAGCTCTCCCCAAATTGGGAATGTATAGGGAGGTATGGCTTGGCTCAAATGTTGCAAAATTCTCGTCTTCTGTCTGGCCATATACGTTTACCCATTGGAAAACGACTATAAGTGGTTGGCATGGGGATGAAAGCGTCAGGTGTTGGATATGTCTCTGATTCGATTCGCCTATTTGTGGTTTGTTGCGCTGACAGATAAATCTTGCGTGACCTCAAATTAGCACGACGCGTTTCAAAACCGTGCAAGGGTGTGCAAATAGTGACCAAATCGAACCATATGGCGTTGACAACTGACCAGAATGAGATATCAGCTTTCTGACCAAGGCTAGCCAAGCTGGGCATGTTGGCTACTAATTCTACGTTTGTCAAGGCCATAGCTGCCATAGTGCGTGCTGGGTTGTCCCATTGGACCACCGGTAATGGTTTTGGTGCAGGTAGGGGTGGTTGGAGGTGGTGGGTCGCTGGTCTTAGGTGAAGTGGCCAGTTTTGCGGGGTGATGTGATATTAGAGCTAACACGGTTTTCTTGGCTCTTTTTATTGAACAATGCTATTTCCTCCTTTTATTCAGGATTTTAGGTGTGAGATGCTAGTTGTAGGTTTTAAAAGTGAAGGATGCAAATTTGTATGAGAGTTGAACTTAAAGATGGTTTTTGCAATTATCCCAAGTTAAAGCACCAATGACCCCAGGCCTATGCTCACAAATTATAATTGGAACAGATGGTCCGGTGAATTCTTCTCCCCGTGAATAGTAGGCCTACTTTTATTTTATGGACCTATTTTACATGTTGGGAAGACCATCTTCTTACATGCACTTTGGAACACTTCGGTTGAAATAAATGTCTTTCAACAGGACGATTCTAGTGTTCCGTTTCACAGAAGAAGGAATTTTATTCATACTAGTAAAGTTCGAAGAATTTAGTAAGTGTCAACAAGATATTAATAATAAAATAATTGCTTACCTAATTTACTGTAACTTATTGGTAACTTAACATCATTTTCATAAAATCGTGATCTGTTTATGGTAGTTTACAAATGGCTCACCTTATTTCCACCCCTTTATTGGCTCTTAACATCTCCTATTACATTGAATTGACTACATTAACTCTTGTGGACCACTCCCTTAATTTAAGATTATTTCTTATCTTTTTTGCCCCTTATTATTGGCTCCTGACACCAAACATATTCCCACTCTTAATTCAGTACAATATCTTACATTTTTTTTTCTTTTTTTTTTAAATTTTATTAAAAGAAAAACTTACTCACATTACTCTCAAACAACATTTTATTTTCACCCTAGCCAATTCATCCACACCCGTTACATTTCAACCTTTCCTTCATGAAAGTCTTCTTCAAAACTTATTCTTTGTTATTATAACCTAAGCAAGCACTAATCATATATTGGAGTACATATTGTTAATTTTATCTTGAAATTGTTTATTTTATATATGTAGATTGTCCTCATGATTGTGAAATTTTCGACTTCAAATTTTGGTACAAATTTACTCAAAGATTATCCTCTTGCTTGCAGTTAAATTACTTTTTGAATAATAATTTCCTAATAAAAATAAATATAAAAATCATTAACAAAATAATTATCTTTTTTTGCTAGAATAAAAGTAATTAGGTAGCTATCTATCAAATAAATATCTTTTTAAAAAAGGTTAATACCTTGAAAAATCCTCAACTAGTAAGTCAGTGATAAATTTATCTCAAATTAATTTTTTTACTATAAAAAACCTCAAATTGATACATGTCTAACAAATTTACAACAATCTAATTTTTACCACCAAAAACCCCAAACTAATATACTTATGAAAATTTATCATCCATTAGTTTTTGTCCAATTTAAACGTTAGACATATGGTGACGTAGTATATTGATGTGATAAATCCATTTGGAAATCCATAGGGTAAATATTTTGGAAAACCCTAGACTAATACACCTATGATAAATTTAATAGTACTATTGTGATAAATTTAACAGTACACTTATGACAAATTTGGAATTTTTTGTGGCATTAACCCTATGGATTTTCACGTGAACTTGCAATGACATAACATGTCACTATGTGTAATTCACGTCAAGAAATTTAATGACGAAATTTGACAAGCATTAATAGAGGGTAAATTTGTTACAAGTGTACCAATTTTTTATTGTTAAGAAATTAGTTCAAAGTAAATTTTTCATAAGTGTATTAGTTTGAGGTTTTTGAAAGTCAAAAAAATTAGAATTGGGTAATTTTATTATAGATATACTAGTTTGGAATTTTTGGTAATCAAAAACTAGATTTATGGTAAATTTGTCACAAGTGTACCAATTAAGGATTTTTTATGATAAAAAAATTAGTTTGATGCAAATTTATTATAAGTGCATTAGTTTGGGATTTTTAAGGACATTAACCCTTTTAAAAAGAGGTGCACCAATTTTGTTCCAAAATCAAGAAACAAAAGAAAAAAAAAACCAAAATAGAAACAAGGTTGAGCCATGAAGTGAGCAACAAATGGCGAGCATTTTCATGAGCAAAGAGGGTTTCTAATTAGGGCTTTGTCTCCATCTGATTTACTCAGCGATGAGCGAGGTCGGTGAAGAGAGGTGAGTGATGTGAGCGTAGAGCGGCAAGTGGCAAGTGGTGTGGGCATTGAGTGGCGAGTGGGGCAACTCGTGCGGCAAGCAGGGCGAGGTTGCTCATGAGCGAAAAGTTATTTCTTTCATGTAAAAATTGAAGAGGATAAAAAAGAAAGGATAACAAGAGTACTGAAGGAGGACGACGTCGTTTGATGCCGTTTAATGCTGTTTAATGCCGTTCAAGTTAGGGTAATGCTATTTAAGTTAGAGTTTGTTCTAAAGAATATATATAAGAATATTATATCTTATATATCAGATATATAATATATAATATATCTAAAATATATTATATATAAATAAAAATTATATAGTTCTGAACCAAACTCTTAGAATCGAGAATCAACTTGCATAGTGCTAGTCTGAGAAATATAGGACCAAAGACCAATCCAGTCCCCTTGGGAATCGAACCAGGACCAATAGGGTCAGGCCGGTTCAGAGTGGTGTAGGGATCCTGGACCAATGCTCACCCCTAAATTACTCACGTGTACAAAACAAAAATAAAAATGGACTAAAAATGTCTTGGTCCTTGCGTATGAGCTATATAATTCTCGCAGAAAGTCAATTGGGATTAATAAAATTGAAAACTGAAAATTGAAAATTGACAATAATAAACCAGGGTTATCAGTTCTCTTCAATTTTCATACGCAAAATTGTGAATGTTCACATGTACACGATAATAATTAAAATGGACTAAGCTTCAGCAGAAAAAACACAACTAAAAACGGACCAAGAAGTCTTTGGTCCTTGCATATGAGCTATATACTCGCGGAATGACAACCGTGATTAAAGAAATTTAAAGATTGAAAATTACAAACCAAAATAATGAATTCTCTTCAAATTTCATCCACATAATTCCGAATATTCATATATACGCAACTATAATAAGAATGTCTTGGTCCATGAATACGAGTTATATACATGCCGAAAGTCAACTGGGATTAAGAAAGTTCAAAATTGAAAATAACCAACCAAAGTTATCAGTTCTCTTCTGTTCCCGTCCACAAAATTTCGAAACTTCCCATGTGCGCATCAATAATAAAAATGGACGAAGAATGTTCTCGGTCCTTGAATATAAGCGATATACATAACTTTCCAAGTTTCTTTGTATCAACCGAAAAATTAAATAAAATATTATTCTGATTGCAACTCAATTGGAGGGAGAGCAGCTGTTGCATTATTGATAGATTGAATTTTTAAATACTCAATAATGATATAAGTGCAAGTCATTATTACTTGACACATTGTTGTCATCTCTCCTATATTTAACTGATCATTATTCGACATTATCAGAATTATTAATTTGATCAAGAGATTACATTTTATAGTGTTTTTGCCATGTGAGAATAGATCTGATGAATCACCACAAATAAAAAATAGAGAGAAAAATCTAACAAAGCAACTTGGTCTTTCCATTTTATCAACATTACTGAGCATTTCAGAATAATCTGGAAAATGTAAATAAAAATCTAAGACTGGCGAGTCCGCCATTGCATTTAATACATGGGTAATTTGGGAACAAATCCATTTTCTTCGATGTGTCGATGTTGTCACTATTGGGAGAAATGAAGGGCATTTGCTAAGCAATAGGAATTACACTCAGGTCATTCTTTATTAACATTTTATAATAGTTTACTTTCATGAATAGTGCGAACTCTTTAATAATAATCCCAAAAATTCTGAATATTCAAATGTACGCAACAATAATAAAGATGAACTACGAATGTCTCGGTCCTTGTATATGAGCTGTAATACACTTGCGGAAAGTAAATTGTGATCAAGAAAGCTAAAAATATCAAACTTTATTTTAGCTAATGTGTGTAATAATGTAAGAGGTTGAGCAGCACAAAAATTAAATTCCCAGACAAATATTGTATTGGCCACTATAAGAAGACTTCTTACCCCCATTTTTTCGAATTATTAGCTTTATTTGTAATACGAAGGATGTCCTTAAGTTGTTGTACTTCATCTACTTCATAACACTTACATTTTACCCCAAAAAAAAAAAAAAATCAAATATTATTAGTGCTCTTCATTTTTAATCCTTGCAAAATGCTGATTTTCAGACGTACGATCTATAAACTTTGACTGGGCATAAGCACAATCTCAGCACCAAAGAGCATGTGGGAGAACTTCCTTGGGAAGTTTCTCTGTATCCGCCGACCAAAGAATATATAAAACACATCATCGGGATAACAAATCATACTTGAGGGAGTAGGTGTCCCATTATTTATACATTTAATATTAAAAATTGAATAAAGAGATAAGTGCAAGTAGGTACTAATTGATTCCTTGCAGTACATATCAAGTCACCCAAGAGGATTCCTCATGAATAAGAAATTGCTCCATTTTTTTTTTTTTTACGAAAAAGCATTTCTTTATGATGGGTGAATCCCGTGGGTTGTACTTATCGATGTTTTCCTAATATTTTACACTGCTAATACTAGGTTTTCATACAATCTCATGCAACTTTGAAACAACGTTAACTTCTATAGCCCGTCCCGTGGGTTGTACTTGTCGATGTTTTCCTAATATTTTACACTGCTAATACTAGGTTTTCATACAATCTCATGCGACTTTGAAACAACGTTAACTTCCACAGCCCGTCCGTGGGTTGTACTTGTCGATGTTTTCCTAATATTTTACGCTACTAATACTAGGTTTTCATACAATCTCATGCGACTTTGAAACAACGTTAACTTCCATGGCCCGCCACAACAATTACTAGGTTTTCATACAATCTCATGCGACTTTGAAACAATGTTAACTTCCACAGCCCGTCCCGTGGGTTGTACTTGTCGATGTTTTCCTAATATTTTACACCTAATACTAGGTTTTATACAATTTGCGACTTTGAAACAACGTTAACTTCCACAGCCTGTCCCGTGGGTTGTACTTGTCGATGTTTTCCTAATATTTTACGCTGCTAATACTAGGTTTTCATACAATCTCATGCGACTTTGAAACAACGTTAACTTCCACAGCCCGCCATAGCAATTACAACCAGACATAGTATATAGATATTAAAATGCAAAGAAGAAGAAGAAGAAGAAGAAGAAGTAGCTTGTCTTTGGTTGAAAAGAATGCTTTCGATGTTGATTTTTCATTGACATTAGTGTGAAGATACCTTGGGTTTTAGTTTTTGCCTTTAGAAAGAATGTATTGATACAATTTTTTGCTTACAGTTTTCACTACAAATAACAAATTATTAAAAAAGAATGAAGAACAGCTTGGTCCCTCCATTTCAGAGTCTATTTGGCAACCAGCCAAATAATAAGTGATTCTGATATTTTGTTTTCGAGAGCAATTTTGGAACAAAATTGCGTTTGGTAAAATTTTTGTTCCCGAAAATAGAATTGAAATAAAATCAAGAATAATAATAATAATAAAAAAGTCGATTCTTGTTCCTATGAACAAATCTAAAATCAAGTCTTCTTCCCTTTTCTCTTATTCTTCTTCTCTTTTATTCTTCTTCATCTATCGCCATCTTGCGATTGTCGTCCGCCGCCGTCCGTCGGTTGTCGGCAACCGGTTCGGCGAGCTCACCAAAGGCAAGTCTAGCCACCAGTGAGGCTCACCCAGCCCTGGCAAGGCTCGCCCAGCTGCCGGTGAGGCTTGGTCGACAAGGGCTGGCGACGTTCCGGTGAGGTCACTAGCTCTCGGCGACCAACCACTTGAAGAAGAAGAAGAATAGAAGAAAAAGGAAAAAAAAGGTATTAAATTCAATTTTATTTCAGAATCAGAAATTTTGGATAGTTATCAAACGGTTTAAAATGCTTAAAAATTATTTCTGGGAACAGAATAAAAAAGAATCATTTCTGATTAGAATTTGTTTCTAAAAACAGAATTGTTATCAAATACATTCTTATTTTACTATGTTATTGGGCATTTCAAAATAAATTAATAAAAAAAAGAGAAAAATCCAAGGTTGATCACAACTCACCAACATGTTGACAGACAAGAAATCTGTCCACTCAACGTACGCACAGCTTCGACCGAAAAAAAAAAAAAAAAAAAAAACGTACGCACAGCAAGGTCACGCAGCACTAACCGTGTCGAGGTTATAGCCTATAGGCCATGGTGGCCACGTGGTCACACTATTTGTGATCCACAAATCTAGGCAAAGATTTCAAAGTACATATATCATCACTCCTACAAACTTTTTCGGATAATATTTCTTTTGATTCTACATATTTATTCAATAAGAATTTCATGAAAAACACACAATTTCTAAAAAATAGGAGAAATCGAACTACTATAATGTGTCCCTTGTTGTTTGTCCTATTATAAAAAAAGTGTGAGAGAGCAAAATTTTCAGAGTGCATATCTCATCTTTCTGACAATTTTTGTGCGATCTTTTTTATTTTTTTTTTTATTTTATGTAACTTTTGCAACAACTTTGAGAGGATGAGACTTTTAGAGTGTGTATCTCATCAATTTGACAAATTTTTTAGCCACAATTCATTTGATTTTGCATAACATTTCAGAAAGGATTTTATGAATAATATGAAATTTAAAGAAAATATGAAGGAATCAAGGTTTGTATAGAACTGGACTTATGAAATGTGTGCGCCATGAATAGAGAAGGCCTCATGACCTTATTTTGCAAAGACTCTTAAATGCTCAAGTCTGTATTTATTAATGTCGTGAACTTAAATGATTGTCTATGTAAGGAAAATGGACAATTTTCTGCACAAGGAAGGATAATGAATTGGGGTTATAAGAGATATACTAGTCATACCTTGTTATGTCATTTAAGCATTTAACACATGGGTAATTTGAAATAAATCCATTTTCTTTTATGGAGAAACGAAAGAGCAAGATAAATATCGGTTTTAAATTGATAGATATAAGACATATTTCACCGAAAAATATCCCATGTCTTTGTCCATTCACATCTGCTAAAGTATTCGGATTACGGGTGAAGAGATTTCATTTTGCAAATCATGTACTAATTCTTGGTAAAAAGATAATGTATATATCTTGTATTAATCATGTATTAATCAACAGATGGGCAACGTTGCAATATTTCTACTTGCAATGGAAAAACAGAACGTGGGTTGCGAAACTTTTGACGCAGAGCAGAGATGGGAGGACGCCATTGCTGGCGAACCGTACAGATGGTGGGGGAAACCGAGACAGAGTCGTCGCCAACTCACGACGCGAAAGCTGGATGAGACGCAACCTTTTTACGTACAATCGGGAGCTCTTGTTGTAAGTTGCGGACAAAACACACGACTCGCCGAAAAGGAACACGAAATTGTTCGGTCTTGAAATGTCACTGTTCGGGAAAGCAATCGGCATTTTATCAGGGTGTGTTCCTCGGATGCTCCCCACATGGGAGTGTTTGGGAACGTATGGCTTGGCTCATTCAAGTGTGCTCCGTTGGAAAAAAAGGATCTAGGCGGTCGTTAGGCAGACCGAAGTGCCAGCTTTTTCGGATGTATCACGGATTCGATTGGCCAATTTATGAGATTTTGTGATGATAGATAAATCTTGCGAGATCCTAAATTAGCGTGATGCGTTTCTAAGCAGTGCCAAAGCAGGTAGGGCGGGATTGGATGGAATGATAATGCGTCGACGGCCAACCAAGATGGAACTATCTACTCTCATATCAAAGCCAGCCAGGTTAGGCATGTTGGCTGTCGATTCAGCATGAATCGAGGCCACTTGAGTTGCCAATGCGCCCGCTGGGTTTGTCTCAATTGATACGATAGTTAAACTTAGAAGATGGTTTTTGTGATTGTCCCAAGTTAAAAAAACACCAATCACCCAGCGCATGCATGCTCAGAAATTACAATCGGACTAGATCGGTCCGGCTGCTAGGCCCAACATTTTTCTATGGGCCTATTTCCATGCTCGGAAGATCATCTTCCCACATGCACTTTGCAACCCTTCAAAACTCGGTTGAAATGAATGCTTTCGACCGGACACTACAACTGTTCTGTATATGAAAGAACAGAACATTTTTCCCCCGTACTGGTAGATTTTTGAAGAAGTTTGTTTAGTTGTCGACGGATATCAACGGAGAAATTACCGGTTACATATTTTCTTGGAATATATTGGTAACTTACCACCAATACTTTCAGAAAATCTTACCTCTTTTCAATGGTTTGCAAATTTAAAACTTTTTTTTTATTTGAAATGTAAGATTCATTTATAAGATGATGCACAAGAGTTTAGGGGCATTTCCTAGTATTATAAAGATATTTAAGAACGTGAGAGAATGGAGTGAGGGAGTCTCCATATGGTAGCCAATACTACATTGTTTGGGAAGGTCTAAAGTTTTTGTAATGTGAAGGTCGCCCTCTGACAAGTTTACGAATTTTAGCCACGATGATGGAGACATAATTTGACTTGCTTTGGAAACGTCTATAGTTACGTTCCATCTAAATGCAATATATAGTCTCTAAGAAAGTTACCTTGAGAGCCTTGCCGTCAAGTTCTTGCCTTTGGAAGGCCCTAATCATCCATTGGAGTTCATCATTTCATCCTCCTAAAGAATAATGGATTCGGTATTGTACGAGAATAATATGCCATATGCTTCCAATCTAGGTGCATTGAAAGAATAGATGATTGATTTTCCAAACCAACCAAACACAAATCACAATGGATTCGCACCATAGGCATCCAACATGATATGATCTCCGCTATTGGTAATCTATCTATACAAACTAGTCACCCAATAAAATTATGTTTGCTAACCCCGCTTATCCATTTACTTGATACCATCCCACAACTGGTCCCACACTCCTGAGTTTATCGTATAACTTTTTGTAACAATAACTTTGCCTAGATATGGCTGAAGATAAAGTTAGTCTTAATTTAAGAATACCACGCCAACTCCATGCCATACTACCTTTGATTTCAAGTTGCATAGTCAAAATGTCTCTACATTTGGTACTGTGAACCCACTTACTTCATAAGGAAGACAATGGAAAATTTATGAGTCTCTAGAGCATGCGGCCCAAGAAAACTTTGTTCCATAGATTTAGATCGAGCAACCCGAGTTCTTCCTCCCTTTTTGGCAAGCAAACTATTTCCCAAGCAACTTTATGCGATCAGGGGCCTTCCATAGTTCCATAGATTTAGATCAAGCAAACTTATTATTCTTTATTTTACCAGTGACTAACGTTTACAAACACTTTTCTTGATTTTACATATTTTTATTGGCTTACCTACTCTCAATTCGAGTTGTCAATATTTATTTGATTTCTTTTTATCTTTCAATTTTTATTATCGCTTACCAACTTTTATTCATCTTTGTTAATGATGATTAGTTAGGTGTGTAACCATGGACCAAAAATCATCTAACTTTTTTGTTTTTTTAACAGTTTGCATGCTTATTTACCCCAATCTCAGTCGTTGAAAAATTCCTTTTAGGGAAAAAGACAATGGAAGTGTCATAAATTTTGTACGATATTCATTTTGGTGCCAAATTTTTCGTCGGATCACTTACGCGCCAAATTAGAGAAAAAACGATTACTTAAGTGTCTCCGACTATAAATTTCAGCAATTTATCCCATGTGGTTTCTATTTTTTTTGTGAAATTTTAATCTCTATGTTGCTTTTTGAAAAGAAAAAAAAAAGTCCGACGTGGGCGATGACCTGACTTAAAACTCATTCTCCCTCTTGGCTTAAGTTCAAGCTCTCAACAAGGAAGGATTCATCTTCAATGACGACCAAACCGCTGCAAATACAGCTCCAACTCCACCTGCGGCAATGCAACCCATTCCTCTCTCCCGACCTCTCCCTCAACACCACCACATTCATCTCCTCCTATTCAGTCCGCGGCTCTGTGGCCTTCATCGACGACTGCTCCAGCCTCCCCGCCCCTTCTGCGAGCTCTACCTCACCTCCCAGCTTCCCGTCATGGGCATCCGCAAGGGTGACGTTGTCCTCCTATTCTCCCTCAACTTCATCCCTTTCCTCAAAATCCCCCTGTAAAAATTGAAATTCCTGTGAGACAAAATCGTACGAGTGAAGTAGTAGGACTCTATTACAAGTTTCAATTACTAATTCTATCCCAAATCCATGATTGTAAGGTTAGGGTATGAGATGAGGTTCGATTTTTCCCCAAATCATCTATTGTGAGGTTAAGGTTTGAAGAAAAGGTTGAATTTGGGTTAATTATGTGTTAAACGGCATCATTTTTTGTTATTAATTTTGACTAGGCATGCTGATGGGTCACGTTTTTTTTTTTTTTTGGTTGAAAGTTATGTTGATTCTTCATTGACTTCAGAAAGTTCGGAGTGATTACATCAATAACATCAGCGCATATTAAATCAAACAAGGCTGTAGGGGGATAATTTACCCAATTACTAGGAAGAGAATTCTCACGTTGGGCTTTTGCAATCCAATCCACGGGCTTGTTGGCCTCTCTATTGCAATGGGCCAAGGAAAGTCACGTTAATCAAAAGAAATGTTAGGACATTGTCATGTTGGATTTTTCGTGTCTTAAAATGGAGTTGACACTTAATTGATCATTTTTTTAAAGTGGCATTAAAGTGACTATACAAAAAATTTTGGCACCAAAGTAAGCGTTGTATGAAAGTCGTGGTACTTATACCGTCATTCCCCCCCCCCCCCCCAACAAAAAAAAGAGTTAATAAAACTTATTACTATGGATGAAAAAAATCCGTACTTTTGGCACGGTTTGCACATCGTAGAAAGCATTCTAACAAAGGCATCAGAAACCATTTAGTTTCTTGATCTAGAGGCACACATTTTAAGCAATTGACATGAAATTTGACTGTTAAGTAAGTCCCCGGGTCCATCGAAAACGAGCAATTTCGCCCACAAAATAAGAAGCATTCCAAGACAATGGAGACAACCTTAATCAGCTTAGCTTATGTTCTCTTTTCTGGCCCTTCTGTCTGTCGTAGTGCTAATTAAACCAGTCGTTCCTCCTCGTATACGTGCTACCTGCACTCAGAGGGATCGACTTGTACCGTATCTTGCATGAGCCAAGATGCGCTTGGTCTCGTTTCCATCAAAACGTGACCAAAACTAGAGTATCTCACCACAGGCTTAGGAGTAATCAACGATGATTGTAGTTATTTCGACATTCATTCTTTAGCCAAAGTGGCCCATCCCCATCGCTATATAGACAAATCCCTCACGACCCAAAATGATTAGATCGACTCTCCTTTGTCTTGAGAGGTTAAAAACTAATTTTAGGTACCTCAAGACAAAAGGAGTGTACAAGGAAATCGAGATGGCAGCACCGAGGGAGATGAAGAATAGGCGGTCGCTCCTGAGCCGGGTTGACTCGTACGTTGCTGACACCCGGGTCAGGAAGCGGTTCGAGCTCACCGAGCGGAACACCACCTTCAGCACCAAGTTGCGGGCCGGCACGGCCACCTTCCTCACCATGGCCTACATACTGGCGGTGAACGCCAGCATCCTGACTGACTCGGGCGGCACTTGCTCTGTCAACGACTGCATCGATCTCTGCTCCGACCATGCAATTCCTGTGTCGAGCTACACTGGCCCGACCCACCAAATCATCTTGCCCGACGAGTCGTGCAAATTTCCCCCGATCAACCCGGGCTACGATCAATGCCTACGGAGGACACAAAAGGACCTAATCGTGGCCACCATAGTGTCATTTTTAATGGGGTGTCTCCTGATAGGGACATTGGCCAATCTTCCGTTAGGCTTGGCTCCAGGCATGGGCACAAACGCCTACTTCGCTTATACCGCGGTCGGGTTCCACGGGTCCGGTAAAGTACCTTATAAAAGCGCCTTTACGACTATATTCATCGAAGGCTTGATCTTTCTTCTGCTGTCAGCGGTCGGATTACGAGAAAAACTCACACAGCTGGTCCCGAAGACCGTCCGGGTTTCCTCGATGGCGGGTATTGGCTTGTTTCTCGCGTTCATCGAGTTACAAAACAATCAAGGAATCGGAGTCATTGGCTAGAGTCCTTCGACTCTAGTCACGCTTGGAGGCTGCCCTATATCTTCTAAAGTGGCTCTAGTCCCCGTCGTGATGTTGGCCAATGGCACAAGCGGATTGGCGCCTCAAGGCACCGTTTCACATGAAATATCCATTTAGCCAATCGAGTCACTCAGTCACATATAGATACCTTTATGAAAAAGTACAAGATGACATACATACATAGAGAAGAATTATGCATACCTTACATATAAGATGTCACTATGGTGACATATCATCATGGCCAAAGTACATCTCAATTGCCCATCAGTTTTTTAGGACGACATATCATGATCTTTAGGATAAATTAAGATGACTTGCCTTTCCTAAACTGCTTAACAACGAATTACGTGGGCTCACTAAGTAATTCTCTGTATTAGGTGACATAATGTGCTTGGGTAATCGCATGGAAAACCCAACCTTATGGCTTGGCATAGTAGGTTTCATAATAATCGCATATTGCCTGGTGAATAACGTCAAAGGGGCGATGATATACGGCATCGTCTTCGTCACGGTCATCTCGTGGCTCCGGAGCACTGCCGTCACGGTGTTCCCGGACACGGAGCAAGGGAAGTTGCACTACCAGTACTTCAGGAAGGTTATGGACGTCCACTCGATCAAGACCACGGCCGGAGCTTTGAGATTCACGGACATCGACAAAGCCAGTTTCTGGGAGGCTCTAGTGACGTTCCTATATGTCGACATACTCGACACCACGGGGACTGTACTCAATGGCCAAATTCGCTGGCTTCACAGACGCGAACGGTGACTTCGAGGGCCAATACTTTGCTTTCATGTCCGACACATCGTCGATCATAGTAGGGTCACACACTTACGTATTCTCATCAGTGTCATCCCCAAAAAATGTTGAATCATTCGCCATTGAAAACAAAACAGAAACGGAGTTTTTCAATTCGTTTTTTTTTTTTTTTTTTTTTTTTTTTTTATGTACTTCATATTTACAACAAATGAGAGATAGATCAATGAAACCATGTAGTTTTGGAGGATCTTGGTCATTGAAATTCCCGTGTTTGATCTTGGATCGAAGATTTTCAAAAGGAGTCAACACGCATTCAGGGCAAACTAGTTTGGAAATTCGGAATTCTTCCTTTTGCAATCTTTCGATACATCTCCATGAGATTTTAGAATCATGAAAGGGGAGGCAACCAGCAAATAGAACAGAAAAGATCACGCCGCACGCCCAAACATCAGGTCTGGATCCATCACAGCCCTCTGGACTGATCGCTTCTGGAGCAACATTAGGGGTCCCAGAAGTCGCACAGCAACCTATCTGGACACTTTGATATGGTGAGCGTGCTGAATCAAAAGTCCGAAACCTTTCAAATTTCCCATTCTCATCGGAGAACAGATCCTCCGGTTTCTAGGCAAGGTGACAGATGCCTCGGCTGTGACAACCGACAGCAGCATTTAGCTGTCGAAAGTGTCTCTGGGCGACGGCCTTCAGTTTCCCTTTGGTCACCTTGTTGAATAGCTAGCGGCATTTAGCCTTTTCCATGACAAAGTGAATCTACGCCTCGGTGGCCATGACCTCACGAAGCTCCACCACATGCGGGTGCCTAATTAGTCTCATGACCGAAATCTCTCGCTTAATCTGATCAATTCTTCCAACTTTCAAAACCTTCTCTTTGTCGATCATCTCAGCAGCAATGCTCATGTTCACGAGCCATTGCAAGCGTTAATTCCCCCAGTCTCGATACATGTTCAAAACACAAAAAGTTAAAACAGTCACAACGTTTGCAAGTGCTCATTTCAGCGACTCTGATACATTGAGCCAAAAGCAATCACATAAATCAAGAGCACGACTGCAAAACTCATATACAGATCATCTTTAGTACTAAAAACATTCACCCATTGCTTGCATTATAGCGAAGAACAAAATCACTGGGATTTCTTTCCGCAAATCTTCCTTGAGATAATGGAGCGGGAGACAGAGGTCAAGTGCAGCATTAATGTCTGAAGTGCCTCACATTAGTGAAAACAAGCGAGACGCCATACTTGTTACAACATTCTATGGCATCCTGATCTCTAATGCTTCCGCCAGGTTCGGCAATGACAGCAACCCCACTCTGACAAGCTTCTTCAACTGCATCGTTCCAAGCTGCACATGAACAGAACAAAGACCCATCATGGACGGATAACAGACATTCAGCTTATTAAATCCACCTTGACATTAAATACGAGACTTCAGTACAAGCATGTGAATCACAGTTTAGGTATTGACTTCCACATGTCATTTTCTAAAATGTATCCCTGATCACCTAACTGTTTATGGATGTTAAGTAAGAGAAGTACATAACATAAACAATTGTCCCATCGGCAGCATAATCAGCCATGCCATTAAAGCCAGCGATGGGTTTTTCCCACTGATAATTGTGGGCTATTCCATCACCATCACAAGTAATATAAGAAAAATTAGCTTGATTTTTACCAAATGGGAAGAATGCATCACTCGCCAAAGCTGCCCCCTTGACCTCCTCTCCTGATTTCCTCATAGCTATCCTCAAACTCTCCAAACGGTTTGGTTGTCCGCTTCCCATGCCCAACATGCACTTGTTCTGGCCACAGTCAACAAAATAGTATTCAGCTCTCCCATCAACTTGCAAGCAAAAGAGAGATAAAACAAAAGTGGCATTACAAAAGTACCTTCGCTATGACAATGGCATTGCTCTTGACATGCTTAACGCAGAGCCATGCAAACTTAGCATCCTCAAGCTCACTTTCTTGAGGAGTTGTCCCTGAGACCGCATTGAACTGGATGTCTGCGGGAGTTAAATCATCGGAATCCTGAGCCAACCACCCCCCACCGACCTGTCTCAATGAAAGCTTCCCTTTCTTGTTCTCCTTCGCTTCAAGGATCCTCAACGTTTTTGATTTCCCACGGAGAACCTCTAGCCCCTTCTTTGAGTACTTTGGTGCCACCACAATCTCATAGAACATCCGAGTTTCACCATCCGTTGGGCTTCTGAACTCCCGGATTTCCCTGGCCAAATTCTATATGCACAGTCCAACATTGCAAGGATAGTGTTGGTGTTCAGCTTGATCAACATTAGCAAGTGAAATATTATAATCCTGAATCGACAATATGAGATCTGCATCTACACCACTATTTTTGTTACATTTTTGAGGAATGCCCGTGCTGAACAATGTTTAAGTTTACTCACACGCTCCTTGTTATTCATCAGCGAATTATCATATGGTAAAGAATGTGACCATAGGCCTAACATTTGCCTTAGTTCTTAGCTCAAACTAGTCAACTCAAGAATGAGCTTCCACTCTGAGGCTACATGAATAAAAAATGATAAGTCTCTTTCAGTTTGTTATATTTGGATTCAGTGAATCTGCAATATGAGGAAATAAGAATTTTTATTTCACTTACATAATGAAATAAGAATTTACCTCATCAATTTCTACATTGAAGGCCACTATACCACCAAATGCACTGACTGGATCCGCTTTGACTGCTAATCTGTATGCTTCAAGAATATTGCTGCGGGAAGCCACCCCACAAGGATTTGTGTGCTTTACAACGACACATGTAGGGTCGCTAAATTCAGATACACAATTCCATGCAGCATCCGCATCCAGATAATTATTGTACGACATTTCCTGCAGCATCAGTACATAATTCACAACAAATGAGAGATAGATCTGCTATTGTTATCACGATCTGTTGATGAAGAAAAATAACTTTGTGGGACAAATGACTCCTGCAACTGCTCAAACACTTCTAAAGAGCATCTAATCTCATCTCAAAGACACGTGGTTGAATAGTTAAAAAGGAAGCCAATTAGTCCCCTTTAGCGCTGATCTCCTTTGAAAAACATATTAGCGTTTACTAAAACTTAACAAATATCAGCATTTTACTATAGCTTAGCAATCTGCACACTCAAATATACAGATAGTTGACCTGGAAAAGAAAAGAAACTAGAAGCTCCTTAAGAATGATTCATAGAATTTTATCACTGCCAACCAAACCACAAGTTTGAGCTACCCTGTTAGATGGAGTAGTTTGGTATTTAAATGCTCTATATTTGCCACAACAGACAGGCTAGCATTTTAACCAAAGATTAAAGGGTTGAAGGTCACTATGTTAAAGAAGCAAATAAAGTGCCTGAGAGATTTGAAATGGGGACCTCTTGCGCTGATACGATATTGATTTCATAAGGCCTTTGTCAATTTGTCAAAAAGTTTCAGCTATTAGAAGAAGGCACAGTTTGTTAATTTAATTCTCTAACAAGATCCATTTTTGGAAATTGCCTCCTCTATCTCATGAAATCTTAAAAGCTAGATAATTTCTAGATCCATTTCAATATCAGCATCCTCAAAAGATTGATTTAGATTTAAACATATAACAATCAAGGACTCACCTTTCCATGATGTTGGATTGCAGTCGCAATACCACCTCCATTAACCTCAGCAAGACTCTTATCCACATAAAATGCAGCCTTCTGGTGGGGATTTTCACCATAACGAAGAGAACTTTTAAGAGATAGAGGCACAGTTAAGCTGGGAGGGAATTTCTCTATCAAAAAGAAGAGTCGTCAACCTCTACATAAATCAGTTCAAAAACTAACAGAGTAACACAACCACTAAAATTACCGATCTCCACAGGAAACAAACTAAAGGATGCATCCGAACCAAGTTTCTAAAAAAACCCCTCATTTGCATGTGTTTAGACCTACATGCATTTTTAAATGCCCTAACAGCTATGACATCAATTGAGAACATGAACCAGATAAATACCTCCAGTTGTTTGTCTCCAAAGCCACTCTGACACTGCAGAATCATAGGAAGCAACATGTTCAAAGGCCTTCCAAGCAAGTTTTCTACGGAACTGTTGATCATCTCCATCACTCTTCAGGAATTCCAGCAGTGCAGGGTAGTCATGTGAATCAACCACAACAAGGACATCCTTATGATTCTGTTAGGAGACAAATGTTGACATCAATTCAGATTATGAGCATATATAATGGTACTCGATGCAAAACTACAGAAAAATCTACCACATGCATATTGATATTTAGAGGGCAAAGCTAGCAACAACTCTTAAAAAAAAGCGCAACATATTAGACATACCTATTATAGTATATTATTTAACAAGCATCACAAGAGAAATTGTTGTTTTAGCAAAAAAGCACAAGAAATCGTTCCCCAGATAGTAAGAAGAGAGCCTGGTGATGCAATCTCAATGTAAAAGTTACCATGCTCTCAATCAATTACATGTCTCAGTAAACAGTGCCATTGTAGCAAAGTTTGCATAATATCAGCAAGCCCAGTGTGACCAAAGACACCAATAAAATCATATTCCCACATACATCCAAATTGATGAGCAATGAGGCAAAAATGAAACATAAACAAGTGCATGCTCCAATAACGATGAACATGAACATTGAATAGTGAAAAACCTTTGCAGCAGCTCTGATCATGGCAGGACCACCAATATCAACATTCTCAATTCCATCTTCAAATTCAATATCAGCCGCAGAGGTAACTTTGTCATAGAAAGGATACAAATTAACCACCACTACATCAAAAGTACCTGCACAAGTTCCATCTTGCATTTAGTACAGTAAAATTATGCTAAGAACATTATGTGTTTGTCCTCAGAATTTCCAAGTTGAAAAACTGTCAGAATGTTACTTCAAACATTAGCATGTACAAGTATATGAATTTTTTTGTGGACACCTTAAATGCAGATTGCATAAACTTACAAGACCATAAAACCCACAAGAAAACTCACCAATTCCATGTTTATTAAGAGCCTCCATGTGATGCTGTTGATCTCTCCTAGCAAGGATTCCTCCATGAATATGGGGATGCAAGGTCTTTACGCGACCATCCAGCTGTTAAATAGAGTAATGTGACATTCCCAAGTTAAAATCTAAATCGTTTTGCCAAAAGAAGAATCTTCTCTATATGGTGTGTGCCTGGTTGCAGGGAAAAAAGATGAAATTATCATATGTGAATGTTAAAGAGGGAAATCCTCTGTCAGATGTCTCAAAAGACAGAGATATCACAACCACTAACAAAGAGACAACCATGACAAATACTTGGAATGTACTAATTGAAAATTGTGATCTTGAAAATCCAAAAGATACAGTCTCAGTAGAGGAACTCTTGAAAATCTTTGATAAGCATTAATGACTTGAAATTGATTTCTTTGTCATGAGCTGGAAAGTCTTGGGCTGTCTGAAGTGGTTAAGGTATCTGATCTATGCCACCATTGTCAAGAATTGATGTAGCATGATAATGTTAGCAAAAGCTGTGAAGATCCTAGATAAACATCTTGAAGCCATGAGGGATTTCAGGTTATATGGCATCAGTGCAGTGCCAATCTCGACTGTTGTCATCACTCATTATAATCAGCCTCCTAAGACAAGGCAACTAAAGAAAGAAAAGAATAAACAATGCAAGTAAGGGACAAAGAAACAAACCATCTCAGGGAAGCAAGTAAGCTGTTCCACTTTGGTAACAGACAACCCAGCATTTTCCAGAGCAGATGCGGTTCCTCCGGTTGAGACAACAGTATACCTAAATCCTTTAATCAGTTAAAATGAACACTCGAATGTGCCGACTTGACAAGTACTTATACCATGCGCACCCCTGTATAAAAATACTATCCACAAGCAATGAAACGTGCCTAAAATCCAATCCAACATAAACAGTGTGGCTTCAGCACCTAAGCTACACCACACGCACGTGCACGCACACGAACACGCACACAAGAGAAGGGTGCAAAGTAAAGTCCTCACCCCAATTCCTGGAGGCCCTTTCCAAGAAAAGCCAAATCAGTTTTATCAGACAAAGATATCAATGCCTGCTTGCCCCCTGAACGTTGAAGGAAGGAAAAAAAAAATCAGATTTTTTGCATTTACAAAAGGGCACACGCCCAGGAATAAAGAACGACGACCCTCTTCATAATCTGGAATGATAAGATCAACGAAGAAGTTAAAGACGCGAGAGAAAAAGAGGGGTACGAGGAGCAGAAGGGCGCAGCTCCTTGTCGGGCGCGGACAGAATCTCAGCCTCAGCAGCCATGGCTTTAATCGGAGGAGCCGCGCGCCACGACGAAGACGATTGAAGTCGAACACACACCACAGGTACCTGCAACCCGCATGAGGCAAGACGGAGAGAAAGCAGATAGAGTCGAGAGCTGAGACCGAAACCCACACAACGAGAGAAGGACAAAACGAAAAGAAAACAAAAAGTTTGAGATTAACGAATTGAGCCGGAATTTCTACCGGGTGAGAGGTAGAAAGGCGAGTTCTGGCCCGGTGAGTGGTGGTGGAGTGAAGCAGGGAGCTTCGGGAGGAGGCGGCGGCGGCGGCGGAGGAGGAGGAGGTGGAGGCGGCGGGAGAACCCAACATGCTTTACTCTGCTGTGCTGACTGATGTGTTTTGCTTTGCGAGCGTTTAAGCAAACCCCTTACCTTTTCGCGCGGCGCAGGAAGACTGTCGTGTGCACGTGCCAGAGGCACAAAGGAAAGATGCTAAATGCCTTTGAAGTTGCCCTTTTCTGTCCTGCGAATAAATTTCGCTAATTAATGTTGGAGATACACAGCGCTTTCGGTAACGATTTTATTCCAAATTTGAATTTTTGATGATAAATAATTTTTTATTTATTTCTATTCTCAAGAATAATTTATAAATAAAATAACGCATTTGATAATTTCCCAAAATTTCTATTCCTAAGATAGAAATACATTTAATAAAATTCTTAGATTTTTTTTTTTAATTTCTTTTAATTTTTTTGATTTTCTTTTTTTTTTCTTTTTTTGCAGTAGTCGGCAATCGACTGGGCCGGTGAGCTCGCTGAAGGCTAGCCTAGCCCCTGCGAGCCTTGGCCTCACTTAGGCGGCATGAGGTCGGCCTCGCCTTCGCCTAGTGAGGCCGGCGTTGGAAATAGAGAGATAATCAAACGCAAATTAGGCTTCGAGGCCGACCGGGAGGCCGAGCCTCACCGTGCCTCGCCTAGCCACGGCGAGGCTCAAGCCAACGAGCCTCGTTGTGGCTTGGCGTCTCTAAGGGCCGGCGACGCTCCTGTCGACGACTCTCATCTGGCTAGTCGAGGCCTGACGGCGCCGACCATGGCCAAGACTAGCGACCGGCCAAAAGGAAGAAGAAAAAAAGAGAAAGAGAGAAAAATTGATTCTAGAAATTATTAGAAAAATCAATAAATTACTTTTTTCTATTTTTTGTTTTTATTCCAAATTTATTCTCGAAAAAAAGAAGAAGAAAGAAATTGTTTCCGAAAATAAAAATTTTGCCAAACATGTCTTTATTCTTTTTCATTTCCTTGAAACAAAAGAATAGAAATTTTTGTTTTTGAGGAGTAGAAATTTCTTTTAACAAACAGGCTCATAGTTGTTACGCTTGGATTGTTTGATTTCAAGAGAAGAAGAACGAAATACTCTTTCTCAAGTTTAATAACTGAACCTTACGGTAAATCTTCACTATCGCGAGAGTCTAAACAACACTTGGTCGTCCAATTCCAGGTCCCTACCTGGTTCAAGGGCGGTGAACGATGGGCGAGCTCGATGGATCGGGTTACATCCGGTTGCCCCGCACACCTCCGAACCGGGATCCTCGGAAAATCAACGCAACTTGAAACAAATCAAAATAAAACTCGGAGACACTCACCGTGGGGATGGCACGCGTCGTCGAGGGTCGGCGGTCGATGTCCGAGCGCGATGATCGATCGCCGTCGTCTTCTCGGGTCGGAGCTCGAGGCTAGCGCACGTCTGCCTCTTTCTCTCACTCCACGACTCTTGCGACGCCTCCTTCTGGCTCCTTTTGCGATCTGCTTCCGGCCAAGAAAAAGGTGGTGACCGCTCACGTCTCTGTGTGTGGACACGTTGCAGAGAACGCCCCCCCCAGAAAAAACCAGAACCCTCTTTCTGTCCCTCTCTCTCATGCCAAGAACCAGCCCACCCAAGCTCTCTCTCTCTCTCTCGAGCTCTCTCCAGTAGAAAAACCAGAAGAGAAAACAAAAAGGAAAAAGACCCACCATCCGAACGTTGCCTCCTCGACCTTTATCTCCCTCTCGGTCCTTTTTCTCTCTCCTCCAGTGCGACGCCTGCACGCTCCGTACCGCAAGACATTCTCTACGCTGGCATCGCCCGGCGCTCCTCGCCAACGTCCTCACCGTCCTCGCTTCGTACAGCCGTCCTTCCCTGTTCGTCGCGAAGCCAGCGGCCAAGGCGAGCCGCGGAGGAGAAAGAAGAGGGAGCGAACGGGCTGGGCTGAGGAAGAAAAGAGGTGGGCCGGACCGTGGGCCGCATGGGGAAAAAATTTGGTGGGCCGGGTTGTGGGGAAAAATGAAAAGTGGGAAAGTAAAGGAGGGCCGGGCAGGCCCAGTCTGGCCCGGCCCTATTCGGCTTCTCTCTCTTTTTTCTTTTTTCTTTTTTAAAAAAATGGAAATAAAAAATGTTAATAACTTTAATAATAGTTTTATAGAGAAAAACTCAAAAACTTCAATGATTAGTACAAGTGATGCAAATGCTCTCAATGTCTATTTGTGATGAAAATTATTTTTGCTAGGAGTTAAGAATTAGTTCCTAATTTTCTATGCGATTAAGTCAAGGCAAGATGTAAGTATCAACACTAGTCAGATGAGGAGCGGCAATCTTGCTAGGGCATCACTAGCCCTTGGCAAGGCCGAGCCTCAATGTGGTTGATAATGTTGACCTCACCCAGATCTAGCGAGGTCGAGCTCGCCTAGCCACTAGCGAGACTTGGCCATGGTCGAGCAATGCCAACCTCGTAGTGGCTCGACGAGGTCAAGCCTCGCCAACGAGGCCAAGCCTCGCCATGGTTGGGTGAGGCTTGATCTCGCCTTAGCTAGGGGAGGTTGACCTCGCCTAGCCACTAGTGAAGCTCGGCTCAACGGCACTTTGATGAGGTCATTGGTCCTCATTTGGCTAGTCGCCGACCATTGCCGAGGCCTGCGACTGGCTTAAGGAAAAAGAAGAAGAAAAAGAAAAAAGATTAAAAAAAAAAAAAAAAAAAAAGGTTTGGTTTTAGAGTTGCTCCAAAAAATAATGAAGCAACTTTTTCCAAAAAAATTATTTTAATTTTTAATTTTTATAAATTGTTCTGCGATTTTTAATATTATAAATTATTATTGATATTCTTTTCTCTTTAATTTTTAAATTTTAATGTTTTTTTTTCCAAATACTATATTCGAGAAAGCAAGTTTGGACCGGGTAAACCCGATCCTGCCCGTTCACCCGCTCTGACTACCTGTTTTTCTAAAATCTTTTCTTTTTTTTTTTTTTAATATCACTACTAATATTTCAATTAATTCTTCTTAGTTCTTTTTCTTTTATTATTTTCTTTTCTTCCCTGGTTTCCTCTGCACGGCCGGAGCCACCTCTTCCATTTTATAGTTTTCTATTTGCTTTTGCTTTTTTCCTCCCTTTTTTTTTTATCTTATTTTATTTCTTTCTTGAATTCTTCATCCCATTACCCAAAAATAAGACATTAAACCCAGAACACCACAACCTGAGCTCATAAATGAGTTTCTACTGGAAATTAATTCAAGCTTGAGCTCAAATTTAACTTTCGTAAAATCCAAACTTATGAGAGGTGCCCACTAGAACTCGTAATAATTTAAGCGAGCTTGAGTAGCTTGATTAGTTTGCACATAAAAAAACAATTACAACCTGAGGTCGAAGAAGCATGTGAGAAAATACTGGTAAAGCACCTGATCATGTCAATATTCAGTGTCATATATTTCATTCAAGTTGGGTTTTTTCTTCAAATTGGGATAAATCTTTTTTTAATCCAGTTCATAATATTTATGCGATTGGATACCCAATAGAGCAAGCCATTACCACTTCGATAGATAGCTGGCGTTCACCATGACCACTTCTTTGAAGGTCAAACTTATTACAAGTTCTTCACATTTTCAAACCATCACCAATCATTGCCACAACGTTCGTGGCCGCCAAATCCTCCAACCCTTCTCGTGTCTCTCGCTTTTCCTCCTTTGTCTTCTACATATTACTCTCTTATTTTTCCTAGAATAAAACTAGTTTCTTTTGATACAGTATTGACTTTTACCTCTTTCAATAATAATAATAATAAAAATCATCCTAACATACCACACCAACATACTAAGAGTTATTTAGGGACTTGACTTAGAATGGGTTAGAGTTGGAGGAGTTGATTCCCTAAAAAATATAAAAATTAAAGGATCCAATTGCACAGGCAACATAAGTTCGGGAACTAAAATCGAACTTAATCCCACTAGCAATGAACATCTATTGGCTGAGGCATTCGAAACATTATCAACTAGTAGTAGAAGTCCTTAAATAATTGTTAATGTGAATAGAAAATATAATTGTAAAGTTCAAGTATTATGTAAACTCTATCAACTAAAATAAATAAGTGCCAACTTTTCTTATGAATCTCAACCATTGTATTTTTTAACACAACTATTTTTTTTTCTTTTTAATTCTGAACATTTCAGTCTTTTCCTTTCTACATCAATCCTTTACTCCTTTCTCAGCTTTCTTTAAAAAAATTCCAGTCTTTTTCCAGCGTTCGGGTAAGATTATCAAGGCTAGGTTTAGTAAAGGTGGGCAAATTACTAATTTAATCTATGATAGATTCCAATGTAGTTCTATCATTTTCAATGGTTCAAATACATTTCTTAACTTTTGCGTCGGATTCCAATATAGTCTTGCTTGCCACTTTTCGCTTGAAAATAATGATGGATTCCAATATAGTCTTGCTTGCCAATTTTCACTTAAAAATAGTGATGTGGCAATTCAATCATCATGGGCTGTCCTGTGGGCTCAGCTGATGATTTACATGGAGAAATCTATTCAAAATGATTTTTGAGTAATTTTATTTGTTTTATAATTTTTAAAGTATTGATATGGTTTCAGAATTTTGAAAGTTAAACTCGCAGTATCTTCATAATAGAGCCTCCTTATTTGGAATAACTCATATTACAGGTGATTGAAGCCTGCATCAGCCTCCATTATAAATTTCGACCCTCATATTTCATAACAGAATTTTCTTTGGTAAGGGTCATTTTATTTCAGACCCAATTACTTGCTACGAAATAATGTTCTGTCGTAGAGACGTATAATTAGAACGCCACAACATTAGAACTATATTGGAAAGGTTGAAAAATTCTGGATTATATTGAAATGCGTGTAATGGATATAAGACTGACTTAATAATTTTTCTTCAGGTAACTGCACCAAGAATCTTAAAATTTGGAGTTTAAATGTACATGACGTACTCAACGCAGAGAGCCATGGAGACTTTGCATCTGCCAGCTCGCTCTCCTGCGGAGTCGTCCCTGAGACCGCATTGAGTTGAATGTCTATGGGAGTCAAATCATCGGAATCCCAAGCCAGCCATCGCCCACCGACCTGTCTCGATGAAAGCTTTCCTTTTTTCAGTTTTCTTCGCTTCCAGGATCCTCAACGTTTTCGACTTCCCACGGAGAACCTCTAGCCCCTTCTTTGAGTCCTTGGGGTGCCACCACAATCCCATAGAACATCCGAGTTTCACCATCCGTTGCAAGGTTAGTGTCGATGTTCAGCTCAATCAATTGTATCAAGTGAAACATTACAATACTGACTCAGCAATAGGAGATCCGCACCTGCACCACTACCGTTGTTTCAATTTTGAGGGATGCCCATGCTGAATGAGGTTTTTTAAGTTTCAAAAACTCGTGCTCCTTTTTATTTATCAGAGAATTATAATAGATTACGGAATGTGACCATAGGCAGAACATTTATAGCCTAATTCGTAGCTCAGACTAGTTGACTCAACAATGAGCTTCAATTTGGAACTATATGGGTTAAGAAATGAGAAGCCGGGTCTACCATATAAGGAAATTAGAATTCTCCCTTTGCAAACCTCATCAATTTCTACGTTGGAGGCCACTACACCACAATATGCACTAACTTTTGACTGCTAATCTGTATGCTTCAAAAATATCACCATCGGAAGCCACCCCACAGGATTTGTATGCTTTACAACGACACATGTAGGGTCGCTAAACTCGGATATGTAATTCCAGGCAGCATCCGCATCCAGATAATTATATGACATTTCCTACAGCGTCAATACAAAAAATGAGAGAGAGAGATGCGCTATTGTTTCCATGATCTGTTGATGAAGTAAAATAACTTCGTGGAAAAAACTGTTCTTGCAGTTGCTAAGAGACTTCTAAAGAGCATCTGATCCCATCTCAAAGACATATGGTTATGATACTAAAAAGGAAGCCAATTAGTCCCCTGTATCGCTAATCTCCTTTGCAAAACATTTTAGTGTTTCCTTATAACTAACATTCTCCACACTAACATATACAGATAGTTGACCTGGAAAAGAAAAGAAACTAGATGCTCCTTAAGAAAGATTTGTCGAATTATGTCAAACTGCCAACAAAACCAAAAGTTGAAGCTACCTGTTAGATGGAGTAATTTGGCATATAAATGCTCTATATTTGCCATCACACATACGCTAGCATTTTACCAAATATTGAAGGGTGGAAGATCATTATGTTGAAGAAGCAAATAAAGTGCCTGAGAGATTTGAAAGAAGTACCTCCTGTTCTAATACCATATTGATTTCTTCAGGCCTTTAAAATAATGTCTATTATTTAGATTCAATAACAAGATTCAATTTTAGAAACTGCCCCCTCTATCTAATGAAGTTTTCAAAACTAGATAATTACTAGATCCGCTGCAATTTTAACTTCCTCAAAAGATTGACCTTGACGTAAAAATATGACATTCAAGGACTCACCTTTCCATGATGTTGGATTGCAGTTGCAATACCACCTCCATTAACCTCAGCAAGACTCTTGTACACATGGACCCTTCTGCTGGGGATTTTCACCTTAACGAAGAGAACTTTTAAGAGATAGAGGCACTGTTAAGCTAGAAGGGAATTTCTCTGTCAAAAGGAAGAGTAGTCAACCTCCACATAAATCAGTTAAAAACTAACAAGGTAACACAACCTACTGAAATTATTGATTTCCAAAGGAAACAAACTAAAGGATACATTAGAACCAAGTTTTTAAAAAAGCCCCTTACTTGCATGTGTTTAGACCTACATGCGTTTTTAATTGCCTTAGTGGCTATGACATCAATTGAGAACACGAACCAGACGAATACCTCCAGTTGTTTGTCTCCAGAGCCACTCTAACACTGCAGAATCATAGGAAGCAACACGTTGAAAGGCTTTCCAAAAAAGTTTTCTACGGAACTGTCAATCATCTCCATTACTCTTCAGGAACTCCAGCAGCACAGGGCAGTCGTGTCAATCAACCACAACGAGGACATCTTGATGATTATGTTAGAAGATAAATTGTCACACCCCGAACCCCAAGCGCGCGAACATCCCACTCTGGTCAATACAAATGTGACATCCCAGGACACGTCGCCGACCCATTCTTTTTATTATGCATGCAGGAGCGAAACAAATCCCCTACAACATTTAACTTGGGATAGAAAAGCAGGCAATCAATCACAACTAGACAAGCTTTCTTTTAAACACATTGGTTTATATACAGCACTGGATTGTCTACAAAATAGACTGGCTCAACAAAAAGGGAACTGTCCTATGACCAATTAGTCAGACACGTTCGCCGATCCTTCAGTCTCCACCTTTCCAAACTGCATGGCTTTGGGTTCTCCATGATCGCCATCTAAGGACCTGAAAATGTTGAGCCCACGATGGGGTGAGACAATGTCTCAGCAAGTTCTACCTCTAAAACTCGATTAGAAAGACAATATGCCCCAAGGTGCTCTAGCCACATAAATAGGACAGAAGACTTACCTCGCCTTCGATCCTTCCTGCAAGTTAGTAAATTTCAAATATCAATCAATCAATCGATCCAATCGATCGATACAACCAACCCATCAATCCATTCACTTAATTAAATCACTCAGATCGAAACATCGATTAATCGACTTAGTCGATTACATGTCATTAAGACCACTCTTCGGTCATCCCAAGTATTTCATCCCAAATCTTACTCTCGGCTCAACGAGCCACAAATCTATTCAATTCTCAGCTATAATTCATGGTCCAAAGGACACAACCTATCTTTAGGTGGTAATCACGGCCTAATGGGCACAACCTTTAATAGGTGGCAAATCACGGCCATAAATGGCACGACCTTTATCAGGTGGTATTTAAATCACAGCTCCAGTGGACACGACCGATTCCAAAGTCGGTGGTATATCACGATCCAACAGGGCACGGTCGAACTTTGACGATTTTCTAGATTCACTCACAACATTTCACAATCAAAAACCAATCAAATACCGGCATTAAACATCCTTGGAATAAATCCCCACATAAACGTCAATTCACTCAATCCGATCAATCAATCGATTCAAGCTGTTCCTACAAACCAAATATGGTGCCAAAAGCCGACACCAGGTATTTTCAAGTTAAATACCAAAACTTCTCAAATTTCACTCAATTCTACACTTTTGGAATCATTCATAATCATCAATCACTCAATTACTCAATTTAACAAACAATTAGCACAAACTGACCGCACTATTGCAATCGGTGAGAAATTCTAACGATCGGCCATCCTAGCAAAATTTTCGAAATTATTAAATAATTAATTTTAATTCCGAAAATTAAATAATTAAATAATTAAATATTATTAATATAATTTAATAAAATAATATTTATAAAAATAGAAATAATTAATTAGGGCTTAAACTAGATTACACTAATTTAAACATACAGTTAGCCCTAATTAATCAACCACTAAACTAATCATACATTTAATCTAATCAACATTTAAATAATCTAATCTAACCACCTAAACCTACTTAGACTAATCTAAACACCCCTTAAGCATAATTAACTTGCTAAGTAAGGATTAGAGGTAAAACTCACTCGATTAACGAACCAAACGGACCAAAACAACGGGAACGACGCGAGGGTCGATAGTCTCCAAAGCGGGCCAAGCTTCCGAGGTCGGAAAGCCGGCCAAAACGAGCCAAATAGCCGCTGCCATACCCATTTTTCCAGCTGCCGTGCTGGTGTCGAAGGAGGGAGGAACTAGCTCGAGTTGAGCTGGACAGGGCCAATGGTGGTCCGGCGGAGCTCCGACGGGCTGAGGCGGGGGCACACAGTGGCCGGAGGTGGCGGATCAGCAGCCTAAGCTGGCCAAACAGCTCCCTGGACGCACGAGCAGTGACCGATGGAGACGGCCAGGCGTCGGCCAAGTGCGGGTGAGCGCGGGCAGTGGCGGAACGTGAGACGGCGAACGGCGACGGCGATCCTGGCTTGCTGCGACGATTGCTGGCTTCGCTGGTCTTCGATTGCTGGGCGACAAACAGAAAGAAGTGAGAGAGAGAGAGAGTCGATGGAAGAGAGGAAGGGGAAAGGAGGGGGCCGGCTAACGGCGGTTCGGCGAGGGCGTGCGATGGCGAAGGAGTAGCCACCAGCGGGCAACGAGTGACCGGACGAGCGAGTGGAGGGGGCGGTCGGGCGGCCTAGTTCCGTTCGGATCTCCCTCTCTCCTCGAAGTTCCAAGAAGTCAAACCAAGGAAGAAGATGATGGAGAAAGGTGAAGTGACATCCTACCTTTTTGAGAGCACATCCTCACCCTCCACTTGTCCATATCTCCTTCTCTTTGGCCCCAACTACCATGACATAAGGTGACATCACAATCCACTAACCCAAATCCTCCACAACATCTTCCAATGGTTGCAATTTATTTTTCCGCCGTAGCATGAAATCTTGTATATCAATTTCATTCAATTATCTTCTAATTGAACCAAATTGAAGTCCATAAAATTAATCCAATGTCACCACACTTTAATTCACATCCTCACATGTCCATAGAACCTTCTTGAGTCCCAAAAGTACGACCAAAAGCGGACCTACTAATTTTTCGAGCCAAATTAGCCATATTTTGATTAACTTGCTGAAAAACTTTGATTGCATGAAAAATCCTCCGAAGATGAGTTAATGATCCTAAAATGATTTGTGACACAACCAGACTTCCAATTTTTAAATTCGGTTTCAATTTCACGATTAATTTCACTTTGGCACGATACTAGCACGTCCTAATCTACCGGGTAGCTTTTAGAAATTTTCGTGCATTTGACCTGTGGTTGATCAATTCAAGCCATAATGTACATCTTTGACACATTGGCAACTCTCAGTTGTTGTGAGAATCTCAAGGTTTTAAATACGGACACAGGGTACCAAAAAAACAAAAAAGTCGGTCCAGTGCTGATCAACAAGAATTGTGCGATCTGGTAGAATCACCCACCCTTGATCACATGCCTCTGTCGAGTCGACCTATCTCCGGTCTCTAATCGATTTTTAACTATGCCGTAATGACCCTTGCAGATTAGTTCGGTCGAAAGGTGCTTCCTGGTCAAATTCTCAAGTCTGATGCATTAGAATCTCTTAACGGCTTCACCTGATAGACTAGTCTCCTCGTGAGTGGCCAACTCAGAGAAAAGAACTATACACGTGCAGATGAAACGCCCATATCATTTTACTGAAAATAGAATTGAAAAATCGGAATGTCACATAAATGCCAACATCAATTCAGATTAAGGGCATATAATGGCAGTTGATGCAAAATTACAGAAAAATTTACCACGTGCATATTGATACGTAAAGGCACAAAGCCAGTAACAATTCTTCAAAAAAAGTGCAACATATTGGACATACCTATTTTAGTTTATAATTTAACAAGCATCACAAGAGAAATTGTTGTTTTAGCATAAAAGCATGAGAGAAATCATTACCCAGATAGTAAGAAGATAATCTGGAGTCGCAATCTCAATGTAAAAGTTAACATGCTTTCAGTCAATTACATGCCTCGGTTACAAGTGTCGTCGTAGCAAAGTTTACAGGATATCTGCGAGCACTGTGTGACTGAAGACACCAATACAATCATATTCTCTCCTACGTCCAAAATGAGATGCAATGAAGCAAAACGGAAACATAAGCAAGTCTATGCTCTAATAACAATGAACATGAACATGTAATAGTAAAAAACCTTTCCGGCAGCCCTGATCATGGCAGGACCACCAATATCAACATTCTCAAGTGCATCTTCAAATCAACCAGAGGTACCTTTGTCATAGAAAGGATACAAATTAACCACCACTACATCAGAAGTACCTGCACAAGTTCCATCTTGCATTTAGTATAGTAAAATTATGTAGGACCATAGTAATGCGGAGAACATTATTTGTTTGTCTTCAGAATTTCTAAGCTGAAAAACAGTCAGAATGTTACTACAAAAAAACACACCAATTCCATGCTTATCAAGAGCCTCCATGTGATGCTGTTGGTCTCTCCTAGCAAGGATTCCTCCATGAATATGAGGATGCAAGGTCTTTACGCGACCATCCAGCTGTTAAATAGAGTAATGTAACATTCCCAAGTTAAAATCTAAATCATTTCGCCAAAAGAAGATTATTCTGTTTGGTGTGCGCCCGGTTGCAGAGAAAAGAGATGAAATTATCACGTGTGAATATTAAAGAGGGAAATCCTTTGGTCAAAGGTCTCAAACGACTGAGATATCATAACCGCTCACAAAGAGAGGCACTATGACTACTTCAAATGTACTAATTGAATATTGTGATCTTGAATTTAGTAGGGAAGTAATTCTCCTTAGTGAAGGGTGCTAGCAAGCACAGTGCAAATCGGCACCTGATTTCTCAGAGAATCAAGATTGAAGTGCACTCACTTTAACTTTTAGTAAGACAAGGAGTATTTGCAGAGAAGGAGAAAAGAGATGTGCTAGGTTTCAATGGTTCAACAAGTTTGTAAGGATGAATGGATCTCATAAGGGAGAAAAGAAAAGCTTGGGGCATCATGTACTCTATGCTGCCGAAGGACAAATGGCACTCACGTTCACGACAGAATCTCGAAAATACGGTCTCAGCAGAGGAACTCTTGAAATTCTTTGATAGGCATTAACGACTAGAAATTGAATTTTTTTTGTCATGAGCTGGAGAGTCTTGAGCTGTCTGAAGTGGTTAAGTTATCTGATTTATGCCACCATTGTTAGGAATAGACGTAGCATGATAACGTTAGCAAAAGCTGAGAGGAATTGCAAGTTGTATGGCATCAGTGCAGTGCCAATCTCGACTGTCGTCATCACTCGTTACAATCAGCTTTCCTAAGACAAGGCAACTTAAGAAAGAAAAGAATAAACAATGCAAGTAAGGGACAAAGAAACAAACCATCTCTGGGAAGCAAGATGCGGTTCCACTTTGGTGACGGACATCCCGGCATTTTCCAGAGCAGATGCGGTTCCTCCAGTTGAGACAACAGCATACCTAAATGTTTTAATCGGTTAAGACAACATGAACACTTGAATATGCCGACCCGACAAGTACTCATACCATGCGCACCCCTGTATAAAAATACTATCCACAAGCAATGAAACGTGCCCACAATCCAATCCAACAAAAACGGCGTGGCTTCAGCCCCTAAGCTACACCACACGCATACGCATACGAACACCCACACAAGAGAAGTGTGCAAAGTAAAGTCCTCACCCCAATTCCTGGAGGCCTTTTCCAAGAAAAGCCAAATCAGTTTTGTCAGACAAAGATATCAATGCCTGCTTGCCCCCTGAACATTGAAGAAAGGAAAAAAAATAAGATTTTTTTGCATTTACAAAAGGGCACACGCCCAGAAAAAAAGAACGACGACGCTGAAGCAACCCTCTTCATCATCTGGAATGATAAGATCAACGAAAAAGTTAAAGACATGAGAGAAAAGAGGGGTCCGAGGAGAAGAAGGGCGCAGCTCCTTGTCAGGCGCGGACAGAATCTCAGCCTCGGCAACCATTGCTTTGATCGGAGGAGCAGCGCGTGACGACTGTTGACACCTATTTTTAGCAAATCTAGGAAAATAAGGAAAATAAAAATTGCATTGGAACAAATAAAAGGAAAAAATGAAAAAAATGGGGGAAATTTATTTGATTAATTATGTATGGAAATTTGAAATTCTGATGAGCATTCGGATTTCGTTAAATGCAGAAGCAATTTAAAAATCAAGTGAATAAGAGGCAAGAATTTTGCAAAATGGAAGAAATCTGAGCAGGATCGAGCTGATTGCGAAATAACGTTTTGATTTGCAGGCTTGATTTAATGCAACAGAAGATGGAAAGTCGAAAGTGACTATAAAAATGGCCATCTGAAAATCACTATAAAAGGAGCCATAATTTTCGTGAGCCGCGGGAGGAATTCGGAGGGGGATTTTTCGAAAAAAATGGAGAGCGAATCCGTTGAGCAAAAAAATTCGTGCGTGAGAGAGTTCTAAAAAAAAATACAAAAGAAAGGAAGGGAAAATTCTTTTCTTTTAGGTGAAAAGCTACATCTGCAGAAAGGGAATAGCAGCAGAGAGAGCTCGTGTGAGGGGAGGTGCTGCAGCAGCAAAAAGAAAAAAAAAAAAAAGAAAGAAAGAAAAAGAAAAAGGAAAAAGATGAAGCACTGTTCATCTTCTTCGTGAAGACTCCTCAGCCGGTGTCCACTAGGGCTGAGCGCGGTTCCCGGGTTACCCGGGAACCGGAACCGAACCGGAGGAGGGTCCGGTTCGGTTCCCGGTTCCAGTTCCGGTTCGGTTCCGCTGCGGAACCGGAACCGGAACCGGACTTGATTTCGAACCGGTCCCGGAACCGGAACTGGAACCGGTTACTTAGGGCAGAAAAAGCTCGACCTTGGATGTTCTAGTGACTTGTATGTGATGTTCTAGTTGAAGTTTGGCTTCGGCCTCTAAATGAAAGTTGTAAAGGACTTCTTGGAGTATAACATACTCAAATTTGGGACAAAAAAAACAAGTATAAGTGGGTGAAATCGTTATTCTTTGGAAAGACTGGATCTGGAGATTTTGGGACCGACCCTTGATGAATGCATGGACTGTAAGGCAACCTTTTTGTCGAAATTTCACTTCGGTTTCTTAACAAAAATTGTAAAGGACATCCTGAGGTACAACATATAAAAAATTTAGAGAAAACAAACAAGAATAGGTAGGTGAAATCGTGGTCCTTTGGAGATGGTTAGATCTGGAATTACGGTACTACGAACAGGGATTTTAACCGTCCATATTTAATTATCTAGGACGAATTTGACTTCGATGTTTTCATGAAGTATCTACCTTATGGTCTTGGCTATCACATAGTCGAATTTCATAATTGTTGAAGGTCATTTGGGTATTTAATCGGAAATGTTTCTAAAACTGTGCAATCTGATGTGTTCGGATCTTGTAAGTTGCAATGCGTGGACTATATCATTTTGTATGAGGTTCTTTTGGAAATGTGTTCTGCATGAAATATCTCTCTTCATGTCTTCCCTACAACATATTTAAATTTCGTAATTTTTGTAGTTCATTTGCCTATTTAACCAAAAATGTTTCAAAAACTGTACAAGTAGAGAATAGGAAAAGTAAATCGATTTTATCTTTTAATCCAGAACGAATTGGACTACGATTTCTTCATGAAACTTGTACCTCTAGGTCTTAAATACAACGTGTCCAAATTTCAGAATTTTCTGAGTTCATTTAAGGGTTTAATTGAAATTGTTTTCAAAACTTGTACCTCTAGACATTCTTGTTCTAGTGGTGTTTTATTTCTACTTTCTAGTTTGCTATTTGTTTTGAAATTTCTAATTATATTCTATTATTGTTGTGCAGTGTGAAGTTAATGTATCAAGATAACATGTCAATGGGAAGTTACCGTGTAGTATACGCATACATTATAGTTTTTTTTTGTAACGTGCGCATACGTTATATTTTTTTTTGGTAACGTGCGTGCACGTTATAGTTTTTTTTTTATAATGTTTTTTTGGTAACGTGCGCATACGTTATATTTTTTTGGTAACGTGCGCATACGTTATATTTTTTTGGTAACGTGCGCATATGTTATAGTTTTGTTTTTTTGGTAACGTGCGCGTACGTTATAGTTTTTTTGGTAACGTGCGCGTACGTTATATTTTTTTTGGGTAACGTGCGCATATGTTATAGTTCAAATCTGAAAAAAAAAAAAAAAAAAAAAAAACCTGTTGGAACCTGGAACCGACCCGGAACCCGTGACGGGGTAGGTTCCAGTTCCCGGTTCCCACGGGTAGGTTCCAAGTTCCTCATTTTGAGGAACCTGTACCCGAGGGTAGGTTCCAGGTTCCAGACGGAACCGAACCGGAACCTGGAACCGCTCACCCCTAGTGTCCACTGCCGCTCGACGCCCGCTGCAACCGCCTGCTGTCCTCTCCGTTGGCCACCGCCCAGACCACCTCCGCTGGTCCCTGCGCCTCTGCGCCTCAGCCCACCTCCACGGTTGCACCTGAGCTCGTGCCGAAAGCTCGACACCAGACTGTCGCTCCGAGCCTCCACCCGCGAGCCCGTGTCGAGCCATCGCCCCCTGTTCCGCCCGCGACGCCGCCTGCCGATCTCGCTGTGTTGCCTGCGACCCAAAGCCACCGGAGCCCGCACCACCGCCGTTCGCCTCCGCCCGGTGCCCGACAGCCAGCCCCGCGCCCACGCCGCTGCTGCTCACCTCATCCGCATCTGCACCGGAGCCCGACGCCGTGCCTCAGTCACCTCCGCGTCCCCGCCATTCCTACACCGACGCCCGATGACCGCCAATCTTGCCACGCCGCTGTCCCCTGCTGCCGCCCGACGTCGCCGGAATCCTCCTCACCGCGACCGCACCAGCCGGACGTCCTTGCTCGCCGTGCCGACGCCGCCCGGCGAAGACCGCGCCCCGGGCGCAGCAACCCAAGCCGCGCCTCCTCCGCCGAGCACCGCTTCCTCCTCGCCGGAGCTTTGACCTCGACGCCCCGCCGGACCTCCGATCAGCCATCCTTGGTTAGACCCCACGGCGCTAAGCCCAATTTTGAAAAAAAAAAAAAAAAGAAAAGAAAACACATTAGGCAGTTTTCTTTAGTTTATTTTATTTATTTTATTTTACTTTTATCTTGTTTTTTTTTTATAGTATAATTAGTCTTTAGTATATGATTGGAAATTCAACATGTCACTAGATTCGCAACCGCATCTGGGTTTTTTATTTCATCTATAAGGCTTTAGATGAAATAATTAATCAAGCGGGAATAAAATTGATATTTTGATCTTTAAGGCTTAAGATCAATTTATCGATTTTGCTAGCGAAATACCATCTCTTGATCTATACGATGTGTGATATTTTTTGGTAATTTTGAATGGTCTTGATTGCTTTATTTATCTTGAAATGTGTTTGAGTTATAATATTGCATGTTTTAGGGTTTACATATTTAGAATAGGAATTTTATTTCGAATTTTAAAATCAAAAATCAAAAATCAAATCAATCAATTTAGGTTGCTAGATTTTTAATTTGGATTGCATGTTTAATTATTTGGCAATTATTAATTTCGAAATTAAATAAAAACAAAAAATCATCATGCATATATCATGTATAATTAGGGCATATTTTGTACGTCATTACATTATGGTTAAATTGCACTTAGTTTAATTTTATATAAAGTTTTTCTTAATTTATTATGAGTTTAGGCATTTTCTTAAATAGATTGCATTTTAGGATTATTGGGTTAAGATGATATTTTAGTTTAAATTAGGATTTAGCTCAACCTTATTCCTAATACAAATTGAATAGGATCTTAATCTAATTAGATAATTTTCACATTTTTCTAATTTCGAATTTCATAAAAAATACAAAAAATGTCTTAGGATAAATTAGTTTCAATCTCTAGGATAGATTGCATTCTTTTAAGGAAAAAGAAAATAAAAGATGTTACGCGCATGTCATTAGGATTAGATTCATGAAATGCATGCTATTTAGTGATTGTTGCTAGGTCCATTCAATTAGTAATTGCATGTCATTAGAATTAGGTCATTTAATTAATATTGCATTGCATATTGCATGATTTCCATTAATTAAGTGAAAACAAAAAAAAGAAATTGCGTGTTAATTAGAAATCATATTTAGGATTGTTGATGTGAACTCTGATTTAACATTGCAGATGCTTTCATCGCTTTGAGGTAAGTTCCTTTATTCATTGCTTTCCTTGTATGTTAAATTAGTGGTTTGCGCACCCGCATGATCACCTCACATGTTAGGAAAATAGATTTAAAATCAATTTAAGCTGCCTGCAAAAACATTTTTGAAAATAAAAGAATGGTACCGAAAGGGCATTAGAGAAATCTAGTGTAACCAAGTCCCCGTACCCATAGTCTCTGGTTCGTAGGAGTAAAGTGAAACTCCCGTTACTTTACTTGGGTTTCTAATCGACCTACCAAAAAATAGATTAGTGGCGACTCCTAATTAAAAATCAATTGCATGTTAAGAACTTCAACCTAAGTCGCGAATTGGTATGGGCTTGGGAGAGCCCGAGTTAAGTCCAGGCTTAACAATCCATTAGCCAAACCCTAGGTGGTGCACACCTGAAAAATTAGGTCGCGACAACGACGAACACGACTGAAGTCAAATACACGCCACAGGTACCTGCACCCCTATGAGGCAAGACGGAGAGAAAGCAGATAGAGTCGAGAGCTGAGACTGAAAGCCACACAAAAAGAGAAGGACCAAATGAAAAGAAAACAAAAAATTTATGAGATGAACGAATTGTGCCGGAATTTCTACCGGCTGAGAGCTGGAAGGGCAAGTTCTGGTCCAGTGAATGGGGGAGAAGTGAAGCAAAGAGCTCCGGAAAGAAGCGGCGGCGGCGGCAGTGGCGGCGATGGCGGTGGAGGAGGTGGAGGCAGCGGGAGAACCCAACATGCTTTGCTCTGCTCCGCGCACTATTGTGCTTAGCTTTGCTTTGTGATTGTATAGGTGTTCAAACAAAACCCCTTACCTTCTTCGCGCGGCGCTGGAAGACGGCCGTGGACGTGGCAAAGGCACAAAGGAAAAATGCTAAATGCTTTTGAAGTTGCATTTTTCTATCCTGCGAATAAATTTGCTGATTAATGTTGGAGATATAGTTGCCACGCTTGGATTAATCGATTATTTCCTTATACATTTTCTGATTATGAAGAGAAGAAGAACGAAATACTCTTGCTCGAGTTTGATAATTGAACCTCACCGGAAATCTTCATGATTGTGAGAATTTGAATAACACTTTATCCCAAAATCAATAATAAGCAAACCTCCATGATCTCACAAACATTAATGGACCACAAAAAACCCAGAAGCCAACAACGAACCCAAGCAGTATGCCCATGTAAAACCACTTTTTCTCGCTATCATCATCGTCGCCATTGTCACCAACTTCTTCCGTCCCATTCGTGGTAATTGAGCAACTTTTGTTGAGCAGAAGCCCACACAATCTGAGGTTTCCTTCAAAAGAACTCTTGGAAAATGTGAGAAACTGTCCGCTTGTCGGGATGTTTCCTCCAAGCCGATTGTTTGAGAGGTTTAGTAGGGAAAGGAAATCAAGATTTGCAAGCTGAGATGGTATGGTTCCATTAAGGTAATTCACCGATAGATCCAACTACTCAAGCTGATGCAAATTCCCCAATACAGGAGGAATTGAACCCGAGATGGCATTGTGTGATAGGTTGAGGACATAAAGTGCTTTGAGATCTCCAAGTGTATTGGGTATTGGACCCTCCAATCTATTGCTCGAGAAGTCGATCAATGTGAAAATAGTCCAGATCTTAACGAGTTCTAGCCGTAGATCTTTCAAGGTTGCACTCATCGTATCCTCATAATAAAGCTCATCATCTTCGTAATTAAAAAACCGATAATGTAGATGATCGAAGTCCTTGTTGGCCTTCATAGCCTCCAAAGATGCAAGGAGACTCATAGGCAGTGAGCCACCAAAGTTGTTTGAGGACAAGTCAATGATTTGAAGCATTTGCCAGGTGTTGTGACTATGCGGACATCCAATTTCCCCATGCAATTTGTTGGATCGTAAAACAAGGACACGGAGACGTGACATAGCCATGAAATGGCACGGAAATGTCCCACTTATTTGATTGTCCCCAATGTTCACAAACTCCAATGCCACGCAACTTGCCAACGACAACGGAATCTGCCCCCGCAACAAATTCTCACTGATATCTAATGACTTCAGAGTACATGTTCTCAGGATGTTTTGTGGAATGTTGCCATTCAACTGGTTATTCCTCAAATTCAATACCTTGAGGTACTCCATTAAACAATCAGGAATAGTTCCATTCAGATGGTTATAAGATAAGTCGAGAACTTCAAAATTAATAGCTTTGCAAATAGACAGTGGGATGAAACCATGGAAATTGTCAATAAATTTTATCAAGTGAAACATTATATTACTGACTCAGCAATAGGAGACCCACACCTACACCAGCATTGTTGTTCAATTTCGAGGGATGCCCCCACTGAATGAGGTTTTAAGTTTCAAAAACTCGCGATCCTTTGTATTTAACAGAGAATTATTATATATTATGCAATGTGACAATAGGCATAACATTTGTAGCCTAATTCGTAGCTCAAACTAGTTGACTCAAGAATGACCTTTAATCTGGAACTCTATGGATTTAAAAAATGACAAGCCTCTTTCGGTTTATTATATTTGGATTCGGTGGGTCTACTATATAAGGAAATTAGAATTTTCTCTTTGTAACTTACATAATGAAATTAGTATATACCTCATCAATTTCTACGTTGAAAGGCCACTATACCACCAAACGCACTAACCTTTGACTGCTAATCTGCATGCTTCAAGAATGTCACCACCAGAAGCCACCCCACAAGGATTTGTATGCTTTACAGCGACACATGTAGGGTCGCTAAACTGGGATACGTAATTCGAGGCAGCATCCGCATCCAGATAGTTATATGACATTTCTGGCAGCATCAATACATAATTCACAACAAATGAGAGAGAGATCTGCTATTGTTACCATGATCTGTCGATGAAGTAAAAGAACTTTATGGAAAAAAAACTATTCTTGCAATTGCTCAGAGACTTCTAAAGAGCATCTAATCTCATCTCAAGGACATGGTTATGATACTATAAAGGAAGCCAATTAGTCCCCTGTATCGCTAATCTCCTTCGCAAAACATTATTAGTGTTTCCTTGTAACTAACATTCTGCACACTAACACATACAGATTGTTGACCTGGAAAAGAAAAGAAAGTAGATGCTCCTTAAGAATGATTTTTAGAATTATGTCAACCTGCCAACAAAACCAAAAGTTGAAGCTACTCAGTCAGATGGAGTAATTTGGTATATAAATGCTCTGAATTTTTCATCACACATAGGCTAGCATTTACCACAAATTGAAGGGTGGAAGATCATTATGTTGAAGAAGCAAATAAAGTGCCTGAGAGATTGGAAATGAGTACCTCCTGTTCTAATCCCATATTGATTTCTTAAGGCCTTTGTCAATTTATCAAAAAGCTTTAGCTATTAGATGAAAATAGTGTCTATTATTTAGATTCAATAACAAGATTCAATTTTAGAAACTGCCTCCTCTATCTAATGAAGTTTTCAAAGCTAGATAATTACTAGATCTGCTGCAATTTCAGCTTCCTCAAAAGATTGACCTTGATGTAAAAATATGACATTCAAGGACTCACCTTTCCATGATGTTGGATTGCAGTTGCAATACCACCGCCATTAACCTCAGCAAGACTCTTGTCCACATGCAGCCTTCTGCTGGGGATTTTCACCGTAACAAAGAGAACTTTTAAGAGATAGAGGCACTGTTAAGCTAGAAGGGAATTTCTCTATCAAAAGGAAGAGTTGTCAACCTCGACATAAATCAGTTAAAAACTAACAAGGTAACACAACCTACTGAAATTATTGATTTCGAAAGGAAACCAACTAAAGGATACATCAGAACCAAGTCTCTAAAAAAGCCCCTTACTTGCATGTGTTTAGATCTACATGCATTTTTAATTGCCTTAGTGGCTATGACATCAATTGAGAACACGAACCAGATGAATACCTCCAGTTGTTTGTCTCCAGAGCCACTCTTAACACTGCAGAATCATAGGAAGCAACACGTTGAAAGGCCTTCCAAGAAAGTTTTCTACGGAACTATTGATCATCTCCATTACTCTTCAGGAACTCCAGCAGTACATGGTAGTCGTGTGAATCAACCACAACAAGGACATCCTGATGATTCTGTTAGAAGATAAATGCCAACATCAATTCACATTAAGGGCATATAATGGCACTTGATGCAAAATTACAGAAAAATTTACCACGTGCATATTGATACATATAGGCACAAAGCCAGCAACAATTCTTCAAAAAAACTGCAACATATTGGACATATCTATTTTAGTTAATAATTTAACAAGCATCACAAAAGAAATTGTTGTTTTCGCATAAAAGCAAGAGAGAAATCATTACCCAAATAGTAAGAAGATAATCTGGAGTCGCAATCTCAATGGAAAAGTTAACATGCTTTTAGTCAATTACATGCCTCAGTTACAAGTGCCGTCGTAGCAAAGTCTGCTGGATATCCACAAGCCCAGTGTGACTGAAGACACCAATACAATCATATTCTCTCATACGTCCAAATTGAGATGCAATGAAGCAAAACTGAACCATAAGCAAGTCTATGCTCTAATAACAATGAACATGAACATGTAATAGTAAAAAACCTTTGCGGCAGCTCTGGTCGTGGCAGGACCACCAATATCAACATTCTCAATTCCATCTTCAAATCAACCACAGAGGTAGCTTTGTCGTAGAAAGGATACAAATTAACCACCACTACATTAGAAGTACCTGCACAAGTTCCATCTTGCATTTAGTATAGTAAAATTATGTAGGACCATAGTAACGCCGAGAACATTATTTATTTATCCTCAGAATTTCTAAGCTGAAAAATGGTCAGAATGTTACCACAGGACAACTCACCAATCAAGAGCCTCCAAGTGGTGCTGTTGATCTCTCCTAGCAAAAATCCCTCCACGAACATGAGGATGCAAGGTCTTTATGCGACCATCCAGCTGTTAAATAGGGTAATGTAACATCCCCAAGTTAAAAATCTAAATCATTTTGCCAAAAGAAGATTATTCTGTTTGGTGTGTGCCCGGTTGCAGAGAAAAGAGATGAAATTATCATATGTGAATGTTAAAGAGGGAAATCCTTTGGTCAGAGGTCTCAAACGACTAAGATATCATAACCGCCCACAAAGAGAGGCACCATGACTACTTGAAATATACTAATTGAATATTGTGATCTTGAATTTAGTAGGGAAGTAATTCTCCTTAGTGAAGGGTGCTAGCAAGCACAGTGCAAATCCGCATCTGATTTCTCTAGAGAATCAAGACTGAAGTGCACTCACTTTAACTTTTAGTAAGACAAGGAGTATTTGCAGAGAAGGAGAGAAGAGATGCGCTAGGTTTCAATGGTTCAACAAGTTTGTAAGGATGAATGGATATCAAAAGGGAGAAAAGAAAAGTTTGGGGCATCAGGTACTCTATGCTGCCTAAGGACAAATGGCACTCATATTCACAACAGAATCTCGAAAATACAGTCTCAGCAGAGGAACTCTTGAAATTATTTGATAGGCATTAACGACTAGAAATTGATTTTTTGTCATGAGCTGGAGAGTCTTGAGCTGTCTGAAGTGGTTAAGTTATCTGATTTATGCCACCATTGTTAGGAACAGACATAGCATGATAACGTTAGCAAAAGCTGTGAAGATCCCAGAAAAACCACTCGAAGCTGAGAGGGATTTTAAGTTGTATGGCATCAGTGCAGTGCCAATCTCGACTGTCGTCATCACTCATTACAATCAGCCTCCTAAGACAAGGCAACTAAAGAACGAAAAGAATAAACAATGCAAGTAAGGGACAAAGAAACAAACCATCTCCGGGAAGCAAGTAAGCTGTTCCACTTTGGTGACGGACAACCCGGCATTTTCCAGAGCAGATGCGGTTCCTCCGGTTGAGACAACAGCATACCTAAATGTTTTAATCGGTTAAGACAACATGAACACTTGAATATGCTGACCCGACAAGTACTCATACCATGCGCACCCCTGTATAAAAATACTATCCACAAGCAATGAAACGTGCCTAAAATCTAATCCAACAAAAACAGCGTGGCTTCAGCACCTAAGCTACACCACACGCACACAAGAGAAGTGTGCAAAGTAAAGTCCTCACCCCAATTCCTGGAGGCCCTTTCCAAGAAAAGCCAAATCAGTTTTATCAGACAAAGATATCAATGCCTGCTTCCCCCCGAACATCGAAGAAAGGAAAAAAAAAATCAGATTTTTTTGCATTTACAAAAGGGCACACGCCCAGGAAAAAAGAACGACGACCCTCTTCATAATCTGGAATGATAAGATCAACAAAGAAGTTAAAGACACGAGAGAAAAGAGGGGTACGAGGAGAAGAAGGGCGCAGCTCCTCGTCGGGCGCGGACAGAATCTCAGCCTCGGCAGCCATGGCTTTGATCGGAGGAGCAGCGCGCGACGACGAACACGATTGAAGTCGAACACACCCCACAGGTACCTGCAACCCCCATGAGGCTAGACGGACAGAAAGCAGACAGAGTCGAGAGCTGAGACTGAAAGCCACACAAAAAGAGAAGGACCAAACGAAAAGAAAACAAAGAATTTATGAGATGAACGAATTGCACCAGAATTTCTACCGGCTGAGAGATGGAAGGGCAAGTTCTGGTCCGCTGAATGGTGGAGAAGTAAAGCAAAGAGCTCCGGAAAAAAGCGGCGGCGGCGGCGGGAGCGGGAGAACCCAACATGCTTTGATCTGCTCCGCGCACTGTTGTGCTCAGCCTTGCTTGATGAGTGTTTAGGTGTTCAAACAAAATCTCTTACCTTCTGCGCGCGGCGCTGGAAGACGGCCGTGGACGTGGCAAAGGCACAAAGGAAAAATGCTAAATGCTTTTGAAGTTGCATTTTTCTATCCTGCGAATAAATTTTGCTGATTAATGTTGGAGATATAGTTGCCACGCTTGGATCAATCGATTATTTCCTTATACATTTCTGATTATGAAGAGAAGAAGAACGAAATACTCTTGCTCGAGTTTGATAATTGAACCTCACCGGAAATCTTCATGGTCGTGAGAATTTGCATAGCACTTTATCCCAGAATCGATAATAAGCAAACCTCCATGATCTCATAAACATTAATGGACCACAAAAAACCCAGAAGCCAACGACGAACCCAAGCGGTATGCCCATGTAAAACCACTTTTTCTTGCTATCATCATCGTCCCATTGTCACCAACTTCTTCCATCCCATTCGTGGTAATTGAGCAACTTTTGTTGAGCTGAAGCCCACATAATTCGAGGTTTCCTTCAAAAGAACTCTTGGAAAATGTGAGAAACTGTCTGCTTGTCGGGATGTTTCCTACAAGTTGATTGTTTAAGAGGTTTAGTAAGGAAAGGAAATCAAGATTTGCAAGCTGAGATGGTATGGTTCCATTAAGGTAATTCACCGATAGATCCAACGACTCAAGCTAATGCAAATTCCCCAATATAGGAGAAATTGAACCCGAGATGGCATTGTGTGATAGGTTGAGGACATTAAGTGCTTTGAGATCTCCGAGTGTATTGGGTATTGGACCCTCCAATCTATTGCTTGAGAAGTCGATCAATGTGAAAATAGTCCAAATCTTAATGAATTCTAGCCGTACATCTTTCAAGGTTGCAATCATCGTATCCACATAATAAAGCTCCTTATCTTCAAACTGATAATGTACATGATCGAAGTCCTTATTGGCCTTCATAGCCTCCAAAGATGCAAGGAGACTCAGAGGCAATGAGCCACCAAAGTCGTTTGAGGACAAGTCAATGATTTGAAGCATTTGCCAGGTGTTGTGACTATGCGGACATCTGAATTCCCCATGCAATTTGTTGGATCGTAAAACAAGGACACGGAGACGTGACATAGCCGTAAAATGGCACGGAAATGTCCCATCTATTTGATTGTCCACAATGTTCACAAACTCCAATGCCGTGCAACTTGCCAACGACAACGGAATCTGCCCCTGCAACAAATTCTCACTGATATCCAATGTCATCAGATTGCATGTTCTCAAGATGTTTTGCAGAATATCGCTATACAACTGGTTATTCCTTAGATTCAATATATTGAGGCCCTCCATCTCCATTAAACAATCAGGAATAGTTCCATTCAGATGGTTATGCGATAAGTCGAGCACTCACAAACTAATATTGAAAATAGACTACGGGATGAACCCATGAAAATTATTCTTTGAAAGGGAGAAGAATGGCAAGATTGGTAGGTTGTTACCGCTGCCATCCGGAATAACATAATTTATGTTATTACTTGAGAAATCCAAGTAGGAAGCATATGATGGCAAGGGTGGCATATTCCCTCAAAGCTTGTTTGAATGGAGGTCAACAAACAAATTAGAGGAAAAATTGAGATATTGAAGACTTTCTAGTGTCCATATCCATCTCGGTATATCCCCTTGAATATAATTTTCAGAGAGGTCAAGAAAGATCAATGCGGACTGATTAGCCAAAAATTGAGGCAATGTCGTCAACTGGCAAGAAGCCAAAAATAAGGATGCAAGGTCAGGGAATGAAGAGGCCTGGGAAGTAGTATTTGTGGCATCAATGGAGAAATGATTGTAGGAAAGATCCAAATCCGAAAGATATCTTAGCTGCCGAATCAAGTTAATATGGAATGAGCCACTCAAATTATTGGAAGAAAGTGAGAGAAAGCTGAGCTCTTGGAGTTCCCATATAAACGTTGGTAGTTCTCCTCCTATATTGTTGTTGCTCAAATCAAGTGTATCAAGCATGTGCGATGGAGCATCAAAAGATTCCTTGAATTGACCAGAAAATCGGTTATTGGAATGAGATAGCTCCTGAATCGAAGGATGTGTGAACAGAGATGAAGGAATATTTCCTTCAAGCAAATTGAATCACAGGTCGAGAACAAGAAGACTAAAGAGGGATTCCCATTGTGTTGAATCAATCGGACCAATTAAATTATTGCAGCACAAAGTGATTTGCGTCAGATTCTTGGACTTGCTAAGTGATGGAACTGGACCAGTAAAATTGTTGGACGAGAAGTCCAAATAAGAAAGCCGCGAGAGATTGGTGAAAGAGCTTGGGAAATTTCCATAAAAGGCACAATTCACCAGTTCTATTCTTGATAGATTTCTGAGATTACCAATTGAATCTGGGAGCCTCCTGGAAATATTCGTGTCACTAAGAATTAGTGTCCGAAGAGAACCATTCTCTAGAAACTCTGGCAAAGAACCCTGAAGGAGTTTATTGGATGATAGGTCAAGGGTCTGAAGTGTTTGTACTTGGAAGATTTCATGAGGAAATTCTCCCCATAGGCCAACTTCCCCCAAGCTCAGAGTTTTCAAGCTAGAAATATTTGCTAGGAAACTAGGAACTGTGGAGGACAAGTCATTGCCATCGAGTCGAACGATCGATAGATTAGAAAGACTCATAAGGGAAGGGTCGATAGGACCAGACAAAGAACAATATGACATGCTCAACACCTCAAGTTTTGGCATTGAAGAAGACAATGCATCGCACCACTCACTTCCCTTAGCAGACACATCGACCTGATCCAGGTACAGCTCCTTTAACTCCCCCAAATCCCTAATTAGCGACCTCAAAGAGGGCTTCTCAAGTTTCAACAAACCCTTGTAAATGTTGTAAACAAGACTGAGATCAAGAATACGTAACTTCGTTAGGCACGATAGCTCCACAGGAATCTGCCCAGCAAATCCGGCATTGGACAAGTTGAGATGTGCCAAGCGGCTGAGATTAGCAAAGCCCGATGGAATTGCCATGGAGTTGAAGTTGTTGAATGCCAAGTTCAGGCTTCGAAGGAAATCGAGCCTAAAGAGGCTCGAGGAACCATTGATTCCGCCAGAGATTGACTCTTCGCTCAAATCGAGACCAACCACGAGGCCGTCCTCGCATGTCACGCCACTCCACGAATTAGCACTCTGGTCCCAGCTTACTAGCTTGGACGACGTGGAGGTGTCAAAGACAAGGCTGTATCTCAGCTCGAGCAATAGTAATCTCTGGTCAACGCCAAGACACTGGGTTGACGCTGAAGCCATAGCAACGTTGGAGAAGATGGTGATCGTGGATACTGCAAGAAGAAGCCATGAAATGATGGAATTTCTCATCGGAAGAGGCTGAGGAAGAGAGCGGGAAGAGCAGTCGTTCCAAGGAAAGCGCAAAGCCTTTTGTTGATATTCGGGATGTCATCATTAGTCACCAAAGTTAGGCTTTTATATCACTTCTCACGATACTAGGACAAATATTCTTCATTTAATATGCTTTTTCAACATTCGGATTGGTATAAACCACAACTTTCATTTTCTTTTTTCTTTTTTCTTTTTATCTCTTACCAATCATGAAAACTACAGACCAGACCTCATTCATAAATTACATACAATGTATTATCCGTGCTTATGGGGACTATATCTCCCACAAGAAATGTTTCAACGCCAAATCTGATGTCGACATCGCTTACTAGAAAAATAACTAAAAGAAGAAATGAAAAAAATCTAGAAAATTAAAAAGATTAAGCAAATCAGCATTGTGCTGTCCAAAAACAGATTATAGTCAATCTGACGTATTCTTCATGCTCAACCTTTTAAAAGGAGTTGGATGTGAAAGACAATAATTTTTTAGCGCAAACCAAAGTTGTATTTTGGGCCAAGATTGGCCGTACCGATTGGATTGCACCCTCAAAGTGGACGTAATTTAATAAGTCGAAAGTCACAAATGAAGCGATTTATGCATAATTTTCCAACCCACCATTAACTAGGATTGGTGCATGTTCTCTCGAATTAGGACTTTTATAAGTCAATAAATTCTCTTTTAGAGCAATGTGTCATGCCATAAAGATGAATGTAACACTAGCGACGTTCAAAATTATGAAAATTTATGGTGGCCGACAAATTGCCATTCACTCTAAGTGATAACTTGTAAAAAGGTTTCTATAGTAGGTGATTAAAGGTTGTACAAAAAAATTGGAAAAACAAATGATGATCGAAAGGACTACATTGCAACTTTTCAAAAAGATTCAAGATTTAGATTGCATTTCCTAAATGGTTTTAAAAAATCTAATGTAAATTTCTAATTAGTGTAGTAAGATCATTTGGAATGCTTAAACAAAAGGGAAAAAAATGAAAAAAACAAAAAAACAAAAAATGAACGAGTGGAAGATAAGACAATCAATATTAATTAATGTGTGAATTTACGATTGAGAGAGAAATAATAAAAAAAAATGTCATATTATAAAAAAGATTATCAAGACAAAACTTCAATGCGACGAATGACAGATAATTTTGCCACTATGATTTCAACATTGAAGGAAGATTATATATAGAATGTAGCAATATACATTTGCTCGGTTAATGATTAATCATACTGAAAATGGTTGCACTATAAACCAAACCTCGTTCATAAATTGCATACAATGTATTATTCGTGCTTATGGATACTATATCCCACAAAAGAAATGTTTCAATGCCAGATCTGGTGTCGACATCGCTGGCTAAAAAAGGAAATAAAAAAAGAAAAGAAAAAAATCTAGAAAATTAAAAAGATTAAGCAAATCAATGTTGTGTTGTCCAAAAACAGAGTTTTAGTTAATTTGAAGTTTTCTTCATGCTCAACCTTTTTAAAAGGGTTGGACATAAAGAGAATAATTTTTCCAAGCAAGCCAGAATTGTATTTTGGGCCAAAATTGGCTGTATTCATTGGATTGCACCCTCGAAGTGGCGTAATTTGATAAGTCAAAAGTCACAAATGAAGTGATTTATACCTAACTTTCCAACCAACCGATAACTAGGGTTGGTGAATATTCCTCTCAAATTAGGACTTTTACAAGTCAATAAATTTTTATTTGGAGCAATGAATCGTGCCATAGAGATAAATGTATCACTAGTGACATACAAAATTATGGAAATTTATGGTGGCCGACAAATTGCCACTAACTCTAAGCGATAACTTGTAAAAAGATTTCTATAGTATGTGATTAATGGATTAATAACATGAAAAACCCTAAACCGATATTAATCCTATGATAAATTTACTCCAAATTTATTTTTGACCACGAAAAGCCCTTAATTGGTACATATGTCACAAATTTAACTTAAACTAATATTTTAAATACACAAAAAACCCCAAATTTATATATTTGTAACAAATTTATCCTTTGTTAAATAGGATTGATACCACAAAAAATCATAAAATTGGTATATCTGTGACAAACAAAGGGTAAAATCCCAAATTGGTACACTCATCAATTGACACGTGTCATCCAATTTATCAATTTGATAGCAAAACTTAACAGAAACTAACAAAATGTAAATTTCTCACAAGCATACCAGTTTGGGATTTTTGGTAGTAAAAAAAGTCAATTCATGATAAATTTATCATAGGTGTACTAGTTTTGGGTTTTTTTTTTTTTTTTTGTGATATTAACTCTTTCTCATATGGTATTGCGAAGTAATATATTTAAAGGTTTTCTTCCTTTATTTTTTTGTTTCGTTATGACTTTTTATTTTGGATTGAGGAATCAAGTGTCAAGTTAGCTTTCAATAAGACTCAAAACCATGATCATAAGGAAAGGAGCAAACCCCCTTACCATCTAAAACAACACCTTATATTTAGATCTCAAATGTATTTAAATTGCCAAAATCCTACATCAATTAAAAGAATAAAAAGCAACACTCAAAAGAGCACCACATTAGCCATGCTCCATCTTCTCAAAAAAAAAAAAAAAAAAGGGATATGTTCAGCAGAAGTCGTAAAACTTGTCCAGAAAGTGCAATTGAGTCCTAAAACTTACAAAAAGTTCAATCAAGTCCTAAAACTTGTCAAGTTGGTTCAATTGTCCTAAAGTTAATACCATTAAGAAAGTTAACGAAAATTGCTGACGTGGCGCCGACGTCATATTTTAAATGATTTTTTTATTTTTCAAATGGCTTTTAAATTATTTTTTATTCAAAATCTTTAAAAATTAGATTAAAAACTAAAAAGGAAAATCTAAATTTATTTAAAAAGGAAAATCGAAATTTATTTAAAAAAACAAAATTGTTCAAAAAAAAAAAAAAGGGCACCGGTGGACTTTCGCCGCCGCCCATCGCCGGAGGGGCCGGCGACCGTTGCCGGCCCCGGGCGGGGTGGCCGGCCCTCACGGGGGCCGGTGACCATCGCGCGCCCGGGCAAGGCCTCGTCGGCCCTCGCTTGGGGCCGGCGAGGCTCGCTAGATCTCGGCGAGCCTTGCGGCCCCGAGCGAGGGCCGACGAGGCCTCGCCTGTGGCGAGAGACGGCCGCCGTCCCCCCCGGGGGCCGAGCGATCGTCGCGCGCCCGGGCGAGGCCTCGTCGCCCCGAGCGAGGCTCGCGGATCGGGGCGAGCCTCGCCTGTGGCGGGCGACGGTCGCCGCCCTCGCCCTCGCCGGCCACCCCGCCCGGGGCCGACGATCGTCGCTTGGCCCCTCCGGCGATGGGGCGGCGGCGGAGAAGAGGGCTCATTTTTTTTAAAATAATTTTAAAAATAACTTTTATAACTTTTCTTTTTAATTTTTAGATAAAATGAATAAATTTAATTTTTTAGTTTTTAATTCTTTTTTTTAAAATGAATAAAAATCATTAAAAAATCTACGTGGAAAATAAAAAATAATTTAAAATGACATGTCTGCATTTTTAACGGAAAAGGCTAACGGTGTTAACTTTAGGACTCAATTGAACTAACTTGACAAGTTTTAGGACTTGATTGAACTTTTTGTAAGTTTTACGACTCAATTGCAATTCCTAGACAAGTTTTAGGACTTCTACTGAACATATCCCAAAAAAAAATGAAGGCCACATTCTCTATTTACTTACACACTTCTCAAGGGCTTGTCCTACATGAAAAAAGCCAAGATAATTGCTAGACCTATCAAAATGGGGCATAAACCCATTCTTTAACCCATATAATATGGACTAAGTTGTTATTTGGGTTAGTTATATTGAGTAAATGAGTTTCAATATAACATGGTTATTAAATGGGTTCATAGTTTACATAAACCTAACTCACGTTTGTGACTCTCTTTTCACCCTCTATAAGAAAATAATGAACTCTTTGAATTATTATGAGTTCAGAGAAGTCTCAATGGGCCCACAAAATGGGCTCAACTTTACCCTCATTACAAATATCAAGATGACTTCTTTATTTCTATTATTTTTAGTTCTATTAATATTGCAAACTTCATTCGTTGGTTATTAGAGTATATCTATCCTTTATTGCATTTGACATTGTTATTTTTACGTAATATTCTACTATTAGTTTTTCTCATTGCAACCCATTATCAGCATAAATCATCTTCTTCAATATCTAATATGTTGACAATGAATTATATTGCGTTAAGTAAGTGAATAGGGACTTTCATATGTTGACAGTGAACTATATGCACGTGGAATTGCTAATTTATGTCTTTTTATTTTTTGTCATTTTCAATTCCAGATGAAGAAAAACACAAAGTAGAGTTTTCCACGATGCCATTAGTCTACAACATCTGCAACATTTGCATACCATAGACGTGTTGAAAGTTCTTGCAGTTGCAAGCATGAATTTGCTTTTCGATGATGCTTGCAACTGCAAAAACTTTCAACGCGTCTATGGTATCATGCTTGCAACTGCAAGAACTTTCAACACGTCTATGGTATGTAGATTTTGCAGATTGGAAGACTAATGGCACCATAGAAAACTCTACTTTGTGTTTTTCTTCATTTGGAATTGAAAAGGACAAAAAAAAACATAAATTAGAAAGAAAAAGAAACTAGGACCAAAACTAATAGTAGTTTGATTTTGATGAAGTAGCATAATGAATGACTACAATGGAGGAAGATGCACAACTTAAGTGAAGCTAGAGAAAAAAGAGGGTCCACTTTTGGCAGATTTTATCAACACAAGCTAAGGAAAAAAGCGAACTATATACACATGGAATTGCTCCATCATGCCCCTTGGGAAAGTACCATGGCCCCACCTCCACTGGGCCATCACCTTACTTTCTATTCTTTTATATAGAAATGCGTGTTGAATGAGCAAACGACGTAAATCACATGGCAAATCCTAATAGTCATCTCGGATTTTCTCTTTGAATTTATATCACAAAAAACTCTAAAGTGATACACATATGATAACTTTACTCTAAACTTATTTTTTAACCAAGTAAAGCCCTTAACTGGTACATATGTCACAAATTTATCTCAAACGATTTTTTTTACCACAAAAAACTCCAAATTAGTCCATTTATGACAAGTTTACCCTCCATTAAATTGGAATAATACCATAAAAACCATAAAATTGGTACTTTTGTGACAAATGAAGGGTAAAACTCCAAACTGATACACTAGTCAATTGACAAGTGTCATTCAACTCACAATTTGATGCCAAAATTTAATAAAAAATAACGAAAAAATAAATTTGTCACGGATATACCAAATTCAGGTTTTTGGTAGTCAAAAAAATTATTTTTGAATAAATTTATCACAAGTTTACTAATTTTGGGTTTTTGTGAAATCAATTCTTTCTCATATGGTATTGCAAATTGATATATTTAAAGGTTTGCTTACTTCTTTAATTTTTTGTTTCGTTATGGGTTTTTATTTTGGATTAAGCAATCAAGCGTCGAGTTAGCTTCAATTATGACTAGAAACCATAACCATAAGGAAAGGAGCAAACTCCCTACCATCTAAGACGACACCTTATATTTAGATCTCAAATGGAATTAAATTGTCAAAATTTTACATCAATTAAAAGAATAAAAAGCAACACTCAATTGAGCACCACACTAGCTATGCTCTATCTTCTCCAAACCAAAAAAATAAAAAATAAAAATAAAAAATAAAAAGAAAAAAAAAGAAAAGAAAAGTGAAGACCACATTCTCTAATTTCTTGCACACTTCTCAAGGGCTTGTCCCGTGGGTCGGATAATTGCTAGACTTATCGAATGGGACATATACCCAATTCTTAACCTATATTTGATGGACCAAATTGTCATATGGGTTTGTTATATTGAGTCAATGAGTTTCAAACAAATTTTATAATGTATTCAGTTTTGTTTTTCTACGTCGATTTACATGTAGGGATCCATTAAAAATATATAATGGATATATATTAGCATTTGACCAAAATACCAAAATACATATATTATATTCTTTTTCTTTTATTAAATAAGTAGATTCAAGAAAAGAAACCCAAAGATTTATTTATATTTGAATTTGATTGTAATCATTTTATTGTACCATCAAAAAAAGAAAAAAAAAGTATAAACTATAGAATTGGATAATACAATGGATTAATTATGAAATATGAAATAGAAAATTACAATAATATGTTCAAAAAATAGAAAGAAAAACAAAATAAGCAAAAAGTAAGGATAAATTTCTCTTTTATTAAACCGAAAGGAAAAATAAGAAGAAAAAGGAAAAAGACAAGTAAAACGATTGAAAAATGGGCATTGTTTTTAGTAGTTTTAAAGGAAGACAAAAGGAGGGAAAAATTCAAAAAAGATTTAAAATTAAAAGAAAGATAAGAAAAAGCGAGTTGTGTGCACTTGGAATTGATCCTTTGTGCACACTGGGAAAGTATCATGGGCCAACCCTCATCGTGCGAAACGGACAATTTCAAGAACAGAGAATTGCAAGGGAGGAGGGGGAGGAAAAACAGGGGATGATGCTTCAGCTTGGAAAGTGGGAGCAGTCAAAGTAAACGCCTGCTACTGGGGACGATTCTGTCCAGTGTTCACGTTCGTTGCGGGATTGATGCTGTTGTGTTGCTTTCTCAGCGGAATCATGTGTAGGGAGTAGGAGCGGAAACGCATTTGGGTCTGTTGTCTTTTCTGTATTTGTTTGCGGATTTCTTGACATCAATTTAAGTTGCGCCGGCCAGACCAAGAAAAATCAAACTTCAATAAATAGGATATAACCAGCTTAGGGAATTGGTTTTTAAGCTATGGTTAGTGATGAAAACATATATGAAAACAGAATTTGGTTTATTATAACAATCAAGAAATTTGCGCTTCTAGAAGCATTAGATTTTATATTGGATCCACACTTGTTGCGGCCACTGAAGCTAATGTTGAACCGGAGATGGATTTGAATTTTATGTGAATGGACCAGTTTTTGGATCAGAGATAGTTGACGGACAAAATGTTGCTGAAAATGTCACAAGTTCTTTATTAAAAGAAAGTATCTTTTGATCAGTTGTTAAATTTTGATAACTAATTGAAAACGAAAATTTTCCATGGATTGATGGTTTTTTTTTTTTTGGGTTAATTTGTGCTTGTGTCTACTTAAGTGTTCCTACTATTTTAGTAATTTTGACTAGTGTGCGAATGATTCTCATAAGCAAATTGAATTAATTATATCATAATTGTCTTGTGGGTCTGCATTGGGAACGTATCTGCTGGGGCTGACTTCCGTGGTTGATGCTAGGTAATATTCTATGTCCAAATTTTCTTTGCTTTTCCACCTTAAGTAATGTTCTATTGCACAAAGTCACGACCATATGCAAGATTCTCTTTGAACAAATGCCTAGTAATGACCGAGACTGACTTCTAAGCGATGTTGAGGATATTTTGCAACGGGTACTTAGAAGAGGTCTAGTAGAGTCTTCTTGATTATTCATAATTAAAGTAGACTCAACTTGAGAATTTAAGACTTGGAAACTTGATTTAAACTCAATCAAAGCTCAACTTGTTCGGAACGAGCTTGACTCATGATTTATTTTTATTAACTTGAAACGATCAATTTGATTCAACTTGATTATCATAAATGTGTTTCTATCGGAGCTTGATTCAAGCTTGAGCTCCAATTCAACTTTCGTAAAATCCAAACTTATGAGACGTGCACTTGAACCCGTAATAATTTAAGCGAGCTTGAGTAGCTTGATTAGTTTGCACATAAAAAAAGCAATTAAAACCTGACGTCGAAGAAGCATGTGAGAAAATGCTAGTAAAGCACCTGATCATTTCAATTTTGAGTGTCACGTATTTCATTCAAGTTGAGTTTTTTTCTTCAAATTGGGATAAATCTTTTTTTAGTCTAGTTCATAATATTTGTGTGATTAGATACTCAATAGAGCAAGCCATAACCACTTCGATGGATAGCTGGAGTTCACCATGACCGCTTCTTCGAAGGTCAAACCTATAATAAGTTCTTCACATTTTCCAACCATCACCAATCATTGCCACAGCGTTCACGTTTGCCAAATCCTCCAACCCTTCTCGCCTCTCTCGCTTTTCCACCTTTGTCTTCTACATATTACTCTCTTATTTTTCCTAGAATAAAACTAGTTTCTTTTGATATAGTATTGACTTTTACCTCTTTCAATAATAGCAATAAAAAAATCATCCTAGCATACCACACCAACATACTAAGAGTTATTTAGGGACTTGACTGAGAATGGGGTAGAGTTGGAGGAGTTGATTGCCCAAAAAAATATAAAAATTAAAGGATCCAATTGCATAGGAAACATAAGTTAGGGAACTAAAATCGAACTTAATCCCACTAGCAAGGGAACAACTATTGGCTGAGGCATTCAAAGCATTATCAACTAGTAGCAGAAGTCCTTAAATAATTGTTAATGTGAATAGGAAAATATAATTGTAAAGTTCTAGTACTATGTAAACTCTATCCACTAAAAATAAATAAGTGCCAACTTTTCTTATAAATCTCAACCACTATATTTAACGCAACTATTTTTTTTTTTTTATTCTGAACATTTCAGTCTTTTCCTTTCTACATCAATCCTTTACTCCTTTGTCAGCTTTCTTTAAAAAAATTCCAGTCTTTTTCCAACGTTCAGATAAGATTATCAAGGCTAGGTTTAGTAAAGGTGGGAAAATTACTAATTTAATCATAAATCTATGATAGATTCCAATGTAGTTCTATTATTTTCAATGGGTCAAATACAGTTCTAAACTTTTGCGTCGGATTCCAATGTAGTCTTGCTTGCCAATTTTTGCTTGAAAATAATAATGTGGCAATTCAATCATCATTGGCTGTCGTGTGGGTTCAGTTGACGATTTACGTGGACAAATTTATTCAAAATGATTTTTGAGTAATTTTATTTGTTTTTTAATTTTTAAAATATTGATGTGATTTCAGACTTTTGAAAATTAAGCTCACTGTAACTTGCCCCCTTATTTGGAATAACTCATACTGCAGGTGATTGAAACCTCCCTCAGCCTCCATTATAAATTGGGTTAATACATTGAAAAACCCCAAATTGGTACACTTGTGACAAATTTATCCCAAACTATTTTTTTACTGTAAAAAACCCTAAATTGGTATACCTTTGACAAATTTACCCCAAACTGGTACGCTTGTAACAAATTTACCCCATGTTAGTTTTTATTAAATTTTATTCTCAAATTATTAAGTTAAATGACACGTGACAATTGATCAGTATACCAATTTAAGATTTTATACTCCGTTTGTCACAGTTTACAATTTTTGTGATTTTTTTATGGTATTAATCTAATTTAGCAAATGGTATATTTATCACAAATTTACCATTTTGGGGTTTTTTTGCAATTGAATAAATTAGTTTGGAGTAAATTTGTCATAAATGTATCAGTTTAGGGTTTTTTATAGTCAATCGGGGTAAATTTGTCACATGTATACCAGTTTGAGGTTTTTCATGATCAAAAAAATAATTTGGGGTAAATTTGTCACAATTGTACCAGTTTGGGATTTTTCAGGGTATTCCTTATAAATTTCGACCATCATATTTTGTAACAGAATTTTCTTTGGTAAGGGTCATTTTATATCAGACCCAATTACTTGCTACGAAATAATGTTTTGTCATAGAGACATATAATTAGAACGCTACAACAACATTAGAACTATATTGGAAAGGTTGAAAAATTCTGACTTATATAAAAATGCATATAATGGATATAAGGCCAACTTAATAATTTTTCTTTGGGTAATTGCACCAGGAGTCTTAAAATTTGGGGTGTAAGTATGCACGACGTACTCAACGCAGAGAGCCATGCAGACTTTGTATCTACCAGCTCGCTCTCCTAAGGAGTCGTCCCTGAGACTGCATTGAATTGAATGTCTGTGGGAGTCAAATCATCGAAATCCTGAGCCAGCCATCCCCCACCGACCTGTCTCGATGAAAGCTTCCCCTTTTTCAGTCTTCTTCGCTTTCAGGATCCTCAACGTTTTCGACTTCCCACGGAGAACCTTTAGCCCCTTCTTTGAGTCCTTGGGGTGCCACCACAATCCCATAGAACATCCAAGTTTCACCATCCGTTGCAAGGTTAGTGTCGATGTTCAACTCAATCAATTGTATCAAGTGAAACATTACAATACTGACTCAGCAATAGGAGAACCGCACCTGCACCACTACCGTTGTTTCAATTTTGAGGGATGCCCATGCTGAATGAGGTTTTTTAAGTTTCAAAAACTCGTGTTCCTTTTTATTTATCTGAGAATTATAATAGATTACGGAATGTGACCACAGGAAGAACATTTATAGCCTAATTCGTAGCTCAGACTAGTTGACTCAACAATGAGCTTCAATCTGGAACTATACGGGTTAAGAAATGAGAAGCCACTTTCAGTTTATTACATTTGGATTCGGTAGGTCTACCATATAAGGAAATTAGAATTCTCCCTTTGTAACTGACATAATGAAATAAGTATATACCTCATCAATTTCTACGTTGGAGGCCACTACACCACAATATGCACTAACTTTTGACTGCCAATCTGTATGCATCAAGAATATCACCACCGGAAGCCACCCCACAGGGTTTGTATGCTTTACAATGACACATGTAGGGTCGCTAAACTTGGATAAGTAATTCCAGGCAGCATCCGCATCCAGATAGTTATATGGCATTTCCTGCAGCATAAATACATAATTCACAAAAAATGAGAGATGGATCTGCTATTGTTACCATGATCTGTTGATGAAGTAAAAGAACTTTATAAAAAAACTGTTCTTGCAGTTGCTAAGAGACTTCTAAAGAGCACCTAATCCCACCTCAAAGACATATGGTTATGATACTAAAAAGGAAGGCAATTAGTCCCCCGCATAGCTAATCTCCTTCGCAAAACATTATTAGTGTTTCCTTATAACTAAACATTCTGCACACTAAAATATACAAATAGTTGACCTAGAAAAGAAAAGAAACTAGATGCTCCTTAAGAAAGATTTGTAGAATTATGTCAAACTGCCAACAAAACCAAAAGTTGAAGCTACCTGTTAGATGGAGTAATTTGGTATATAAATGCTCTATATTTGCCGTCACACATATGCTAGCATTTTACCACATATTGAAGGGTGGAAGATCATTATGTTGAAGAAGCGAATAAAGTGCCTGAGAGATTCGAAATAAGTACCTCCTGTTCTAATACCATATTGATTTCTTGAGGCCTTTGTCAATTTATCAAAAAGCTTTAGCTATTAGATGAAAATAGCGTCTATTATTTAGATTCAATAACAATATTCAATTTTAGAAACTGCCTCCTCTATCTAATGAAGTTTTCAAAGCTAGATAATTACTAGATCCACTGCACTTTCAACTTCCTCAAAAGATTGACCTTGATGTAAAAATATGACATTCAAGGACTCACCTTTCCATGATGTTGCATTGCAGTTGCAATACCACCTCCATTAACCTCAGCAAGACTCTAGTGCACATGCAGCCTTCTGCTGGGGATTTTCACCATAACGAAGAGAACTTTTAAGAGATAGAGACACTGTTAAGCTAGAAGGGAATTTCTCTATCAAAAGGAAGAGTTGTCAACCTCCACATAAATCAGTTAAAAACTAACAAGGTAACACAACCTACTGAAATTATTGATTTCCAAAGGAAACAAACTAAAGGATACATCAGAACCAAGTCTCTAAAAATGCCCCTTACTTGCACGTGTTTAGACCTACATGCATTTTCAATTGCCTTAGTGGCTATGACATCAATTGAGAACACGAACCAGATGAATACCTCCAGTTGTTTGTCTCCAGAGCCACTCTAACACTGTAGAATCATAGGAAGCAAGATGTTGAAAGGCCTTCCAAGAAAGTTTTCTACAGAACTGTTGATCATCTCCATTACTCTTCAGGAACTCCAGCAGCACAGGGTACTCACGTGAATCAACTACAACAAGGACATCCTGATGATTCTGTTAGAAGATAAATGCCAACATTAATTCAGATTAAGGGCATATAATGACACTTGATGCAAAATTACAGAAAAATTTACCACGTGCATATTGATACATAAAGGCACAAAGCCAGCAACAATTCTTCAAAAAAAGTGCAACATATCAGACATACTTATTTTAGTTTATAATTTAACAAGCATCACAAAAGAAATTGTTGTTTTAGCATAAAAGCATACGAGAAATCATTACCCAAATAGTAAGAAGATAATTTGGAGTCGCAATCTCAATGGAAAAGTTAACATGCTTTCAGTCAATTACATGCCTCAGTTACAAGTGCCATCGTAGCAAAGTTTGCTGGATATCCGTGAGCCCAGTGACTGAAGACACCAATACAATCATATTCTCTCATACGTCCAAATTGAGATGCAATGAAGCAAAACTGAAACATAAGCAAGTCTATGCTCTAATAACAATGAACATGAACACGTAATAGTAAAAAACCTTTGCAGCAGCACTGATCATGGCAGGACCACCAATATCAACATTCTCAATTCCATCTTCGAATCAACCACAGGTAGCTTTGTTGTAGAAAGGATACAAATTAACCACCACTACATCAGAAGTACCTACACAAGTTCCATCTTGCATTTAGTATAGTAAAATTATGTAGGAGCATAGTAACGCTAAGAAAATTATTTGTTTATCCTCAGAATTTCTAAGCTGAAAAATGGTCAGAATGTTACCACAGGACAACTCACCAATTCTGTGCTAATCAAGAGCCTCCATGTGATGCTGTTGATCTCTCCCAGCAAAAATTCCTCCATGAATATGAGGATGCGAGGTCTTTACACGACCATCCAGCTGTTAAATAGAGTAATGTAACATTCCCAAATTAAAATCTAAATCATTTTGCCAAAAGAAGATTATTCTGTTTGGTGTGTGTCTGGTTGCAGAGAAAAGAGATGAAATTATTATATGTGATGAATGTTGAAGAGGGAAATCCTTGGTCAAAGGTCTCAAATGACAGAGATATCACAGCCGCTCACAAAGAGAGGCACCATGACTACTTGAAATGTACTAATTGAATATTGTGATCTTGAATTTAGTAGCGAAGTAAATCTTCTTAGTAAGGGGTGCAAGCAAGCACACTGCAAAAGTGCACTCACTTCAACTTTTAGTAAGACAAGAAGTATTTGCAGAAAAGAAGAAAAGAGAGGTGCTAGGTTTCGATGGCTCAACAAGTTTGTAAGGATGAATGGATCTCAAAAGGGAGAAAATATAAGTTTGGGGCATCACGTGCTCTATGCCACCTAAGGACAAATGGCACTCACATTCACGACAGAATCTTGAAAATATGGTCTCAGTAGAGGAACTTTCGAAAATCTTTGATAAGCATTAATGACTAGAAATTGATTTTTTTTGTCATGAGCTGGAAAGTCTTGAGCTGTCTGAAGTGGTTAAGGTATCTGATCTATGCCACCATTGTTAGGAATAGATGTAGCATGATAATGTTAGCAAAAGCTGTGAGGATCCCAGAAAAGCCAGTTGAAGCCAAGAGGGATTTCAAGTTGTATGGCATCAGTGCAGTGCCAATCTTGATTGTCGTCATCACTCATTACAATCAGCCTCCTAGGACAAGGCAACTAAAGAAAGAAAAGAATAAACAATGCAAGTAAGGGACAAAGAAACAAACCATCTCAGGGAAGCAAGTCAGCTGTTCCACTTTGGTGACAGACGACCCGGCATTTTCCAGAGCAGATGTGGTTCCTCCAGTTGAGACAACAGTATACCTAAATGTTTCAATTAGCTAAGACAAAGTGATCACTCAAATGTGCCACCCCGACAAGTACTTATACCATACGCACCCCTGTATAAAAATACTATCCACAAGCAATGAAACGTGCCTAAAATCCAATCCAACAAAAACAGTGTGGCTTCAGCACCTAAGCTACACCACACGCACACGAACACGCACACAAGAGAAGTGTGCAAAGTGAAGTCCTCACCCCAATTCCTGGAGGCCCTTTCCAAGAAAAGCCAATTCAGTTTTATCAGACAAAGATATCAATGCACGCTTGCTCCCTGAACATTGAAGAAAGGGAAAAAAAAATCAGATTTTTTGCATTTACAAAAGGGCACACGCCCAGAAAAAAAGAAAAAGAAAAAAAAGAACGACGACAATGAAGCAGCCCTCTTTATAATCTGGAATGATAAGGTCAACGAAGAAGTTAAAGACGCGAGGGAAAAGAGGGGTACGAGGAGCAGAAGGGCTTTGATCGGAGGAGCAGCGCTCGACGACGAACACGACTGAAGTCGAACACACGCCACAGGTACCTGCAACCCCCATGAGGCAAGACGGAGAGAAAGCAGATAGAGTCGAGAGCCGAGACTGGAAGCCACACAAAAAGAGGACCAAACGAAAAGAAAACAAAAAATTTATGAGATGAACGAATTGCGCCGGAATTTCTACCGGGCGAGAGGTGAAAGGGCGAGTTCTGGTCTGGTGAGTGGCGGAGGAGTGAAGCAGAGAGATTCGTGCAGCGGCGGCGGCGGCGACGGCGGCGGCGGAGGTGGAAGCGGCGGGAGAACCCGCCATGCTTCACTCTGCCCTGCTCGCTGGTTTGCTTTGCTTTGCGAGCGTTTAAGCAAACCCCTCACTTTTTACGCGGCGCCGAGAGACTGTCGTGCGCACGGAAAAATGCTAGATGCTTTTGAAGTTGCATTTTCCAGTCCTACTCTATTCCTACTCTACACTCACTCGTAAACTTGCCCGTCTCTACGGGCGTGGGTCGCAACCCCACTCGAAACTTACGCATCCCTACCCCATCCCCCGAGAAGGTGGGGATTTGAACCTCACCTCCCCCTTCCATGTTGGAAGGGTGGCCACTGGGGCGAACCCCCAGTGGTTTGCTAATAAATGTTGAAGATATAATTTTGTTTTCTTTTTATCAGTCCTACTCTAATCCTATTATGATACTCGCTCTCGACTTTTTTCGCCTCTTTCTGGGCGCCCGAGAGTAAAAACCCACTCCTGAAATAAAATCGTCCCCACTCCAATCCCCCCTTAGAAGATGGGAATTTGAACCCCCCACCTTCTCCTTCCAAGTTGGAAGGGTAGCCACTGGGCAAATATAGTTGGCACATGGATTAATTGATTATTTCCTTATACATTGCCTGACTGTGAAGAGAAGAGGAACGAAATACTCTTGCTCAAGTTTTTTTTTTTTTGGTCGGAATATGAATTTATTTAATAAAAGTGTTCAAACATAAGTGCCACTAAGGGAGCATCCAAACAAAGTAACTTCCAGAGGGATTGAGGGGGATAAGCTAACCAATTACATGACAAATAATTTAGTCTTTGGGCCCTGGCTACCCAATCCGCAACACGAGGAAAATCTTCATGGTCGTGAGAATTTGAATAGCACTTTATCCCAAAATCGATAATAAGCTAATCTCCATGATCTCATAATCACTAATGGACCATAAAATGCCCAGAAGCCAACGACGAACCCCAACGGTATGCCCATGTAAAACCACTTTTTCTCGCTATCATCATTGTCGCCATGGGCATCAACTTCTTCCGTCCCGTTCGGGGTAATTGAACAACTTTTGTTCAGCTGAAGCCCGCACAATCCAAGGTTTCCTTCAAAAGAACTTATGGAAAACGTGAGAAATTGTCCGCTTGTCGGGATGTTTCCTACAAGTTGATTGTTTGAGAGGTTCATCAACGAAAGGAAATTGAGATTTGCAAGTTGAGCTGGTATGGTTCCATTGAGGTAGTTCCCTGACAGGTCTAGCGACTCAAGCTTCCCCAGATTCCCCAAAACAGGAGGAATTGAACCCGAGATGGCATTGTGCGATAGATTGACAACATGAAGTGCTTTGAGATCTCCAAGTGTATATGGTATTGGACCCTCCAATCTATTGCTCGAGAAGTCGATGGACATGAAAATAGTCAGGATCTTAACGAGTTCTAGCCGTATATCTTTCAAGGTTACACTCATTGTTACTTCATAGTAAGGCACAGAAAATTGGGAACCAATAGTGGGATACTGTAGGTGATCAAAGTCAACATTGGTCTTCATAGCCTTCCAAGATGCAACGAGACTCGCAGGTAGCGTGCCGCCAAAATCATTTGAAGATGAGTCAATGATTTGAAGCATTTGCCAGGAGCTGCGACTATGTGGACATCCAATTTCCCCATGCAATTTGTTGGATCGTAAAACGAGGACACGGAGACTTGATATAGACTCGAGATGGCATGGAAATGTCCCATCTATTTGATTGTCCCCGATGTTCACGAAATCCAACGTCGTGCAATTTGCCAACGACAATGGAATTTGGCCCTGCAACAAATTCTCACTGATATCCAATATCTTTAGATTGCATGTTCTCCGGATGTTTTGTGGAATTTGGCCATTCAATTGGTTGTTCCTTACATTCAATACAGTGAGGGACTCCAACTCCATTAAACAATCAGGAATAGTTCCATTCATATGATTATGCGATAAGTCGAGCACTTGAAGACCAACTTTGCAAATAGACTGCGGGATGGACGCATGGAAATTATTCTTCGAAAGGGAGAGGAAAGCCAAACTTGGTAAGTCATCCGGAATAACAGAATATATGTTGTTACTTGAGAAATCCAAGTAGTAAATATTTGACGGCAAGGGTGGCATATTCCCTCGGAGCTTGTTTGAATGGAGGTCGATCATCCTTGGACCAAAAGTAAGATTGCCCAAGGGTGTTTCGAAATCTTCAAATAAATTAAAAGAAAAATTGACACGATCAAGGGTCCATATCCATCTTGGTATATACCCTTGAATATAATTGTCGGAGAGGTCGAGATAGATCAATTCGGACTGATTAGCCAAAAACTGAGGCAATGTCGTCAATTGGCAAGAAGCCAAATATAGGGATTTAAGGTTAGGGAATGAAGAGGCCTGGGAAGCAGTATTTGTGGCATCAATGGAGAAACGATTGTAGGAAAGATCCAAAGACGAAAGATTGCTCAGTTTCTGAATGCAATTAATATGGAATGAGCCACTAAAATTATTGGAAGAAAGTGAGAGGTCCTTGAGCCCTCGGAATTCCCATATAGACATCGGTAATTCTCCTTCTATATTATTGTTGCTCAAATCAAGTACTTGCAGCATGGGTGATGGAGCATCATAAGATTTCTCCAGAGAAAATCGGTTGTTGGAAAGATATAGCCTCTGAATCGATGGATGTGTGAATAGAGATGAGGGAATATTTCCTTCAAGGAAATTGAATCCGAGGTGGAGATAAAGAAGATTCGAGAGGGATTCCCACTGTGTTGAATCAATCGGACCAATTAGACTATTGTCGGCCAAAGTGACTTCTATTAGATTCTTGGACTTGCTGAGCGATGGAATTGGACCAGTAAAATTGTTGGATGAGAAGTCCAAATAAGAAAGTCGCGAGAGATTGGCAAAAGAGCTTGGGGGAATTGGACCAGTAAAATTGTTGGATGAGAGGTCCAAATAAGAAAGTTGCGAGAGATTGGCAAAAGAGCTTGGGATATTTCCATGAAAGCTGCATTCCATCAATTCTATACTTGATAGATTCTTGAGACTACCAATTGAATCTGGGAGCCTCCCAGACACATTCGTGTAGCTAAGAACTAGTGTTTGAAGAGAACCATTCTGCGAAAATTCTGGCAAAGAACCCTGAAGGAGTTCATTGTGTGATAGGTCAAGGGTTTGAAGTGTTTGTACCTGAAAAATTTCATGAGGAATTGGACCAGTAAAATTGTTGGATGAGAAGTCCAAATTAGAAAGTCGCGAGAGATTGGCAAAAGAGCTTGGGATATTTCCATGAAAGTTGCAATTCACCAATTCTATTCTTGATAGATTCTTATGACTACCAATTGAATCTGGGAGCCTCCCAGACACATTCGTGTAGCTAAGAACTAGTGTTTGAAGAGAACCATTCTCCGAAAATTCTGGCAAAGAACCCTGAAGGAGTTCGTTGAATGATAGGTCAAGGATCTGAAGTGTTTGTACCTGAAAGATTTCATGAGGAATTTTTCCATGTAGGCCACAATAATATAGGCTCAGAGTTTTCAAGCTGGAGAAATTCGCTAAGAACTGAGGAACTGTGGAGGACAAGGTGTTGTAATCGAGTTGGATTACCGAGAGATTAGCAAGACTCATAAGGGAAGGGTCGATAGGACCAGATAGAGAACAGCAAGACATGCTCAACACCTCAAGTTTTGGCACTGAAGAAGACAAGGAGTCGCACCACTCACTTCCCTCAGCAAACACATAGAGCCCATCAAGGTATAGCTCTCTCAACTCCCCTAAATCCCCAAATAATGAACCTAAATTGGGTTTCTCAAATTTCAGCAAAGGCTCACTAGGGCAGTAAATTAGACTGAGATCAAGAGTACGTAGATTCTTCAGGCGCGATAGCTCCACAGGAATCTGCCCGGCAAATCCGGCATTGGACAAGTTGAGATGTGCCAAGTGACTGAGATTCGCAAGGGCCGGTGGAATTGCCGTGGAGTTGAAGTCATTGAATGCCAAGTTCAGATTCTGAAGGAACTCAAGCCTAAAGAGGCTCGACGAATCATCGATTCCTCCAGAGATCGACTCATTGCTCAAATCGAGACCGACCACAAGTCCGTCCTCGCACGTCACGCCACTCCATGAATCGGCACTTTGGTCCCACTGTACTAGCTTGGAAGACTCGGAGGCATTAAAGACGAGGGTGTTTCTCAGCTCGACCAAGAGTGATCTCTGGTCGACGCCGAGACACTGGGTTGACGCTGAAGCCATAGTAGCAACGTCAGAGAAGATGGAGATTGTGGATATGGCTAAAAGAAGCCATGAGACAATTGAAACGTTCATCGGAGGAAGAGGTTGAGGAAGGGAGCAGGAAGAGGAGTCGTCAAAGGAAAGCGCAAAGCCTTGTGTTGATATTTGGATGTCATTCCTTAGTCACCGAAGTTTGGCTTTTATTTCACTTTCGACGATACTAGCACAAAAATTCTTTATTTAAAATGTTTTTTCAATCGAAACGAAAGGCCATAGTTTTATTTTCCAGGAGAAAAGAGGGAAAAAAATCCACTTGAAATGTTGAGATTAGAACATGACATCCCTCGGAAATATCTATGGTTCGTCTTTTTTTTTTTTTTTTTTTCTTTTAAGATAATAAAACAAATGATATTATGTGATCGGTTTCGTTTTTGTACTCACATGAACATGTAGAGATCCATTAAAAGTAAATAATGGATAGATATAATAGCATTTGACCATAACACTAAAACACATATATTAAATTCTCTTTCTTTTATTCAATAAGTAGATTCAAGAAAAGAAATCAAATGATTTACTTATATTTGAATTTGATTGTAAATATTTTATAGTACTATCAAAAAGAAAAAACGTATAAACTATAAAATCACAAAATATTATGAATTAATTACGAAATATGAAACAGGAAAATACAATAATATGTTCAAAAAGTAGAATGAAAACCCAAATAAGAAAAAACTAAGAGTAAATTTCTCTTTTATTAAACCGAAAGGAAAAAGAAGAAGAACAAGGAAAACGATGAAAAAATGGACGTTATCTTTAGTGGTTTGAAGGAAAATAAAAAGGGGGAAATTCAAAAAGATTTAAAATTAAAAGAAAGAAAAGAAAAGGCGAACTGTATGCGTGTGGAATTGATCCACAGTGCACGCTGGGAAAGTACCATGGGCCATCTCCATCGTGCAAAATGGGCAAGGGAGGAGGGGAAAGGGACGATTTTGTCTAGTGTTAGCGTCCGTTGCGAGACTGATGATGCTACGTTGCTTTCTCTGCAAACTCATGCATAGGGAATGGGAGCAGACCCGCGTCAAAGTCCGCTTTTCTTTATTCGTTTGCGGATATCTTGGCGTCAATTTAGGTAGCGCTGGCCAGATCAAGAAAAATCAAACTTCAATAGATAGGACATGACCAGCTTAAGGAATTGGTTTATAAGTTATAATTAGTGATGAAAATAGAGATTATCAAGTAGTGCCCAAATCCAAAGGATGGTTCGATATTAGAACGATCGAGATATTATTATTATTATTATTATTTATTTTATTTTATTTTGCTGGAGGAATCGAACTGCCAAGACAGCCGTAAACCCCAGGTGACACAGCAGGAGGACCCACCACCCCCGAGCCACACTTAATACACCGCCGCAGGTTTGCCAACCATTCACCTCTTCGTTGAGGATCAGCAGAGCCTTATCCAGTGGACCCACCGTGGCCGGTGGTACGATCGAGATATTTGCGCTTCAAAAAACGGTAAATTTTATATTTGATCCATACTCGTTACAACCACTAAAGTCAATATTGAATCAAAGATGGATTCGATTTTATTAAACTGAAAAGAAAAATAAGAAGAAAAAGGAAACAGGCTAAACGAAAAACGATGAAACAACGGGCGTTATGTGGTTTAAAGGAAAATAAAAAGAGTGAAAAATCCAAAAAAAATTAAAATTAAAAGAAAGAAAAGGAAAAGCGTACTGTAAGCATGTTCAAAAGAAAGAAAAGAAAAAGCGAACTGTAAGCATGTTCGGCTACTGCAGGAAAGAAGGAAAAACCCAAAAAAATTTATTTCAAGAACAGAGAATTGCAAGGAAGGAGGGGGAGGAAAAACAGGGGATGCTTCAGCTTGGAAATTGGGAGCAGTCAAAGTAAACGCCTGCTGGTGGGGACGATTCTGTCTAGTCTTAATGTTGATTGCGGGACTGATGATGTTGTGTTGCTTTCTCTGCGGAATCATGTGTTGGGAATAGGAGCGGAAACGCGTTTGAGTATGTCATCTTTTCCGTAATCGTTTGCGGATATCTTGGCGTCAATTTAAGTTGCGCTGGCCAGATCAAGAAAAATCAAACTTCAATAAATAAGACATGACGAGCTTAGGGAATTGGTTTATAATCTACGGTTAGTCATGAAAACGGATATGAAAACAGAATTTGGTTTATTAGAATGATCGAGAAATTTGTGCTTCAAAAAGCGTTAGATTTTATATAGGATCCATACTCTTCACGACCGCTGAAGCTAAATATTTAATCGAAGATGGATTCGAGTTTCATGTGGATGGGCCAGTTTTTGGATCAAAGATAGTCGACGGACAAAAGATTGCTGAAAATGTCACAAGTTCTCAATTAAAAGAAAGTACCTTTCAATCACTCATTAAAATTTGATAACTAATTGAAAATGAATTTTTTTTTTATGGATTGATGGTTTTTTTTTTGGTTAATTTGGGCTTGGGCCTATTGAAGGGTTCCCAATATTTTAGTAATCTTGACTAGTGTGTAAATGATTCTTATAAGCAATTTCAATTTAATTATATCGTAATTGTATTATGGGTCTGCATTGGGAACGTATTTGCTGGGGCTGACTTCCATGGTAGATGCTAGGTAATGTTCCATGTCCAAATTTTCTTTGCTTTTCCACCGTAAGTAATGTCATCTTGCACAAAATCACGACCATATGCAAGATTCTCTTTGAACGGATGTCTAGCGATGACCGAGACCGACTTTTAAGCAGTGTTGAGGATATTTTTCAGCGGGTACTTAGAAGAGGTCTAGTCAAATCTTGTCTATTATTTACATTTGACCTAGACTTAACTCGAGAATTTAAAACTTGGATACTTGATTTAAACTCAATCAAAGCTAATTTTTTTTTTTTTTCAGATCAAGCGCGACTCATGATTTATTTTTATAAACTTGATTCAACTTGATTATCATAGATGAGTTTCTATTGAAGCTTGATTTAAACTTGAGCTCAAATTCGACTTTCGTAAAATCCGAACTAATGAGATGTGGACTTGACTTAGTCTTGCACTCAAACTCATACTAATTTAAGCTAGCTTGTGTGGCTTGATTGATTTGCACATGAAAAAGCAATTACAACCTGATGTAGAAGAATTATGTGAGAAAATGCTAGTAAAGCACCCGATCATTCCAATATCGAGTGTCGCGTATCTCGTTCGAGTTGAGTTTTTTCTTCAAATTGGGATAAATCTATTTTTGATCCTCTAATTCATCATATTTATGCGATTGGATCCTTAATAGAGGAAGCCATTCCCACTTCGATGGACAACTGGAGTCCACCGTGACCGCTTCTTTGAAGGTCAAACCTGTAATAAGTTCTTCACATTTTCCAACTATCACCAATCACCGCCACGGCGTTCGCGGCCACCAAATCCTCCAATACTTCTCGTGTCTCTCGCTTTTCCACCTTTGTCTTCTACATATTACTCTCTTATTTTTTCCTAGAACAAAACTAGTTTCTTTTGATGTTAACATTACTAACTTTGACCTTTTTCAGTAATAATAATAACAATAATAATAATAATAATAATAATAATAATAATAATAATAATAATAATAAATCATCCTAGCATGCCACACCAACGTACTAAAAGTTATTTAAGGACTTGACCGAGAATGTGGGTAGAGTTGGAGGAGTTGATTCCCCAAAAAAAAAACTAAAATTGAAGGATCCAAATGCATAGACAACATAAGTTAGGAGACTAAAATCGAACTTAATCCCACTAGCAAGGAAACACTGGTTAGCTAAGGTGTTCAAAACATTATCAACTAATAGAAGAAGTCCTTAAATAATTGTTAATGTGAATAGGAAAATATATTTATAAAGTTCAAGAATTATGTAAACTCTATCTACTAAAAATAGATAAGTGCCAACTTTTCTTATAAATCTCAACCACTCACATAACTATATATATTTTATTATTATTATTTTGAACATTTCAGTCTTTTCCTTTCTACATAAATCCTTTACTCCTTTCTCAACTTTCCTTTAAAAAAATCTGTTTTTCTTTCCAACATTTGGATATTATTATTATCAAGGCTAGGTTTAGTTAATGGTGTGAAAATGACTAATTTAATCCCCAATCTATTATATATTCCAATGTAGCTCTAAAATTTTCAATTGGTCAAATGTAATTATGAACTTTTGCTTTAAATTCCAATATAGTCTTGCTTATCAATTTTTACCTGCAAATAGTGACGTGGCACTATAGCCATCATTGGCCGTCCTGTGGGCTTGGCCAGCAATTTACATGGACAAATTTATTCAAAATGATTTTCAAGTAATGTTATTTGCTTTTTATTTTTTAAAATATTGATGTAGGTTCAGACTTTTAAGGTTAAACTCACTGTACCTTTAAAATAGAGCCCCTTATTGGAAATATAACTCATACTTGAGATGATTGAAGCCTACATTAGCCTTCATTACAATTTCGACCTTCAAATTTTATAATAGAATATTTTTTAGAAAAAGGTCATTTACATCAAACCAATTACTTGATAAGAAATAATGTTTTGTCTCAAAGACATAATTAGAATGCCACAACATTAGAACTACATTGGCAAAGCCACAAATTTGAAAAAATTCTGGATTATATCAAAATGCGTACAATGGATATAAGACCGAATTAATAATTTTTCTTTGGGTAATTGCATCAGGATTCTTAAAACTCGGAGCGTAAGTTTACTTAATGTGCTCAACGCAGAGCCATGCAAACTTCGCGTCTTCAAGCTCGTTATCTTGTGGAGCCGTCCCTGAGACCGCATTGAATCGAATGTCTGCGGGAGTAAAATTATCAGAATCCCGAGCCAGCCATCTCCCACCGACCTGTCTCAATGAAAGCTTCCCGTCTTCGTTCTTCTTCGCTTCCAGGATCCTCAACGTTTTCGACTTCCCACGGAGAACCTCTAGCCCCTTCTTTGAGTACTTTGGTGCCACCAGAGTCTCATAGAACATTCGAGTTTCGCCATCAGTTGGGCTTCTATATGCACAGTAGGACAATGCAAGGTTAGTGTCGATGTTCAGCTCAATAAATTTTATCAAGTGAAACATTACAATACTGACTCAGTAATAGGAGACCCACACCTACACCAGCATTGTTGTTCAATTTCGAGGGATGCCCCTGCTGAATGAGGTTTTAAGTTTCAAAAACTCGCGATCCTTTGTATTTATCAGAGAATTATAATATATTATGCAAGGTGACAATAGGCATGACATTTGTAGCCTAATTCGTAGCTCAAACTAGTTGACTCAAGAATGAGCTTCAATCTGGAACTCTATGGATTTAAAAAATGACAAGCCTCTTTGAGTTTACTATATTTGGATTCGGTGGGTCTACTATATAAGGAAATTAGAATTTTCTTTTTGTAACTTACATAGTGAAATAAGTATATACCTCATCAATTTCTACGTTGAAAGGCCACTATACCACCAAATGCACTAAACTTTGACTGCTAATCTGCATGCTTCAAGAATATCACCACCGGAAACCACCCCACAAGGATTTTTATGCTTTACAACGACACATGTAGGGTCGCTAAACTGGGATACGTAATTCAAGGCAGCATCCGCATCCAGATAATTATATGACATTTCCTGCAGCATCAATACATAATTCAAAACAAATGAGAGAGAGATCTGCTATTGTTACTATGATCTGTTGATGAAGTAAAAGAACTTTATGGAAAAAACTATTCTTGCAATAGCTCAGAGACTTCTAAAGAGCATCTAATCTCATCTCAAACACATGGTTATGATACTAAAAAGGAAGCCAATTAGTCCCCTGTATCGCTAATCTCCTTCGCAAAACATTATTAGTGTTTCCTTGTAACTAACATTCTGCACACTAACACATACAGATTGTTAACCTGGAAAAGACAAGAAACTAGATGCTCCTTAAGAATGATTTGCAGAATTATGTCAACCTGCCAACAAAACCAGAAGTTGAAGCTACCCAGTCAGATGGAGTAATTTGGTATATAAATGCTCTAAATTTTCCATCACACAGGCTAGCATTTTACCACAAATTGAAGGATGGAAGATCATTATGTTGAAGAAGCAAATAAATTGCCTGAGAGATTTGAAATGAGTACCACCTGTTCTAATCCCATATTGATTTCTTGAGGCCTTTCTCAATTTATCAAAAAGCTTTAGCTATTAGATGAAAATAGCATCTATTATTTAGATTCAATAACAAGATTCAATTTTAGAAATTGCCTCCTCTATCTAATTAAGTTTTCAAAGCTAGATAGTTACTAGATTCACTGCAATTTCAACTTCCTCAAAAGATTGACCTTGATGTAAAAATATGACATTCAAGGACTCACCTTTCCATGATGTTGGATTGCAGTTGCAATACCACCTCCATTAACCTCAGCAAGACTCTTGTCCACATGCAGCCTTCTGCTGGGGATTTTCACCATAATGAAGAGAACTTTTAAGAGATAGAGGCACTGTTAAGCTAGAAGGGAATTTCTCTATTCAAAAGGAAGAGTTGTCAACCTCCACATAAATCAGTTAAAAACTAACAAGGTAACAGAACCTACTGAAATTATTGATTTCCAAAGGAAACAAACTAAAGGATACATCATAACCAAGTCTCTAAAAGAGCCCCTTACTTGCATGTGTTTAGACCTACATGCATTTTTAGTTGCCTTAGTGGCTATGACATCAATTGAGAACACGAACCAGATGAATACCTCCAGTTGTTTGTCTCCAGAGCCACTCTAACACTGCAGAATCATAGGAAGCAACACGTTGAAAGGCCTTCAAGAAAGTTTTCTACGGAACTGTTGATCATCTCTGTCACTCTTCAGGAACTCCAGCAGCATAAGGTAGTCGTGTGAATCAACCACAATGAGGACATCCTGATGATTCTGTTAGAAGATAAATGCCAACATCAATTAACATTAAGGGCATATAATGGCACTTGATGCAAAATTACAGAAAAATTTACCACGTGCATATTGATACATAAAGGCACAAAGCCAGCAACATTTCTTCAAAAAAAGTGCAACATATTGGACATATCTATTTTAGTTTATAATTTAACAAGCATCATAAAAGAAATTGTTGTTTTCGCATAAAAGCATGAGAGAAATCATTACCCAAATAGTAAGAAGATAATCCGGAGTCGCAATCTCAATGGAAAAGTTAACATGCTTTTAGTCAATTACATGACTCAGTTATAAGTGCCATCATAACAAAGTCTGCTGGATATCTGCAAGCCCAGTGTGACTGAAGACACCAATACAATCATATTCTCTCATACGTCCAAATTGAGATGCAACAAAGCAAAACTGAACCATAAGCAAGTCTATAACATGTAATAGTAAAAAACCTTTGCGGCAGCTCTAGTCGTGGCAGGACCACCAATATCAACATTCTCAATTCCATCTTCAAATCAACCACAGAGGTAGCTTTGTCGTAGAAAGGATACAAATTAACCACCACTACATTGGAGGTACCTGCACAAGTTCCATCTTGCATTTAGTATAGTAAAATTATGTAGGACAATAGTAATGCCGAGAACATTATTTATTTACCCTCAGAATTTCTAAGCTCTTAAATGGTGAGAATGTTACCACAGGACAACTCACCAATCAAGAGCCTCCATGTGATGCTGTTGATCTCTCCTAGCAAAAATTCCTCCACAAATATGAGGATGCAAGGTCTTTATGCGACCATCCAGCTGTTAAATAGGCTAATGTAACATTACCAAGTTAAAAATCTAAATCATTTTGCCAAAAGAAAAATATTCTGTTTGGTATGTGCCCGATTGTAGAGAAAAGAGATGAAATTATCATATGTGAATGTTAAAGAGGGAAATCCTTCGGTCAAAGGTCTCAAACAACTGAGATATCATAACCGCCCACAAAGAGAGGCACCATGACTACTTGAAATGTACTAATTGAATATTGTGATCTTGAATTTAGTAGGGAAGTAATTCTCCTCAGTGAAGGGTGCTAGCAAGCACAGTGCAAATACACATCTGATTTCTCTAGAGAATCAAGATTGAAGTGCACTCACTTTAACTTTTAGTAAGACAAGAAGTATTTGCAGAGAAGGAGAAAAGAGAGGTGCTAGGTTTCAATGGTTCAACAAGTTTGTAAGGATGAATGGATCTCATAAGGGAGAAAAGAAAAGTTTGGAGCATCAGGTACTCTATGCTGCCTAAGGACAAATGGCACTCACATTCACGACAGAATTTCAAAAATACGGTCTCAGCAGAGGAACTCTTGAAAATCTTTGATAAGCATTAACAACTAGAAATTGATTTTTTTTGTCATGAGCTGGAAAGTCTTGAGCTGTCGGAAGTGGTTAAGGTATCTGATTTATGCCACCATTGTTAGGAATAGATGTAGCATGATAATGTTAGCAAAAGCTGTGAAGATCCCAGAAAAACCACTTGAAGTCAAGAGGGATTTCAAGTTGTATGGCATCAGTCCAGTGCCAATCTCGACTGTCATCATCACTCGTTACAATCAGCTTCCTAAGACAAGGCAACTAAAGAAAGAAAAGAATAAACAATGCAAGTAAAGGGACAAAGAAACAAACCATCTCTGGGAAGCAAGTAAGCTTTTCCACTTTGGTGACAGACAACCCGGCATTTTCCAGGGCAGATGCGGTTCCTCCAGTTGAGACAACAGTATACCTAAATGTTTTAATCGGTTAAGACAACATGAACACTTCAATATGCTGACCTGACAAGTACTCAAACCATGCGCACCCCTGTATAAAAATACCATTTTCAAGCAATGAAACGTGCCTAAAATCCAATCCAACAAAAACAGCGTGGCTTCAGCACCTAAGCTACACCACCACACACACGCATACGAACACGCACGCAAGAGAAGTGTGCAAAGTAAAGTCCTCACCCCAATTCCTGGGGGCCCTTTCCAAGTAAAGCCAAATCAGTTTGATCAGACAAAGATATCAATGCCTGCTTCCCCCCGAACATTGAAGAAAGGAAAAAAAAATCGGATTTTTTTGCATTTACAAAAGGGCACACGCCCAGGAAAAAAGAACGACGACGCTGGAAGCAGCCCTCTTCATACTCTGGAATGATAAGCTCAACGAAGAAGTTAAAGACAGGAGAAGAAGGGCGCATCTCCTCGTCGGGCGCGGACAGAATCTCAGCCTCGGCAGCCATGGCTTTGATCGGAGGAGCAGCGTGCGACGACGAACACGATTGAAGTCGAACACACGCCACAGGTACCTGCAACCCCCATGAGGCAAGACGGAGAGAAAGCAGACAGAGTCGAGAGCTGAGACTGAAAGCCACACAAAAAGAGGAGGACCAAACGAAAAGAAAACTAAAAATTTATGAGATGAACGAATTGCGCCGGAATTTCTACCAGGTGAGAGCTGGAAGGGCAAGTTCTGGTCCGGCGAGTGGTGGAGGAGTGAAGCAGAGAGCTCCGGAAAGCGGCGGCGGCGGCGGCGGCGGCGGCGGAGGTGGAGGCGGCGGGAGAACCCAACATGCTTTGCTCTGCTCCGCGCACTGAGCATGTTGTGCTCAGCTTTGCTTGATGAATGTTTAAGTGTTCAGACAAAAAACCCCTTACCTTCTTCGCGCGGCGCTGGAAGACGGCCGTGGACGTGGCAAAGGCACAAAGGAAAAATGCTAAATGCTTTTGAAGTTGCATTTTTCTATCCTGCGAATAAATTTTGCTGATTAATGTTGGAGATATAGTTGCCACGCTTGGATTAATCGATTATTTCCTTATACAATTTCTGATTATGAACAGAAAAAGAACGAAATACTCTTGCTCGAGTTTGACAATTGAACCTCACCGGAAATCTTCATGGTCGTGAGAATTTAAATAGCACTTTATCCCAGAATCGATAATAAGCAAACGTCCATGATCTCACAAACGTTAATGGACCACAAAAAACCCAGAAGCCAACAACGAACCCAAGCGGTTTGCCCATGTAAAACCACTTTTTCTCGCTATCATCATCGTCGCCATACCAACTTCTTCCGTCCCATTCGTGGTAATTGAGCAATTTTTGTTGAGCAAAAAGCCCACACAATCCGCGGTTTCCTTCAAACGAACTCTTGGCAAATGTGAGAAACTGTCCGCTTGTCGGGATGTTTCCTACAAGCTGATTGTTTGAGAGGTTTAGTAAGGAAAGGAAATCAAGATTTGCAAGCTGAGGTGGTATGGTTCCATTAAGGTAATTCACCAATAGATCCAATGACTCAAGCTGATGCAAATTCCCCAATATAGGAGGAATTGAACCCGAGATGGCATTGTGTGATAGGTAGAGGACGTAAAGTGCTTTGAGATCTCCAATTGTATTGGGTATTGGACCCTCTAATCTATTGCTCGAGAAGTCGATCAATGTGAAAATAGTCCAGATCTTAACGAGTTCTAGCTGTAGATCTTTCAAAGTTGCACTCATCGTATCCTCATAATAAAGCTCATCATTTACGTAATCAGAAAACTGATACTGTAGGTGATTGAAGTCCTCATTGACCTTCATAGCCTCCAAAGATGCAAGAAGACTCACAGGCAATGTGCCACCAAAGTTGTTTGAAGACAAGTCAATGATTTGAAGCATTTGCCAGGTGCCGTGACTATGCGGACATCCAATTTCCCCATGCAATTTATTGGATCGTAAAACAAGGATACGGAGACGTGACATAGCCGTGAAATGGCATGGAAATGTCCCGTCTATTTGATTGTCCCCGATGTTCACAAACTCCAATGCCGTGCAACTTGCCAACGACAACGGAATCTGCCCTTGCAACAAATTCTCATTGATATCTAATGTCTTCAGACTACATGCTCCCGGGATGTTTTGTGGAATGTCGCCATTCAACTAGTTATTCCTTAGATTCGATATCTCGAGGGACTCCATTAAACAATCAGGAATAATTCCATTCAGATGGTTATGCGATAAGTTGAGAACTTCAAGATTACCAGCTTTGCAAATAGACGGCGGGATGAAACCATGGAAATTATTCTTCGAGAGGGTAAAGAACTTCAAGTTTGGTAGGTCATTGCTGATGTCATCCGGAATAATAGAGGTGAAGTAGTTATTCGACAAATCCAAGTAGTTGGCACATGACAACGACAAGGGTGGGAATTTCCCTCGAAGCATGTTTGAATGGAGGTCGACAACATACACACAAGGATTAGAATTGCCTGGGGGTGTTTCCATATCTTCAAAAAAATTAGAGGAAAGATTGAGATGCATAAATATCCATATCCATCTTGGTATAGTTCCTTGAATATAGTTGTTGGAGAGGTCGAGGGAGGACAATTCGGATTGATTAGCGAAAAACTGAGGCAATGTCGTCAATTGGCAGGAAGCCAAATTTAAGGATGCAAGTTTAGGGAATGAAAAGGCCTGTGAAGCAGTATCTGTGGCATCAATGGAGAAACGATTGTAGGATAGATCCAAATTGGAAAGATTTCTCAGTTGTTGTACCCAATTAATATGGAATGAGCCACTAAAATTATTGGAAGAAAGCAAGAGGTAGCTGAGCCCTCAGAGTTCCCATATAGACATCGGTAGTTCTCCTCCTATATTGTTGTTGCTCAAATCAAGTTTTTGCAGCATGTGTGATGGAGCATCAAAAAATCCCTTCAATTGACTAGAAAAGCAGTTGTCAGAAAGTAAAAGCTCTTGAATCGATGGATGTGTGAACAAAGATGAAGGAATATTTCCTTCAAGTAAATTGAATCCCAGGTCAAGAATAAGAAGACTCGAGAGGGATTCCCATTGTGTTGAATCAATTGGACCAATTAGACTATTGTGGGACAGAGTGACTTGTGTTAGATTCTTGGACTTGCTGAGAGATGGAATTGAACCGGTAAAATTGTTGAATGAGAAGTCCAAATAAGACAGTTGCGAGAGATTAATGAAAGAGCTTGGGATATTTCCATGAAAGCTGCAATTCACTAGTTCTATTCTCGACATATTCCTGAGATTACCAATTGAATCTGGGAGCCTCCCGGAAGTATGTGTGTGACTAAGAACCAGTGTTTTAAGAGAACCATTCTCCGGAAATTCTGGCAAAGAACCCTGAAGGAGTTCGTTGAATGATAATTCAACAATCTGAAGTGTTTGTACCTGGAAGATTTCATGAGGAAATTCTCCTTGCAGGCTGCAATCAACTAGGCTAAGAGTTTTCAAGCTAGAGAAATTAGCAAAGAACCGAGGAACCGTGGTGGACAAGTTGTTGCCACTGAGTTGGATGACCGACAGATTTGCAAGACTCATAAGAGAAGGGTTGATAGGACCAGACAGAGAACAAAAAGACATGCTCAACACCTCAAGTTTCGGCACTGAAGAAGACAAGGCGTCGCACCACTCACTTCCCTTAGTAAATACAATAACCCCATCAAGGTACAGCTCTCTCAACTCCCGCATATCCCCAATTAGCAAGCTCAAATTGCGCTTCTCAAGGTTCAGCATAGGCTCGTCATCGTAGTAAACACGACTAAGATCAAGAGTACGTAGCTTTGTGAGGCGCGATAGCTCCGCAGGAATATGCGTAAAGAATCCAGCATTGGACAAGTTGAGATGTGCCAAGCGGCTGAGATTCACGAGGCCCGATGGAATCGCCGTGTAGTTGAAGTCATTGAATGCCAAGTTCAGGCTCCGAAGGAACTCGAGCCTGAAAAGGCTCGACGAATCATCGATTCCACCAGAGATCGACTCTTTACTCAAATCGAGACCCACCACGAGGCCATCCTCACACGTCACGCCACTCCAAGAATCAGTGCTTCGATCCCAATGTACTAGCTTGGAGGACTTGAAGGTGTCGAAGATGAGGCTGTTTTTCAGCTCAAGCAACAACGATCTCTGGTCCACACCAGGACATTGGGCTGACGTTGAAGCCGTAGCAGCGTCAGAGAAGATGGAGATCGTGAATATCGCAAGAAGAAGCCAAGAGATGATCGAACCATTCATCGGAGGAAGAGATTGAGGAAGAGAGTGGGAAGAGGGAGTCAACCGAAACAGAGTCATCACTGAGATGTGGAGGAGCGTCGTCAAAGGAAAGTGCAAAGCCTTGTGTTGATATCCGGAATGTCTTTAGTCACCAAAGTTTGGCTTTTATTTCACTTTCGACGATACTAGCACAAATATTCTTTATTTAATATGCTGTTTCAATGGAAACGAAAGGCCATAATTTTATTTTCAAAGAGAAAAAAAAGAAAATAAAAGAAATCTGCCTAGAATGTTGAGATTAGAACTTAATATTCCTCAGAAATATTTTTGGCTCATCTTTTTATATATAAGATCATAAAATAGATGATATTACATGATCGGTTTCATTTTTTTACTCACATTAACATGAAAAGATCCATTAAAAGTAAATAATGGATATATATATATATATATATATATATATATATATATATATAACATATATATGTATAGATATTATAGCATTTGACCATAACACCAAAATACTTATATTATATAGGGTTAATATCCTAAAAACCTTAAACTGATACTGACAAGTTACCACAAACTAATTTTTTGATCATGAAAAACCCCAAACCGATACACCTATAACAAATTTATCCCAACTGACCATAAAAAATCCCAAACTAGTATACTTGTGACAAATTTACCCCAAACTAATTTATTCAATCGCTGAAAACCCTAAATTGGTACATTGGGAATAAATATACCATATGTTAAATTGGATTAATATCACAAAAAATCACAAAAATTGTATAACTGTAACAAATAGAGAGTAAAATCGCAAATCGGTACACTAGTCAATTATCATGTGTCATTCAACTAAGTAATTTAATAGTAAAATTTAACGGAAACTAACATAGAGTAAATTTATCACAAATGTATTAGTTTGTAATAAATTTGCCAAAGGTGTACCAATTTGGGATTAAAATTAGTTTGGGATATATTTGTTACGGATGTATCAGTTTTGAGTTTTCAGGATATTAATTCTATTATATATATTCTCTTTCTTTTATTAGATAAGTAGATTCAAGAAAAGAAATCAAAATATATACTCATATTTGAATTTGATTGTAAATATATTATAGAACTATCGAAAAGCCAAAAAAAATATAAAGTGTAGAATCATAAAAGACAATGGATTAATTAGGAAATATGAAATAGGAAAATACCATGATATGTTCAAGAAATAGAATGAAAAAGCAAATAAGGAAAAACTACGAAAATATTTCTCTTTCATTAAACTGAAAAGAAAAATAAGAAGAAAAAGGAAAAAGGCAAAAAGTCAGATGATGAAAAAATGGGCGTTACCTTTAGTGGTGTAAGGGAAGATCAAAAGAGGGGAAAATTCAAAAAGATATAAAATTAAAAGAAAGAAAGGAAAAAGCAAATGTATGAATGTGGAATTCGTCCATTGTGCTTGCTAGGAAGGTACCATGGGCCCGCCTCCATCTGGCTATTACTATATGTGTGTTGAAAGAGCAATTGACCTAAAAAGCATGACAAATCAATATAGTTGCCCCAGGTTTCCTCTTTTGGTATTGCACATTGATATATTTAAGGGTTAATATCCTAAAAAAATCCAAACTGATACACATGTGAAAAATTTATTCAATATTAATTTTTTGACTATGAAAAAATCACAAACTGATATATCTATAATAAATTTACCCCAAACAACTACAAAAAAAAAAAAAAAAAAAAGCCCCAAAAGGTTATACTTGTGATAAATTTATCCTAAACTAATTTGTTTAACTGCCAAAAACCCCCAAACTAGTATATTTGTGAAGAATATACCCTCCGTTAAATTGGATTAATACTTCAAAAAATCATAAAAGTTATATAACTATAACAAACGGAAAGTAAAATCCCAAACTAATACACTAGTCAACTATCAAGTGTTATCTAACTTAGTAATTTGATAATAAAATTTAACTGAAACTAACAAATGATGAATTTATTATAAGTGTACTAGTTTTGATGGTCAAAAAATTAATTTAGGGTAAATTTGTCACACGTGTATTAATTTAGGATTTTTCAGGGCATTAACCATATATTTAAAGGTTTTCTTTCCTTATTTTTGTTGAAAAATATTGCAGAAATGCTAACCAAATCTTGCAATAAAATCGATATGAAAATACCAAAAAAAAATAAATGAAGAACAATAAATGACACTAAAGATATATGTGATTCGGCATGAGTGTTAGTACCTACATTCACGAGAATGGTCAACAATAAATAATCTATTATTAAACTGGAGAATCATAGAGTTTCAATTACTCACAAGCTCGAGTATTTATCACACCTAAATTATATCCAAATTCAAAGTATTTATAAATAAATAACTCGATAGGATATAAACTCCCAACATGACACCGCATGTTTAGGCCTGACCAACATGCTCTTGCACAGTAGAACACGAGAACGTTATTTACTTCATAGTGCTGCCACCATCCAGAAGAAACCCTATGTCTTTTATGTGTCTAGTCAACAAACCTAACCTTGACCGGTGAGCATGTGCCCCTTCATTTAATTCGCCCAAAAGAAGTTCCAGTGCTGCAAATTGGCGTCAAAGAAGTCAACTCAGTCAAACTTGGACTTTTATGTTATTTTCAACCAATAAAAAACAAATCCTCCAATCACGTCAAATCTCATATACACACTTAAACTCGAGCCATAATTTAACATTTTTCTTTTTTTTTAGTTTCTTGAGAGTTTTCCTATGCTAAGAGTTAGTTGATAGAGATTTTTTAGGCTTTCAATTTATATTTTTATTTTGAATTGAGCAATCAAGTGTTGAGTTAGCTTCCAATACAACTCAAAACCAAGACTCATAAGGAAGGGAGCAAACTCCCTTACCATGTAAGACAACACTTTATTTTTAGATTTCGGATATAATTAAATTGTCAAAATTAAGGGTGTGCAACCGGACCGGGTCAACCCGGTTCTCTGATCAGCCCACCCGGAAAACAGGGTCGGGAACCGGTTCCGATTGAAACTGATCCAGGAACCGGGTCCCAAAATTCAGACCCTGTTTGAACCGATCCGGGAATCGATTTCGAGAGATTACCCACTCGGGAACCAGATCAACCGGACCAGTTTGGGAACCGGTTTGAGAACCAGTTGTAAGCCACCCCAAAAAGACCAAACGCAAAACCCTAATTTGTTTCTACTTTCTATCTTCCCTGAGCTCACGACCTCCGCCCGTCCACCGATCCTGGTTCCATTCAAGTGCTGACGCTGCTTTCGCTCGCCCACCGTCGCCTTCCTCCCGCGACACCCGCAGCCCATGAGATCCCAATGTCGCCACTCCGCCTCTTCTAGCTCCACGCCCCTCGAAATCGCGATGCCGCCTCTGTCAACCCGATTCTTGGCTGCTCGCTAGCCTTGCTCCGAGCTCTGCCACCAGATCCAGCTCCCCCTCGCGCTGCTTGCTCATCTATGTTCATCTACTTCCTCGTCACGCCATCGCCAGCTCCCCGTCACACCATCACAGTGATGGAGCAGAGAACCGATGCTCATCACCACCGATCGAAACTTCTCTTGTGCTCTTTCTCCCTCGCTTGGTGCGTGCGGGATAGTTGAGGAACCGAGCGAAGCCAATTGCAGCTGAATATCTTCGTCAAGCAATTTTGTCGCTGAATTGATTCGTCGCCTTAGCTTCGTCTTCATGAGATTCTCCAAGTCTTTCGGTGTCTTCATTTATTAGCAGGTAACCGTTCGGATCGGATCTCCCCCAAGATTCATTGAGACTCGATCATACGATTGTTCTGTGTTTGCCTTTTGTCGAGAGCTTCAAATTGCTATCTCAAATTGCTCGTGTTATATTGCTTGCTGATTGATAGGAATTCCTATTTCTAGAACGCCTCACCATTCATGATCACCACCTATTCGATGTTTTGCCTCAGAGATGATAATGACGAATTTGTCTTTTTTTTTTTTTTGGTGAAATGACGAATTTGTCTTCATCATTTCAATCTGAGATTGCATAGTAGTGATCTAGATGTTCTTGTTCGACATACTGATCATATATTGTGAATTTCATGCTTCATCCTTTGATGGCAGAGAGTTCTCTATCCCTCGATGCTTCGGTTTACTTTGTCTCCTTCGGTTGTGTGACTGAATTGTCAAATGCAGTATAACAAGTAAGTCACTATACATCGGTGGTGAATAAATCACAGCCAAGCTATATCAAATTCAATCTCGTTTTGATGCTCATAAAAGACCATTCCGCCAAAGTTTGAGGGAGAGAGTCTTCAACCTAATTTAATTCAAAATAAGTGGAAACGGTATGAGAAATGCTCAAGTATCGAAAGTTTAGTTAAGTTGAGAAATTATGGATATATGAAAGCAGTTAAGTTAAAAAATCATGGATATATAAAAGAACTTAAGTTAAGAAATGGACATTGACCTAGTAATAATCAAAGGGAATTTAAGACTTATGAATAGAAGATATGCAGAGGAAAAAGATGTGTTGAAATTATGCTGGACCTCTACCAAAATTACTGCTAATTTCCCTTAGAGTATTGTTGTAACGTCAATGTCAATGTCTCCATTCGAGCGTCATTTGTACAAACTGTGATTAATTTCAATTCCAGCCATGTCAATGTTCTAGTAATCTCGTTTTCAGTTAATTTTGTTCGGCTCCTTCCTTTGAGTTTAGTGTTCTTTGCTTTGATTTCCTTTATTCCCTGCATTGCACCTTTAAATAATTCACAGTACTTCCACTTTAATTTCTAAGCAATTTGCTATTCCTGTCATTTAGATCAATTTCCATCAAACCATTTCATCCATTGCTTCTCTAAGGTTAATATAAAGATACAGTAATTTTTATGCAAAACAGGTTCCAATATAAACAGGGTTAACCCTATTCCCGGACGGGAAAAACAGGGTGGGTCGGGAACAATGTCCAATGCAAACAGGGTCGGGAATAGGGTCAAAAAAAAGAGAACCGGTTATAACAGGGTCGGGTACGTGGTCCAGGTCTAGACCCTACGCACCTTGGACCCGATCACCCCTAGTCAAAATCACATATCAACTAAAAAATAAAAGGAACACTCAATCGGCACCCCATTATCGATTTTCTATCTTCTCCAAACAAAATAAAAATGAAAGACCACGATCTTTATTTACTTACACACTTCTCGAGGATTTTTCCTGCATAAAATGGGACAATGGGCCGGATAATTGTAAGCCTTATTATATGGGTTAGTTATATTCAGTAAAAGAGTTTAAACACAATATATGTATTAAATGACTTCACAATCTACCCAAACCTAACCTACATTTATGTTCCTCTCTTCGGCCTTTATGTAAAAAAAAAAAAACTCTTGAAGTGTTTGGAAGTTCAAAGAAATCTAGATGGGCCCACAAAATGAGCCCAACTTCACCCTCCTAAAAAAATCAACATGGCTTCTTTTTTTCCCATTATTTTTATTTTCAATTATATTGTAAGATCCATTGGTTAATTGTTAGAGTACATCTATTCTTGATTGTATCTCACATTGTTACTTTTACGCATATTCTAATATTAGTTTTTCTCATTCCAATCCACTGTTAGCATAACTCATCTTCTTCAATATTTAACATTTCATTTAATTTTACTTTCAATTCCTCCATGTTATTTGTTAATGTAATTTTATAAATTCACTACCAAGTACTAACTTGCTCTTATTATTCATTGTGAATAAATATAAAAACTAAAAAATTTATGCAATATTAAAAGCCAATCCTTTAGCATCTTATAGTCTAAATAGCAATTTTATCTGACTAACATATGAAGAATTTAAAGTGAGTTAACTATGAGGATGTGGGTTGGGTTACGTTAGGGTCACTAAATTTATATAGCATATAAATTCCACTTGAATTGTGGCAAGCTAAACTAATCACCCCATGATGCTCAACTTTGGCTACTTGATGAATTAGTCCTTGACTGCGGCTCTCACAGCTGCCTAAACACTTGACTGTGAATTTGCTCATTGATAATGCTCACAATTGCAAGAAGGTTCAACACTTCTATGGTTCACAGGCATTGCGGATTAGAGTATTAATGGCATTGTAGAAAACTCTACTTTGTGTTGTCTTCATTTGGAATTGAAAAGGACAAAAAAAACGTAAAATAGAAAAAAAAATTAAGACTAAAACCAACAGTAGTTTGATTTTAACGAAGTAGCGGAAACAATGACCACAATGGAGAAAGATGCATGACTTTAGTGAAGCAAGGGAAAAAAGAGCGTCCACTTTTGGTAGACTTTACCAACACAAGCTAGAGAAAATAGAAAACTACATGCGCGTGGAATTGATCCATCGTGCACACTAGGAAAGTACCATAGGCCCACCTCCACTGGGTTATTATCATACTTTTTATTCTTTTATATAAAAATGCGTGTTGAAGGAGTGAACCCATAAATCACATCATAAATCCTAAAAGTCATACCGAGTTTTCTCTTTAGATTAATAACATGAAAAACCTTCAACACTTCTAGAGTTTAGAGACATTACAGATTGGAGTATTAATGGCATAGTAAAAAACTCTACTTTGTGTTGTCTTCATTTGGAATTGAAAAGGACAAAAAAAAATCTTAAGACCAAAACCAACTGTCGTTTGATTTTGACGAAGTAGCGGAAATAATGACCATGATGAAGAAAGATACATCACTTAAGTGAAATAAGGGAAAAAATGGGATAAGTACACTAACAGTGTCAAAGTTGTGTACGGCGCTCACTTTGATGCCAAAAATTTCCATCAGATCACTTAAGTGCCAAAAAATTTGAAAAACGATCATTTTAGTGCCAACTCCGATCAGATTGACCGGAAATCTGACGTGGCATTTTTTTATTAATTTTTTAGGCTGACGTGGCTTGCCGGAGGGCACGATCAGCATCTAAACCGCAAAAACGACGTCATTTGGCTTCTTTCCTCCAAATCGAAACCCTAAATCCCCAAATTGAAAGAGAGAGAGAGAGAGAGAGAGAGAGAGAGAGAGAGAGAGGGAGGGAGAGAGAGGAGGCACGTCGTCTTCTTCCCTGAAGAACAACACCAGCAGCGAACGGCACCGACAGCAACACTAGCAGTGCATCAGTAGCAGCACCAACAACGGCACCAGCGGTGACGGCGGCGGCGCACCAGTAGCGGCACCTTCGACCCCTCTTCTTCCTCCTCCACCTCCGCCCTCGCCTCCTATTCTTTCTACCACTTCTTGCTTGAGCAACAATTTCATTCTCCTCGCTCACCTAGTCGAGCATCTACAATGGTGGCCGAGCGACGGTGGCCGAGCATTGGCAGGCGAACAACGGTGGCCGAGCAGCGAGGAAGAAACCCTAACCCTAATTTCAATCCACGTACTAGCTAAACGACGTCGTTTTTACGAGAGTGTCCACGTATAAGGGCAAAACGATGTCATTTCTTGAAGAGAATGGAAATCGACGTCGTTTAAAAGCTGAGCAATTTTTTTAAAATATAAATGCCACATAATCATTTTGGCCAAAATTTCTCGCCGGTGGCATCAAAGTGATCATTTTTTTCCGTTTTGGCATCAAAGTGAGCGCTGTACACAATTTATGGCACAAATAGTGTACTTATCCCGAAAAAAAAGGGTCGACATTTTGTAGACTTCACGGACACAAGCTAGAGAAAATAGTGAACTATAGGCGCGTTGAATTGATCTATCGTGCACGCTAGGAAAGTACCATGAGCCCACCTCCACTGAGTTATTATCATACTTTATATTCTTTTGTATATAAATGCATGTTGAAGGAGTAAACCTATAAATCACATCACAAATCCTAAAAGTCATACCAAATTTTCTCTTTGGATTAATATCATGAAAAAGCTTCAACACGTCTATAATTCAGAGGCATTTCAGATTTGAGTATTAATGGCATTGTAGAAAACTCTACTTTATGTTGTCTTCATTTGGAATTCAAAATGACATAAAAAACATAAAATAGAAAAAAAAAATCATAAGACCAAAACCAACAGTCATTTGATTTTGACGAAATAGTGGAAACAATGACCACGATGGAGAAAGATGCATGACTTAAGTGAAGCAAGGGAAAAAAGAGGGATCACATTTGGTAGACTTCACCGACACAAGTTAGAGAAAATAACAAACTACATGCACGTGGAATTGATCTATCGTGCATGCTAGGAAAGTACTATGAGTCCACCTCCACTAGGTTATTATCATACTTTATATTCTTTTATATAGAAATGCGTGTTGAAGGAGTAAACCCGTAAATCACATCACAAATCCTAAAAGTCATACCGAGTTTTCTTGTTGGATTAATAACATGAAAAACCTTCAACACATCTATAGTTCAGAGGCTTTGCAGATTAGAGTATTAATGAAATCGTAGAAAACTCTATTTTGTATTGTCTTCATTTGTAATTGAAAATGACAAAAAAAAAAAACATAAAATAGAAAAAAATTAAGACTAAAACCCAAAATAGTTTGATTTTAACGAAATAGCGAAAACAATGACCACAATGGAGAAAAATGCATGACTCAAGTGAAGCAAGAGAAAAAAGAGGGTCCCACTTTTGGTAGATTTCACCGACACAAGTTAGAGAAAATAGCGAACTACACGCGTATAAAATTGATCCATCGTACATCATAGGAAAGTATCATGGGCCTATCCCCTATCGGGTTATTATCATATTTTCTATTCTATTATATAGAAATGCATGTTGAAGGAGTAAACCCGCACATGAAAAATCATAAAAATCATACCGAGTTTTCTCTTTAGATTAATAACATGAAAAACATTCAACATGTCTATAGTTCGGAGGCATTGCAGATTGGAGTATTAATGGCATCGTAGAAAACTCTACCTTGTGTTGTCTTCATTTGGAATTGGAAAGGACATAAAAAAATATAAAATAAAATAAAAATCATAAGACCAAAACCAATAGTTGTTTGATTTTGATGAAGTAGCAGAAAAAATGACCACGATGGAGAAATATGCATCACTTAAGTGAAGTAAGAGAAAAAAGAGAGGTTCACTTTTGGTAGATTTCACCGAAACAAGTTAGAGAAAATAGTGAACTACATACACGTGGAATTAATCCAGCGTGCACAATAAGAAAGTACCATGGACCCACCTCCACTAGATTATTATCATACTTTATATTCTTTTATATAGAAATGCGTGTTGAAGGAGTAAACTCGTAAATCACATCACAAATCCTAAAAGTCATACTAAGTTTTCTCTTTGGATTAATAACATGAAAAACCTTCAACACATCTAGAGTTCATAGGGATTGCAGATTGAGTATTAATGGTATCGTAGAAAACTCTACTTTGTGTTGTCTTCATTTGGAATTAAAAGGACAGAAAAAAAACATAAAATATAAAAAAAATCCTAAAACCAAAACCAACTGTCGTTTGATTTTGATGAAGTAGCGGAAATAATGATCACGATAGAGAAAGATACATCACTTAAGTGGAACAAGGGAAAGAAATGGTCGACCTTTTGTAGACTTCATGGACACAAGTTAAAGAAAATAGTGAACTATAGGCGCGTGGAATTGATCCATCGTGCATGCTAGAAAAGTACCATAGGCCCACATCCACTGAGTATTATCATATTTTCTATTCTTTTATATAGAAATGCGTGTTGAAGGAATAAATCCATAAATCACATCACAAATCCTAAAAGTCATACCGAGTTTTCTCTTTGGATTAATATCATGAAAAAGCTTTAACACATCTATAATTCAGAGGCATTGCAGATTGGAGTATTAATGGTATCGTAGAAAACTCTACTTTATGTTGTATTCATTTGGAATTGAAAAGGATATAAAAAACATAAAATAGAAAAAAAAAATTCCTAAGACCAAAACCAACAGTCGTTTGATTTTGATAAAGTAGTGGAAACAATGACCACCATGAAGAAATGTGCATGACTTAAGTGAAACAAGGAAAAAAGAGGGTCCACTTTTGGTAGACTTTATCGACACAAGTTAGATAAAATAACAAACTATATGCATGTGGAATTGATCTATTGTACATGCTAGGAAAGTACCATGAACCCACCTCCACTAGATTATTATAATACTTTCTATTCTTTTATATAGAAATGCGTGTTAAAGGAGTAAACCCGTAAATCACATCACAAATCTTAAAAGTCATACCAAGTTTTCTCGTTAGATTAATAATATGAAAAACTTCAACACGTCTATAGTTCAGACGCATTGTAGATTGGAGTATTAATGGCATCGTAGAAAACTCTATTTTGTGTTGTTTTCATTTGGAATTGAAAATGATTAAAAAAAACATAAAATAGAAAAAAAATTTAAGACTAAAATCAACAATAGTTTGATTTTAATGAAGGGGTTAATACCCTGAAAAACCCCAAACTGGTACACTTGTGACAAATTTACCCAAAACTATTTTTTTGACCACCAAAAACCTCAAACTGGTATACCTTTGACAAATTTACCCCAAACTGGTACACTTGTGACAAATTTACCCTCTATTAGTTTTCGTTATATTTTATTCTCAAATTATTAAGGTAAATGACATGTGACAGTTGACCAGTATACCAATTTATGATTTTACGCTCCGTTTGTCACCGTTTACAATTTTTGTGATTTTTTTGTGGTATTAATCCAATTTAGCATAGGGTATATTTGTCACAAATTTACCATTTTAGGGTTTTTCGCAGTCGAATAAATTAGTTTGGGGTAAATTTGTCATAAATGTACCAGTTTATGGTTTTTTATAGTCAGTCGGGATAAATTTGTCACAGGTATACCGGTTTGGGGATTTTCATGGTCAAAAAGATAGTTTTGGGTAAATTTGTCACAAGTGTACCAGTTTGGGGTTTTTCAGGGTATTAACCCTTAATGAAGTAGCGGAAACAATAACCACAATGGAGAAAGATGCATGACTTAAGTGAAGCAAGAGAAGAAAGAGGGTCCCACTTTTGTTAGACTTCACGGATACAAGCTAGAGAAAATAGTGAACTATAGGCGATTGGAATTGATCCATCGCACACGCGAGGAAAGTATCATGGAATACCTCTACTAGATTATTATCATACTTTCTATTCTTTTATATAGAAATGCATGTTGAAGGAGTAAACGCGTAAATCATATCATAAATCCTAAAAGTCATACTGAGTTATCTCTTTGAATTAATAACATGGAAAACCTTCAAAATGTCTATAGTTCGGAGGCATTGCAGATTGGAATATTAATGGTATCGTAGAAAACTCTACCTTGTGTTGTCTTCATTTGGAATTGGAAAAGATATAAAAAAATATAAAATAGAAAAAAAAAGTCATAAGACCAAAACCAATAATCGTTTGATTTTGATGAAATAGCAGAAATAATGACTACGATGGAGAAATATGCATGATTTAAGTGAAGCAAGGGAAAAAAGAGGGGTCCACCTTTGGTAGACTTCACCGAAACAACCTAGAGAAAATAGCGAACTACATACATATGGAATTGATCCAGCGTGCACGTTAGGAAAGTACCATGGACCCACCTCCACCAAATTATTATCGTACTTTCTATTCTTTTATATAGAAATGCGTGTTGAAAGAGTAAACCCGTAAATCACATCACAAATCGTAAAAGTCATATCGAGTTTTCTCTTTGAATTAATAACATGGAAAACCTTCAACATGTCTATAGTTTTGAAGCATTGCAAATTGGAGTATTAATGCATCGTAGAAAATTCTACCTTATGTTATCTTCATTTGGAATTAGAAAGGACATAAAAAATATAAAATAGAAAAAAAAATCATAAGACCAAAACCAATAGTCGTTTGATTTTGATGAAGTAGCGGAAATAATGACAACGATGGAGAAATATGCATGATTTAAGTGAAGCAAGGTAAAAAAGAGGGGTCCACTTTTGGTAGATTTCACCGAAACAAACTAGAGAAAATAGCGAACTACATACATGTGGAATTGATCCAGCGTGCACGCTAGGAAAGTATCATGAACCCACCTCCATAAGGTTATTATCATACTTTCTATTCTTTTATATAGAAATGCATGTTGAAGGAGTAAACCCGTAAATCACATCACAAATCCTAAAATTCATACCGAGTTTTATCTTTGGATTAATGACATGAAAAACCTTCAACACGTCTAGAGTTCATAGGGATTGCAGATTAGAGTGTAGAAAACCCTACTTGGTGTTGTCTTCATTTGGAATTGAAAATGACAAAAAAAAACATAAAATAGAAAAAAAAAATCCTAACACCAGAATGAACTGTCGTTTGATTTTGACGAAGTAGCAGAAATAATGATTACGATGGAAAAAGATACATTACTTAAGTGAAGCAAGGGAAAAAAAGAGTTGACCTTTTATAGAAATCACGGACACAAGTTAGAGAAAATAGTGAACTATAGACGCGTGGAATTGATCCACCGTGCACGCTAGGAAAGTACCATGGGCCCACCTCCACTGGGTTATTATCATATTTTCTATTCTTTTATATAGAAATGCGTGTTGAATGAGTAAACCCGTAAATCACATTAAAAATCCTAAAAGTTATACCGAGTTTTCTATTTGGATTAATAATATGAAAAACCTTTAACATGTCTATAGTTCGGAGGCATTGCAGATTGGAGTATTATTGACATCGTAGAAAATTCTACCTTGTGTTGTCTTCATTTGGAATTGGAAATGACATAAAAAAATATAAAATATAAAAAAAAATCATATGATCAAAACTAATAGTCGTTTGATTTTGATGAAGTAGCGGAAACAATTACCACGATTGAGAAATATGCATGACTTAAGTGAAGCAAGGGAAAAAAGAGGGGTTCACTTTTGGTAGACTTCACCGAAACAAGCTAGAGAAAATAGCGAATTACATACACGTGGAATTGGTCCAGCATGCACGCTAGGAAAGTACCATGAACCCACCTCCGCCAGGTTATTATCATACTTTCTATTCTTTTATATAGAAATGCATGTTGAATGGGTAAACCCGTAAATCACATCACAAATCCTAAAAGTCATACCGAGTTTTTTCTTTGGATTAATAACATGAAAAACCTTCAACACGTCTAGAGTTCATAGGAAATGCATATTGGAGTATTAATGGCATCGTAGAAAACTCCACTTTGTGTTATCTTCATTTGGAATTGAAAATGACTAAAAAAAACATAAAATAGAGAAAAAAATCCTAAGACCAAAACCAACTGTCGTTTAATTTTGACGAAATAGCGGAAATAATGATCACGATAGAGAAAAATACATCACTTAAGTGAAACAAGGGAAACAAAGGGTAGACCTTTTGTAGACTTCACGGACACAAGTTAGAGAAAATAGTGAACTATAAGTGTGTGGAATTAATCCATCGTGCACGCTAGAAAAGTACCATGAGCCCACCTCCACCGGATTATTATCATACTTTCTATTCTTTTATATAGAAATGCGTGTTGAATGAGTAAACCCGTAAATTACATCACAAATCGTAAAAGTCATACCGAGTTTTCTCTTTGGATTAATAATATAAAAAACCTTCAACATGTCTATCGTTCGGAGGCATTGCAGATTGAAGTATTATTGGCATCGTAGAAAACTCTACCTTGTGTTGTCTTCATTTGGAATTAGAAAGGACATAAAAAATATAAAATAGAAAAAAAAATCATACGATCAAAACCAATAGTCGTTTGATTTTGACGAAGTAGCGGAAACAATGACCACGATTGAGAAATATGCATGACTTAAGTGAAGCAAAGGAAAAAAGAAGAGTCCACTTTTGGTAGACTTCACCGAAACAAGTTAGAGAAAATAGCGAATTACATACATGTGGAATTGATCCAGCGTACACGCTAGGAAAGTACCATGGACCCACCTCCGCCAGGTTATTATCATACTTTCTATTCTTTTATATAGAAATGCATGTTGAATGAGTAAACCCGTAAATCACATCACAAATCCTAAAAGTCATACCGAGTTTTCACTTTGGATTAATAACATGAAAAACCTTCAACATGTTTAGAGTTCATAGGAATTGCAGATTGGAGTATTAATGGCATCGTAGAAAACTCCACTTTGTATTGTCTTCATTTGGAATTGAAAATGACTAAAAAAACATAAAATAGAGAAAAAAAAAATCTTAAGGCCAAAACCAGTTGTCGTTTGATTTTGACGAAGTAGCGGAAATAATGATTACGATAGAGAAAGATATATCACTTAAGTGAAGCAAGGGAAACAAAGGGTAGACTTTTTGTATACTTCACGGACACAAGTTAGAGAAAATAGTGAACTATAAGCGTGTGGAATTAATCCATCGTGTACGCTAGGAAGGTACCATGAGCCCACCTCCATCGGGTTATTATCATACTTTCTATTCTTTTATATAGAAATGCGTGTTGAATGAGTAAACCTGTAAATCACATCACAAATCCTAAAAGTCATACCGAGTTTTCTCTTTGGATTAATAATATGAAAAACCTTCAACATGTCTATAGTTCGGAGGCATTGCAGATTGAAGTATTATTGGCATCGTAGAAAACTCTACCTTGTGTTGTCTTTATTTTGGAATTGGAAATGACATAAAAAATATAAAATAGAAAAAATATCGTACGATCAAAACCAATAGTCGTTTGATTTTGACGAAGTAGCGGAAACAATAACCACGATTGAGAAATATGCATGACTTAAGTGAAGCAAGGGAAAAAAGAAGAGTCCACTTTCGGTAGACTTCACCAAAACAAGCTAGAGAAAATAGCGAATTACATCCACGTGGAATTGATCCAGTGTGCACGCTAGGAAAGTACCATGGACCCACATCCACCAAGTTATTATCATACTTTCTATTCTTTTATATAAAAATGCGTATTGAAGGAGTAAACCCGTAAATCACATCACAAATCCTAAAAATCATATCGAGTTTTCTCTTTGGATTAATAACATGAAAAACCTTCAACACGTCTAGAGTTCATAGGGATTGCAGATTGGAGTATTAATGGCATCGTATAAAACTTTACTTTGTGTTATGTTTATTTGGAATTGAAAATGACAAAAAAAACATAAAATAGAGAAAAAAAATCCTAAGACCAAAACCAATTGTCGTTTGATTTTGACGAAGTAACGGAAATAATGACAATGATGGAGAAAGATACATCACTTAAGTGAAGTAAGGGAAAAAATGGTCGACGTTTTGTAGACTTCACGGGCACAAGTTAGAGAAAAAAATGAACTATAGGTGCGTGGAATTGATCCATCTGCACGCTAGGAAAGTATCATGGGTCCACCTCCACTAGATTATTATCATACTTTATATTTGTTTATATAGAAATGCATGTTGAATGAGTAAACCCGTAAATCACATCACGAATCCTAAAAGTCATACTGAGTTTTCTCTTTTGATTAATATCATGAAAAAGCTTCAGCACGTCTATAATTCAAAGGCATTGCAGATTGGAGTATTAATAGTATCGTAGAAAACTCTACTTTGTGTTGTCTTCATTTGGAATTGAAAAGGACATAAAAAAACATAAAATAGAAAAAAAAATGAAGACTAAAACCAACAATAGTTTGATTTTAACGAAGTAGCGGAAACAATTACCAAAATGGAGAAAGATGCATGACTTAAGTGAAGCAAGAGAAAAAAGAGGGTCCCACTTTTGATGGACTTCACCAACACAAGCTAGAGAAAACAACGAACTACATGCGCATGTAATTGATCCATCGTACACGCTAGAAAAGTATCATGAACCTACTCCCATTGAGTTATTATCATACTTTTTATTCTTTTATATAGAAATGCATGTTGGAGGAGTAAACCCGTAAATCACATGAAAAATCCTAAAAGTCATACCGAGTTTTCTCTTTGGATTAATAACATGAAAACCTTCAACATGTTTATAATTCAGAGGCATTGCAGATTGGATTATTAATGGTATCGTAGAAAACTCTATTTTGTGTTGTCTTCATTTGAAATTGGAAAAGACATAAAAATATAAAATAGAAAAAATCATAAGACCAAAACCAACAGTCGTTTGATTTTAATGAAGTAGCGGAAACAATAACCACGATGGAGAAATATGCATGACTTAAGTAAAGCAAGGGAAAAAAGAGAGGTCCACTTTTGGTAGACTTCATCGAAATAAGTTAGAGAAAATAGCAAACTATATACACGTGGAATTGATCCAACGTGCACGATAGGAAAGTACCATGGACCAAAATCCACTGTGTTATTATCATACTTTCTATTCTTTTATATAGAAATGCGTGTTGAAGGAGTAAATCCGTAAATCACATCACAAATCCTAAAAGTCATACCAAATTTTCTTTGTGGATTAATAACATGAGAAATCCTGAACATATATTAAACCTATGATAAATTTACTCTAAATTTATTTTTTGACCATGGAAAGCCCTTAATTGGTGCATATGTCACAAATTTATTTTAAACTAACATTTTAACCACACAAAAACCCAAAATCTATATATTTGTAATAAATTTATCATTTGTTAAATAGAATTGATACCACTAGAAATCATAAAATTGGTATATATTTGACAAACAAAGGTTAAGACCCCAAATTGGTACATCCATCAACTGACACGTGTCATCCAATTTATCAATTTGATGGCAAAACTTAATAGAAACTAACAAAATGTAAATTTCTGACAAACGTACCATCAATTCATAATAAATTTATCATAGGTGTACTAGTTTGGGTTTTTTTTTTTTTTTTTTTGATATCAACTCTTTTTCATATGATATTGCAAATTAATATATTTAAAGGTTTTCTTCCTTTAATTTTTTGTTTCGTTATGAGTTTTTACTTTGGATTGAGGAATCAAGTGTTGAGTTAGCTTTCAATAAGACTCAAAACCATGACCATAAGGAAAGGAGCAAACCCCCTTACCATCTAAGACAACACCTAATATTTAGATCTCAAATGTAATTAAATTGCCAAAATCTTACATCAATTAAAAGAATAAAAAGCAACACTCAAATGAGCACCACATTAGCCATGCTCTATCTTCTCCAAACAAAATAAAAAAAATAAAAAATGAAGGCCACATTTTCTATTTACTTACACACTTCTCAAGGGCTTGTCCTACATGAAAAGAGCCAGATAATTGCTAGACCCATCAAAATGGGACATAAACCCATTTCTTAACTCATATAATATGGATTAAGTTGTTATTTGGGTTAGTTATATTGAGTAAATGAGTTTAAATATAATACAGGTTCTAAATGGGTTCACAGTTTACATAAACCTAACTCACGTTTGTGACTCCCTTTTCGCCCTCTATAAGAAAATAATGAACTCCTTGAATTATTTTGAGTTCAAAGAAGTCTCAATGGGCCCACAAAATGGGCTCAACTTTACCCTCATTAAATATATCAAGATGACTTCTTTATTTCCATGATTTTTAGTTCTATTAATATTGTAAACTTCATCCGTTGATTATTAGAGCATATTTATCCTTTATTGCATTTGACATTGTTATTTTTACGTAATATTCTAATATTAGTTTTTCTCATTGCAACCCATTATTAGCATAAATCATCTTCTTCAATATCTAATATGTTGACAATGAATTATATTGCGTTAAGTAGGTGGATAGGGACTTTCATATGTTGACAGTGAATTATATGCGTTTGGAATTGCTAATTTATGTTTTTTTTTTTTTTATTCTTTTCAATTCAAGATGAAGAAATACACAAAGTAGAGTTTTTTACGGTGCCATTAGTCTTCCGATGTGCGACATTTGCATACCATAGACGTTTTGAAAGTTCTTGCAGTTGCAAGCATGAATTCGCTTGTTGATGATGCTTGCAACTGCAAGAACTTTCAACACGTCTATGGTATGCAGATGTCGCACATTGGAAGACTAATGGCATTGTAGAAAACTCTACTTTGTGTTTTTCTTCATCTTGAATTGAAAAGGACAAAAAAAAAAGAATTAGAATGAAAAAGAAACTAAGACCAAAACTAATAGTAGTTTGATTTTGACGAAGTAGCATAATGAATAACTACAATGGAGGAAGATGCACAACTTAAGTGAAGCTAGGGAAAAAAGAGGGTCCACTTTTAGTAGATTTCATCAACATTAGCTAAGGAAAAAAGTGAATTATATACGTGTGGAATTGCTTCATCGTGCGCGCTGGGAAAGTATCATGGCCCCACCTTAACTGGGCCATCACCATACTTTCTATTCTTTTATATAGGAATGCGTGTTGAATGAGCAAACAACGTAAATCACATGGCAAATCCTAATAGTCATCTCCAATTTTCTCTTTGGATTAATATCACAAAAAACTCTAAAGCGATACACGTATGATAAATTTACTCCATACTTATTTTTTACCAAGAAAAGCCCTTAACTGGTACATATGTCACAAATTTATCTCAAACGAATTTTTTGACCACAAAAAACTCCAAATTGGTCAATTTATAACAAGTTTACTCTCCATTAAATTGGATTAATACAATAAAAACCATAAAATTGGTATTTTTGTGACAAATGAAGGGTAAAACCCCAAACTGATACGCTAGTTAACTGACAAGTGTTATTAAACTCAACAATTTGATACCAAAATTTAATCAAAACTAACGAAAAATAAATTTGTTACAAATATACCGGATTCAAGTTTTTGGTGGTAAAAAAAATTAATTTGGAATAAAATTATAACAGGTTTACTAGTTTTGGGTTTTTTGTGAGATCAACTCTTTCTCATATGGTATTACAAATTGATATATTTAAAGGTTTGCTTCCTTCTTTAATTTTTTGTTTCGTTATGGGTTTTTATTTTGCATTAAGAATCAAGCGTCAAGTTAGCTTCAATTATGACTCGAAACCATAACCAAAAGGAAAGGAGCAAACTCCCTTACCATCTAAGACGATACCTTATATTTAGATCTCAAATGGAATTAAATTTTCAAAATGTTACATCAATTAAAAGAATAAAAGCAACACTCAAATGAGCACCACATTAGCTATGCTCTATCTTCTCCAAAAAAAAAGAAAAAAGAAAAGTGAAGACCACATTCTCTAATTTCTTGCACACTTCTCAAGGGCTTGTCTTGCATGAAATGGGTCGGAAAATTGCTAGACCTATCAGAATGGGACATATACCCAATTCTCAACCCATATTTGATGGACTAAGTTTTCATATGGGTTTGTTATATTGAGTCAATGAGTTTAAAACAAATGTTATAATGTATTCAGTTTTGTTTTTCTACGTCAAATTTACATGTAGGGATCCAATAAAAATATATAATGGATAATATTAGCATTTGAACAAAATACCAAAATACATATATTATATTCTTTTTCTTTTATAAAATAAGTAGATTCAAGAAAAGAAACCCAAAGATTTATTTATATCTGAATTTGATTGTAATCATTTTATAGTACTATCAAAAAAGAAAAAAGTACAAACTATAGAATTGGAAAATACAATGGGTTAATTATGACATGTGAAATAGAAAAATACAATAATATGTTAAAAAAATAGAATGAAAAAAAATAAGCAAAAAGTAAGGATTAATTTCTCTTTTATTAAACCGAAAGGAAAAATAAGAAGAAAAAGGAGAAAGACAAGTAAAACGATTGAAAAATGGGCATTGTTTTGAGTAGTTTTAAAGGAAGATAAGAGGAGCGAAAAATTCAAAAGATTTTAAAATTAAAAGAGAGATAAGAGAAAGCGAGTTGTGTGCACGTGGAATTGATCCATTGTGCTCGCTGGGAAAGTATCATGGGCCAACCCTCATCGTGCGAAACGGACAATTTCAAGAACAGAGAATTGCAAGGGAGGAGAGGGAGGAAAAACAGGGGATGATGCTTCAGCTTGGAAAGTGGGAGCAGTCAAAGTAAACGCCTGCTAATGGGGACGATTCTGTCCAGCGTTCACGTTCGTTGCGGGACTGACGCTGTTGTGTTGCTTTCTCTGCGGAATCGTGTGTGGGGAATAGGAGCGGAAATGCATTTGGGTCTGTTGTCTTTTCTGTATTTGTTTGCGGATTTCTCGGCATCGATTTAAGTTGCGCTGGCTAGACCAAGAAAAATCAAACTTCAATAAATAGGATATAACCAGCTTAGGGAATTGGTTTATAAGCTAAGGTTAGTGATGAAAACATATATGAAAACAGAATTTGGTTTATTAGAACAAATGAGAAATTTGCGCTTCTAAAAGCGTTGGATTTTATATTGAATCCACACTTGTCGCGGCCATTGAAGCTAATATTGAACCAGAGATGGATTTGATTTTTATGTGAATGGACCAGTTTTTGGATCAGAGATAGTTGACGGACAAAAGGTTGCTGAAAATGTCACAAGTTCTCTATTAAAAGAAAGTATCTTTTGATCAGTCGTGAAAATTTGATAACCAATTGAAAAAGAATTTTTTTTTATAGATTGATGGTTTTTTTGTTTTTTTTGGGTTAATTTGGGCTTGGGCCTACTTAAGGGTTTCCAATAATTTAGTAATCTTGACTAGTGTGCGAATGATTCTTATAAGCAATCTCAATTTAATTATATCGTAATTGTATTATGGGTGTGCATTGGGAGCGTATTTGCTGGGGCTGACTTCCATAGTAGATGCTAGGTAATGTTCCATGTCCAAATTTTCTTTGATTTTCCACCTTAAGTAAGGTCATCTTGCACAAAATCACGACCATATGCAAGATTCTCTTTGAATGGATGTCTAGCGATGACCGAGACCGACTTTTAAGCGGTGTTGAGGATATTTTTCAGCGGGTACTTAGAAGAGGTCTAGTCAAATCTTGTCTATTATTTACATTTGACTTAGACTTAACTCGAGAATTTAAAACTTGGATACTTGATTTAAACTCAATCTAAGCTCAATTTTTTTTTTTTTTTTCAGATCAAGCTTGACTCATGATTTATTTTTATAAACTTGAAACGACTTAGTTTGATTCAACTTGATTATCATAGATGAGTTTCTATTGAAGCTTGATTCAAACTTGAGCTCAAATTCAACTTTTGTAAAATCCGAACTAATGAGACATGGACTTGACTTAGTCTCGCACTCGAACTTGTAATAATTTAAGCTAGCTTGTGTGGCTTGATTGATTTGCACATGAAAAAGCAATTACAACCTGATGTAGAAGAATTATGTGAGAAAATGCTAGCAAGGCACCCGATCATTTCTATATCGAGTGTCGCGTATCTCATTCGAGTTGAGTATTTTCTTCAAATTGGGATAAATCTATTTTTAATCCTCTAATTCATCATATTTTTGCGATTGGATCCTCAAAAGGGGAAGCCATTCCCACTTCGATGGACAGCTGGAGTCCACCGTGACCGCTCTTGGAAGGTCAAACCTGTAATAAGTTCTTCACATTTTCCAACTATCACCCATCATCGCCACGGCATTCGCGGCCACCAAATCCTCCAACCCTTCTCGTGTCTCTTGCTTTTCCACCTTTGTTTTCTACATATTACTCTCTTATTTTTTCCTAGAACAAAACTAGTTTCTTTTGATGTTAACATTAGTGAATTTTACCTTTTTCAATAATAATAATAATAATAATAAATCATCCTAGCATGCCACACCAACATACTAAAAGTTATTTAAGGACTTGACCAAGAATGGGGTAGAGTTGGAGCAGTTGAATTCCCCCAAAAACTAAAATTGAAGGATCCAAATGCACAAACAATATAAGTTAGGAGACTAAGGCTCCGTTCATTTCGTGAAAAATGTGACGTTTTAAAAATATTTTCTAGGTAGTCATTTTCCGGGAAAATGTAATTATTTTTCGGTATTCGGATAAAACCTGAAAATGAAGTAGAAAATATTTTTCGCTATTCGGTAAGGAAAATATTTTCCTTAATATACTTTTTTAATTTATTTTATTTTTAAATAGATTTTTCATATTTTTTAAAAATTGATTTTTAATTATTTTTAATTTTTAAAATCTATTATTAATTTTTTCATTTTTATTTTTCTTGTCTTTTTTTCTTTGTTTTCCATCTCCTTCTTTCTTGGCCAGTCACCGGCCACGGTGATGGCGCGCAACCGACCACTAGCTAGCCTCAAGCTCGCCGACGAGCACGAGGCTTGCCGTTCACTAGATTGGCGAGCGCGAGCATCGAGCTCGAGACTCGCCAAATCGAGACGTACAAGCTTGAGATCGATGAGTTTGACGTTCGCTTGGCGACGGTCAATGACTAGCCAAGAAAGAAGAAGATAGGAAATAAAGAAAAGAAAAATATAAATATAAAAAGAAAAATAAATTAAAAATAATTGAATTAAAAAAGAAAAAAATAATTCAAAAAAATATATATATATATATTTATATATATATATATTTTTTTTTAAAAAAGAAGAAGAAATGGGAGGAGGAAGTAAGGATTTGTAGAAGTGTGAGATAAGAGAGATCAAGTGAGGAAAATATTTTTCACTTTTCAAAAGTGGAAAACATTTTCCCTAAGGAATTCATTTTTCGTAAAATGAACGCTGGAAAATCTAAAAAATATTTTCTTGAAAATTATTTTCCGCGAAACGGACGGAGCATAAAATCGAACTTAATCCCACTAGAACATTATCAACTAATAGAAGAAGTCCTTAAATAATTGTTAATGTGAATAGGAAAATATATTTATAAAGTTCAAGAATTATGTAAACTCTATCTACTAAAAATAGAAAAGTGCCAACTTTTCTTATAAATCTCGACCACTAACATAACTATTTTATTATTATTATTATTATTATTATTTTGAACATTTCAGTCTTTTCCTTTCTACATAAATCCTTTACTCCTTTCTCAACTTTCCTATAAAAATATCTGTTTTTCTTTCCAAATTTTGGATATTATTATTATTATTATTAAGGCTAGGTTTAGTTAAGGGTGTGAAAATGACTAATTTAATCCTAAATATATCATATAGATTCCAATGTAGTTCTTAAATTTTCAATTGGTCAAATGCAATCCTGAACTTTTGCATTAAATTCCTATATAGTCTTGCTTGTCAATTTTTTCCTGAAAATAGTGATGTTATGTGGCACTCCAGCCATCATTGGCCATCCTTTGGGCTTTGCCGGCAATTTACATGGACAAATTTATTCAAAATGATTTTCGAGTAATGTTATTTGTTATTTGTTTTTTTTAATACTGACGTAGCTTCACACTTTTGAAGGTTAAATTCACTGTATCTTTAAAATAGAGCCCCATATTCGAAATATAACTCATACTACAAGTGAATGAAGCCTACATCAGCCTTCATCACAATTTCGACCTTTAAATTCTATAATAGAATATTTTTTAGATAAGAGCCATTAATATCATACCAATTACTTGATACGAGATACTGTTTTTTCTCAGAGACATAATTAGGATGCCACAACATTAGAACTACATTGGCAAAGTCACAAAGTTGAAATAATTCTGGATTATATCGAAATGCGTATAATGGATATCAGACCGAATTAATAATTTTTCTTTGGGTAATTGCACCGGGAATCTTAAAACTTGAAACGTAAGTGTACTCAATGTGCTCAACGCAGAGCCATGCAAACTTCGCGTCTTCAAACTCGCTATCTTGCGGAGCCGTCCCTGAGACCACATTGAATTGAATGTCTGCGGGAGTAAAATTATCAGAATCCTGAGCCAGCCATCTCCCACCGACCTGTCTCAATGAAAGCTTCCCGTTTTCATTCTTCTTCGCTTCCAGGATCCTCAACGTTTCGACTTCCCACGGAGAACCTCTAGCCCCTTCTTTGAGTACTTTGGTGCCACCAGTCTCACAGAACATTCGAGTTTTGCCATCGGTTGGGCTTCTATATGCACAGTAGGACAATGCAAGGTTAGTGTTAGTGTTCACCTCAATCAATTTTATCAAGTCAATTTTATCAAGTGAAACATTACAATACTGACTCAGCAATAGGAGACCCACACCTACACCAGCATTGTCGTTCAATTTCGAGGGATGCCCCTGCTGAATGAGGTTGTAAGTTTCAAAAACTTACGATCCTTTGTATTTATCAGAGAATTATAATATATTATGCAATGTGACAATAGGCATGACATTTGTAGCCTAATTCGTAGCTCAAAATAGTTGACTCAAGAATGAGCTTCAATCTGGAACTCTATGGATTTAAAACATGACAAGCCTCTTTCAGTTTACTATATTTGGATTCGGTGGGTCTACTATATAAGGAAATTAGAATTTTCTCTTTGTAAATTACATAATGAAATAAGTATATGCCTCATCAATTTCTACGTTGAAAGGCCACAATACCACCAAATGCATTAACCTTTGATTGCTAATCCGCACGCTTCAAGAATATCACCACCGGAAGCCACCCCACAAGGATTTGTATGCTTTACAACGACACATATATAGGGTCGCTAAATTGGGATACGTAATTCAAGGCAGCATCCGCATCCAGATAGTTATATGACATTTCCTGCAGCATCAATACATAATTCACAACAAATGAGAGAGAGATCTGCCATTGTTAACATGATCTATTGATATTAAAAAACTATTCTTGCAATTGCTCAGAGACTTCTAAAGAGCATCTAATCTCATCTTAAAGACATGGTTATGATACTAAAAAGGAAGCCAATTAGTCCCCTGTATCGCTACTCTCCTTCGCCGAACATTATTAGTGTTTCCTTATAACTAACATTCTGCAAACATATACAGATAGTTGACCTGAAAAAGAAAAGAAACTAGATGCTCCTTAAGAATGATTTGTAGAATTATGTCAACCTGCCAACAAAACCAAAAGTTGAAGCTACCCAGTCAGATGGAGTAATTTGGCATATAAATGCTCTATATTTGCCATCACACATAGGCTAGCATTTTACCACAAATTGAGGGGTGGAAGATCATTATGTTGAAGAAGCAAATAAAGTGCCAGAGAGATTCCAAATGAGTACCTCCTGTTCTAATCCCATATTGATTTCTTGAGGCCTTTGTCAATTTATCAAAAAGCTTTAGCTATTAGATAAAGATACTGTCTATTATTTTGATTCAATAACAAGATTCAATTTTAGAAACTGCCTCCTCTATCTAATGAAGTTTTCAAAGCTAGATAATTACTAGATCCGCTGCAATTTCAACTTCCTCAAAAGATTGACCTTGATGTAAAAATATGACATTCAAGGACTCACCTTTCCATGACGTTGGATAGCAGTTGCGATACCACCTCCATTAAACTCAGCAAGACTCTTGTCCACATGCAGCCTTCTGCTGGGGATTTTCACCATAACAAAAAGAACTTTTAAGAGATACACTGTTAAGCTAGGAGGGAATTTCTCTATCAAAAGGAAGAGTCGTCAGCCTCCACATAAATCAGTTAAAAAACTGACAGGGCAACGCAACCTACTGAAATTACTGATTTCCAAAGGAAACAAACTAAAGGATAAATCAGAACCAATCTCTAAAAAAGCCCCTTACTTGCATGTGTTTAGACTACATGCATTTTTAATTGCCTTAGTGGCTATGACATCAATTGAGCACACAAACCAGATGAATACCTCCAGTTGTTTGTCTCCAGAACCGCTCTGACACTGCAGAATCATAGGAAGCAACACATTGAAAAGCCTTCCAAGAAAGTTTTCTACAGAACTGTTGATCATCTCCATTACTCTTCAAGAACTCCAGCAGCGCAGGGTAGTCGTGTGAATCAATCACAACGAGGACATCCTGATGATTCTGTTAGATCACAAATGCCAACACCAATTTAGATTAAGGGCATATAATGGTACTTGATGCAAAAATACAGAAAAATTTACCACATGCATATTGATACATAGAAGCACAAAGCCAGCAACAATTCTTCAAGAAAAGTGCAACATATTGGACATGCCATCACAAGAGAAATTGTTGTTTTAACATAAAAGCATGAGAGAAATCATTATCCAAATAGTAAGAAGATAATCTGGAGCCACAATCTCAATGGAAAAGTTAACATGCTTTCAGTCAATTATATGACTCGGTTTCGATGGTTCAACAAGTTTGTACGGATGAATGGATCTCAAAAGGGAGAGAAGATAAGTTTGGGGCATCAAGTGCTCTATGCCACCTAAGGACAAATGGCACTCACATTTACGACCGAATCTTATCATAGAATATCCATAACATCCATTTACATCTCTAACAATATCCTTTAATAGAGAATTTTCTAATATATATATATATATTTTTTTTGGTGACCCGGGAACCCCCGTACAGCCGGCAGCCGGCGGGGCAAACCCGGGGTGACGCTAGCGGAGGACCCACCACCCCGACGTCACGCTTAAGATCCCGTGCGGCCAGCGGGATTCGAACTCCTCCCCTCTACGCAAAGGGTCATGGGAGCTTTATCCAACTGGGCCACCGCAGGCGGTGGTAGAATTTTCTAATATTTATAAATGTAAAGCCCAAAAAAATGAGGACATGTGAGAGGGATCTGGAAAATTTCGTACGAAATGGGCAATTTCAAGAACAGGGAATTGCAAGGGAGGAGGGAGAGAAAAGCAGGGGATGCTTCGGCTTGGAAAGTGGGAGCAGTCAAAGTAAACGCCCGCCGGTGGGGACGATTCTGTCTAGCGTTAACGTTGGTTGCGGGATTGATGATTTCTCCGCGGACTCGTGCATAGGGAATAGGAGCAGAAACAGGTTTGGGTCTTTCGGCTTTTCTTTATTCGTTTGTGGACTTTCTTGGTGTCAATTTAAGTTGCGCGGGCCAGGCCAAGAAAAATCAAACTTCAATGGATATAATATGACTAGCTTTGGGAACTAGTTTATAAGCTCTGTCTGGTGATAAAAACAGAATTTGGTTTATTAGAACGGTCGAAAAATTTGCACTTCAAGAAGCATTAGATTTTATATTGGATCCATACTCGTCATGGCCATTGAAGCCAATATCGAATCGGAGATGGATTCGATTTTCATGTGAATTGGCCCGATTTTGGATCGTAGATAGTCGATGAACAAAAGATTGCTGAAAATGACACAGGTTCTCTATGACAAGAAGAAAGTATCTTTTGATTACTTGTTAAAATTTTATAACTAATTGAAAACGAAAATTTTCCATCAATTGATGTTTGTTCTTTTGTTAATTTGTGCTTGTGTCTGCTTAAGTATTCTTTCTATTTTAGTAATCTTGACTAGTGTGCAAAGGATTCTTATTAGCAGACTCAATTTAATTATATCATAATTGTATTGTGAGTCTACATTGGGAACGTAACTGATGGGGCTGACTTCCACGGTAGATGCTAGGTAATATTCCATGTCCAAATTTTCTTTGCTTTTCAACCTTAAGTAATGTTATCTTGCACAAAGTCACGACCATATGCAAGACTCTCTTTGAATGAATGTCCGTTGATGAACGAGATCTATTTCTAAGCGGTGTTGAGGTTATTTATCAATGGCTACATAAAAGAGGTCTAATCAAGTCTAGTCAACTAGACTCTACAATTTAAGACTTGAATACCCGATTTCATCAAAGCTCAACTATTTCGGTTCAAGTTTGACTCATGATATATATAAAATAATTCGACTTGGTTATTATAAATGAGTTGTTGTTGGAGCTTGATTCAAGCTTGAGCTCAAATTCGACTTTCTTAAAATTCGAACGGAGCGGACTCAAACTTGACTCAATCTTGCATTTGAACTCGTAAATTATTTAAGCGAGCTCGAGTAGCTTGATTGGCTTGCATATGAAGAAGCAATTAAAATCTAATTTTAAAGAAGCAAGTGAGAAGATGCTGGTGAAGCATCCGATCGTTTCAATCTAGAGTGTTTCTTATCGTATTTAAGTTGAGTTTTTTCTTCGAATTGAGATAAATCTATTTTTAATCCTCTAATTCATAATATTTATGCGATTGTATGCACAAGAGAGAAAGCCATTGTAATTTCGATGGTGTAGGAAGAAAGTCGGCGGAAGACGACTTACCTCTTTCGGTGCACGATCAACAATTTCCTGATTGTTTCTTAGGTTAGGAGCGGAATTTTTATCATGCAAAGTGGCTATTAATAGTCAGAATCAAGGTGTTTTGGCAATTAGAGTATTGTATAAATAGGAAAATATTTTCTTTATTCATTCTATATAATTTTTCCTTTTTATTGTCCATACAATTGTACTATAAATAGAGCCTATGTACATACAAGTTTTTTTTTATGAGAAAGTAATATACAAATTCAATTTTCCAATTTCTAGCTCTCCATCCTTTTCTATTTCGTGTCGATTAAAGTATCTTCACAATAGAAATTATGGGACAAATGCATCAAAAGTCTTAAGATTTGCGTATGTAACGCAATCAAGTTACAAACCTTTAAATTGATTAGGTCCAAAGCCTCTTAAAAAAAAAAAATGCAACCAAGTCCTTTCAATGAACAACAATACCCAAAATTGCCTCTGTATCATGTGAAAATTGCCTAATTGCATCCTTAAAAAACCATATTTCAAAATAATCTTAAAAACTTAAATGCATTTTTTAGTAAAGATTTATGATTTTTTTTTGTCGACATAATTATTTAGGATTTAACTGGATCAAATTGAACAACTTTCGATTAAGGTTTACGAGTTGATTGAATTAACAGAAAGGTTTAGGACTCGTATTGCATTCTATAGATAAGGTTAAGAACTCGCCATGCAATTTTCCCCATATATTAGAACAATAGTAAGAAAAACCGATTTGCACGGAAATTATATATAATCTATTTAATAAATAAGGGAATAATGTATATATAAGTGTTATTGTGTATTGTTAGAATTCTCCCCAAAATCCTCCATAACAAGGATTAGAAGTATCTTGCAAGATAGAGATGTTATACTCAACCCTCGTGAATATATATGGCAAATCAATAAGAAAGAAAAGTCGAAAACAATAAATTTTTGAGAAATAACACAAAAAGCTCCTAAACTTGGATTCAATATGCAATTTGATCCCTGTTAATTTGGTTAATGTCATTTATAAATTTTAATTCAATGTGCAATGTAATCCCTAAACTTTTAATTTGTTCAATATTATCCAATGTTCAAGGACCATAGTTCATGAACTGTATGAAAATGTCCAATGCACACCTAATTTATGGACTGTTTGTGTCATTATTCCTAAATGTTTTCAAAGGACGGTAGTTATACTTTTTATCACATTTAAAATCTAATGAGAAAAAAATTGAAAGAGATCATTGTTAGAGGATACATATTTGAATTACCCTCTCTATCATTTGTTCTTTGAAATTTAAACTCATAAACGCTAAAAATTTGGAAATAACAAATGGATTAAGCAATGTTTACTGAAGTGTGTCGTGACGAGTCCTAGAGGGAAGTTTCCGCTTTAGCTATATACAATAGATACAAAAATTCAAATATTTGTCTAGCTAAATAACATTATATATATATATATATATATATATATATATATTATTACTTTGCGGCCATAAGCGTTAGGCTGGTTTAACTAAGCAATTTACTTATTACATGGGTCATACATAGATACATCCAGGCACATTAACGTAAAATGCCATAAAAGAGATTATATGTTAAACACGTACGCACACTATTTAAATAAATGTGTTGTGCTTGGAATTCAAGAATATGACATGATTTTTTTTTTTTTTTGGTGGTCATCCTACTCTATTCCTACTCTACACTCACTGCAGACTTGTGCCCTGCCTCTTGTAGGGCGTGGGAGTCGCAACCCACTCTCGAAACTTACGCGTCCCTACTCCCATCCCCCCTGAGGAGGTGGGGATTTGAACCCCTCACCTCCCCCTTCCATGTTGGAAGGGTGGCCACTGGGGCGAACCCCCAGTGGTTAGAATATGACATGATTAATAAAAGCATTTTTGCTCAAATCTGACATTAATTTGTCACAATACTTATTACGTGGAGAACTAATTGTCAGCCCCACCCTCCCCTGTATGACCTTGTGCGACTATAATCAAAAGATGCCTTAAAACACTCGTAAATTTCTGAGGCATGGAGAAAAGGCAATACAAACATCGACAACATAAACCAAACGGTGCAGGTGAAACTATAGTTTTTTGCAACATGCAATCTCATTCGCATCACATGTGCAACTATATCCTTATGATAAATGCAATATCATTCTTCTATCCTGCTTTATATTAACCACTGGAATCATCGATAATAAGCCATGTGTCTCGACGATGTAAAAGGAGAAGCACCAGATAGAGATGTTTTCTGGGGCTGGGAAGAAGTAGTCACCGGTTTCTTCTTCTCACGCTTCGTCTCTGACCGCAACCAAGCCTCGACAACTGAGTGAAGATGAACCGAGCTCTTCAAATCATCAACCTCCGTCAATTTCTCCGCCCTTCTCAATTCACCATCTTGGATGTAAACAAGATGAGTCGCCCAATTCTCAAGCCCGTCGAATATGTGCGTAGCATATACTATTGCAGCTCCTCTCTGAAAATGACATTTTAAAGGTCAGATAAGAGCACAAAAAACAGCAGTACGAGTCAGGTAACACCCCAAATGTTTGCCACGCGACACAATCAGATGTATATGCAACAAATAGTAGATAGTCAGCATGCTTATCTATTTTAGTAACGTCAAACCATACTTCAATAAGTAAGCAAATGCTCAATCAGTTACCATCTCTGTGCTAGTATCCTTGAAAGTTTAGATGTTATATATGTAGTAAATTTGGTCACCAGTCTGAATCTTGTAATCATAAATAGTCAGTGGTGAAGCATTGGGTGCCTAAGGAAAATGACGTAGTGTTCGAAGCAAATGACTCTGTAAAAGCAGTTGATGTTATATCTAAGAAGGATGAGGACATCATTAGATCTATTGTGAAAATGGTAACTTCGGAAGTTAGAGACACAGATGAAGAAAAAGCAAAAAAGCGAAAAAAGTATAAACTATAAAATCAGAAAATACAATGGATTAATTACGAAATATGATATAGGAAAAATATAACAATATGTTCAAAAATATAATTAGTGCTTGTGGCAAGCTAACTAAATCACTCGATGGTGCTCAACTTGGGCTATTTGATGACTTAGTGCTCAACCCGAGACTAACGGCTGCCTAAACACTTAACAGTGAATTTGCTCATTGATGATGCTCACAATTGCAAGAAAGTTCAACACGTCTATGGTATGGAGGGTAGCACATTGGAGCAGTAATGGCACCGTAGAAAACTCTACTTTGTGTTTTTCTTATTTTGGAATTGGAAAGGACAAAAAACATAAAATAGAAAGAAAAAGAAACAAAGACCAAAACCAACAAACCACCAATAGTTTGATTTTGTCAAGGTAGCAGAACCAATGACCACGGTTGAGAAAGCTACACGACTGAGGGAAGCTAAAAGAAAAAGAGGGTCGACTTTTGGTAGATTTCATCAGCACAAGTATGTCTGTGACATGACGACGAGGCTAGAGAAAAACGATAACTTCCTCTAATGATAGGGTACGGACCATCGACTCATGAGATAAAGCTACTCTTAGAGACAACACGAGCAAATTTACGACTATGACAAGCAGATGCCGATGGGGCACTCTTGAAGACGACTTGTTGCAATTCCTCTCGAAGACGAAAATACTCACATGTTGCATCTTTACTTAATAATTTATCTTTATAATATGTTACAATCTATAGGTATTTATACTCGAACAATATATACAGGAAAGGAAGTAATCTAATTTAACAAGCAAATTAGTTATTCTAATCTAATAAGGAAATTAGTTGTCACAGGAGATAATGAAATATCAAAGAATATCCATAACATCCAATAACGTCTCTAACAATATCTTTTAATAGGGAATTTTCTAATATTTACAAATGTAAAGCGCATAAAAATGAGGACTGTGAGAGAGGGATTCAGAAAATTTCGTCTGAAATGGGCAATTTCAAGAAAAGAGAATTGCAAGGGAGGATGGGGAGGAAAACAGGAAATGCTCCAGCTTGGAAACTGGGAGCAGTCAAAAGTGAAGAGGAGTAGAAACGCGTTTGTGTCTGTCGGCTTTTCTTCATTCGTTTGGGGATTTCTTGGTGTCAATTCATGTTACGCTGACCAAACCAAGAAAAATCGAACTCCAGTGAATAGGATATGACCAGCTTAGGCAAATGTTCGTAACATATTATATTTGATCCATACTCATCACTGTCACTAAAGTTAAGATTGAATCGGAGATAAGTCACGGATAAAAGGTTGCTAAAAATGTCACAAGTTCTTTATTAAAAGAAAGTACCTTTTGATGACTTGTTATAATTTGATAACTAATTGAAAACAAAAATTTTCTATCGATTGATGGTTGTTGTTTTTGTTAAATTGTGCTTGTGTCTACTTAAGTGTTCCTACTATTATAGTCATCTTGACTACGTGCAAATGATTCTTATGAGCAGACCTAATCTAATTATATCGTAATTGTATCAGAGGTTTGCATTGGGAACTTATCTGCTGGGGTTGACTTCCATGGTAGATGCAAGGTAACATTCCATGTCCAAATTTTCTTTGCTTTTCCATCTTAAGTAATGTCATATTGCACAAGGTCACGACCATATGCAAGATTCTCTTTGAATGAATGTCCAGTGATGACCGAGACCGAGTTCTAAATGGTATTCGGAATATTTTTCAGCGGATAATTAAAAGAGGTCTAATCGAGTTGAGTCGATATTCATATTTGAACTAGACTAGGCTCAAGAATTTTAGACTTGTATACTTGATTCAAACTCAATTTCATCAAAACTCAACTTTTTCGGATCGAGTTTCACTCGTAAATTTAAAAAAAAAAACTTGAAATGACTTAATTTGATTCAACTCAGTTATCATAAATTAGTTTCTATCAGCGCTTGATTCAAGCTTGAGCTCAAATTCGACTTTTATAAAATCCAAACTAAATAGATTTGTACTTGAACTCGTAAATATTTAAGCGAGCTCGAGTAAATTGATTGGTTTGCACATGAAAAAGCAATTAAAACCTGATTTCGAAGAAGCATGTGAGAAAATGCTCGTAAAGCACCCAATTGTTTCAATGTTAAGTGCTGCGTATCTCATTCAAGTTGAGTTTAATTGGGATAAATCTAATTTTAATTCTCCAATTCATAATATTTGTGCGATTGGATCCTCGATAGAGCAAGCCATTACCACTTCGATGGATACCCAGAGTCAATCATGACCACTTCTTCGAAGGTCAAACCTGTAATAAGTTCTGATTTTCCAACCATCACCAATCATCATCACGCATCTCTGGCTACTATCCTCCACCCCTTCTGGTGTCTCTTGCTTTTCCACTTTTGTCTTCTACATATTGCTTTCTTATTTTTGTAGAATAAAATAGTTTCTTTTGAATTTAACATTATTGACTTTTACCTTTTTCAATAATAATAATAATAATAATAATAATAATAATAATAATAATAATAATAATAATAATAATAATAATAATAATAAAATCATCCTAGCTTGCCACACCAACTTACTAAGACTTATTTAAGGACTTGACTGAGAATGCGGTAGAGTTGGGGAGTTAATTCCTGAAAAACAAAATAAAATTTGAAGGATCCAATTGCACAAGCAACATAAGTTTGGGACTGAAATCGAACTTAAACTTTTCTACTATTAAGGGAACACCAGTTGGCTGGGGCATTCAAAACATTATCAATTAATAGTAGAAGTCATTAGATAATTGATAATGAGAGTAGAAAAATGTATTGTAAAGTCCCTGCATTATATAAACTCTATCTACTAAAAATAAACGAGGGCCAATTTTTCTTATAAATCTCAACCACTATATTTTTTAACATAACTATTTTCTTTTAAATTTTGACCATTTCAGGCTTTTTCTTTCTACAGCTAACCTTTAACCATTTCTCAACTTTTTTTTCTTTAAAAGAAATTCTGTTTTTTTTTTTTTTCCAACTATTATAAGGCTAGGTTTAGTTAAGTGTGGAAAAATTACTAATGTAATACTAAATCTATTGTACATATTCCAACGTAGTTTTAAAGTTTTCAATTGGTCAAATGCAATTCTAAACTTTTGCGTTAATTTTTAATTTAGTTTTGCCCTGCAATTTTTGGCTGAAAAATCGATATGGGCTTGACCAGCGATCTGCATGGACAAATTTATTCAAAACAATTTTTGAGTAATTTTATTTTATTTTTACTTTTTAAAATGTTTTTTCTTTCCTTTCCTTTTTCATTTTCGTTCCCAATTTCCCTTTTCCTATTCCTTTTTCTTTTATTTCCCATTAACACCGGATCGGATACACAATCCTCAAACTCTCCATCAAACCACAATATTGCAACAATATCAGTAGATATTGCGTAACGTTGGGATTTATATAAACCACAACTTAAAAAAAAAAAGAAATAATTTCTCGTACCAATCATGAAAACTACAGACCAAACCTCCATCTTAAATTGCGTACAATGTAATATTCGGGCTTACGGGGACTATATGCCACACAAGAAATGTTTCAACGCCAGATGTGGCGTTGATATCGCTCGCTAGAAAAGGAAATCAAAGAAGCAAATTAATATATATATATATATATATATAGAAGGCCTTAATACTTCCATTCTCTTAGTCTTACGTGATTCACGTCTTTTAAATTATGATGAATCTATTCTTGGCACTGTAGAGACAAGTCTCTGCAAAGGACCTATACATTTTGACTGTTATCCCAATTTCTCGTTTCCCTTAAAGACAAGAACATTCTTAGAGCTCTAACACTCCAAATCAAAACCCATAATTATAAAGTAGCAGATGGATCTATTCCCTTAGCCCTTGTCTATAGAATCCATTATAAAGCTATGTCCTCCGCTTTTGGAGAAAATGCTTTCAAACATAGTCCACGAGGAGAAACACTTCTTCTCCAAACTGACATTTCTAGAGCAAATACGACAATTCCTAGGTCTATTAATTGGAATCAAGTTACTTTACCAGAACAATGGGAATTAGAAAACCAAATTCCCCAACAAGTTGTTCAAAATACAGACCCTACTAATGTCATTCAACACCCAGAAGGAAGAGTGACTATTAGATTTCCGGAAGATCTTTCGATTCAAGATCTAGTCCTTCTTTTCATAATTCCTATACAAGGTCCATAGATCTTAATCCTAATCTTCCTCCTATAATCACTATTCCCCCTAGTACACATAGAAACACTCCTCCTCCTAGTATACATAGAGACACTCCCACAAGAAGTACAACACCTTTACCTCCTTCCACCAAGTAGAAGTAATCATGAGACACCTCTTGAACCAGAAATTAGTGGTTTAGATAATAGATCAGGAATTTCCAGGCCAATTTATCAACAAAATCAGCCTGAACCAGTCGAACCACCGTAGATAGATACAGACTCTCCTCATCATTCTCCTACTTATTCGCAAATGATAGATGCAGAGCTTAATGTTATAGAAAAACATTTTGAGCCAAACAAAACTTTTCTTAATAAAGAATTTAATTCTGAAAACAACAAACAAATCAGAGAATGGTTCTTCAAAACCTTTGCTGATAAAGCAAAAGACATCAAACAAAAATATTACGACTACATATATGAATATGAAGTCCATATATTTTTCTTTGATTGGTTAGAAGAACAATTCCTCGAACCAAAAGAAATATTTGTTTTAGATCATCATTATAAGTGGAAACTCGATAATGGTGAAACCATAGAATCCAATCATCCACCCCTTAGGAGAATAAAAATACAGCATGGAGATAGCGAGGTTACAGCCACTCCTTTTAGACTTCCAGATAAAGGAGACTCTCTATACATCCACAAAGTTATTGAACAAAACAATTTTACTAATCAACATTTAGTAACCATAGGAAAACAGTTGAATAGGATGGAATCCACCTTCGAATCCTACTCAACTTGTTACACCACAAATTGACACTCTCAAAAAACCCATTTTTAAAGCCTTTGAATTTCCAAAAATCTTAGCCCAGAGTTTGCCAAAGCCATAGAACAAAAGAAAAAACTCTTAGGAAAATCAAAGTTGGAACCTGATCCTATAATAGACACTCCTAAATTCCAGAATCTTATCATTAGAGACACTCCAGACCAACCCACCATTAATACCCTAACCAAACCTTCTGATAATGAGTCAGTCAATGAGATTAACAGACTCAATTGGAGACAACCTCAGAAGCTTTATTATAGTAGAGCTACCCCACCAGACATTGCCCAAGAAGAATCATCGCAAAAATACAGAATAAATATTCTCCGACGCCATCTATGAATGGAACATTGATGGTGTTGCGTAAAAACCAATGTCATGAACATCCTTAACAACATGGTGATGCTTGCTAATGCCTACAAAACACAGCAAGATGTTTTGACCATGCTGTTGCTAATCTTTTAGTAGCCGGATTCACTTGGACAGCTAAAAGGTTGGTGGGATAACTACCTCACAGATGAACAAAAGACACTGATTTTAACGCTTATAAGGTAGATGATTTTGGACAACGCATGGATGATGATCAAGGTCATCTCATCCAAGATGCGGTCAATACCCTTATCTATTCCATTTCACAACACTTTGTAGGAGATCCTTCACATATTAGGGATAGAAACCAAGATCTCCTTTCCAATATGCGTTGCAAATCCTTAGGACGATTTAGAGAATACAAAGAGCTTTTCTTCCAAAGGGTTCTTATTAGATCCATTTGCAATCAACCTTTTTGGAAAGAAAAATTCTTAGCCGGTTTACCTCAGATTATAGGTGACCAAGTTAGAGATAAAATTAGAGAAGAATACAGCGGTCAAATTCCTTATGATCTCCTTTCTTATGGAGAAATAGTCTCCTATGTTTACAGACAAGGAACACAAATGTGTAATACAATCAAATTACAAAGACAACTCAAGGAAGAACAATCCCTCACCAATAGGAGTCTAGGAGATTTTTGTGCTCAATACGACCCCTCCTATAATGAAAAAACAAAATCAAAATGTAAGGGAACTTGTCCTCCTGAAAAAGAAACAAAGAAACATCACAACAAACCTCCTTTTCGTAGGAATAAACAAAGACATCGAGAATACTCAAAATAGACCTCATTCGATAGAAAAAATTTTAAAGACATCAAATGCTATTCTTGTGGTAGAAAAGGACATATTTCAAAATATTGTAGGATTAATAAAAAATTGAATGAACTTTCTTTAGATGACAATACTCTTAATCAATTAAATAACATCTTCATAGAAAATGATGATACTTCTTCGATGAATTTCTTGAGGAAGAAGGTCTTGAGATTAATGAGATAGATTCCTCTTCGATTCCGAATATGAAGACGCTTCTCCGAAAAAACCTACTCTTGAAGTAAACGTCTTAACAAAAGAAGAAGAATTCCTTCTCAAGATCGCCGACAAAATACTTGACCACTGAAGCCAAAAAAAGAATACTTAGATAGACTTCACTCTTCTATGAACATTACTTCCAAGCCTAATACTTCATACAACCTTAAAGACATCCTTAATAGAAACAAAAAACCACAATCCAGACCTATAAATATTAATGACCTCCAAAATGAAATAAAACAACAAAAGTTAGAAATACAAGCATTAAAAGAAACCCAATCAGAAATGAAACAAGAAATTTCTGATATAAAGTCTCTTGTCATAAAAAGAACAATAAAACTTGAAGACCAAAATGAAATCGCTAGTAATCCAGATACCTCTGATCCAGCTTTTCTTATGCTATTAACATAAATCACATCTAGGAAATGGATAATAAATATTAAGATAAAAATCAATAATGAGTATATTATTGAAACAATGGCACTCTTTGATACGGGGTGACCTCAATTGTATCAAGGAAGGCCTTGTTCCAACAAGATACTTTGACAAAACATCGAGTCTTTAAAATCAGCCTCGGGAGACAAGCTGAATATACAATACAAGTTACCGAAGCCCTAATAATAAAAGACCAAATGTCTTACAAAACATCTTTTCTTTTAGTTAAAAACATGAGACAACAAAGGTTATCCTTGGAACACCTTTCATACAATTGATTCAACCCTTTGCTGTTACTAATGAAGGTATAGAAACTCATGCTTTAAACAAAAAAATCACCTTCAATTTCATAACAAAACCGCAGAAAAGAAGTCTTAATATTTTACAAGAACATTCCATTTCAGAAATAAAGCTGCCTCATAAAAGACAAAGAAAACCAGCTTGAATTTTTAAAAGAAGACTTAGAGTTCAAAAGAATAGAAGAAAATCTCATAAAACCAAACATCATAGAAAAAATAGCTTCTCTACAAAAACACATAGAAAAAACTATATGCTCTACTCTACCCAATGCCTTTTGGGAAAGGAAAAAGCATATCGTCGATTTACCTTATGAACATGATTTTTCTGAAAACAAAATTCCTACCAAAGCCCGACCAACACAAATGAACCAAGAAGTTTTAAAATTTTGTCAAACAGAAATACAAGATCTCTTAAATAAAAAACTCATAAGAAAAAGCCAATCACCTTGGAGTTGTTATGCTTTTTATGTTAATAAAAATGCTGAACTAGAAAGAGGAGTTCCCAGGTTAGTTATTAATTACAAACCTCTTAATACAGCCCTTAGATGGATAAGATACCCTATACCCAACAAAAAGATTTCTTGAATAGACTTTGTAGATCAAAAATATTTTCTAAATTTGACATGAAATCGGGATTCTGGCAAATACAAGTTAGTGAAAAGGATAAATACAAGACAGCCTTTATGGTACCTTTTGGCCAATATGAATGGAATGTTATGCCATTCGGCCTCAAAAATGCCCCTTCAGAATTCCAAAGAATTATGAACGAGATTTTCAATCCTTATTCAGAATACATCATAGTTTATATAGATGATGTTCTAGTTTTCTCTTCCAATATAGAACTGACATTTCAAACATTTATCCACTTTCATAAAAATAATCATACAAAACGGTCTTGTAGTCTCTCCTACTAAAATTGCACTCTTCAAGACCAAGATTAGATTTTTAGGTCATTACATCCATTTAAGCACCATCACTCCCATAGAAAGATCAATCTCTTTTCTTGATAAATTCCCTGTATGAGATTAAAGACAAAACTCAATTACAAAGGTTTTGGGTAGCCTCAATTATATTTTAGATTTCTTTCCTAATATAAATATCCTTTGCAAACCTTTACATCAAAGGCTACGAAAGGATCCTCCACCATGGACCTCTGTCCATACGAGACATTGTCAAACAAATAAAAATTCATGTCAAAGATATACCATGCTTACATCTTGCTTGACCCCTCCACTTTCAAAATAGTAGAAACAGACGCGTCAGAATTAGGTTATGGTGGTATTCTCAAACAAGTCAATAACAACAAAGAACAAGTTATTCAATTTATATCAAAACATTGGAATTCCACTCAACAAAATTATTCGACAATCAAAAAAGAAATACTTGCTATAGTTTTATCTATATCAAAATTCCAAGGAGATTTATTAAATCAAAAATTTCTCTTGAGAATTGATTGTAAATCAGCCAAAGACATTTTACAAAAAGACGTTTTAAATGTTGCATCAAAACAAATTTTTGCCGAGATGGCAAGCCATACTTTCGGTATTCGATTTTGACATAGAATTTATAAATGGTTCTTCAAATTCATTGCTGATTTTCTCACAAGAGAATTTTTACGGGGGATACCATGCCAAGACCCAAAAAGACAAAGACAAAGGCAAAGGCAAAGCCCTTTGCCGAGCCCTCAATACACCACCAAAGCCGAAAGGCTTAACATCTGTCAAAACATGGCTCCAAATGGCGAGAAAACAACCAAACATTCATACGGCAATCACCTTTGACAACGGAACCCATAACATCGAACCCATGCTAGCCCTCAATCGGTTAGCCAACATACTTCCAAAAGAAACAATATTGTTACTTGCCGGTCTTTACAAAACGTAAAGAAAGAGCCATCCGAGTGCCATAGAAGTAAGTAACAATCCTTCCCCGCTTGCTACACAAAAACAAGCGGAATACAAAAGAATTTCGAATGAGGTGGTTATTAAGCCCCAGGCAACCCCTCTTTCTCAAAGATCAAAATTCTTTCCCAAAACATCTTTTCAAAATATATTGATTTGTGGAAGATGGATTCTTCGATAAAGATCCAATCAAATTTGCAGAAAACATATTTCCGAAAAATTGGCTTTTCAAACCACACAATACAAACAAAACCCTTGCTTATTATGAGCAAATTTTAGTGGAAACAGAATCGGCAAGGTTCACTCACTTTCTTGATAAAACCAATACAGAAAATATCCTTTATTCCACTATATCCATCGGTAAAGTCATACACCCCTCACCTTTGGGGAGCCTCACCCCATACACCCAGAAAGTTCCAAACCGGACTTACCCAAAGTCTACCATACTCCTCTTCATATACATCTTTGGGACTACCAACAAGCTTGGTGGAATGTCTTTTTCCGACGAATACAAATTTCCAACACTCCTGGTTATTATTCTTCAAAGACAACTTCCCAAGACAAAGCTTACCAAAGCTGGTTTGATTCTGGTGGGATCTCTTTGGTCCTTTGGACATAATATTACACCCACGGTCAAACAAGGATACAAGATTTTCAGTGAACAATTCATACCAACACCTCATGATATAAGGTTCCCATGCCTTATGCATTTCTTTATAATATTCAGAATCTCGTGGGTAACGGCATGGGAATTTGAATACAATACATCAAAAAACCGGGTATACCAACACTTGTCCGAAAATACAAAACCAAATGGTGGGATGGATTCAGATTTCTTGATCAAGGATCCGAAGCTGCGGTTAAAACATGGCTAAATAGCCAGAAAACCCAAATAATCGCATCCCCATCAAATACATCGTTTTGGGAAAAATCCATGGCAAGTGCAAGCACTTGCAGCAGTCCAAAACGAGAGATGAATCGCAACATTCTCGGGACAATGCTCTCGAAGCGGAAGAATCACAATGTGGATCTTCCAAATCTCGAAAACTTGATCAAGACGGATCTTCCCAGTCATATCATAATGGAAACACTAATGAAGACGGCGCTACGGGATCAATGCGGGACAGAGATTAAAAGACATCACATGCGAGTTACTATTACAAACGGCGCAAAAGGCTACACACCGGAGCGTAGTAGACACACTATTCATACTTGTTCACACCTTTGTTCATACACTTTGTTCACTCGATCTTTGTTCACTTTACCTTTGTTCATTCCTTTGTAGCATTTTCACTGTAGCACTCGCTATAAATACACCCACTCGACATAGAAGAAAGGGACCCGAAATTTTCTGAATTTCTCTCTTCTCCTTCTCTCTCTCTCACTTGTAATCCTTCATCCCTTCCATCTCCATCCTCATCTCTTCCATCTCCAAGCTCTCTTACCTTGTATCCCTGGTTTCAAAGTAAGTTAGTTTTCATATACATCGTTTTATACGGGGTAACCAACTTACATGATAGTTGGTTAACCATTTCTTATAATCTGAGACATCAATACTCCGGAGTGCGGATTACCGCCCTAGTGGATGACTTGATGCTTTAAGTTTTTGCATCTAAGTTTTCGCATCTCAATACATGTAATTTCAGCTTTTCAGCTTTATATAATACAAGTTTATACCACCTTCATGGTTGGTTTTTGTTTATGCATACTCTTACTTTATATTTTATATATTGCCTTTGGTCTTTATATTATTTTTAATTCTCGCGATTTTATTTAAGTTATTTACTTTCTTGTTGTTTCTTATTGTTATACATCCTTCTCTGCTTTCATATAGATCTGTTAATCCTTTATACTTTCTTGTTCTCTCATATAGTACTCCGATCCTAACCCCTTTATATAACTTAAATAAGAAACAACAAGAAAGTAAATAACTTAAATAAAATCGCGAGAATTAAAAATAATATAAAGACCAAAGGCAATATATAAAATATAAAGTAAGAGTATGCATAAACAAAAACCAACCATGAAGGTGGTATAAACTTGTATTATATAAAGCTGAAAAGCTGAAATTACATGTATTGAGATGCGAAACTTAGATGCAAAACTTAAAGCATCAAGTCATCCACTAGGGCGGTAATCCGCACCCAGTGGAGTATTGATGTCTGTATTACAAGAAATGGTTAACCAACTATCATGTAAGTTGGTTACCCCGTATAAAACGATGTATATGAAAACTAACTTACTTTGAAACCAGGGATACAAGGTAAGAGAGCTTGGAGATGGAAGAGATGAGGATGGAGATGGAAGGGATGAAGGATTACAAGTGAGAGAGAGAGAAGGAGAAGAGAGAAATTCAGAAAATTTCGGGTCCCTTTCTTCTATGTCGAGTGGGTGTATTTATAGCGAGTGCTACAAAGGAAAATGCTACAAAGGGAACAAAGGTAAAGTGAACAAGACTGAGTGAACAAAGGTATGAACAAAGGTGTGAACAAAGTATGAACAAAGGTGTCTACTACGCTCCGGTGTGTAGCCTTTTGCGCCGTTTGTAATAGTAATCGCATGTGATGTCTTTTAATCTCTGGTCCGCATTGATCCCGTAGCGCCGTCTTCATTAGTGTTTCCATTATGATATGACCTGGAAGATCCGTCTTGATCGTTTTCGAGATTTGGAAGATCCACATTGTGATTCTTCCGCTTCGAGAGCATTGTCCCGAGAATGCTGCGATTCATCTCTCGTTTTGGACCGCTGCAAGTGCCGCACTTGCCATGGATTTTTCCCGTAAAACGATGTATTTGATGGGGATGCGATTATTTGGGTTTTCTGGCTATTTAGCCATGTTTTAACCGCAGCTTCGGATCCTTGATCAAGAAATCTGAATCCATCCCACCATTTGGTTTTGTATTTTCGGACAAGTGTTGGTATACCCGGTTTTTTGATGTATTGTATTCAAATTCCCATGTCGTTACCCACGAGATTCTGAATATTATAAAGAAATGCATAAGGCATGGGAACCTTATATCATGAGGTGTTGGTATGAATTGTTCACTGAAAATCTTGTATCCTTGTTTGACCGTGGGGTGTAATATTATGTCCAAAGGACCAAAGAGATCCCACCAGAATCAAACCAAGCTTTTGGTAAGCTTTGTCTTGGGAAGTTGTCTTTGAAGAATAATAACCAGGAGTGTTGGAAATTTGTATTCGTCGGAAAAAGACATTCCACCAAGCTTGTTGGTAGTCCCAAAGCATGTATATGAAGAGGAGTATGGTAGACTTTGGGTAAGTCCGGGTTTGGAACTTTCTCGGGGGGTGTATGGGGTGAGGCTCCCCAAAGGTGAGGGGTGTATGACTTTACCGATGGATATAGTGGAATAAAGGATATTTTCTGTATTGGTTTTATCAGCAAAGTGAGTGAACCTTGCCGATTCTCGTTTCCACTAAAATTTGCTCATAATAAGCAAGGGTTTTGTTTGTATTGTGTGGTTTGAAAAGCCAATTTTTCGGAAATATGTTTTCTGCAAATTTGATTGGATCTTTATCGAAGAATCCATCTTCCACAAATAATATATTTTGAAAAGATGTTTTGGGAAAGAATTTTGATCTTTGAGAAAGAGGGGTTGCCCGGGGCTTAATAACCACCTCATTCGAAATTCTTTTGTATTCCGCTTGTTTTTGTGTAGCAAGCGGGGAAGGATTGTTACTTACTTCTATGGCACTCGGATGGCTCTTTCTTTACGTTTTGTAAAGACTGGGCAAGTAACAATATTGTTTCTTTTGGAAGTATGTTGGCTAACCGATTGAGGGCTAGCATGGGTTCGATGTTATGGGTTCCGTTGTCAAAGGTGATTGCCGTATGAATGTTTGGTTGTTTTTCGCCATTTGGAGCCATGTTTTGATTGCATGTTAAGCCTTTCGGCTTTGGTGGTGTATTGGAGGGCTCGGCAAAGGGCTTTGCCTTTGCCTTTGTCTTTGTCTTTTTGGGTCTTGGCATGGTATCCTCGTAAAAATTCTCTTGTGAGAAAATCAGGCAATGAATTTGAAGAACCATTTATAAATTCTATGTCAAAATCGAATACCGAAAGTATGGCTTGCCATCCGGGCAAAAATTTGTTTTGATGCAACATTTAAAACGCCTTTTTGTAAAATGTCTTTGGCTGATTTACAATCAATTCTCAAGAGAAATTTTTGATTTAATAAATCTCCTTGGAATTTTGATATAGATAAAACTATAGCAAGTATTTTTTTTTTGATTGTCGAATAATTTTGTTGAGTGGAATTCCAATGTTTTGATATAAATTGAATAACTTGTTCTTTGTTGTTATTGACTTGTTTGAGAATACCACCATAACCTAATTCCGACGCGTCCGTTTCTACTATTTTGAAAGTGGAGGGGTCGCAAGATGTAAGCATGGTATATCTTTGACATGAATTTTTATTTGTTTGACAATGTCAGTATGGACAGAGGTCCATGGTGGAGGATCCTTTCGTAGCCTTTGATGTAAAGGTTTGCAAAGGATATTTATATTAGGAAAGAAATCTAAAATATAATTGAGGCTACCCAAAACCTTTGTAATTGAGTTTTGTCTTTAATCTCATCGTGGAATTTATCAAGAAAAGAGATTGATCTTTCTATGGGAGTGATGGTGCTTAAATGGATGTAATGACCTAAAAATCTAATCTTGGTCTTGAAGAGTGCAATTTTAGTAGGAGAGACTACAAGACCGTTTTGTATGATTATTTTTATGAAAGTGGATAAATGTTTGAAATGCTGTTCTATATTGGAAGAGAAAACTAGAACATCATCTATATAAACTATGATGTATTCTGAATAAGGATTGAAAATCTCGTTCATAATTCTTTGGAATTCGAAGGGGCATTTTTGAGGCCGAATGGCATAACATTCCATTCATATTGGCCAAAAGGTACCGTAAAGGCTGTCTTGTATTTATCCTTTTCACTAACTTGTATTTGCCGAATCCCGATTTCATGTCAAATTTAGAAAATATTTTTGATCTACAAAGTCTATTCAGTAAATCTTTTTGTTGGGTATAGGTATCTTATCCATCTAAGGGCTGTATTAAGAGGTTTGTAATTAATAACTAACCGGGAACTCCTCTTTCTAGTTCAGCATTTTTATTAACATAAAAAGCATAACAACTCCAAGGTGATTGGCTTTTTCTTATGAGTTTTTTATTTAAGAGATCTTGTATTTCTGTTTGACAAAATTTTAAAACTTCTTGGTTCATTTGTGTTGGTCGGGCTTTGGTAGGAATTTTGTTTTCAGAAAAATCATGTTCATAAGGTAAATCGACGATATGCTTTTTCCTTTCCCAAAAGGCATTGGGTAGAGTAGAGCATATAGTTTTTTCTATGTGTTTTTGTAGAGAAGCTATTTTTTCTATGATGTTTGGTTTTATGAGATTTTCTTCTATTCTTTTGAACTCTAAGTCTTCTTTTAAAAATTCAAGCTGGTTTTCTTTGTCTTTATGAGGCAGCTTTTATTTCTGAAATGGAATGTTCTTGTAAAATATTAAGACTTCTTTTTCTGCGGTTTTGTTATGAAATTGAAGGTGATTTTTTTGTTTAAAGCATGAGTTTCTATACCTTCATTAGTAACAAAGAAAGGGTTGAATCAATTGTATGAAAGGTGTTCCAAGGATAACCCGTTGTCTCATGTTTTTAACTAAAAGAAAAGATGTTTTGTAAGACATTTGGTCTTTTATTATTAGGGCTTCGGTAACTTGTATTGTATATTCAGCTTGTCTCCCGAGGCTGATTTTAAAGACTCGTATGTTTTGTCAAAGTATCTTGTTGGAACAAGGCCTTCCTTGATACAATTGAGGTCACCGTATCAAAGAGTGCCATTGTTTCAATAATATACTCATTATTGATTTTTATCTTAATATTTATTATCCATTTCCTAGATGTGATTTCTGTTAATAGCATAAGAAAAGCTGGATCAGAGGTATCTGGATTACTAGCGATTTCATTTTGGTCTTCAAGTTTTATTGTTCTTTTTATGACAAGAGACTTTATATCAGAAATTTCTTGTTTCATTTTCGATTGGGTTTCTTTTAATGCTTGTATTTCTAACTTTTGTTGTTTTATTTCATTTTGAGGTCATTAATATTTATAGGTCTGGATTGTGGTTTTTTGTTTCTATTAAGGATGTCTTTAAGGTTGTATGAAGTATTAGGCTTGGAAGTAATGTTCATAGAAGAGTGAAGTCTATCTAAGTATTCTTTTTTGGCTTCGTGGTCAAGTATTTTGTCGCGATCTGCCGAGAAGGAATTCTTCTTCTTTTGTTAAGACGTTTACTTCAAGAGTAGGTTTTTCCGGAGAAGCGTCTTCATATTCGGAATCGAAGAGGAATCTATCTCATTAATCAAGACCTTCTTCCTCAAGAAATTCATCGAAGAAGTATCATCATTTTCTATGAAGATGTTATTTAATTGATTAAGAGTATTGTCATCTAAAGAAAGTTCATTCAATTTTTTATTAATCCTACAATATTTTGAAATATGTCCTTTTCTACCACAAGAATAGCATTTGATGTCTTTAAAATTTTTTCTATCGAATGAGGTCTATTTTGAGTATTCGATATCTTTGTTTATTCCTACGAAAAGGAGGTTTGTTGTGATGTTTCTTTGTTTCTTTTTCAGGAGGACAAGTTCCCTTACATTTTGATTTTGTTTTTTCATTATAGGAGGGGTCGTATTGAGCACAAAAATCTCCTAGACTCCTATTGGTGAGGGATTGTTCTTCCTTGAGTTGTCTTTGTAATTTGATTGTATTACACATTTGTGTTCCTTGTCCGTAAACATAGGAGACTATTTCTCCATAAGAAAGGAGATCATAAGGAATTTGACCGCTGTATTCTTCTCTAATTTTATCTCTAACTTGGTCACCTATAATCTGAGGTAAACCGGCTAAGAATTTTTCTTTCCAAAAAGGTTGATTGCAGTCGGATCTAATAAGAACCCTTTGGAAGAAAAGCTCTTTGTATTCTCTAAATCGTCCTAAGGATTTGCAACGCATATTGGAAAGGAGATCTTGGTTTCTATCCCTAATATGTGAAGGATCTCCTACAAAGTGTTGTGAAATGGAATAGATAAGGGTATTGACCGCATCTTGGATGAGATGACCTTGATCATCATCCATGCGTTGTCCAAAATCATCTACCTTATAAGCGCTAAAATCTGTGTCTTTTGTTCATCCGTGAGGTAGTTATCCCACCAACCTTTAGCTGTCCAGTGAATCCGGCTACTAAAAGATTAGCAACAGCATGGTCGAAACATCTTGCTGTGTTTTGTAGGCATTAGCAAGCATCACCATGTTGTTAAGGATGTTCATGACATTGGTTTCGCAACACCATCAATGTTCCATTCATAGATGGCGTCGGAGAATATTTATTCTGTATTTTTGCGATGATTCTTCTTGGGCAATGTCTGGTGGGGTAGCTCTACTATAATAAAGCTTCCGAGGTTGTCTCCAATTGAGTCTCGTTAATCTCATTGACTCTGACTCATTATCGAAGGTTTGGTTAGGGTATTAATGGTGGGTTGGTCTGGAGTGTCTCTAATGATAAGATTCTGGAATTTAGGAGTGTCTATTATAGGATCAGGTTCCAACTTTGATTTTCCTAAGAGTTTTTTCTTTTGTTCTATGGCTTTGGCAAACTCGGGCTAAGATTTTTGGAAATTCAAAGGCTTTAAAAATGGGTTTTTTGAGAGTGTCAATTTGTGGTGTAACAAGTTGAGTAGGATTCTCGGAAGGTGGATTCCATCCTATTCAACTGTTTTCCTATGGTTACTAAATGTTGATTAGTAAAATTGTTTTGTTCAATAACTTTGTGGATGTATAGAGAGTCTCCTTTATCCGGAAGTCTAAAAGGAGTGGCTGTAACCTCGCTATCTCCATGCTGTATTTTTATTCTCCTAAGGGGTGGATGATTGATTCTATGGTTTCACCATTATCGAGTTTCCACTTATAATGATGATCTATATATATATATATATATATAGAAAATTAAAAAGATTAAGCAAATCAACGTTGTATTGTCCAAAAACAGAGTTGAGTCAACCTAAAGTCTTCTTCACGCTCAACCTTTATAAAGGGGTTGGACGTGAAGACAATTATTTTTTCCAAGCAAGCCAAAATTACATTTTGGGCCAAAACTCGCCGTCCCCATTGGATTGCACCCTCAAAGTGGGTGTAATTTGATAAGTCAAAAGTCACCAACGAAGTGATTTATACCTAACTTTTCAACCCACCGATAACTAGGATTGGTGAATGTTCTCTCAAATTAGGACTTTTACAAGTCAATAAATTCTCTTTTGGAGCAATGTGTCGTGCCATAGAGATGAACGTACCACTTACGATGTTCAAAATTATGGAAATTTATGGTGGCCGATGCCACTCACTCTAAGCGATAACTTGTAAAAAGGTTTCTAGAGCGGGTGATTAAAGGTTGTACAAAAAAATCAGGAAAAAATTGATGATCAAAAGGACTACATTGCAACTTTTCAAAAAGATTTAAGATTTAGACCGCATTTCCTAAATGGTTTAAAAATTCTAATGTAAATATCTAATTAGTGCAGTAACATAATTTGAAATGCCTAAATAAAAGAAAATAAAGAAAATAAAGAATGAACGAGTAGAAGATAAGACAATCAATGTTAATTAATGTGTGAATTTCAATCGATAGAGAAATGATCCAAGCAAATATCATATTATAAGGAAGATTATCAAGACAAAACTTTAATGCGATGAAGGGCATATAATTTTGCCACTATGATTTTAACTTTGAAGAAAGATTATATATAGAATGTAGCACTATGCATTTGCTTGGTTAGTGATTAATGTACTGAAAATAGTTGCACTACAGATCAAACCTCGTTCATAAATTGCATACAATGTATTATTTGTGCTTACGGGGACAATATCCCACATAAGAAATGTTTCAATGCGAGATCTAGTGTTGACATCACTCGCTAGAAAAGGAAATAAAAGAAGAAAAGAAATAGAAAGTTAAAAAGATTAAGCAAATCAATGTTGTGTTGTCCAAAAATAGAGTTTAGTCAATCTGAAGTTTTCTTCATGCTCAACCTTTTTAAAGGGGTTGGACGTGAAGACAATAATTTTTCCAAGCAAGCTAGAATTGTGTTTTGGGCCAAAACTGGCCGTACCCGTTGGATTGCACCCTCAAAGTGGGCGTAATTTGATAAGTCAAAAGTCACCAACAAAGTGATTTATGCCTAACTTTCCAATCCACTGATAACTAGGATTGGTGAATCTTCTCTCGAATTAGGACCTTTACAAGTCAATAAATTCTCTTTTGGAGCAATGTGTAGTGCAATATAGATGAATGTACCACCAACGACATTCAAAATTATGGAAATTTATGGTGGCCAACTAATTGCCACTCACTCTAAGCGATAACTTGTAAAAAGGTTCCTATAGTAGGTGATTAATAAAAATCGTGAAAAAAATTATGATCAAAAGGATTACATTGCAACTTTTCAAAAGATTCAAGATTTAGACTGCATTTCCAAAATGGTTTAAAAATTCTAATGTAAATATCTAATTAGTGGCGTAACATCATTTGAAATGCCTAAACAGAAGCAAAATAATAATAATAATAATAAAATAAAGAAAATAAACAATAAACGAGTAGAAGATAAGACAATCAATGTTAATTAATGTGTGAATTTACAATTGATAGAGAAATAATCAAAGCAAATATCATATTTTAAAGAAGATTATCAAAACAAAACTTTAATGCGATGAGGGGTAGATAATTTTGCCACTATGATTTTAATGTTGAAGAAAGATTATATATAGAATGTAGCAATATGCATTTGCTCGGTTAATGATTAATTGTACCGAAAATGGTTGTACTACAGACCAAACGTTGTTCATAAATTGTATACAATATGTTATTCCTGCTCATGGGGACTATATCCCACACAAGAAATGTTTCAACGCCAGATCTAGTGTCAACATCGCCCGCTAGAAAAGGAAATTAGAGAAGAAAAGAAAAAAAATCTAGAAAATTAAGAAAACTAAGCAAATTAATGTTTTGTTTTGTTTTGTTTTGTTTTTTTATTTTTTTTGGTAAGCAATTCAATGTTGTGTTGTCCAAAAACAGAGTTTAGTCAATCTGAAGTCTTCTTTACACTTAACCTTTTTAAAAGGGTTGGACGTGAAGACAATAATTTTTCCAAGCAAGCCAGAATTGCATTTTGGGCCAAAATTGGCCGTACCCATTGGATTGCACCTTCAGTGAGCGTAATTTGATAAGTCAAAAGTCACCAACGAAGCAATTTATGCCTAACCTTCCAATCCATCGATAACTAGGATTGGTGAATTTTCTCTCGAATTAGGACTTTTACAAGTCAATAAATTCTCTTTTGGAGCAATGTGTTGTGTCATAGAGATGAATGTACCACTAGCGACATTTAAAATTATAGAAATTTATGGTGGCTGAAAAATTGCCACTCACTCTAAGCGATAACTTGTTTAAAATTTTTCTATAGTAGGTGATTAAAAGTTGTACAAAAAATCGGTAAAAAATGATGATCAAAAGGACTACATTGCAACTTTTCAAAAAGATTCAAGATTTAGATTGCATTTCCAAAATGGTTAAAAAATTCCAATGTAATTTTTTAATCAATGCAGTAACATCATTTGAAATGCCTAAACAAAAGAAAAAAAGAAAAGAAATGAAGAATGAATGAGTAGAAGATAGGGCAATCAATGTTAATTAATGTGTGAATTTACAATTGATAGAGAAATAATCAAAGCAAATATCATATTATAAGGAAGATTATCAAGACAAAACTATAATGCGATGAAGAGCAGATAATTTTGCCACTATGATTTTAACGTTGAAGAAAGATTATATATAGAATGTAGCAATATGCATTTGCTCGGTTAATGATTAATTGTACCAAAAATAGTTGCACTATATCCTTTTCACCTTGGAGATCGGGGGACTCTTCTTAGTGGGTATTTTATTTGAGAGAATTATTAAATATATTAAAATTTTTGTTGGAGAACCTCACGTCAAAATTAAGGGAGAAAAGCCAGATCCTGTACATGAATGTGCACAAGTTTAAGTTCATGTTAATGGTGTCGGTGCTCCGGTGATTGTCAATCGATTCAATGGGGGTAAAACTGCAAATATTTTGAGACAATAAATCTTCTTGTGATAAGATTTATGAACTATTTTGTGAGATCGAGAGCGCTTTTTCAATGGTTATGTGATGGAGATTATATTTAAAACCATTGCGAATTATCACAAATCTGATTGTAAATTTTGAAAGTTCAACGGTGCAATGAAAAGTAGGACAAAAATTGGGCAATGCACTTAACTTTTCACAAATGATAAGGATAGGCCATTTAGAGGGGACAAAAGGGACCACCATGCAATTTATTTGGTTAGTTAGAAATAATGTGCAAAAGTGAATTGGAGAATTTTCTATATATATTCAATGTACTATACAAGAATCTATTTATGGACTTTAAAAGATGGCTATATATATTGACATTACAATAGATCGAGTGCCTCCATGTGATGCCGTTGATCTCTCCTAGCAAGGATTCCTCCATGAATGTTAGGATACAAGGTCTTTAGGCGACCATCCAGCTATTAAATAGAGTAATGTAAAATTCCCAGTTAAAATCTAAGTCAAGTTGCCAAAAGAAGATTGTTCTATGTGTGGTGTGCACCCATGTGCAGAGAAAAGAGATGAAATTATCGTATGCAAACGTTAAAGAGGTAAATCCTCCGTCAAATGTCCCAAACAACAGAGATATCACAACCAGTCAAAAAGAGAGGCACCCTAAAAAAAATATTTAGAATGTACAAATTGAATAACGTAATATTGAATTTAGCATGGAAGCAATTCTCCTTGGTTAAGTATACTAGCAGTCTAGCACGCATGGTGCAAATATGCATCTGATCTCTCTTGAGAATCAAGATTGAAGTGCACTCACGTCAACTTTTAGTAATACAAGAGCATTATAGAGAATAAGAAAAGAGATGCTGTAGGTTTTAATAGTTCAACAAGTTTGTAAGGAGAGGGGCAGTAGAAAGGTTTGGGGCATCAGGTGCTCTATTCCAGAATCTAGGAAAGTTATATCCGTGGTGACGAACTAAGGACAAATGGCACTCAAATTCACGACAGAGTCCCAATCATATGGTTTCAGTGGAGAAACTCTTCGAAAATCTTTGATGAGCATTAGTGACTACAAATTGATTCATTTGTTATGAGTAGGAAAGTCTTGAGAATCAAGATTGAAGTGCACTCCCTTCAACTTTTAGTAATATAGGAGCATTTACAGAGAATAAGAAAGGAGATGATGTAGGTTTAATGGTTCAACAAGTTTGTAAGGACAGGGGCAGTAGAAAGGCTTGGGGCATTAGGTGCTCTATGTTGGAGTCCAGGCAAGTTTGTAGGGAGAGGGGCAGTAGGAAGGTTTGGGGCATCAGGTGCATCCGTCGTAATGAACTAAGGACAAATGACACTCAAATTCACGAGAGTCCCAATAATATGGTTTCAGTGGAGGAACTTGATGGGTTTTTTATATATGTCGATGGGCCTAAGTAGGCCTGTCCGCCCATGTTGGGCCTAAGAACTCGGCCCGCAAGTTAAGGGCCCATGGAGGAATGGTTACAACGTGAAAGGTTGCGTTGTTTGGGTACGAAGGATTACGTTGTTTAACCATCGGCCGCGGTGGCTCCACTGGATAAGGCTCTGCTGATCCTCAATGAAGAGGTGAAGAGTTTAAAACCCAGAGGAGGCGCTAGGTGTATTAAGTGTGACTCAGGGGTGGTGGGTCCTCCTGCTTAAGTGTCACCTGGGGGTTTACGGCGCGGCTGTCGGCTGCAAGCTAGTTCCTCCAGTACAAAAAAAAAAAAAAAAGGATTACGTTGTTTGAAGTAGCATTTTAGATAGAAAGGGAATACGTCTCTCTCAGATACAACGCTCCAGAAAAACAGACGTACGTATCTTCAGAATTTTTTCTCCCCCTCGAAAGAACAGTATGCTCCCAAGACAACGTTTTTTCTCCCCCTTACAGCAACAGTACACTCATTGGCAGAACGGGATCAGGATTCTTCTTCTAACTTCAACATTGGTGTTTAATCTGTGAAAAATAAGGTACGCTTGATTCCGTAGTGTATTTTTGATCGGTAATACATGTGTTTCCTGGGCTCATCTTCCGCATTCGTTTTAGGGGTTCGATTGAGTATCGGATCCGTTTCAGGGTATTCGTTATACCCAACATTGGTATCAGAGCCATCGTTCATGTTTCTCGATCCCTTTTTCATGTTTATGAATTGCTTTTGATTAATTTTTTGTGAAACACCGCCGTCGGCCGATCGGGGACAAAAAAATCCCAACACCCACGTACTGTTCACCCCTGTTTGTGATTTTCTATAAATCAAAGTTCGTTTTTGATAGCGTAGGGTCGAAGCTCTCGTCGTTATGAGAAAAACGAGTGGCGGATCACCGTCGAAGGCCGCTGAATGCGTCGCCATGCTCAGTCGGAACGAACTAGGGTCGTCAGCGCGTGCAACACACACGCCATTTCAGCCCCAGGCGCGTGCAATGCACGCGCGCGGACGCTAATGTGTGCTGCGCCCGCGCAAGTTGACGTCATTGTCACATCAACCGCACACGTGCGTGGCACATGCCAGCAGACGTCATCATGACGTCATCCCCACACGCACATGGCACGTGCCAAGTGACGTCATTATGACGTCATCCGCGCATGTGTGGCACGTGCCAAGTCGTCGGTTCGACCCGATCCGACCCGTCCAACCCGTTGAGCCGACTCGTCTGACTGTTGACCTATTGACTTTGACCTTTGAGCGTTGACTGTCGTTGACATGCGTTAACCAGCGTTGACCGGCAAAAAAAAAAAAAAAAAAAAAGGAAAATTATGTATTTTCCAATTTGTTCATTGTGGATTATAAGTAATCCCTTTTTGTTTTGCATTTGTTGTAGGAACCATGAAAAATTATATATTTTCTCTTTTGTTCATTGTGGATTATAAATAATCTACTTTTGTTCTGCATTTGTTGCAGGAACCAGGGAAAATTATGTATTTTCCCTTTTGTTCATTGTGGATTATAAGTAATCTATTTTTGTTCTACATTTGTTACAGGAACTATGATGCGTTATGCACGCATGCGTGTTTTTCCGAGAACGGACGAACAAAAGGCAAGACTTAAAGGGCTAATAACAGAGTTAGCTAATTATCGATGGAATGACGGTGATGTAGAGTAGTCGGGGTCAATCAAATGATACAAGAAATCATTGGAATGGTTATCTTATGCTGGATTTTGAGAAGGTGCCGGCCTTAATAAACAATCTTCCACTTGAATGGCAAGTAGTGTAGATCACCTATAGGAGGTCAACGTGGTCTCGAATTATAGGAGGCTTGCAGTAGCTTTTGTAAGAGAGTACTATAGGAACGAGTTAACCAAAACTTCAACCCTTGGGTTGAGTGCCACATGGCGCAAAGTGAATGTGCCTTGAAGGTGGCATGAGAGCTCTCCAAAGGTTTTTCCGTGGTTGGCCAATGTGCCTTCAGATCTTTTAGAGATTTTTACTAATAGATTAGAAGAGACTTTTCTTATTTATTTCTTAAATTAGCTTGAGATGCTGTAGTTGTAAATATCTCTTTCTATGTTGATATTTTTCCTCTGAATATATTACTTAGTGTAATGAATATGTTTAATTATTGAAATTTCAATGTTATTTATTGTTGTAAATTAGTATGTTAATTTACAATTCGTTGTGAGAAGTTCAAGAAAGTTTTAGTGACTTTGCTAAACTTATTTTGCATAGACGATTATATTAATGATAGTTTTGAGTTAGGATTTTTTGGATAATGATTGGAAACATAGTGACATTTTGATTTCGAAACCTTATTTGAAATTATTCATTAATATAATGAGCCTGTGCAAAATGGATGCATAAATGATAGGCATTAATAATTCGTGCATATGTGTCTAATATGTTCAAATCGATGGTTTCAATAACTAAGAACATAATTGCTTATTTGAAAAAATAAGACAAATTGAACGGCAAGAATTGTGAAATATTGAATATGAAAATTCAATATGTGCTTCAAAAGTAAGAAGCACTAAAAGCTCTTGATCATATTATGGAAGAACTTGAGGATATTGTGCGCCACCTTGAGCTAGCAGAGAATCGCCTCAAGCCATTTGAGTGGGATACAGATATTTGCTGTGTTGCTTTCAGCTCAGAAAGGGGCTTCGAGCTCTAAGCACAAACGCATTGATTCGTTTAATATGTGGAAATGTAAGGGATCGAGTCCTTCTTGCAAGAGACCAAGAGTTAACCAACATATGAGAGGAAAACGTCCTCGTGTGAAGAGTATTTCAAGGGTGAAGTGTTACAACTGTGACCAGAAAGGTCATTATGCTCGCGATTGTCGTGAGCCAAAGAAGGTCGTTACCCTTTGTACTCTTAGGAACTTTGCTTATGTGTCAAGTTCTGTATTCTTAACTAAATCTAATCCTTTGTGGACTATAGATTTGGGAGTAACAGACCATGTAGCGAAGGATAGAGAATCTTTCGTGAAATTTCGACGAGTACCATCTGGAATTAAATGGATCTATGTAGGAAATAACTCCATAACCGAAGTAAAAAGGAATTGGCATATGCCAATTAAACATGCGTGGTGGACGCACTTTGTTCCTACATGATGTATTGTATGCTCCGGAAATTCGTCGAAATTTAGTGTCTGTTTTAGTGTTGGTAAAGCTTAGTTTTAATATGAACTTTCATAATAGTGGTGTTGATTTGTATTTGAATGTAAAACTACTATGGTTGTGGTTATTTTCTAAATGGTTTCATTGTATTAAATGTTAATTATGGTAATGCTAATGTTTGTTATTCCATTTTCACATCTTCTAATTCATATGATAATAATGTGAATATGTGACATGCTAGGCTTGGTCATATTAGCCAACAACGTATGAATGGACTAGCCAAATAGGGCTTGTTGGGCAACAATGAAAAGGTCAATTTGCCCATATATGAGCATTGCCTAGTAGGAAAAACGACAATGAAACCATTTGGAAAAGGTGAAAAAGCTGAATTTCCTTTGCATTTAATCCATTCTAACGTCTGTAATCCAATAAATGTAAGAGGAAGGCATGAGGCTGTTTATTTCATGTACATTTATAGATGATTATACTCGATTCGGATATGTCTATTTAATTTCTCATAAATCTGAAGCATTTAGTTGTTTAAAAATATTTATGAACTTGATAGAAAATCAATTAGACAAGAAAATAAAAGTATTGAAATCCAATCGAAGTCAAGAATATATATCTGATAAGTTCAGAAAATTATGCGATGAAAAAAAATAGAAAGACAGTTGTCTATTCCATATATTCTTCAACAAAATGGTGTTGCGGAGAGAAGAAATAGAACTGTACTGGAAATGGTTAGGTCTATGATGACGCATACTAATTTACCTATCACTTTTTAGAGTGATGCGTTATTAACTGCTATCTATATACTTAATCGGGTGTTTTCCAAATCAGTTACTTCTACTACATATGAGTTATGGACAGGTAGAAAATCGGACTTAAGTTTTCTTAAACAATAGGGTTGTGCTGCTTATACTCATGAGCCCTTTCATAAATTTGGGAAATTAGGTCCTAGAGTAAAGAAGAGTATTTTCATAAGATACTCTGAACACTCGAAAAGGTATGTGTTCATAGGTGAGCAGGAAAGTGGAAATATAACTGAATTCGAATCACGGGATGTCACATTCTTAGAGAATGAATTTCCTAAGAATGACGAAATAGGTGAGGATTACTCCTTATTTGAAACCTTGGATCCAGATAATGAATTTAGTGGAGTTCGTCCAAATGGGAGTAACATGAGAAGTGATGAATTTAATTCAACTCACTCTCAATTACAACCACATGATGAGACGATATCATCATTATCTAATTTGAGTGGGAGTATAATGAGGAATGATGTGCAAAGTATACAATCTCCCATACGGCGAACAAGTCGCAAAAGTATTCCTTGTCGACACTTTGACATTGAAGGGGAAAATTTTATGGTTGCTCCTCAAGATGAAGATGAGCTAAGAAATGTATATGAGACTCTAAATTGCTCTAATAAGGAAAAATGGATTCATGTAATGGAAGAGGAGATTGAGTCAATGAAGTCAAACCATGTTTGGGAACTAGTTAATCTTCTAAAAGAACGCAAAACCATTGGGAACAAGTGAGTTCTCAAAATAAAGCGTAAAACTAATGGCTCAATAGAAAGACATAAAACTTGTATTGTGGCGAAGAGGTATAATCAACAAGAAGGAATTGATTATGAGGAAACATTTTCTCTTGTAGTGAGATTTACCTCGATTCGCATTATTCTAACAATAGTAGCTAGTATGGATCTTGAGTTACATCAAATGGATGTAAAGACTGTTTTCCTCAATGGAGAATTAGAAGAAGAAATATATATGAAACAACATGCTTGTTTCATTATGGAAGGTCAAGAAGGAAAGGTATGTCGACTTTTGAGATCGATATATGGCCTTAAGCAGCCGTCAAGATAATGGGATATACATTTTCATAATGCTATAATGGCATATGATTTTACAATGATTGGTGAGGATCATTGTGTATATATAAAAATATCTAAAGATCAATTTGTAATTATATCATTATATGTTGATGATATACTAATTACCGGAAGCAATATGGAGTTTGTTAATACTGTCAAGAGTTGGTTATCTTCCAACTTTGAGATGAAAAATATGGGTGATGCTGCATACATTCTTGGAGTTAAGATTTCAAGAGATCGTTCGAAGAGACCATTATCTCTTTCGCAAGAAACATACATAAATAAGGTTCTTGTACAATTTTGTATGCAAGATTGTAAACCCATAGATACTCCTATTGCAAAAGGTGAATGATTGAGCCATAAACTGTGTCCAAGGACTCCACAAGAGAAGGAACAAATGAAACATGTTCCTTATGCTAGTGTTGTGGGAAGCTTAATGTACGCTATAATGTGTACAAGACCTAACATATGTTTTGCAGTTGGAATTGTGAGTAGATACTAATCCAATCCAGATCAAGCACATTGGAAAGCCGTTAAAAGAATATTGAGGTATCTGAAGGGAACTGCTGATTACAAGCTGAATTACCAAAGAAAGGATCTGCGACTTGAAGGCTATTCAAATGCTGATTGGGGAGGAGATTTAGACGAAAGGAAATCTATCTCTGATTTTGCTTTCTTACTGAATAACGGTGCCATATCTTGGAGCAGTAAAAAACAAACGTGTATAGCCTTGTTCACGATGGAAACTGAGTTCATAGCATTATCAGCAGCAGTACAAGAAAGTGTTTGGCTTAAAAGATTTTTGAATCATTTATGTGTTATTGGGTATGCTGCAAATCCATTATTGGTTAATTATGATAGCTAAGCAGCTAAAGCATACACCAAAGATCCAAAATATCATGGCAAGACCAAATATATAGATACCAAGTATAATTTTTTCAAAGATATGGTTGTACGAAAAGATGTGAACTTACAGTACATATCTACGCATAGAATGGTAGCCGATCCTATGACAAAACTAATACCTAGAGATGTATTTTATGGTCATGTAAAATCTCTAAGACTACATAGAGGCTGATGTACTGAATATTATAATTTTTCTGAAGTGTTCACTTTTAATGAATTTGTGTTTTTCATCATTAATACCTATGAATCTTTGTTTGATGTTTATGCATCTTAATGCTCATTGCATTATATAAAATTGTAAAAGTATGTCGGACAGATAAAAGATTAGCCCACTCACACGGGTAATCGCCTCTATTTACTATGTGATAAATAGAGATGAGACAGTTTTTAAGCTTATTATCTAGGTGATAATCGAGAGCTCAAGCTTAAAATGTATATGTCACCTTAACTAAGTATTAAGATGATGACATAATATTTACTATGTCTGAAAGTAAAATAATCAACATATTTTAGTTTATCTGTCTATGATGCCAGATGTGAGTTCTGATGAATTCTGTGAATGAGTAGATATGTGAACTTAAGTTAGACATTAAGTATGTCTGAACTATCATCTGTACGGTATTAATAGTGTAGACATACGCTCCATGGGAAATGAGTTAATATCGTAATACGTATTTCATACTATGTATGCATAAGACAACCAATAAGAGTGGCAAAAGTTTGATCTCAACTTTTATGCTGTGTGAAACTCTTGAGGAAAAGAGTTTCTCAATTTAGTGTCCTCATGACTCTTACTTATTCTCAAGATTTCTATTTAGTATTTGCTATCTTCGGATGTTGTCAATGATCATGAATTGATTCGATCGAATGGGACAGTTCTAGAAAAGCAAGCTGAATTAAAATTGAGAGTTTGAAAGAAAGAGAAATATCGAATTTAGAGAATCACATTCTAGTTTGTATTCACCGGTCGACCAATTATGATTGTTTTTGAGATAATCATAATTATGAATATAATATATCATTATTTAAAGAGAGATCCAGAGAGAGATATAAATGTGATCGATCGATCTAGGGTACTACATACTAAATCTATTCAGAGTGTAATGCCCATTATGAACTGCTATATATTCCTAACAGATGTATGGCAATGTGCTCTCAAAGTATGTTGGTCGCATGGATTATTCACCGGTATGAATGTTGCAGAGAGGTAAAGAGGATCATGTTCGGCCCATCATGTGCGAGTGGGAGATTATGGGTTTTTTTATATATGTTGATGGGCCTAAGTAGGCCCATTTGCCCATGTTGGGCCTAAGAACCCGACCCGCAAATTGAGGGCCCATGTAGGAATGGTTATGATGTGAAAGGTTGCATTGTTTGGGTACCAAGGATTACGTTGTATAGAGAGGGAATATGTCTCTCTCAAATACAATGCTCCAGAAAAACAGATGTACAACTCTTCAGAATTTTTTCTCCCCCTCGAAAGAATAGTACTCTCCTAAAACAACTTTTTTCTCGCCCTTACAGCAACAGTACACTCATTGGCAGAACAGGATCAGGATTCTTCCTCGAACTTCAACATTGGTTTTTAATCTGTAAAAAATAAAGTACGCTCGATTCCGTTGTGTATTTTTGATCGGTGATACATGTGTTTCCTAAGCTCGTCTTCCGCGTTCGTTTTAGGGGTTTAATTGAGTATCAGATCCGTTTCAGGGTATTCGTTGTACCCAACAAAACTCTTTGAAAATCTTTCATGTGCGGGAAAGTCTTGAGTGGTCAGAAGGGATTAAGGTATCCAATCATTGTCATCAAGGAATGGATGTAGCATGGTAATGTTAGTAAAAGCTGTGAAGATCCCACTTGAAGCCAAAATAGAATAAATTTGACTAATTAATGTTGGAGATAAAGTTGGTCTATCTTGGATTATTTGATTATTTCCTTATCCATATATTGATTATTTCCACAGTTGAGAGCGAAATTCTTACCATACAAAGTGGATATCAATAATTACAATTAAGCTATTTTGAGAACAAGGTTATTGTATGAATAGGAAAATTTTTCTTTATTCATTAAGTATTCCATACAATTGTAATATAAATAGAGCCTATGTACGTACAAGGTTTCCGTGAGAAAGTAATTTACAATGTGCCAATCTTCTAGCTTTCCATCCTTTTCTATGTCTTGTCATGGTATCAGAGCTTACATTTCTTGGCCAAGCTTTCGTAATCTTGTTCTAATTGCTTCCCCTTTTTTCTTCTCTGACTTTGCTGCTATAGAATCACATGGGATGAACAGTGATAAATTGAGCTACAACAGCATCAGAACTACATTGGCAAAGCCACAAACTTTTGGATTATATTGAAACACATATAATGGATATAAGACTGAATTAACAATTTCTCTTTGGGTAATTTTACCAGGAGTCCTAAAATTTGGCGCATAACTGTACTTGGATCCTAAAATTTGTACAATCAAATAACAAAACTGTCAAAAGTACAACTAGATCCAAAAATTTATGCAAAAATTGTGATTTGAGTACTTTCCATAAGTTCTGGATGTTTTTATGTGGTATTATTATTATTATTATTATTTGGAGAAAATGTAGAAATGATGTTGAGAGAGAGAGAGAGTTCTTTTTTTTTTTTTTTTTTCAATTTTTTTTTTCTAGCGCGTCATCCAGTTAAACCCACATCATCGTTAAGTATCACTATGTTTATTAAAGAATTCAAGTCAATTTTGTCATTAGATGTAATTAATGGAAATGCTGGATTGCAATTAGCAAGAGATAGGCCTATCTGAAAATTCTAAGATTTATAGTTTTCTACGAGTTTTAAGACTTTAGATACATTTATTTGTTAATTATTCATTATTCTAATAACATTATGTCATTAGGTTTAGACTTTTCCAATTCAAAAGTATTCCATCTTAGTTAAAACAATCCTTACAAAAGAATTTTCTTCATTGCAATTTTTTCATTCCAAAACTTGGATAAACTAGTTATATAGTTCTATCATATTCATATTTCTTCGCTTTTTCCAATTTTTTGGAAAGAATAAGAATTTTCTTTTCAGATTTTTTTAAATTTTTTTAAAAAAATTCTCCATTAATTTTAGAAAATAATATTTTAATCCGAAAATAGGGACTTGGGCCGGGCCCAAGGGCCCAGTCCGAACATGGTCTATGGTCTGGTCCTTTGTGGGCTTAGGCCATTCACACGAACCTGGCTTTTAACAAGCCCATATTCGGAATAATCTAAGCCCACCTTCCGAAAATAATTATGCTAAAATGTCAAAATCAGCCTCTATTTGCCTAGCTTCAGCTTAAGCCCAGGTTGATCGCGCCCTTGGTCCTGGCTATTGCAGAGCAAAGAGAAGCGGAAGGCTGAACGCAAATTCCTGGGCAGCAAGCCGTAATAACACCTCCAACCTCCAACACGATCGTAACCAAGATACCACCGCGGGTTACGTCAATCCAACACCATCCGGCCATCACCGACCATCACCACATTAGCCGCCACTGCCAGTCACATTAACGGCGGTTGCCACATCGTCGAACATTCATGGACACAAAAACAGCCAACCGTTCCCAGCCAATCATCAAAGAAGCTTAAACTTTCATCGGTCACATCCAGCAACATAGCAACCAGGAAACATATACCGAAAAACAATGTGCCGATTTGAGTTCAATAAGAAGGATTTTAACTGAAATCGTAATCCTTTAACCAATGGATGGCTCCTTCCATGAAAACAAACGTGCTAAAAAAGGCTCAAAATAGATCAGAACCGGGTCGAACCATACGCTGGGCATTCTAACGAACACTTCGAAGAGGGACACGTTCACGACGAAGATCGCCAGCCCAGGACTCTCGTGACTCTTCTCTCTCTTCGTTTCTCTCTCTCTCTCTCTCGGCCTCTGTCGTCTCTCCCGTGGTCTCTCCCCTCAATCTCTGTTTTTTCCCTCCATTTTTCAAGAAATCTCACCGGTGAGTCCCTGCCGCCGCCTCTCTCCTCGGGATCAAGTTTGGTCCTTTTTCAGCTCAGGGCCACCTCTGGAGTCGTGGCTAGGACGCCCCCGCTACCGCCGTTGCTCTGCCTTCTCTGTCCCTCCGCCGTTCTCTGCAGAGCGCGTGCGTGAGGGAGAGAAGAGAGAGAGACATACCGGGCGCTCGGCTGAGAAGAACAGAGAAAAAGAAACGGCCGGGCCCAGGCGGCCCGCCGCGCCTCCCCCAAAAAAAAAAAAAAATTACTATTTGCTAGTCTAGCCATTTGTCCATTTTTGTTGTTTTCATTTTTTGATGACTTACCCGGCCGACAAAATCAGGCATCGACAGGACCTACTCCTGTTTCTCCTATTCATAAGCAAGAATCTATTGATCAATAAATAAATAAAACGGTCTTTCAAATGGTGATGAAGAATTATAAAGAGAAGAAAGAAGGAAATACTGTTTCTCAAATTTGATAACTGAACCTCAAGAGAAGTCTTCATGATCGCGAGAGTTTGAACAGCACGTTATTCCAGAATTGATAATAAAAAAACCTCCATGATCTCATAAACACTAACGGACCACAAAATAGCCAGAAGCCAACGACGAACCCAAGCGGCATGCTCATATAAAACCACTTTCTCTCGCTATCATCATAGTCGCCATCGTCACTAGCTTCTTCCATCCCGTTCGTGGTGATTGAGCAACTTTTGTTGAGCAAAAGTCCACACAATCCGAGGTTGCCTTCAAAAGAACTTTTTGAGAATGTGAGAAACTGTCCGCTTGTTGGGATGTTTCCTACAAGTTGATTGTTTGAGAGGTTTAGTACCGAAAGGAAATTAAGATTTGCAAGCTGAGCTGGTATGGTTCCATTGAGGTAATTCCTTGATAGGTCTAGTGATTCAAGCTGACCTAGATTCCCCAAAACAGGAGCAATTGAACCCGAGAGGGCATTGTGTGATAGGTTGAGGACATGAAGTAATTTGAGATCTCCTAGGGTATCAGGTATTGGACCCGCCAATCCATTGCTCGAGAAGTCGATCAACTTGAACATAGTCGGGATCTTAACAAATTCTAGCTTTACACCTTTCAAGGTTACCCTCATTGTATCTTCATAGTAAATCCTAATCATATCGAGTGTGTAATCATAAATCATATATCGTTGGTAATCATAGTCAACATTGGACTTCATAGCCACCCAAGATGCAAGGAGACTCGTAGGCAGAGTGCCATTGAAATCGTTTGAAGACAAATCAATGATTCGAAGCATCTCCCAGGTGCTATCACTATGTGTACATACAATTTCCCCATGCAATTTGTTGGATCGTAAAACAAGGACACGGAGATACTCAAGATGGCATGGAAATGTCCCATCTATTTGATTGTCCCCAATGTTCAAGAAATCCAACATCCCGCAATTCGCCAACGACAACGGAATATGCCCCTGTAATAAATTCTCACTGATATCCAATACCACCAAACTACATGTTATCGGGATGTTTTGCGGAATCTTGCCATTCAACTGGTTATTCCTCAAATTCAATACTATGGGCGACTCCTTCATTAAACAATCGGGAATACTTCCATTCAGATGGTTATGTGATAAGTCAAGCACTTCATGATTACCAATTTTGCAAATAGACTGCGGAATGCACCCATGGAGATTATTCTTCGAGAGGGAGAAGAACACCAATTTTGATAAGTTGTCGCCGATGTCATTCGGAATAATAGAATTTATATTGTTACTTGAGAAATCCAAGTAGAAAGCAAATGACTAGAAGGATAGCATATTCCCTCGAAGCTTGTTTGAATGGAGGTCGACCACTCCTAGAGTAGAAGAAAGATTGCCTAGGGGTGTTTCAGAATCCTCAAATAAATTAGAGGAAAGATTGAGATGATTAAGACTTTTTAGTGTCCATATCCATCTCGGTATATTTCCTCGAATATTATTGTGGGAGAGGTCGAGGAAGCTCAACTTGGATTGGTTAGCCAAAAATTGAGGCGATGTCATCAATTGGCAAGAAGCCAAATATAAGGATGTAAGGTCGGGGAATGAAGAGGCCTGGGAAGCAGAATTTGTGGCATTAATGGAAAAACAATTGTAGGAAAGATCCAAATATGAAAGATTTCTCAACTACTTAACCCAATTAATATGAAATGAGCCACTTAAATTATTGGAAGAAAGTGAGAGTTGGTTGAGTCCTCGGAGTTCCCATATAAACATTGGCAGTTCTCCTCCTTATCATTGTTGCTCAAATCAAGTGTTTTCAACATGTGTGATGGAGCATGAAAAGATCCCTTCAATTGACTAGAAAATCGATTGTCAGAAAGTATGAGATCCTTGATTGATGGATGCGTGAACAAGGATGAAGGAATATTTTCTTCAAGTAAATTGGATCGCAAGTCGAGAATAAGAAGACTCGAGAGGGATTCCCATTGTATCGAATCAATCGGTCCAATTAGACTATTGGAGGACAAAGTGATTCGTACCAGATTCTTGGACTTGCTGAGTGATGGAACTGGACCAGTAAAATTGTTGGATGAGAAGATCAAATAAGAAAGTCGCGAGAGATTAGTGAAAGAGCTTGGGATATTTCCATCAAAGTTGCACCCCTCCAATTCTATTGTTGATAGATTCCTGAGATTACCAATCGAATCCGGGAGCCTCCCAGACATGTCAGTGTCACGAAGAACCAATGTTTGGAGAGAATTATTCTTCGAAAATTCTGGCAAAGAACCATGGAGGGAGTTGGATGATAGGTCAAGGGTTTGAAGTGTTTGAACCTGGAAGATTTCATGAGGAAATTCTCCATGCAAGCCAGCTCCCCATAGGCTCAAAGTTTTCAAGTTGGAGAAATTCGATAAGGAACTAGGAACTGTGGCGGACAAGTTATTGCCATCGAGTTGAATGACTAACAAATTAGCAAGACTCATAAGGGAAGCATTGATAGGACCAGACAGAGAACATGAAGACATGCTCAACATCTCAAGTTTCGGCACTGAAGAAGACAACGCGTCGCACCACTCATTTCCACAAGCAAACATATTGACCCCATCAAAGTACAGCTCCCTTAACTCCCTAAAATCCCCAATCAGTGACCTCAAATCGGGCTTCTCAAGTTTCAGCCCAGCCCAACTGAGATCAAGAGTATGTAGCTTCGTCAGGCACGATAGCTCCACAGGAATTTGCCCAGCGAATCCAGCATTGGACAAGTTGAGATGCGCCAAGCGGCTGAGATTTGCAAGGCTCGACGGAATTGCCACAGTGTAGAAGGCGTTGAACGCCAAGTTCAGGCTCCGAAGGAACTCGAGCCTGAAGAGGTTCGACGAATCGTCGATTCCGCCAGAGATCGACTCTTCACTCAAATCAAGACCGACCACAAGACCATCCTCTCATGTCACGCCGCTCCATGAATTGGCACTTTGGTCCCATTGTACTAGCTTGGAAGACTCGGAGGCGTTGAAGACGAGGCTGTTTCTCAGCTCGAGCAACAGCAATCTTTGGTCAACGCCAAGACACTGGTCTGATGCTGAAGCCGTAGTAACGTCGGAGAAGATCGAGATCGTGGATATGGCAAGAAGAAGCCATGAGACCATCAAGCCGTTCATCGGAAGAAGTTGAGGAAGAAAGTTAGTCCAGCACTGAGGGTCAACCGAAACAGAATCAACACTGGGGAGTGGAGGAGCTGTCCGAGGAAAGCGCAATGCCTTCTGTTGAAATTCGGGATGTCATTCCCTAGTCACCGAAGTTTGGCTTTTATTTCACTTTTGACAATACAAGCATAAATATTCTTTATTTAACATGCTTTTTCAATCGAAACGAAATGTGATAATTTTATTTTCAAGGAGAAAGGGGGAAAATTAAGGAAATCCGCCTAAAATGTTGAGATTAGAACTTGACATCCCTCAGAAATATTTTTGGCTTGTCTTTTTTTTAAATAAAAAAAAAAAAACAAATGATTTGTGTAGAGATCCATTAAAAGTAGATAAATGATACAAAACACATACATTATAGTCACTTTCTTTTATTAAATTAGTAGATTCAAGAAAAGAAATCAAAAGATTTACTTATACTTGAATTTGATTGTAAATATTTTACAGTACTATCAAAAAGCAAAAAAAAAAAAAAAGTATAAACTAAAGAATTGGAAAATACAGTGGATTAATTATGAAGTATGAAATAGGAAAATACAATAATATGTTGAAAAGATAGAATGAAAAAACAAATAAGCAGAAACTAAGAATAAATTTCTCTTTTATTAAACTGAAAAGAAAAATAAGAAGAAAAGGAAACAGGCTAAAAGAAAAACGATGAAACAATGGGTGTTATGTGGTTTAAAGGAAAATAAAAAGAGCGAAAAATCCAAAAAAAAAAATTAAAATTAAACGAAAGAAAAGGAAAAGCGTACTGTAAGCATGTCCAAAAGAAAGAAAAGAAAAAACGAACTGTAAGCATGTTCGGCTACCGCAGGAAAAACAAGGGATGCTTCAGCTTGGAAATTGGGAACAGTCAAAAGTAAACGCCTGCTGGTGGGGGATTCTGTCAAGTGTTAACGTTCGTTGCGGCACTGATGATGTTGTGTTGCTTTCTCCGTGGAATCATGTGTAGGGTATAGGAGCAAAAACGCGTTTGGGTATGTTGTCTTTTCCGTAATCGTTTGCGGATTTCTTGGCGTCAATTTAAGTTGCGTTGGCCAGATCAAGAAAAATGAAACTTCAATAAGTAGGACATGACGAGCTTAGGGAATTGGTTTATAATCCAGTGTTAGTGATGAAAACAGATATGAAAACAGAATTTGGTTTATTAGAATGATCGAGAAATTTGCACTTCAAAAAGTGTTAGATTTTATATTGGATCCATACTTGTCATGACCGTTGAAGCTAGATATTGAATCGGAGATGGATTCAAGTTTCATGTGGATGGGCCAGTTTTTGGATCAAAGATAGTTGACGGACAAAAGATTGCTGAAAATGTCACAAGTTCTCCATTAAAAGAAAGTACCTTTCCATCACTCGTTAAAATGTGATAACTAATTGAAAACAATTTTTTTTTTTTTATGGATTGATGGTCCTTTTTTGGGTTAATTTGGGCTTGGGCCTACTTAAGGGTTCCCAATATTTTAGTAATCTTAACTAGTGTGTAAATGATTCTTATAAGCAATTTCAATTTAATTATATCGTAATTGTATTATGGGTCTGCATTGGGAACGTATTTGCTGGGGCTGACTTCCATGGTAGATGCTAGGTAATGTTCCATGTCCAAATTTTCTTTGCTTTTCCACCGTAAGTAATGTCATCTTGCACAAAATCAGGACCATATGCAAGATTCTCTTTGAATAGATGTCTAGCAATGACCGAGACCGACTTTTAAGCGGTGTTGAGGATAATTTTCAGCAGGTACTTAGAAGAAGTCTAGTCAAATCTTGTCTATAATTTACATTTGACCGAGACTTAACTCGAGAATTTAAAACTTGGATACTTGATTTAAACTCAATCAAAGCTTTTTTTTTTTTTTAGGATCAAGCTTGACTCATGATTTATTTTTATAAACTTGAAACGACATAGTTTGATTCGACTCAATTATCATGATGAGTTTCTATTGGAGCTTGATTCGAACTTGAGCTCAAATTTGACTTTTGTAAAATCTGAACTAATTAGATGTGGACTTGACTTAGTCTTGCACTCGAACTCGTAGTAATTTAAGCTAGTTTGTGTGGCTTGATTGATTTGCACATGAAAAAGCAATTACAACCTGATGTAGAAGAATTATGTGAGAAAATGCTAGTAAAGCACCCGATCATTTCAATATCGAGTGTCGCGTATCTCGTTCGAGTTGAGTTTTTTCTTCAAATTGGATAAATCTATTTTTAATCCTCTAATTCATCATATTTGTGCGATTGGATCCTCAATAGAGGAAGCCATTCCCACTTCGATGGACGGCTGGAGTCCACCGTGACCGCTTCTTAGAAGGTCAAACCTGTAATAAGTTCTTCACATTTTCCAACTATCACCAATGACCGCCACAGCATTCGCGGCCACCAAATCCTCCAACCCTTCTCGTGTCTCTCGCTTTTCCACCTTTGTCTTCTACATATTACTCTCTTATTTTTTTCCTAGAACAAAACTAGTTTCTTTTGATGTAAACATTACTGACTTTTACCTTTTTCAATAATAATATTAATAATAATAAATCATCCTAGCATGCCACACCAACATACTAAAAGTTATTTAAGGACTTGACCGAGAATGGGGCAGAGTTGGAGGAGTTGATTCCCCAAAAAAACTAAAATTGAAGGATTCATATGCACAAACAACATAAGTTAGGGGACTAAAATCAAACTTAATCCTACATGCAAGGAAACACCGGTTAACTGAGGCATTCAAAACATTATCAACTAATAGAAGAAGTCCTTAAATAATTGTTAATGTGAATAGGAAAATATATTTGTAAAGTTCAAGAATTATGTAAACTCTATCTACTAAAAATAAATAAGTGCCAACTTTTCTTATAAATCTCAACCACTAACATTACTATTTTTTTTTTTTTTTGAACATTTCAGTCTTTTCCTTTCTACATAAATCCTTTACTCCTTTCTCAACTTTCCTTTAAAAATGTCTATTATTATTAAGGCTAGGTTTAGTTAAGGATGTGAAGATGACTGATTTAATCCTAAATCTATCATATAGATTCCAATGTAGTTCTAAAATTTTCAATTGGTCAAATGCAATTATGAACTTTTGCATTAAATTCTAATATAGTCTCGTTTGTCAATTTTTTCCTGAAAATAGTGATGTTATGTTGCACTACAGCCATTATTGGCCGTCCTTTGGGCTCTGCTGGCAATTTACATGGACAAATTCATTCAAAATGATTTTCGAGTAATGTTATTTGTTTTTTGTTTTTTTTTTTTTTAATACTGACGTAGCTTCACACTTTTGAAGGTTAAATTCACTGTATCTTTAAAATAGAGCCCCATATTCAAAATATAACTCATACTACAGGTGAATGAAGCCTACATCAGCCCTCATCACAATTTCGACCTTCAAATTCTATAATAGAATATTTTTTAGATAAGAGCCATTTACATCATACCAATTACTTGATACGAGATACTGTTTTGTCTTAGAGACATAATTAGGATGCCACAACATTAGAACTACATTGGCAAAGCCACAAAGTTGAAAAAATTCTGGATTATATTGAAATACGTATAATGGATATAAGACCGAATTAATAATTTTTCTTTGGGTAATTGCATCAGTATTCTTAAAACCTGAAGCGTAAGTGTACTTAATGTGCTCAACGCAGAGCCATGCAAACTTTGCGTCTTCAAGCTCGCTATCTTGCGGAGCCGTCCCTGAGACCGCATTGAATTGAATGTTTGCGGGAGTAAAATTATCGGAATCCTGAGCCAGCCATCTCCCACCGACCTGTCTCAATGAAAGCTTCCCGTTTTCGTTCTTCTTCGCTTCCAGTATCCTCAACGTTTTCGACTTCCCACGGAGAACCTCTAGCCCCTTCTTTGAGTACTTTGGTGCCACCACAGTCTCATAGAACATTCGAGTTTCGCCATCAGTTGGGCTTCTATATGCACAGTAGGACAATGCAAGGTTAGTGTTGATGTTCAGCTCAATAAATTTTATCAAGTGAAACATTACAATACTGACTCAGCAATAGGAGACCCACACCAACACCAGCATTGTTGTTCAATTTCGAGGGATGCCCCTGCTGAATGAGGTTTTAAGTTTCAAAAACTTGCGATCCTTTGTATTTATCAGAGAATTATAATATATTATGCAATGTGACAATAGGCATAACATTTGTAGCTTAATTCGCAGCTCATACTAGTTGACTCAAGAATGAGCTTTAATCTGGAACTCCATGGATTTAAAAAATGACAAGCCTCTTTCAGTTTATTATATTTGGATTTGGTGGGTCAAATATATAAGGAAATTAGAATTTTCTCTTTGTAACTTACATAATGAAATTAGTATATACCTCATCAATTTCTACGTTGAAAGGCCACTATACCACCAAACGCACTAACCTTTGACTGCTAATCTGCATGCTTCAAGAATGCCACCACTGGAAGCCACCCCACAAGGATTTGTATTCTTTACAGCGACACATGTAGGGTCGCTAAACTGGGATACGTGATTCGAGGCAGCATCCGCATCCAAATAGTTATATGGCATTTCTGGCAGCATCAATACATAATTCACAACAAATGAGAGAGAGATCTGCTATTGTTACCATGATCTGTTGATGAAGTAAAAGAACTTTATGGAAAAAAACTATTCTTGCAATTGCTCAGAGACTTCTAAAGAGCATCTAATCTCATCTCAAAGACATGGTTATGATACTATAAAGGAAGCCAATTAGTCCCCTGTATCGCTAATCTCCTTCGCAAAACATTATTAGTGTTTCCTTGTAACTAACATTCTGCACACTAACACATACAGATTGTTGACCTGGAAAAGAAAAGAAACTAGATGCTTCTTAAGAATGATTTGTAGAATTATGTCAACCTGCCAACAAAACCAGAAGTTGAAGCTACCCAGTCAGATGGAGTAATGTGGTATATAAATGCTCTAAATTTTCCATCACGCATAGGCTAGAATTTTACCACAAATTGAAGGGTGGAAGATCATTATGTTGAAGAAGCAAATAAAGTGCCTGAGAGATTGGAAATGAGTACGTCCTGTTCTAATACCATATTCATTTCTTAAGGCCTTTGTCAATTTATCAAAAAGCTTTAGCTATTAGATGAAAATAGTGTCTATTATTTAGATTCAATAACAAGATTCAATTTTAGAAACTGCCTCCTCTATCTAATGAAGTTTTCAAAGCTAGATAATTACTAGATCCGCTGCAATTTCAGCTTCCTCAAAAGATTGACCTTGATGTAAAAATATGACATTCAAGGACTCGCCTTTCCATGATGTTGGATTGCAGTTGCAATACCACCTCCATTAACCTCAGCAAGACTCTTGTCCACGTGCAACCTTCTGCTGGGGATTTTCACTGTAACAAAGAGAACTTTTAAGAGATAGAGGCACTGTTAAGCCAGAAGGGAATTTCTCTATCAAAAGGAAGAGTTGTCAACCTCCACATAAATCAGTTAAAAACTAACAAGGTAACACAACCTACTGAAATTATTGATTTCCAAAGGAAACAAACTAAAGTATATATCAGAACCAAGTCTCTAAAAAAGCCCCTTACTTGCATGTTTTTAGACCTACATGCATTTTTAATTGCCTTAGTGGCTATGACATCAATTGAGAACACAAACCAGATGAATACCTCCAGTTGTTTGTCTCCAGAGCCACTCTAACACTGCAGAATCATAGGAAGCAACACGTTGAAAGGCCTTCCAAGAAAGTTTTCTACGGAACTATTGATCATTTCAGGAACTCCAGCAGCACATGGTAGTCATGTGAATCAACCACAACGAGGACATCCTGATGATTCTGTTAGAAGATAAATGCCAACATCAATTCAGATTAAGGGCATATAATGGCACTTGATGCAAAATTCAAGAAAAATTTACCACGTGCATATTGATACATAAAGGCACAAAGCCAGCAACAATTCTTCAAAAAAACTGCAACATACTGGACATATCTATTTTAGTTTATAATTTAACAAGCATCACAAAAGAAATTGTTGTTTTCGCATAAAAGCATGAGAGAAATCATTACCCAAATAGTAAGAAGATAATCTGGAGTCGCAATCTCAATGGAAAAGTTAACATGCTTTTAGTCAATTACATGCCTTAGTTACAAGTGCCGTCGTAGCAAAGTCTGCTGGATATCTGCAAGCCCAGTGTGACTGAAGACACCAATACAATCATATTCTCTCATACGTCTAAATTGAGATGCAATGAAGCAAAACTGAACCATAAGCAAGTCTATGCTCTAACAACAATGAACATGAACATGTAATAGTAAAAAACCTTTGTGGCAGCTCTGGTCGTGGCAGGACCACCAATATCAACATTCTCAATTCCATCTTCAAATCAACCACAGAGGTAGCTTTGTCGTAGAAAGGATACAAATTAACCACCACTACATTAGAAGTACTTGCACAAGTTCCATCTTGCATTTAGTATAGTAAAGTTATGTAGGACCATAGCAACGCCGAGAACATTATTTATCTATCCTCAGAATTTCTAAGCTGAAAAATGGTCAGAATGTTACACAGGACAACTCACCAATCAAGAGCCTCCATGTAATGCTGTTGATCTCTCCTAGCAAAATTTCCTCCCCGAATATGAGGATGCAAGGTCTTTATGTGACCATCCAGCTGTTAAATAGGGTAATGTAACATTCCCTATTTAAAAATCTAAATCATTTTGCCAAAAGAAGATTATTCTGTTTGGTGTGTGCCTGGTTGCAGAGAAAAGAGATGAAATTATCATATGTGAATGTCAAAGAGGGAAATCCTTTGGTCAGAGGTCTCAAACGACTAAGATATCATAACTGCCCACAAAGAGAGGCAGCATGACTACTTGAAATGTACTAATTGAATATTGTGATCTTGAATTTAGTAGGGAAGTAATTCTCCTTAGTGAAGGGTGCTAGCAAGCACAGTGCAAATCCGCATCTGATTTCTCTAGAGAATCAAGACTGAAGTGCACTCACTTTAACTTTTAGTAAGACAAGGAGTATTTGCAGAGAAGGAGGAAAGAGATGCGCTAGGTTTCAATGGTTCAACAAGTTTGTAAGGATGAATGGATCTCAAAAGGGAGAAAAGAAAAGTTTGGAGCATCAGGTACTCTATGCCGCCTAAGGACAAATGGCACTCACATTCAAAACAGAATCTTGAAAATACAGTCTCAGCACAGGAACTCTTGAAATTCTTTGATAGGCATTAACGACTAGAAATTGATTTTTTTGTCATGAGCTGGAGAGTCTTGAGCTGTCTGAAGTGGTTAAGTTATCTGATTTATGCCACCATTGTTAGGAACAGACATAGCATGATAACGTTAGCAAAAGCTGTGAAGATCCCAGAAAAACCACTCGAAGCTGAGAGGGATTTTAAGTTGTATGGCCTCAGTGCAGTGCCAATCTCGACTATCGTCATCACTCATTACAATCAGCCTCCTAAGACAAGGCAACTAAAGAACGAAAAGAATAAACAATGCAAGTAAGGGACAAAGAAACAAACCATCTCCGGGAAGCAAGTAAGCTGTTCCACTTTGGTGATGGACAACCCGGCATTTTCCAGAGCAGATGCGGTTCCTCCAGTTGAGACAACAGTATACCTAAATGTTTTAATCGGTTAAGACAACATGAACACTTGAATATGCTGACCCGACAAGTACTCATACCATGCGCACCCCTGTATAAAATTACTATCCACAAGCAATGAAACGTGCCTAAAATCCAATCCAACAAAAACAGCGTGGCTTCAGCACCTAAGATACACCACACGCACACGCATACGCATACGAACACGCACACAAGAGAAGTGTGCAAAGTAAAGTCCTCACCCCAATTCCTGGAGGCCTTTTCCAAGAAAAGCCAAATCAGTTTTGTCAGACAAAGATATCAATGCCTGCTTGCCCCCTGAACATTGAAGAAAGGAAAAAAAATCAGATTTTTTTGCATTTACAAAAGGGCACACGCCCAGAAAAAAGAACGACGACGCTGAAGCAGCCCTCTTCATAATCTGGAATGATAAGATCAACGAAGAAGTTAAAGACACGAGAGAAAAGAGGGGTACGAGGAGAAGAAGGGCGCAGCTCCTTGTCGGGCGTGGACAGAATCTCAGCCTCGGCAGCCATGGCTTTGATCGGAGGAGCAGCGCGCGACGACGAACACAATCGAAGTCGAACACACCCGACAGGTACCTGCAACCCCCATGAGGCAAGACGAAGAGAAAACAGATAGAGTCGAAAGCTGAGACCGAAACCCACACAACGAGAGAAGGACAAAACGAAAAGAAAACAAAAAATTTATGAGATGAACGAATTGCGCCGGAATTTCTACCAGGTGAGAGCTGGAAGAGCAAGTTCTGGTCCGGCGAGTGGTGGAGGAGTGAAGCAGAGAGCTCCGAAAAGCGGCGGCGGCGGCGGAGGAGGAGGTGGAGGCGGTCGGAGAACCCAAGATGTTTTGCTTTGCGCCGGAAGACGGTCGTGGACGTGGCAAAGGCATAAGGGAAAAATGCTAAATGCTCTTGAAGTTGCATTTTTCTATCCTGCGAATAAATTTGCTAATTAAGTTGGAGATATAGTTGCGACGCTTGGATTAATTCATTATTTCCCTATACAGAAGAGAAGAAGAACAAAATACTCTTTCTCAAGTTTAGTAATTGAACCTCAAGGAAAATCTTTATGTTTGTGAGAGTCTAAACAACACTTTGTCCCAGAATCGATAATAAGTTATCCTCCATGATCTCATAAATGCTAATGGACCACAAAATGCCCAGAAGCCAACGACAAACCCAAGCGGCATGCCCATGTAAAACCACTTTTTCTCGCTATCATCATTGTCGTCATCAGGACCAGCTTCTTCTGTGCCATTCGTGATAATTGAGCAACTTTTGTTGAGTAGAAGCCCGCATAGTGCGAGATTTCCTTCAAAAGAACTTTTGGAAAACGTGAGAAACTGTCCACTTATCGGGATGTTTCCTACAAGTCGATTGTTTGAGAGGTTCAGCAATGAAAGGAAATTGAGATTTGCAAGCTGAGTTGGTATGGTTCCATTAAGGTAGTTCCTCGATAGGTCTAACGACTCAAGTTTTCCCAAATTCCCCAAAATAGGAGGAATTGAACCTGAGATAGCATTGTGTGATAGGTTGAGGACATGAAGTGCCTTGAGATCTCCAAGTGTATATGGTATTGGACCCTCCAATCTATTGCTCGAGAAGTCGATGGATGTGAAAATAGTTAGGATCTTAATGAGTTCTACCCGTAGATCTTTCAAGGTTAAACTCATTGTATATTCATAGGATAGGTGATATAATGGGGAATCAGATAGCTTACACTGCAGGTGATCGAAGTCAACATTGGCCTTCATAGCCTCCCAAGTAGCGAGGAGACTTGCAGGCAATGTGCCGCTGAAACGATTTGTAGACAAGTCAATGATTTGAAGCATCTGCCAGGAGCTGCGACTATGCGAACATCCAATTTCCCCATGTAATTTGTTGGATCATAGAACAAGGACACGGAGACTCGATATAGACTCAAAATGGCATGGAAATGTCCCGTCTAATTGATTGTCCCTGATGTTCACGAATTCCAATAGCGTGCAATTTGCCAATGACAACGAAATCTGCCCCCACAACAAATTCTCACTGATATCCAATATCCTTAGAACGCATGTTCTCGGGATGTTTTGTGGAATATTGCCATTCAACTGGTTATTCCTCAGATTCAATACATTGAGGTATTGCACCTCCATTAAACAATCAGGAATAGTTCCATTTAGATGGTTATGCAATAAGTCGAGCACTTGCAAACAAACTCTACAAATAGACTGCGGGATGAACCCATAGAAATTATTCTTTGAAAGGGAGAAGAATTGCAAGATTGGTAGGTTGTTACCGATGTCATCCGGAATTACCAAATTTATGTTGTTACTTGAGAAATCCAAGTAGTAAGCATTTGATAGCAAGGGTGGCATATTCCCTCGGAGCCTATTTGAATGGAGGTCGACAAACGTCAGACCAGAAGTAAGATTGCCCAAGGGTGTTTCGAAATCTTCAAATAAATTAGAGGAAAAATTGAGATAACGAAGACTTTCTAGTGTCCATATCCATCTCGGTATATCCCCTTGAATATAATTTTCAGAGAGGTCGAGAAAGATCAATTTGGACTGATTAGCCAAAAACTGAGGCAATGTTGTCAACTGGCAAGAAGCCAAAATTAAGGATGCAAGGTCTGGGAATGAAGAGGCTTGGGGAGCAGTATTTGTGGCATCAATGGAGAAATGATTGTAGGAAAGATCTAATTCCGAAAGATATCTTAGCTGTTGAATCAAGTTAATATGGAATGAGCCACTAAAATTATTGGAAGAAAGTAAGAGAAGGCTGAGCTCTCGGAACTCCCATATAAACGTTGGTAGTTCTCCTCCTATATTGTTGTTGCTCAAATCAAGTGTATCAAGCACATGCGATGGAGCATCAAAAGATTCCTTGAATTGACCAGAAAATCGGTTATCGGAAAGAGATAGCTCCAGTATCGATGGATGTGTGAATAGAGATGAAGGAATATTTCCTTCAAGTAAATTGAATTGCAGATCGAGAACAAGAAGACTCAAGAGGGATTCCCATTGTTTTGAATCAATCGGACCAATTAGATTATTGAAGCACAAAGTGATATGCGTTAGACTCTTGGACTTGCTAAGTGATGGAATTGGACCAGTAAAATTGTTGGATGAGAAGTCCAAATAAGAAAGTCGCGAGAGATTGGTGAAAGAGCTTGGGATATTTCCATGAAAGGCACAATCCACTAGTTCAATTCTTGATAGATTTCTAAGATTACCAATTGAATTTGGAAACTTCCCGGAAATATTCGTGTCACTAAGAATCAATGTCTGAAGAGAACCATTCTCTGGAAATTCTGGCAAAGAACCCTGAAGGAGTACATTGGATGATAGGTCAAGGGCTTGAAGTGTTTGTACTTGGAAGATTTCATGAGGAATTTCTCCCCATAGGCCAACTTCCCCCAGGCTCAGAGTTTTCAAGCTAGAAAAATTTGCTAGGAAACTAGGAACTGTGGAGGACAAGTTATTGCCATCGAGTCGAATGATCGACAAATTAGCAAGACTCATAAGGGAAGGATCGATAGGACCAAACAAATAACAATATGACATGCTCAACACCTCAAGTTTCGGCACTGAAGAAGACAACGCATCGCACCACTCACTTCCCTCAGCAAACACATAGACCAGATCAAGGTACAACTCCCTTAACTCCCCCAGATCCCCAATTAGCGACCTCAAAGAGGGCTTCTCAAGTTTCAGCAAAGCCTCCTGAGTGTAGTAAACATGACTGAGATCAAGAGTATGTAACTTCGTTAGGCGCGATAGCTCCACAGGAATCTGCCCAGCGAATCTGGTATTGGACAAATTGAGATGTGTCAAGCGGCTGAGATTAGCGAGGCCTGACGGAATCGCCATGGAGTTGAAGTCGTTGAATGCCAAGTTTAGGCTCTGAAGGAACTCGAGCCTAAAGATGCTTGACGAATCATTGATTCCGCCAGAGATTGACTCTTTGCTCAAATCGAGACCGACCACAAGGCCGTCCTCGCATGTCACGCCGCTCCACGAATTAGCACTTCGGCCCCAACGTACTAGCTTGGACGACATGGAGGTGTCGAAGACGAGGCTGTATCTCAGCTCGAGCAGCAGTAATCTCTGGTCAACGCCAAGACACTGGGTCGACGCTGAAGCCATAGCAACGTTGGAGAAGATGGTGATCATGGATATTGCAAGAAGAAGCCATGAGATGATGGATTTTTTCATCGGAAGAGGTTGAGGAAGAGAGCGGGAAGAGCAGTCGTTCCAAGGAAAGCGCAAAGCCTTGTATTGATATTTGGGATGTCATCATTAACCACCAAAGCTGGGCTTTTATTTCACTTTTGACGATACTAGCACAATTATTCTTTATTTAATATGCTTTTTCAACCGAAACGAAAGGCCATAATTTTATTTCAAGGAGAAAAGGGAAAATAAAAGAAATCTGCCTACAATGTTGAGATTAGGACTTGACATCCCTCGAAACTATTTTTGGCTCGTCCTTTTTTTTAAGATAATAAAACAAATGATATTACGTAATCGGTTTCGTTTTTGTACCCACATTAACATGTAGAGATCCATTAAAAGTAAATAATGGATATACATACATACATACATACATACATACATACATACATACATATATATATATATATATAATAGCATTTGGCCGAACACCAAAATACGTATATTATATTTTCTTTCTTTTATTAAATAAGTAGATTCAAGAAAAGAAATTAAAAGATTTACTTATATTTGAATTTGATTGTAAATATTTTACAGTACTATCAAAAAGCGAAAAAAAGTATAAACTAAAGAATTGGAAAATACAGTGGATTAATTACGAAGTATGAAATAGGAAAATACAATAATATGTTGAAAAGATAGAATGAAAAACCAAATAAGCAAAAACTAAGAATAAATTTCTCTTTTATTAAACTGAAAAGAAAAATAAGAAGAAAAGGGAAACAGGCTAAAAGAAAAACGATGAAACAATGGGCGTTATGTGGTTTAAAGGAAAATAAAAAGAGCAAAAAATCCAAGAAGATTTAAAATTAAAAGAAAGAAAAGAAAAAGCGAACTGTAAGCATGTTCGGCTACTGCAGGAAAGAAGGAAAAACCCAAAAAAATTTATTTCAAGAACAGAGAATTGCAAGGGAGAAGGGGCAGGAAAAACGGAGGTTGCTTCAGCTTGGAAATTGGGAGCAGTCAAAGTAAAAGGCTGCTGGTGGGGGCGATTCTGTCTAGTGTTAACGTTCGTTGCGGCACTGATGATGTTGTGTTGCTTTCTCCGTGGAATCATGTGTAGGTTATAGGAGCAAAAACGCGTTTGGGTATGTCGTCTTTTCCGTAATCGTTTGCGGATTTCTTGGCGTCAATTTAAGTTGCGCTGGCCAGATCAAGAAAAATCAAACTTCAATAAGTAGGACATGACAAGCTTAGGGAATTTGTTTATAATCTATTGTTAGTCATGAAAACAGATATGAAAACAGAATTTGGTTTTATTAGAATGATCGAAAAATTTGCACTTCAAAAAGCTTTAGATTTTATATTGGATCCATACTCGTCACGATCGCTAAAGCTCAATATTGAATCAGAGATGGATTTGAGTTTCATGTGAATGGGCCAGTTTTTGGATCGAGAGATCGTCGACGGACAAAAAATTACTGAAAGTGTCACAAGTTTTCAATTAAAAAAAAGTACTTTTTGATCACTCGTTAAAATTTGATAACTAATTGAAAATGATTTTATTTTATTTTATTTTATGGATTGATGGTTTTTTTTTTTGGGGTTAATTTGGGCTTGGGCCTACTTAAGGGTTCCCAATATTTTAGTAGTCTTGACTAGTGTGTAAATGGTTCTGATAAGCAATTTCAATTTAATTACTGCATGGGGAACGTATTTGCTGGGGCTGACTTCCATGGTAGATGCTAGGTAATGTTCCATGTCATCTTGCACAAAATCACGACCATATGCAAGATTCTCTTTGAACGGATGTCTAGCGATTACCGAGACCGACTTTTAAGCGGTGTTGAGGATATTTTTCAGCAAATACTTAGAAGAGGTCTAGTCAAATCTTGTCTATTATTTACATTTGACCTAGACTTAACTCGAGAATTTAAAACTTGGATACTTGATTTAAACTCAATTGAAGCTCCATTTTTTATTTTTTTTCGAATCGAGCTTGACTCGTGATTTATTTTTATAAACTTGAAACGACTTAGTTTGATTCAACTCGATTATCATAGATGAGTTTCTATTGGAGCTTGATTTAAACTTGAGCTCAAATTCGACTTTCGTAAAATCCGAACTAGTGAGACATGGACTTGACTTAGTCTTGCGCTGTAATTCATACTAATTTAAGCTAGCTTGTGTGGCTTGATTGACTTGCACATAAAAAGCAATTACAAGCTGATGTAGAAGAATTATTTGAGAAAATGCTAGTAAAGCACCTGGTCATTTCAATATTGAGTGTCGCGTATCTCGTTCAAGTTGAGTTTTTTCTTCAGATTGGGATAAATCTATTTTTAATCCTCTAATTCATCATATTTGTGCGATTGGATCCTTAATAGAGGAAGCCATTCCCACTACGATGGACAGGTAGAGTCCATCGTGACCGCTTCTTAGAAGGTCTAACCTGTAATAAGTTCTTTCACATTTTCCAACTATCACCAATCACCGCCACGGCGTTCGCGGCCACCAAATCCTCCAACCCTTGTCGTGTCTCTCGCTTTTCCACCTTTGTCTTCTACATATTACTCTCTTATTTTATTTTATTTTCTAGAATAAAACTAGTTTCTTTTGACCGAGAATGGGTGTAGAGTTGGAGGAGTCGATTCCCCAAAAAAACTCAAATTGAAGGATCCAAATGCACAGACAATATAAGCCGGGGAGTAAAATCGAACTTAATCCTACTAGCAAGGGAACACCGGTTAACTGAGGTATTCAAAACATTATCAACTAATAAAAGAAGTCCATGAATCGGCACTTTGGTCCCACTGTACTAGCTTGGAAGACTCGGAGGCATTAAAGACGAGGGTGTTTCTCAGCTCGAGCAAGAGTGATCTCTGTTCGACGCCGAGACACTGGGCTGACGCTGAAGCCATAGTAGCAACGTCATAGAAGATGGAGATTGTGGATATGGCAAAAAGAAGCCATGAGACAATCGAACCGTTCATCGGAGGAAGAAGTTGAGGAAGAGAGCGGGAAGAGGAGTCGTCAAAGGAAAGTGCAAAGCCTTGTGTTGATATTCGGATGTCATTCCTTAGTCACCGAAGTTTGGCTTTTATTTCACTTTAGATGATACTAGCACAAAGATTCTTTATTTAAAATGTTTTTAAATCGAACGAAAGGCCATAGTTTTATTTTCAAGGAGAAAAGAGGGAAAAAAGTCCGCTTGAAATGTTGAGATTAGAACATGACATCCCTCGGAAATATCTTTGGTTCGTCTTTTTTTTTTTTTTTTTTTTTAAGATCATAAAACAAATGATATTATGTGATCGGTTTCGTTTTTGTACTCACATTAAAAGTAAATAATGGATAGATATAATAGCATTTGACCATAACACTAAAACACATATATTAAATTCTCTTTCTTTTATTCAATAAGTAGATTCAAGAAAAGAAATCAAATGATTTACTTATATTTGAATTTGATTGTAAATATTTTATAGTACTATCAAAAAGCGAAAAAAAAAGTATAAACTATAAAATCACAAAATATTATGAATTAATTACGAAATATGAAACAGGAAAATACAATAATATGTTCAAAAGGTAGAATGAAAACCCGAATAAGCAAAAACTAAGAATAAATTTCTCTTTTGTTAAACCGAAAGGAAAAATAAGAAGAAAAAGGAAAACGATGAAAAAATGGACGTTATCTTTAGTGGTTTAAAGGAAAATAAAAAAAGGGAAAATTCAAAAAGATTTAAAATTAAAAGAAAGAAAAGAAAAGACTAACTATATGCGCGTGGAATTGATCTACACTGCACGCTGGGAAAGTACCATGGGCCCATCTCCATCGTGCAAAATGGGCAAGGGAGGAGGACGATTTTGTCTAGTGTTAGCGTCTGTTGCGGGACTGATGATGTTATGTTGCTTTCTCTGCGGACTCGTGTATAGGGAATGGGAGCAGACCCGCGTCAAAGTCCGCTTTTCTTTATTCGTTTGCGGATATCTTGGCGTCAATTTAGGTGGCACTGACCAGATCAAGAAAAATCAAACTTCAATAGATAGGATATGACCAGCTTAAGGAATTGGTTTATAAGCTATGGTTAGTGATGAAAACAGAGATTGTCGAGTAGTGCCCAAATCCAAAGGATGGTTCGGTATTAGAACAATTGAGATATTTGCACTTCGAAAAAGGGTAAATTTTATATTTGATCCATACTCGTTACAACCACTAAAGTCAATATTGTATCAGAGATGGATTTGATTTTTGTGTAAATTGACCTGTTTTGGGATCGGAAATAGTCGACGGACAAAAGGTTGCTAAAAATGTCTCAATTTCTCTATTAAAAAAAAGGTACCTTTTGATCACTTGTTAAAATTTGATAACTAATTGAAAACAAAAATTTTCTATCAATTTATGGTTGTTCTTTTGTTGATTTGTGATTGTGTCTACTTAAATGTTCCTACTATTTTGGTAATCTTGACTAGTGTGGTAATGATTCTTATAAGTAGACTCAATTTAAGTATATCGTGATTGTATTATGGATCTACATTGGGAACTGCTAGGGCTGACCTCCACGGTAGGTGCGAGATAATGTTCCATGTCCAAATTTGCTTTGCTTTTCCACCTTAAGTGGTGTCATCTTGCACAAAGTCATGGCAACATTCTCTTTGAATGAAAAGATATGTTTCAAAGATATGTTTACTGAAAGTCCTAAAACTAATTAGAGAAGTACAGTTGAGTCATAAAACTTGTCAAATTTGTGTAGTCGAGCCATTTCGTTTACACCATACAATAATATGTTGAAAAGATCGAATGAAAAACCAAATGAGCAAAAACTAAGAATAAATTTCTCTTTTATTAAACTGAAAAGAAAAATAAGAAGAAAAGGGAGACAGGCTGAAAGAAAAACGATGAAACAATGGGCGCTATGTAGTTTAAAGGAAAATAAAAAGAGCGAAAAATCCAAGAAGATTTAAAATTAAAAGAAAGAAAAGAAAAAGCGTACTGTAAGCATGTTCGGCTACTGCAGGAAAGAAGGAATCACCCAAAAAAACAAAACCCTTGCCATTTATTTTATTTCAAGAACAGAAAATTGCAAGGGAGGAGGCGGAGGAAAAACAAGGCGATGCTTCAGCTTGGAAATTGGGAGCATTCAAAGTAAACGCCTGCCGGTGGGGGCGATTCTGTCTAGTCTTAACGTTCATTGCGAGACTGATGATATTGTGTTGCTTTATCCGTGGAATCATGTGTAATAGGAACAAAAACGCGTTTGGGTATGTCGTCCTTTGCGTAATCGTTTGCGGATTTCTTGGCGTCAATTTAAGCTGCGCTGGCCAGATCAAGAAAAATCAAACTTCAATAAGTAGGACATGATGAGCTTAGGGAATTGGTTTATAATTTATTGTTAGTCATGAAAACAGATATGAAAACAGAATTTGGTTGATTAGAATGATCGAGAAATTTGTGCTTCAAAAAGCGTTAGATTTTATATTGAATCCATAGTCGTCACGACCGCTGAAGCTAGATATTGAATCAAAGATGGATTTGAGTTTCATGTGAATGGGCCAGTTTTTGGATTAGAGATAGTCGACGGACAAAAGATTGCTGAAAATGTCACAAGTTCTCAATTAAAAGAAAGTACGTTTTGATCACTCGTTAAAATTTGATAACTAATTGAAAACGAAATTTTTTTTTATGGATTTATGGTTTTTTTTGGTTAATTTGGGCTTGGGCCTACTTAAGGGTTCCTAATATTTTAGTAATCTTGATTAGTGTGCGAATGATTCTTATAAGCAAACTCAATTTAATTATATCGTAATTGTATTATGGGTTTGCACTGGAACGTATTTGTTGGGGCTCACTTCCATGGCAGATGCTAGGTAATATTCCATGTCCAAATTTTCTTTGCTTTTCCACCTTAAGTAATGTCATCTTGCGCAAAGTCACAACCATATGCAAGATTCCCTTTGAATGAATGTCTAGTGATGACCGAGACCGACTTTTTAGTGTTGTTGAGGATATTTTTCAGCGGGTACTTAGAAGAGGTCTAGTCAAATCTTGTCTATTATTTACATTTGAACTAGAGTTAAGTTTGAGAATTTAAAACTTGGATACTTGATTTAAACTCAATCAAAGCTATTTTTTTTTTTTATCAAGCTTGACTCGTGATTTATTTTTATAAACTTGAAACGACTTAGTTTGATTCGACTTGATTATCATAAATGAGTTTCTATTGGAGCTTGCTTCAAGCTTGAGCTCAAATTCGACTTTTGTAAAATCCAAACAAATGAGATGTGGACTTGACTTAGTCTTGCACTTGAACTCGTAATAATTTAAGCTAGCTTGTGTGGCTTGATTGGTTTGCACATAAAAAAAGCAATTACAACCTAATGTTGAAGAAGCATGTGAGAAAATGCAAGTAAAGTACCTGATCATTTCAATATTGAGTGTTGGGTATCTCGTTCAAGTTGAGTTTTTTCTTCAAATTGGGATAAATCTATTTTTAATCCTCTAATTCATCATATTTGTGCGATTCCACCGTGACCGCTTCTTTGAAGGTCAAACCTGTAATAAGTTCTTCACATTTTCCAACTATCACCAGTCACCGCCACGGCGTTCGCGGCCACCAAATCCTCCAACCCTTCTCGTGTCTCTCGCTTTTCCACCTTCGTCTTCTACATATTAATCTCCTATTTTTCCTAGAACAAAACTAGTTTCTTTTGATGTTAACATTACTGACTTTTACCTTTTTCAATAATAATAATAATAATAATAATAATAAATCATCCTAGCATGCACACCAACATACTAAAAGTTATTTAAGGACTTGACCGAGAATGGGGGTAGAGTTGGAGGAGTTGATTCCCCAAAAAAACTAAAATTGAAGGATCCATATGCACAAACAACATAAGTTAGGGAACTAAAATCGAACTTAATCCAACTAGCAAGGAAACATCGGTTGGCTGAGGTATTCAAAACATTATCAACTAATAGAAGAAGTCCTTAAATAATTGTTAGTGCGAATAGGAAAATATATTTATAAAGTTCAAGAATTATGTAAACTCTATCTCCTAAAAATAGATAAGTGCCAACTTTTCTTATAAATCTCGACCACTAACATAACTATTTTTTTATTATAATTTTGAACATTTCAGTCTTTCCTTTCTACGTAGATCCTTTACTCCTTTCTCAACTTTCCTATAAAAATATCTGTTTTTCTTTCCAACTTTTGGATATTATTATTATTAAGGCTAGGTTTAGTTAAGGGTGTGAAAATGACTAATTTAATCCTAAATCTATCATATAGATTCCGATGTAGTTCTAAAATTTTCAATTGGTTAAATGCAATTATGAACTTTTCCATTAAATTCCAATAGTCTTGCTTGTCAATTTTTTCCTAAAAATAGTGATGTTATGTGGCACTACAGCCATCATTGGCCGTCCTTTGGGCTCTGCCGGCAATTTACATGGACAAATTTATTCAAAATGATTTTCGAGTAATGTTATTTGTTTATTTTTTTTAATACTAACGTAGCTTCACACTTTTGAAGGTTAAACTCACTGTATCTTTAAAATAGAGCCCCATATTCGAAATATAACTCATACTATAGGTGATGAAGCCTACATCAACCTTCATCATAATTTCGACATTCAAATTCTATAATAGAATTTTTTTCAGATAAGGGTCATTTACATCAGACCAATTACTTGATACGATATACTGTCTTGTCTCAGAGACATAATTAGGATGCCACAACATTAGAACTACATTGGCAAAGCCACAAAGTTGAAAAAATTCTGGATTATATCAAAATGCGTATAATGGATATAAGACCAAATTAATAATTTTTCTTTGGGTAATTGCATCAGGAATCTTAAAACTTGGAGCGTAAGTGTACTTAATGTGCTCAACGTAGAGCCATGCAAACTTCGCGTCTTCAAGCTCGCTATCTTGCATAGCCGTCCCTGAGATCGCATTGAATCGAATGTCTGCGGGAGTAAAATTATCAGAATCCTGAGCCAGCCATCTCTCACCGACCTGTCTCAATGAAAGCTTCCCGTTTTCGTTCTTCTTCGCTTCCAGGATCCTCAACGTTTTCGACTTCCCACAGAGAACCTCTAGCCCCTTCTTTGAGTACCTTGGTGCCACCACAGTCTCATAGAACATCACCATCCGTTGAGTTTCGCCATCAGTTGGGCTTCTATATGCACAGTAGGACAATGCAAGGTTAGTGTTGATGTTCAGCTCAATCAATTTTATCAAGTGAAACATTACAATACTGACTCAGCAATAGGAGACCCACACCTACACCAGCATTGTTGTCCAATTTCGAGGGATGCCCGTGCTGAATGAGGTTTTAAGTCTCAAAAACTCGCAATCCTTTGTATTTATCAGAGAATTATAATATATTATGCAATGTGACAATAGGCATAACACTTGTAGCCTAATTCACAGCTCAAACTAGTTGACTCAAGAATGAGCTTCAATCTGGAACTCTATGGATTTAAAAAATGACAAGCCTCTTTCAGTTTACTATACTCTATATAAGGAAATTAGAATTTTCTTTTTGCAACTTACATAATGAAATAAGTATATACCTCATCAATTTCTACGTTGAAAGGCCACTATACCACCAAATGCACTAACCTTTGACTGCTAATCTGCATGCTTCAAGAATATCACCACCGGAAGCCACCCCCACAAGGATTTTTATGCTTTACAACGACACATGTAGGGTCGCTAAACTGGGATACATAATTCAAGGCAGCATCCGCATCCAGATAGTTATATGACATTTCCTGCAGCATCAATACATAATTCACAACAAATGAGAGAGAGATCTGCTATTGTTACCATGATCTGTTGATGAAGTAAAAGAACTTCATGGAAAAAAAAAACTATTCTTGCAATTGCTCAGAGACTTCTAAAGAGCATCTAATCTCATCTCAAAGACATGATTATGATACTAAAAAGGAAGCCAATTAGTCCCCTTTGTATCGCTAATCTCCTTTGCAAAACATTATTAGTGTTTCCTTATAACTAACATTCTGCACACTAACATATACAGATAGTTGACATGGAAAAAAAAGAAACTAGATGCTCCTTAAGAATGATTTGTAATATTATGTCAACCTGCCAACAAAACCAAAAGTTGAAGCTACCCGATCAGATGGCGTTATTTGGTATATAAATGCTCTATATTTGCCATCACACATAGGCTAGCATTTTACCGATGGAAGATCATTATGTTGAAGAAGCAAATAAATTGCCTGAGAGATTGGAAATGAGTACCTCCTGTTCTAATCCCATATTGATTTCTTGAGGCTTTTGTCAATTTATCAAAAAGCTTTAGCTATTAGATGAAAATAGCATCTATTATTTAGATTCGATAACAAGATTCAATTTTAGAAACTGCCTCCTCTATCTAATGAAGTTTTCAAAGCTAGATAATTACTAGATTCGCTGCAATTTCAACTTCCTCAAAAGATTGACCTTGATGTAAAAATATGACATTCAAGGACTCACCTTTCCCTTTCCATGATGTTGGATTGCAGTTGCAATACCACCTACATTAACCTCAACAAGACTCTTGTCCACATGCAGCCTTTTGCTGGGGATTTTCACCATAATGAAGAGAACTTTTAAGAGATAGAGGCACTGTTAAGCTAGAAGGGAATTTCTCTATCAAAAGGAAGAGTTGTCCACCTCCACATATATCAGTTAAAAACTAACAAGGTAACAAAACCTACTGAAATTATTGATTTCCAAAGGAAACAAACTAAAGGATACATCAGAACCAAGTCTCTAAAAAAGCCCCTTACTTGCATGTGTTTAGACCTACATGCATTTTTAATTGCCTTAGTGGCTATGACATCAATTGAGAACACGAACCAGATGAATACCTCCAATTGTTTGTCTCCAGAGCCACTCTAACACTGCAGAATCATAGGAAGCAACACGTTGAAAGGCCTTCCAAGAAAGTTTTCTACGGAACTGTTGATCATCTCCATTACTCTTCGGGAACTCTAGCAGCACAGGGTAGACGTGTGAATCAACCACAGCTAAGACATCCTGGTGATTCTGTTAGAAGATAAATGCCAACATTAATTCAGATTAAGGGCATATAATGGCACTTGATGCAAAATTACAGAAAAATTTACCACATGCATATTGATACATAAAGGCACAAAGCCAGCAACATTTCTTAAAAAAAACGTGCAAAAGCAAAATTGTTGTTTTAGCATAAAAGCATGAGAGAAATCATTACCCAAATAGTAAGAAGATAATCTGGAGTCGCAATCTCAATGGAAAAGTTAACATGCTTTCAGTCAATTACATGCCTCAGTTACAAGTGTCGTCCTAGCAAAGTTTGCTGGATATCCGCGAGCCCAGTGTGACCAAAGACACCAATATAATCATATCCTCTCATACGTCCAAATTGAGATGCAATGAAGCAAAACTGAAACATAAGCAAGCCTATGCTCTAATAACAATGAACATGAACATGTAATAGTAAAAAATCTTTGCGGCAGCTCTGCTCGTGGCAGGACCACCAATATCAACATTCTCAATTCCATCTTCAAATCAACCACAGAGGTAGCCTTGTCGTAGAAAGGATACAAATTAACCACCACTACATCAGAAGTACCTGCACAAGTTCCATCTTGCATTTAGTATAGTAAAATTATGTAGGACCATAGTAACGCCGAGAACATTATTTGTTTATCCTCAGAATTTCTAAGCTGAAAAATGGTCAGAATGTTACCACAGGACAACTCACCAATTCTGTGCTTACCAAGAGCCTCCATGCGATGGCTGTTGATCTCTCCTAGCAAAAATTCCTTTATGAATATGAGGATGCAAGGTCTTTACGTGACCATCCAGCTGTTAAATTGAGTAATGTAACATTCCCAAGTTAAAATCTAAATCATTTTGCCAAAAGAAGATTATTCTGTTTGGTGTGTGCCCGGTTGTAGAGAAAAGAGATGAAATTATCATATGTGAATGTTAAAGAGGGAAATCCTTGGTCAAAGGTCTCAAACGACAGAGATATCACAACAGCTCACAAAGAGAGGCAGCATGACTACTTGAAATGTACTAATTGAATATTGTGATCTTGAATTTAGTAGGGAAGTAATTCTTCTTAGTAAGGGGTGCCAGCAAGCAAGCAAATCTGCATCTGGTTTATCTAGAGAATCAAGATTGAAGTGCAGTCACTTTAACTTTTAGTAAGATATGGAGTATTTGCAGAGAAGAAGAAAAGAGATGCGCTAGGTTTCAATAGTTCAACAAGTTTGTAAGGATGAATTTATCTCAAAAGGGGGAGAAGATAAATTTGGGGCATCAGGTGCTCTATACCGCCTAAGGACAAATGGTACTCACATTCACGATGGAATCTCAAAAATATGGTCTCAATAGAGGAGCTCTTGAAAATCTTTTTTTTTTTTTTTTTTTGAAATCTTTGAAAATCTTTGATAAGCATTAATGACTAGAAATTGATTTTTTTGTCAGGAGCCGGAACGTCTCGAGCTGTCTGAAGTGGTTAAGGTATCTGATTTATGCCACCATTGTTAGGAATAGATGTAGCATGATAATGTTAGCAAAAGTTGTGAAGATCCCAGAAAAACCACTTGAAGCCAAGAGGGATGTCAAGTTGTGTGGCATCAGTGCAGTGCCGATCTCGACTGTCGTCATAACTCGTTACAATCAGCCTCCTAAGACAAGGCAACTAAAGAAAGAAAAGAATAAACAATGCAAGTAAGGGACAAAGAAACAAACCATCTCTGGGAAGCAAGTAAGCTGTTCCACTTTGGTGACGGACAACCCAGCATTTTCCAGAGCAGATGCGGTTCCTCCAGTTGAGACAACAGTATACCTAAATGTTTTAATCGGTTAAGACAACATGAACACTTGAATATGCGGACCTGACAACTACTCTTACCATGCGCACCCCTGAATAAAAATACTATTTTCAAGCAATGAAACGTGCCTAAAATCAAATCCACCAAAAACAGCGTGGCTTCAGCACCTAAGCTACACCACACGCACACGCATACAAACACGCACGCAAGAGAAGTGTGCAAAGTAAAGTCCTCACCCCAATTCCTGGAGGCCCTTTCCAAGAAAAGCCAAATCAGTTTTGTCAGGCAAAGATATCAATGCCTGCTTGCTCCCTGTACATTAAAGAAAGGAAAAAAAATCAGATTTTTTGGGAAAGGTCGAGGGGGTCAAACCCCAGGGAAGCATCGGCGTCTTAAGTGTGATGTCAGGGTGGTGGGTCCTCTTTTTGGCGGCTATGTACAGTTACAGAAGGGCACACGCCCAGTCAAAAAAAAAAAAAAAAAAAAAAAAAGAACGACGACGCTGAAGCAGCCCTGTTCATAATCTGGAATGATAAGATCAACGAAGAAGTTAAAGACACGAGAGAGAAAAGAGGGGTACGAGGAGAAGAAGGGCGCAGCTCCCTGTCGGGCGCGGACAGAATCTCAGCCTCGGCAGCCATGGCTTTGATCGGAGGAGCAGCGCGCGACGACGAACACGATTGAAGTCGAACACACGCCACAGGTACCTGCAACCCCCATGAGGCAAGACGGAGAGAAAGCAGATAGAGTCGACAGCTGAGACTGAAAGCCACATAAAAAGAGAAGGACCAAACGAAAAGAAAACAAAAAAAAAATTATGAGACGAACGAATTGCGCCGGAATTTCTACCGGCGGAAGGGTAAGTTCTGGTCCGGGGAATGGTGGAGAAGTGAAGCAAAGAGCTCCGGAAAGAAGCAGCGGCGGCGGCGGAGGAGGTGGAGGCGGCGGGAGAACCCAACATGCTTTGCTCCGCGCACTGTTGTGCTTACCTTCTTCGCAAGGCGCTGGAAGACGGCCGTGGACGTGGCAAAGGCACAAAGGAAAAATGCTAAATGCTTTCGAAGTTGCATTTTTCTATCCTGCGATTAAATTTTGCTGATTAATGTTGGATATATAGTTGCCACGCTTGGATCAATCGATTATTTCCTTATACAATTTCTGATTATGAAGAGAAGAAGAACAAAATACTCTTGCTCGAGTTTGATAATTGAACCTCACCGGAAATCTTCATGATCGTAAGAATTTGAATAGCACTTTATCCCAAAATCGATAATAAGCAAACCTCCATGATCTCACAAACATTAATGGACCACAAAAAACCCAGAAGCCAACGACGAACCCAAGCGATATGCCCATGTAAAACCATTTTTTCTCGCTATCATCATCGTTGCCATTGTCACCAATTTCTTCCGTCCCATTCCTGGTAATTGAGCAACTTTTGTTGAGTAGAAGCCCACACAATCTGAGGTTTCCTTCAAAAGAACTCTTTGCAAATGTGAGAAACTGTTCGCTTGTTGGGATGTTTCCTACAAGCTGATTGTTTGAGAGGTTTAGTAAGGAAAGGAAATCAAGATTTGCAAGCTGAGGTGGTATGGTTCCATCAAGGTAATTCACCGATAGATCCAGCGACTCAAGCTCATGCAAATTTCCCAATATAGGAGGAATTCAACCCGAGATGGCATTGTGTGATAGGTTGAGGACATAAAGTGCTTTGAGATCTCCAAGTGTATTGGGTATTGGACCCTCCAATCTATTGCTCGAGAAGTCGATCAATGTGAAAATAGTCCAAATCTTAACGAGTTCTAGCTGTAGATCTTTCAAAGTTGCACTCATTGTATCATCATAATAAAGCTCATCACTTACGTAATCAGAAAACTGGTATTGTAGGTGATTGAAGTCCTTATTAACCTTCATAGCCTCCAAAGATGCAAGAAGACTCACAGGCAATGTGCCACCAAAGTTGTTTGAAGACAAGTCAATGATTTGAAGCATTTGCCAGGTGTTGTGACTATGCGGACATCCAATTTCCCCATGCAATTTATTGGATCGTAAAACAAGGACACGGAGACGTGACATAGCTGTGAAATGGCATGGAAATGTCCCATCTATTTGATTGTCCCCGATGTTCACAAACTCCAATGCCGTGCAACTTGCCAACGACAATGGAATCTGCCCTTGCAACAAATTCTCACTGATATCTAATGTCTTCAGAGAACTTGTTCTCGAGATGCTTTGTGGAATGTCACCATTCAACTGGTTATTCCTCAGATTCAATACCTCAAAGGACTCCATTAAACAATCAGGAATAGTTCCATTTAGATGGTTATGCGATAAGTCAAGAACTTCAAGAGTACCAGCTTTGCAAATAGACGGCGGGATGAAACCATGGAAATTATTCTTCGAGAGGGTAAAGAACTTCAAGTTTGGTAGGTTGTCGCTGATGTCATCTAGAATATCAGAGGTGAAGTTGTTATTCGACAAATCCAAGTAGTTGGTACATGACAACGACAAGGGTGGGAATTTCCCTCGAAGCATGTTTGAATGGAGATCGACAACATACACACAAGGATTAGAATTGCCCGGGGGTGCTTCCATATCTTCAAAAAAATTAGAGGAAAGATTGAGTTGCGTAAATATCCATATCCATCTTGGTATAGTTCCTTGAATATAGTTGTTGGAGAGGTCAAGGGAGGACAATTCGGATTGATTAGCCAAAAACTGAGGCAATGTCATCAAATGGCAGGAAGCCAAATTTAAGGATGCAAGTTTAGGGAATGACAAGGTCTGGGAAGCAGTATTTGTGGCATCAATGGAGAAACGATTGTAGGAAAGATCCAAATTTGAAAGATTTCTCAGTTGTTGTACCCAATTAATATGGAATGAGCCACTAAAATTATTGGAAGAAAGCAAGAGGTAGCTGAGCCCTCGGAGTTCCCATATAGACATCGGTAGTTCTCCTCCTATATTGTTGTTGCTCAAATCAAGTTCTTGCAGCATGTGCGATGGAGCATAAAAAAATCCCTTCAATTGACTAGAAAAGCAGTTGTCGGAAAGTAAAAGCTCTTGAATCGATGGATGTGTGAACAAAGATGAAGGAATATTTCCTTCAAGTAAATTAAATCCCAGGTCAAGAATAAGAAGACTTGAGAGGGATTCCCATTGTGTTGAATCAATTGGACCAATTAGACTATTGTGGGACAGAATGACTTGTGTTAGATTCTTGGACTTGCTGAGAGATGGAATTGAACCGGTAAAATTGTTGAATGAGAAGTCCAAATAAGACAGTTGTGAGAGATTCTTGGACTTGCTAAGAGATGGAATTGAACCGGTAAAATTGTTGAATGAGAAGTCCAAATAAGACAGTTGTGAGAGATTAGTGAAAGAGCTTGGGATATTTCCATGAAAGCTGCAATTCACGAGTTCTATTCTCGACAGATTCCTAAGATTACCAATTGAATTTGGGAGCCTCCCGGAAATATGTGTGTGACTAAGAACCAGTGTTTTAAGAGAACCATTCTCCGGAAATTCTGGCAAAGAACCCTGAAGGAGTTCGTTGAATGATAATTCAACAACCTGAAGTGTTTGTACCTGGAAGATTTCATGAGGAAATTCTCCTTGCAGGCCGCAATCAACTAGGCTTAGAGTTTTCAAGCTAGACAAATTAGCAAAGAATTGAGGAACCGTGGAGGACAAGTTGTTGCCACTGAGTTGGATGACCGACAGATTTGCAAGACTCATAAGAGAAGGGTTGATAGGACCAGACAGAGAACAAGAAGACATGCTCAACACCTCAAGTTTCGGCACTGAAGAAGACAAGGTGTTGTACCACTCACTTCCCCCATTATATAGAATGACCCCATCAAGGTACAGCTCTCTCAACTCCCGCATATCCCCGATTAGCGAGCTCAAATTGCGCTCAAGGTTCAGCACAGGCGCTCCATCATAGCAAAAAAAACTAAGATCAAGAGTACGTAGCTTTGTCAGGCGCGATAGCTCCGCAGGAATATTCGTGGTGAATTCATTATTGGACAAGTTGAGATGTGCCAAGCGGCTGAGATTCGCGAGGCCCGATGGAATTGCCATCTCGTCGAAGTCATTGAATGCCAAGTTCAGGCTCTGAAGGAACTCGAGCCTGAAAAGGCTCGACGAATCGTCGATTCCGTCAAAGATCGACTCTTTACTCAAATCGAGACCCACCACGAGGCCATCCTCACACGTCACGCCACTCCAAGAATCAGTGCTTCGGTCCCAACGTACTAGCTTGGAGGACTTGAAGGTGTCAAAGATGAGGCTGTTTTTCAGCTCAAGCAACAACGATCTCTGGTCCACACCAGGACATTGGGCTGACGTTGAAGCCGTAGCAGTGTCAGAGAAGATGGAGATCGTGAATATCGCAAGAAGAAGCCATGAGATGATCGAACCATTCATCGGAGGAAGAGGTTGAGGAAGAGAGTGGGAAGAGGGAGTCAACCGAAATAGAGTCATCACTAAGGTGTGGAGGAGCGTCGTCAAAGGAAAGTGCAGAGCCTTGTGTTGATATCCGGAATGTCTTTAGTCACCAAAGTTTGGCTTTTATTTCACTTTCGACGATACTAGCACAAATATTCTTTATTTAATATGCTGTTTCAATGGAAACGAAAGGCCATAATTTTATTTTCAAAGAGAAAATAAAAGAAAACAAAAGAAATCTGCCTAAAATGTTGAGGTGAGAACTTAATATCCCTCAGAAATATTTTTGGCTCATCTTTTTATATATAAGATCATAAGGCAGCTGGTATTACATGATCGATTTCATTTTTTTACTCACATTGACATGAAGAGATCCATTAAAAGTAAACAATGGATATATATATATATATATATATATATATATATATATATATATATATGAATAGATATTATAGCATTTGACCATAACACCAAAATACTTATATTATATAGGGTTAATATCCTAATAACCTTAAACCGATACTGACAAATTACCACAAACTAATTTTTTGACCATGAAAAACCCCAAACCGATACACCTATAATAAATTTACCCCAACTGACCATAAAAAATCCCAAACTAGTATACTTGTGACAAATTTACCCCAAACTAATTTATTCAATCAATGAAAACCCTAAACCGATACATTGGGAATAAATATATCTTATGTTAAATTGGGTTAATATCACAAAAAATCACAAAAATTGTATAAATGTAACAAATAGAGAGTAAAATCGCAAATTGGTACACTAATCAATTATCACGTGTCATTCAACTAAGTAATTTAATAGTAAAATTTAACGGAAACTAACATAGAGTAAATTTATCACAAGTGTATTAGTTTGTGATAAATTTGTCAAAGGTGTACCAATTTGGGATTAAAATTAGTTTGGGATATATTTGTTACGGATGTATTAGTTTGGAGTTTTTCAGGATATTAATTCTATTATATATTCTCTTTCTTTTATCAGATAAGTAGATTCAAGAAAAGAAATCAAAATATATACTCATAATTGAATTTGATTGTAAATATATTATAGAACTATCAAAAAGCCAAAAAAATATAAAGTGTAGCATCATAAAATACAATGGATTAATTAGGAAAATACCATGATATGTTCAAGAAATAGAATGAGAAAGCAAATAAGGAAAAACTACGAAAATATTTCTCTTTCTTTAAACTGAAAAGAAAAATAAGAAGAAAAAGGAAAAAGGCAAAAAGTCAGATGATGAAAAAATGGGCGTTACCTTTAGTGGTTTAAGGGAAGATCAAAAGAGGGGAAAATTCAAAAAGATATAAAATTAAAAGAAAGAAAGGAAAATGCAAAATGTATGAATGTGGAATTCGTCCATTGTGCATGCTAAGAAGGTACCATGGGCCCACATCCATCTGGCTATTACTGTATGTGTGTTGAAAGAGCAATTGACCTAAAAAGCATGACAAATCAATATAGTTGCCCCAAGTTTCCTCTTTTGGTATTGCACATTGATATATTTAATGGTTAATATCCTAAAAAAATCCAAACTGATACACGTGTAAAAAATTTACTCAATATTAATTTTTTTACTATGAAAAAATCCCAAACTGATATATCTGTAATAAATTTACCCCAAACAACTACAAAAAAAACAAAAACAAAAAAAAAAACCCCCAAATGGTTATACTTGTGATAAATTTATCCTAAACTAATTTGTTTAATCGCCAAAAACCCCAAACTAGTATATTTGTGAAGAATATACCCTCCATTAAATTGGATTAATACCTCAAAAAAATCATAAAAGTTATATAACTATAACAAACGGAAAGTAAAATCCCAAACCAATACACTAGTCAACTATCAAGTGTTATCTAACTTAGTAATTTGATAATAAAATTTAATTGAAACTAACAAATGATAATTTATTATAAGTGTACTAGTTTTGATGGTCAAAAAATTAATTTAGGGTAAATTTGTCACACGTGTACTAATTTAGGATTTTTCAAGGCATTAACCATATATTTAAAGGTTTTCTTTCCTTATTTTTGTTGAAAAATATTGCAGAAATGCTAACCAAATCTTGCAATAAAATCAATATGAAAATACTAAAAAAATAAATGAAGAACAATAAATGACACTAAAGATATATGTGATTCGGCATTAGTGTTAGTACCTGAGAAGAGTCAATAATAAATAATCTATTATTAAACTGAAGAATCATAGAGTTTCAATTACTCACAAGCTCGAGTATTTATCACACCTAATTTATATCCAAATTCAAAGTATTTATAAATAAATAACTTGATAGGATATAAACTCCCAACATGACACCGCATGTTCAGGCCTGACCAAAATGCTCTTGCACAGTAGAACACGAGAACGTTATTTACTTCAGAGTGCTGCCACCGTCCAGAAGAAACCCTATGTCTTTTATGTGTCCAGTCAACAAACCTAACCTTGACCGGTGAGCATGTGCCCCCTCATTTAATTCGCCCAAAAGAAGTTCCAGTGCTGCAAATTGGCGTCAAAGAAGTCAACTCAGTCAAACTTGGACTTTTATATTATTTTCAACCAATAAAAAACAAATCCTCCAATCACGTCGAATCTCGTATACACACTTAAACTCAAGCCATAATTTAACATTTTTCTTTCTTTTTAGTTTCTTGAGAGTTTTCCTATGCTAAGAGTAATTTGATAGAGATTTTTTAGGCTTTCAATTTATATTTTTATTTTGAATTGAGTAGTCAAGTGTTGAGTTAGCTTCCAATACAACTCGAAACCAAGACTCATAAGGAAGGGAGCAAACTCCCTTACCATGTAAGACAACACTTTATTTTTAGATTTCGGATATAATTAAATTGTCAAAATCACATATCAACTCAAAAAATAAAAGGAACACTCAATCAGCACCCCATTATCGATTTTCTATCTTCTCCAAACAAAATAAAAATGAAAGACCACGATCTTTATTTACTTACACACTTCTCAAGGATTTTTCCTACATAAAATGGGTCGGATAATTGTAAGCCCTATTATATGGGTTAGTTCTATTCATTAAAAGAGTTTAAACACAATATATGTATTAAATGAGTTCACAATCTACCCAAACCTAACCTACGTTTATGTTCCTCTCTTCGGCCTTTATGTTAAAAAAAAAAAAAAAAACTCTTGAAGTGTTCTAAAGTTCGGAGAAATCTAGATGGGCCCACAAAATGAGACCAACTTCACCCTCATAAAAAAATCAACATGGCTTCTTTTTTTCCCGTTATTTTTATTTTCATTTATATTGTAATATTCATTGGTTAATTGTTAGAGTACATCTGTTCTTGATTGTATCTCGCATTGTTATTTTTACGCATATTCTAATATTAGTTTTTCTCATTCCAATCCACTATTAGCATAACTCATCTTCTTCAATATTTAACATTTCATTTAATTTTACTTTCAATTCCTCCATGTTATTTGTTAATGTAATTTTATAAATTCACTACCAAGTACTAACTTGCTCTTATTATTCATTGTGAATAAATATAAAAACTAAAAATTTTATGCAATATTAAAAGCCAATTCTTTAGCATCTTATAGTCTAAATAGCAACTTTATCTGACTAACATATGAAGAATTTAAAGTGAGTTAACTATGAGGATATGGGTTGGGTTATGTTAGGGTCACTAAATTTATATAGCATATAAATTCCACTTGAATTGTAGCAAGCTAAACTAATCACCCCATGATACTCAACTTTGGCTACTTGATGAATTAGTCCTTGATTACAGCTCTCACAACTGCCTAAACACTTGACTGTGAATTTGCTCATTGATGATGCTCACAATTGCAAGAAGGTTCAACACGTCTATGGTTCGCATGCATTGCGGATTGGAGTATTAATGGCATTATAGAAAACTCTACTTTGTGTTTTCTTCATTTGGATTTGAAAAGGACAAAAAAAAACACAAAATAGAAAAAAAAATTAAGACTAAAACCAATAGTAGTTTGATTTTAATGAAGTAGCGGAAACAATGACCACAATGGAGAAAAATGCATGACTTTAGTGAAGCAATGGAAAAAAGAGCATCCACTTTTGGTAGACTTTACCAACACAAACTAGAGAAAATAGAAAACTACATGCGGGTGGAATTGATCCATCGTGCACGCTAGGAAAGTACCATGGGCCCATCTCCACTGAGTTATTATCACACTTTCTATTCTTTTATATAAAAATGCGTGTTGAAGGAGTGAACCCATAAATCACATCACAAATCCTAAAAGTCATACCGAGTTTTCTCTTTGGATTAATAACATGAAAAACCTTCAACACGTCTAGAGTTTAGAGGCATTGCAGATTGAAGTATTAATAGCATCATAGAAAACTCTACTTTGTGTTGTCTTCATTTGGAATTGAAAATGACAAAAAAAAAAAACATAAAATAGAAAAAAAAATCCTAAGACCAAAACCAACTATCGTTTGATTTTGACGAAGTAGCGGAAATAATGACCACGATGAAGAAAGACACATCATTTAAGTGAAGTAAGGGAAAAAAAATGGGATAAGTACACTAACAATGCCAAAAGTTGTGTACGGCACTCACTTTGGTGCCAAAAATTTTCGTCGGATCACTTAAGTGCCAAAAAATTTGAAAAACGATCATTTTAGTGCCAACTCAAATTAGATTGACCGAAAATCCGACGTTGCATTTTTTTATTAATTTTTTAGGCTGACATGGCTCGCTGGAGAGCACAATCAGCATCTAAACCGCAAGAACGACGTTGTTTAGCTTCTTTGCCCCAAATCGAAACCCTAAATCCCCAAATTGAAAGAAAGAGAGAGAGAGAAGAGGGAGGGAGGGAGGGAGGGAGGGAGGGAGGGAGGGAGGGAGGGAGGAGAGCAGGCACGTCGTCTTCTTCTCCGAAGAACGACACCAGCAGCGAACGGCACCGGCAGCAACACCAGCAGCGCACCACTAGCAGCACCAACAACGGCACCAGCGGCGACGGCGGCGGCGCACCAGTAGCGGCACCTTTGACCCCTCTTCTTCCTCCTCCTCCTCTGCCCTCACCTCCTATTCTTTCTACCACTTCTTACTTGACCAACAATTTCATTCTCTCCTCGCTCACCTGGTTGAGCATCTACAATGGTGGTCAAGCAACGATGGCCAAGCATTGGCGGGGGAACAACGGTGGCCGAGCGCGAGGAAGAAACCCTAACCCTAATTTCAATCCACGTACGAGCTAAACGGCGTCGTTTTTGCGAGGGTGTCCATGTATAGGGGCAAAACGACGTCGTTTCTTGAAGAGGATGGAAAACGACGTCGTTTAAAAGCCGAGCAACTTTTTTTTTTTTAAATATAAATGCCACGTAATCATTTTGGCTGGAATTTTTCGCCAGTGGCACCAAAATGAGCACCCTACACAACTTATGGTACAAATACTGTACTTATCTTGAAAAAAAAAAAAAAGGGTCGACCTTTTGTAGACTTCACGGACACAAGTTAGAAAAATAGTGAACTATAAGTGTGTGGAATTGATCTATCGTGCACGTTAGTAAAGTACCATGGGCCCACCTCCACTGGGTTATTATCATACTTTCTATTATTTTATATATAAATGCATGTTGAAGAGTAAAGTAAAAATCACATCACAAATCCTAAAATCATACCGAATTTTTTCTTTGGATTAATATCATGAAAAAGCTTCAACATATCTATAATTCAAAGGTATTGCAGATTTGAGTATTAATGACATCGTAGAAAAATCAACTTTATGTTGTCTTCATTTGGAATTGAAAATGACATAAAAAACATAAAATAGAAAAAAAAAAAAAAAAAACATAAGACCAAAACCAACAGTCGTTTGATTTTGACAAAATAGTGGAAACAATGACCACGATGGAGAAAAATGCATGACTTAAGTGAAGCAAGGGAAAAAAGAGGGTTCACTTTTGGTAGACTTCACCGTCACAAGCTAGAGAAAATAACAAACTATATGCACGTGGAATTGATCCATCATGCATGCTAGGAAAAGTACCATGAGCCCACCTCCATTAGGTTATTATCATACTTTCTATTATTTTATATAGAAATGTGTGTTGAAGGAGTAAACCTATAAATCACATGAAAAATCCTAAAAGCCATATCGAGTTTTCTTGTTGGATTAATAACATGAAAAACATTCAACACATCTATAGTTCTGAGGCATTGCAGATTGGAGTATTAATGGTATCGTACAAAACTCTACTTTGTGTTATCTTCATTTGGAATTAAAAATGACAAAAAAAATTAAGACTAAAACCAAAAATAGTTCGATATTAACAAAGTAGCAGAAACAATGACCACAATGAAGAAAGATGCATGACTTAAGTAAAGCAAGAGAAAAAATAAGGTCCCACTTTTGGTAGACTTCACTGACACAAGCTAGAGAAAATAGCGAACTACACGCGCATGGAATTGATCCATTGTACACGCTAGGAAAGTATCATGAGCCTACACCCATTGGGTTATTATCGTACTTTTTATTCTTTTATATAGAAATGCATATTGAAAGAGTAAACCCGTAAATCACATGAAAAATCCTAAAAGTCATACCGAGTTTTCTCTTTGGATTAATAATATGAAAAACCTTTTAAAATGTCTATAATTCGGAGCCATTGCAAATTGGAGTTTTAATGGCATCGTAGAAAACTCTACTTTGTGTTGTCTTCATTTGGAATTAGAAATGACGTAAAAAATATAAAGGGATAAATGTTCAGAAGTCCTACAACTTGTCACAAAAATGCATTTCGGTCTAAAACTTGCAAAAGTGCATTTAAGTCCTAAAACTTGTCAAATTGTTTCAAATGAGTCCTAAGATCGACGCCGTTACCCTTTTTTTCCGTTAAAAAAGCTGACGTGGCATTTTAAATAATTTTTATTTTCCAGGTTTATTTTTTAATTAATTTTTATCAATTTTTTTAAAAAAAATTAGATTTCAAAACTAAAAATTAAATTTATTCTTATCTTATTTTCAACAAAAAACTAAAAAGAAAAGTTAAAAATTTTATGTTAAAAATTTTAAAAAATAAATTAAAAAAATAATGTTAACTTTTTAAATATGTTTTTTTAATAAATATTTTAACTAAAAAAATTAATTTTTAATTAAAATGTTTTTTAATAAATTTTTTAACTTTTTTAAAGTTTTTGGTGAAAATAAGATAAAATGAATAAATTTGATTTTTTTAGTTTTTAAATCTAATTTAAAAATAATAATTTAAAAATCACGTGGAAAATAAAAATTATTTAAAATGCCACGTCAGCATTTTTAACGGAAAAAGGCTAATGGCGTCGGTCTTAGGACTCGTTTGAAACAATTTGACAAGTTTTAGGACTTAAATGCACTTTTTGCAAGTTTTAGGACTGAAATGTATTTTCGTGATAAGTTGTAAGACTTCTAGAACACTTATCTCAAATATAAAATAGAAAAAGAAAATCATAAGACCAAAACCAATAGTCGTTTGATTTTGATAAAATAGCGGAAATAATGACCACGATAGAGAAATATGCATGACTTTAAGTAAAGTAAGGGAAAAAAAGGGTCCACTTTTGGTGGATTTCACGGAACAAGCTAGAGAAAATAGTGAACTATAGGCGCATGGAATTGATCCAGTGCACGCTAGAAAGTACCATGGGCCCACCTCCACTAGGTTATTATCATATTTTCTATTCTTTTATATAGAAATGCGTGTTGAAGGAGTAAACCCGTAAATCACATCACAAACCCTAAAAGTCATACCAAGTTTTCTCTTTAAATTACTAACATGAAAAACTTTCAACACGTCTAGAGTTCATAGGGATTGCAGATTGAAATATTAATGACATCGTAGAAAACACTACTTTATGTTGTTTTCATTTGGAATTGAAAAGGACAAAAAAAAACATAAAATAGAAAAAAAAAATCCTAAGACCAAAACCAACTGTCGTTTGATTTTGACAAAGTAGTAGAATTAATGATCACGATGGAGAAAGATACATCACTTAAGTGAAGCAAGGGAAAAAATGGGTCAACCTTTTGTAAATTTCACGGACACAAGCTAGAGAAAATAGTGAACTATAGGTTCATGGAATTGATCCATCGTGCACGCTAGGAAAGTACCATTGGCCCACCTCCATTGGGTTTTTTTTTTTTATCAGTCCTACTTTATTCATACGCTACGCTCACTCTCGACTTTTGCCTCGCCTCTTGGGGCGTGGGAGTCGAAACCCACACGAAACTTACGCGTCCCCACCCCATCCCCCCGAGAAGGTGGGAGTTGAACCCCTCACCTCCCCCTTCCATGTTGGAAATGCGTGTTGAAGGAGTAAACCGTAAATCACATCACAAATCTAAAATTATACCGAGTTTTTTCTTTGGATTAATATCATGAAAAATCTTTAACACATCTATAATTCAGAGGCATTGAAGATTGAAGTATTAATGGTATCGTAAAAAATTCTACTTTATGTTGTCTTCATTTGGAATTGAAAATGACATAAAAAACATAAAATAGAAAAAAAAATCTTAAGACCAAAACTAACGGTCGTTTGATTTTGACGAAGTAATGGAAACAATGATCACGATGGAGAAAGATGTATGACTTAAGTGAAGCAAGGAAAAAAGAGGGTCCACTTTTGGTATACTTTACCAATACAAGTTAGAGAAAATAACGAATTACATGCATGTGGAATTGATCCATCGTGCATGCTAGGAAAATACCATGAACCCACCTCCACTAGGTTATTATCATACTTTCTATTCTTTTATATAGAAAAGTGTGTTAAATGAGTAAACCCATAAATCACATTACAAATCCTAAAAGTCATACCAAGTTTTCTCGTTGGATTAATAACACGAAAAACCTTCAACACGTCTATAGTTTAGAGGCATTGTAGATTGGAGTATTAATGGCATCGTAGAAAACTCTACTTTGTATTGTCTTCATTTGGAATTGAAAATGACAAAAAAAAAAACATAAAATAGAAAAAAATTAAGACTAAAACCAACAATAGTTTGTTTTTAACGAAGTAGCGGAAATAATAATTACAATGGAAAAAGATGCATGACTTTAGTGAAGCAAGAGAAAAAAAAGGGTCCCACTTTTGGTAAACTTCACGGACACAAGCTAGAGAAAATAGTGAACTATAGGCGTGTGGAATTGATCCATCGTGCATGCTAGGAAAGTACCATGGGCCCACCTCCACTAGGTTATTATCATACTTTCTATTCTTTTATATAGAAATGCGTGTTGAAGGAATAAACCTGTAATCACATCACAAATCCTAAAAGTCATACCGAGCTTTCTCTTTGGATTAATAACATGTAAAACCTTCTACATGCCTATAGTTTGGAGCCATTGCAAATTGGAGCTTTAATGATATCGTAGAAAACTCTACCTTGTGTTATCTTCATTTGGAATTGGAAAGGACATAAAAAATATAAAATAGCAAAAAAAAATCATAAGACCAAAATCAATAATCGTTTGATTTTGATGAAGCAACAGAAACAATGACCACGATGGAGAAATATGCATGACTTAAGTGAAGTAAGGGAAAAAAGAGGGGTCCATTTTTGGTAGATTTCATCGAAACAAGCTAGAGGAAATAACGAACTACATACACATGGAATTGATCCAGCGTGCATGCTAGGAAAGTACCATTGACCCACCTCCACCAGGTTATTATCATACTTTCTATTCTTTTATATAGAAATACGTGTTAAAGGAGTAAACCGTAAATTATATCACAAACCCTAAAAGTCATGCCGAGTTTTCTCTTTAGATTAATAACATGAAAAACCTTCAACACGTCTAGAGTTCATAGGGATTGCAGATTGGAATATTAATGGCATCGTAGAAAACTCTACATTGTGTTTTCTTTATTTAGAATTGAAAGAGACAATATATATATATATATATATATATATATAATAGAAAAAAATCCTAAGACCAAAACTAACTATTGTTTGATTTTGATGAAGTTGCAGAAATAATAACCATGATGGAGAAAGATACATCACTTAAGTGAAGTAAGGGAAAAAATGGGTCGACCTTTCATAGACTTCATGGACACAAGCTAAAGAAAATAGTAAACTATAAGCTCATGGAATTGATCTATCGTGCATGCTAGGAAAGTACCATGAGCCCATCTCCATTGGGTTATTATCATAATTTATATTATTTTATATAAAAATGCATGTTGAAGGAGTAAACCTATAAATCACATCACTAATCCTAAAAGTCATACTGAGTTTCTTCTTTGGATTAATAACATGTAAAACCTTCAACATGTCTATAGTTCGGAGCCATTGCAAATTGGAGTTTTAATGGCATTTTAGAAAACTCTACCTTGTGTTGTCTTCATTTTGGAATTGGAAAGGACATAAAAAATTTAAAATAAAAAAAAAAATCATAAGACCAAAATAAATAGTCGTTTGATTTTGATGATGTAGGGAAAACAATGACCATGATGGAAAATATACATGACTTAAGTGAAGTAAGGGAAAAAAGAGAGGTCCACTTTTGGTAGATTTCACCGAAACAAGCTAGAGAAAATAACGAACTACATACACGTGGAATTGATCCAGCGTGCATGCTAGGAAAGTACCATGGACCCACCTCCACCAGGTTATTATCATACTTTCTATTTTTTTTATATAGAAATGAGTGTTGAAGGAGTAAACCCGTAAATCACATCACAAACCCTAAAAGTCATACCGGGTTTTCTTTTTGAATTAATAACATGAAAAACCTTCAACACATCTAGAGTTCATAAGGATTGTAGATTGGAGTATTAATGGCATCGTAGAAAACTCTACTTTGTGTTGTCTTCATTTGGAATTGAAAAAGACAAAATTAAAAAAAAGAAAAAAAAAAAATCCTAAGACCAAAACCAACTGTTGTTTGATTTTGACAAAGTTGCGGAAATAATGACCACGATGGAGAAAGATACATCACTTAAGTAAAGCAAGGGAAAAAAAGGGTCAACATTTTGTAGACTTCACGGACACAAGCTAGAAAAAATAGTGAACTATAGGTGCGTGGAATTGATCCATCGTGCACGTTAGAAAAGTACCATGAGCCCACCTCCATGGGGTTATTATCATACTTTCTATTCTTTTTTATACAAATGCGTGTTGAAGGAGTAAACCCGTAAATCACATCACAAACCCTAAAAATCATACTGAGTTTTCTCTTTGGATTAATAACATGAAAAACCTTCAATACATCTAGAGTTCATAGGGATTGCAGATTAAAGTATTAATGGCATCGTAGAAAACTCTACTTTGTGTTGTCTTCATTTGGAATTGAAAAGACAAAAAAAAAATAAAATAGTAAAAAAATCATAAGACCAAAATCAATAATCGTTTGATTTTGACAAAGTTAGCGGAAAATAATGACCAAGATGGAGAAAGATACATCACTTAAGTGAAGCAAGGGAAAAAAATGGTCGACCTTTTGTAGACTTCACAGACACAAATTAGAGAAAATAGTGAAATATAGGCGCGTGGAATTGATCCATATGCTTCAAGAATATCGGCGGGGGAAGCCACCCCACGAGGATTTGTATGCTTTACGACAATGCATGTGGGGTCGCCAAACTCGGATACACAATTCCAGGCAGCATCAACATCCAGATAGTTATTATATGACATTTCCTGCAGCACCACTACATAATTCACAACAAATGAGAGATAGATCTGCTATTGTTACCATGATCTGTCGATGGTGTAAAAGAACTTTACGGAACAAACTACTCTTGCAGTTGCTCAGAGACTTCTAAAGAGCATCCAGTCTCATCTCAAAAACACATGGTTATGATACTAAAAGGAAGCCAATTAGTCCCCGTATCGCTAATCTCCTTTGCAAAACATTTTTAGTGTTTCATTATACCTAAACCTTGTGCACACTCAAATACATGGATAGTTGACCTAATTAAAAAAAAAAAAAAAAAAAACTAGATGCTCCTTAAGCATGATTTGTAGAATTATGTCAAACTGCTAACACAACTAAAAGTTTAAGTTACCAGTTAGATGGAGTAATTTGGTATATAAATGCTCTCTATATTTGCCATCACACATAGGCTAGCATTTTACCACAATTTGAAGGGTGGAAGATCATTATGTTGAAGGAGCAAACACAGTGCCTGAGAGATTTGAAATGAGTTACCTCCTGTTCTAATACCATATTGATTTCTTGAAGCCTTTGTTAATTTATCAAAAAGCTTTAGCTAGTAGATCAAGATGTCTATTATTTAGATTCAATAACAAGATTCAATTTTAGAAACTGCCTCCTCTATCTAATGAAGTTTTCAAAGTTAGATAATTACTAGATCCGCCGCTTCAACTTCCTCAAAAGATTGACCTTGATGTAAAAATATGACATCCAAGGACTCGCCTTTCCATGATGTGGGATTGCATTTGCAATACCACCTCCATTAACCTCAACAAGACTGTTGTCCACATGCAGCCTTATGGTGGGGATTTTCACCATAATGAAGAGAACTTTTAAGAGATAGAGGCAATGTTAAGCTAGGAGGGAATTTCTCTATCAAAAGGAAGAGTCGTCAACCTCCACATAAATCAGTTAAAAACTAACAGGGTAACAAAACTTACTGAAATTACTGATTTCCAAAAGAAACAAACAAAAGGATACCATCAGAACCAAGTCTCTAAAAAGCCCCTTACTTGCATGTGTTTAGACCTACATGCATTTTTAATTGCCTTAGTGGCTATGACATCAATTAAGAACACAAACCAGACGAATACCTCCAGTTGTTTGTCTCCAGAGCCACTCTGACACTGCAGAATCATAGGAAGCAACATGTTGAAAGGCCTTTCAAGCAAGTTTTCTACGGAACTGTTGATCATCTCCATTACTCTTCAGGAACTCCAGCAACGCAGGGTATTCGTGTGAATCAACCACAACGAGGACATCCCGATGATTCTGTTAGAAAACAAATGCCAACATCAATTCAAATTAAGGGCATATAATGGTACTTGATGCAAAATTACAGAAAAATTTACCACATGCATATTGATACATAGAGGCGCAAAGCTAGCAACAATTCTACAAAAAAAGTGCAACATATTGGACATACCTATTTAAGTTTATAATTTAACAAGCATCACAAGAGCAATTGTTTAGTTTTAGCATAATCTGGAGCTACAATCTCAATGTAAAAGTTAACATGCTTTCAGTCAATTACATGCCTTGGTTACGAGTGCCGTTGTAGCAAAGTTTGCATGATCTCCGCGAGCCTAGTGTGACTGAAGACACCAATACAATCATAATCCCTCACATGTCCAAATTGAGATGCAATGAAGCAAAATCGAAACATAAGCAAGTCTATGCTCTAATAACAATGAACATGAACATATAATAGTAAAAAACCTTTGCAGCAGCTCTGATCATGGCAGGACCACCAATATCAACATTGTCAATTCCATCTTCAAATCAACCACGGAGGTAACTTTGTCATAGAAAGGATACAAATTAACCACCACTACATCAGAAGTACCTGCGCAAGTTCCATCTCGCATTTAGTATAGTAAAATTACGTAGGACCATAATAATGCCGAGAACATTATTTGTTTGCCCTCAGAATTTCTAAGCTGAAAAACTGTCAGAATGTTACTACAAGAAAACTCACCAATCCCATGCTTATCAAGAGCCTCCATGTGATGCTGTTGGTCCCTCCTAGCAAGGATTCCTCCATAAAAATGAGGATGCGAGGTCTTTATGCGCCCATCTAGCTGTTGAATAGAGTAATGTAACATTCCCAAGTTCAAATCTAAATCATTTTGCCAAAAGAAGATTATTATGTTTGGTGTGCGCCCGGTTGCAGAGACAAGAGATGAAATTATCATATGTGAACGTTAAAGAGGGAAATCCTTGGTCAAAGGTCTCAAACGACAGAGATATCGCAACTGCTCACAAAGAGAGGCACCATGACTACTTGAAATGTACTAATTGAATATTGTGATCCTGAATTTAGTAGGGAAGTAATTCTCCTTAGTGAGGGGTGCCAGCAAGCATAGAGCAAATCTGCATCTGGTTTATCTAGAGAATCAAGATTGAAGTGCACTCACTTTAACTTTCAGTAAGACAAGGAGTATTTGCAGAGGAGGAGAAAAGAGAGGTGCTAGGTTTCAATGGTTTTCAACAAGTTTGTAAGGACGAATGGATCTCATAAGGGAGACAAGAAAAGTTTGGTGCATCAGGTACTCTACACCGCCTAAGGACAAATGGCACTCACATTCACGACAGAATCTCGAAAATACGGTCTCAGCAGAGGAACTCTTGAAATCTTTGATAGGCATTAACGACTAGAAATTGATTTTTTTTGTCATGAGCTTGAGAGTCTTGAGCTGTCTGAAGTGGTTAAGTTATCTGATTTTTGCCACCTTTGTTAGGAATAGACATAGCATGATAACGTTAGTAAAAGCTGTGAAGATCCCAGAAAAACCACTTGAAGCTGAGAGGAATTTCAAGTTGTATGGCATCAGTGCAGTGCCAATCTCGACTGTCGTCATCACTTGTTACAATCAGCTTCCTAAGACAAGGCAACTAAAGAAAGAAAAGAATAAACGATGCAAGTAGGGGACAAAGAAACAAACCATCTCTGGGAAGCAAGTAAGCTGTTCCACTTTGGTGACGGACAACCCGGCATTTTCCAGAACAGATGCGGTTCCTCCAGTTGAGACAACAGTATACCTAAATGTTTTAATCGGTTAAGACAACCTGAACACTTGAATATGCCGACCTGACAAGTACTCATACCATGTGCACCCCTGTATAGAAATACTATCCACAAGCAATGAAACGTGCCTAAAATCCAACCCAACAAAAACAGCGTGGCTTCAACACCTAAGCTACCCCACACGCACACGCATACGCATACGAACACGCACACAAGAGAAGTGTGCAAAGTAAAGTCCTCACCCCAATTCCTGGAGGCCTTTTCCAAGAAAAACCAAATCAGTTTTGTCAGACAAAGATATCAATGCCTGTTTGCCCCCTGAACATTGAAGAAAGGAAAAAAAATCAGATTTTTTTGCATTTACAAAAGGGCACACGCCCAGAAAAAAAGAACGACGACGCTGAAGCAGCCCTCTTCATAATCTGGAATAATAAGATCAACGAATAAGTTAAAGACACGAGAGAAAAGAGGGGTACAAGGAGAAGAAGGGCGCAGCTCCTTGTGGGGCGCGGACAGAATCTCAGCCTCGGCAGCCAGGGCTTTGATCGGAGGAGCAGCGCGCGACGACGAACACGATTGAAGTCGAACACACGCCACAGGTACCTGCAACCCCGATGAGACAAGACGGAGAGAAAGCAGAGAGAGTCGAGAGCTGAGACTAAAAGCCACACAAAAAGAGAAGGACCAAACGAAAAGAAAACAAAAAAATTATGAGATGAACGAATCGCGCCGGAATTTCTACCGGCTGAGAGGTGGAAGGGCAAGTTCTGGTCCGGTGAATGGTGGAGAAGTAAAGCAAAGAGCTCCGGAAAGAAGCGGCGGCGGCGGCGGCGGAGGAGGTGGAGGCGGCGGGAGAACCCAACATGCTTTGCTCTGCTCCGCGCACTGTCGTGCTCAGCTTTGCTTTGAGAGTGTTTAGGTGTTCAAACAAAACCCCTTACCTTCTTCGCGCGGCGCTGGAAGACGGCCGTGGACGTGGCAAAGGCACAAAGGAAAAATGCTAAATGCTTTTGAAGTTGCATTTTTCTATCCTGCGAAAAAATTTTGCTGATTAATGTTAGAGATATAGTTTTGCTCAAAAAAAAATGTCGGGAGATATAGTTGCCACGCTTGGTTCAATTGATTATTTCCTTATACATTTTCTGATTATGAAGAGAAGAAGAACAAAATACTCTTGCTCGAGTTTGATAATTGAACCTCACCCAAAATCTTCATGGTTGCAAGAATTTGAATAGCACTTTATCCCAGAATCGATAATAAGCAAACCTCCATGATCTCACAAACATTAATGGGCCACAAAAAACCCAGAAGCCAACGACGAACCCAAGCGGTATGCCCATGTAAAACCACTTTTTCTCGCTATCATCATTGTTGCCATCGGCATCAACTTCTTCCGTCTCGTTCGGGGTAATTGAGCAACTTTTGTTGAGCTGAAGCCCGCACAATCTGAGGTTCCCTTCAAAAGAACTCTTGGAAAATGTGAGAAACTGTCCGCTTGTCGGAATGTTTCCCACAAGCCGGTTGTTTGAGAGGTTTAGTAATGAAAGGAAATTAAGATTTGCAAGCTGAGGTGGTATGGTTCCATTAAGGTAATTCACCGATAGATCCAAAGACTCAAGCTGATGCAAATTCCCCAATATATGAGGAATTGAACCCGAGATGGCATTGTGTGATAGGTTGAGGACATAAAGTGCTTTGAGATCTCCTAGTGTATTGGGTATTGGACCCTCCAATCTATTGCTCGAGAAGTCGATCAATGTGAAAATAGTCCAGATCTTAACGAGTTCTAGCCGTAGATCTTTCAAGGTTACACTCATTGTATCCTCATAATAAACCATAAAATTAATGTAATCAGTAATATGATGTTGTAGGTGATTGAAGTCCTTATTGGCCTTCATAGCCTCCAAAGATGCAAGAAGACTCACAGGCAGTGTGCCACCGAAGTCGTTTAAGGACAAGTCAATGATTTGAAGCATTTGCCAAGTGTTGTGACTATGCGGACATCCAATTTCCCCATGCAATTTGTTGGATCGTAAAACAAGGACACGGAGATTTGACATAGCCGTGAAATGGCACGGAAATGTCCCATGTATTTGATTGTCCCCAATGTTCACAAACTCCAATGCCGTGCAACTTGCCAACGACAACGGAATCTGCCCCTGCAACAAATTCTCACTGATATCTAATGTCTTTAGACTACATGTTCCCGAGATGTTTTGTGGAATGCCGCCATTCAACTGGTTATTCCTCTAGATTCAATACCTCGAGGGACTCAAATAAACAATCAAGAATAGTTCCATTCAGATGGTTATGTGATAAGTCGAGCACCTCAAGAGGACTAGCTTTGCAAATAGACGACGGGATGAGCCCAAGGAAATTATTTTTCGAGAGGGACAAGAACTTCAAGTTTGGTAGGTTGTTGCTGATGTCATCCGGAATAATAGAGGTGAAGTTGTTACTCGAGAAATCCAAGTAGGAGATATATGACAACAAATGTGGGAATTTCCCTCGAAGCATGTTTGAATGGAGGTCGACAATAGTTGGAGCAAAAGGAAGATTGCCTAGGGGTGTTTCAAAATCTTCAAATAAATTAAAAGAAAGATTGAGGTATATAACATCTATAGTCCATATCCATCTCGGTATATCCCCTTGAATATAATTATGGGAGAAGTCGAGGAACTCCAAACTGGATTTGTTAGCCAAAAACTGAGGTAATGTTGTCAACTGGCAGGAAGCCAAATACAAGTTTATAAGGTTAGGGAATGAAGAGGCTCCATAAGCAGTATTTGTGGCATCAATGGAAAAATGATTGTAGGAAAGATCCAAAGATGAAAGATTTCTCAGTTGCTGAACCAAATTAATATGGAATGAGCCACTAATATTATTGGAAGAAAGTGAGAGGTCATTGATCCCTCGGAATTCCCATATAGACGTTGGTAGTTCTCCTCCTATGTTGTTGTTGCTCAAATCAAGTCTTTCCAGCATGTGAGATGGAGCATCAAAAGATTTCTTCAATTGACCAGAAAATCGATTGTTGGAAAGTAGAAGCTCCCGAATCGATGGATGTGTGAACAAAGATGAAGGAATATTTCCTTCAAGTAAATTGAAGCCCAGGTCAAGAATAAAAAGACTGGAGAGGGATTCCCATTGTGTTGAATCAATTGGACCGGTTAGACTATTGTAGCACAAAGTGATTCCCGTCAGATTCTTAGAATTACTAATTGATGGAATTGGACCAGTAAAATTGTTGAATGAGAAGTCCAAATAAGACAGTCGCGAGAGATTGGTGAAAGAGCTTGGGATATTTCCATCAAAACTGCAATTCACCAATTCTATTCTTGACAGATTCTTGAGATTATCAATTGAATCCGGGAGCCTCCCGGAAATATTTGTTTCACTAAGAATCAGTGTTTGAAGAGAACCATTCTCCGGAAATTTTGGCAAAGAACCTTGAAGGAGTCCGTTGGATGATAGGTCAAGGGTTTGAAGTGTTTGTACTTGGAAGATTTCATGAGGAAATTCTCCCTGCAGACCAACTCTTGATAGGCTCAGAGTTTTCAAGCTGGAGAAATTCGCTAAGAAACTAGGAACTGTGGTGGACAAGTCATTGTAATCGAGTTGAATGACCGAAAGATTAGCAAGACTCATAAGAGAAGGGTCCAAAGGACCAGACAAATAACAGTCCCTCATGCTCAACACCTCAAGTTTTGGAACTGAAGAAGACAACGCATCGCACCACTCACTTCCCTCAGCAGACACAATGACCCCATCAAGGTACAGCTCTCTCAACTCCCCTAAATCCCCAATCAGCGACCTTAGATTGGGCTTCTCAAGTTTCAGCAAATCCCGTGAAGTGAAAGAAGGATTGGAGAGATCAAGAGTACGTAGCTTCGTCAGGCGTGATAGCTCCACACGGATCTGCCCAGCGAATCCAGCATTGGACAAGTTGAGATGTGCCAAGTGGCTAAGCTTCGTGAGGCTTGACGGAATCGCCACGGCGTTGAAGTTGTTGAACGCCAAGTTCAGGCTCTGAAGGAACTCGAGCCTAAAGAGGCTTGACGAACCGTCGATATCGCCAAAGATAAACTCTTCGCTCAAATCGAGACCGACCACATGGCCGTCCTTGCAAGTTACGCCGCTCCATGAATCGACACTTTGATCCCAGTGTACTAGCTTGGACGACACGGAGGCGTCGAAGACAAGGCTGTTTCTCAGCTCGAGTAGCAGCGATCTCTGGTCGACGTTGAGACACGGGGTTGACGCTGAAGCCGTAGCAACGTCAGAGAAGATGGAGATCATGGACAAAACAATAAGAAGCCATGAGACGATGGAACCATTCATCGAAAGAGGTTGAGGAAGAGAGCCTGAAGAGGCTGTCAACCGAAACAAATTTAACACTGGGGGGAGTGGAGGAGTCGTCCAAGGAAAGCGTGAAGCCTTGTGTTGATATTCGGGATGTCATTCCCTAGTCGCCAAAGTTTGGCTTTTATTTCACTTTCGACAAAATACTAGCACAGATATTCTTTCTTTAACATGCCTTTTCAATCGAAACAAAAGGCTGCAATTTTACTTTCAAGGGGAAAAGGGAAAATAAGGGAAATCAATCTAAAATGTTGAGATAGAACTCGACATCCTTCAGAAATATTTTTGGCTCGTCTTTTTCTTTTAAGATCATAAAACAAATAATATTACGTGATTGGTTTTGTTTTTATACTCACATTAACATGTAGAGATCCATTAAAAGTAAATAATAGATATTTGTATGTACGTATATAATAGCAGTTCACCATAACACCAAAATACATAAATTATATTCTCTTTCTTTTCTTAAATAAGTAGATTCAAGAAAAGAAATCAAAGGATTTACTTATATTTGAATTTGATTGCAAATATTTTATAGTACTATCAAAAGGCAAAAAAAAGTATAAACTATAGAATTGGAAAATACAATGGATTAATTACGGAATATGAAATAGGAAAATACAATAATAAGTTCAAATTTTAGAAAGAAAAACCAAACAGGCAAAAACTAAGAATAAATTTCTCTTTATTAAGCTGAAAATAAAAATCAGAAGGAAAAGGAAAAGACAAAAGTAAAACGATGAAACAATGGGCGTTGTCTTTAAAAGAAAATAAAAAAGAGAGAAAAATTCAAAAAGATTTAAAATTAAAAGGAGGAAAAGGAAGGCGAACTGTTTGCGCATGGAATTGATCCATCGTGCACGCTGGGAAAGCACCAGGGCCCACCTCCATCTTGCGAAATGGGCAATTTCAAGAACGGAGAATTGACCGACCGAAAAAACAAAAAAGAACGGAGAATTGCAAGGAAGGAGGGGGAGGAAAAACAAGGGACAATGCTTCAGCTTGGAAAGTGGGAGCAATCAAAGTAAACGCCTGCTGGTGTTGACGATTCTGTCTAGTGTTAACCTTCGTTGCGAGATTGATGATTTCTCTGCGGACTCATGTGGAGGGAATAGGAGCAGAAACGCCTTTGGGTCTGTAAGGCTTTTCTTTATTCATTTGCGGAAATCTTGGGGTCAATTTAAGTTGCACTGGCCAGACCAAAAAACATTGAACTCGAATGTATATGATATGACCAGCTTAGGTAATTGGAATATAAGCTAGAGTTCATGATGAAAAAGAGATTGTCAAATGGTGCCCATATCCAAAGGGTAGTTCGGTATTAGAATGATTGAGAAATTGTGCTTCAAGAAGTTAGATTTTATATTTGATCCATACTCATCATGGTCACTAAAGCCAAGATTGAATTGGAGATGGTTTCAGTTCTAATTTGAATGGACCTGATTTTGGATCGGAGACGGTCGATGGACAAAAGTTTGCTGAAATTGTCACAAATTCTCTATAAAAAGAAAGTACCTTTTGATCACTTATTAAAATTTGATAACTTATTGAAAAAGAAAATTTTCTATCGATTGATGGTTGTTCTTTTGTTAATTTGAGCTTGTGCCTACTTAAGTGTTCCTACTATTTTAGTGGGATAGGAATAGCGGAGTACTAAAACTTTTGTGCAACGCTCTCTTAAATGTCAAATTTTTTTTATGTTTACTTAAGTGCCACATCCAAGTAAAATTGCTCCTTTAAATGCCACTTCCGACCAAACGTCTTATGTGGATTTTTAAATAATTTTTTTTTGTTGTTTTTGTTTCTTTTTTTTCTTTAAGGCCTCGTCGATTGTGAAACCCTGCCGCCTCACCAACTGCTAGCGACGCCACGAGAGCCCTTGTTAGCTTTGGGCTGCCGTGGGCGAGGGCCCTAACTGCCTCGCCCGTTGCCGGCAAAACCATGATGCCATTGCCCAAGGCCTTCATGGGGAGGGCGAGGTGGTGAGGGCCCTCGCTAGACAAGGCCCTAACGACCTTGCCCAAGGCCTTCGCGGCCATGGGTGAGGCGGCCCTCGCCCAAATTGGGCAAGGATTTCATAGCCAATGAGGGTCGCCAGTGACCCTCATCGGCCCTGAAGAAACAAAAAGCAAGAAAATAAATATAAATAAAAAATTAATAATAATAATAATAATAAAATTATCCACATCGGCGCTAGTGAATCCTCATGTTAGATTTTGCGACGAAACAAATTTATTCAAAATGATTTTTGAGTAATTTTATTCTTTTTACTTTTTAAAATGTGTTTTATTTCCTTTCTTGTTTTATTTTCCTTCCCTATTTCCCCTTTTTCCCATTTCCCTTTTTCTTTTCTTTCCCATTAACACCAGATCGGAAAAATAGTCCACAAACTCTCTATCAATAACCCAGCATCATCTCAGCCGCGAGCGCGTGCGGGGTTCCCTGGGTCACCAAAAAAAAAAAAAAAAAAAAAACCCAGCATCACTACAATATTACAACCGTATAAGTAATATTGCATAACATTGGGATTTGTGCTTACAGGACGAAATCATGAAAATTACAGACCAAACCTTGTTCATAAATTTCATGTAATGTATTGTTTGTGCTTACGGGGACTATATCCCACGCAAGAAATGTTTCAACAGTAGATCTGGTGTCAACGTTACTCGCTAGAAAAGGAAATAAAAGAAGAAAAAAATTAAAAAAATTAAAAAGATCAAGCAAATCAACGTTGTGTTGTTCAAAAATAAAGCTTACTCAATCTGAAGTCTTCTTTACGCTCAACCTTTTTAAAGGGGTTGAATGTGAAGACAATAATTTTTCCAAGCAGATCGGAATTGCATTTTGGGCCAAAGCTGGTCGTCCCCGTTGGATTGCACCCTGAAAATGGGCGTAATTTGATAAGTCAAAATCACCAACCATGTGATTTATGCCTAACTTTACAACCCCCAATAACTAGGATTGGTGAATGTTCTCTTGAATTAGGACTTTTGCAAGTCAGTAAATTATCTTTTGAAGCAATGTGTCTTGCCATAAAGATGAAAGAACCACTAGTGACATTCAAAATTATAGAAATTTATGGTTGCTAGACAAATTGCCAATCACTCTAAGAGAAAACTTGTAAAAAGGTTTCGGTAGTAGGTGATTAAAGGTTGTAAAAAAAAAGTCTGGAAAAAAAGTGATGATCAAAAGAATTGTCACTTTTCAAAAATATTCAAGATTTAGACCGCATTTCCTAAATGGTTTAGAATTTCTAATGTAAATTTCTCATTAGTTAAGTAACATCATTTGACATGCTTAAACAAAAGGGGAAAAAGAAGAAAATAAAGAATTAACGAGTAGAAAATAAGACAATCAATGTTAACTAATGTTTGAATTTACAATCAATAGATAAATAATCAAAGCAAATATCATACAATAAGGAAGATTATCAAGACAAAACTTTAATGGGATGAAGGCCAGCTTATTTTTCCACTATGATTTTAACATTGAAGAAAGACTATATATAATATGGCAATATGCATTTGCTCAGTTAATGATTAATTGTACTAAAAATAGTCGCACTACATCCTTTTCAGCTTGGAGACGAGGGGACTCTTCTTGGTGGATATTTTTTGAGAGAATCATTAAAATATATCAATATTTTTGTTGGAGAACCTCACATCATGATTAAGGGAGAAAAGCTAGAGCCTGTACATGAATGTGTGCAAGTTTAAGTTCATGTTGATAGTGTGAGTGCTCCGATAATTGTCAACCCATTAGATGGGGTCAAACTACTACTGTTTTGAAGATAATAAATCTTATTGTGATAAGGTTTATAAATTATTTCGTGAGATCAAGAGCGCTTTTTCGATGGTTATATGATGAAGTTTATGTCTAAAATCGCTTCGAACTGTGAGATTTAATTGTAAATTTCGAAAGTTTAATAATGCAACGAAAAGTAGGACGAAAATTGGGCGATGCACTTAACTTTTCACAAATTACAAGGATAGGCCACATGCACTTCATTTGGTTAGTCGCAAATAATGCATAAAAGTGAACTAGATAATTTTCTATATATTTTAATGTACTATACAAGAACCTATTTATGAGCTTTATGGGACGGTTATCTATAGTAACATAATATTACAATAGAAATTATAATCAATCAAGATTATAATTGAAGAGATATATAAAATCAAGTATTATATTTCTAACACCCTCCTCAAAATCAAGGTGACATAGAAGAAGTCAATTGAATTTCGGAGAAAAGAACTTGAAAACAACCGGGTGGATAAGCCATACTTCATACATTAGCAATTTGACTAATTGATGAAGTGGAGACGAGACGAACAGTGCCATGAAGCACGTGAGAGCATATGAAATGACGGTCTATTTCCATATGCTTGGTGTGCTCATGGAAAACATCATTATGTGTTGTTTGGATAGCATTATGATTGTTGCAATAAAGTATCAGTCCACTATTATGACACCATAGCAACCATTTATAATTATGTTGTCGTATGAGCAAGAATAGGATATTCTCTGTTTTGGTACTAGATCAAGCGACAACACTCTGTTTCTTGCAATGCCGTGAGATTAGTGAGTTAATAAAAAAAAGAAGAAGCAGTAGCCGTTAGTGGAGCAACAATCAAGAAAGTCTCCAATCTAGTCAACATAAGAACAAGTCTTCAACTCCAAGGTAGATTGAGTAGAAAAGTGAAGACCATGAAATAAGGTACCCTTGACACAGCGAAGAATTCAATGAACGACAACAAAATGAGTGGTTTGCAATGCGGTCATGAACTAATTGACAAATCCTCCATGTAAAAACTACAGAAAAATCTATCACATGCATATTGATATAGAGGGGCAAAGCCACCAATGCCTCTTTAAAAAAAGTGCAACACATTAGACATAACTATTGTAGTTTATAATTTAACAAGCATCATAAGACACATCGTTATTTTAGCAAAAAAGCACAAGAAACCATTCGCCAAATAGTAAAAAGGGAATCTGGAGCCACAATCTAAATGCAATAGTTAACATGCTCTCAATAAATTACATCACTCGGTTACTTGTGCCTTTGTAGCAAACTATGCATGATATATGTGAGCTTGGTGGAACTGAAGACACCAAATACAATCATATTCCAGCATACTTCCAAATTAAGATGCGATGAAGCAAAAAGAAACATAAACAATTCTATGCTCTGATAATAATGAACATGAATATATACAATAGTAAAGAACCTTTGCAGCAGCAGCTCTAATTGTGGCAGGACCACCAATATCAATATTCTCAATTCCATCTTCATATTCAAAATCAGCGTACGGTAATGTTTATGTTCTTGGGAATAATTTTTTTTGTTATAAACACTTTTTTCTATTTCTATTTCTGGGAATAGTTTTTAAGCATTTGAATACGTTTGGTGACTGTACAAAATTTCTGTTCCCGAAAGAAAAATACATTTGGTGCAATCTTAAATATTTTGTGACTTATAATTTTTTTGATTTATTAATAATTTTACTACATTTTTCTTTTTATCTTTGGCTTCTCCTTCCTCTAGTCGGTCACCGGCCTTAACCATGGCCGACCAGCGATTGGCCAAACAAGGGTCGAGGAGGTCGCCGGTCTCAGGGGAGCCTTGCTGGCCATCGGTAAGTCCCCCCGAGCCTCACCGTAGCTCGGCAAGGCAAACTAGCCCAAATTTGGCGAGGCCGAGCCTTGCTCGACCATCGTGAGGTCAGCGTTGCCTAGGTGGGCGACACCACCGCGAGCAATGCCGACCCGGCGGTGGCTGAGTGAGGCTCGGCCTTGCCCAACCACGACAAGGGTTGAGGGGGCCTTGCCAAGGGCCAACGAAGCTACGACAAGGTTGTAGGGCATTGTCTAGCCAATTGTCGGCCATCACCGAGGTCGGCAACCAAGTAGGGGAAGAAGAAAGGAAGAGAAAAAGAAAGAAAAAAAAATGAAGAAGAAAAAGAGGAGAAAAACTTATTTCTTGAGTTGTTCCCAAGAACAAAAAATAACTTCTTTTTTTTTTGTTATGTTCCAAATTTATTTCTAAAAAAAAAAAATTACTAAACGTGTTTCTATTCTAATTCTGTTCCAAGGAACAAAAAAAACGGAAACAAGTATTCCCTAGAGTATTACGAAATAGCACCTTAGTGACTATCTAGCCCAACCTAGCCCAATTCGTGGTAGATTGTCTAGGGGCTGACTAATCAAGCCTAATTCAGCCAAGCCCAAAATGTTCTAGGCTTAGTGGATCAGGCCCATTGGCGCTTGCCCAATTAGGACGAGGCCCATCTCCTATTTTTGGACTCAACCCACCTCTTGGGCCAAGTTGATTTTTTTTTTTTTTTTTTTTTGAGCCACATGCCCGAATCGGGTACATTGATATTGGGAGCAAATCCCTGCCCAATCTTTCAATCTGGCTATGTTCCTTACTTAGCCCCCACCAACAGTTGCCCGAAGTCAAGTGACCTATTGTACACCTCGATAGCCAATGGACCCAAGCTATGTCTTGTCACACAGATGTCGCGATCTACCCCTCGAGGGCCGATCCCAAAAAGTAATTTTAGAAGTAATTGTTTAAGTGACAATCCTCGAGATGCATCACATAAAGAAGACTCGAACATATCATCTTTAATGTTCATCCAAGAGATCCATCGATTGAGAATGTATGCTCTCCTAAGCATATACCTCGCATAACAAGTATTTTTTAAAGTTTTTTTAGACACCCTATACATCAACTAGGAGTCACCACTAGTATCATTTTTTAGGGTCAGCTAGGTGCCCAATTAAGAAGCAAGAGTGTCTTCTCAATTCCTTTGGAAGTAGAGATCAATGGATTTGGCCACTTGGGTTATGCTAACGATTTTATTAGCGCCCTTTCCGGTATCTAATCGATGGGATTGTTATTTAAATGATTATGCATTTTTTTTTTTTTTTTACATTTTCATGGTAAAGCATTTAGAGTTCCACTAAATGATCGTGCGTGGATGGGTTCATTGAGAATCTAAGCTAGTTCTAGGCCTAAGAAGTAAAACAAACAATGAAAGGAAAGTATATTGCGTAAAGTAAACAACCAACGAGTACGAACTACTTCTAAGTACAAGAGAGTAGAAAATCTGCAACTCGTTGGGTGATTATTATAAGTTTGATTAAAAATCTGAGACACTGTCGGGTAACAAATGGAATACAAATGAGACTGAATTGGACATCGGTCTTTGGCCTCCTCCTATACGACCTTCAGCCACCTCCTCCATGGACCGCCTTGTTCGTGTCGGTTTTACATTCAAACCATTCATTTCACACTATGGTATACGAACAATCATCCAATGCGAGGCAAGGACAAGCAATTCATTGATTCAAGAACGGGTCTCGGGATCGGTCATTGTATTGCATGCATGTTGGACATCCCTAACCATCTAATTGACTAAAATTGATTTAAGTGTTGGTTAATGATAATCACCATCATTTACAATCAAAAAATGGTAGTCGATTAACATGATTCGAGCACCACTAGAAACCTTAGATGTGTTGGTCAAAGTTCATGAAGACCATTTAATCCAGTTCTGCCCCAATTTTCCCGAAATTTGGACTTTTTACCCGAAGCTTAGAAACTGACTCGATTTTGACCCAAATTTTGAAAATTGCGGGAAAAATATCGAATGAAGCTCAAAACGCGCCAAAATCTCAGGAAGTTAGGAATACGTGTTTGGAAAAACTTTCATGTGTTGAGACTTCTGGGATTAGTTACAGATTTCGTCCAGAATTCAGTTATCACGGACAGCTCATCAGAATTCTGTTATCTAGGCCGAACTGACCTTACCCAAAATTTTAATGAATCGGCCCCTCAAATATTGCAATTTAGCCCTCGAACTTGGTAGTCTACCAAATTAGACCCTACTGAACACTTTTCTAGTTTTAAGCCTTTGCAAAAAGGGACCAGAATACTTCGAATTTGCAAAACATAATCAGGCAATTTTAGGTGCAAAATAACATAGCATTTCCAGAAAGTCACTAGAAATTCTCGGTATTACTAAAAATACCAACTGACATCAATTTCATCCGAAATTTTAATATGATGTATATCTGTATGTTTTCTACAACATCACTGCGTAAAAATTCTCCAAATTCGAATCACGGAATTTTGTAAAATTTGGAAAGCATCAAAGGTTAGTCAAAACAGAGAAACTTCACCTCTTTTTTTTTTTTTTTTATCAGTTTTACAGATCTGGACTAAATGTTTGGGGGTCAATTGGACCTAGCAAATGAAGTCCGTTCATAACATATAATATATCAAATCGAAGCTTAGGATGAGAAGATCAATTATCTAGTTTATTATTTCTTGAAGTAAAGAAGTCTACTAGCTCAATTCAGGCCAAAACCAGGACAGGTTCGCTAAACCACGAAAATCACAGACCACATGTAACATGCTATAATTGATCTTCAATCATGCAAGCAACCCTTTCAACTTGATTTCTGATTCATCCTGGCTCCGATCGCTCATAATCGAACATATCATTGATACAAAGAGATCTCGCCTCATCGGATGATAGTCAAAATTTGATTAATCAATTTGAGAGTTCCTACCTTGCTCGTGACACCTTGACGTTTGATCGAGCAACTAGGCCTCCATATTCAATTCGGCGATACCACGGAATAGCCTTGGAAAGCTTGGCAGCTCATTTAAACAAGCGTTCAAGATCAACGTGAAAATTCGGATTAGAGAGCTCTAATGAAAGATCAAAGGAAATATTGAAGATGAAGAAGATCCAGTGAAGCTCCGGCCACCACAGCTTCGGGAACAAGTCGGGGAAGGTGATCGCAAGACTTGGAGGGTCGCCGGACGTCGACAGATCACGGAAGCCAGCATCTGGAATCACTGGATCAAAGGACCGGTGTGGAACATGGCAACTGAGCCGAGGGGAGAAGTGGCCGAATCGAGGTCGTCTAGCAATGATTGTCGGCGGTGAGGCTTGCGATTGGCGAGCGGATGGCTTGAAAGAGGTCAGTGATGAGGTGGCTTGCCGGAGCAAGGCGGCTGCTAGCCAGTGGGTGCTCGAGTAGGCTTCAGCCGAGAGAGAGAGAGAGAGAGAGAGAGAGAGAGACTTTTTTTTTTCACATTTTTTCTAATGCATCGTCCATTTAAATACACATCAACGCGAAGTATCACTAAGTACATTAAAGAATTCAAGTCAATTTTATCATAGATGTAATTAATGGAATGCTGGACTGTAATGAACTAAGAATTTTAAGACTTTTGATGCGTTTATTTTTTATTTATTTATTATTCTAATAACATTATGGCATTAGGTTTACACTTTTCCAATTCAAAAGCATTCCATCTTATTTAAAACATTCCCCACTTATTGTAATTTTTCCATTCCAAAACTTTGAGAAAATAGTTATATAGTTCTATCATGTTCATATTTCTACGCTAGATGGAGGCCTACTTCTATTTCTCCTATTGGTAAGCAAGAATCAATTGATCAATAAATAAAACCACCGTCTTTTCAATGGTGATGAAGAATTATGAAGTGAAGAAAGAATGAAATACTTTTTCTCAATTTTAATAATTGAACCCATGATAAGTCTTCATGGTCATGAGAGTCTAAACAACACTCTATCCCAAAATTGATAATAAGCAAACCTCCATGATCTCACTAATACTAATGGACCACAAAATATCCAGAAGCCAACAGCAAACCCAAGTGGTATGCCCATGTAAAATCACTTTTTCCCGCTATCATCATCATTGTCATCATCACCAGCTTCTTCCATCTCATTTGTGGTAATTAAGCAACTTTTGTTGAGCAAAAGTCCACACAATCCGAGGTTTCCTTCAAAAGAACTTTTGGAAAATGTGAGAAACTGTCCACTTGCCGGAATGTTTCCTACAAGTTGATTGTTTGAGAGGTTCAATAATGAAAGGAAATGGAGATTTGTGAGCTGAGTTGGTATGGCTCCATTGAGGTAGTTCCTTGAGAGGTCTAGAGACTCAAGCTGATCCATATTCCCCAAAACAGGAGGAATTGAACCTGAGATGGCATTGTGTGATAGGTTGAGGACATGAAGTGATTTGAGATCTCCAAGTGAATCTGGTATCGGACCCTCTAATCTATTGCCCGAGAAGTCGATCAATGTGAAAATAGTGGGGATCTTCACAAGTTCTAGCTGTAGATCTTTCAAGGTTACACTCATTGTATCTCCATAGTTTTCCTCGTAAAATGGGTAATTGGTAAGGTCATACTGCAAGTGATTAAAGTCCACATTGACCTTCATAGCCTCCAAAGATGTGAGGAGACTCACAGGTAGTGTGCCACCAAAATCATTTGAAGACAAGTCAATGATTTGAAGCATCTGCCAAGTGCTACGCCTATGCGGACATCCAATTTCCCCATGCAATTTATTGGATCGTAAAACAAGGACACGGAGACGTGATATATCCATGAAGTGGCATGGAAATGTCCCGTCTATTTGATTGTTCCCCAAGTTCACAAAATCCAATGTCGTGCAATTTGCCAATGACAACGGAATCTGCCCCTGCAACAAATTCTCACTAATATCCAATGTCTTCAGAATGCATGTTCTCAGCATGTTTTGCGGAATATCACCATTCAACTTGTTATTCCTCAAATTCAATACCTTGAGGGACTCCTTCACTAAACAATTAGGAATAGTTCCATTCAAATGGTTATGCGATAAATCGAGCACTTGAAGATGACCAAAATAACCAGCTTTGCAAATAGACCGTGGGATGAACCCATGGAAATTATTCTTCGAAAGGGAGAAGAATATCAAGTTCCATAAGTTGTTACCAATGTCATCCGGAATAACAGAATTTATGTTGTTACTTGAGAAATCCAAGTAGTAAGCTTGTGATGGCAAGGGTGGCAATTTCCCTCGGAGCATGTTTGAATGGAGGTCAACAACAACCAAAGTAGAAGAAAAATTGCCCAAGGGTGTTTCGAAATCTTCAAATGAATTAGAGGAAAGATTGAGATTTATAAGATATTTTGGTGTCCATATCCATCTTGGTATATCTCCTTGAATATAATTGTGGGAGAGGTCAAGGAACCTCAACATGGACTGGTTAACCAAAAAATGAGGCAATGTCGTCAACTGGCAGGAAGCCAAATATAAGAGTGTAAGGTCAGGGAATGAAGAGGCCCGGGAAACAGTATTTGTGGCATCAATGGAGAAATGATTGTAGGAAAGAACCAAAAACGAAAGATTTCTCAACTGCTGAACCCAATTAATATGGAATGAGCCACTAAAATTATTGGAAGAAAGGAAGAGTTCGTTGAGCCCTCGGAATTCCCATATAGACGTCGGTAGTTCTCCTCCCATATTGTTGTTGCTCAAATCAAGTACTCTCAGCATGTGTGATGGAGCATCAAAAGATCCCTTCAATTGACCAGAAAATTGGTTGTTGGAAAGTAGAAGCTCCTCAATCGAGGGATGTGTAAACAAAGATGAAGGAATATTTCCTCCAAGTAAATTGGATTGCAGGTCAAGAATAAGAAGACTCGAGAGGGATTCCCATTGTGTTGAATCAATCGGACCAATTAGACTATTGTTGTATAGAATGATTTGAGTCAAATTCTTGGACTTATTGAGTGATGGAATTGGACCAGTGAAATTGTTGGATGAGAAGTCCAAATAAGATAGTTGCGAGAGATTGGTGAAAGAGCTTGGGATATTCCCATCAAAGCTACACCCCTTCAATTCTATTCTCGACAGATTCCTGAGATTACCAATTGAATCTGGGAGCCTCCCAGAAATATTCGTGAAACTAAGAACCAGTGTTTGAAGAGAACCATTCTCTTGAAATTCTGGCAAGGAACCCTGAAGGAGTTCGTTGGATGATAGGTCAAGGGTTTGAAGTGTTTGTACCTGGAAGATTTCATGAGGAAATTCTCCTTGTAGGTCACAATCATATAGGCTCAGAGTTTTCAAGCTGGAGAAATTTGCTAAGAACTGAGGAACTGTGGAGGACAAGTTGTTGCCATCGAGTTGAATGACTGACAAATTAGCAAGACTCATAAGGGAAGCATTGATAGGACCAAACAAAGAACAGTATGACATGCTCAACACCTCAAGTTTTGGCACTGAAGAAGACAACGCGTCACACCACTCACTTCCCTCACCAAACACATCGACCTCATCAAGGTACAACTCCCTTAACTCCCCTAAATCCCCAATCAGAGACCTTAAATTGGGCTTCTTAAGGTTCAGCCAAGCCCAACTGAGATCAAGAGTACGTAGCTTTGTCAGGCGCGATAGCTCCGCAGGAATATGCCCGGTGAATCCAGCATTGGACAAGTTGAGATATGCCAAGTGGCTGAGATTTGCCAGGCTCGATGGAATCGTCGTGGAGTTGAAGTCGTTGAATGCCAAGTTCAAGCTCCGAAGGAACTCGAGCCTGAAGAGGCTCGACGAATCATCAATTCCACTAGAGATTGACTCTTTGCTCAAATCGAGACCGACCACGAGGCCGTCCTCGCACGTCACGCCACTCCATGAATCGGCACCTTGGTCCCAGTGTACTAGCTTGGACGACACATAGCTGTCGAAGACGAGACTGTTTCTCAGCTCGAGCAACAACGATCTCTGGTCCACGCCAAGACACTGGGAGGACGCTGAAGCCATAGCAACATCAGGGAAGATGGAGATCGTGGATATCGCAAGAAGAAGCCATGGGACGATCGAACCGTTCATCAGAGGAAGAGGTTGAGGAAGAGAGAGGGAAAAGGGAGTCAACCGAAACAAAGTCATCACTGAGGAATGGAGGAGTCGTCCAGGGGAAGCGTGAAGCTTTGTGTTGATATCCGGGCTGTCATTCCTTAGGCACCAGAATCTGGCTTTTATTTCACTTTCGACGATAGTGGCACATATAGTCTTTATTTAACATGCTTTTTAGATCGAAACGAAAGGCCATAATTTTATTATTAAAATAGAAAAAGGAAAATAAAAGAAATCCACCGCAAATATTGAGATTAGAACTTCACATCCCTCGGAAATATTTTTGGCTCTTTTTTTTTTCTTTATAAGATCATAAAACAAATGATATTACATGATCGTTTTCGTTTTTGTACTCACATTAACATGTAGAGATCCATTAAAAGTAAATAATGGATATATATATATAATAGCATTTGACCATAAAACCAAAATACATATATTATATTCTCTTTCTTTATTAAATAAGTAGATTCAATAAACAAAATCAAAAGATTTATTTATATTTGAATTTAATTGTAAATATTTTATAGTACTATCAAAAAGCGAAAAAGGTATAAACTACATTTTCGGAAAATACAATGAATTAATTAGGAAATATGAAATATGAAAATACAATAATATGTTCAAAAAATAGAATGAAAAACCAAATACACAAAAACTAAGAATGTATTTCTTTTTCATTAAACTAAAAATAAAAATAAGGAGAAAAAGGAAAAAGGCAAAAAGTCAAAAGATGAAAAGGGGCATTATCTTTAGTGGTTTAAAGGAAAATAAAAAGAGGGGAAAATTCAAAATGATTTAAAACTAAAAGAAAGAAAAGAGCAAGCGAACTATATGCGTGTGGAATTGATCCACCATTCACACTGAGAAAGCACCATGGGCCCACAGCCATCGGGCTATCACCATACTTTCTATTACTTTATGCAACTTAAAGAAAGAAAAGAAAATGGGAACTATATGTGCATGGAATTGATCTATCGTGCACGCTGGTAAAGTACCATAGACCTATCTCCACCGGGTCATCATCATACTTTCTATTACTTTATGCAACTTAAAGACAAAAAAGAAAAAGCGAATGATACGCGCATGGAATTGGTCCATAATGCACGCTGGTAAAGTGCCATCGACTCACCTTCATCGGGCTATCACCATACTTTCTCTTACTTTATGCAACTTTTAATATATATAGCGTGTTGAAGGAGCAATCAATAAAAAACTACCCGCACAACACGCTAGGAATGTACCATGGGCCCACCTCCACCAGGCTATTACTATGTGCGTGTTGAAGGAGCAATCGAAGTAAAACGCATGGCAAATCCTGATAGTTGCCTCGGATTTTCTCTTTAGGTATTGTATATTGATATATTTAAAGGTTTCTTCCCTTATTTTTGTTGAAATATAATGTGGAAACCGAATCTTGAAAATACCATAAAATTAAACGAGGAACAATAAAGGACACTAGAGATATACGTGATTTGGCATGAGAGTCATTATCTACATTCACAAGGATAGTTAATAGCAAATAATCCACTATCAAGTAGGAGAATTTTTTAGTCACTCACAAGCTCAACTGTTTGTCCACCCAAACCCAAAAACTACGTTTGGCTATCTAGATCTCTAATCAAGATAGGACTAAATAGGATAGGATATAAAATCCTGATATTTTGATATATCTTATTTATTGTTTAGTGAATTGCAATAATAAAGTTGGATATATTCACATCATGTCATGTATCTTTTTTTGGCATAAATTGCATATTGGTATAAATGAACCTAAAAGTTTACAAACAGAGATAGTAAAAATCTCTTATGACAATATTCCCTAATTTATTTTTATTCTTTTTTATATTTTATTTTCTTCTCTTTCTAAATTATTTTATTTATTATTTTTTCCCTTTGCATCATTCTTTAATAAAATTTTATTAAATAGTAAACTATATTAATATACATTAAATGACAAAAATACCTAAAATATGTAATAAATATAAATATGTATTTATATTAATATATTGAATTTAAATTATAAAATAGAATTAAAGTTGAATATATAAATAAAAAGAAGATTAAATTAAAAAATTAAATTTTTATTTTTTTGTTATTTTGAATTTCTTATGTTAGAATTCAATATTATTTATACTGAAATATAATTTGAATTTTTTTAATTTAATAAGTTTATTATTCGATAAAAATAATTCTCTTATTATGAATATTAAATATCATATCTACCTTTATCTCATCTCCTTATATTCCTATTATATCAAATATTATCATGTCTTGAACAGGTATCATATGTAGGATAGGATAAATTTTATTTTATTCTGAATTTTATCCTGACAATCAAACTCATTGTTTATAAATAAAAAACAACTCAAGTGGATATAAACTCCCGACACAACACTGCATGTCCAAGCCCAAACAAATGCTCTCGTACCGCAAAACAGAAGAACGTTCTTCTCTTTAGTGTGCTGCTGCTGTCAGGAGGGAACCGTATCTCTTTTATTTGTCCTGTCAACAAACCTAACTTGACCGGTGAACAAGTGCCCCTTCATCATGACGAGGCTGCAAAGAAACGACTACTTCTTCTAACGACGAGGGAGAGACCGTCGACTCATGAGATAAGAGTTATTCCCAGAGACCACATAAATAAATTTGCGACCAAGACAAGCAGATGCCAAAGGGGCGGGGCACTCTTGAAGACAACTTGTTGCGGTTGCTCTCGAACATGAAAATACTCAAATGTTACATATTGACATAATAGTTTATCTTTATGATATGTCACAATCAATAGGTATTTATACCTAAACAATAAATTTAGGAAAGGAAGTAATCTAAATTAACAGGCATATTAGTTATCTTAATCTAACAAGGAAATTAGTTGTCCTAGGAGATAACGAAATATCAAAGAATATCCATAACATCCACTTACATCTCTAACAATATCCTTTAATAGAGAATTTTCTAATATTTATAAATGTAAAGCCCAAAAAAATGAGGACATGTGAGAGGGATCTGGAAAATTTCGTACGAAATGGGCAATTTCAAGAACAGGGAATTGCAAGGGAGGAGGGAGAGAAAAGCAGGGGATGCTTCGGCTTGGAAAGTGGGAGCAGTCAAAGTAAACGCCCGCCGGTGGGGACGATTCTGTCTAGCGTTAACGTTGGTTGCGGCATTGATGATTTCTCCGCGGACTCGTGCATAGGGAATAGGAGCAGAAACACGTTTGGGTCTTTCGGCTTTTCTTTATTCGTTTGTGGACTTTCTTGGTGTCAATTTAAGTTGCGCGGCCAGACCAAGAAAAATCAAATTTCGGGTGTATTTGTTTCACGGAAAACATAACGTTTTTGAAAAATATTTTATGGAACCCTTTTTTTCCTATATTTGGTGATACGTAACTGAAAATATTTTCTGGTGTTTGAATTACATTTGAAAAATGATTGAAGGTGTAGAAGACGCCAACAAAGAGAAAGAGAAGGGAGCGAAGGTAGCGGGAGCGCAGGAGGGGCTAGGGTTGGAGGAGGCGGCGGTGACGAAAAGGAGGGGGCGATGGAGAAGGAGAGAGGGGAGGAGGAGTTAGGGTTTATGTTCACAGGCAAAAAAAGAAAAGAAAAAAAAAAAAAAAAGAAGAAAGAAAATAAAAGATATAATAATAACAAATTCAAAAATTTTAATTAGAAATTCTTTTTAATAATAAATTTTTATCAAGCAAGGACCTTAAAATTTTTGAAAAACATTTTCCAGTTTTTTCAAAATGGAAATCGTTTTCCTGAATTTAAGCTTTGGAAGGAAAACATTTTCCGTTGACTCATTTTCCTGAGGAAAAAATGCAAAACAAAACGCAATGGATAAAATGAGCTTTGGGGTTGATTCTAAATTCTTTATCTCTTCTCCTCACCTCATCATCGAGATAGAGGAAATTGTTATATTATTTTTCAACCCGAGCCAAAACAAACATACCATCCAATGGATATAATATGACTAGCTTTGGGAACTAGTTTATAAGCTCTGTCTAGTGATAAAAACAGAATTTGGTTTATTAGAACGATTGAAAAATTTGCACTTCAAGAAGCATTAGATTTTATATTGGATCCATACTCGTCATGGCCACTGAAGCCAATATCGAATCGGAGATGGATTCGATTTTCATGTGAATGGGCCCGATTTTGGATCATAGATAGTCGACAAACAAAAGATTTCTGAAAATGACACAAGTTCTATATGACAGAAAGTATCTTTTGATTAGTTGTTAAAATTTTATATCTAATTGAAAATGAAACTTTTCCATCAATTGATGTTTGTTCTTTTGTTAATTTGTGCTTGTGTCTGTGTTGGGAATAACGGATCCCCGAAAACCGGATTCGACACTAAATCGAACCCCTAAAACGAATGCGGAAGCGAAGCCCAGGAAATTCACGTATCACCGATCGTAAAGCACACCACGGATTCGAGCGTACCTTGTTAGCCACAGATTAGACACCGATGCCGAAGATCGAGGAAGAAATTCTGATCCGATGATATCAATTTGCCTTGAAGGGAGTAGAGCGTCGCCTTAAGAGTTTTTAGAGAAAAAGAGCGCGGGAAAAGGAACGTACGTACGTTGTTCTGTCCAAGAGGTGCCATCTCTCTCTCTCTCTCTCCTCCCTTTTATACCTACCCCCATCCACGGGCCCTATTCCCGTGGGCTGGGCTTTTTGGGCCCAGCATGGGAGGACGGGCCTTAAGCCCATCTCATAAATCCATCATCTCCATCTTGCACATGGTGGTCCAAAACCAACATGGGCGGACAGACCCTACTCAGCCCCATCAGAAAAAAATCTATCATAAACTCTCACTTAACATGGTGGGCTGAAACAGAATCCTCTTTTCCTCTCTTCAACATGCATACCGATGAATAATCCGTGCGACCAGCATACTTTGAGAGCTCGTTACCATACATTTGTTAGGAATATACAGCAGCTCATAATGGGCATCACATCCTGAGTAGATTTAGTATGCAGTACCCTAGATCGATCGATCACATTTATATCTCTCTTGATCTCTTTTAAACAATGATATATATATATATATATATATATATATATATATATATATATATATTGTATTCACAATTATGATTATCCCAAAGACAGTCATAATTGGTTAACCGGTGAATACAAAACTACAATGTGATTCTCCAAAATCGATCTTCCTCTTTCCTTCAAACTCTCAATTTCAGTTCAGCTTGCTTTTCTAGAAATGCCCCATTAGATCGAATCAAACTCATGACCATTGGCAACATCCTAAGATAGCAAACACTAAATATAAATCTTGAGAATAAGTAAGAGTCATGAGGGGACTAAAAAATTGAAGAACTATTTTCCTCAAGAGTCTCACACGTCATAAAAGTTGAGATCAAACTTTTTGCCACTCTTCTTGGTCGTCATATGCATACGTAGTATGAAATACGTATTACGGTATTAACTCCTTTCCCATGGAGTGTATGTCTACACCTTTCAATACCGTACAGATGATAGTTCAGACATACCCAATGTCTAACTTGAGTTCATGTATCTACTCATTCACAAAATTTATCAGATATCACATCTAGCATCTTCGACAGATAAAGTAAAATATGTGGGGTATTTTACTTTTGGACATCGTAAGAATTATGTCATCATCTTAACACTCAGTTAAGGCGACATACGTGTTTTAAGCTTGAGCTCTCGATTATCACCTAGATAATAAGCTTAAAAACAGTCTCATCTCTATTTATCACGCAGTAAACAGAGGCGATTACCTGTGTGAGTGGGCTAATCTTATATCTGTCTGACATACTTCTCAACTTAAAGTAATGCACTGAGCATTAAGATGCATAAAGATCATACAAAGATTCATAGACATTAATGATTAAAACATAAATTCATCAAATGCGAGCACTTAGGGAAATTACAATATTCAGTACATCAGCCTCTACACAATCCTAGAGACTTCATATGGCCACAAAACACATTTCTAGGTATTGGCTTTGTCATGGGATCTGCTACCATTCTATGCGTAGTATGTACTCTATGTTCACATATTTTCGTGCAATCATATCTTTGACAAAATTATACTTGGTATCTATACGTCTGGTCTTGCAATGATATTTTGGATATTCGGTGTACACTTTTGCTGCTTGGCTATCACAGTTAACCAACAATAAATCTGCAGCACTTCCAATAACACCTAAATGATCCAAAAAATCTCTTAAGCCAAACACATTCTTATACTGCTGTTGATAATGCCACGAACTCAACTTCCATCGTGGACAAGGCTATACACTTTTGTTTCTTACTGCTCAAACATATGGTGCCTTTATTCGATAAGAAAACAAACCCAGAGGTAGATTTCATTTCATTTAAATCTCCTCCCTAAACAGCATCAAAATAGCCTTAGAGTCGCAGATCCCTTCCTTAATAACTCAGCGTATAATCAGTAGTCCCCTTTAGATACCTCAGTATTCTCTTAACGGCTTTCCAATGTGTTTGACCTGAATTGGATTGGTATCTATTCACCATCCCAACTGTAAAACATATGTCAGGTCTTGTACATATCATAGTGTACATCAAGCTTCCAACAGCACTAGCATAAGGAACATGTTTCATTTGTTCCTTCTCTTGTGGAGTCCTTGGACATAGTCTATGGCTCAATCCTTCACCTTTTGCAATAGGAGTGTCTATGGGTTTACAATCTTGAAATCTTAACTCCAATAATGTATATAACATCACCCATGTCTTTCATCTCAAAGTTGGAAGACAACGAATTCTTCACAATATTAACAAACTCCATATTACTTCCGACAATTAGTATATCATCAACATATAATGATATGATCACAAATTGATCCTTGGATCTTTTGATATATACACAATGATCTTCATCAATCATTGTAAAATCATATGCCATTATGGTATTATGAAAACGTATATACCATTGTCTCGACGACTACTTAAGGCCATATATCGACCCCCAAAATCGACATACCTTTTCTTCTTGGCCTTTCACTATGAAACCAGCAGGTTGTTCCATATATATTTCTTCATCTAATTCTTCATTGAGGAAAGCAGTCTTTACATCCATTTGATGTAACTCAAGATCCATACTAGTTACTATTGCCAGAATAATGCGAATCGAGGTAAATCTCACTACAGGAGAAAATGTACCTTCATAATCAAATCATTCATGTTGATTATACCCTTTCGCAACAAGGCGAGCCTTATGCCTTTCTATCGAGCCATCAGCCTTTCGCTTTATTTTGAGAACCCATTTGTTCCCAATAGCTCTGTGTCCTTTTGGAAGATCAACCAGTTCCTAGACATGGTTTGACTTCATTGACTCCATTTCCTCTTCCATTGCATGAATCCGTTTTTCCTTACTAGGGCAATTCAGAGCATCATTAATATTTCTTGGCTCATCCTTACCTTATGGAGCAATCATAAAAGTTTCCCCTTCAATGTCAAAACGTCGATAGAGAATACTTTGGCAACTTGTTCGCCTTATGGGAGATTGTACACTTAGCACATCATTTCCCATTATACTCCCACTAGGATTAGATAATGATGACGTCGTCTCATCATGTGGTTGCAATTGAAAATGAATTGAATTCAATTCATCATTTCTCATATTACTCCCACTTGGACAAACTCCATTAATATCATTATCTTAATCCAAGGTTTCAAATATGGAGTAATCTTCATCTATTTCGCCCTTCTTAGGAAATTCATCCACTAAGAATGTGACATCCCGTGATCCAAATTTAGTTATACTCCCACTTTCCTGCTCACTTATGAACACATACCCTTTCGAGTGTTCGAAGTATCTCATTAAAATACTCTTCTTTTCTCTAGGACCCAATTTCCCAAATTTGTGACAGGACTCGTGAGTAGAGGTAGCACAACCCTATGGCTTAAGAAAACTTAAGTCCAATTTTCTACCTATCCATAACTTATATGGAGTGGAAGCAACTGATTTGGAAGGCACCGAGTTAAGTATATAGGCAGCAGTTAACAATACATCACTCCAAAAAGTGATAAGTAAGTTAGCCTGCGCCATCATGGACCTAACCATTTCCAGTAGGGTTTTGTTTCTTCTCTCCGCAACACCATATTGTTGAGAAGTATATGGAATAGACAACTGTCTTTCTATTCCATTTTCATCACATAATTTTCTGAACTCATCAGATAAATATTTTCGACCTCAATCGGATCTAAATACTTTTATTTTCTTGTCTAATTGATTTTCTACCAAGTTCATAAACATTTTGAAACAACTTATGCTTCAGATTTATGAGAGATCAAATAGACATATCCGAATTGAGTAGAATCATCTATAAAAGTGATTAAATGAATAGCCCCATGCCTTTCTCTCACATTCATTGAACCACAGACGTCAGAATGGATTAAATGCAGAGGAAATTCAGCTCTTTTACCTTTTTCAAATGGTTTCCTTGTCATTTTCCCTACTAGGCAATGCTTACATCTGGGCAAATCGACTTTTTCAATGTTGCCCAACAAGCCCTCTTCGGCTAGTCTTTTCATATGTTGTTGGCCCATATGACCAAGTCTAGCATGCCACATAATCACATCATTATCATATAAAGTAGAAGACGTGAAACAAGGGAATAACATATTGACATCACCACAGTCAACATTTAGTACAATAAAACCATCGAGGAAAGTGACCAAAATCATAGTAGTTTGTATCCAAATACAAATCTACACATCTATTATGGAAGTTCATATAAAAACCAAGCTTGACCAACACCAAAACAGACACTAAATTTCGACGAATCTTCGGAGCATATAGAACATCATGTAGGAACAAGGTGCGTCCATCACGCATGTTCAATTGGCAGATGCCAATCCCTTTAACTCCATCTCTGGAGTTATTTTCTACATAGATGTACTTAGTTCCAGTTGGTACTCGTCAAAATTCCACGAATGATTCTCTATCCTTCGCTACATGGTTTGTCGCTCATAAATCTTCAGTCCACAAAGGATTGGATTCAGCCAATAATGCAGAACTCGACACATAAGCAAAGTTCTCAAATGTACAATAGGTGTTTACTTTCTTTGTCTCACGACAGTCGCGAGCATAATGACCCTTTTTGTCACAATTGTAACACCTCACCCTTGACATTTTCTTCACTTGAGGACGTTTTCCTCTCTTGTGTTGGTTAACTCTTGATTTCTTACAACAAGAACTTAATCCTTTGCATTCTCAAGATCTTCCATAATATGGTCAAGAGCTTCTAGTGCTTCTTGCTTTTCCAGCACATATTGAATCTTCTTATTCAATATTTTACAATTGTTGCCGTTCATATCAGCAATTACGTTCTTAGTTGCTAAAACATCGATCTAAACACATCAGACATATATGCACGAACAATTAATGCCTATCATTTATGCATCCACTTTTACATAGACCCATCATATTAATGAATAATTTCAAGTGAGGCTTCAGAATCAAAAGGTCACTACGTTTCCAATCATCCTCCAAAAATCATAACTTAAAACTATCATTAATATGATTGTCATATGCAAAATCAATTCTATGAAGCTACAAAAACTTCTAAAACTACCCACATGACTAATTACCTGACAACCAGCAATAACGAAGCAACAATATCTAACATCCAATAGAATAACAATGCTTTCACATAATACAATTATACATTACACTAAACAATATATACAGAGTTATATCAACATGGAAAGAGATATTTATATCCATAAAAAATCTCATAATTAATCTAAAAAATAATTAGGGAATGTCCCTTCTAGTCTATCAGTCAAAACATCTGAGAAAACTGAAGGCACATTTGCCAGCCATGGAAAAACTTTTGGAGAGCTTTCATATCGCCACCAAGGTGCATTTACTCTGCGCCATGTAGCGCTCAATCTAAAGGTTGAAGTTTTGGCCAACTCAATCATATAGTACTCTCTTGCAAAAGCTTCCACTAGCTCCCTATAACCCGGGACCACGTTGACCTCCCATAGCCGACCTAACACTGCTTGCCATTCAGGTGGAAGAGTGTTCATCAAAGCCGGTACCTTCTCAAAATCAGGCATAAGATAACCATTCCAGATGATTTCATGTATCATCTTATTGACCTTGACCACATGTGATACTAAATCACCGTCATGCCACCGATAATTAGCTAAATCTGACATCAGCCTTTTAAGTTTTGCATTTCCCTCGTCCGTTCTCGGGATTGCAGGTATCCGTGCATGACGCATCATAGTTCTTGCAACAAATGCAGAACTAAAAAATGGATTACCCAAAATCCATAATTTACATAAGGGAAAATACATAATTTTCCATGATTCATGCAACACATGCATAATAAAAAATAAAAAAAATGGGTTACATATAAACCACATATGCATACATGAAAAAGAAACAAATTCTTTTTTTTTTTTTTTTTTTTTCGGGTCAACGGTCAAAGTCAACGGTCAACGGTCAATGGTCAACGGGTCGGGTCAAATTGGGCCGGTCAGGCCTGTCGGACCGGACGGACCGGTCAAACGGTCGGACGAACCGACCGCACGTGCCGCGCACGTGCGCGGGCTGACGTCGGCCCGACACGTCTTTGGGTGCGTGCCGGGCGTCGCGGTTCGGGTCGGGTCGCCGGCCGGTGACCGCCTTGACCCGGCGTCATTGCTAACGTCATCGATGACGTCACCCCAGCGGTTGCGGCCGTTGGGTGACGTCATCGGCGTCGGCACGTGTCGGTCCATGGCCGCGCGTGCTGTTCGCCCCAGCGCGCACTCGCCGGTTCGCCGACCGACGCGTGTGCCGCACGCGCTGGGCGACCCAGTGCTTCTGGGCGCATCGCGCCCACGCGCAGTGCCTTCCGGCCGCGCGTGTGGGCGCGTGCGGCGTTGCCCGGCGGCGTTCGACCTATCCCCGGACTCGTCTCGATGTCGTCTTTCACCCAGTTCCTTCAGAATTTGATTTTGACTTACGAAAACTCAGAAAAATCACCGAACAGCGCTCAGGTGTCGGAATTTTTGCCCCGATCCGTATGGCTGAAGTTCTTTCGCGAAAAATCAATCAAAAACATCTAAAACAGGTCGAGAAAACGTGAACTAGGGCTCTAATACCAATGTTGGGAATAACGGATCCCCGAAAACCGGATTCGACACTAAATTGAACCCCTAAAACGAATGCGGAAGCGAAGCTCGGGAAATTCACGTATCACCGATCGTAAAGCACACCACGGATTCGAGCGTACCTTGTTAGCCACAGATTAGACACCGATGCCGAAGATCGAGGAAGAAATTCTGATCCGATGATGTCAATTTGCCTTGAAGGGAGTAGAGCGTCGCCTTAAGCGTTTTGAGAGAAAGAGAGCGCGGGAAAAGGAACGTATGTACGTTGTTCTGTCCAAGAGGTGCCATCTCTCTCTCTCTCCTCCCTTTTATACCTACCCCCATCCATGGGCCCTATTCCCGTGGGCCGGGCTTTTTGGGCCCAGCATGGGAGGACGGGCCTTAAGCCCATCTCATAAATCCATCAGTCTGCTTAAGTATTCTTTGTATTTTAGTAATCTTGACTAGTGTGCAAATGATTCTTATTAGCAGACTCAAATTAATTATATCGTAATTGTATTGTGAGTCTACATTGGGAACGTATCTATTAGGTCTGACTTCCACGGTAGAGGTGAGGTAATATTCCATGTCCAAATTTTCTTTGCTTTTCCACCTTAAGTAATGTTATCTTGCACAAAGTCACGACCATATGCAAGACTCTCTTTGAATGAATGTGCGGTGATGAACGAGATCGATTTCTAGGCGGTGTTGAGGTTATTTATCAATGGCTACTTAAAAGAGGTCTAATCGAGTCTAGTTGACTAGACTCGACAATTTAAGACTTGAATACCCGATTTCGTCAAAGATCAACTATTTCGGTTCAAATTTGATTCATGATATATATAAACTTGAAACAACTCAGTTTAATTTGACTTGGTTATTAGAAATGAGTTTTTGTTGGAGCTTGATTCAAGCTGAGCTCAAATTCGATTTTCTTAAAATTCAAACAGAGCAGACTCAAACTTGACTTAGTCTTGCAATTGAACTCGTAAATTATTTAAGCGACATCGAGTAGCTTGATTGGCTTGCATATGAAGAAGCAATTAAAATCTAATTTCAAAAAAGCAAGTGAGAAGATGCTGGTGAAGCATCCGATCGATTCAATCTAGAGTGTTTCTTATCTTATTCAAGTTGAGTTTTTTCTTCGAATTGAGATAAATCTATTTTTTAATCATATAATTCATAATATTTATACAATTGTATGCACAAGAGAGAAGCCATTGTAATTTCGATGGTGTAGGAAGAAAGTCGGTGGAAGACGACTTACTTTTTTCGGTACGCGATCAACAATTTCCTAATTGTTTCTCAGGTTAGGAGCAGAATTTTTATCATGCAAAGTGGCTATTAATAGTCAGAATCAAGCTGTTTTGGGAATTAGAGTATTGTATAAATAGGAAAATATTTTCTTTATTCATTCTATATAATTTTTCCTTTTATTGTCCATACAATTGTACTATAAATAGAGCCTATGTACATACAAGTTTTTTTTATGAGAAAGTAATATACAAATACAATTTTCCAATTTCTAGCTCTCCATCCTTTTCTATTTCGTGTCGATTAAAGTATCTTCACAATAGAAATTATGGGACAAATGCATCGAAAGTCTTAAGATTTGCGTATGTAACACAATCAAGTTGTAAACCTTTAAATTGATTAGGTCCAAAACATTTTTTAAAAAAAAAAAAGAAAAGGAAAAAAAAAGCAACCAAGTCCTTTCAATGAACAACAATACCCAAAATTGCCTCTGTATCATGTCAAAATTGCCTAATTGCATCCTTAAAAACCATGTTTCAAAATAATCTTAAAAACTTAAACGCATTTTTTAGTAAAGATTTATAATTATTTTTTTTGTCGATATAATTATTTAGGATTTAATTGGATCAAATTGAACGACTTGCGATTAAGGTTTACAAGTTAATTGAATCAACAGAAAGGTTTAGGACTCATATTGCATTCTATAGATAAGGTTAAGAACTCACCATGCAATTTTCCCCATATATTAGAACAATAGTAGGAAAAACCCATTTGCATGGAAATTGTATATAATCTATCTAATAAATAAGGGAATAATGCATATATAAGTGTTATTGTGTATTGTTAGAATTCTCCCAAAAATCCTCCATAACAAGGATTAGAAGTATCTTGCAAGATAGAGATGTTATACTCAACCCTCGTGAATATATATGGCAAATCAATAAGAAAGAAAAGTCGAAAGCGGTAAATTTTTGAGAAAATAACACAAAAAGCTCCTAAACTTGGACTCAGTATGTAATTTGATCCCTGTTAATTTGGTCAATGTCATCCATGAATTTTAATACAATGTGCAATGTAATCCCTAAACTTTTAATTTGTTCAATATTATCCAATATTCAAGGACCATAGTCCATGGACTGTATGAAAATGTTCAATCGACACCCAGTTTATGGATTGTTTGTGTCGTTATTCCTAAATGTTTTCGAAGGACGGTAGTTATACTTTTTATCACATTTAAAATCTAATGAGAAAAAAATTGAAAGAGATCATTGTTAGAGGATACATATTTGAATTACTCTCTCTATCATTTGTTCTTTGAAATTTAAACCCATAAACGCTAAAAATTCGGAAATAACAAATGGATTAAGCAATGCTTACTGAAGTGTGTCGTGACGAGTTCTAGAGGGAAGTTTCCGCTTTAGCTATATACAATAGATACAAAAATTCAAATATTTGTTTAGCTAAAAAAAATTATATATATATTACTTTGCGGCCATAAGCGTTTAGACTGGTTTAACTAAGCAATTTACTTATTACATGGGTCACACATAGATACATCCAGGCACATTAACGTAAAATGCCATAAAAGAGATTATATGTTAAACAAGTACGCAAACTACATAAATAAATGTGTTGTGCTTGAAATTCAAGAATATGACATGATTAATCAAAGCATTTTTGCTCAAATATGACATAAATTTGTCACAATACTTATTACGTGGAGAACTAATTGTCAGCCCCACCCTCCCCTGTATGACCTTGTACGACTATAATCAAAAGATGCCTTAAAACACTCGTAAATTTCTGAGGCATGGAGAAAAGGCAATACAAACATCAACAACATAAACCAAACGGTGCAGGCGAAACTATAGTTTTTTGCAACGTGCAGTCTCATTCTCATCACATGTGCAACTATATCCTTATGATAAATGCAATATCATTCTTCTATCCTGCTTTATATTAACCACCGGAATCATCGATAATAAGCCATGTGTCTCGACGATGTAAAAGGAGAAGCACCAGATAGAGATGTTCTCTGGGGCTGGGAAGAAGTAATCACCGGTTTCTTCTTCTCACGCTTCGTCTCTGACCGCAACCAAGCCTCGACCACTGAGTGAAGATTAGCTGAGCTCTTCAAATCATCAACCTCCGTCAGCCTCTCCGCCCTTCTCAATTCACCATCTTGGATGTAAACAAGATGAGTCGCCCAAGTCTCCAGCCCGTCAAATATGTGCGTCGCATATACTATTGCAGCTCCCCTCTGCAAATGACATTTTAAAGGTGAGATAAGAGCACAAATAACAGCAATACAAGTCATGAAACTTCCCGAATGTTAAGACACGCAACACAATCAGATGTACATGCAACAATAGTAGATAGTTAGCACACTTCCCTATTTTGGTAATGTCAGACCATACTTTTATAAGTAGGCAAATGCTCAATCTGTTACCATATCTGTGTTAGTATCCTCGGGAGTTTAGATGTTATATATATGTAGTAAATTTGGTCACCAGCCCGAATCTTGTAATCATAATAAGTCAGTGGTGAAGCATTGATTAGCTAAGAAAGAGGATAAAGTGTCTGAAGCAAATCACTCTGCTAAAGAAGTCAATGCTACATCTAAGAAGGATGAGGACATCATTGGCTCTATCATGAATATGGCGACTTTGGAAGTTGAGACAGCAAATAGGTTTCAGGTTTTGTCTGATAAGGCAAATTTTACATGATGAACTGGCTGAGATGCCTGATCTGACAGATGATCCCATTGTTGATACTATGGATCCTATTGCTGCTAACAGATCTTCCACAAAAGTTAGTAAGCCCATGTTTCTCCTATAAGAAGCAGGCCTTTGAAAAAAATTCATTTGCAATTTTGATGAATATGATAGAGCTACGAAGAGGTAGAAAGGGGATCTTGGAGACTCTCCTGACTTGAGGAAGTTTGCTGGTGCTTTCAGCTCTTCCTTATCCATGAGTTTCTTTTCATGGAATATTCGAGGCTTTAATAAGCCTTGTAGAAAAAGGAGGTTAAGTCTCCAGTTATGCAGCATAATGTTCATTTGTTTTGCCTCTTCAGAACTGACGTTCAGGCATTGAATATTGATTGTATTGTGGCATCAGTTTACCCCAATTGGCATAAAATTACAAACTATTCTTTCCATCACCTTGGCAGAGTTTCAATTCTTCATAAAGATGCTGTTCAGGTTCAACTTATTTTTGCCAGTTCCCAGTTTATACACAGCTCCATTTTTCTTCAGGAAGATGTTTCTTTAGCCAGTTCTGTGTGTATGCTTCAAATGAAGTATTTGAAAGGAAGTCATTATGGGAGATTATGTCTGCTTTACTCAATGGTGCTTCATTACCCTGGGTTATTCTTGGGGATATCAACACAGCAAGGATTTCTATGAAGCAAGCAAATCTGATTCTACTCATGTCTCAGATATGGATGATTTCATTGCTGCTCTGCTAACATCTGAGTTATTTGATCTCGTACGTTGCTTTCTTTTTTACTTGGACTAATAAGAGAATTTGATTTGAAGAACGAAAACTTAATAGAGTTCTGGTAAATGATGCTTGGTTAAGCACTTTTCCTCACTCTTCTGCTAAATTTGTTCCAGCAGCTTGCTCCAATCGCTGCAATAGTTTGGTCAGACTGAAAGGTGCTGATATGGCTCATCCTAAGCCTTTCAAATATTTCAGCTTTTGGAGCAAGCATCCTGTATTTTTACAGGTTGTCCAGAAGGCCTGGAGTAATGATGAAGAGGGCATTCCTATGTTCAATTTCTATGAGAAGCATTCAAATGTAAATAAATTTAAAGGTTATGACAAGGACCATATCAACTCAATTTCTCAGCAGGTTCCGCAGGGTAAAGCAGAGTTGTTGTCTCTTCAGCAGAGAGGAATTTTCTCTTCAAGCTAAGCTCTGGAAATTACAGGATTATGAGGAGTCATATCTTTGACAAAAGTCACGGATAACTTCACTAAAGCTAGGAGATCAAAATTCTAGCTATTTTCATAACCTGTTAAAGTCAGAACCTCTAAGAACACTCTTTTAAGTGTTCAGTACTCTGCAGATGGCACAAGGAGGGCAATATCAAATAGTGAATGAAGCAGTGTCCTTTTTTTTTTTTTTTTTATCAGAAAAGCAGCGTCCTTTAATAAAGGCTTATCAGGAATTCTTGACTCTGCTGTACCAGCGTCCCTCTTGCTATTTCGAATTTTATGTCAACAGTATAAGCTAACAACTGATTCACAGGAAAATCTTGTTCTGCCTATCACCTCTTAGGAGATAACAGAATTGGGACAGGGCACCTGGTCCTAATGGATTTTGTGCAAATTTCTTCACTAGTGCTTGGCCTGTTATTGGTGATGAGTTCTGTGCAGCTGTGTCTGATTTCTTTCCTTCGTCTAAATTGTCAAAGAGAGTTAATGCTACTGTTATGACCCTTGTGCAAAAAACATCAAATGCAGCCAGGATGTCTTGAGTTTACGCCTAATCATGTGAATAAATGCATCACAAAGATTTTGGCCAATAGACTCAAGAGGACACTGCTGATTTTATTAGCTTGAATCTGTCGGCTTTTGTTGAAGGGAGAAAAATCAGGAATAATGTGCTATTAGCTCATGAATTGGTGAAGAATTACCATAGGGACGGCATTTCCTTAGATGTATGGTGAAGCTGAACTAATGAAAATAGTTAGCTCCATAGACAGGGATTCTGCATTGACTACTCTAATCTCTATCGGTGTTCCTACAATGTTTCTGGAATGGATTAAAGTTTGCATTACAATTCCATTCTTTTCTAGTTTTTTTTTTCTGGCTCGGCTATACCAGTTAGCCAAGCCATTTCCTTTTATGATTCTGAAAAGCCAGGCAACTCATCAATATTCTTGAAGGTTATTTTCCCGGAGAAAGGGTTTAAGGCAAGGAGATCCCCCATCTCCATATCTACGTGTGCCTGTGATGGAGGTGCTTTCTAGCCTATTAAATGCCATTCCCAGAGCTGAGTTTGTCCGGTACCATCCTTCATGTTCAAGAGTCCAACTTACTAATTTATGTTTTACTAATGATTTATGGTGTTCTTCAAGGGTGATGATGATTCTCTAAGGGAGATTTTTAATATTATAAACTACTTCAGTGCAATTTCTGGTCTCAGAGTTAGTCCTGCCTAGACTGAGGTGTTTGTAGCAGGTTATCCAGAGAAGCAGATGGCTGAGATATTTACAGATTTGCGGAGCAGGTGGTTTGTCAAAACATGAGGGTAGCCTTGGACTACGAAGAAAAGTGGAGCTAGTGCAGACAAAAGATAATAGGTTATCAGTCTACTCAAGGGTGCACAGAGCAGAACTCAGCCTCCTATATAATTTACTAGCCAAACCCATGGTAGGAGAAAAAGATTGCAATTACCTGATCACACTCTTCCCTCAAGAAATCAAGGAAATCCATCCGAGTGACAACATCGAGATCAACTGTAACCTCATCAAGTAGAAGAACCTGCACACATGTCAAGTGTCAGATCAGATGAAGAAATGACTACTTTTGTCAGATTGACATTCTTAGCAGAGATAATGGATAGCCATTTATGTGGTCAATTCCCGTCTTGCAAGTTGGCATTGTGAAGATAATGAAGATCTGAGGTAAAGCTTTCGAGTCAATGATGAAAGAATGCTCAAAATATTAAGAAACTGGCCCTGCACAGGCCCCTAAGCCATTTGAGAAAACAGGTTTTAGCTAGCCAACTCTCCACGAACTATCACTTTTACGAATGGAATTACCACTCCCCAAAAAATGGATTCCCATCACAGATGTGATCACATTAGACATCTCAAGTTTGAATTGAAATCTTAAATTTGCCAACTCACTCAAATGCAAATGCACTACCTTCAAATATTCATCAGCCAAATATGACCGGAACAGAGTTGTGACACAACCAATACCATTAAAAGACAGTACCCAGGAGACTTTAGGTCCCAAAGACTACAAATAAACATCCATTTATCTTTTCAATCTTAAATTGGTCATTTCTTGTCTTTTTATTGACCCATGCAATTGCACTACCTCCAAACGTTCATCAGCCAAATATGACCTGAACAGAGTTGTGACACAACCAATACCATTAAAAGACAGTACCTAGGAGACTTTAGGTCCCAAAGACTACAAATAAACATCCATTTATCTTTTCAATCTTAAATTGGTCATTTATTGTCTTTTTATTGACCCACATCTAATCAACTATATGCCCTTAGCTTGAATTCAGTACCTGAAATGGATGAAGAAGACCCATGCAAATCTGGACACGCCGACGCTGCCCATCCGAAACCTTGTGCATTCTCCATTGTAGATCAATATCAAGCAACTCAATCAACTTTTCTCTCCTCACCGGATCAGCCCCTTCAACTGCCATTATCACAATCTTGAAAAATTCAGATTTGTTACTTGAGCAGGAAAGGCATGAAGGTTGTGAAACATTGGTGCAGATCAAAATGCCAATAACATGACTAAAAAGAAGCACAATTGTCATAACGAGAGGAGATTTACTCAAATAGACAAGAATAATAGTAAAAGAAAAGGCTACTCAATAGACCTTCCTTTCTCTGCCCCCCTCCACACCCCCCCCCCCCCCCCCACCCCAAAAAAAAAAAAAAAAAAAAATCCCAAACCTCCTTTCTCTCTCCATCTGTCAGAGGACAAATGCTGTTCAGAGTTGTTCATACACAGATTGGGATTTCTTACAATTCCAGAATTGCATAGAGGGAAATCAAAACATACAAGCAGACTATCTTTCCAGACTAACCTCCAAATATCATATGTTCTGCAGAGAAGTCTCCCTGTAGTGGAATCTCTCCCTGAAAATTTTAGAAAGAACTTGCTTTATACATGCTACAGAACTGACTTACAGCATGTTATCAACAAAACCTATATGTTCAAGACATTCACTGCCCCAAACGTAGAAACTAAGGCAAAATATTCACATGTTTCTTAAAACTTGCAAACAAACTATACGAAGCTCTTGAGAGTGAATTAGAAAGAGTAGATCAAGCTAAAAGGAAGATTGTTCCAGACTCAGTCTATTGTAGAGCTAAGAATGACATAATCCCAGAAATACCGGGATTTTCCTCAAGATTTACTCTCACAAACTAAGACATTTAGACGAGTCAAAAGGTCATGCATAAGCGTACAACCTACCATTACTGGGGCTAAAACATTAAGGTTTCTTCAGTCAGATTAAGATAGCAAGTGGCATGGAGAATTACAATAAGACAACAAATTACAAACTAAGCCAAATTCCATTAAATGGTTTTGCTTTATAAATTCTTTTTGCCAGCTTTTAAGCATGGAGCCTTACTTTATCATTCATATAAGACATAGAAAAGCATCACAAAGAGACAGGATAGCGCTGCCATTATACAACAGAATCTCTCCCAAAGAAATTAACTTAAGTTTAGGTGAAGCTTTTTGAGAATGGTTCTCTCAATTTTTCACCTGTTCTTGAGGATTTCCAAAAATCTATCATTCAATTACAGTATGACAGAATTGACTGACCTAAATATATTATGAAATCGAGAAGACAGTATAATTATTGCAAATGATGGTCTCCAAATATTTCTACAATGGCCAACAAGACAAAGCTGTGAACCTAATTCATGTCCTTGTAAAATTGTAGCAACCTCATCTGCCATATGGAATAAAAGGTAAAAGCGACACATTATGGAATAGGGTCAGGGAACTCACAGCAGAGCCAACCGTTTTACTCCAAGATCCTCCCAAGTAGGCCAAGTCACCGCTGCAGACCAATTGAGTATCATGAAAAGCAGAGCGATTCAGTACTCGGACTACGTTCTGACCTCCGACCATGTTCTTGCCCGCGAGAATTTTCAGTAAAGTGGTCTTGCCTGCAAAAAAATTATGTAAAATGAAGGGTGAATTCAAAGACCCAAGAAAGACAACACGACTTCCAAAGAAAATGTGATCAATCTAATGGTAAAGTAAGCCTAGCACTGAAGACGCAAGCAACTTTGTAGAACAAGATCCTTCGATTCGGCATTGAAGAGTGGCCGATCTTCAACCATAGAAACTACCAAATGAAAGTGAAGACCCAACAAACGTGATCCCACAACCCTCAAATGATCATATGGAGGAAGGAAGCTAAAATACTTTAACGCTGCAAAACAATCTCTATACAAGCAAAATTGGCATACCCAGATGACAGAATTCCCCCAGATCACAAATGGAATGCAGCAACAACGGTATGCATCAAACTAAAAGCTGCCAAAGAAGTAGTGACCGAAAAAGGGATGCTAGAACTAGCGAAAGAAAACGAGAGAAGCGATTGAGGAGATGGACACGACAACGAACGAACCCGACCCATTGGCGCCGAGGAGGAGGCAACGAGATCCAGGAGACACGGAGAGGTTGAAGTCGAGGAACAGCGGGGGCTGCCCTTCGTACGCGAACTGCATCCCGCACACCCGCACGCTGTCTCTCTCCCCACCATCTCCATCTCCATCTCCGCCTCCCGCTTCTCCTCGCGGCTTGGCAACGTCGCCGACGCCCACCATTCTCACCCCAATCCGCCTCCTTTCTTCGTTCCTGGCACAACCCAGAACCGCCCCTTCTCTCTGCAGCTCGCTCCTGCTGATCCCGTGACCTTGTTGGCGTTCGCGCTCCAATATATACACGCGACCAGCTGAATTTGCTCTCGTTTCGCCACGTCCACGTCTGGGTTTGGTGGGGGGGGCTAGGCGTAAATGCTCATCTACTATGCTCCAGCGTCGTCGTCGCCCCCCCTCGTTTTTCTGTGGAGCTGCAGTCGTGCTCGCTCTCCAGCCATAAGAAGAACAAAGGAAACAACAAGACTAATGTGTCATTACCAATATAAAAATGCTTCCTTTACCTACCAATGCGCTCGCTTGAACTCATTTTCATTGTTTTATTTTTATAAGAGTAAGGTAGGTGGGACAGACATTATGTTCGGTGTGTTCACGATCCGAATCAAACTCATGACCTCGCGGAAGATAATTGAGCTTCGCCATTGAGACGACCACCTCCACGGTGTCTATGTTTATCGGGCGGGCTATGGGAACTAGGAGCATGGGGTTCTATGTTCTAATAATTCCCGATCTTTGTGGGATGACATGGCCAAGAATTGCCACGACCAATGAGTATTAGTCCGGGGCATGCACGTCATACATTCATAAACCGTAGTGAATGGGACTCGCACAATGACTGCAAAGAGATTGGACGAACAAATCGGCTAAAGTTAATCCTAGGATTTATGTACGGTCAAGAAGTCTGAATTTTTACAAGCTCAATTGCAGCACAATAAGCTTTTCACCCGACCCACCTTGAATGTACCTTGGATAACGAATTAGTGCGTCCCATTGGGTCTGGTACGGTGGATCTAGGAACTGATTGACCGTTCTTGCTAAAAAGTTCACACCAAGGTGAGTAATGCAATAGTTCCACTGGAGAAGTGATCGATAACGGGTGATCTGACAGTGCCCTCATGCATTGGGAATCATACTAGTATCTGCTGAATTCGACCCTAGCCCACCCATCATCCATTCTCACAAAACACAAGGCGTATATTCTTCGACAAGGCTAACGATTGTCCCACGAATATCCAAGTCCACGGAAACTTCAACTGAACATTTCCTGAATGACTCAGAATGGCTGGTGTTTGTGAAGTGAATCCACTTGGATGTAGAGACTTTCGAACAAGAAATATTGCGTGCAGTTGAATGAATCAGAATATTCCGAAGGGGAACTCCGCAAAACAGGAGACAAACCTGTGCCGAATTATCAAGCAGTTGAATGAATCAGAATATCTTACGAATGCTTTGGAGAGACCGGATCGGACTCTGGCCCCAGCTGACTTGAAATGCAATGAATGGCACACTGAAACTAGCAGAAAAGTATAATCGAGTCATATTAGAACTTTCGATGATTGGTGGTACACTGACGCACCATGGTCCTAATACGGATTAATTTGACCTTACATTAGCTCAGTGGGTAGGCGATAGAACTTGCAATATAAAACGAAGGGGAATGCATGACATACAGAGAAGAGAGAGTTCATTGGTGATACACTCATCATGTGGACTTGGTAATATAGAGCCAATCATGCTTTCCAATATTCAAAGTTCGAAAAACTCCTTGTTATCATATCATCAAAGTGGAGAAGCATGATCTGAGTAGTGATTTATGTTAGCATGAGACACGCTATCACATGCACGAGATACTTTTCACTAGAGACTGTCTAGAATGCTGCTTTTTCGGGAGAAGTATATGACCTGCTATTCTAACGTCCTAACTAGAAGTGCTGCCTACCTAAAAAGGAGGAAAGGGAATTGTGAGTATCCATTGCCCATGACCAACACAATCTCAGGACACAAAACACCAAATTGTTGACAATCAAAACACAATAAAATGCAACACAATATAGTAGAGTCAACTTCATTGAGTCTCACTGAGTACACCATTTATGTAATTCCGACCACTTTAACAACACAACATCTGCGAACAAAGGTAAAAGACCACAAGGTTGGAGAGTACTCATTGTCAATCCAACGACAAAGTGACTGGCAAAGTCGAATCATGAGAAGGATGTGATTCTTCTTGTTCCACAAGCCGCCGGTGTAGCAGTGGAGGTGGTGGGGGCGGCAGCGGTCACCCCCCTTGCCAGGTCAAGACAACGTCCTGAAGAGCTGGTCTTATTTCCTCCTTCAATACCTTCTGATACTCTATTGTGTCCCCACTTGACTTCTTCATCTCCACCCAATGAAAAGCCTGAATAATCTCAAAGATTTCTGCATCGAAACCGAGGACACCCTTTCTTCCAGCCTTCATGCCTTCGAATTTCATCAGTCCGGCATCCTTCTTCGTAACCTTCAGCCTCAGGCGCTTGGCTATATCCTCAAGCTTAGAGATTATAGTAGAAGCAGGTTTATTCACCATGAACCGAACTTCCTTTCTTTGATCCACTCCCACAAACAATCCAGACAAGTCCAATACTGGAGAATATGATATGATATCAAAAGCATTCAAGTTGCTAAGCCTCAAAGGTTCCTGCTTTGACTCTGTAATGGAATTTTCACCCTCATCAGGGCCGAATAATTCATCCGCATCAAGAGGTGGCAGTTCTTTCACTTCTCTTACGATACATATATTTCTGGAGTCTAGACCTTTCCGGAACCAAGAACTCTCCATAACCTTGGTCATTGAAATTCTTCTGTTTGGGTTTGGATCTAAGATCTTCAAAAGGAGTCGACACACATCCCGGGCAAACCACTCTGGAAATTTGACTTCTCCCTTTACAATCTTTAGGAGCATCTGCACGCGATTAGAGTCAAAAAAGGGAAGGCGACCAGCTAATAGAACATACAAGATCACGCCACATGACCAAATATCAGCTTTGGATCCATTATAACCCCTTCGATTGATCACTTCTGGAGCAACATAAGCTTCGGTCCCGCAAGCTGTGTGGAGCAACCCATCTTCATGCTTTGATTCAGCAAGGGCGCTCAACCCAAAATCGGAAACCTTCAAATTCCCATTCTCATCTAAGAACAGATTCTCTGGTTTCAAGTCACGGTGAGAAACACCCCGGCTGTGACAGTAATCAACAGCAGCAACCAGCTGTCGAAAGTATCTCCGTGCAAGGTCCTCCTTCAGTCCCCCTCTGACTACTTTTTTGAATAGCTCACCGCCTTTAGCAAATTCCATGACTAAGTAAATCTTGGTCTTGGTGGCCATGACTTCGTAAAGCTCCACCACATGCGGGTGCCTAATTAGTTTCATGACTTGAATCTCTCTCTTAATCTGATCCCGCATTCCAACTTTCAAAACATACTCTTTGTCGATCATCTTGATGGCAACCTCCGTACCCGTGCTGATATTCCTTGCCCAATAAACCTTGGCAAACGTCCCTTGCCCAAGTAATCTTCCCAATTCATATCGGTCCATCAGAACACCCCCTCCGTTCTCCATTTCAACCGAGCACTTCACTTACTTTTATGAAAGCTTTGTACAATATAACCAACTGCCGATATGTACAGAAATTAGAAGGAAATTAGAATTCTATAAACTATATAAAAATATTAATTAATTTAGATAAATATTATTTATTATATATAACTAATAACTATTAATATTAGTTAGAAATACATATTCCATTTTAATTTGAATTATGAGTTAAATTAAAAATGACTGTTCTAACAATTAGAATTTCTACTATCTTCTAACACACACAACATAAACCAGTAATGTGCCAGCTAAATTGCGCAACAAGAAGATCAAACCCACATCAAGCATGAGGAAAATCGGACAAAAACGCAATACCCAGAAACCAAAACCCATAAAAAAATCGAAATTTCCAACACCCAAGAAATTTTCCAGGACAGAACCAGCACAAAAAGAGGGAAAGCATACCTTTATAACAAAGCAGAAGAGAATACACAACAAAAACCAGTAATGTGCCAGCTAAACTGCGCAACAAGAAGATCAAACCCACATCAAACACGCGCAAAATGGAACAAAAACGCAATAACCAGAAACCAAAACCTATAAAAAAAAAAAAAAAGATACGAAATCTCTGAACACCCAAGAAAATTTCCATGAACAAAAACGCAATACCCAGAAACCAAAACCTATATTAAAAAAAAAAAAATTATAAAGACTCAAGAAATTTTCCAGGACAGAAGCAGCGAAAAAGAGAGAAAGCATACCTTTATGACAATGCAGAAGAGAACACACTACAAAAAACAGCAACGTGCCAGCTAAATTGCACAACAAGAAGACCAAACCCACATCAAACACGAGGAAAATCGAACGAAGACGCAATACCCAGAAACCAAAGCCTATAAAGAAACCGAAATTGCCGACACTCAAGAAATTTTCCAGGACAGAAGCAGCACAAAAGGAGAAAAAAGCATACCTTTATGACAAAGCAGAAGAGATCCGACCCGTGTACGAACAAGAACCAGATGAAGAGGATGATATTGAAGGAGAAGGAGAAGGAGAAGGAGCGAGGTGAGATCAGAAGGGTCGCACTGTTAATGAAAAGTCAAATGAATGGTGAGGGATCCGAAAACCTAAAAATCTCTTATAAATGGCACCAAGAAACTTGCTACTCAATTGTTAAGGGTGCGCATGGATTTATTTCTGTTCTTTTTTTGTTCCTGGGAACAGAAACAAAAAAGTGTTTTGTTTTAACGACCCAACAAAAGCAACACGTTTAGTAACGTTTGGTAGGGAATAAAAATGAACGAAACAGCGTTTGGTAAATTTTTATTCTTTTTTATTTCTTTTAATTTTTTAAACATTTTTATTTTATTTTTCATGTTTTCCTTTATTTTTTTTTTTTTTCTTTTTCACCCCTCCACCAGGCCCCGGCGGCCATGACGGGGGGCGCGGCCTCGCCCGGCCACGGCGAGGCCGAGCTCGCCTGACCATGGCGAGGCTCGGCATCGCCGCGCGGCGACGCCGAGCCTCGCCGGGGTCGGCGACGCTCGGCCTCGCCGGATGCGGGGCGAGGCCGAGCCTCGGCCACGGTCGCCGGCCATGGGCGAGGCGGCCGGCGGAAGAGAACGAAAGAGAAAAAAAAAAAAAAAAAAAGAAGAAGAAAAGAAGAAGAGAAGAAGAAGATTTTTGTTCTTTTGTTTCTTCCGAGAAGTGTTTCTTTTGGAAGAAACAACTTTTTCTGTTTCTTTTTTTGTTTCTATTTCGTTCCAAAAACAAAAAAGAACAGAAACGCAACCAAACGCGTTTCTGTTTTTTTTTTGTTAGAACACTTTCCGTACAGAAGTGTTCCGGAAACGTTTCTTAGAAACGTTTCCATGCACGCCCTAAAAGTCTCTAGAACTAAGTACGCTTAAGAATTACGCACGCTTAGTGGACTTGCTTCAAGTCAACAAGTAAGGAGGAAAAGAAGAAGTTGGACTCTTTCTATAGTTGGCAAAAGGAAAAGTAAACAAAAGTCAACAAACGTATTGGGAACCCCAGAGTCAGGAAGAAGCAAAGAGAATATCCGGAAGAAAGAGATGAAGAAGCAAGCTGAAATTTATATTATTTTCTGTACTTCGGTCAAGAATAAGGCGGTGACTCACATCTATAAACAAGAGTTAGTGGATATTTGCCCTCGGTAGAAGAAAATTAGAAAGTCTCCATCCTTTGTAATATCAACTATCATAATAAAAGTATTTATTTTCTTATCCCATATTCCCTTGCCCTAGCAATTCACTCATATACACATCATCTCTGTTCCAAGCCACATTTTACACACACGCTTGCACACGTACACTTCTGCAAAATTCTCAATCCATCATTTGGAATATTCACTCATTTGTTCTTGGGCCACGGCTTCGGGGTGCCTTTCACATGGGATTTAAAAAACGTGCAGCGTCCTCCCGTTCTTTTGGCATTTTGTCAAAATCTCGGCACCTGTATACCCCTTTTCCCTGTTTTTTTTGGTAAGTTTAAATTAAATATTTTTTTTTTTGGTAAGTACACCCCTTTTCCCTGTTGTGGCGGTCGTAACAAGGAAAGTACGCTTCTTTCTCTCTTTGGTGAAGAGGGTTCCTGGGTCAAGGTTGCCCCATTCGATTGAAGGTTGGGTTAGTGTCATAAAAAAATTTAAATTAATAAATTTATAACAAATTTAGCTCAAATTAATCAATACACTTTATGATAAATGCATCTAAATTAATTTTCTGACTACCACTAACCAAAAATGAATTTGAGTAACAGAAACCACGAGCTAGTACATTTATATTAAATTTATCCCTTATGAAAAATTGGATTGATCTGCAAAAAATCTTAAATCAATATACTTATAACAAACAAATGGTAAAAACCTCAAATTAGTATACTCCATATATTGCTATATGTCATCCAATTAGCAATTTAAAAATAAAATTTAACGGAAATTAATATAGAGTAAATTTGTCATAATATACTAGTTTAAGATTTTTTTTTTTTTTTTTTTGTGAAATCAACTCTTTCTCACATGCTATTGCAAATTGATATATTTAAAGGTTTTCTTCCTTTATTTTTATTTTGTTGTTTCGCTATGAGTTCTTATTTTGGATTGAGCAATCAAATGTCGAGTTAGCTTCTAATAAGACTCAAAACCATGACCACAAGAAAATGAGCAAACTTCCTTACCATCTAAGACAATACATTATATTTAGATCTCAAATGTAATTATATTGTCAAAATCTTATATTAATTAAAAGAATAAAAAGCAACACTCAAATGAACACCACATTAGCTATTATCTATCTTCTCCAAACAAAAAAAGAAAAAAAAAATGAAAACCACATTCTCTATTTACTTACACACTTCTCAAGGGCTTGTCCTAGATGAAATGGGTTGGATAATTGCTAGACGTATCAAAATGGATCATAGACCCATTTCTTAACCCAATAAATACACGTGACCAGCTGAATTCGCTCTCGTTTCGCCACGTTCACGTCTGGGTTTGGTGGCGGGGGCTAGGCGTAAATGCTCATCTACTGTGCCCCAGCGTCGTCGTCGCCCCCCCTCGTTTTTCGGTGGAGCTGCAGTCGTGCTCGATCTCCAGCCATAAGAAGAACAGAGGAAACAACAAGCTAATGTGTCATTACCAAAATAAAAATGCTTCCTTTACCTACCAATGCTCTCGCTTAAACTCATTTTCATTGTTTTCTTTTTATGAGAGTAAAGTAGGTGGGACAGACGTTATGTTCGGTGTGCTCACGATCCGAATCAAACTCGTGACCTCACGGAAGATAATTGACCATTTCGCTGACCAATTCACCTGAGCCAACCACCTCCGCGGCATCTGTGTTTATCGGGCGGGCTATGGGAACTAGGAGCATGAGGTTCTATGTTCTAATAATTCCCAATCTTTGTGGGATGGCATGGCCAAGAATTGCCACGACCAATGAGTATTAGTCTGGGCCATGCACGTCATACGTTCATACACCGTTGTGAATGGGACTCGCACGATGACTGTAAAGAGATTGGACAAACAAATCGGCTAAAGTTAATCCTTGGATTTACATACGGTCAAGAAGTCTGAATTTTTACAAGCTCAATTCCAGCACAATAAGCTTTTGACCCGACGCACCTTGGATGTACCTGGGATAACGAATTAATGCATCCCATTGGCTCTGGCACGGTGGATCTAGGAACTGATTTGACTGTTCTTGCTAAAAAGTTCACACCAAGGTGAGTAATGCAATAGTTCCACTGGAGAAGTGATCGATTAACAGGTGATCTGACAGTGCCCTCATGCATTGGGAATCATAGTTGTATCTGCTGAATTCGACCCTAGCCCACCCATCATCCATTCTCACAAAACACAAGGCGTATATCCTTCGACAAGGTTTAACGATTGTCCCACGAAAATCTAAGTCCACGGAAACTTTAACTCAACATTTCCTGAATGACTCGGAATGGCTGGTGCTTGGGAAGTGAACCCAACTTGGATGTAGAGATTTTTTAATGAGAAATATTGCGCGGCTGCAATAGAGACATGCAAACACTACTAATATAATATTTAAAGAATAAATTACACATTCATGTAACAGTTTAAGCTTTTAGAATAATATCAGAATATTTAAATAATAAATCATACTTTCATCTAAAAGCTTAAGTTTTTAGAACAGTTAACAATGATCCCATAAAATCTTATATTATATCAATGCTGGAGGTCTTAAATTTTATATTTTCAAACTTCATTTGCCTTCCTAATTAAATGTTTTCATCCTTAATACTAGTCAAAAGACCAAATTAGCTTTTAGAACAATCGTTAATAGTCTCACAAAATTTTACAATTACCCATTTTTGCTAGTTGCTAGGAATATTAAGTATGCAAGAGAAGATATTGTTTAGATTCGTGTAACGTACAAACTCAGATTCATAACTCAAGAACTCACAATTTTCTTCAAGACTGCAATAGATTTTGTATAGTGAACTGTCTCCATTCTCTCTCTCTCTCTCTCTCTCTCTCTCTCTCTCTCTCTCTGAGACGATCATGAAATTGGTCACATAAGCTGCAACCGACAGGCGACCACCATGATGGTGATCGCGTACTTTAAAATGGTAGCAACCAGCAAGTGGCATGCAGTAGTCCCAAGCAAATGTCCATGGAGATCACTCGTTTCTCTCGTTGGCCAAGTAAACACATAAAAGAGTCATTCGCATGAGGGTTCAGAGAATAGAGCTATTGCCAGAGCTGCATCAGTGAAAAATTATGGCCCTGAATGAATATTAGAGAACAGCATTTCCCATCCCAAAACAAACAAAAAGTTCACCACCACTTGGTGATAACTCTCAAAGCATCTGCTGCTGTCTAGAGTGTATGCAGTTGCACCGAGATGAGGCAAGATTTCATGAACCCATCAATCATCTCAGCTAAGTTCGAAGAATTCAATGAAATTCCAGCAATGTGATCATGATTTCACACTAAGATACTCTGACAGGCAAGGCACAATAGCATTTTCATCAGATGTTAGACGAGCATCTGCAGTTCAAGAACAGCTGCAAAATGCTCAATTTTTGCATAAAGAATAGATGTAGCTTGTGTTATATGAGCTGGACAATGCTTATAACCGAGCAATGTTTGGCAACATCGGTGGAACTCAGAGTGGATTGGCGACGACCAAGCTCAAGAAGTGAAACTTCCCTAATAGTTTCATTGCTTGCAATAGGAGACTCAAATTGAAAGGCAGAACTCTGGAACAAAATCGAATGATCAGATGATAAACGGCATCCACACCAAAAGGATCATAATAAGTTGATGAGCTAACGTCAAGCCCCATTGTCAAGAATAACAGAACCTACATATGCTGTTGGGAAGAGGGACTTAGAAAGGCAAAATCACAATTTAGCCCAAAGAGCATGAAAAATGCATGCTACTCCCAGTACTAATGACAAGCAAATCAGCTAACAAAAGGGTGATTTCCATTCCAGGGACAGAAACAGGGAAAAATACAAAGATTGGGATTCCGAAGGGCAACTCCGCAAAACAGGAGACAAACATGTACCCAATTATCAAGCAGTTGATTGGTATTCCAAAGGGGAACTCCGCAAAACAGGAGACAAACCTTAAACGAATTATCAAGCAGTCGAATGAGTCAGAACATGATACGAATGCTTTGGAGAGACTGGATCGGACTCTGGCCCTAGCTGATTTGAAATGCAATGGATGGCACACTGAAACTAGCAGAAAAGTATAACCGAGTCAAATTAGAACTTTGGATAATTGGTGGTACACTGACACACCATGGTCCTATTAATTTGACCTTACATTAGCTCAGTGGATAGGCGATAGACCTTACAATTTAAGACGAAGAGGAATGTGTGGCATACGGAGAGGAGAAAGTTCATTGTTGATACGCCCATCGTGTGGAATTGGTATTACAGAGCCAATCAAGCTTTCCAATATTAAAAGTTTGAAAAACTCCTTGTTATCATGTAATCAAACTGGAGAAGCGTGATCTGAGTAGTGATTTAAGTTAGCATGAGACATGGTATCACAAACACGCAATACTTTTGATTAGAGACTGTCTAGAATGCTGCTTTTTCGGGAGAAGCATATGACCCGCTATTCTAATGTCCTAACTAGAAATGCTGCCAACCTAAAAAGGAAGAAAGGGAATTGTGAGTACCCATTGCCCATGACCAACACAATCTCAGGACACAAAACACCAAATTGTTGACAATCAAAGCACAATAAGATGCGACACAGTATAGTAAAGTCAATTTCACAGAGTATCACTGAGTACACCATTTATGTAATTCCGACCACTTGAACAATAGAAACAATATCTGAGAACAAAGGTGAAATCCACAAAGTCGGAGAGTACTCATTGTTAATCCAACGATGAAGTGACTGGCAAAGTCGAATCATGAGAAGGATGTGATTCTTCTTGTTCCACAAGCTGCTGATGCGGCAGTGGAGGTGGTGGGGGTGGTGGCGGTCGCTCTCCTTGCCAGGTCCAGACAATGTCCTTGAGAGCTGGTCTCATTTCCTCCTTCAATACCTTCTGATACTCCATTGTGTCCCCACTTGACTTCTTCATCTCCACCAAATGAAAAGCTGGAGTAATCTCAAAGATTTCTGCATCAAAACCAAGGACACCCTTTCTTCCAGCCTTGGTGCCTTCAAATTTCATCAGTCCGGCATCCTTCTTCTTAACCTTCAGCCTCAGGCGCTTGGCTATATCCTCGAGCTTAGAGATTATAGTAGAAGCAGGTTTATTCACCGTGAACCGAACTTCCTTTCTTTGATCCACTCCCTCAAACAATCCAGACAGGTCAAATCCTGCAGAATATGATATGATATCAAAAGCATTCAAGTTGCTAAGCCTCGAAGGTTCCTGCTTTGACTCTCTACTGGAATTTTCACCCTCATCCGGACCGAATAATGCATCTACATCAAGAGGTGGCGGTTCTTTCACTTCTCTTACAATACATATAGTTCTGGAGTCTAGACCTTTCCGGAACCAAGAACTCTCCATAATCTTGGTCATTGAAATTCTTGTGTTCGGGTTCGGATCTAAGATCTTTGAAAGGAGTCGACGCACATCCGGGGCAAACCAGTTTGGAAATTTGAATTCTCCCTTTCCAATCTTTCGGTACATCTCCATGAGATTAGAGTCATGAAAGGGAAGGTAACCAGCTAATAGAACAAACAAGATCACGCCACATGACCAAATATCCGCTTTGGATCCATCATAACCCCTTCGATTGATCACTTCTGGAGCAACATAAGCAGGGGTCCCACAAGTTGTGTGGAGCAACCCATCTTGACGCTTTGATTCAGAAAGGGCACTCAACCCAAAGTCAGAAACCTTCAAATTCCCATTCTCATCTAAGAGCAGATTCTCTGGTTTCAAGTCACGGTGACAAACACCCCGGCTGTGACAAAAATCAACAGCAGCAATCAGCTGTTGAAAGTATCTCCGTGCGACATCCTCCTTCAATTTTCCTTTGGCTACCTTGTTGAATAGCTCACCGCCTTTAGCACATTCCATGACAAAGTAAATCTTGGTCTTGGTGGCCATGACTTCATAAAGCTCCACCACATGCGGATGCCTAATTAATCTCATGACAGAAATCTCTCGCTTAATCTGATCAATCATTCCAACTTTCAAAACCTTCTCTTTGTCAATCATCTTGATGGCAACACTCATGCCCGTGCTGATATTCCTCGCATAATAAACCTTGGCAAACGTCCCTTGCCCAAGCAATCTTCCCACTTCATATCGGTGCATCAGAACACCCCCTCTGTTCTCCATTTCAACTGAGTACTTCACTTACTTCTATGACAACTTTGTACAATATAATTAACAACTGATATGTACAGAAATTAGAAGAAAATCAGAAATGCTCAACCATCTTCACAGACATCATACTTCAATATAGCATATTCTCTCAAGTTACACTTTATAGAGGGCATGTGAGAAACTATGATGACTGATTTATCAACTAACTCCCCCACCTCATCCAATATAATCAAGGGCTCTACACATAGAGTTAAAGCCCCATCAACCTTCAGAAAAGGATTCTCAACTTTCAAGCACATTTTTCAGCATTCCCAGGTTGTGGTGATTTCCTAGAGACTACTGAAGAAGGGAAGCACTCTGCAAAATTAAGTGTCTGAGGGCACAGGGAAGAGCCAAAACTAAGCTTCAATCTGCTGCAAAATGCTAGAAATTTATCCTGCAACAGAAAAAAGGTAGAAGAGGATACAGTCATTGTCGAACATGATGTTGAAAGAGTGCATGACTCTGACCGTAAATAGCTCGAACGCCATTTAAGCAGCCCTATACACATGAGATATGCACCATCCAAAAGCTGCAATCACTACTGAACCAAGAATCAAGCGAAGCAGTTTGCAAAAATTCAGATTAAGAACTTAACCAGATATAAATTAAGAAAGAATATGACATATTTCTTGAAGAACGTGGAACATCACAACATGAGAGCAGTACAAAATATTAGACATGACATTGATCCAAATCTCCTACACAACATCAGCAAAACAATTCAAAAGTTACAATAATGCCAAATATCCATTGCATTCACATATTTGTCTCTTGAACACTAACAAGTTACAAAAGACGGCTCAAAAACAATTAATGGACCAAGTTCAGTGTCGAACAGAAAGATGCCTAGAATGAACTTCAATTCAAAAGAGGGGAAAGCTTGAAAAGCGCTTTCCCCAGCAAAGAAAGATCTTTGAATATAGAACAACCACAATAAACAGTACATAAACCAGTAATATGACAGCTAAATTGCCAACCCACATCAAACACGCGAAAAATCGAACAAGAACGCAATACCCAGAAACCAAAACCTATTAAAAAAGCAAAATTTCTGAAAACCCAAGAAATTTTCCATGACAGAAGCACCCCAAAAGGAGAAAAAGCATACCTTTATGATAAAGCAGAAGAGAATACACAACATAAGCCAGTAATGTGCCAGCTAAATTGGGCAACAAGAAGATACAAACCCACATCAAAGACGTAAAAAATCGAACAAAAACGCAATACCCAGAAACCAAAACCTATAAGGAAAAACGAAATTTCTGAAAACCCAAGAAATTTTCCAGGACAGAAGCAGCATGAAAAGAGTGAAAGCCATACCTTTATGACAAAGAAGAAGAGTATACACAACAAAAACCAGTAAAGTGCCAGCTAAATTGCGCAACAAGAAGATCAAACCCACATCAAACACGGGCCATATCGGACAAAAACGCAATACCCAGAAACCAAAACCCAAAAAAAAAAAAAAAAAAACCGAAATTTCCAGCACTCAAGAAATTTTCCAGGACAGAAGCAGCATAAAACGAGAAAAAAAGCATACCTTTATGACGAAGCAGAAGAGATCCGAACCGTGTATGAACAAGAACCAGATGAAGAGGATGATATTGAAGGAAGGAGAAGGAGAAGCGAGTTGAGACCAAGGGTCGCACTGTGAATGAAAAGCAAAATGAATGGTGACGTGAGGGGAGCCAAAAAACCTAAAAATCTCTTATAAATGGCAACCGCACACCCACCACGAAACTCACTATTCAATTTGTTGCCCAATTTGTCGTTTCGAATATTCACTCGCTTGTTCTCGGGCCACGGCTTCTTCAGGGTGCCTTTCGCCCGGGATTAAAAACGTGCACTGCCCCCACCATGTTCTGGCATTCTGCGATTCAAAATCTCGCCACCGGTACACTTCCCTTTTCCATGTTGTGGCGGTTGTAATAAGGAAAGTTCGCCTCTTTCCCTCTTTGGTGAAAAGGGCTTCCTGGGTCAAGATTCCCCGGTTAGGTTGAAGGTTGCCTAAATTAATTTTTTGATTATCACTGACCAAAAAAAAAAACAAACAAACAAAAATCGTTAAATAATACATTAATGATAAATTTTATCATTTGTTTTTTTTTTTAAGAAAAAAAAAATTTAATGATTTGTTAGTATTCGTTAAATTGGATTAATACAATCAAAAATCACAAATCAATATACTTATAACAAATGAATGATAAAAACCTCAAACTAGTATATTATATCAATTATTATATGTTATTCAATTCAGTAATTTAAAAATAAAATTTAATAGAAATTAATATATGGTAAATTTAACCTAACTCGTAGGCGGCCCAGTTGGTTAGGGCTTAATCGACTTTGAGATCTTAGTTTCGATTCCCCAATTGGTTGATTGTATGTAACTTAAATGTGGGGCCATGGATAGTATGATCTCGTGTTAGTCTTCCTCAAGGTATAGTCATTGGTCTTTGCTAGTTGGTGTTCGGTGGGGACCGTGAGCACCTATAAGGTATGTCAAGGTGGATTCTCAATATAAAATATATATATAGGGTAAATTTACCATAGATTTTATCGATGTAAGATGGCATAAATTTGTTGCAAATTATATTAATTTAAAGTTTTTTTTTTTTTGTTTTTGTGATTTTAGCTCTTTTAACATTTGGTGTTGAGTTTTGAACTAGGAGGACAATTCTCGTACTACTCTTGTCATGAATTCGTGTCCGACAAGGTTTCATGACTTCAATGTAGTTCTGACCGAGGTGGTACAAGAAAAGAGGAATAATGGCTCTATTATTCATTATGGCTATTAACGATGGAGATTGCTTGATTTATTTGATAACGCAATTGAGTTTGGGTTCTGCTTCCTACCAATTATTAGGAATATGGATCACCGACATTGCTTAGGCTCCCATTGTTTCTCATAAAAAAAAAAAAAAAAATAAAGAAAATATCTTTTTCAAAAAAGATCACTTGTCTCACTCAAAATTATTAATTATTGAAAAACATTTCTTTTATTTTTTATAACAATTTATATCTCAATAAAACAAGCAATCAATTTTGAGGAGATATTTTTCATATCATTCATTTTTCACAAAATTAATACACTGTTAATCTGCTTTATAATTTTCTAAATTAATTCAGTTCATAAACGAGAGTTACCCTCTCTTCGAGAGCACATGAGAAAACAGGAAAGCACTTGCGACGGCCAAATACAGTTGGTAATCTAATAGAGAATAATTTTTTTCTTTCAAATCTTTGTGATATGTACAATAAATATTTTGAAATCTAATTAATTTTTATTACACATGCTCAAACATATCCATAAAACGCTCCTAGTCAAAATCTAAGTATGCATGTTATTAATGTAACTAACCCGCACGCGCATGTTTTCAAGTTCAACTCGTGATGACAACTACTTACCAATAAGCAAGGCATAAAACCTAAGTATCTTGAAGAGTCGTGATTGTATTCAATCATCAATTTGATCTTGACTTGAAATCTATAGCTCTTGAAGAACCTAATTGGCACGTGCAATTGATGTGGGCAAAACTCGAATTTGGCTGTACCCTCTTCTGCGATTGGAGTTGCGCATGAAGCTTCCTCCGCCTCTTATCACTCATTTCCAACTGCCGTTCAAGACCGCCGGTCTCGGCGGTTAAAGGGTCTCCACCAATGAGAAAACGACACGTGGGGCTGTTGGGAAGTTTCCCATGCTTGGACTATGTGGGCCCACGTGGCCTTGCTCGTGTCCGTCTGCCTGGCGTGCGCCCGAAGCGTTACCAATTCCGCCCGTACGCGTGTCCTCCGATCATTGGTCCGTCGTAGGCAGACATTCCCTATACGTTGCGGCAACAACGCATGTTGCCGTTTTACTTTCGTGTCGCTATCTTCGTGGACGAAGAAATGAGTCGTAATTGATTTGATGCCGTTTTCGTGATCTCGCATCCAGACCGATTTAATTTCCGACCTCGGTCGGCTCATCTCGAGCCATGCAAGAGTACGTTCTCACGTTAGGAGAAAGCAATCATGTTGTCGTATCACTATATTAGTTAAAAGAGATGATTTAGTTGTTTAAGAAATCAGTGATTTGAACATCAATCTTGTACCTAACATCCAACTTCTATTAGAATTAAATGCATAAATATAACAAAATAGATAATAAAAATGAGATCTTCTATGCCTTCCTATCGATGGAAGTATAATCCACACCCAAACAAACTTGATATTGGAATTCTTTGGTGACCGATGGGCCGAGTTGCATTTGAATGATTGAATCTTGCTGTCCGCCATGAGAGGGTAGATCGAAATATGTCAATTAGATATTATAATGTCCTTTTCAAGTAGCAAGTATTGAACTACTTAATTAGATGGTTAGGCTTCTCTGGGCGTTGAACTTTAGAAGAACAACAGGTATATGTGTTTAGTTAAACAAAATAATATTTAAATTCAGCCTTTCCCCAAAATACCATTAATCAAATTAATCATCATTGTATTCAAATTGCATAGATTATATTCAGCCTGAGACTAAATATAGTCCTTGTGGTCGGCTACACTAAGCAAATGACAAATGTTGCGGTGATTTTTAGTATTTTCTTCTCTCACGCATGTTCTTTTTAATGGTTATTATAAAGACGATACATTAATATTACGGAAAAAAGAATTTTAAAATATCGATGGCTTAAATAATCTATAAATGAGATTATAAAACCAATGTAAGAAGAGTATATCTCGGAGAGGTCGCAACTGGTGACGACCTCTTGATAGAATCATGCCATTTGTCTACTCAAATTCAATGTTCTAATGGCAGATTTTTGTCTCTTTCGATGTGGCATCATATGTGCATTTTCACCTAATTTTTTATTTTTTAAGAAGGTTTAATATTAAATTGAAGCTGCTCTGGTGTTGTAGTAATCGGATCTAGAACTCTTGTATAGGAGAATGAATGATAGGTACACCTGAGGTGGTAGGACAGAACGAACCGGTCCTGATAAGATTGGCTGGTACAAGCCATGATCGTTGCTCTGGTGATCATTTCACCTAATCCAACACTCTTTCGTGTCGTATCTCAATGGCTTTTGTAGGGATGTTATCATTGAGCATTTCGCGATGAAAGAAGGTAGAAAGTTCGAGTACAAGTTGGTATGATATCAGAGTTTAACAGAAAGATATGATCGAAGGAGGAGACGTGGGAGGGCTTCTATGGTTTTCAGATGGACCGATCTGCTGTCGCAACATGACCAAAATGTGTTTTGTCATTTTGAGGGGTCGAATGAAATGCTGAAATCTACCCTTCCATGATTTGACGGCTATCAATGCATTGAAAGATGATTCCTTAAAAGGATAAGAGGGAACAAACAGGACCCCCTGACTCGGCAGACCGCGAACCCAGCCCCTCATGGATTTGCGCAGGATCGGTGTAGTGGTTAATGTGCGGTCGGACCGACCTTTAGCATCGGGGAAGCGAGAGATCCATAAATCCAATGCCAACCCCCACCGTTGTTGATTCATTGGGGACTAGCTCATAAGAGTCACAGATGGGGCAACAGCCACTGAGAAGAATTGGGTTGCCGACCGAACCCCGACACCCTGACGATCTTGAAAAGAAAACCTCAGCAGACTGCAGAGATTCTTCAATCTTCTAAGGGAAAAGTGATTGAGAGAATCTTGACAAAGAAAATTTGAGACAAGCAGCAGAAAAAGTATGTGATTGCAAGCATTTACAATATGCAGCAGAAAAAGCAGAAACTCACATATAGAAAGACCACTCTCCCACGCTTCTATTGAAAATTCATGACAGAAAGATACTTTACAAACATATGAAGTCATGGAACTTTCGATTTTGGTTTTGCTTTTCTGTTCAATCTTGGATAAAAGCACTGTCCGTCTCCAATCACACTGGTACGTATAGTATACAGCAGAAAGCAAAGAATGCAGATGATGACCACAGATGAAGGTTGATGCCACCCCATCTCTAGGGCCGCATCTAAGAGGAAGCAACTACAGATGAAGTTTCCAGCACCTCTCCATCCTTGATGGTAGAAGAAGCTTTGCAGGCATGCAAAGTGGTGCATACGTCATTTGCTTCCAGAAATTGCTCCGCATTGGCAAGAACCAGTGGCCCATACTCGAAAACCATCTTCTTGCACTGGCAAAAGACATAACATGAGAAACCATTATAGTGGAACAATGGCGTGGACAAGAGAAGTATGACAAACTACGGCCTAGTAGAGACCCAATGCTTTGCTCAGATTAATCTCCAGTGTTAAATTCGAGTAAGCAGAACTTGGAGCTTTCTTCTGCTCTGATGCAAAACATATCGAATACAATGCCTCCCAAATTCCAGTTGTTTTCTAGATAGCTTATTCGGATACCCTACAAATTTGGTTTTATCTTCTCCGCATCTACATAAAAGCAATTTTGATCAACAACAGTAAGTTTGCTTGTAAAAATTGACTATTGGTTTGACTCCCATAAACGAGGTGAAACGTATTTCAAAATGCGAAAAATAAAGAGAGGGGACACTGTTTGTCCCAAACAGACATCACAAGTAGTCATATATCCTCTCTTGTCGGCATTTCGCAGATGTGACATTCAAGAGATACCCAGCAGAATTGACTGATCTCCTCCAGTCAATATCTACTAGAGCATTTCAATCAAAGATCTAATTCTAAAATAAAATGGACAACAGCCAATGGCTAGTAGCTACTAAACAGAAAAAAAAGTCTTATGCATATAAAGTATGAACAATCCTCACCTTCTTCGCATAGTTTTCCATGGAATTACAAGCCTTGAGGAGAATCTGAATTATGTCCATCTGATGAAGAATTTTTTTGCATTAGAGAAAAACGAATTCAATAAGGGATTGTTGGATTTGTTATAAAAGAACTAAAATTGAACTAGACATTCCTTAGAGTTTAACCTCGTGCATCATAAATTGCAAGAAAATTGCAGCACTAAACACTACCGAGAGTTTTGGCCAAAAAAGACATGGCAATATAGCAATCAAACCCTTTCACTTTCTGTTATAAACAATTTGTGAAGTTCTAGTATATTTTTGCAATACAACAAAGAATTGGTCTTTAAACATTTTCATATATACCACAACACACAACAGAAGGCATGGGAACAGTGTCATCGACGATGGCCTGAACATCAATGTGATGACATTTTCCGTTCCATGGCTCAAACTGTAAGGTTGGCATTCAAAGTTTTCAACTCCCACTATGGAAGCAAACAAACCAAAGATAGATCTAACACACATGCTATTCTTCGCATTTGGTAATTTGCCTGAGACCCCTATTGCATAAGTAAAATAGCACATTGGAAAATTTCAATGTCTAATTGAAGCTTCAACTTTAAATTATCTAATGAAACAGAAACTTGGCAGGCACAAACGGAGATGGAAACTCTTAACAGTACAATGACAACAAAGAATCATAAAAAATCAGCTTCTCTATTTAGTGAAGGAAGAATAAAAGACATAGATGAAGAACTATGAAGAAAGTCATGCTTCTCTCATTGTGTCCAACCACAGAAGCGACACAAATATCAAAGATTTTTGCAGGTTTTCAAAAAGAAGTCTTTATGAATTGCAGAAAGTTGTCTTGCTTCAAAAAAATCTTTAATGAAGACTCAAAATGGTAACCACACGTCAGCTTACTTTTAACTTTGGTAACTAACTGATTCGCAGGTGGAACTCAACACACACCTAATGTGGTATTGCCATAAGATAAATCAATTACCCATAAACTTTGCATTCACTATCACAATTGCATATGCAAGCAAACAAGGCATGAACAATTATCAAAGCAACAGCGATTAGTCTAGATGCAGATAAAAAGCAGTAACCTGTGTGTCGGGGTCTTTCAATTTATCCAAGACTTCTGAGACAGCATGATGGCACAATTCACAGCTATCCTCCCGAAGTTGTGAAGAAAGGAATGCCTTTTTTTCACACAGGTTGACCTTCCTACAGAACTCTTCAGGTTCTACTGAGGATACCTCTGAGAAGAAGAGAGTAGCATAGGAGTCGACCAAACTGACGCACTGCAGATATATTGACAGACAGGCTCAGTGTCCATGAACTAGAGAAATGGAAGGAAAAAAATGCTGAGAAAACAACTATTCTGTCACCAAATTTATATATTCTAGTGAGGCAACATTCCACTATTGTGTGAATTTCAACTTTTTGCTTCAGGAAATTTAACCAGACATCAATTTCACAGAAGACTGTGCTCTGCCAACACATAGAGGCAGTTTGCTAGCTCTATGCTAGAACGATATCTATATTATCTGCAAGTGATGAATCAGAAGACTTGATCAAGACTAGCAGTTTCACTTAGCTGCCAATCACCAAGCACACAGTTTGTCTGCAAATAAGAGGAAAATATCTTGAAGGGCAAGAACTAAATCAAAGTTTGAGCAACTAAGATAAAGCTAATTCAGAGCTCAATCTCCATTGACTTAAGTCAGGAAAAGCTGTGGAAGTTCAACACTAGAGGTAATAATCCGTCAGAAATGAATGGGAAAAGTGCGCTAAAGATGTTCCAAGGACATAGCTACCACTACCACTGTCGTGACTGAGCAATAGGTCCTTAAGGATGATCTCAGACTTCCCATAGGCTTTAGAGGTCAAGTCAATTGCAAACATAGTAATTGACATGATCAGTGGAGAGACAAAACACCAGGCTGGAACTCTTTGACTGCGAGACTGCATGATCTTAACCCAGAAAATCTGACAAATTTGAGGCCAAGCACAACTATGAAAAATAAAATTCTTGTGCAGAAGACTTGGCCAGAAGAGGGTAATAGTCAAAAGGAAAAACTTATGATTTTTGGTTGCTCACCACCTGCATCAATGCTAGTTTCACATTTTGATGTCACAATGCAACTTTATGCAGAAGATTAGACTGTCAGCATTGTAAACCTTTTGGTAAGGACTCCATTTATTTTTATTGAAGCCTTCTTCTACCATTCCAAAAAAGAAAAAAGGAAAGGAAAAAAAAAGGAAAGAAAGAAAGAAGATGAAGATGAGGATGAAGATGGAGTGGAGAAAATAAAGAGAGACCTAGAAGATCCAAGGTGAAAACATGAGGAGAATAAGGCAAAGAAAAACTCCATTGTCCTTGTACAAAAAAATAGCTAGAATAAGGGAAGAACAGTACCTCTTGTTCAAAAGATGCCAGATGGGAACAACTCTTATGAAGAAGTTCAAGAATATCAGTCTGGGTTTTATTGTCACCAATGTAATCAAGTGCTTGAGCAGTGTACTCCTCGCAAAGCATGCAGACATTATCATTCCTCAAACCTTCTCCTGAAAGATGAACTCCCTTCTTGTTAAAAAAATAACATGTCATTCCACAGCATTGTCTTATAAGTTTCAGCAACTAGAATGAGATGCCTTGCCAAAGAACACCCCAAAAAATGAAAGTTACTTTCATAGTATGATAGGAGGGACTTAGTCATGCTAACTGCAATAAACGTTGAATGATTAACCAATAGCCTATGCTTCTACCCTTTGCAATATACTAAAGACAAAAATAACAGGAGAAACTGATGGTGCATGGACTTTTTTTTCAAAGAGAACTGCATCAGTAACACTAAGGTTAATACCTACAAAATAAAAATTGATGCTAATACATATTAATTAGCAAATTGATCTGCTTAAGTATTTATTGCTGAAGGCATCGTTACTCAGACAGAGGTCTGTTGAGCTGGCACCTCAAGCGACATCCATGTAGTAATTGCTCAAAGCAAACTCTACATAGCGAACTATAATATCAAAGAACTTCTGGACAGAAGTAACCATACTGGTTTACAAAGCAATGACCTGAGCATGTACACATTCTAATTACATAAATAGAATCCTAGCAATACCATTGAAATACTCTTAAGTCATGGAAAACGAGCCTTATCAGCTTGGATTGATATCAAATGAAATGAGTGAAAATTTGAGGCCTGCGATGCTACCTCAATCAAATTGAAAACAGAATAAGACAGCACAGGGAACAAAAAGATTAAGCACATAAGTCCCAACACTAAGAATCAGATACCTATGAGTTGACTATGCTCATAACAGAAAAGAAACATCTTCAAGCAACATAATGAACAATGAGTACCTCCCACAATTGAGTGAGTTAGTTGTCTAGCATCAGAGATGAAGGTAGTGCTCCACAGAAGAACAAACAAAAGACCTATTTTCCCCTCCATCGCACCTGGAGAGCCAAATAAATTGAATCACCATTAGCATCCAAGATGAAACAATAACATACTATGATAACTTTGAATGATCATGACTCTATCTAAGTTTCAGAGAATTCGACCATCAAAATGTAACTGCACATAACAAGATGCATGACAGCTTAGTTTAACTGCAAAGCCAAATTCAAATGCAATGACTAAGTTTACTGCAAAAGGCTAGATACACATGCAATGACAAAGTTAACTGCAAACAGCAAGATTCAAACACAACGACCTAAGAATTTCAATCATCTGCATGTCTATTTAAGGAAAGCCTTTATTTTTTACTATTCTTCTGTCCATTTTAACTACAAGTATCCTTATTGGGTCTTTTCCTTATACCTGAAATATTCCCCAAAAAGAGAACGATCCACGTTGTATTTGCAGCAAGGGAGTTGAAATAAACTGGACCCACTATGGCCTATTTATAAAAGCATGGTTTAAACAACGGGCACCATCTAGGGAATGATATCATTACAACATCATCCTTAACAATCGTATTTGTAATGTCCATCCAATCCAAGTCCCATGAAAAATCGAGTCTCTCCCCAGGCAAAGTCTACTCAACCACAAACAGGGAGGAAAATCACATGGTCTAAGCAAAAACAAAGCACTTGGTGCGACCTGGCAAATCTTGCAAATGGATACTGTCAATTCAGTTATAAGTCACACAAACAACGAGAGAAACCCAATGTCAGTCTTGCCGAATTTCAATCAGTAAACTGACTGGAAGTACTAGAACAAGATTAAACCAACAAAACAAGTCAGAGGGAGCGCAAGAGCATCGCAGTTTAATCATCTTCTAACAGATATCAGACGACAGAAGACTCCAGTTGCTTAACACCTTAACTATCTCATGAAAGGCAAGCTTTAACCCCAGTGGCAAATCAAACCAACCAAATCAAACAGGAACCAGGATACTTTATTCAACCACACAAGCTTCTGAAGCTCAAAAAAAAGGAGGAGACCCTTATTCAAATCCTTGATTTCGAATAAGAATTCACAGTTCTAGTCCATACTTCTCCACGAAGAAACCTCAAAATCAGCGAACGATCAAACCACGGCTCGACCCGGAAATCCCCCGATCACCCACATGACGCCAGGCCGAGGACAACCCATAAAGCCGAAAACCCACGACAAGAAACTCTCGCTACAAACGAATTCAACCGACATGGACCGCGAACCCGAAAGCCAACCAATCGACGGGAAAAACGCTAAAGAATCCGACTTTCGCTTCCGATCAACCAAAGGGTGCTCAAAACCGACCGCGCAAAGACAGCCAGACAAGAGATTACCTTCGTCCCCCGAGCCGAGGTCCCGTCGAGCAGAGCCGCGACCGTGCTTGAGCGAGAGAGAGAGAGAGAGGAGCGAAGGGAGGACGGATTGCTTTGGAGTGCTGAAATTGCCAAGACGTAGGGAAGCGTGATTTTGTTGTTGTACCGATCAATCGCCGTATCTTTTAGAAAAAGTCGCCTCCAATCAGAACGCAAGAAAATAGTTTTTATTTTATTATTATTATATTTGAATGATGTAAGGCAAGAATATTATTTTGGCTTTTGTAATACGATTTTTTTTTCGTCGGATAAGATTTTTATTTTAGAGGAAGTTAAGATGAGAAGACACACAAAAAAGTCGGTTCCTACGGTGAATCTTCGACTTCCCACCTGGTTATCATCGAACCATCAAGGTCAAATTGGCAAATCTCAACTGATTACGCCGTAATCATGTCGTCACGATCTTTTTAACATTAATCACATCAAATTTCTGAAATCTATCCTCTAAGCATTGATTATAAATTTGTGAAATCTTATCGAGTTTTAAAATCATCACGAAATTTAAAATCCATTGATTTTTATAGATTTTAATTGATTTATTTTTTTGGTAACCAAAGATAATCTTCTATTAAACAAAATAAAACATAGCACAGTTCTAATCATTGACATTCAACTTTACAACGTATTACAATATGCATGTTCATCTTGATATAACAAAATACTAAGATTTTAATGACACCAAAAATAAATTGCAACGGTAGATCTACTTCTTCTCATCAATTCCCACATCTAAAGGTAAAATATTTATGATGAACAGAGAATACCGTAAATATTTCACATACATGGAGGTTTACTTCATCAAAATCATGCAGGGTACCCTGTATTTTCTTACAACGTACTCTGCAAACGGTACAGCTGTATGATATACGGTAACGTGAAAGATGTTCAAAAGACTCCGAAAGTAAAATGTTCAGTGGATTTGTGTAGAACTTGGTCAATTGGAACCGAAGCGACCAAGTGAAAGCAAGCCTGCTTGAAAGTTTTTTGGGCTAAGCAGGGACGCAACATGGCCGGCAACATCGTGACAGTGAATGAAATCTGGAATGGACAATCGCTAGCGATTGACAGTTTGCCGAGTTTCAGCGAAAATTCGGCGAGTTGTCGTCTCGGCCTGAACAGGTCAATGCATGACAGTGCAGACAATCGTTATGAGCACAAACATCATTCGGTACTTGATTTCTTAAATAGGAGCAAATGCAAACCGGATCATTTACAAATCTGGAGTCATCACCAATCCCCACCGTGGAGTCTGGGGACCCAATTGCATAAACCAGCCCTAGCCAAACAAGCTAAGATAAAATAAAAAAGGACAGAAGCCCGAATAGCCAGAACGCTAGCCAAAACGGGAGTTAGAACAGAAACTGCAGTTAGCGATTGACTAATTGAATTCCCAACATCCATTGGTCTAATTAAGAAATGGCTTCGGCTTTTTCTTATTCTGCTTTGCCAACAGCACCGAGAACCGCGTGAAGCCAAATTTCTTCCTCTTGGCCGAGAACTGCTGCTTATGACCACATTCCTCTCTAGGCTTTTGAGAAATGGGCATGTCATTTTGCTTACTAAGCATTTGAGCCAGCGAAACCTTCCGTTTCCCAGTGTCCTTCCCAGACAATTTCCCTGATTCAAAGTCTTCAGCTAGAAGTAGCTTCCTGCTCAGGATTTGTCCAATGGAGAGCGTCGGCTTTAGAACTGGTTCCGACACCTCAATGTTGTCCGTATTCAGTTCACCCGCTTCAATAAGGCGGGAATCTCTCCTCTGGTGAGAGGGGCCAGAAGTCTTAAACTTGGTCGAGTTATGCAGGGAACGTCTTCTGCGACCATGGTCAGACCTCCATTTCCGAAGAGCCTCCTCAACTGCGAGCTTTCCGCGATTAGCAGCTTCCACTCTAGAAAGAGCTTCTTCTAAAGCCTTCTTGCTTATTTTTACTTCCTCTGTCGCCTCCTCTACCCTGTTTAATATCTCTGTTTTAGAAATATTTGCTGCATCGACTTGGAGCGTCGCGCCCAGTACTCTCTTCTTAGATTTTTCTTCTGCTTCACGAGCTTGGGAGGTTAGAAAAGAGTATTCTTCAAATGTAAGAGTCACTACATCTGTTGAGCTCTCACTCTTTGATAAAGCCTTAATTTCTGCGAGAGCAACAGCTTCTGTTGCTTTAGCAGCTGCCCTCATTTTCCGAGCTGCAACCAACCTCATCTCAGCTGTTCTAATTTTAGTTTTCGTCTGCTCAATCTCAGATATGGCTCTCTGAACCTCGAGCTTCGCAGCTTCTGCCGCTATCTTGAACTGCTCCGCCTCAGAGCTTAAGCGATGGAACTCCCTTGTAAGAGCAGAAGGGCCATCAGGTGAGTTAGTTTCTGCTTCTTTTGCTAATTGCAGCTTTAGTCTTGTCTGGTTTAGCTCTTCCTCAAGTGAAGATATCTTCGACGAGTTCTGAGTCAATCTCACCTGAGTCTTCTCAAGGGAAAGCTTTTCCTTCTCTAGTTTCTTATTTAGCGAATCAACAGAGCCGCGGATATCGCTGAGATCATTAGTGGTCCTGGTAAGGTTCAACTTAGCTTGTTTCAGTTCCATTAGGATTAACCCTGGGGATGAAGGACAGGAACCTGAGCCGCTCAGTCTATTCAGTAAACTGCCTTCATAGTGGTTTTCCTTTTCAGCTTCATGTTCTATAGGATCAACAGTTCCGTTGTTTGCACTCACCTCAAGTGCGGCATTCATTTCGGATGTTTCCTTCTGAAGCTTTGCTTTAAGTTCTTCAACGGTTATTTTTGTTGATTCCAATTCCTTCAAGACATCCAAAGTCTCCCGCTCCTTTACAATCAGATCCTTCTCCAGCTGTGCCGCCTGCTCTTCCAGTTTCGCCACATCAAACTCTTCCCCGTTCTGTTCAAAATAAGAAAGAAGACTAGCCAATTTATCAACCACCCTTGTTTTCTCTGTCTCAAAAGTACTAATGGACAACACCCAACATGGAAGACACAATTCGACGTGCATGTATCCGTTCATTAACGCAACAAGCATACATGCGATGTACATTCCCAAATCAGAAAACACAAAACAAGGAAGCTTATTTGCACATACTACAGGCCAAAACGAAGGGATAAGCATCCTGCAGGATTGAAAAAAGGCAACCGGAGCAAAACCCCAGACGCGAAGAACACCATCTTCACTCCACCACTGAAAAAGCAACCCGGTGTCGCAGGCAAACGGGAACTAAGTCAAGCCACGCCATGCAAAGCTCTTAGCAGGCAGTTCCCACAATTCACAGCTAACTTGAAACGATGAAACTGATCAATGTGCATCAATGTCTTGACGAAATCGGTCGCATTCAAGCCATTTTACATACACACTCATCAACTCCAACTCAGGACCTAGTCAAGCGTTCAAGTCCAGTCCAACCATGATCTTTTGGCTCCTAAAAACAAACACTTTCCACACATTACCCCAAAACCATTCGCGCCCACATCAACCAACAACAGCAAAAACAGAATACATATCTACATTCCCCAAATCAAGCCCAAAGTAAGCCCACACAGAGAGAGAGAGAGAGAGAGAGGACCTGAGACTCAGGGGACTTGAGAAGATGAGAGGGCTTCCAGAAACCGATCCCGCCGAACCGGCTCACCGCCTCCTTGACGGACTCGAACGGGGCCGACGTGTCGATCTCCGCCCTCGCCCCTCCGGCATTGCCGAGCTTCGCGCCGGCGTCGGCCTCCCCGGCCGGCTCGGGACGCAGGGCTAGGGTTTCAGCCATGAAGGAAAGGAAGGAAGGCAGGAAGGAAAGGAAGGCAGGAAGGAAAGGAAGGAAGGGAAACCAACAACGAGAGAGACGAGAGGAGCAAGAGGACAAAATCAAGGACTCACGGTCACCAACGATCTCCCGTTCACCGATGTCCGCGAGCAGAGCAGAGAGAAGCGAGCGAGCCACGGCAAGCAAAGAGACAAACCACCATTATAAGACAGGACTGGTCCAGTGTCCGTTGGGATTCCTTCCCTCTTTTCCTCTGCCGAAACTACCCCCGGGGGGAGCGCGGAATTACGGGGGACTTCGCCCAAGGCAAGGGCGTAATTAGAGGGGAAATGCGAGGCCGAGGTCAAGGGCGGGAAGGTAGGTGTGGGAGGTGGGGCCCGGGGGTGGGCCCCGCGCGTGTCCGAAACGGGGGAGACACCATCATCGTATCTGGAATCCGACAAGATAGAGAGAGAGAGGGTTTTTGCAACGGCTAGCGCATCCCCAAAGGCCGCGTCAACGGCTAGCTAAGCCGGGATCTCTCTCCTTTCTGCGTTTTGACCGAGTCGCGCGGGCGCGCAGGGTCAACGCCGGTGTCGTTTAGGACTGATCCAATCGAGGGCATGCCGGAACCTTGAGTACAACATTCATGCTGGTTTGTTCCGGGCCCGTGGCATGAAGGGGCGCTGCATCACGTTAACTATACAGGCAATTTTTCCGGATCGAGGCAAACGTAAAGATGGGCTCGGAGAGCCTTTTCCCCGGAATGCATTTTCCCGGGCTCAACGTGATCTTGCCACGGCTGATTTATGACGCAGCCGTGAGTATAATGGATTGGGGTCGCCTGTAATGATCGACTTGTGAAGAAAACATTGTACCTCTTTTCTTCTCCAAAAGTTCAGATTTTTCTAGATTATTTATTAAATATCTATCTACTTTCTTATGAGTTATTTTTATCTCTAAAAACATGCAGCGAATAGAATGACCACATCTGGTATTCTTTGTAAATATCTAGGAAGTAGTTACAGCTCCTTGTTACGCCTATAAATAGCCAATAAGTGCTTCCATTTGGGTGTAAAGTTAGATTACTAAATGCGTGTGCAAGAATTTCACATGGTCAATATATTTAGAAAGCGTCTCTAATAAAAAGAGTGTTTTCTTTAAAGAATTACTTAAAGAGGTACTTCCTACATCCTGTAAATGAATTTACAAACTTAAAACTCGACAAGATTTGTCGATATATATAAATGGAGCCACCAAATGATTTCAAGAGTAAGACTTATTTAGCCAATTTGCAATTTAAAGATAGCACCCTATGATTTAAAATAAACACCAAGAGCGTGATACAAAAGATTGAAAAATTTGTTGCAAAGTGGCTACTTGGTAGCCCAAGCATACTTGAGCTTGTTTGTGAGGGCGAAAGATGGAAAACTTGCACATTCATTTATGTGGATGATTTTATCATCACCATAGATGTTGTAAAGTGTATACATGTAAAATCAAAGCCAACCTATTGGTGTAGTTTTAGATGAATGAGCTTAGAGAATTGAAACACTTTCTAGGACTTGAGGTTGAGCAAACCAAAGAAGGATTGTTTCAATGTTCACAAAAGTATGCATGAGAATTCCTAAAAAAGTTTGGAATGCTTAATTATTGCGAACAACTATGCCTATGGAATAAATATTAAGTTGTGTATGGTCGAAGGATGACAATTAGAAGATTTAATTATATGCAAGCAAATTGGTGAGTAGTCTTATCTCCCATATGATAACATAGTTTGACATTGCTTTTGTAGTGAGAGTAGCAAGTTGGTTCATGGAAAGACCATGAAAGCCTCACTTAGATGCAATCGGAAGAATACCAAGATATGTGAAGGGTGCATTTGATTCGACAAAAAAAAGGGTATATTTGATCTTGGACTCTTGTGTAGGAAAGAAGCATTGTGTAAGGTAGTGCATTGCAATGCCAAACTTTGCTAGAGATCATGACACAACTTATCAACTACCAAGTATATGTTTAGTTTCTGATCAGTAGTGGTGCCATGATGCAATCAAAGACAACCAATTTGTCATTGTTTACAACATAAGTTGAGTATAGAATAGTAGTTTAAGAGAGTAAGTGGACAGTACAATTGATAGAAGATCTTCATCAATCACTAAACTATGTGACATGACTATATTGTGATAATTTATCAGCCATAAGCTTAACAAAAATCTAGTTTTTCATGTGAGAACCATGCATGTAGAAGTAAGTATATCAAAACAAGTGATCAAGTTATAGATCTCTTCACTAAAGGATTTAGAAAGTTTGAAGAGTTTCAAAAGCAATTTGGCATGGTTGCTAGCACGCTGAGAGAAGAGTAGTTGTTGTAGGAGAGTATTAACAAAATGTTGCAACTCCTTTCTTTTCCAAAAATTATAGATTTTTTGAGGCTACTCCTTAAATATTAGATATTTTCTTGTAAAATATTTTAAGCAGAAATGTGTGGCTAATAAATTGACCACATCTAGTATTCACTAGAAACATCTTGGATCTAGGAAGATATTTTTCTCTTGAAATATGTGGTTAATAGATTAGCCACATTTAGTATTCACTAGAAACATATAGGAAGATATTTTATCTATAAATATATAAGAGGTAATTACATCTCTTTGTTAGGCCTATAAATAGTCAAGATGTGTTTCCATTGGGTGTGCACTAAGCTCCTTTTTGTGAGTGAGTGTGTGCGTAAGGGTGAGCATCGATCTGGGGTTAACCTTGGATCGGCCAAATCTGGCGGGTCTTGGTTCAATTCCAGGAGCACATGGTCAAGCTTGGTCCTAGGACCCCTAGACCTTGCATTATGCGGGTTGATCCTCGATCTTGAGAGTTTAAAATTGATCCAACCTAAACTAACCTAATACATAATATATATTATATAATATATTCTATATCAACATATTATATATTATATGCTAAATTTATCTACTCATAAATTCTCCTCGAGTTTGTCGTGTATTTTAGAAAGTAGAAAGAAACCAAGCTCTAATTTGTTCACTAGCTTTGGCCTCGCTCACTTGCCTTGGTCTCGCTTGCCTTTATTCATTCATCTCGTCACTCACCTTTGTTCCCTTGCGTTGCATGTTCGTTATTATGGTTTGTTGCTTTTATCAAGTATAAATTTCTTTTGTAACATTATCTTATATTTATTTATAGTTTGGTTGCTTAATGCCACATTATGTTTGTTCTTTTAAGGAATACAAAAAATGAAACAAAAAATAATCCGTTGGTCTCGAGTTAACTTTGGAATTAGACTAGACTCATAAGGTCAATCCGATCTTCAGTCCCAGGCTCAATAGGGTTGATCTTTGATCCCAAAAGTTGGGGACCAACGCTATGCCGGTTGGTCCCAAGATTAGGTGCTGGACCGGCACAACTCAGACTATGCCCATCCTCATATGTGTTTGTATGTTTGAGAGAGAAGTTCTCCCAATTAATACTGTGGAAAATATCACTAATAAAAAAGGATATTTTCTTTAAGTGAACTTTGTGTCTTTCTCAGGGGCGCTCTACACCGAAAAAGTTAAAATAATTGCAAGGGGCTGAGGGGGACGCTGTATGCCACCGAGAGAGCAAAGCTCTGTTTCCAGCATTTAAAATTTGTATTAGCTTGAATAGATGAAGAGTATGAATTGTCTAGAAATTGTTCATAGAAAATCTCCCATTTAAACCTTCAAGCTTAGGAAGCCTAGCTAGTTATCAGACCTACAATTCGGCCTAAGTTATTCTCGGTCCAAGATTCTCTAAACATGTTGAAATATGAGTCGAAAAATGTGGGAGGCTGTTTGGTTACGTTTACACAAATAATTTCTCTGTTTTTGAAAATAAATTTGATTTTATAGTGAAAACATTATTTGTTTGGTTGTGGATAATTTAGCTAATTTAAAACAAAAAATTATATAGTATTTTATTTTTGTCAGTCATATTCTACTTCTACTCTAATTCTCACTCTCAGACTTTTGCCATGTTTCCTTACAGGGCATGAGAGTCGAAAACTACATTTGAAACTAAACCGTCATCATCCTAACCCTCCTAAGAAGGTGGGGATTCGAACCCCCCCACCTCCCCCTTCCATGCTGAAACTAAATTATATAGTTTAGTATTTTGAAAAAGAAAAGTGTTTTTGTTTTATCTCGCTATTGTAATATTTCTTTGAATTAATTTTCCTTTTTTATCTTGTCCTTGATATACATAATGAAAAATACACGGTCTATTCTTTGCACTATTTCGTATTTGAATATTAATGTCCTCATTTCAGTGGTTAATGAGTTATCTTTTTCAAATTATAATCCATGTTGAGGACAACAATTAATTTGAAATCGCTAAATTGGAATTTCATTGTTATTACTGGCTATTAAGACAAGATAAAATACCATGAATATTATATTATAGTATATGAGAGATAAAATCATGTAATAATAAAATAAAAAAACTTTAATTAGTAGACATGACAAATACTGTTAAATGATAATGATGTTTTTTTTTGTTGTTGATAAAAATGATAATGACGTTAAATAAATACTTTTTATTAGACTTAACCAAACATCCTTTTTTATTTATTTATTGAAAAGCGTCTAGATAAGCTAAAGCCAAGTTAAATGATTTTAATTATATATGAAATGAAAGCAAAAAAATAAACGAAACTAAACTGCCTCTAAAACTTTTTTAATAGACAGATAGTGGAACTCGATCTGCTGGGGGTCTCTTTCTCATTGCAAGGGGAAAAATCAACATAAAATGAGGAAAATGTGTCAAGAAAGGAGAATGCAAGGGGCCAAATTTATGCATTCATTGCTTCAAGGACCACTTCTAGCCTTCTAGGTGATACTCAATTTCTGCATTAATAGTGCATCTGTTTGCAGTAGGGCCCTCTTAATGGAAGCAATCTCTATGGTCCATATTCTATTACAAAATCATTTCTGTTTAGGTTCGCCGTAGGTACACGTGAACCATATATAGCATTTACACTAAAAGGGAAAAGCATATGGAAATGTCGACAATGATTTTGTGAGACCCATGTTAGAAATTAAAAATTCTGACTTAAACTATTTAAGTGGTGGGAAATTACATGTATGTATGAGTCATTAAACGAAAAACTGCACCATCAAGGAGCCGATGCTTGAATGCCATTTTTGAAATTTCAAACACGAGAATTTCAAGGCTTTCGTCTACTTTTAGTACCTGAACTTGCTTATTCATCATGTCATGAACTTGAAAACACTTTGACATAATGAGAGAGCTTCGCACATATTTTACTCTCCTCGTTTTCGATTGGATGTCGTTATGGCCCTAGTCTCAACAACTCTTCACGCCAACAAGATGATCACATGGCATCATTGTGCATAAGTTATCATGGCGTGGCGTATGATGATTAATTACTTGTACTTGAATTAATTATCTACTTTAAGTATCCCAAAAGTAAAATTTTCCACCTTAATGTAGAATCCAACACAGAAAGATCATATGTGAGCAAGGTTCATGTTCGACATTTATTTTTTGTGTTCTTTTTTATTTTTTTATAAAAGAAACCTTATAGAGTTTGTTGAGTAGCTAAGCACTTGGCTCAAATATGACAAATGTTATAATCAAATCATGTCTCTCATTCAAAGTAACCTTGGTGGCTGCTTTTTCTATTTTGTCAATGAAGTCTTATCCGATGAAAATTGATAGGACAGTTTATATGCATTCATGAGGATTTGTCGAGAAGAAGAAGAAGAAGAAGAAGAAGAAGAAGAAGAAGAAGAAGAAGATATCTATAATGAAAAATACAATGATAATAATGAATTGGAATATGGTTGAGTTGGTGTCAAGCATCCAGTCCTTGTTTTGATAGAGATTTATTCTGCACTTCATGAATCCTCGCTAGCAGGAGGATCACGTGTAGGTATATTTATACATTATATGTGTCAAGTCTTGTCAATAAATTACTATGTATACTTAAAAGAGGTTTGATTTATATTTTTTAATCTTGTCTTGTGATCTTATCATGCCATTTTAGACCGGATATAGCTAGAAGCACACGGTGCTGAAGAAACCTCCCGCTATTTAATTTGGCCATGGCTTCATTTATATCCTATGGTCAACTAAAGAAGGAATGGTCGAGAAAATGGCTCAACGTATTAAAAGCTAGGCTCACCCTATATCATCAAAGCCCTTAGATGGGTTACCATATTGACAGATATTTAGACCAATGAAATCCTTGCAGTGTTATCGTTCACATCTTTTGTCTCATCTACTTCGCTCCATGGTCATGTGTGACTTCACAATCTGGTTTGTCCTCGCCTTAAAGAGACACCAAAGTCTCTAACTCTCTTTCCTCTCATTATCATCTCCCTCTTCTCCTTCTCCTCCTTCTCCTTCACACACCCTCCTAAAACTCTTTTTGGTACAACCGCATTCCATCACCAAACATGTTCAATGGAGGCTCAGATCTTCCTCAAAAGCCTTTCCAGTTAATCAAACAAGATGACAAGTTCTTTTCCAGGCTGCTCTCCAAGGAGAATTCCGCTTCAAACCCGTCACTCAGGGTCGACTATGGAGGCGTGTCCAGCTCGGTTCCGTTCATGTGGGAGACCCGGCCTGGCACGCCGAAGCACCCCTGTTTCGACGACTCTCTGCCGCCCCTAACGCCTCCTCCATCTTATTATTCGAGTTCCAACAAATATGACACGTTCCCCCAGAAGAAGTGCTCAAGATCTAATCTCTTGCGGGTTTTGTTCTTAAAGACCAGCCTCAAGAAACCGAAGAATGTGGCCAATTCAACTTGCTCTTTCCGCTCGTCGTCATCCTCGTCCTCGAACTCGTCAGTGTTTGCCCCTATGACTCCGACACGGAGGTGGTTCTTGAGTCGCAGGTTGATGTCTTGCGATTCTAGCATTGATGCTGAGGATGAGCACGCTGGATCTCCACCTACTTCCACACGGTGCTTTGGAGGCAGCAGGAAGTGGCGCAGCTTGAGCACCCCTGGTTGTTACCGCTGGTGAAACGTGGCCGGAGATCGGTCATTGTGCGTCGTTGCTTGGACTTTGTTCGTAGTGCTTGCGTGTTCATACATGAAATTATCATCTCAATTCTCAAGAATATGTATTGTGTTGGAGGGTTTTCTAATTATTATTTGGTCTTTTTTGGATGTGAGAATGGCTCGATCTGCCACCGTTAAAACAAGGTGGTGTGATGAGTGAGTGCGTGTTATGGCATTGATCAGCTTATATATCATTGAATTTTGCATCAAATCTTCCACAAAGATAAAGATTCTTAACTAGATTTCGACAGGATAATTCTTTGGATATCTTCACAAGACACTTATCTACCCAAAAAATAAGTAAGGTCCTAATTTAGTGATAAAGTCCCGAACATCAAAAAAATCTCCCATGTAATGTTTATATCTTGCACTCAATCAAATTGCCTTCCTTTAGATACATGTCCAAGCATTATATCAAGCATTTTAGCAGTATAATATTAATTGATCCTGGATTACAAGTAGCACAATATAACAAGCGCTTTTCTTTTCTTTTTTTTTTTTTTTTTTTTTTTCTGCTTTTGCAATTGTTAGCTAATAATCGATTTTTCCATCTTGGAGCAAAAAAGTTTCGAACTTATGTCATGTCATGTTTTTCTTTATAAGCCAATGAAGTCACGTCACATTAAAGTTTACAGTCTGCTGTCAAATGAATTTGATTGGTTCAGTGAAGTGTAAGATTTGGCTGGCTGTGTTTCCTCCTTTCAAGGTTCTTTTCAGTGTCCGACCAAAAAAAAAAAAAAAAAAACAAACAAACAAAAACAAAAGGTTCTGTTCAGTGCTTTTTGTCCTCCATTAGTATCGACAACAGCTTGTAGGGTACGAGATAGAAGTTCCACCTAACTAACTTTTTTTTTTCCAGCCAAATTCGACCTACCGTGCTTAAAATGTAATATTTTGCCATTACCCTCTTCAACTTTTTAATACCCTTCATATGAAACGAATTCAAAAACCTAAATACAAACACTTATCATTTGCATTTCTTTAGTTCTATTTATTTTGCGAAAAATAAATTATTTGTAAATTTCAAAAAACTATTGCTTTATTCTTTAAAAAAAATGAATAAGTGAAAAATATTTTTATTGTTCACAAAAGTATTTAAACATAAAATGCTATCAATAAAAAAATTGATTTTATTGACCAATTATTACAATGGATATAAGTGTTTATTTTTTAAAATATTTTCTAAATCTTTCATTTTTCGTGAAAGATATGAAGCCTCTACCCTTAGTCATTTTCTTCGCATTTTTTTTTTGGTTAGTTATAATCTACTTATATTCTGACACTTATTCTCAAAATTTTGTCTTACATTTTTATAGGCATGAGAGTTAAAATTCATATCTGAAACTAAATTGTCATTATCCTAACATCTCTAAGAAGGTGGATATTAGAACTCTCCACCTCCTCCTTCCCATGTGGAAAGGGTGGGAAACACCAATTGTTAATTTTTTTTTTTTTTCCTTTGCATTTAAAGCCTTGGAAAAAATTATCATACAAGCTTGAGGCATTGAATTGACGAGAGATAATTATCGACTACCCCACTCCCATGTGCTCTATCATTAAATGAATTGATTTGTTGTCTTTTCTACTTGGAATAAAATTTATATCTAGATTTGGTCTTGCTCTCAGTTCAGATTTTGCTAATGAGTACCCTTAAGATATTTATTAAACGACCAAATAGGAAAACGATTTGTAGATTCCGGTTCACCACTTCTCAATTCATGTGTACTTGATTTTTTCATTTTTCGAAATATTTTTTCCTTACAAAAAATGCTTAGCAAGTCTTTTGAGCCGGCCACTATTTGTTATTTTCATTTTTCAAGTGAAAAATGAGAACAAAACAAAAATAGGGTTTGGTGTCTTTTAGAGTCAATTTGTTTTGCGAAAAATGAATGGTTTGAAATACATTTTCCTAAAATGATCGCATGTATTTCTTACAAAAATTAATAAATGAAAATTTTGTTCTGAAAAATATTTGGATATAAATTGTTGTTGATAATAATATTTTTTTTCATTAAAAAAATATTTCAAGTAATATAAGTAGTTATTTTAAAATATATATATTTTTCAAATTATTGAATTTTTGTGAAATAAATAAAGCCATGATCTCTATTTATTTTTAATTTTTTTGTGTATTTAGTGTCGGTGGGGGATATACATAGGGTTGGTCGGTGCTGCCCCATGTTAATCATCAATGAGAATGGAGGAGAGAGGACAGGTGTAGGTTCCTCTCCGGACATTTAAAGTCTTTGCATTGGAGTCTCTGGTTTTGGATCTTTCGGCTTAGCCTCTTCTTCCTGAGAGGGCCTGGAAAAAGGAGTAGACATTTAAGTCCAACCACAAAGTGCAGTCCTTGTCTGATCTCTCTCTTTGCAAACTACTGGCGCAAATAGTCATCTACCAAAAAGCTGGTTTTATTTCTTTTCCAAGATTAAAAAAATAAGAATCCACAAGTTGGGTCCAATGTAAGAACGTGACTTTCGTTTGGTTCAACTTTGGAAAAATGGTTTTGCATTTTCTCAAGTATTTTTGAATAAATGAGTATTTGGTGAAGGCCAAAGTGTTTGAATACTCATTTTGGTACATATTTTGTAAAGCAATTTTGAGGTAAAAAGAAAAAAAAAGAAAAGAAAAACAGAGGAAGAGGTGCAGAGTGTTGAAGAGGGCGAGATCATAGGAGAGGTAGCTTGAGTTGTTGCTAATGGTGGCTCTGGTGGCAGTGGGGAGGCGGCTGGTGGTGATGCCTCCTTGCCTAAGGTGGCGACTAGGTCGCACGACCTTACCCGAGGCTTCCCGATGACTAGATTTGACCAATGGTGGTTGAGCTTCACCGGCTAAGCTCTGCCAATTAAGGTTTGTCGATTGACTAGCAAGTTCAAGGAAGAAAATGATGAATAGTGTTTTTTGAGGGTAAAAGAGGAAAACATGATTATTAATGAGGGCAATATTAGAAAGAAAAATAAGTCATTAAATCCTCATACAGCATTCTGAAAATGCCGAAAGCCCATAGTAGATAGGGGCCTAAAAAAATTGAATTAAATGCATTATATTTTTTTCCAAGAGACTTTAAGGTTCAATGCCTCTTAGAAAAATCGAACCAAACAGGGAGTACTATTGGAAGATGATGCGTGTTTTGATTGGATAGAAAGTATGGAACCGATTTTCATGTTTGGTTCTTGACTTATCTGATCGACAAGGTTATATTTAATGGACCCAAGATTTGCCTGCCTAAATTTTGGGCTTTCTTGGCATAAAAAGCTACTTCCAAATGGCATTCAGTGGCCCTTTTGTTCCATCCGTCATTCAAGGTTCAGATTTCAAAAGGATGAGTTCCAATTTTTAAGCTCATGGCAATATAGAATCCACCATGTCAGTTTGTCTTACATTTTTGTGTTCATGTTCTTCATTTATGTTTTCATGCAAAAAATAAAAAAATAAAAAAATAAAAGAAGAAGCAATCAACTTAGGTTGGAAAGCAAAACTAAAATGTGTCAATTTTCTTGGAGAGATCCCATATCGAAAATTTGGTGTAGTGTGGAGTAATTATCAATTCATGTTTAACTCAAATTATTGAGTGAGGTGGATCTAACTAAATGATGAGCTCATATTGAAATTTCCTTCAATGAACTTTGTAGGTGAAGATGAGGGGCTTGTAGTCTACATACGACACATTATGTAAGACTAACTTTTGAACAACAAATGTGACATTATTAATACAAGCAAAGATAATCTTTAAAATAATTTAGACTAATCAATCCAATCAAATAGTAAACTTGAATTTTAGAATAGCTAGTGCTCTTACCCATGTTTGAGATGGATTTTATCCTTAAAAGAACATCAGATAATAATCAATTACTATAAATAAATCTTCTACTTTTAAACATTCTATTTTTCTCAATATGATTATGGATTATTCTACTTCCATTTTTATTTATTCATATTTTTATTTTTATTTTAAATTTATTTCTATCTTCTAATATAAATTCAACATATAAATATATATTTAGTTTTTATATTTATTTTATATTTTAGGTATATTAGTATAGTTTATTAAATTTCCTTGAAAAATCATAAGAATTAGTATTAAATGTACTTTGAATTTCGATTGATAAGAGGAAGTACCGAAGAAGATTTTGATGCCTCACCCTTTGAAAACGAGGCTCGTGACTGACCATCATATCAAACAACCAAGCCAATGCTTTTTCCTTAATGTTAGGTGCCTCCCACCTTTATCCAAAGTGTCGACAGCTCATTCCTCATCAGTCCGTGGGCCCCAACTACAACCATCATTTTTGTTTTTTTAATTCCCTATTCTGAACTCTCAAATACTCATTGAAAAAGTTCTAAACAAGTAGTTGATGTGCCAGCAAGTCCTACGAGCGGTGTCGGTTTTAGGAATTGGGTTTTCCTTTCATATAATTTAGATAGGCAAAATACTAAAAAAGTTCTAAACAAATTACATTGATGCAAATTTGATTATAACCTTTTAATTGGACAAATTTAATTCTAAATTTTTTCATATTTTGTCAATTGAGTCTATTCAACTAATTTTGATAAGAAATTGATATGGACGCTAACCATTCTACGTGACAAATGGCATTGATTTGAAATTTTTTTAATAGTATATGATTTTTATTTTTATTATTTTTTGTTTTTTTTTTATTTTCTTATATTTTTTCCTTTTCATTTTGGCCAACGCTGGGCCCTTGTAGATTTGGGTGAAGGCCTTCAAGCTCTCCCTTGCAGTTGGTGGGGCTACAAATGCTCTTGCCCAAGGCCTTCACGGCCCTATTGGTCACGGGCAAGGTGGCCCTCACCTAGATTTGGCGAGGGCCTAGGTGAGGGCCATGATCCTTGCCAGGTGAGGGCTTGTAGGCCCTTATTAGCCAAAATGAAAGCTATATATATATATGAAAGCTATATATAACCTTTTTTTTTTAAAATTATAAAACCCGTTCATGTTAATACCGACTGTATCATGTGAGCGTCTGTTGTCTACATTAGTGATTAGCAATTTACTGCCAAAATTAGCTGAAATCACTCAATTGGCATTTTGTGAAAATGGTTTAAGACCAAATTAACATTAATTCAATATGTTTAGAACTTTTTGGGTGTTTTCCCCAACTTAGACATATATCTAAAAAGATAACTAAAATATCAATCAAGCGTTTACAGTAGTTAGACAAGTAATGTAAGGCTTAGTCTTAAGTGGTTTTGAGAAGTCCTAATCTTGATTCGGTCCTAGTGGTTCCTTAGTTTTACACAACGTCAATTATTTACTTGTGACGTATTGGTAAAAACGTCTATCTAAAACAGGTAGAAGCTTAGAAAATTGGTGAGACAAAAAACATATTCGGGTATCAGAATCGATGGAAAATGTTTTGGATTTTTGGTTGGATTATGCCTTACAAAGAATGAGTTTGGATTGTGACAAATTGTTGTAAGTATCCAATTTATGTAAGTCCACTGCATCTCAATCATTAGATCATATAGGTCTCATGTGGGCTCAATGATGTCAAGTGGGTTTGAACTAGAAGAGTTTTAGATAAGGCTAGTATAATATCGGAGGTGATGGACTCGTGCAACGAGGGCATGGACCCGAGTGGTGAGCGGCAGGACTTGGCAGCCCCAATAAGGAGTGGACGACGAAGAGGAAGTCGCAGCGGCGACTGAAGCAGATTTCCTGCAGAGTGGTACAGCGGCTTTTGCATTCGATTCGGGCGGGAAGAAATCGTGGCCATTGTTGCATTATGTGGCGAAGACGGTGCGGCCTTGCAAGCAGCAGCTTTTGCCTCGGATAATCTTGTTAAAAGGCGTTCAAATTTCTTAAGAATACACTAAACTATGTACTTGTGCGTGAGATTATTTCAAGTTAGGCCGAATATAAATGATTGCACTTTCATCCAATTATCAACATGTTCTGTCATATTCCATATATTGAGGTGGCTTGGCGCACGGATTGTAGAATTGAGATCTGACTTCTTGTTTCATAATTGAGTAGATATTTCATCTGAGTTAAAAGTGAATGCCGTCAGAATTGAGTCTTGCTTAAGAGATACAAACCATACTAGAATATGTTAATCCTCCGTAGGAGCTGATTACTCAGGATGGTGACACCATGAGAGGACAAGGATAGAACCGGCGAACAGCTCTGGTTTCTCGAGTGGTGAACGCAATCCCCTGCGAGAGGAGGAGCTGGCAATGATTGGGCAGTAACTAGCAGCGGTGCGGTGGAGAATGGCTGTTGACAACGAACAATTTGAGGCCCTCCAGTCTAAATCGAGCAGGTAGTACAGAAACTAGGAGTGCCCATACTGCCGCTCAGACTTGCTTTGAATTAATTACGGGGCGCGGAACTTGGATTGGGCAAGGCATGTGGCTCCAGCGGATCAGTCAGTCAGTGCAGTTCATGGAGCTCAAGTGGCAAGCTTAATGCGCAGAAATGGAGAAGGAGCTTCAAGCCGATTTGCAGGAGCAAGTGGCGACAGGTAATGTTGTTCACGACACGCATGGTACAGCATCTAGGAGTGACGCCGCTGCCACTGGGACAGGGATTTGCGCTGCCCACACCATGAGGAGGTCAGAAATTCTTTTACCGTGCAAGTCATCGGTGACAAAAGGTTCTCACTTACATTGCATGGAACATCTCTTTAGCTACGTGTGCTGTTCGAATGAGCATGATCTTGTTGTGCAGAGTCACTTTTTTGAGTTGATGCTCGAATGCTCATGTCCAAGTCATTGCTGGAATGACTAGAACTGCAAGATATAGTTGATGCCGGGAGGAGATGTGTAGAATGACATGTCGGTTTCCGTATTGGGATGAGCGAATGGAAGGGGGGATATTCATAGTGAAGGGGTTGGAAATGGAACTGAATAAGTTTTTGCTATGCGGCGATATTCTTGTTCGGACGAAACCGACAGACGCTGGTTTATCCCGTCTCACGAGCACATGATCAATGTTCAGATCGCTGCTGATCACAAAGTCGCGGGCTGATGATAGTTGGTATCATGCCATACGGATGGCTAATGATAAGCCTGCAAGAAAAGATCAAGGGGCAGGCTAGACCGTCCCTAACGAGCCTTCCTCCGATCAAAATTCTCTGAAAACATCCAAATTCGTAGGAACCACTTGAGATCCTGTCGCTGTGCTTGAGTTATTCTACTCTGTGTCGCCATTCGTACGACCTAACATGAACTTTATACTACTTGTGTCATTGCTATGACCGTATCCTGGTAAACGGTACTCGTTAGCAATTAGGGGAAACATAATTGCTTCATGGCTGGAACTGGTCTATCACTTGCTTGCAGACATATATGCCATCTGGTAAAAACTATACTTTATAAATGATTTTTGCTAATTTTTTTATTTTTATAAAAAGCCTCAAACTATTTGATAGTGAAACTCGATAGCTGCGGCTCGCCAGTGGCACGCCAGCTGCACGTCGGCAAATGTGGGAGTCGGAACACAGAGAGAGAGCTCAGATTCCTTGTTTAGAAGACAAGTAACTTGGTTCTATGGAGAAACTTCAATTTACACTTCAAGACTCTATTATCGAGGCACAAATGTACATTCTCTAGAAAAAAGTTTCTGAAGAATGAATTACTCACAGCAACAAATACAATGGTAAACTTGAGACAAATGAGTAAAAAAAGAGAAAAAGAAAATCATGACGACTCGTTGTAATTTAATGAAATCGGCGGCTTCCGACTGTCTCGTATTCAATCCACCCTCCGGCAATTCGAGCGAATTTGACCTTGGTTTCCGGTCAGTGGCTTGATATTTCCCATCCTGACCATCGATTTAGCGAAATCCTTCCAAAATGCTTCATAATTGTAGCTATAGCTCTTCACTAGCTCGAGTGCGGATTCACCAGTTGACAGTGCCTGATCAGAGTGAAGAAGGCCCTTCTGGGTCAACAGGTTATTGTAGTACAATGTGTCGAAACGCGCTGGCGTGGGATCTAAACTTGCGAGGTTAGAGTCGCTTCCTGTGCGCGGGCAGTAGGACCGGAGATTCTTTGCGAATGCCTGGTTGATGTTGCTGTCATTGAATGTCCTATTCCTGAAAGTAAAGCACTGTGCGAAGCCGATTGTGTGGGCGCCACTCAGCGCGACCAAGTCCTTGACCTTAAGGCCTTGTCTCTTGAAATTGTTAATTAAGGCAGGTAGGTCCATGTTCGGCGCAGGGATGTCGTTGTTTGCCATCGTCCTGCTCGCCGTCGTCGAATCTCTTCGTCCGAGTCGTACTTTCCACGAAGGCCCTCCTAACTGAAATATGAAAGAAGTTAACACCTAATTCGGATTGGCAATGTCTTAGGCGCATGAAGATCAACTAAGCAAATGATGGTCTCCATTTAGATTTGCTGATTAATGGTCATCACGGGATGCAGTAAAACTAGACGTACCGCAACAACAGAGTCACGAGCGGTGACAGCCAAGATGTCTGCACAAGAAACCACGGGACGTCCACATACTCTGTCAACCTCCGCCTTTATTTGGTCGATCACTTCGAAACCTCTGGCCGAATTGTTATTAGGAGCCGCGAACTTTTCACTCTCGATGGTTGCGGTTGAATCCAAGAGTACCGACCCATCACAACCCTGCATCATTCGATACCCAAGCATAAATCAATGTTGGCAAATGTTGTGTTACGCTGAATAGTAATCACTATTTTTGAGAACAGATTAATGTGAAAGTTAGCTGGCACATATATGTCTTACATTGACGAAACAGTCGTGAAAGTGCAAGCGCAGCAAGGAAGCGCCCATGCGTCGCTCTTGCTGCACTGCCCCCTCAACGACGCGCTTGATGGCAGGTAAGGCTTGAGGGCAAACGTAGTCGTAGAAGTATGGCGTGAGGCCATTCTTGTAGGGACGAGTCGAAAGAGTTGAGGCCGCGAGGGACAAGATGAGAAGCGCATGGAAGAGGGTGAGGAAGGCCATGTTTGGCTTTGAATCCTTGAAATTGCACTGAGATTACGAGTAACTTTGCAGGAGGCAATGGTGATTTGAACGCTGCTTTTGTTGTGAGCTTCTGGGCTGCTCATTTGTGTACTTATAGGAACTAGGAAGAGAGAGAGAGAGAGAGACTTAATCCTTAGGTTATAATTGGACTTGGCCGAAGAAAGATCTAGTCGTGCAAGAATCCATGTGTAAACATGCCCATTAATGCAAGAAACGAGTACATCGTCGTACCTGAACTGGTCGTGTAAGCCGACGCCTCGCGGTTTATTGTTCGTACGTGGTCAAAGGACTACCTAGTCCCACATCCTGGCTTTAATAATCTGGTTCCCACAGAAAAGGGCAAATTTTTCTTAAAAATGGAAAAGTCCTTGCTTCTACTTGGTCAACCCTCGACTTGAAGAAGAGGTTTTAGATTTTCTAAGAGAATAAGTCCAGTTATCCTAAGAAGTTACTAAACTTTATCTGCCGAAATGATGTGGATTGTTGATTATATATGAATTGGGATGGTGATATTTTGACAAGTCTTAATTTATGTCACATGCATCGCTGAATGCTACTTTATTCTAAAAATCAAATAAGACAAAAACATCTCTCGATATCTTATATGCATGTCGAAGATCATGAATTATGATGGGAATAAACCCGTGACGTCCGTTTTCTTGAAGTCCATGTGCAAAAATTATTTTACCGTTTCATGCATCTACACTAAAATTTTCTTTCTACAATATATCTTTTTACAAATTTCTATAGGTTGGTCAACCACTTACGTGTAATCTTAATTTATAGAGTGGCGAGCGGCAGCATGCCACCGACGAGCGGCCAATGAGCCAATGCCACCATTGTCGACGGTAGCTAGTTTAAGATCTTTTATAGAAAAAAATTAGCAAAAATCCTTTACAAAGTATAGATTTTACCCGATGGTATTTATGTCAAAGTTGTTTTCTAATGTGTTATTAAAATATAGTTTACCAAAAACTACTTGCATTGCGAAAAATTTATTTAGTCCAAAGACTTTACTTTTTTCCAAAAATATTCTTCAAAATTGAACGAAATGCAGCTTAAAGAGTCTCTCTCCCTCTTCCCAAATCCTATAAGTACACAAATGAGCAGTCCAGAAGCTCACAACAAAAGCAGCCTAGAAATCACCATCAATTGCACCAAAGTTACTCATAATTTAGGTTGCACCGACACAAACACGCGACACATAACACGACATGACACGTCGACACGTCATTTCTCAAAAGTAGAGAATTTAGACACGTTCCGACACGTTATATATTAAATACATATTTTAATATATAAATGCATAAATAACTAAATAATATAATAAAAAGAGCCTAAAATTAATATATACTAAAAACATTAATCATACATTTGTTAATATCATTCATTGTTTTAATTTGACAAATTTAACTACATTTCATTGTAATAATCCATAAAACTTGGAGGAAAAACAAGTAATCCACGTTCCACTATTAAATTTAAAATTTAACAATAAAGAAAAAAAAACAATCAACATTCCATCATCAAATATAACAAAAAGTCATTCATCCACATTATTCACTTCTGAAAAAAAAAAAAAGACTCCATCTCTAGCTTATCAAGTGAAAAATTTGCAACTTCAAGCACCCCAACATCTTCAAACGAGTATTGGAAATTTTTTTTAACTTTATTTTTTTTAATTTTTATTTTTTTCATATATGTAGACCCCAGAAATTTTGGAAATTTGTAAAAATAATCCCGTGCGTGTCGGAATTTCCGACTCGCGTGTCGGAGCGTGTCGAAGGTAGTTGACCGTGTGTCCGATTTTTGACACACGTTGACTGCGTGTCGGAGTGTGTCAGACACATATCGGAGTGTCGGACACGACAAGAAGAGTCCTGGAGAGTGTCCATGCAACCTAGCTCATAATTTGAGTGCAATTTCAAGGATTGATAGCCGAACATGGCCTTAGGTAGCCTCAGCCTCTTCCGAGCACTTCTCTTCTTGTCCCTGACGGCCTCGGCTCTCCCGACGCGCCCCTACAACGACGTCATATCGGAGTCACGTGTCGGAATTTCCGACTCGCGTGTCGGAGCGTGTAAAAGGCAGTTGACCGCGTGTCCGATTTTTCGACCGCGTGTCGGACAAGTGTCGAAGTGTCGGACACGACAAGAAGAGTCCCGGAGAGTGTCCATGCAACCTAGCTCATAATTTGAGTGCAATTTCAAGGATTTACAGCCGAACATGGCCTAAGGTAGCCTCAGCCTCTTCCGAGCACTTCTCTTCTTGTCCCTGACGGCCTCGGCTCTCCCGACGCGCCCCTACAACGACGGCCTTTCGCCACACTATTGACTATGTATGCCCTCAAGCCTCAGCCACCATCAAGCGCGTCATTGAGGAGATGGTGCAGCAAGAGCGACGCATGGGTGCTGCGCTTGCACTTCCACGACTGTTTCGTCAATCTAAGACATATACAGCTAAATTTCACATTAATTTGTTGTTCTAAAAAATAGTGATTACTATTTAGCATTGCACAATACTTGCTAACATTGATGTTTGTTTGGGAGTTCAATAATGCAGGGTTGTGATGCATTGATCCTATTGGATCCGACCCCGACCGTCGACAATGAAAAGCTTGTGCTTCATAATAACAATTCAGCTAGAGGGTTCAAAGTGATCGGCCAAATTAAGGTGGAGTTTGACGGAGTATGTGGATGTCTGGTGGTATCTTGTGTGGACATCTTGGCAATCACTCTCATGATTCCATTGTTACGGTACGTCTAGTTTAATGGTGCGTTCAGTTTGATTTTAGGGAAATATTTTTTGGAAAATGCACAGGTTTTCGAAATGCAAGTAGTGTTTAGTAAACTATATTTTAAACACACATTGGAAAGTAACTTTGACATAAATATTGTTTGGTAAAAACTATATTTTGCAAAGGATTTTTGCTAGTATTTTATTTATAGAAAATCTCAAATTATTTGCCGGAAGAACTCAGTCGCCATTGGGGAGGGCGGTGGTGGCTCACTGGTGGCATGCTGTCTGCACTCCTGCTATTCGCTAGCTCGTAAAAATATATCATCTGGTTCGAACAATTCGATTATTCCAGCTATACCAGCGAGCTTTTTTCCAGGTTTCAAGCTCGCATATCGTCTTGCCTAGCTTTGGACAAAGATCAAGGCTAAGATACAAAATAAAAGTGGAAGTTCTAATCTCACCTTGGCATCCTTCGGGAAGAAAAGGGTTCCCTCTATAGACTTCCTTGCAAAGAAGAGGGAATAACGAAGGCCATTGGAGATCCGGTTTCAACATCACCAGGAGCATCTTCCCCCACTTCATCCTCCGCAGCATGCTCCTAAACTTTTTTTTTTTGTAACTGAGGACTCCACCACGGGCCCCCGTACCCGGACGGCACCAAAGGGCGGGGCCCCTATATCTCGGGGGAGATTAGCACTTTTATTTATTTTTTTTTATAACCGATGACTCCACCATGGGCCCCCCATGCCCAGACAGCACCGAAGGGCGGGGCCCCTATATCTCGGGAGAGATTAGCACATGACCTTAACACCATAGCCCCCCATTTACAACACTAGTAACTGCGGGTTTCAAACTCTCGGCCTCGGCGATGAATAAGAGACTCTCAACCAACACAGCTATCTTCGATTGGGTAGCATGCTCCTAAACTTTGCTATTTCTAAAAAAGAAGAAACTGATGATTCGGACTTGATGGACGGCACTCCTGTCTAATTGTCAAGCACCTCCATGAAACTAGTAAAACTAATGATAGCATGCAAGGAAAACCCATTAAGCCATGATTGATGGTGAGCTTGTAGAAGCCAAATATTCCAACTATGGTGGCTCTCACTAGGGTTGTGCAAAATGGACTGCCTGAATCAGTAATCGACTGGACAGACCGAATCGGCTAATTAGGTCTAGTTCTTGGGAGTGTCGGTTCGGTTCCCAGTTCCTAAAACTGGAATCTAAGGGGGAACTGGACTGAACTGATTACATATATATTTTTATTATTTCTTCACTAAAATTAAAAGAAGACCAGTTTTTTTTTTCCTTCATAACATATATAATTAACTAGTGGAAAAAAAGAGAAGTGACTGGTTCCATTAAGAACTGGAACTGGACCGGATAGGGAACCGATCACCCCTAGCTCCCATTTGAGCTTTGGAGTATGAGATTCGTGCTTCTTTGTTTTGCATGGGTTGCCTAATTTGGAGTTAAATAACTTTTAACCATTCATGATGTGAGTTATAAAAAGGATTAACTCACCTCCCTTGTGTACATGGAACCGATCTAAATTTAGAGTGTCCTTAATTTCAACTCGAGCCATTTTTTCATGGTTTGGCTTAATAGTCACAACCACTCTCTCATGAAAAGTCTGCAATATAAAATCTAGAAACTCTCATTCACACTATAAACCCAACGTGATTGTGCATTCCTTCTTCCAATTGGTAGCATACCACTCTAATAAATGAACACAATCACATTGACCAAATTGATGCAATAGAAAAGTACAATGCCTAAGACTAATCAGACCTTACATGACCGATTCAATTTTTGTTAAGTTGAAAAATTAAGTACATGATCTCAGCTTCTTGCATTTGTGGGTGTAATTAGCTCATGAGCTTGCACACGCAATCTTGTATGACAAGATCCCCTTTGGCCAAGTCCGAGGAAACGTAAAGTCTCTCTCTCTCTCTCTCCCTCTCTCTCCAATTCCTATAAATACAGAAATGAGTAATCCGAAAACTCAACACAACGAGCTCGAAAGCACCATCAATTGAAGCAGAATTACTCATAGTCTCGCTCCAATCCTTGTTGACTCCGAAAGGCAAACATGGCTTTAAATAGCCTCATCCTCGTCCAAGCACTTCTCTTCTGGTCTCTCGCGACCTTGGCTTTTCGACGCGGCCCTATAAGGAAGGCCTCACGCCATACTTCTACGACTACGTTTGCCCTCAAGCCTTGCCCGCCATCAAACGCGTTGTCGAGGCAGCGGTGCAACAGGAGCGACGCATGGGCGCTTCCTTACTCCGTCTGCACTTCCACGATTGTTTCGTTAACGTACGATACATTCACGATAATCTTGAATTCGCATTGGTTATCTAGCAGCCGGCATACATTTGCTAACTTGATTCTTGTTTTGTCCACGTCATAATATAGGGTTGCGATGCTTCAATACTTTTGGATCCGACCTCTACCATTGACAGCGAAAAGTTCGCGAACCCGAATAACAATTCGGCTAGAGGGTTCGAAGTGATCGATCAAATTAAGGCAGAGGTCGACAAAGCTTGCGGATACTCACTTGTATCATGTGCCGACATCTTGGCCGTTGCAGCCCGTGACTCGGTAGTTGCGGTACGTCTTATCTTAATGCTACATATGATGCCTTCATTTAAGCAAAACTACAGTGCAGACACATAGAAGAGAGAGTCTCCCGCTAATTGAACACGCTAGGCGTAGAATCACATGCACATACATAATCTTTCGATTATCTAATCAAAGCTGAATTTGAACTTAAAAGGTTGACTGAAATATTTCAGCTGGGAGGGCCTTCATGGGAAGTACAACTTGGAAGGAGGGACTCGACCACGGCGAGCAGGACAACCGCCAACTCCGACATTCCCGCACCGGACATGGACTTGCCTGCACTGATCAACACGTTCCAAAAGCAAGGTCTTGACACTCGGGACTTGGTCGCGCTGAGCGGTGCTCACACGATCGGGTTCGCTCAATGTGTCTTTTTCAGAAACCGCACATACAACGACGACAACATCGCGCCAGTTTCGCCAGGAGCCTCCGGTCTCTGTGCCCGCGTACTGGAGAGGACGGGAACCTCGCTGGTTTGGATCCGTCGCCAGCTCAATTCGATGCATTGTACTTCCATAATCTGCTGGCGCAGAAGGGGCTTCTTCACTCTGATCAGGCGCTTTACAGTGGTGGGTCAACGGATGAGCTGGTGAAAACTTACAGTGATGATGCGGAGGCCTTTTGGGATGATTTTGCAAAGTCGATGATCAAGATGGGAAACATAAAGCCGTTGATCGGAAACCAGGGCCAGATTCGCTCAAATTGCCGAAGGTTGAACTGAAGTGGCAGTTTGTTCTTCGTCTCTTTCCGACGTATGCTTTAATAATCGTGTTAAGAAACATTCTTGAAATTGTTCTCTGACCAATCATTGAAAGCTCTGATAATAATAAAGGCCTTCAACTCATTCAAACATCTCTGGAATACACTCTGATCCTTTCATCGATCCGTTCCATTTTATAAAGTGTTGAAGGACTCTTGCTCGTAAAATTCTAGGTTACCAATGTTCACAGGTTATCAGCCATATGTGACGACGAAAACAACAGTATTGCATAACGTGAAAAGATAAGTGCATAGAAAGTAGACAAGCTTTCTGGTTTAATTGAAGTGATTTTTTTTCTTGGGTCGGAAAGAGCGTGGGGAAAAAATAAAGGGCGAGGCCCCGCTCAGCCCCCATGTCCATCAATACCTTTACTAAAAAGTTTAAATCATTGGATCATACCAAAAATAGGATATATTAATTGCTTCACATATGAGATTTCTTTTCATCCAACACCCTCACATGTGCAACTTAACAAATCTTTGGCTCACGTGTGAGCCTCCTACTTTTGGCCCTCTCTCTCAATCCAAATATCCTTTTGCACCAACAAATATCTTGTTATGATACAAATGTAAGCGAGTTTTTTTCGAGAGAAGCCCCATATTGGAGAACTGATGTGGTATAGAGCAATTAAAATATCCTAATTGATTGGTTTAAGCTTTTAAGTAAATATGTGTCCAACTTGATGTGTTGATGGGTTCAGACTTGAGCTCTCTTTTGGTGATCTCCCTAGGTGAAAGTATTGGACTTTTGTAGTGCGCTCCAGCAAATGGTATCAGAGCCGATAGTTGCAATGTTTAGGTAGGTGGGCATTGTGGTGTAGCAACGTGGCCCATAAGTTAATGTTGAAGGATCCGAATCAAGAGGGAGTCGGCCTAACATTGAGCTCACACATGATGGGAAGATTGTTAGGATGCGTGTTAAAATTAGTTGTCTTAGAGAAGTTTCATATCGAAGAATTGATTTGATGTGGAGCAGTTAATATATCTCAATTGGCTCATAACTTATTAACCTAAGTTTTTGTGTAAATGTGTGTCCAACTAGACATGTTAACGAGCTTGGATTTGGGTTCGCTTTTGGTGATCTCCCTAAGTAAAGATATAGGACTTCTACTGTACGCTCGCAATATATGCTCTTCATGTTGACCTCAATTATCTTAGCATAGTCAAGTTTCGTGAGAAGTTAGGAGACACGATTTGCCACCTTTTTTTTTTTTTTTTAAGGGGAAGGGGGGGGGGGTTGGGGGTTTACATATGAGGTTCTTTCCTCGAGATAGTGGTTAGTTTGCCAATTCACACATGTTGGGCCTAGCCCATTCAACCCAATAACTCTAATACCAATGGTTTGGTAGTGGATATCACTAAGAGCAAGTTCAAGTCCGAGTTTGTCAACATATTCAATTGGACTCACTTTTATTTAAAAATTTAAACAATGAGTTATAGATCAATTAATTTTCCTTTCACATGACACCAATTTGCCCATATGATATTTTCTTGCCTAGTGGTCTCATATGTGTACCTCAACAGTATAGTATGTAACATATTTTTTTATTATTATGAAGAAATACAGATTAAGGCTTGACAAGTCAACTATAGATATTGCTATTTAAACCATCGAATTGTTCAATGATATAGGCTCGGCTCTGGTTGAGTACATAAAGAGGAGAATAGTCGCGTCCATGAATTTATTGCTACGACGGAGTCAAAATTTAACCCTTATTCTTTTTTTTGTCGGTAAAATTTAACCCTTATTCACCAGGCACAATTTGTAGAATAAATTAGGCGAGCTTCTAGCTTCCCATTGGTCTAGACTTATGAAAACATGCGATAATTTTTGAATTCGTTACTGCAAATTGAACCAATCAAGGTTGAGCAATCATGCAAATACACACTAATTCAGATTTATTCCATACACGAATTTCATCAGCGCATACCAGATACATTAAATCGGTTGATCAACCAATAAATATTTGTCAAAAAAGAAATATCGTTAAAAAGAAAATTTTAGTGAAGATGCATGAAATGGCAAAAATAATCTATGTACATGGACTTAAAGAAAATGGATGTGAAGGATTTATTCCGGTCATAATTCAGAATCTTTGCCACATGTATAAGATCTCGAAAGATGTCCTCGTCTTATTTGATCTTTAGCATATGGTATCATTCACCTATGCAGACAACATAGATTAAGACTCATCAAGAGAATGGACTATCACCATCCCAAGAAAAAATTATATATAATTAACAATCCACATAATTTTGGCAGATAAAAAATTTATTAACTCTTTTAGCATAACTGGAATTATTCTCTAAGAAAACCTAAAATCACATCTTCAAGTCCGGGGTTGACCAAGTAGAATCGAGAACTTCTCCATTTTAATAAATATTTGCCCTTTCGGTAGGACCAGAGCGCCAAATCCAGCATATGGATTAGGTAGTCGTTTGACCACGTATAAGCAATAATCCACGAGGCATGGGCGGCAGAATCGATCTTACACGACCAGTTCAATTCATTCGAAGCTAAGAATGCATAATGTTCTCGTTTCTTGTTATAATGGGCATAATACGTAAGCTTTGCACACGGATTCTTGTATGACAAGGTCTCTCTTCGGCCAAGTCCAACCATAAACTGAGGATTAAGTCTCTCTCTCTGACAGGCAACCCCCCACCCCCCCACCCCCAAAAAATATCCTATAAGTACACAAATGAGCAGTCAATAAGCTCACAACAAAAGCAGCCTCGAAATCACTATCAATTCCTGCTTAGTAGCTCATAATCGTAGAGCAATTTCAAGGGTTCACAACCGAACATGGCCTTAGGTAGCCTCAGCCTCTTTCGAGCACTCCTCTTCTTGTCCCTCACGGCCTCAGCTCTCTCGACGCGCCCCTACAAGAATGTCTGCCCTCAAGTCGATTTGGTTTTGGACGATGATGCTTTCCTGATCAGTACAAAGTTGGCTACTTGGGGGGCTATTGTAATTGCGGGCCCGTCGTCTGCTTCTTTCACCCATTAAACTCCAGCTCAAACCTGAGAAAGAAGGGAAGTAAAAGAGACATCTTTGTATGCATAGCGTGATTGCTAGACGTTGCTTTTGCACCGGGGCTCCACGGCCTTGGCTCTTCGTCGGCCTGGGCAATCCCGGAGATAAGTACAGAGGAACCGGGCATAATGTACGTAGCTGAACGTCGTCACTGTGCACTAAATTATGTTTTGTTTTTTCTTTTTTTTTGCTGGAATTCCTAGTTGCAGAACCGTTAGTTCTGTGTTTGGGTTTTGATCAAGCAGGTAGGGTTCGAAATGATCGCTGCTTTTGCTGAATCGCAAGGGATTCCGATGAGCACGGTCCACTGCAAAGCTATGTTCGGGCAAGGCAGGTGCTCAGTGATTTTCGTTTTAGATTTATTTTGTCAGGAGGGCGTGGGTTACATTTAATTTGGTGGATGAAATATTGATGCAGGTTTTGTTGGTGATGTCCCTGTATTCCTCACAAAGCCTCATACTTACATGAATCTTGAGATAGCTAGTATAAGCACCTAAATGGGGGTGAATAGGTACATAAACAATTTATCGAGATACGGAAGCAATACTTGGCAAATGATAAAGGGAAATTCTTTCTGGATTAACAAAATGAAATACGATCAAAGTAAAGAGAGTAAGGAAGAGAAAATTGAACACGGAGTTTATAGTGGTTCGGCTTATTTCAAGCCTACGTCCACTCTTCCGCACTGACAGCCTACTGGCTGGATTTCACTATGATCAAAAGAGAAGTTACACCACATCACTTCCTTGATTCCACAGCGTAGATGTTCTACTACACCTCCTCAAGGTCTCTTACAAATAATGACTCTCTTTTGAATACAGTGGTTCGCTCAAAGAGATTGTCTAAACAACAGGAAGCTTTTAGACTTTGGAATTTTTCTATCGTGCACACCTTCAACAACTTAGGAGGTCTTCTTTATATACTCCTTCATGCCATCATACCCGTTGGCACTTACCAAAGGAGTTCCTCCAATCTACCCGTTGAACGGAATCAATTAAGAAGATTAATAAAGCTATTAAAGGAAAGTGTCGATAGCCCATCAATCCTGTTCGCCCATACAAGCAGAATCTCGGTTTCCATAAGAAGAACCTTCCAAGAATATCCAGACAATTATCGGATCTTCAATCATCAAGTCAATTTCGATCAATCAAAGGATTCCGTTATGTCTTCTCCAGCCACGAGATCTGCTCTAGTTGATAAGGACATCCTCTTAACGAATCATTCAGATCTGGATAACCTTTCTTCAACGGATTAGAGACTATCAATGAGGATAGACTTTGAGTCTTGAGTCTGGCTATCTAGAGGTCTTCAGACTTTAAGAAGTAGAGTCTGCAAAACCTTCAGACTAGACTGAGGAAACGTTTTGTCAGCTTCAAAACACTTCAAGAAGATTTCTCCAACAATCTCCCCCTTTTTGATGGTGACAAAACTTTCCTGCAGATTTGGACAACTTTGACCTGTAAAACATATCTCAAACATATGTGCATATCTTATAGAGATAAATGGCTAGCACTAAAATCTGCAACCACAGAAAATAGTTTAGTCTTGAATATGATAAACTATCCATAAGACATTAATAGCAGTCAATAGCAATAATCCAAAATCAAATCCAGACACAAAAAGACACAAAGTTTAAAGTCAAACATTAATCCAAAATAAACAAACCAAACAGAAAAAGTTAAAGTTGTTCAAATTTCTTGCATCTCTCCCCCTTTTTGTCAGCATTGAAAATGTTGAGATTAAAATGAAGTCAAGTTTTCTTGGGGACACGAACAAGCTGGAAATCTTCCATTGACTGTACGATCCCTTCCAGCCTTTTCAGATCATCCTTCAGTTGAGCAATCTCCTCACCCTTGGCATTGGCCTGAATCTGAACAGATAGGGCTTGGATCTGATCTTGTAAGGATACTGAAGAAACCTAAGCAGCATTCTGCAAAGATTGAACCTCGCATCCCAAGGCATAAATCTGACCGCGCATCTCCAAAAGAATATCGAGAATTCTGCGAAAGTCGGTTGAGTTATTAGTCTGCGTACTAGCTTCAGCACGTTCTGCAGATGATGGCATGTCTGAATAATCTTGCAGGTTTGGCGTTGAAACCTCATGACCTTCTTCTGGAAATTGGGAGGCATAAACATCCTCTGGGTCTGCAGGAGATCTACTGATTCCTTCACTTGTGTCAGGATATGAGGACTTCTCTCCTTTCTCATGATCTCTCCCTGTTTTAATGCCTACAGGAGAAGAGAGTTCCTCAGGTTCTCCTTCATCTCTTCTTTCATTTCCAGGTCTTTCCTCCTCTGCTTCGCCAACTGCTCTTTCTTCTTCTTCATCTCCTTTTTCTTCTTCATCTCTTCTTGCTTCTTCTTCTCTTGCTTCTTCTTCTTTCTCCCTTTCTTCTTCTCTTTCTTCTTCTTCTCGCGCTTCTTCTTCAACATCTCTTTTCTCTTGGCCTTCTCTTTCTCCTTCTTCTTTTGTCTCATATTTTCGTTGAGTTTGGAAAGTAACGACTTAGCCTTTTCAAAGCTATTGCCGAAATGGTGAGATCATCATCTTCTTCATCTTCCACAATAAGAGCTCTTCTTTTCGCTTTGAAGTAATCAATGGCTCCTTTCCTTTTCTTTTTGAAGAAGAGGTTTGATGAGATCCGATGGAGTCTTCTCCTTGAATTTCTCCAACTCCTTGCTCAGTTCCTTTAGACGCATTTTGGTCACCATCTTCAGTCCTACCACCATATGATCGCATGATCGAACACAAAAGATTTGCGGAGGCTGAATATTCAGATGTCTGAACAACTTTGTCACAAGGCTTGGATAAGGTAGTTGACCTCTGTCCTTCATCATTGCTCTATACATGTGGAACATGATAGTGTGAGGAAGAGAAAACCTTTTTCCAGTGAGGATGGCATACATCAATTTCGCTTCTGAACTTGAAACATCAGTCTTCGAGGTTGATTTGGGGCGGAGACAATTGATCACGATCTTGTGAAGCAGGATGTTGAATGCATTCATCCTTAGATAGGTGATCTTCTCATCGGTTCTCCTATCCTTCACAAGTTCCAGAGTAGTCCGAGCAATGGAAACCTTGATCAGCTGATATCTTCCTCTTTCAACTCCTAACACATCTGTCAGAATATTCATATCCACAACATAGTCTTGATCTTTGACACTGAAAGAAAATCTATTCGCGTCCAAAAAGCTAAGATTCGAATAGAAGTATGCAGTCAGTTCAGGATATGCCTCAGTAGAATCGGAGCAGAACATCTCGAGTTGAAGGTAACTGTATTTCTCCCTCAAATTCACCTTTACCGCATCCAGAAAATCAAAATCCACACTTCTAGGGTTTATAACCCCACGCTTCAGCAATTTCAAGTACAAATCCTCTTGTTCCTTCGATCTGAACACTTCTCCCCTTTTTCCTCGACTATTAACCGCCACACCCATTTTTGGTTGGAATTGACTATACAATTTGTCCTCATCATTTCCATCTACAAGATTCGGTCCCCAGTCACGAGGATCACTTGGAATATTTGCAAGGGTTTCCTCAGCCACCCCTTGTCGAGCAATTCCCAAGCTTTCCATTCTTTTCAAAAAGATATATTCGTTCCCATATCCTTTATCTTTAAGAAAAGCGTCGACATAGTTCAAGAGAGTATGCGTTCCTTTTAAAGCATGATATAGCTTGTAAATAAAAGCAGGCGTCTGAATTCTTACAGGATCTGCATCCTCAATGATTTCTTCCTGTTGATGACGATCAGCGCCTTGAGGACTAGATATATGACGCTGCTGAGAATGTTGTGGGCTCGGTTGCTGTTCGGGAGATACTTCTTCTTGAAGATCGAAGTGCGTAGGCCCCTCGGCCATTCGTCGTGGTCCCCGTTAGCGATTCTCGATGACTTTCTCGAGGAAGACATTCTTCTCGAGTTTTTGGAAGATTCCTTGCTTGACTTTTCTCAAGAAAGATGACAACTTTTTCAAGGATTAAACAAGTGAGAAAATTGGGAATGGAGGATTGATGCTTTCTAGGGTTTTCGAGAGTAAAGAAAAGAGGGGTAAACAGAGCACTATAAAGAGAGATAAGCGAAACGTCACAAAGGAAGGTGAAAATATGCCTTTTTAAAATAACTAACCTTCTTTTCGAGAAAATATTCATTTCAAAGAATAACTTCTTTTCCGAAAAGGAAACGATGCAATAATTACGTCGATTAAAGATAGCAACAAAAAACGATTGACAATCGTACATTTTCAAGATAAAATACGAGAGAGAGAGAGAGAGAAAGACTAACTTACAGTCTGATGATCGTACCAAGACTAACTTATAGTTAAGGTCTTGTATGTCTGAGTCTGAGAGCCTTTAGACTTTGATCTCCTCATATCTTAAAATGTTGAGTCTGGAGCGAATCATTTCAAATTGATTTTTCTCCAGAGGCTTTGTGAATATATCCGCCAATTGACTCTTTGAATCAACATATTGAATTGAAACATCTCCATTTTGAACATGATCTCTAATAAAGTGATGTCGAATCTCTATATGCTTTGCTCTTGAGTGGAGAATTGGATTTTTTGTGAGATTGATAGCGCTAGTGTTGTCGCAGTTGATCTCCGTGCATGAATCTTTAATTCCAAAGTCTCTTAGCTGTTGTTTTATCCACAAAATTTGCGAACAACAACTTCCGAGAGCTATATACTCTGCTTCTGCTGTGGAGAGAGCTACTGTACTTTGCTTTCTTGAAAACCAAGACACTGTCCCCGCCTCCAAGAAGTTGACAAGTACCCGAAGTACTCTTCTATCAATGCCCGCAACCAGCAAGGTCTGCATCTGAATATCCAAGAAGAGTAAAGTCTCCCCTTTTTGGATACCAGAGACCAAAACTTAAAGTTGATGAGATATATTTGATAATACGTTTCGCAGCACTCAAATGAGATTCTTTTGGGTCTGATTGAAATCTGGCACAAATGCAAACACTAAACAAAATGTCAAGTCTAGAAGCAGTAAGATAAAGAAGTGATCCGATGATACTCCTGTACAGCTTTTGATCGACTTTCTTTCCTCCTTCATCTTTGTCTATCTTCAAGGAACTTGGCATTGGTATATCAGCTGTCTTGCAATTGCCCAGTCCAAACTTTTTAACAAGATCATTTGCATATTTTTCTTGATGAATGAAAGTTCATTCCTCCAATTGTTTTATTTGAAGACCAAGAAAGAAGGTTAACTCACCCATCATGCTCATTTCAAATTCGTCCTGCATAGTCTTAGAAAATTTCTTGCCTGAGACTTTCATTAGACGATCCAAAAATGATATCATCCACATATATTTGAACAAGCAAAAAACTTTTGCTTTCTCTTTTAATAAAAAGAGTAGTGTCTACTTTACCTTTAACAAAGCCATTTTGTAATAAAAACTTACTTAATCTTTCATACCAGGCTCGAGGTGCTTGCTTCAAGCCATATAGAGCCTTTTTTAATCAGATATCCGAGTCCGGTTTCCTTGGGTCTTCAAATCCAGGTGGTTGTTCCACATAAACTTCCTCATGGATAAATCCATTTAGGAAAGCACTTTTGACATCCATTTGGAATAACCTGAAATTTTTATAACAAGCAAATGCAAGTAATAAACGAATTGCTTCTAACCTCACTACTGGTGCATAGGTCTCATCATAGTCGATCCCTTCTTCTTGAGTGTATCCCTTGGCCACGAGTCTTGCTTTGTTTCTTACTACTTTACCTTTTCGTCCATCTTGTTTCGAATACCCATTTAGCTCCAATGATGATTTACCTTTTGGTTTTGGAGTTAGTTCCCGGACATCATTAATTCTGAATTGTCGAGTTCTTCTTGCATAGCTTCAATCCAGCTTTCATCGGATAAAGCTTCTTTTATGCTCTTGGGTTGTTTTGAAATAAGAGCCACAAAGACTAGACTCTTCTCGCCTTTTGGATCTTGTGCGAATTCTTTCATTGATATCGCCAATGATAAGATCTTTGGGATGACTGGACTTATGTTTCCAATTGCTGGTTAAAGTATCAGATTGATGGTTACTTCCTTCACTAGAGTCTTCAACGATCACTTGTTGCTGGTCCTTCAAAGTTTGAGTTGCTTCTTGAGATTTAGACTTTGTAGAGTCTGGAGCAGGTTCAGATTCTTCGAGATGAGTCGAATGGACTCATTTTGTGCGAGAATCTTGGAATTTGACATTCATTGATTCTTCCCTTTGTTTGAGTCTTCTTATTGTAAACTCTGTATGCCTTGCTTGATGTTGAATATCCAAGGAAGATGCCTTCATCGGACTTTTCTTCAAACTTACCAACTCGATCATTTGCATTTTTCAATATAAAACATTTGCACCCAAATACATGAAAATATGAAACGATAGGCTTCTTTTCTTTAAAAAGTTCATAGGGGTTTTTTTCTAGAATAGGTCTTAGAAAAACTCTATTGATAATATAACATGATGTTGATCTTGCTTGACCCAAAATCGTAAAGAGATATTACTTTCAATTAAGAGGGTTCTTGCCATTTCTTGAAGAGATCTATTCTTCCTTTCCATGACTCCGTTTTGCTCTGGAGTATATGGAGAAGAGAATAAGTGCTTCAAACCAGATTCTTCACAAAATTTGGCAAAATCTTGATTTTCAAATTCACCTCCATGATCTGTTTTTATACTTGAAATAACATATCCCTTTTCATTTTGAACCAATTTAGCAAATTTCTTAAAGTAAGAGAAAGTTTCAGACTTACTTGCTAAGAAATATACCTAAGTAAATCGTGAGTAATTATCCACAATTACTAGGCAATATTTCTTACCTCCAATGCTCTGCGTTCTTGTTGGTCCAAAGAGATCCATATGCAAGAGCTGCAGTACACGGTTAGTGGAAACTTGATTTATTGATTTAAAGGAATTTCTTACCGTTTTCCCAATATACATGGTGTACATAGATCAGACTTTTGATATGATAGATTGGGTAAACCACGAACAAGCTTCTTTCTTTGAGATCTTGGCTATCTCGCTTCATGTTAACATGTCCAAGCTTTCTATGCCACATGCTTGCTTCGTCTTGAATTGAGATTAAGCATTGCGACTCATCTGGTTTTAAGTCCAAGAGGTAGATATTTCCATGTCTTTGACTCATAAATGACTCGAGTAGAGTCTTTCTTGGTTCTGAACAAATACCTTCTTGAAAGTTGATCCTAAAACCGGCATCACACAGTGACTAACACTTAGATTGTAATTAAGCCCTTCAACTAAAGAGACATTGCTTATTGTGAGGTTCCCAATCTTCACAGTTCCAAAGTCTACTATTTTTCCTTTCTTTGTTTCCTCCAAATGAGACTTTTCCACCATTTACTTGAATAAACTTTATGAAGCAATTTGAATCTCTTGTCATGTGTCTCGAGCATCCTTTATCCAGGTACCATTTCACCTTTCTCTTGATAGTGACCTCCAATTCACTTTCTGAATCTGAATCAGTCTCGGAGTTTGATTCTGAATCCGATTGTGCCATTAGACATATGTTGGCATAATCATCATCACTATCTTCGCACTCCGTATCACTCCAGGTCTCTGCTTTAAGAGCCTTTCGATACTTTTCAGCTTTTCCTTTCTTCTTCCTTAAAAGAGGACGGTTGGGTCGATGTGTCCTTTTTTCTTGCATTCGAAGCAAACTACATCTTTGTTTGATTCATCATCCTCAACAGACTTAATCTGTTGCTTTTGAAAACCTTGTTTCCTTGCATTGAATCTTCTTCCCTTTCTATTCAGCTTTCTGAACCTTCTTATCATGAGAGCAAGTTCTTCATCATCCATGTTGTTTTCAGAATCTGTTACATTAGAATCATCATTAGATTTTAATGCAATAGATTTCTTACCTTTAGGATCTTTGTCTTCATTGATTTGTTCCACTTCATAAGATTGAAGGGTCCCAACCAACTCATCGACAGATAATTGCATGATTCTTTGGGTCTCTCTGATTGAAGTCTTTATGTGATTCCAATCCTTAGAAAGTCCTTGCAGCAGTTTATTCACTTTTATGGAATCAGAAATTGGTTGACCTTGATTCTCAAGACCATTCACGATATCTGTAAAACGATTAAACATGTCAGTTATAGATTCTCCCATTTTCATTCTGAAGGCTTCATATTGACCGAGGAGTATATTGACTCTGGTCTCTTTCACTCGATCGGTTCCTTCATAAGTACTATGTAATCTATCCCATACTTCTTTGGCTGTATCACAAGAAGATATTCGTTATATTCGGTAGGTGATAAAGCACAATATAAAGAATAGATTGCCTTTGCATCAAGAGCCTGTCTCTTGATTATCTCCTCCTGACTCATTTCACTAGACTCAACAGTGTCATTTCCTCTTTCTAAGACAGATGCAGCTGTATGAATGATTCATTTTTCTACAACGTCCCATTCCAGAGGATCTTTTGATCTTAGAAACGCCTTCATCTTGTTCTTCCATATGTTGTAATCCTTTCCATCAAAGTAAGGTGGTCTCGTGTTGCTTTGCCCTTCTACAAGCCCTGGAGCCAGCGTACTAGCCATGGATCTTTTACTCTGAAGTAAAATACTTCAACCAAAGTGAGTACACGAGCTCTAATACCAATTGAGATAGCTAGTATAAGCACCTAAAGGGGGGGTGAATAGGTGCATAAACAATTTATCGAGATACGTAAGCAATACTTGGCAAATGATAAAGGGAAATTCTTTCTGGATTAACAAAATGAAATACGATCAAAGTAAAGAGAGTAAGGAAGAGAAAATTGAACACGGAGTTTATAGTGGTTCGGCTTATTTCAAGCCTATGTCCACTCTTCCGCACTGACAGCCTATTGGCTGGATTTCACTATGATCAAAAGAGAAGTTACACCACAGCACTTCCTTGATTCCACAGCGTAGATGTTCTACTACACCTCCTCAAGGTCTCTTACAAATAATGACTCTCTTTTGAATACAGTGGTTCGCTCAAAGAGATTGTCTAAACAACAAGAAGCTTTCAGACTTTGGAATTTTTCTATCGTGCAGACCTTCAACAACTTAGAACGTCTTCTTTATATACTCTTTCATGCCATCATACCCGTTGGCACTTACCAAAGGAGTTCCTCCAATCTACCCATTGGACGGAATCAATTAAGAAGATTAATAAAACTATTAAAGGAACGTGTCGATAGCCCATCAATCCTGTTCGCCCATACAAGCAGAATCTCGGTTTCCATAAGAAGAACCTTCCAAGAATATCCAGACAATTATCGGATATTCAATCATCGAGTCAATCTTGATCAATCAAAGGATTCCGTTATGTCTTCTCCAGCCACGAGATCTTCTCCAGTTGATAAGGACATCCTCTTAACGAATCATTCAGATCTGGATAACCTTTCTTCAACGGATTAGAGACTGTCAATGAAGATAGACTTTGAGTCTTGAGTCTGGCTATCCAGAGGTCTTTAGACTTTAAGAAGTAGAGTCTGCAAAACCTTCAGACTAGACTGAGGAAACGTTTTGTTAGCTTCAAAACACTTCAAGAAGATTTCTCCAACAAATCTGAGCGGCGAATCGGTAAGCCGTCTCAATGATTTTTCCCCCTACTCGGAATACTTATTGAGCTGAATCGCAAACTGATTTTCCTGAACTTTGTAAGATGGACCGGCTTTTCTTGGGATATAGAATCCACCATGTCGGTTTGTCTTACATTTTTGTGTTCATGTTCTTCATGTATGTTTTCACGCAAAAAATAAAAAATAAAAAATAAAAGAAGAAGCAATCAACTTGGGTCGGAAAGCAAAAATAAAATGTGTTGATTTTCTTGGAGAGATCCCATATCGAAAATTTGGTGTAGTGCAGAGTAATTATCAATTCATGTTTAACTCAAATTATTGAGTGAGGTGGATCTAACTAAATGATGAGCTCATATTGAAATTTCCTTCAATGAACTTTCTAGGTGAAGATGTAGGGTTTGTAGTATACATACAACACATTATGTAAGACTAACTTTTGAACAATAAATGTGACATTATTAATACGAGCAAAAATAATCTTTAAAATAATTTAGACTAATCAACCCAATCAAATAGTAAATTTGAATTTAAGCATAGCTTGTGTTCTTACCCATGTTTGAGATGGATTTTATCCTTAAAAGGACATTAAATAGTAATCAAGTACTATAAATAAATCTTCTACTCTTAAACATTCTATTTTTCTCAATATGATTGTGGATTATTCTACTTCCACTTTTATGTATTCATATTTTTACTTATATTTTAAATTTATTTATATATTCTAATATAAATTCAACATATAAATATATATTTAGTTTTTATATTTATTTTGTATTTTAGGTATATTAGTATAGTTTAGTAAATTTCCTCGAAAAATCATAGGAATCACTATTAGATGTACTTTGAATTTTGATTGATAAAAGGAAGTACCAAAGAAGATTTTGATGCCTTGCCCTTTGAAAACGAGGCTCATGACTGACCATCATATCAAACGACTCAAGCCAATGCTTTTAAATGTTAGGTGCCTTCCACTTTTATCCAAAGTGTGGACAGCTCATTCCTCATCAATCCGCTGGCCCCAACCATAACCATCATTTTTGTTTTTTTTAATCGGCAATTCTGAACTCTCAAATACTCATCGACAAAGCTCTAAACAAGTAGTCGATTTGCCAGAAAGTCTTTAAACAAGTAGTTGATTTGCTAGCAAGTCCCATGAGCGGTGTTGGTTTTAGGAATTGGGTTTTCCTTTCATATAATTTAGATAGGCAAAGTACTAAAAAAGTCCTAAACCTATTGTATTGATGCAAATTCGATCATAACCTTTTAATTGGACGAATTTAGTTCTAAATCTTTTTACATTTTGCCAATTGAATTTATTCAACTAATTTTGATTAGAAATTGCCAATATGGATACTAATCATTCTACGTGACATGATTGGTATTGATGTGATATTTTTTTAATAGAATTTTATTTTATTATTTTTTTCCTTTCATTTTGACCAATGCTGGGCCCTTACTAGGTTTGGGTGAAGGCCTTCATGCTCTCCCCTGTGGTTGGTGGGGCCGTAAAGGCTATTGCCTAAGGCCTTCATGGCCCTATTGGTTGTTGTCAAGGTAGCCCTTGCCTAGATTTGGCAAGGGCCTTCGCAAGGGCCATGATCCTCACCCGGTGAGGGTTCGTAGGCCCTTGTTACCCAAAATGAAAGAAATATATACATACATATATATATATTAATTTGTAAAAACTGTTCACGCTATCACCGACTGTGCCATGTTGGACGGCCGTTTTCCACATTACTGATTAGCAATTTACTGCCACGATTAGTCGAAATGATTCAATTGGCATTTTGTGAAAATGGTTTAAGACCAAATTAACATTAATTCAATAGGTTTAGAACTTTTTGGGTGTTTTCCCCCAACTTAGACATGTATCTAAAAAGATAACTAAAATATCAATCAAGCATTTATAGTAGTTAGATAAGTAATGTAAGGCTTAGTCTTAAATGGTTTTGAGAAGTCCTATTCTTGATTCGGTCCTAGTGGTTCCTTAGTTTTACACAACGTCAATTATTTACTTGTGACGGAATGGTAAAGAAGTCTATCTAAAACAAGTAGAAGCTTAGAAAATTGGTGAGACAGAAAACATATTCTGGTATCGGAATCGACGGAAAATGTTTTGGATTTTTGGTTGGAATATGCCTTACAAAGAATGAATTTGGATTGTGACAAACTGTTGTAAGTATCCAATATATGATCATATAGGTCTCATGTGGGCACAATGATGTCAAGTGAGTTTGAACTAGAAAAGGTTCAGATAAGGCTGGTCTAATATCGGATGTGGTGGACTCATGCAACGGAGAGAATTGTCCAAAAAGTTCTAAACGTATTACACTTTTGCCAATTCAGTCATAAACCTTTTAACTTTGCTATTTGAGTCTTAAACCTTTTCATTTTTTGCCGATTCAGTACATCCGACCAATTTTGGTCGAAAAATGCTGACGTGGATTCTGGTGGTGCCATGTAGATTTCTTTGGCGCCGACATAGACAAATTTTAATAATATTTTAATATTTTTTGAATTTTTATTTTTATTTTCTTTATTTTCTGTATTTACATTTTTTTAAAATTTTTTTTTTCTCTTTTTGGCTTTTTTGTTGGCCTTTTCGGTGGCCAACCACGGCCTGACCAGCCAATCGGCCTCGCCCGCCTTAAGTGAGGCTTGGCTGGGCGAGGAGGAGCCCCGGCGAGGGGAGCCCTTGCCCAGGCGCGGCCTGGCTAGGGTTGCCTAGGTGAGGCCGACCCTCCCCTAGGCTAGGGCGACCTCACTAGGCGTCGGGCCGGGCGATGGTGACGCGGGCAAGGCAGCCTTGGCCTCGGCGAGGGCCAGCCTTGCCGGATTTGGCTAGGGGAGCCCTTGCCGGGGCTCGCCCGGGCAAGGCCAGTGGCTGCCTTGCCCGGCGTCGCCGTCGGCCACGCCTGGGCGAGGGCTCCCCTTGTCGGGGCTCCTCCTTGCCCGGCCGGGCCTCACCTATGGCGTGCGAGGCCAGTTGGCTGGCTGTGGCTGGCCACCGGAAAAGGCCAAGAAAAAAGCCAAAAAGAGAAAAAAAGAAAAAGAAAAAAAGAAGAAGGTAAAAGCAAAAAAAAAAAAAAAAAAATTAAAAATTCAAAAAAATATTAAAAATTCAAAAAATATTAAAATATTATTAAAAATTATTCACATTAGCGCCGACGTAGTCCTACGTGGCACTGCCGGCATCCACGTCAGCATTTTCCAGCCAAAATTGGCCGGATGGATTGAATCGATAAAAAAAATGAAAAGGTTTAGGACTCAATTGACAAAGTTAAAAGGTTTAGGACTGAATTGGCAAAAGTGGAATATGTTTAGGACTTTTTGGACAATTCTCTCCATGCAACGAGGGCATGGACCCAAGTGGTGACTGCTAGGCTTGGCAGCCCCAATAAGGAGTGGACGACGAAGAGGAAGTTGCCGTGGCGATTGAAGCAGATTTCCTGCAGAGTGGTACAACAGCTTTTGCATTCGATTCGGGCGGGAAGAAATCGTGGCCATTGTTGCATTATGTGGTGAAGACGGTGCGGCCTTGCAAGCAGTTGCTTTTGCCTCGGATAATATTGTTGAAAAACGTTCAAATTTCTCAATAATACACTAAACTATGTACTCGTCCGTGAGAAATCGAGTTAGGCCGAATATAAATGGTTGCACTTTCATCCAATTATCAACATGTTCTGTCATATTTCATATATTGATGTGGCTTGGCGCGCGGATTGCAGAATTAAGATCTGACTTCTTGTTTCATAATTGAGTAGATATTTTATCTGAGTTAAAAGTGAATGCCGTTAGAATTGAGTTTTGCTTAAGAGAAACAAACTGGACTAGAATACGTTAATCCTGTGTCGTGATTACTCAGGATGGTGACACCATGACAGGACAAGGACAGAACCGGCGGACAGCTTGGTTTCTTGAGTGGTGAACGCAATCCCCAGCGAGAGGAGGAGCTGGCAATGATTGGGCAGTAACTAGCGGCGGCGCCGTGGAGAATGGCTATTGACAACGAACAATTTGAGGCCCTCCAGTCTAAATTGAGCGGGCACTATAGAAACTAGGAGTGCCCATATTGCCACTCGGACTTGCTTTGAATTAATTGCAGGTCGCGGAACATGGATTGGGTAGGGCATGTTGCGATTAAGCGAGCGATCAAATAAAAATATAAACAGGAGAATAAAATAAATTGGACATCAGATTTACGTGGTTCAGTTGTAAAGATTTACGTCCACGGGAAGAGCAGCAGCGAATTTTACTATAAATCAAGCAATATAAGGAAATTACACATTCGAGTCACTAAAACACTCTATTGGTGTTTCCCAAACCCCAATTATACCAAATACACCAATCTTTCTTGGATATAAATCACGAATAAGCTTTGCCGCATGAGATACACGAAGACCCACTATCAAGCGCCCAGTGCCTACGGAAGTCTCTCACAAACAAAGAACACCCACGGCACTCAGAGTAAATGGCGCTTCAATATGTGGCTTCACTCGGCTAGCAGCTTCAATGATCGTGTGCGGCTTCGTAGGATTTTTCTCTCTTTCGCGGCAAGCTTTGTTTCTCTTGTGGACGTGCGGCAGCAACACACCGAAAAGAAGAAATCCTCAAAGATGAAGACCTGCAAAAATATTTGCCTTTTATACGTGTGCCCATCGAGGGCCCACCTGCTCCTTGCTTCACGTACAGAAGCCCACGCGTGAAATACATGTGTGCGTGTGCCCAGAGTCAACACTTTGACTCTGGGCAGACCTATTTTCCATTAACGTGCAGAGGCTTCACACCAAAGGATTTCGGCAGCACATGGGGCTTCGGCAGCTTTTGTTCCAAAGAGAAAAATTCCTCATTTAATTATTTATTCTTTTGTGCAATTTTAAAGAATCTAACAAATCGCGTTTTATAAATGCTCAAACTCGAGACATAATTTAACAGGGCATGTGGCTCCAACAGATCAATCAGTCAGTGCAGTTCATGGAGCTCAAGTGGCAAGCTTATTGCGCGGAAAGGGAGAAGGAGCTTCAAGCCGATGAGCAGGAGAAAGTGGCGATAGGTAATGTGGTTCACGACACACATGGTATAGCATCTAGGAGTGACGCCGCTGCCACTGGGACAGGGATTGGCGCTGCCCACACCATGAGGAGGTCAGAAATTCTTTTACCGTGCAAGTCATCGGAGACAAAAGGTTCTCACTTACATTGCGTGGAACATCTCTTTAGCTACGTGTGCTGTTCGAATGAGCATGATCTTGTTGTGTAGAGTCACTTTTTGAGTTGATGCTCGAATGCTCATGTCCAAGTCATTGCTGGAATGACTAGAACTGCAAGATATAGTTGATGCCGGGAGGAGATGTGTAGAATGAAATGTCGGTTTCTGTATTGGGATGAGCGAATGGAAGGGGGGATAGTCATAGTGAAGGGGTTGGAAATGGAACTAAATAAGTTTTTGCTATGCGGAGATATTCTTGTTCGGACGAAACTGACGCTGGTTTATCCCGTCTCACGAGCACATGATCAATGTTCAGATCACTGCTGATCACAAAGTCGCGGGCTGATGATAGTTGGTATCATGCCATATGGATGGCTAATGATAAGCCTGCAAGAAAAGATCAAGGGGCAAGCTAGACCGTCCCTAACGAGCCTTCCTCCGATCAAAATTCTCTTAAAACATCCAAATTCGTAGGAACCACTTGAGATCCTGTCGCTGTGCTTGAGTTATTCTACTCTGTGTCGCCATTCGTACGACCTAACATGAACTTTATACTACTTGTGTCATTGCTATGACCGTATCCTGATAAACGGTACTTGTTAGTGTTGTTACTAATCAAAACAGTAAACTAGGAACAGAAAACCAGAAGCTATAGTTTTTGAATGAGGAAGAGAAGCACAGAGAAAACAGAGCACAAATTTGCGTACGTCAATTTTTTAAGGAAACTGTCAAGTACATGACAACTTAAACAAGAACAAAAACTGCTCACAAACCACACACACGTGCAGCATATAACTGCACCTAAACGTGCTAATTCACTTCCTAGAAAATAGCAAAAAAAAAAAAAAACTAAATGCACTTGGTTGTTTTTTAATAAAAAAACAGAGTAAAACAGAGGAAAACATGACAGAAAACAAGAATCGAACAATTCCAACAAACTCCTCCTTGGATCGATTTTTGCTGCAGATTCCTATTTTCTCTCTTAACAGCTCAAATCTTCTAGCCTCGAAGTGGTTTTGTGAACATATCGCAAGGCGATCTTCGGATCTGCAAGCTGATCTTCAGATCTGCAATAGACCAACTTAACTTCGCCACTTTGTTGCACCTCACGCAAAAAGAAAAATTTGACTTTGAAATGCTTGGTTTTGCCATGGAAAACTGGATTATGTGGTATTGCTAAAGCAGCCTGATTATCCACATTAACTTCAATGCAATCACTAGAATTCAACCACGAGATCCTTCATTATCTTCTTAAGCCATAAAGCTTGATTTGCAGCTGCAGAGGCTGCTATAAACTCAGCCTCTGTGAGGCGAGTTACAATCTCTTGCTTTTAGAACACCGGGAGAAACAAGCGGAACCAAAAGCGAAACAAAAGATATCCGGACGTAATTTTCATGTCATCCACTGAACCAGCCTAGTCACTATCAGAAAATCCTTGCAAATTAAACTTTTGACATTTCTTAAACTTCACACCAAAGAACAATGTTCCTTTGAGATATCTCAAGACCCTTTTTGCTGCAACCAAATGTAACTGACTAGGACTACTCATAAACCTGGATAAAACACTCAACAAATAGAATTTATGGTCTGGTTTTTGTAAGATACATGAGACACCCAATCGAGACTTCTATACATAGAAGCATCTCTTGCATCTGTTCCATCATTCTTCTGCAGCTTCTCTTTAGTAGCCATAGGAGTGCTTACACTTCGACAATCTTCCATCCGAAACTTCTTTAGAATTTCTTTCATGTATTTTTTCGACAAATGAAGATCTCATATGAAGCCTGTTTGACTTCCAGACCCAAAAAATAAGACATCTTTCCTAAGTCTGACATCTCAAAAACTGCAAATAGATCTTGCTTCACCTTCTCTATCAATTCCATATCATTCCCCATCACTAATAGATCATCTACATAAAGTGACAGAATTACAACACTGTGATTCACATTCTTGACATAAAGAGTAAACTCACTTAAGCTTTTTACAAAGCCAAAATCCTGCAAATATCGATTTATCTTCTCATACCAAGCTCTTAGAGCCTGCTTTAGTCCATATAGCGCTTTCTTCAACCTGTATACACTTTCTTCTTGCCCTTTGATACTGAAGCCTTCAGGTTGTTCAACAAAAATCTCCTCCTCAAGCTCTCCATTTAGAAATGCAAACTTGACATCTAATTGAAATATAGGCCACCCATTCTCTGCTGCAATAGCTAACAATAGCCTTATTGTATCAAGTCGTGCAACAGGAGCAAATGTTTCAGAATAGTCTACTCCCCATATTTGTGCATAGCCTTTCACCACCAGTCTAGTTTTGTGTTTATTGACAGAATCATCAGGATTAAGTTTTATTCTAAACACCCACTTAACCCCAATCACATTCTTATTAGATGGTCTGTCAACAAGCTCCCATGTGTGGTTTTTCTAGATCATTGCAATCTCCTCATGCATTGCTGCAATCCACCTCTGATCCTCCTTAGCTTCCACAAAGTTAGATGGTTCGAGCATTGCCACATTGCTTCTTTCATAGATTTCAACAAATGACCTTGTGCCTCTCACTGGTAAATCATCCACACTGTCTTCCAATCCATCTATAACTTCATCAATCTCTACATCTGTTGCAGGTTGTTTTTCGAACTGCTGCTTTTCTGCACTCTTTCCTTCCATCCAATTCCACTCATCTTCTTCTAGAAAAACAACATCTCTGCTTACAGTCACCTTCCCTGTCATAGGGTGAAAAATTATGTAAGCCTTTGATTGGAGACTGTACCCAATGAAGATTCCAAGCTTTGCTTTCTTATCCAGCTTGTCCCTCTTGACCTCAGGAACATGAGTGTAACACAAACACCCAAAAGCCTTCAAATTTTTCACAGAAGGTTTAACACCATACCAAACTTCAAAAGGTGTTGACCTCTCTAAGGCCTTCATGGGCAATCTGTTCAACAAGAACATTGTAGTATTAGCTGCTTCAGCCCAGAACTTCTTAGGCAACATCTTCTCCTGCATCATACATCTGGCCATCTCCATAATACTTCTGTTTTTCCTCTCACTGACCCCATTTTGTTGAGGTGAATAGGGAGCAAGTGAAACTGCTGCACAATTCGCTTGCTCACAATTCAACTTAAACTTGTGAGCAAGTATACGAGAACCATTATCAAACCCGAGCATTTTAATTTTCTTTCCACTCTGATTCTCAACTAAGGCTTTAAACTTGACAAACATATCAGCAACTTCAGACTTGGCTCGCAGAAAATAAATCCAACTCATCCTAGTCATATCATCAGTGAAGGTAATGAAATACCTGCTACCACTGAGAGAAGACTCAGACATAGGTCCACATAGATCTGTGTGGACCAATTGCAGCTTCTCACATGCTCTCCAGCCTCCTCCTTTGAAAGGAAATCCGACTTGCTTGCCAAGAAGACAAGTTCTGCACTGTGGAAATTCCTCCTCCAAACTTGGCAAGTCATCTGCCAAGCTATTTCTCTGCAAAAACGACATGCTCTTCCTGTGAACATGCCCAAGTCTTTTATGCCACAGCTCTGCATTTTCTTCTTTGCACTTTAAAGCCATTTGTTGCATCTCTTGTGGCTTGAACATGAAACTCTTGTCCTTCATTGGGATTCTTAGCACTTTTTTGCTATCTGCATTATTAATAAAACATTCCTTCCCTCCGAACTTCACTTTATAGCCCTTCTCAACTAATTGACCAACACTTAACAGATTATGGTCAATATTTGGCACAAAGAGAACATCACTGATCAGCTTCACCTCCTGATTTCCTTCAATAGCCACTGTACCCTTCCCTTGCACTTCGATATACTGTCCGTTGCCAATTCTGACTCTGGACCTGACTGACCTGTCTAGACTCCTAAACAGCTTCGAATTGCCAGTCATATGATTGGTACAACCACTATCCACTAGCCATGCATCATTCCCAACAAAAGATTCAGAAAAAGAAGCTACAAACAAGTGCTCTTCCTCAGTTTCATTCACTGCTACCTGTGCTTTTCCTGCTTGCTGGTAATTTTTTTCTTTGCAGATGGCTTCCATGTGACCCAACTTGTGACATCTTCTGCATCTAGCATTAGGCTTTCTCCAACATCTAAAAAACTGATGATTAGTTCCACCACAGTATTGACAAGGCTTTTTGTTCATCTTCCATTTGCTAGACCCACCAGAATTTCTTTCTTTTGCTACAAACTTAGAGTCATCGACATTTTCTCTAGACTAAATCCATTTCTTCCCTTTGCCTCCATCATTTGACTTCACTCTAGCTTGTAGCGCACCCTCTACAAACTCTTCTCTTCTCATTAGTCTTCTGTGCTCCTATGCCTGCAGAGCATTTAACAATTCTACAAGTTTTATATCAGCTAAGTCTCTTGTATAAACCAGAGATGCTATGGTGGCTTCGAACTTCTCTGGAAGAGACACCAGGATCTTCTGAACAAGTCTTTCATCCTTCAAGTCAGTCCCTAAAACTCTGATTTTTTTAGCTATCCCAACCAACCTATCAGAGTACTCCTTCACTGACTTTGAATCTTTCATCTGCTGTCTCTCAAACTCCCTCAAGAGATTCAGCACCTTCATGCCTCTTATTTTCTCATCTCCCTCATATTCAGCCTTCAAGAAATCCCATATTGCCTTTGCAGAATCACATCTCATGATCTTTGTGAAGATAGTGGGTGAAAAACGTACGGGCATGACTTTGCCTTGGCCTTCCTTGTGATTATCTCTTTATGGTACTTTATCTGATTCAAGGTCGGATTGTCTGGAAGTGGAGCAACCTCATAATCATCATCCACAACTTCCCACAGATCATGACCCTCCAAAAATGCTGTCATCTTAATAACCCATGCTTGATAATTCTCTCCAGTAAATACTGGAGAAGCCATCGCAGAGAAACCACTCGACCTTGTCTCCATCACCCTTTAACTTCTTTACACTTCGATACTTGCTTCACTTCACAGTCCCTCAAGATCATACACGCTCTGATACCACTGTTGTTACTGATCAAAACAGTAAACTAGGAACAGAAAACCAGAAGCTATAGTTTTTGAATGAGGAAGAGAAGCACAGAGAAAACAGAGCACAAACTTGTGTACGTCAATTTTCTAAGGAAACTGTCAAGTACAGGACAACTTAAACAAGAACAAAAACTGTTCACAAACCACACACACGTGCAGCATATAACTGCACCTAAATGTGCTAATTCACTTCCTAAAAAATAGCAAAAAAAAAAAAAAAAAAACACTAAATGCACTTGGCTGTTTTTTTAATAAAAAAACAGAGGAAAACAGAGTAAAACAGAGAAAAACATGATAGAAAACAGCAGCTGAACAATTCCAACAGTTAGCAATTAGGGGAAACATAATTGCTTCATGGCTGGAACTAGTCTATCACTTGCTTGCAGACATATATGCCATTTGGTGAAAACTATACTTTATAAATGATTTTTGCTAATTTTTTATTTTTATAAAAAGCCTCAAACTATTTGATAGTGAAACTTGATAGCTGCGGCTCGCCAGAGGCACGCTAGCCGCACGTCAGCAAATGTGGGAGTTGGAACACAGAGAGAGAGCTCAGATTCCTTGTTTAGAAGACAAGTAACTTGGTTCCACGGAGAAACTTCAATTTCCACTTGGAGACTTTATTATCGAGGCACAAATGTAAATTCTCTAGAAAAAATTTCTTCTGAAGAATGAACTACTCACATCAACAAATACAATGGTACACTTGCGACATATGCGTAAAAAAAAAAAAAAAAGAAAATCATGACGACTCGTTGTAATTTAATGAAATCGGTGGTTTCCAACTGTCCCAAATTCAATCCACCCTCCGGCAATTCGAGCGAATTTGACCTTGGTTTCCGGTCAGTGGCTTGATATTTCCCATCCTGACCATCGATTTAGCGAAATCCTTCCAAAATGCTTCATAATTGTAGCTATAGCTCTTCACTAGCTCGAGTGCCGATTCACCAGTTGACAGTGCCTGATCAGAGTGAAGAAGGCCCTTCTGGGTCAACAGGTTATTGTAGTACAATGTGTCGAAACGCGCTGGCGTGGGATCTAAACTTGCGAGGTTAGAGTCGCTTCCTGTGCGCGGGCAGTAGGACCGGAGATTCTTTGCGAATGCCTGGTTGATGTTGCTGTCATTGAATGTCCTATTCCTGAAAGTAAAGCACTGTGCGAAGCCGATTGTGTGGGCGCCACTCAGCGCGACCAAGTCCTTGACCTTCAGGCCTTGTCTCTTGAAATTGTTAATTAAGGCAGGTAGGTCCATGTTCGGCGCAGGGATGTCGTTGTTTGCCATCGTCCTGCTCGCCGTCGTCGAATCTCTTCGTCCGAGTCGTACTTTCCACGAAGGCCCTCCTAACTGAAATATGAAAGAAGTTAACACCTAATTCGGATTGGCAATGTCTTACGGCGCATGAAAATCAACTAAGCAAATGATGGTCTCCATTTAGATTTGCTGATTAATGGTCATAACGGGATGCAGTAAAACTAGACGTACCGCAACAACAGAGTCACGAGCGGTGACAGCCAAGATGTCTGCACAAGAAACCACGGGACGTCCACATACTCTGTCAACCTCCGCCTTTATTTGGTCGATCACTTCGAAACCTCTGGCCGAATTGTTATTAGGAGCCGCGAACTTTTCACTCTCGATGGTTGCGGTTGAATCCAAGAGTACCGACCCATCACAACCCTGCATCATTCGACACCCAAGCATAAATCAATGTTGGCAAATGTTGTGGTACGCTGAATAGTAATCACTATTTTGAGAACAGATTAATGTGAAAGTTAGCTGGCACATATATGTCTTACATTGACGAAACAGTCGTGAAAGTGCAAGCGCAACAAGGAAGCGCCCATGCGTCGCTCTTGCTGCACCGCCCCCTCAACGACGCGCTTGATGGCAGGCAAGGCTTGAGGGCAAACGTAGTCGTAGAAGTATGGCGTGAGGCCATTCTTGTAAGGACGAGTCGAAAGAGTTGAGGCCGCGAGGGACAAGATGAGAAGCGCATGGAAGAGGGTGAGGAAGGCCATGTTTGGCTTTGAATCCTTGAAATTGCACTGAGATTACGAGTAACTTTGCAGCAGGCAATGGTGATTTGAACGCTGCTTTTGTTGTGAGCTTCTGGGCTGCTCATTTGTGTACTTATAGGAACTAGGAAAAGAGAGAGAGAGAGACTTAATCCTTAGGTTATAATTGGACTTGGCCGAAGAAAGATCTTGTCGTGCAAGAATCCATGTGTAAACATGCCCATTAATGCAAGAAACGAGTACATCTTCGTCCCTGAACTGGTCGTGTAAGCCGGCGCCTCGCGGTTTATTGCTCATACGAGGTCAAAGGACTACCTAATCCACATCCTGGCTTTGGTAATCTGGTTCCCACAGAAAAGGGCAATTTTTTCTTAAAAATGGAAAAGTCCTTGCTTCTACTCGGTCAACCCTCGACTTGAAGAAGAGGTTTTAGATTTTCTAAGAGAATAAGTCCAGTTATCCTAAGAAGTTACTAAACTTTATCTGCCGAAATGATGTGGATTGTTAATTATATATGAATTGGGATGGTGATATTTTGACAAGTCTTAATTTATGTCACATGCATCGCTGAATGCTACTTTATCCGAAAGATCAAATAAGACAAAAACATCTCTCGATATCTTATATGGAAGATCATGAATTATGATGGGAATAAACCGTGACGTCCGTTTTCTTGAAGTCCATGTGCAAAAATTATTTTGCCGTTTCATGCGTCTACAATAAAATTTTCTTTGTACAATATATCTTTTTACAAATTTCTATAGGTTGGTCAACCACTTACATGTAATCTTAATTTATAGAATGGCAAGCGGCCAGCATGCCACCGACGAGCGGCCAATGAGCCAATGCCACCATTGTCGACAGTAGCTAGCTAGTTTAAGATCTTTTATAGAAAAAAATTAGCAAAAATCCTTTACAAAGTATAGATTTTTCCTAATGGTATTTATGTCAAAGTTGTTTTCTAATGTGTTATTAAAATATAGTTTACCAAAAACTACTTGCATTGCGAAAAATTTATTTAGTCCAAAGACTTTGCATTTTTCCAAAAATATTCTTCAAAATTCAACGAAATGCACCTTAAAGGGTCTCTCTCCCTCTTCCCAAATCCTGTAAGTACACAAATGAGCAGTCCGAAAGCTCACGACAAAAGCAGCCTAGAAATTACCATCAATTGCACCAAAGTTACTCATAATCTAGGTTGCACCGATACGGACACGCGACACACGACACGACACGACACACCGACACGTCATTTATCAAAAGTAGAGAATTTCGACACGTTCCGACACGTTATATATTAAATACATATTTTAATATATAAATGCATAAATAACTAAATAATAATAATAATAAAAGCCTAAAATTAATCTATACTAAAAACATTAATCATACATTTGTTAATATCATTCATTGTTTTAATTTGACAAATTCAACTACATTTCATTGTAATAATCCATAAAACTTGGAGGAAAAAACAAGTAACCCACGTTCCACTATTAAATTTAAAATTTAACAATAAGAAAAAAAAAACAATCAACATTCCATCATCAAATATAACAAAAAGTCATTCATCCACATTATCCATTTCTTCTGAAAAAAAAAAAAAAAAGACTCAATCTCTAGCTCATCAAGTGAAAAATTTGCAACTTCAAGCACCTCAACATCTTTAAACGAGTATTGGAAATTTGTTTTAACTTTTTCTTTTTCATATATGTAGAGCCCAGAAATTTTGGAAATTTGTAAAAATAATCCCGTGCGTGTCGAAATTTCCAACTCGCGTGTCGGAGCGTGTCAAAGGCAGTTGACCATGTGTCCGATTTTTTCGACACGCATTGATTGCGTGTCGGAGTGTCGGACATGACAAGAAGAGTCCCGGAGACTGTCCATGCAACCTAGCTCATAATTTGAGTGCAATTTCAAGGATTTACAGCCGAACATGGCCTTAGGTAGCCTCAGCCTCTTCCGAGCACTTCTCTTCTTGTCCCTGACGGCCTCGGCTCTCCCGACGCGCCCCTACAACGACGGCCTTTCGCCACACTATTGACTATGTATGCCCTCAAGCCTCAGCCACCATCAAGCGCGTCATTGAGGAGATGGTGCAGCAAGAGCGACGCATGGGTGCGTCCTTGCTGCGCTTGCACTTCCACGACTGTTTCGTCAATCTAAGACATATACAGCTAAATTTCACATTAATTTGTTGTTCTAAAAAATAGTGATTACTATTTAGCATTGCACAATACTTGCTAACATTGATGTTTGTTTGGGAGTTCAATAGTGCAGGGTTGTGATGCATTGATGCTCTTGGATCTGACCCCGACCATCGACAATGAAAAGCTTGCGCTTCATAATAACAATTCAGCCAGAGGGTTCAAAGTGATCGGCCAAATTAAGGCGGAGTTCGACGGAGTATGTGGATGTCTGGTGGTATCTTGTGTGGACATCTTGGCAATCACTCTCATGATTTCATTGTTACGGTACATCTAGTTTAATGGTGCGTTCAGTTCGATTTTAGGGAAATATTTTTTGGAAAATGCACAGGTTTTCGAAATGCAAGTAATGTTTAGTAAAGTATATTTTAAACACACATTGGAAAGTAACTTTGACATAAATATTGTTTGGTAAAAACTATATTTTGCAAAGGATTTTTGCTAGTATTTTATTTATAGAAAATCTCAAATTATTTGCCGGAGGAACTCAGTCGCCATTGGGGAGGGCGGTGGCGGCTCACTGGTGGCATGCTGTCTGCACTCCTGCTATTCGCTAGCTCGTAAAAATATATCATCTGGTTCGAACAATTCAATTATTCCAGCTATACTAGCGGGCATTTTTCCAGGTTTCAGGCTCACATATCGTCTTGCCTAGCTTTGGACAAAGATCAAGGCTAAGATACAAAATAAAAGTGGAAGTTCTAATCTCACCTTGGCATCCTTAGGGAAGAAAAGGGTTCCCTCTATAGACTTCCTTGCAAAGAAGAGGGAATAACGAAGGCCATTGGAGATCCGGTTTCAACATCACCAGGAGCATCTTCCCCCACTTCATCCTCCACGGGCCTAATTTTTTTTTTTTTTTTTGATAACCGAGGACTCCACCACGGGCCTCCCGTGCCCGGACGGCACCAAAGGTTGGGGCCCCTATATCTCGGGGGAGATTAGCACTTTTTTTCTTTTTTGTAACCGAGGACTCCACCACGACCGCCCACCCCCACCTAGCCCCCCTGGTATCCAGACGGCACCAAAGGATAGGGCCCCTATATCTTGGGGGAGATTAGCACAGGACCTCAACACCATGGCCCCCCACTTACAACACTAGCAACTGCGGGTTTTGAACTCTTGACCACGGCGATGAAGGAGAGACTCTCAACCAACGCAGCTACCTACGGTTAGGTAGCATGCTCCTAAACTTTGCTATTTCTAGAAAAGAAGAAACTGATGATTCGGACTTGATGGACGGCGCTCCTGTCTAATTGTCAAGCACCTCCATGAAACTAGTAAAACTAATGATAGCATGCAAGGAAAACCCATTAAGCCATGACTGATGGTGAGCTTGTAGAAGCCAAATATTCCAACTATGGTGGCTCTCACTAGGGTTGTGCAAAATGGACTGCCTGAATCAGTAATTGACTGGACAGATCGAATCGGCTAATTAAGTCTCGTTCCTGGGAGTGTCGGTCTGGTTCCCAGTTCCTAAAAGTGGGGGAATCGGACTGAATTAATTACATATATATTTTTATTATTTGTTCACTAAAATTAAAAGAAAACCAGTTTTTTTTTTTTTCCTTCATAACATATATAATTAACTAGTGGAAAAAAGAGAAGTGACTGGTTCCATTAGATAATAACTGGAACTAGACTGGATAGGGAACCGATCACCCCTAGCTCCCACTTGAGCTTTGGAGTATGAGATTCGTGCTTCTTTGTTTTGCACGAGTTGCCTAATTTGGAGTTAAATAACTTTTAACCATTCATGACGTGAGTTATAAAAAGGATTAACTCACCCCCCGTGTGTACATGGAACCAATCTAAATTTAGAGTGTCCTTAATTTCAACTCAAGCCATTTTTTCATGGTTTGGCTTAATAGTCACAACCACCCTCCCATGAAAAGTCTGCAATATAAAATCTAGAAACTCTCATTCACACTATAAACCCAACGTGATTGTGCATTCCTTCTTCCAATTGGTAGCATACCACTCTAATAAATGAACACAATCACATTGACCAAATTGATGCAATAGAAAAGTACAATAACTAAGACTAATCAGACCTTACATGACCGATTCAATTTTTGTTAAGTTGAAAAATTAAGTACATGATCTCAGCTTCTTGCATTTGTGGGTATAATTAGCTCATGAGCTTGCACAGGCAACCTTGTATGACAAGATCCCCTTTGGCCAAGTCCGAGGAAACATAAAGTCTCTCTCTCTCTCTCTCTCTCTCTCCAATTCCTATAAATACAGAAATGAGTAATCCGAAAACTCAACACAACGAGCTCGAAAGCACCATCAATTGAAGCAGAATTACTCATAGTCTCGCTCCAATCCTTGTTGACTCCGAAAGGCAAACATGGCTTTAAATAGCCTCATCCTCGTCCAAGCACTTCTCTTCTGGTCTCTCGCGACCTTGGCTTTCTCGACGCGGCCCTATAAGGAAGGCCTCACGCCATACTTCTACGACTACGTTTGCCCTCAAGCCTTGCCCGCCATCAAACGCGTTGTCGAGGCAGCGGTGCAACAGGAGCGACGCATGGGCGCTTCCTTACTCCGTTTGCACTTCCACGATTGCTTCGTTAACGTACGACACATTCACGATAATCTTGAATTCGCATTGGTTATCTAGCAGCCGGCATAAATTTGCTAACTTGATTCTTTTTTTGTCCACTTCATAATGTAGGGTTGCGACGCTTCAATACTTTTGGATCCGACCCCTACCATTGACAGCGAAAAGTTCGCGAACCCGAATAACAATTCGGCTAGAGGGTTCGAAGTGATCGATCAAATGAAGGCAGAGGTCGACAAAGCTTGCGGATACTCACTTGTATCATGTGCCGACATCTTGGCCGTTGCAGCCCGTGACTCGGTAGTTGCGGTACGTCTTATCTTAATGCTACATATGATGCCTTCATTTAAGCAAAACTACAGTGCAGACAAATAGAAGAGAGTCTCCCGCTAATTGAACACGCTAGGCGTAGAATCACATGCACATATATAATCTTTCGATCATCTAAGCAAAGCTGAATTTGAACTGAAAAGGTTGACTGAAATATTTCAGCTGGGAGGGCCTTCATGGGAAGTACAACTTGGAAGGAGGGACTCGACCACGGCGAGCAGGACAACCGCCAACTCCGACATTCCCGCACCGGACATGGACTTGCCTGCACTGATCAACACATTCCAAAAGCAAGGTCTCGACACTCGGGACTTGGTCGCGCTGAGCGGTGCTCACACAATCGGGTTCGCTCAATGTGTCAATTTCAGAAACCGCACATACAACGACGACAACATCGCCGCCAGTTTCGCCAGGAGCCTCCGGTCTCTGTGCCCGCGTACTGGAGAGGACGGGAACCTCGCTGGTTTGGATCCTTCGCCGGCTCAAGTCGATGCATTGTACTTCCATAATCTGCTGGCGCAGAAGGGGCTTCTTCACTCTGATCAGGCGCTTTACAGTGGTGGGTCAACGGATGAGCTGGTGAAAACTTACAGTGATGATGCGGAGGCGTTCTGGGATGATTTTGCAAAGTCGATGATCAACATGGGAAACATAAAGCCGTTGATCGGAAACCAGGGCCAGATTCGCTCGAATTGCCGAAGTGTGAACTAAAGTGGCACTTTGTTCATCGTTTCTTTCGGGCGTATGCTTTAATAATTGTGATAAGAAACATTCTTGAAATTGTTTTCTGACCAATCATTGAAGCTTTAATAATAATAAAGGCCTTCAACGCATTCAAACATCTCTGGAATACACTCTGATCCAATCATCGATCCGTTCCATTTTATGTAGTGTTCGAAGGACTCTTGCTCGTAAAATTCTAGGTTACTAATGTTCGTAGGTCATCAGCCATATGTGACGACGAAAGCAACAGTATTGCCTAACGTCAAAAGATAAGTGCATAGAAAGTAGACAAGCTTTCTGGTTTGATTGAAGTGATTTTTTTTTCTTGGGTCGGAAAGAGCACGGGGAAGAAATAACGGGCGAGGCCCCGCTCAGCCTCGCTCAGCCCCCATGTCCATCAATACCTTTACTAAAACTTTTAAACCATTGGATCATACCCCAACTAGGATATATTAATTGCTTCAGATGTGAGATTTCTTTTCATCCAACACCCTCACATGTGCAACTCAACAAATCTTTGGCTCACGTGTGAGCCTCCTACTTTTGGCCCGCTCTCTCTAAATCCAAATAGCCTTTTGCACCAACAATATCTTGTTAGGATACAAATGTAAGTGAGTTGTTTTAGAGAAGCCCCACACTGGAGAACTAATGTGGTGTAGAGCAGTTAAAATATTTTAAGTGATTGGTTTAAGCTTTTAAGTAAAGTTGTGTCCAACTTGATATGTTGATGGGCTTGGACTTGGGCTCTCTCTTAACAATCTCCCTAGGTGAAGATATTGGACTTTTGCAGTACACTCCCAGCAAATGGTATCTGAGCTAATGGTTGCGATGTTTAGGTAGGTGGGCATTGTGGTGTAGCAACGTGGCCCATCAGTTAATGTAGAAGGATACTTGAATCAAGAGGCAGTTGGCCTAACACTGAGCTCACACATGATGGGGAGATTGTTAGGATATACGTATAAGTGAGTTGTCTTAGAGAAGTTTCACATCGAAGAATTGATGTGATGTGGAGCAGTTAATATGTCTCAATTGGCTCATAATTTACTAGGCTAAGTTTTTGTCTAAAGGTGTGTTCAATTGGACATGTTGACGAGCTTGGATTTGAGCTCCCTTTTGGTGATCTCCCTAGGTGAAGATATTGGACTTCTACTGTACATTCCCAATATATTTCAACTTGAATATCCACCTTGGCCAGAGGAACAACGTATGCTCTTCATAGTTTACCTAAATTATCTTAGCGTAGCCATGTTTCGTGAGAAGTTAGGAGACACAATTTGCCACCTATTATTTATTTATTTAATTTTTTGGGAGAAGGGGTTTACATATGAGGTTCTTTCCTCAAGATAGTCGTTAGTTGCCAATTCAAACATGTTGGGCCTAGCCCATTCAACCCAATGACTCTAATACCAATGGTTTGGTAGATATCACTAAGAGCAAATTCAAGTCCGTGCTCGTCAACATATTCAATTGGACTTACTTTTATTCAAAAATATAAGCAATGAGTTATAGATCAATTAATTTTCTTTTCACATCACACCAATTTGCCCATATGATATTTTCCTACATAGTGGTCTCATACGTGTACCTCAACAGTATAGTAAGTGTTGACACCTAATTTAAAAAATAGAAATAGAAAATAATCTTTGATTATAGTGAAATTTTAAAAAAATTCAAAAATTGAATTCAAAAACTCAACAGCCAAATGTTTTGGAGCCACTTTGTTGTTGAGAAGTTGAGTGAGGATGTACAAGTATATCGGAAAATCTTCATCTGCAAAAAAACAAACTCAAGTCTTTTTCTATAAATAAAGAGTGCGAAGCCTTGAATGAGGGGGGCTTCTTCATTCGGTTTTTGAAAAGTTCACAAAGAAAACAAAGTTTTGGTAAGGAGAAAAGTCAAAAGAAAAAGGTGGAGAGAAGAGAAGATACAGAGAGAGATGACGTGAGGCAAAGCAGAAAAGTGAGAGTAAGGGAGACGTGTGAGGGTTCGGCAGAGAAGAAAGAGAAAAAAAGAAAAAGAAAAAGAGAAAAGGGGACTGTTCATCGTCTCCTTCGTGGAAGCCACCCGACACCCCCTCTGTTCGCTGCTGCCCAGACTGAGCTCCTGCGCTGCCAGTCTCTCGCACTAGGCCACCCCCTGCGTCGCCGCTCGTCAGCCAGCCGCCCTGCTGCCGACGCCACCCTCGTCCGAGCACCAGCACCACCGCCGCTCCCCGTCGAGACACCACCGGCCGCCCGCGCACCTCAACCCATGATCTGCATCTCAACTCGCCGCCGGTGAACCCCCCCGCGACGCCGGACCCGCGCCCGACGCCGTCCGCCGCTCCGTGTTCTCCCCTCGCGACGCCGGACTTGCACCTGAAGCCCCGCCAACGACCCAGCGACGCCGGAGCCCCTCCACAGAAGCCCCGACACTCCCCGCTGCTGCAGATCGCAACACCAGCAGCTCACCGAAGCCCGTTGACGCCGCCGTTGCTGCTTCCCCCTTGCCGTCGCTGAGCACCACCAGAACCCGACGCCTGCGCCTTGCCTCCGGCGACCTGCGAGCCAGAACCTGAACCCGCTCCCGTGACCCGCGATTTGCAGCTCGCCTGGGCCTCTGCCCGTGAGCTCGCCTCGACGTCACTGCTCACCACCAGCGCAGCGACCCGCGACCCAGCTGCTGCTCGCCGGTCACTGACGCTGCGCCTTCCTGCTGCCGCTGCCCAGCCCTCGCCGGAGATCCGACACCGGCTGTCTCCCTCGCTCGTTCAGACGCCGACCAGCCTTCATCCGAAATTGTCCAGCAAGTTCAGTACCGTTGGTACCATTTTCCTTATGCAGGTCACTTGAGGCTTGAGAAGGGTGAACTTGGCATCGTTCCTTGCTGGTTCCATCTTGGAAATAATTTTTCTAAGCTAGGTAAATATTTTTAGATTAAATTAAGTGCAAATTTTAGGCTTCATAGTTGGTGAATTGTTCTGATTTATTTTCATCATTATCCAATTAGAAAATTCATTATATTAAGTCATAATAATAAAAAAAAAATCGAACCGCGAGACGTCGGGTTAGATTTTTGATTATTTCGACTTTTTATGGCAAAATTCATGAATTACTGATTCATATTAAAATAATATGCCATTGATATACACGGATGGATTTTTATTTTGGCGTGTTATTATTATTTGCTCATCACATATCATACATCATATTAGGTATTTAGGTCTATACACATTTCACATTTGAAGCAACACATTTTAGTTTTTTTTAAAGATTAATGTAGAATTAGGATGATTTTCCTTTAATAAAACCAAAACAAAAAAAGATGTTATTTAGGTTATATAGATTTTATAATGCGCACATTACATGTTGCGTTTTAATTAGTGGGTTATAGGTTAATGTTTTAACATTCTCATCATGTAGTATTTTTTTTTTTTAAATATAAAAAAAAAAAAATGCCAAAAATTAGCATTGCATCATTACATTACTTTTTAATAAAAATTATCATGTCATTTCATTTTAATTAAAAGAAAAACAAAAAGGTCATTTATTTGGTTAGTTAATAGGTTAGTTCATAATTAATCTCATTTCATATCATCATTGTTAGTGCAGGTTGCATATGTGTAATAAAAAAAATAATTAAAAAATCATAAAAAGAACATGCATATAGAATTACCACGTCATACATCTCATATCATATAACACATGCATATTTAGGATTATGTAAATAAGATTGCATACATATAGTGATAGTTCTAGTTATGCCATATGAATCGTATTTCACATATCATTAAAGTAAAATCCATGCATATTAAATTTAGATTAAGATTGGATATAATTAACATTTTTTTAGAAAAGAAAAAGAAAAATTAGGTGTCCTGTCATTTAGAAATCATGTTTAGGGCATGTATTTTTTGTTAGTATTTTTCATTGAATGTTATTTTATTGATTGTGCACCCGCATGACCACCATTTGCATGTTAGTAGCTTAGGTTAAAATTAATCAACATTGTCTGCGAAATATATATATTTTTAAAATAAAGGTACCGAAAGAGCGCTAGACTAATCTAGCGTAACCATGTCCCCGGATTTATTGAATCTCTGGCTCGCAAAAATAAAGTATTCTCCCATACTTTATTTGGGTTTTTAATCAACTCTAGTGGCGGCTTCAAATTGAGTATAATTGCATGTTTAAATAGATTAATTTCTTAACATCAAGTCGCGATTAGTAGGACTTGGGAGGGTCCGTGCCAAGTCTTCGGACTTAATAATCCATTAGCTCTTTTGAATAATTCACCTTCAAAAAATTAGGGCAGGTCGCGACAGTAAGTAACATATTTTTTGTTATCAAGAATTACAGATTAAGACCTGACAAGTAAACTATAGATATTGCTATTTAAACCATTGAATTCTTCAATGATATAGGCTCGGCTCTGGTTGAGTACATAAGGAGGAGAATAGTCACGTCCATGAATTTATTGCTACAAAGGAGTCAAAATTTAACCCTTATTGATCAGGAACAATTTTTAGAATAAATTAGGCGAACTTCTAACTTCCCATTGGTCTAGACTTATGAAAACATGCGTTAATTTTTGAATTCGTTGCTGCAAATTGAACCAATCAAGGTTGAGCAATCATGCAAATCCACACTTATTAAGATTTATTCTGTACACGAATTTCATTAGCGCATACCAGAAACATTAAATCGGTTGATCAACCTATAAATATTTGTCAAAAAAGAAATATCGTTAAAAAGAAAATTTTAGTGAAGATGCATGAAATGGCAAAAATAATCTCTGTACATGGACTTAAAGAAAATGGATGTGAAGGATTTATTCCCGTCATAATTCATAATCTTTGCCACATGTATAGGATCTCGAAAGATGTCCTCGTCTTATTTGATCTTTAGCATATGGTATCATTCACCTATGCGGATAACATAAATTAAGACTCATCAAGAGAATGGACTATCACCATCCCAAGAAAAAATTTATATATTATTAACAATCCACATCATTTTGGCAGATAAAAAATTTATTAACTCTTTTAGCATAACTGGAATTATTCTCTAAGAAAACCTAAAATCACATCTTCAAGTCCGGGGTTGACCAAGTAGAATCGAGAACTTCTCCATTTTAATAAATATTTGCCCTTTCGGTGGGACCAGAGCGCCAAATCCAGTATATGGATTAGGTAGTCGTTTGACCACCTATAGGCAATAATCCACGAGGCATGGGCGGCAGAATCGATCTTACACGACCAGTTCAATTCATTCGAAGCTAAGAATGCATAATCTTCTCGTTTCTTGTCATAATGGGCATAATACGTAAGCTTTGCACACGGATTCTTGTATGACAAGGTCTCTCTTCGGCCAAGTCCAACCATAAACTGAGGATTAAGTCTCTCTCTCTGGCAGGCAACCCCCACCCCCACCCAAAAAAAAAAATACTATAAGTACACAAATGAGCAGTCAATAAGCTCACAACAATAGCAGCCTGGAAATCACTATCAATTCCTGCTTAGTAGCTCATAATCTTAGAGCAATTTCAAGGATTCACAGCCGAACATGCCTTAGGTAGCCTCAGCCTCTTTCGAGCACTTCTTTTCTTGTCCCTCACGGCCTCAGCTCTCTCGACGCGCCCCTACAAGAATGGTCTCTCGCCAGACTTCTACTACTATGTCTGCCCTCAAGTCGATTTGGTTTTGGACGATGATGCTTTCCTGATCAGTACAAAGTTGGCTACTTGGGGGGCTATTGTAATTGCGGGCCCGTCGTCTGCTTCTTTCACCCATTAAACTCCAGCTCAAACCTGAGAAAGAAGGGGAGCAAAAGATACATCTTTGTATGCATAGCGTGATTGCTAGACGTTGCTTTTGCACCGGGGCTCCACGGCCTTGGCTCTTCGTCGGCTTGGGCATTCCCGGAGATAAGTACAGAGGGACCAGGCATAATGTACGTAGCTGAACCCAGTCACTGTGCACTAAATTATGTTTTCTTTTTTCTTTTTTTGCTGGAATTCCTAGTTGCAGAACCGTTAGTTCGGTGTTTGGGTTTTGATCAAGCAGGTAGGGTTCGAAATGATCGATGCTTTTGCTGAATCGCAAGGCATTCCGATGAGCACGGTCCACTGCAAAGCTATGTTCGGGCAAGGCAGGTGCTCAGTGATTTTCGTTTCAGATTTATTTTGTCAGGAGCGCGTGGGTTACATTTAATTTGGTGGATGGAATATTGATGCAGGTTTTGTTGGTGATGTCCCTGTATTCCTCGCAAAGCCTCATACTTACATGAATCTGAGCGGCGAATCGGTAAGCCGTCTCAATGGTTTTCCCCCTACTCGGAATACTTATTGAGCTGAATCGCAAACTGATTTTCCTGAACTTTGTAAGATGGACCGGCTTTACTGGGATATAGAATCCACCATGTCAGTTTGTCTTACATTTTTGTGTTCATGTTCTTCATGTATGTTTTCACGCAAAAAATAAAAAATAAAAAATAAAAGAAGAAGCAATCAACTTGGGTTGGAAAGCAAAACTAAAATGTGTTGATTTTCTTGGAGAGATCCCACATCGAAAATTTGGTGTAGTGCGGAGTAATTATCAATTCATGTTTAACTCAAATTATTGAGTGAGGTGGATCTAACTAAATGATGAGCTCATATTGAAATTTCCTTCAATGAACTTTCTAGGTGAAGATGTAGGGTTTGTAGTCTACATAAAACACATTATGTAAGACTAACTTTTGAACAATAAATGTGACATTATTAATACAATCAAAAATAATCTTTAAAATAATTTAGACTAATCAACCGAATCAAATAGTAAATTTGAATTTAAGAATAGCTTGTGTTCTTACCCATGTTTGAGATGGATTTTATCCTTAAAAGGACATTAAATAGTAATCAATTACTATAAATAAATCTTCTACTCTTAAACATTCTATTTTTCTCAATATGATTGTGGATTATTCTACTTCCACTTTTATGCATTCATACTTTTATTTATATTTTAAATGTATTTCTATATTCTAATATAAATTCAACATATAAATATATATTTAGTTTTTATATTTATTTTGTATTTTCGGTATATTAGTATAGTTTAGTAAATTTCCTCGAAAAACTATAGGAATCACTATTAGATGTACTTTGAGTTTGATTGATAAAACGAAGTACCAAAGAAGATTTTGATGCCTTACCCTTTGAAAACGAGGCTCGTGACTGACCATCATATCAAACGACTCAAGCCAATGCTTTTAAATGTTAGGTGCCTTCCACTTTTATCCAAAGTGTGGAAAGCTCATTCCTCATCAGTCCGCGGGCCCCCAACCATAACCATCATTTTTGTTTTTTTAATTGGCAATATTGAACTCTCAAATACTCATCGACAAAGCTCTAAACAAGTAGTCGATTTGCCAGAAAGTCTCTAAACAAGTAGTTGATTTGCCAGCAAGTACCATGAGCAGTGTCGGTTTTAGGAATTGGGCTTTCCTTTCATATAATTTAGATAGGCAAAGTACTAAAAAAGTCCTAAACCTATTGTATTGATGCAAATTCGATCATAACCTTTTAATTGGACGAATTTAGTTCTAAATCTTTTCATATTTTGCTAATTGAATTTGTTCAACTAATTTTGATTAGAAATTGCTGATATGAATACTAATCATCCTACTTGACATGATTGTTATTGATGTAATATTTTTTAATAAAATTTTATTTTATTATTTTTTCCTTTCATTTGACCAATGCTAGGCCCTTACTAGGTTTGGGTGAAGGCCTTCATGCTCTCCCCTGCGGTTGGTGGGGCCATAAAGGCTATTGCCTAAGGCCTTCATGGCCCTATTGGTTGTTGGCAAGGCGGTCCTTGCCTAGATTTGGCGAGGGTCTACACAAGGGCCTGTTCACACTGTCACCGACTGTGCCATGTGGGACGGCTGTTGTCCACATTAGTGATTAGCAATTTACTTCCATGATTAGTCGGAATGATTCAATTGGCATTTTGTGAAAATGGTTTAAGACCAAATTAACATTAATTCAATAGGTTTAGAACTTTTTGGGTGTTTTCCCCAACTTAGACATGTATCTAAAAAGATAACTAAAATAACAATCAAGCGTTTACAGTAGTTAGACAAGTAATGTAAGGCTTGGTCTTAAGTGGTTTTGAGAAGTCCTAATCTTGATTCGGTCCAAGTGGTTCCTTAGTTTTACAAAACGTCAATTATTTACTTGTGACGGAATGGTAAAGACGTCTATCTAAAACAGATAGAAGCTTAGAAAATTGGTGAGACAGAAAACATATTCGAGTATTGGAATCGACGGAAAATGTTTTGGATTTTTGGTTGGATTATGCCTTATAAAGAATGAGTTTGGATTGTGACAAACTGTTGTAAGTATCCAATATATGTAAGTCCACTGCATCTCAATCATTAGATCATATAAGTCTTACATGGGCTTAACGATGTCAAGTGAGTTTGAACTAGAAGAAGTTCAGATAAGGTTGGTCTAATATCGGAGGTGGTGGACTCATGCAACGAGGGCATGGACCCAAGTGGTGACCGTTGGGACTTGGCAGCCCTAATAAGGAGTGGACGACGAAGAGGAAGTCGCCGTGGCGACGAAAGCAGATTTCCTGCAGAGTGGTACAGCGGCTTTTGCATTCAATTCGGGCGGGAAGAAATCGTGGCCATTGTTGCATTATGTGGCGAAGACGGTGCGGCCTTGCAAGCATCAGCTTTTGCCTTGGATGATCTTGTCGAAAGGCGTTCAAATTTCTTAATAATACACTAAACTATGTACTCGTGCGTGAGAAATCGAGTTAGGCCGAATATAAATGGTTGCACTTTCATCCAATTATGAACATGTTCTGTCATATTTCATATATTGATGTGGCTTGGTGCGCGAATTGCAGAATTAAGATCTGACTTCTTGTTTCATAGTTGAGTAGATATTTTTTCTGATTTAAAAGTGAATAACGTCAGAATTGAGTTTTGCTTAAGAGATACAAACCAGACTAGAATATGTTAATCCTCCGACGCGATTACTCAGGATGGTGACACCATGACAGGACAAGGACAGAACCGGTGAACAGCTCTGGTTTCTTGAGTGGTGAACGCAATCCCCAGCGAGAGGAGGAGCTGGCAATGATTGGGCAGTAACTAGCGGCGGCGCGGTGGAGAATGGCTGTTGACAGCGAACAATTTGAGGCCCTCCAGTCTAAATCGAGCGGGTAGTACAGAAACTAGGAGTGCCCATACTGCCACTCGGACTTGCTTTGAATTAAATGCGGGGCGCGGAACATGGATTGGGTAGGGCATGTGGTTCCAGCAGATCAGTCAGTCAGTGCAGTTCATGGAGCTCAAGTGGCAAGCTTAATGCGCGGAAACGGAGAAGGAGCTTCAAGCCGATGTGCAGAAGCAAGTGGCGACAGGTAATGTGGTTCACGACACACATGGTACAGCATCTAGGAGGGACGCCGCTGCCACTGGGACAGGGATTGGCGTTGCCCACACCATGAGGAGGTCAGAAATTCTTTTACCGTGCAAGTCATCGGTGACAAAAAGTTCTCACTTACATTGCGCAGAACATCTCTTTAACTACGTGTGCTGTTCTACTGAGCATGATCTTGTTGTGCATAGTCACTTTTTGAGTTGATGCTCGAATGCTCATGTCCTGTGAAGATGAGCAGAGTGAAAGAAAGATGAAGAATGAACGAGAAGCTCTTTTGGATTCAATTCTCTCCCTCTCTCTGTATATTCAAGGTACGAAAGTGTTCATCTCAATCTGTTACAGTGGCTGTTTTTCTATTTATTTACATGAAGTCGATGAAGAAGAAGCAAAACCCACTTTAGAAAGGAAAAACTAACTAAAAAACAGAAAAGAGAAACTATTGTTTTAATCTGTTACGTAAGCTAGAACTGAATAATAATTCTTCAGCAAGGAATCTTCTCTTCATAGTTGAACACGTGGACACCTTCATTTTTTCTTCCTTCGTTGAAGCCACAACACTTTGTGCAGAGTATGCTTGAATAGATTGTGCTTGCTGTTGCTGTGCTCTGAGATTAGGCTATGCTTGCTATGCTCTGAAACTCTTAACATCCCCCTGCAAATTGGGAAGGGGTAAAAATCCCATACCCAATTTGGTTCTAATAGTACAATGAGTGAAACATGATAATGATTTGGTAAAAATGTCAGCAAGCTGAAGGTGACTAGGGACATATCGAACACTTAGCGATCCTGAGGAGACTTTTTCGCGAAGAAAATGAAAGTCAACTTCGATATGTTTAGTACGAGCATGTAGAATCGGATTAGCTGTTAGAGAGATGGCAGACTTATTATCACAGAACAAAAGTGTTGGTGATGTGAGAGATATATCGATATCTCGTAGGACAAAGCTGATCCGAGTAAGATCAGCAGTAGTGGATGCAAGTGCTCTATATTCAGCTTCCGTTGAAGAGCGGGATACGGTAGGTTGTTTCTTGGCTGACCAAGAGAGAATATTAGAGCCAAGATAAGTGCAAAGATCAGTAGTAGAACGTTTGGTGTTAGCACAGCCAGCCCAATTAGCATATGAGAATTTGTATAGAGTCATTGAACTATTAGAATGAATAAAAATCCCAAGATGATCTTTACCAAAAAAAAAAAAAAAAAAAGTCCTAAGATGAGCTGTGCCTTTAACATACCGAAGGACCCTTTTCAATTTACGAAGATCTCCAACTGTTGGCTGCTACATTTTCTGACATAGAAGGTTCGTTGCATAAGCAAGATTAGGGCGGGTGATTGTTAGATATTGAAGACCACCCACTAGACTTCTATACTCAAGAGGATTAACAAGTAGAGTATCATCATTTGTCATGACAATTGATCTAAGTTGTAGAGGAGTTGATATAGGTTTACATTCTGTCATGTGGGCTCTGGCAAGTAGATCAATAGCATACTTGGTTTGAAAGAGAAACAACTCTTGAGAATTTCGTTTGGCTTCAATTCCTAAGAAGTAATGTAGATAGCTAAGATCTTTCACGTGAAAGTGAAGACTTAGTAAATTGATCAGGTTAGCTAGTAGTTGATCTGAGCTGCCAGTTAGCACTATGTCATCCACATAGAGCAACAGCAGTACTGTATATGACCCATTGTGAAGCACAAAGAGGGAAGGATTAGTTGTACTGCAGAAGAAGCCATTTTCAAGCAGCAAATTACTAAACTTATCAAACCAAGCACGTGGTGCTTGACGAAGACCATATAGAGACTTCTTTAGAAGACATACACATTGAGGGTTTTGAGGATGTATAAAACCAGGTGGCTACTCCATATATACTGTCTCATGTAATGTTCAATGTAGGAAAGTATTTTTAACATCAAGCTGATGTATTTTCCAGTTCTTCATCATTGCCACAGAGAGTATTATACGAATGGTGGCATGTTGAATAACAGGACTAAATGTTTCTGTAAAATCAACTCCCTCTTCTTGATGAAACCCCTTAGCTACTAACCGAGTATTTAGTCTATCAAGATTTCCATCAGGTGCTAGTTTAGTTTTAAACACCCATTTACAGCCTATTACATTTATTTGATTAGTTCTAGGAACTAGTATCCATGTCTCATTTTCATGCAGAGCATCCATTTCATCCTTCATGGCTTTTTACCAACCTTCATCAGCTAAAGCTGATTTAACCGATCGTGGTTCTAGAGGCACTTTATATAAGCCAAACATGCATACTTAGGATTTGACTTTATGATACTAGATTTCAGTCGAGTCTGCAAAGGATGGACAGAGGAAGTACCTTGAGAATTAGGTGAAGAATTTTGTTGTGTTGGAACAGTGATGACTTCATCTGATGTTATAGCTGTGGAATGAAGAGATGTTTGTTCTGCAACAACTAAGTCAGATTATATCTGTATGAAGGGTGAGTTTTGGGGCACAATTGCAGGATATGAGACATTAGTGTGATCATCTTCCAAGATATTACTATGCTGGAAGATTGCTATGTGTCCATTAGAACAATTTTCCAGTGGTGCTGGACTTGTAGAATCTAGAAGATTAACTTCTTCTACCCATCGTTTATACAGAATAGTATACTGACTATGTTCTGTTGTCAGTTTCTTTGTGAGAGGAAAGAAACTTTCATCAAATTGCACATGTTGACTGATATATATGCGACCATCATTAGGCACAAGGCAGCGATATCCTTTATAGCGCTCACTATATCTCCAAAATACACAGGTAAGAGATCTGGGATCAAATTTATGTTGTGCATAGGGTCTAAGACAAGGTAACATGCACATCCAAATACTCTTAGATGTTCATAGCTTGGCTGCTATCGATGAATTTTGCTGTAAGGTGAATCCATCTGTAACTTTGGTTTAGGAAGAATATTAACAATATAGTTAGTTATCATGAAGGCATCTACCCAAAATTGCAATGGAACTCTAGAGTGATATTGCATAGCTAAGCCTAGTTCAACTATATGTTGATGTTTCCTTTCTGAAATACCATTCTATTATGGTGTATGTGGACAATAAATATACTATCTTATGCCACATTTCTATAAATGATTCTGAAATCTGTTGCTCATGAACTCCCCTCCACCATCACAATGAAAAATTTTAATTTCATGATTGAATTGTTTCTCAACTCGCTTTTGAAATATGACAAAGATATCATAAAATTCTGACTTCTGCTTCATTGGATAGATCCAACTAAAACAAGAGAAATTGTCTACAAAGATGACATGGTACTTAAAGTTCTGAAAAAAACTAACTGGTGAGGGGCCCCAAATGTCACAGTGTATCTTTTCTAAATGAACAGTAGATGTAGAATCTGATAAGGGAAAAGGTAAGGCTATACTCTTTGCTATTTGACAGCTACTACATATAGTTTGAGTTTTTGCATTACAATGAATCAATTTCTGATTCTATAGATGCTTCACTGTTCTTGAGTTGTTGTGTTCTAATCTCTGGTGCAACACATCTTCTGCTACAGCTTTGTGTCTTTGAGTGAAAAATGCTTCTGTAGTTTGTGAGTCCACTCGGTAGAGTCCTCTGATTTTCCTTTCGAACATCACTGTTGTACTGGTGTGATTGTCCTTTATATATACCCCAGTTTTATCAAAAACAAATGAACAAGGATAGTCATCTGTTAGTTTTGAAACTGAAAGAAGATTTTTCTTGATTTCAGGATGATGTACATCATTTAGTGGTAATGAGTTGTCTTTAGTATGTAACAGAGTATCACCAACATAAGCAATAGGCAGACACACACCATTTCCTATCATGACTGTATTAGTTCCACTATACTTAAAAAAGTTATGAAGAATACCCGAATCTGCACTGATGTGAGCTGTTGTACCAGTATCTGGATACCACTCATTCCCTCTTGGATCCTCAAGATGCATTGCTGCCAATGTTGTTGGAATCTCTTCATCTTGATATGAGTTATCAAATCGATACCAGCAACGAAGTGCATCATGTCCTGGACGTTTACAAATTTGGCACTCCAAATGAGCATTTTGTGTTGTTTTCTCATCTTGCACGTATAAGTCATTTCTCTGCTTATATTGCCGATCCACTTGATCCTGATTCAAGTTGTTCAACCTGTAGTTCTAGCTTCTTCTAGATTATCCATAGCCACGATCCTTGTTAATTGCACGTCCTCGACCATAGTTACGTCCCCCCTCGGTTATTGCCTCTTTGACCTCCAAAACCAAAATTCTGGGGAACATATTCTCTCTCTAAGTTCCCTTTCTGCTGAAACTCAGATTTTCTTTGTCCAAAGTAGGCTAGATTAGGATTATACTGGTTTGTCGAATAACTCTGTAGCCTTGTTTTAAATCTTTCTAGTTGTGCTATTACTTCATCATATTCTGGTTGAGGTTTTAGGCAGTACATAGTGGTTCGAAAATTTTCATATTCAGATCCTAGTCATTCTAGAACACCAAACATTTTGGTTATCTCATCTACAGGCTTCCCAATCGCATTTAGTTGATCACAAATCGATTTGTATTCTCTGAGATAAACATAAAGTGCTCGATCTTGTTTCTGGCAAGCTTTTAATTTACCTCTTAGCTCAAATTTTCTAGCAATTGATTTTTGTGTAAAACGATTGAGTAGTGTTTGCCATACCTCAAGTGAAGTTTCTAAACCAATGATCAAACTCAGAATGATTTCAGATACGGCTCCACTAATTCATGATGATACAAGTTGATCAGTTCTTGTCCAATCAGTGTAATCTGGATTCACACCTTCAACTTCACATCCTTCAATTTCAACATGTAACGTCTGAGGATGTTATGGAGTTTCACCACTAATGAAGCCAAAAAGCTCTTGGCTTCGAAGAAATCTGTGGAACTGTGCTTGCCACAAAAGGAAATTGTCTTCAGCAAGTTTGATCGTGACAAAGTTGGAGATATTGACATGTATTGGAAAGGGGTATTTCTGTGTTCTTGCTGCCATTTTTGTGTACTCAAGGCTTTGATGATGATGAAAATGATGATGCTGAGATTGCAATCACGATTACCTGTCACGATTATCTGTTGAACTTACAAGACAGAGTCCTATGCATGTCAGCGATGATGATCTGAACTGACAAAGGAGGATTAAGTGAGTGCAGAGCACTTCGAGATCTTCAAATCAAAAGACAAAGTAGAACAGAGAGACACAATCAATGAAGTTCGAGATCTACTTCAATCTACCGTGTCTTCGACATCTTTGATCGGATATTGTGAGCAATCGACTGTAGAAGAAAAAACTCAAAACCCTAGGTGCTCTCCAACAAGGATGATGGTTGGCTCTGATACCATGTAAAGATGAGCAGAATGAAAGAAAGATGAAGAATGAACAAGAAGCTCTTTTGGATTCAATTCTCTCTCTCTCTCTCTCTCTCTCTCTCTCTCTCTCTGTATATTCAAGGTACGAAAGTGTTCATCTCAATCATTACGGTGGCTTGCTCTGTTTTTCTATTTATTTACATGAACTCGATGAAGAAGAAGCAAAACCCACTTAAGAAAGGAAAAACTAACTAAAAATTAGAAATGAGAAATTGCTGTTTTAATCTGTTACGTAAGCTAGAACTGAATAACAGTCCTTCAGCAAGGAATCTTCTCTTCATAGTTGAACACGTGGACACCTTCATTTTTTCTTCCTTCGTTGAAGCCACAACACTTTGTGTAGAGTATGCTTGAATAGATTGTGCTTGCTGTTGCTGTGCTCTGAGATTAGGCTGTGCTTGCTGTGCTCTGAAACTCTTAACATGTCCAAGTCATTGCTGGAATGACTAGAATTGCAAGATATAGTTGATGCTGGGAGGAGATGTGTAGAATGACATGTCGGTTTCCGTATTGGGATGCGTGAATGGAAGGGGGGATGTTCGTAGTGAAGGGGTTGGAAATGGAACTAGATAAGTTTTTGCTATGTGGCGATATTCTTGTTCAGACGAAACCGACAGACGCTGGTTTATCACGTCTCACGAGCACATGATCAAGGTTCAGATCTCTGCCAATCGCAAAGTTGCGGGCCGATGATAGTTGGTATCATGCCGTACGGATGGCTAATGATAAGCCTGCAAGAAAAGATCAAGGGGCAGGCTAGACCGTCCCTAACGAGCCTGTTAGAATTTGGATGTGTGCGATGCGGAAGGATGGTTTTGCTATTAGATATAGTTTTTGGTTAGTGATGTTGTGTGCAAGTGTATGATATATTTTGTAGAGGATGGACAAGGGATAAACTAGGATAATTGAAGGACAAAAAACATGGGATATGGGAAATAGTTTCATTAGTTGGATAAAATAATTTTACAATAGTTGAAGGAAGTGTTGGTGGAGGAGCTTCAAGATATGGAGTATTATCCCATGCTCCTCTCACTCTATTATATTTGTTGTTATGCTACGCTCCCCCTCTTTCCTATTTATAGAGACTAAATACAACATTCTAGAATAATGTGGAATGTTGTCCACTTAGGCTTATTCTAGGAAATTCTAGATTGTAGTTCTTCTAGAGACTTCTCTTACATGTTGGACATTTTCCTCTTTCTTCTAGAGACTTCATCTAAGGAATTCTAGAAGTTTAGCAACTCTAGGAAATTCTAGAAAATGGATCACCATTTCCAACACTCCCCCTTGATCCATTTTCGGGATACTTTGGATATTGTAGTTTGTCCCATGTCTTTTAGTCCGTCTTTTTTCTTTTTTTTTTTGGACAAAGATAGTTTCACTAGCTTAAAAGATGATTATACAATAGTTAAAGGAAGTGTTGGTGGAGGAGCTTCAAGATATGGAGTCTCTGGCTTTGTTGGCTCTGGCTTAGGCTCTGGCCTTTGATTCCGGCTCTGGCTCCGACTCTGGCTCTATTGGCTCTCGCTCGGGCTCTGGCCTTTTTAGTTGATGATGGTGAAGACAAACGCCCAACACCAACCAAAGACGTGGCTTTGATACCATGTTAGAATTTGGATGTGTGCGGTGCGGAAGCATGGTTTTGCTATTAGATATAGTTTTTGGTTAGTGATGTTGTGTGCAAGTGTATGATATATTTTGTAAAGGATGGACAAGGGATAAACTAGGATAATTAAAGGACAAAAAACATGGGATATAGTTTCATTAGTTGGATAAAATAATTTTACAATAGTTGAAGGAAGTGTTGGTGGAGAAGCTTCAAGATATGGAGTATTATTTCATGCTCCTCTCACTCCATTACATTTGTTGTTCTGCTACGCTCCCCCTCTTTCCTATTTATAGAAACTAGATACAACATTCTAGAATAATGTGGAATGTTTTCCACTTAGGCTTATTCTAGGAAATTCTAGATTGTAGTTCTTCTAGAGACTTCTCTTACATGTTGGACATTTTCCTATTTCTTCTAGAGACTTCATCTAAGGAATTCTAGAAGTTTAGCAACTCTAGGAAATTCTAGAAAATGGATCACCATTTCCAACAGAGCCTTTCTCCGATCAAAATTCTCTTAAAACATCCAAATTAGTAGGAGTCACTTGAGATCCTGTCACTGTGCTTGAGTTATTATACTCTGTGTTGCCATTCGTATGACCTAACATGAACTGTGTCACGGCTATGACTGTATCCCGATAGACGGTACTCGCTAGCAATTAGGGGAAACATAATTGCTTTATGGCTGGAACTGGTCTATCACTTGCTTGCAGACATATCTGCCATTTGGTAAAAAACTATACTTTATAAATGATTTTTGCTAATCTTTTATTTTTATAAAAAGCTCAAACTATTTGATAGTGAAACTTGATAACTGCGGCTCGCCAGTGGCACGCTAGCCGCACGTCGGCAAATGTGGGAGTCGGAACACAGAGAGAGAGGTCAGATTCCTTGTTTAGAAGACAAGTAACTTGGTTCTACGGAGAAACTTCAATTTACACATGGAGACTTTATTATCGAGGCACAAATGTACATTCTCTAGAAAAAGAGTTCTTCTGAAGAATGAACTACTCACAGCAACAAATACAATGGTACACTTGCGACGTATGCGTAAAAAAAAAAGAAAAAGAAAATCATGACGACTCGTTGTAATTTAATGAAATCGGTGGCTTCCGACTGTCCCGAATTCAATCCACCCTCCGGCAATTCGAGCGAATTTGACCTTGGTTTCCGGTCAGTGGCTTGATATTTCCCATCCTGACCATCGATTTAGCGAAATCCTTCCAAAATGCTTCATAATTGTAGCTATAGCTCTTCACTAGCTCAGTGCCGATTCACCAGTTGACAGTGCCTGATCAGAGTGAAGAAGGCCCTTCTGGGTCAACAGGTTATTGTAGTACAATGTGTCGAAACGCGCTGGCGTGGGATCTAAACTTGCGAGGTTAGAGTCGCTTCCTGTGCGCGGGCAGTAGGACCGGAGATTCTTTGCGAATGCTTGGTTGATGTTGCTGTCATTGAATGTCCTATTCCTGAAAGTAAAGCACTGTGCGAAGCCGATTGTGTGGGCGCCACTCAGCGCGACCAAGTCCTTGACCTTCAGGCCTTGTCTCTTGAAATTGTTAATTAAGGCAGGTAGGTCCATGTTCGGCGCAGGGATGTCGTTGTTTGCCATCGTCCTGCTCGCCGTCGTCGAATCTCTTCGTCCGAGTCGTACTTTCCACGAAGGCCCTCCTAACTGAAATATGAAAGAAGTTAACACCTAATTCGGATTGGCAATGTCTTACGGCGCATGAAAATCAACTAAGCAAATGATGGTCTCCATTTAGATTTGCTGATTAATGGTCATAACGGGATGCAGTAAAACTAGACGTACCGCAACAACAGAGTCACGAGCGGTGACAGCCAAGATGTCTGCACAAGAAACCACGGGACGTCCACATACTCTGTCAACCTCCGCCTTTATTTGGTCGATCACTTCGAAACCTCTGGCCGAATTGTTATTAGGAGCCGCGAACTTTTCACTCTCGATGGTTGCGGTTGAATCCAAGAGTACCGACCCATCACAACCCTGCATCATTCGACACCCAAGCATAAATCAATGTTGGCAAATGTTGTGGTACGCTGAATAGTAATCACTATTTTTGAGAACAGATTAATGTGAAAGTTAGCTGGCACATATATGTCTTACATTGACGAAACAGTCGTGAAAGTGCAAGCGCAGCAAGGAAGCGCCCATGCGTCGCTCTTGCTGCACCGCCCCCTCAACAACGCGCTTGATGGCAGGCAAGGCTTGAGGGCAAACGTAGTCGTAGAAGTATGGCGTGAGGCCATTCTTGTAAGGACGAGTCGAAAGAGTTGAGGCCGCGAGGGACAAGATGAGAAGCGCATGGAAGAGGGTGAGGAAGGCCATGTTTGGCTTTGAATCCTTGAAATTGCACTGAGATTACGTGTAACTTTGCAGCAGGCAATGGTGATTTGAACGCTGCTTTTGTTGTGAGCTTCTGGGCTGCACATTTGTGTACTTATAGGAACTACGAAGAGAGAGAGAGAGCGAGACTTAATCCTTAGGTTATAATTGGACTTGGCCGAAGAAAGATCTTGTCGTACAAGAATCCCTGTGCAAACATGCCCATTAATGCAAGAAACGAGTACATCTTCGGACTTGAACTGGTCGTGTAAGATTAATTCTACAGCCGGTGCCTCGTGGTTTATTGCTCATTCGTGGTCAAAGGACTACCAACTACCTAATCCACATCCTGCTTTGGTAATCTGGGTCCCACAGAAAAGGGCAATTTTATTATTTATTTTTAAAATGGAAACGTTCTTGCTTCTACATGGTCAACCCTCGACTTGAAGAAGAGATCTTAGGTTTTCAAAGAGAATAAGTCCAGTTATCCTAAAAAATTACTAAACTTTATCTACCGAAATGATGTGGATTGTTAATTATATATGAATTTCTTTTTGGGATGGTGATCGCCTATTCTTTTGACGAGTCTTAATTTATGTCACATTCATAACTGAATGCTACTTTATCCTAGAGATCAAATAAGACAAGATCATCTCTCGATATCTTATATGCATGTCGAAGATCGTGAATTATGATGGGAATAAACCCGTGACATCCATTTTCTTGAAGTCCATGTGCAAAAATTATTTTGTTTTTCATGCATCTACACTAAAATTTTCTTTCTACGGTATATCTTTTGACAAATTTTTGTATGTTGGTCAACCGCTTACATGTAATCTTAATTCATAGAGTGGCGAGTGGCCAGCATGCCACCAGCGAGCGGCCACTAAGGCAACGCCACCATTGTCGATGGTAGCTAGTTTAAGATCTTTTATAGTGTTGACATCTAAATTTTTGCACAATTTTTGAGTTAATTTTTACCAAAATAAAAATCACATGGCATATAGTTTAGGAACATTTATGTTATTTTTGTTTTGTTTTATTTTATTCTTAGACCACCGGTGAGGAGAAGATTTTTCATATATTCCGTTTAGATTTTTTCATATTTTTAGGTAATATACAGTGATGGATGCATTTTTAGGCGAAAAAGAAATTTTCGAATAACATATTTGAAAAAAAATTACAAAAAGAGAATTGTGCGAGGTGTGTATATTTTATTGATATATTTAGGGGATCGTGCAAAAAGAAGGAAAAAAAAATATATTGCGTAGATACATTTTTTGGACCTATAAAATACCTCGCGTGCAAAGGAAAAAATGGGGTTCTTTTCGGTTGGGTAAGAAAGAACACAAAAAAAGTAATAAGTGAAAAGTGAGTGACGTGAGAGAGAGAAAAAGTAAAAAAAAGGGGAAACCCTAATCGGGGGACTGTTCATCTTCCCCGAGGGTCCCCGAACCCACCGGCGCTCGAAGCTCGCGCTCCCCCCGACGTTCCGCCGCCGCATCTCCGTTCGCGAGCCCCGGCGCCTGTCGACCCAGCAGATCGGTCCCCACGCCTGCAACTCCCAGATCCGGCGACAATCTGACGTTTCTGCCGCCCCGCCGTCGCCGATTTGCCGCATCACCCCGATCCGCCGCATCGGAGTTGCTCCCCGACGTCGTTGCTCCAGATCGGCTCGCAACTGCTCAGAACCGCCTCGCCGGTCTCGCTGCTCCACCCATGACGCCGCCCGCCGGTCTCACTGTGCCGCCCTGACGCCGCCTTCGCCTTGCTTCTGCCTACGCTCGGAGTTCCTCGCCCGCGACGTTCACACCTAGACCCTCCACGCTCCCAGATCCGATGCGGCCGATCCGCGACGCCCGCACCCAGATCCGACGTCGACCCCTCACCTGACCGGCCAGCTGCTTTGTTTTGTTTTTTTTTTTTGTTTCTTTTTTAAACAAAAAGAAAAATTAGGTAGTTTTTTCTTTTATTCATTTATCTTATTTCGTTTTTATTATTTTCATTATTTTACTTTATTTGTTCTTTTTAGTGTAATTATTCCTTTATGTGAAATTGAAATTGCATGATATGAAATTGCCTTGAAATTAGTGATTGTGATTGTTAGTCCGATTTTAGCGCCCGAAATCCGATTTGCAATTACTTAAAAAATCATCTCGCTCGAGATTCGATTCGTGATATGGTTCGTCAATTTGGTTATCAATATTACTTGATTTGCTGTGATGTTACTTAATTTAGTTTTCTTTAAAATAAATGTAGTTTTTGGGTTTGCATGTTTAATTTAGGTTGCTAGCCTTTTTTAATTTGGATTGCATGTTTAATTATTTGGCAATTATTAAATTCGAAATAAAAAAAAAAGAAAGAAAACAAAAACACAAAAAAAAATCATTATGCATATGTCATGTAGAGTTATAGCATCTTTTTGTACGTCATTGCATAGTAGGTAAAATTGCACTTAGTTTAATTCTAGATAATATTTTTCTTAATTTATCATAAGTTTAGATATTAAATAGATTGCATTTTACGATTATTTGGGTTAAGATAATATTTTAGTTTAAATTAGGATTTGGTTCAACCTAATTCCTAATACAAATTGAATAGAATCTTAATCTAATTAGATAATTTTCACATTTTATCTAATTCCGAATTTTATAAAAAATACAAAAAATGTCTTAAGATAAGTTAGTTTCAATCCCTATGATAGATTGCAAATTTATTAAGAAAAAAATAGAAAAAATGTCATTTGCATGTCATATATAATTAAATTTATGAAATGCATGTCATTTAGTGATTGTTGCTAGGTCCATTTAATTAAAATTGCATGTCATTAGAATTAGGTCATTTAGTTATATTGAATTGCACATTGCATGATTTTCATTAAATAAGTGAAAACAAAATAAATAAAAAAAGAAATTCCGTGTTAATTAGAAATCATATCTAGGACTGTTAATGTGAATTCTGATCTAATAACGTAGATACTTTCGTTATTATGGGGTAAGCCTTGCAATTTATTTATTGCTTTACTTGGGTGTTAAATTGGTAGTTTGCACATCCGCATGGTCACCTCACATGTTAGGGAAATATATTTAAAATCAATTCAAGTTGCTTGCCAAATATTTTTTTAAATAAAGAGAAATGACGTTAGAGGAATGGCGTTAGAGAAATCTAGTAACCAAAAGTCCCGAACTCATAAATCTGGTTCGTAGGAGTAAAGTAAATCTCCCGTTACTTTGCTTGGTTTCCTAATCGACCCACCAAAAATAGATTAGTGGTGACTCTTAGATAAAATCCATTTGCATGCTAAGAATTTTTAATTAAGTCGCGAATTGGTATGGGTTTGGAATCTAGGCTTAACAATCCATTAGCCAAATCCTAGTTGGTGCACCTGGAAATTAGGTCGCGACATATAGAAAAAAATTAACAAAAATCCTTTACAAAGTGTAGATTTTACCCTATGGTATTTATTTCAAAGTTGTTTTCTAATGTGTTTTTAAAATATAATTTACCAAAAACTGCTTGCATTTTGGAAAATCTATTTAGTCTAAAGACCTTTGCATTTTTCAAAAATATTCTTCAAAATCGGACAAAACGCACCTTAAAGAGTCTCTCTCCCTCTTCCCAAATCCTATAAGTACACAAATGAGCAGTCCATAAGCTCACAACAAAAGCAGCCTATAAATCACCATCAATTGCGGCAAAGTTACTCATACTCTTAGTGCAATTTCAAGGATTTACAGCCGAACATGGCCTTAGGTAGCCTCAGCCTCTTTCGAGCACTTCTCTTCTTGTCCCTCACGGCCTCAGCTCTCTCGACGCGCCCCTACAACAACGGCCTTTCGCCACACTATTGACTATATATGCCCTCAAGCCTCAGCCACCATAAGCGCATCATTGAGGCGATGGTGCAGCAAGAGCGACGCATGGGCGCGTCCTTGCTGCACTTGCACTTCCACGACTGTTTCGTCAATCGAAGACATATACAGCTAAATTTCACATTAATTTGTTGTTCTAAAAAATAGTGATTACTATTTAGCATTGCACAATACTTGCTAACATTGATGTTTGTCTGGGAGTTCAACAATGCAGGGTTGTGATGCATTGATGATCTTGGATCCGACCCCGACCATCGACAATGAAAAGCTTGCTCTTCATAATAACAATTCAGCTAGAGGGTTCAAAGTGATCGGCCAAATTAAGGCGGAGGTCGACGGAGTATGTGGATGTCCGGTGGTATCTTGTGTGGACATCTTGGCAATCTCTCATGACTCCATTGTTGCGGTACGTCTAGTTTAATGGTGCATTCAGTTCACTTTTAGGGGAATATTTTTTGGAAAATGCACAGATTTTCGAAATGCAAGTAGTGTTTAGTAAAGTATATCTTAAACACGCATTGGAAAGTAACTTTGACATGAATATTGTTTGGTAAAAACTATATTTTGCAAAGGATTTTTGCTAGTATTTTATTTATAGAAAATCTCAAATTATTTACCGGTAGAACTCAGTCACCATTGGGGAGGGCGGTGGTGGCTCACTGGTGGCATGCTGTCTGCACTGCCGCTATTCGCTGGCTCATAAAAATATATCATCTGATTCGAACAATTCAATTATTCCAGCTATACTAGCGGGCCTTTTTTCAGGTTTCAAGCTCGCATATCGTCTTGCCTAGCTTTGGACAAAGATTGAGGCTAAGATACAAAATAAAAGTGGAAGTTCTAATCTCACCTTGGCATCCTTAGGGAAGAAAAGGGTTCCCTCTATAGCCTTCTTTGCAAAGAAGAGGGAATAACGAAGGCCATTGGACATCCGGTTTCAACATCACCAGGAGCATCTTCCCCCAGTTCATCCTCCGCAGCATGCTCCTAAACTTTGCTATTTCTAGAAAAGAAGAAACTGATGATCCGGACTTGATGGACGGCGCTCCTGTCTAATTGTCAAGCATCTCCATGAAACTAGTGAACTAATGATAGCATGCAAGGAAAACCCATTAAGCCATGACTGATGGTGAGCTTGTATAAGCCAAATATTCCAACTATGGTGGCTCTCACTAGGGTTGTGCAAAATGGACTGCCCAAATCAGTAATCGATTGGACTAGACCGAACCGGCTAATTGGGTCCAGTTCCTAGGAGTGTTAGTCTGGTTCCTAGTTCCTAAAAGTGGAATCTAAGGGGGAACCGGACTGAACTTATTACATATATATTTTTATTGTTTCTTCACTAAAATTAAAAGAAAATCAGTTTTTTTTTCCTTCATAACATATATAATTGACTAGTGAAAAAAAGAGAAGTGATTGGTTCCATTAGATAAGAACTGGAACTAGACCGGATAGGGAACCAATCACCCCTAGCTCCCATTTGAGCTTTGGAGTATGAGATTCGTGCTTCTTTGTTTTGCACAAGTTGCCTAATTTGGAGTTAGATAACTTTTAACCATTCATGACGTGAATTATAAAAAGGATTAACTCACAACCCGTGTGTACATGGAACCGATCTAAATTTAGAGTGTCCTTAATTTCAACTTGAGCCATTTGTTCATGGTTTGGCTTAATAGTCACAACCACTCTCCCATGAAAAGTCTGCAATATAAAATCTAGAAACTCTCATTCACACTATAAACCCAACGTCATTGTGCATTCCTTCTTCTAATTGGTAGCATACCACAATAATAAATGAACACAATCACATTGACCAGATCGATGCAATAGAAAAGTACAATGCTTAAGACTAATCAGACCTAACATGACCTACTCAATTTTTGTTAAGTTGAAAAATTAAGTACATGATCTCAGCTTCTTGCATTTGGGGGTATAATTAGCTCATGAGCTTGCACACGCAAACTTGTATGACAAGATCCCCTTTGGCCAAGTCCGAGGAAACATAAAGTCTCTCTCTCTCTCTCTCTCTCTCTCCAATTCCTATACATACAGAAATGAGTAATCCGAAAACTCAACACAACGAGCTCGAAAGCACCATCAATTGAAGCAGAATTACTCATAGTCTCGCTCCAATCCTTGTTGACTCCGAAAGGCAAACATGGCTTTAAATAGCCTCAGCCTCGTCCAAGCACTTCTCTTCTTGTCTCTCGCGACCTCGGCTTTCTCGACGCGGCCCTTATAAGGAAGGCCTCACGCCATACTTCTACGACTACGTTTGCCCTCAAGCCTTGCCCGCCATCAAACGCGTTGTCGAGGCGGCGGTGCAACAGGAGCGACGCATGGGCGCTTCCTTGCTCCGTTTGCACTTCCATGATTGTTCCGTTAACGTACGACACATTCACGATAATCTTGAATTCGCATTGGTTATCTAGGAGCCAGCATAAATTTGCTAACTTGATTCTTGTTTTGTCCACGTCATAATGTAGGGTTGCGATGCTTCAATACTTTTGGATCCGAACCCTACCATTGACAGCGAAAAGTTCGCGAACCCGAATAACAATTCGGCCAGAGGGTTCGAAGTGATCGATCAAATTAAGGCAAAGGTTGACAAAGCACACCAGAGTGAAATTAACCGTAAATTTGAATCCGATTTCAGAAATTGAAAATTCTGTCATGTCACAAATCATTTTAGAGATATCGACTCATCTCTCGAGGAATTTTTGGAAATTCTGAGATTTTTACGGAAAATCGATTTGGACGTTGCGAAAAAATAACGAAAATTCGGATGAGCTAAGTCGATGGAAATTTGGACTTCCAAATCGAGCCTTTGGATGTTGGGAACTTGTAGAAAATTGTACGGGCTTTTTCTTTATCAAAATTTGGACCTCAATTTGGGAAATTGAGTGATGAAATTGAAACTAAAGTTGTGAAATTTGGTTTTGAGCAAAGGGGCTGGAATTTTGGGCATTTAATTGGATAATGTATGGATTTATCAAGTGGAAAGAAATAGGGGACAAGTGAGTTAATGGGATGGCTAAGGTTTGATAATATTGGGTAGGGGTGTGCAAAATACCCGGGAACCGCCCGGACTGCCTGGAACCGCACCGGAACCGCTCGGAACCGGCAGTTCTTGAGGGAATCGGTTCGGTTCCCGTTTCCAATTTTTCGAAACCGGTGGGTACTGGTCCGGTTCCGGTTCCATGGGCGGATCCGCCCACCTGGACTGGACCGAAACTTTTTAATATTAAAAAAAAAATTACTAAAAGAAACCCTAGATTAGATTTCATCTCCTCACTCCCTTCGTCTTTGGTTCTCTCTCTCTTTGTCTCTTCCTCAGTTCCTCCTAATCCTATTGCCATTTCGATTCCTCCCCGAGCGTCAACGCCGCCGCCGCTATTGTTCGCCCCCTCGCGTCGGCCGCCACCCGCCACAACCGCGGAAAATTGTTTCGCGATGTTCTATGTTGAAAACCCGACTATAGACCTCATCCCCTCCTTCTCAACTCATAGACCCAACTGTTCTATGTTGAAAACCAAAATTGTTTTGCGTCAAGATCGGTTCCATGGATCCACCCGAGAACCGGACCGGACCGGCGGTCGGGTTCCCGAGTGGATCCATGCAACAAACGGGTGGATCCCGGTTCCAATTTTTCAGAACTGGTCCTTAGCGGACAGTTCTCGGTTCTAGGTCGAGAACTGCTTGTCCGGAACATACACAGCCCTAATATTGGGCCCCCCTTCTTGGCTTCTTTGGCACGATTTCCTCCATCTTCGTGCGTTTTCTTTGACCCCAACTTCATTCATTCCTGTCTTGCTTTTCATTTTCCTTAATCCCTTCCACCGAAGCCAATCTCTGCAGCTTGCCCCACGACGCCACCTCTCTCCATTTTCGTTGTTTCTTTTCCCCAACCGAAGCTCACACCCTCCACTCACGCAAGCCCACGATCGCCGTCTCTCCACTTCGTTTCTTGGCTGCCAGCACGCCCGGTCAACCCCAGCTTCACCGAAGTTCCCCCACGCTAACTTCAACCCATCGAATTGAAACCCATCTCCACCGAAGCCGTCCCACCAATTTCTGCAGCGGTCAATTGACCGCAAGTGGCCAACGCCAGCAGCTCCGAAGCAGCCACGTCTCTAGCGAAACCATCTCCACGGCCGAAGCTGCTCCCTTCTCCGATTCGCCCCTGCTTCCTCGTGTCTTCAGCTGGATCGGTCAACTCCTCCATTTCCCTCGAAGACCTGCAGCTCCGTGCAGCGCTCAGCCCAGCGAATTTCAACGGCCCAGCAGGCAGCCCACAGTTCAGCCTCTTCAGCCCAATGTGGGCCAAGGCCAGCCCATTTGAAGCCTGCAACTCAGCCAAGTTTTGGCCCAACAGCTTGCTCAGTTCAGCCCACAGATTCAGCGGCCCAAACCTGCGAAGCAAGTAAGCCCAAGCTCAGACCCAAGTTCAGCCCAAGCCCAGACCAAGCCCAGCAATTTGCTGTGGGCTTGCAAGGCTTTTGGGCCCGGTCCGAGTGTCCGCCGCCGCCGCTGAAAATTTGGATTTTGGCCACCGTCGCACCATCGTCGAGGTGAACCGGTTTTCGCAATAAACCGGTGAGTTTATGCACTAAACTTTTCTTAGTAGGCTAATGACGTTTAAGGGGCGTTTAGATTTATTTAAGTTTAGATTAGTGTAGTTTTAATTTATTAAATTAATTGAGGTTAGTTTTTTTTTTTTGTTAGCCCTACTCTATTCCTATACTACACTCACTTTCAGACTTTTATCCTGCCTCTTGCAGGGCGTGGGAGTCGAAACTCACTCCGAAACTTACGCGTCCCCATCCCATCCCCCCCTAAGAAGGTGGGGATTTGAACTCTTCACCTCCCCCTTCCATGTTGGAAGAGTGGCCACTAGGGCGAATCCCAGTGGTTTAATTGAGGTTAGTTAGATTAGTGAATTAGGTGGTTAGAGCTTAAATTTATTTAGCCCGTTAGGTAGCTTTATAGTTAGAATACTTAGGATAATTTAATTAGTTCAATAGGTGGTTAGATTAGAATTATTTAGTCTAAGTTAGCATTTTTAATATTTAATGCATTTATTGAATTAATTTTAGAAATTAATTAATTATTAAATATTTTGGAAATTAGGCTAGGATAGTCAATGATCGAAATTTTGTGGTGATTGCAATGGTGTGGTTAATTTCTACAATCAAGTGTTAAATTGTGAAAATTGAGTGCTGATTGAAAATTTGGTTAATTATTCCAAAATTTGTGAATTTTGATATTTATTTAAAAAATACCGGGTGTCGGGTTTTAAACATCGAAAATGGTTTTATATACTATATAAATCAGTGGGATTTTGAAAAGAAGGTTATGAACTTTTCAAGTCCAATTTGACCGTGTACCCGCATACGACTATTTTCACCGGGTGTTTTTAATACGAAGAAAATAGGCTAGGATCACTATTTTAATTGAGGCATTTAAGTTTAATGCACAGTGTCCTGAGCTGAGATTGAGTGGTCGTGTGTTGGTTAAGAGAAACCGTCCCCAAACTGTGTCGGATGGACGTTACCCTATATGGGATACCAATTTATTGGGTTTTGGGTCACAGTAGAGGCTGGACCTATACTCCTTTGGGAAAGTCGTCTTTAAGAGATGTAACCGTGCTCAATGGGGGTGAGACGATACTTGGCTACGCTAGTAGACCGCTAAACTTCAAGTAAGCCGTACTCTAGAGTGGGCGTAATTATCAATTGGAACGCATGTTGAGTATAATTGATGTGTCGAATTATGGGACAAAATTGTGTAACATGGTATGGAACGTGTCATAACGATTTGACCCTATAATCAGGACCCATGTGCTAATTTAAGAATTGAGTATGACGTTCCAGTTGTTGGAGCTTTATTGTTGCTCATATTGGTATGGCTGTTTGTGATATAAATTGTACAGACCTACAGGGTGGATCTGAGATAAGGTAAGTTCTTATGATTGTGTGATTGTGTGGTTAGGACGCCTCTAGGTGTATTTCTTTCATAATCAGGGTTTAGAATGTGAACTCGCTGAGCTTTATATCTCACCCCGTCGTGGGCCAATTTTTCAGGGTCGTCGAGTGGAGGACCTGAAGCCGAGAGGAGATGATCTAAAGTGCAGGTTAGTTAGGACCGCTTCTTTTTGGAAAGCCAGTTTTTGTAATCTTTTGGTCATAGACCTTGTACATGATTCTATGTGATTATAAAAACATGTTTGTTTATGAATTTGTTGTCCTGCTTTTCTATTTTGAGATGATTATTATCAAGGGATTTATTTTCGTTTTTGCATGTGCAATAAAACGAAAAGGGTTGGCGACTCGTCCTGGGAAGTCGCAAAATATTATTGACTGGAGAGGGATGGGCACGGGCTCGGGATTCGAGGCGTGACAAAAGGTGTGTCCAACTTGATGTGTTGATGGGTTCGGACTTGAGCTCTCTCTTGGCGATCTCCCTAGGTGAAAGTATTGGACTTTTGTAGTGTGCGCCCAGTAAATGGTATCAGAGCCGATAGTTGCAATGTTTAGGTAGGTGGGCATTGTGGTGTAGCAACATGGGCCATAAGTTAATGTTGAAGGATACCTAAATCAAGAGGGTGTCGGCTTAACATTGAGCTCACACATGATGGAGAGATTGTTAGGATGCGCGTTAAAATAAGTTGTCTTAGAGAAGTTTCATATTAAAGAATTGATATGATGTGGAGTAGTTAATATATTTTAATTGACTCATAACTTATTAGCCTAAGTTTTTGTGTAAAGATATGTCCAATTAGACATGTTGATGAGCTCAGATTTGGGTTCCCTTTTGATGATCTCCCTAGGTAAAGATACCGGACTTCTACCGTACGCTCCCAATATATCTCAACTTGAATATCTACCTTGGCCGTAGGAACAACATGTGCTCTTCATAGTTTACCTCAATTATCTTAGCGTAGCCAAGTTTCATGAGAAGTTAGGAGACATGATTTGCCCCCTTTTTTTTTTTTTTTTTTTTTTTTTGGGGGGTGGTGTGGTTTACATATGAGGTTCTTTCCTCAAGATAGCGGTTAGTTGATAATGTGAAACGATGAGTTGGTTATTAGTTATATAGTTATTAGTTCACAGTTGTTGTCGCAACCTAAATTTCGGGTACACCACTTAAGTTTAGGTTAATGGACTACTAAGTCTTTGAACTTAGCTCAGGTTCTTTCAGGCCCTTACTAATTTGCGACTTAAGTTCAAATTTTGTAACACGCAAATGATTATTATCTATAAGTCACCACTAATTAGTTTGTGGTAGGTCAATTAGACACCTAAGTAAAATAATAGAATGATTATTTTACTTCTATGAATCAAAGGCTAAGGGTACATAGACTTGGTTATACTAGATTTCTCTAATGTACTTTATGTACCATTTCTTTTTAATTTCAAAAATATTTTTGCAAGTAGACTAGATTTTTAACCTAAATCACTATCATCCAAATGTGGTGATTACACGGATGTTCAACCATTATTAAACACTCAATGAATTAAATAAATTACATTAAAAGAATTAAACACAAAGCAAACAATTTTTTTGGTTTTTTTTTTATCTCGAAATTAAAATATGCACTCTATCTACTAAGCGACCTAATTTTATTATCAAACAAATTCTAGTTAAATGAATCTATTATGCAAACTAATTATCATGCACCTAATTTTTGTATTTTTTATTGAAATTCGGAATTAATAAAACCCTAATTAAACTATCTAAAATGAATAATTTCCTAATATGTTTTAGGGATTAATTTGACTTAAACATTATCCTATCTCAGAATTTTTTTTTTTATAGAAAAATGAGATAATTTAAATGTGCAAAGATTATCTAAGCCTATTTTTAAAAAAGAAATTAAATCCAATCCTAATCTATTCCAAAAAAATTATCTAAAAGTACTAATTTACTAAATTAACACACTTCGATGCAAGACTTGATTTTTGATTTTTTTCTTAATTTTCTTTCAATGTTTTTCAAATACAGCAATTATCAAATAAACATTATAACTAAATAATCAAGACATTCATTAAATGAATGATTAAAATAATTGAAAAAATAATCCGTTGTCACACAAGTTAAATTGACGATTATTGTAACCTAAATATCACAACATGTATGAGAGTTCAAAATAATTAAAAACTTGATTCGAAATCTTACGGATCAAATTAATAATTATGATAATTTAACAATTAGAATACTGCCAAAATGCCCAATGTTTCAATTGGTACAATAATAATGGAACTTAAAAAATAAATAAATAAACTAAAATAGCATAAAATAATTAAAAAATAAAAATAACAAAAACCACCTAAAGGAGACTTGGAAAGGGGCAGCAGCGCCGCTGGGTGGTCTGCCCGGCGGATGTATGGCGTCCGGCGCGGGCCAGTCAGGCGCGGGGAGGGGGGCGGACAGAGCAGGCCGTGGGCTTCGGAGGCACCGCGTCGGGCAACGGATCCGGAGCTGCAGGCGTTGGCTGGGAGTGCTCGGCGCTGGGTCGCAGGTTGCAGAGGTGCGACGGCGTCGGGAGGGAAGCAGCAACAGCGGCGTCGGGATCTGGTGGTGCTCGGGCAGAGTAACGGAGCGGGCGTTGCGGGTTGGCGGATGAGCAGCAAGTCGCGGGTGACGAGCGGAACAGCAGCGACACTCGGGCGGAAGGCTCGGGGCTGGCAGATGCAGCAGCAAGTGTCGGGTTGCTGGTCGGAGCGGCACAGCGGCGGCTTCGACGGGCTGCTGGTGTCACGGCTGGTGAGGGGCGGCGGCTACTGGCGTCGCGAGGTTGCAGGCGAGATGGGCTCGCGATTGGGGGCGTCGCTCGGAGGGGAAACTCGAGCAGCGTACAGGGACGGTGGCTGGCGGTCGCGGACCTGCCGGCGTCGCGGGCTGCTCGCGGAGGAGGCGCGGCGGGGCAGGACGGCAGTGACCTCGCAGGTTGCTGGTATCGCGAGCTCCTGGGCGACGGCGAACCGCAGATCTCGGACCGGCTCGGGCTGCGGGCAGATCGCGGACAGGGCAGAGGAAGCAGCGTCGTCGCGGATCGGCACGGCGGTGACTGGCAGAGACGCGGGCGAGGGGAACCCTGGTGGTGGCGCGGCGGTGGTGCTTGTGCGGCGGCTGGCGCGATGGGCGGCAGCAGCAGACCGGCGGGGGAAGTCTGCGAAGAAGAAGAAGCTGTTCTGTTTTTTTCTTTCTTTTTCCCCTGCTGCTGCACGTTCCCTCCCTCTCACATCTCCCTCTGCTCACTTCTCTGTTCTGATTCTGCTTTTTCCTCGAGAAGAACCCCAGAAAGAAAACTTTTCTTTTCTCTTTGTATTGTTTTTTTTTTTTTTGGTTAATCTGCTAAAAACCCCAAACCTATGTACACTTCCGACAAATTTACCCCAAACTATATTTTTGACCACCAAAAATCCAAAATTGGTATACTTTTGACAAATTTACCTCAAACTGGTACACTTGTGACAAATTTATCCTATGTCAATTTTCGTTAAATTTTATTATCAAATTATTATGTTAAATGACACGTGACAGTTAACCGGTATACCAGTTTAGGATTTTACGCTCCGTTTGTCACGGTTTACAATTTTTATGATTTTTTTGTGGTATTAATCAAATTTAGCAGATGTTATATTTGTCACAAATTTACTAGTTTAAGGTTTTTGCAGTCAAATAAATTAGTTTGGGGTAAATTTATCATAAATGTACCGGTTTATGGTTTTTTTATAGTCAGTTGGGGTAAATTTGTCACAAGTTTACCAGTTTGGGGTTTTTCATGGTCAAAAAAATAGTTTGGGGTAAATTTGTCACAAATGTATCAGTTTGGGATTTTTCAGGGTATTAACCCTTTTTTTTAGACCTAAGAACGAAAAAAATCCCCCTATATGTGGCCGTGTCTTTAATACGTGTGGCCCCCCAAAACTTTACACATTTTAACCTATTTATAGGCCAATGATTAGGATTTTAATTTTTCCAAATTGATATCCACGAAGATTTTTTTTTCCAAATATAATATTTGTTTTTGAATTAAAATCTCACAAAGATAAATTTATAAAATTTCCTCAAGGATACGGATTTGGGCTGATTTACTCCACTCATGGGCTTAGCTCAGCTCATCAAATTAAAGTTCTAAATAATCAATTCGAATACATTTATCACCAGCTCAATGTAAATGTAAATTAAAAATAAATGCATTTAAAACTATATGCTATGCAATTAATTATTTTTTTCAAGGATAAAATTAATCCCTAATTTTTTAATGCGATAAATAACTAAACGAGTCGCAAAAATTTAGGTGTCAACAGTTGCCAATTCACACATGTTGGGCCTAGCCCATTCAACCCAATAACTTTAATACCAATGGTTTGGTAGTGGATATCACTAAGAGCAAGTTCAAGTCCGAGTTCGTCAACATATTCAATTGAACTTACTTTTATTTAAAAATTTAAACAATAAGTTATAGGTCAATTAATTTTCTTTTCACATCACTCCAATTTGCCCATATGATATTTTCTTGCCTAGTGGTCTCATATATGTACCTCAACAACATAGTAAGTAACGTATTTTTTTTTATCAAGAAATACAGATTAAGACTTGACAAGTCAACTATAGATATTGCTATTTAAACCATTGAATTGTTCAATGATATAGGCTGGGCTCTGGTTGAGTACATAAAGAGGAGAATAGTCGCGTCCATGAATTTATTGCTACGACGGAGTCAAAATTTAAGCTTTATTATTTTTTTTTTTTGGTCAATCCTAATTTCCTAGAATAACTTGTGAACTCTTGCGGGCGTGGGAGTCAAAATTTAAGCCTTATTCGCCAGGCACAATTTGTAGAATAAATTAGGCGAGCTTCTAGCTTCCCATTGGTCTAGACTTATGAAAACATGCGATAATTACCAATCAAGGTTGAGCAATCATGCAAATCCACACTAATTGAGATTTATTCCGTACACGAATTTCATCAGCGCATACCAGATACATTAAATCGGTTGATAAACCGATAAATATTTGTCAAAAAACAAATATTGTTAAAAATAAAATTTTAGTGAAGATGCATGAAATGGCAAAAATAATCTCTGTCCATGGACTTAAAGAAAATGGATGTGAAGGATTTATTCCCGTCATAATTCATAATCTTTGCCACTTGTATAAGATCTCGAAAGATGTCCTCGTCTTATTTGGTCTTTAGCATATGGTATCATTCACCTACGCAGATAACATACATTAAGACTCATCAAGAGAATGGACTATCACCATCCCAAGAAAAAATTCATATATTATTAACAATCCACGTCATTTTGGCAGATAAAAAATTTATTAACTCTTTAGCATAACTGGAATTATTCTCTAAGAAAACCTAAAACCACATCTTCAAGTCCGGAGTTAAAAAAAAAAAAAAAAAGTCCGGAGTTGACCAAGTAGAATCAAGAACTTTTCCATTTTAATAAATATTTGCCCTTTCGGTGGGACCAGAGCGCCAAATCCAGCATATGGATTACGTAGTCGTTTGACCACGTATAAGCAATAATCCACGAGGCATGGGCGGCAGAATCGATCTTATACGACCAGTTCAATTCATTCGAAGCTAAGAATGCATAATGTTCTCGTTTCTTGTCATAATGGGCATAATACGTAAGCTTTGCACACGGATTCTTGTATGACAAGGTCTCTCTTCGCCCAAGTCCAACCATAAACTGAGGATTAAGTCTCTCTCTCTGGCAGGCAACCCCCACCCCCCACCCCAAAAAAATATCCTATAAGTACACAAATGAGCAGTCAATAAGCTCACAACAAAAGCAGCCTGGAAATCATTATCAATTCCTGCTTAGTAGCTCGTAATCTTAGAGCAATTTCAAGGATTCACAGCCGAACATGGCCTTAGGTAGCCTCAGCCTCTTTCGAGCACTTCTTTTCTTGTCCCTCACGGCCTCAGCTCTCTCGACGCGTCCCTACAAGAATGGTCTCTCGCCAGACTTCTACGACTATGTCTGCCCTCAAGCCTTGCCCACCATCAAGCATGTCGTCGAGGCAGCGGTGCAGCAAGAAAGACGCATGGGTGCTTCCTTGCTGCGCTTGCACTTCCACGATTGTTTCGTCAATGTAAGACATATACGGCTAAATTTCACGTTATCTTGTTGTTCTAAAAAATAGTGATTACTATTTAGCAGTGCACAATATTTGCTGAACATTATGTATGTTTGGGCGTTGGATGATGCAGGGTTGTGATGGGTCGATACTTTTGGATCCAACCCCAACCATTGACAGCGAAAAGCTTGCGTTTCCTAATAACAATTCAGCTAGAGGATTTGAAGTGATCGACCAAATTAAGGCAGAGGTTGACAGAGTATGCGGACGTCCGGTGGTATCTTGTGCGGATATCTTGGCTGTCACTGCTCGTGACTCCGTTGTTGCGGTACGTCTAGTTTTACTACGTCCCATGATGATTAATTAGCAAATCTGAATTAAGATTCATCATAAACTTAGTTGGCTTTTTGTGCCTTAAGACATTGCCAATCTGAACTAGGCGCTATACTTCATTCAATTTCAGTTAGGGGGGCCTTCGTGGAAAGTACGACTTGGACGAAGAGACTCGATGACGGCGAGCAGGACAACGGCAAACAGCGACATTCCTGCGCCAAACATGGACTTACCTGCCTTAATTAACAATTTCAAGAGACAAGGTCTTAAGGTCAAGGACTTGGTTGCACTAAGCGGTGCTCACACGATTGGCTTCACACAGTGCCGTGTTTTCAGGGACAGGATATACAATGACAGCAACATCAACCACGCTTTTGCGAAGAACCTCCAGTCCTCCTGCCCGCGCATGGGAAGCGACACCAACGTTGCAAGTTTAGATCCATCGCCAGCGCGTTTTGACACGTTGTACTACAATAACCTGTTGACCCAGAAGGGCCTTCTTCACTCTGATCAGGCACTTTCAACTGATGAATCCACACTTGAGCTAGTGAAGAGTTATAGCTACGATTATGATGCATTCTGGAAGGATTTCGCTAAATCGATGGTCAGAATGGGAAACATCAAGCCGTTGATCGGCAACCAAGGTCAAATCCGCTCAAACTGCCGGAGAGTGAATTGAATTCAGAATAGTTTGAAGCCACTGATTTCATTAAATAACGCCGAGTTGTCATGATTTTTTATTTTTTATTTTTACTTGTTGGTCGAAAGTGTACCATTGTATTCTTTGCTGTCATTAGTTCATTCTTCAGAATAACATTTTCCTGAGAATGTACCTTTTAGCTCAGTAAAAAAGTTGTAAGTGTAAATTGGAGTTTATCCCTAGAACCAAGTTTACTTCTCTTCTGGACAAAGTACTCTTCATTTGCTTATTTAACGTATTTTAGTAATGTCTAATACGCAGAGCGAGTGAAATGCTAGCTGATGTACATACCGAACATATGCAAACTGATGCAGCGAAAGAAGAATATATGCAAGTCTACAAGCAAAGGATAGGCCAATCTCAACCATGAAGCAACTACGTTTCCCTTAGATGCTATTGAGAACCATTTATCGCGATACGCTCATTATCGGGAAACAGTAATATTACACTCAAGAACTGTGACAGGATCCCGAATGATTCCTGCTATTTTGGATGTTTTAAACAATTTCGATCGAAGTAAGGCTCGTTAGGGATGGTCCAAACCACTTATTAATATTTTCTTACAGGTTTATCATCAACTGTCCATATGACATAACACGAACTATCATCGGCCCACGGCTTTGTGACAAGCAGTGACGTATGTTGGATATAATGTATTGGAGGAAAGATACGTAACACTACTTGTTGTAACTCAAAAATTAATAATTCTGAAAAAGGGATGACAACTCTAATAATAAAAAAGTCAATGAGTAAACATATTGAATGAATTTTCTCAACAAGTCCATCAATGTAAACCAAATATGGACTAGCAAAATGGCTATAAAATTGTAACAAAATTAAACAGGAGGTGAGGTTTGTCTAACCGAATCTCTTTAGGCGATTAATTCCTACAAATGATGTTAATTTGTAATCTCAATTTTACGTGAGCTGATTATGTTCTTATTAAATTGACGTTGTCTTCCGTGAAAATTGCAGTCTCATTGTCACTGAGGTAAAGAAAGGTAATCTACTTGATTCCAAATTAAATTAATTATACATGTGCATAGGACTATCCAAATACGTTAAGCAAGCAAGTAAAATGGCTTTTCACCTAAAAAACATATAATAAATAGCGATGTGCTCTATGTCCTGTGGAATTGTATGAAGGCGGTGGGATTCCCATTTTAGGGAATAACTATCGCTTCCGCTCCATTTTTTAGGCTAAATATCCTAAGATATCGTGTCCGTTTGTACTTTTTTCTTGGGGAAAAAAAAATCATCAATATAAAACTTATTTAGGAGACTCCAAAATTAAATTTTCCGTGCTAAATACTTTTCAAATATCATGGTATTACGTGTAGACCTGATGAATGGACAATCTTATACCAACCTAAAAATCATTGTCCAAGCCGACTTATGATTAAAATTTTCTCTTTGAAACGATGGCCTGAACATCCACCGAAAATGTGCTTCAGGCCTTTTTGGTATGGATGTCTAATGTGTGACGAAGTTCCTGATCGGATCTAGTTAGGAGTGTTGGTAAAGTTTAGAAGCGGAACAAATATAGCCTGCTTTGTAGAGGTGGCAATGTGCGGTCGAGATCACGACACCCGACCATACAAGAATGGCTCTTCGAGGTGGGAACTGATACGACATTAATCTAAGAAATTCAAAAATCATTAATATTGAAAAACAAAAGATCGAGGGTTTTGATAAACTTTAAATAGTCAAGCACAAAATTCAAGAGTTTCTCAGAATATCTGGTCTGTTATCTTTAAACCTCACTTATTGATTTAGTGAGAGCAGATATATTGCAAGCACTTCGCTTCTAGATAGCGATTACACAAGCAAAATCTTTGAATCAATCCTAACTTTAGTTATGATATTATTAGCTGTGAAATACCATGGAAATTGATGATCTCGCAGTTCAAGTCTAATGCAGGAAGAAAAAATCACAAGAGAATATATGATGAACGATATTGACACTAGAATTTTACATGGTTGGGTGTGAGTGGCAATACCTACTCAATTAGGAGAGTTAGTCACAAAAGGTCCCCAATGAATTCAAAGAATAAAAAGTTTACAATTGCTTAATCAATCAAGTGTTTTCAGCCCTACACCACACCCAAGGCAAAATCCACAAGTGTGATATCACAATTTTTCACAAAAAACTCACTTAAAAAGTTTACAAAGAGAGCCCAATACTTAGTTGGGAGTAGCAGAAACATGGGAAGATCACTACTAGGGAGCCTAAGTCCAACTCATCAACATATTTAGTAAAACCCATATTCACTCATTAGCTTAAGCTAATTAGTTATAGGCTGTAAATATATCTAGTTGGACACACTTTTGCCAAAAAAAAAAAAAAAAAAAAACTAAGCTAATAAATTATGAGCCATTATGTGTGAGCTCAATGTTAGGTTTGTTTTCCCTTAATCCAAGTATCTTTATGCACCAAGATGTCACGACTTGAATCTTTAATGTGGGAAGATTACTTAGAGGAAGCCTAAGCCTTAACTCGTTAGTATATTTAGGAGGACCCATATTTACTCATAAGCTCAAGCTAATTAGTTATAGGATGTAAACATATCCAGTTGAACCCATTTTCACTAAAAAACTTAAGCTAATAAGTTATAACTCATTACGTGTGAGCTCAATGTTAGGTCTATTCCTCCTTAATCTAAGTGTCTTTCTACACCAAGATGTCTCAACTCAAATCTCCAACGTCCACTTTCATTCTTGGTATTTTTCTCTAAATCCAACTGTAATGGCTATCAGCGAGACCGCGTTACTATACCACAATGCCCACTTTCACTTTAGGTCTCTTCCATCAAATTGAACCACGAAAGATTGCCTACAACCACATTGGTCATGAGAATCTTTTCTTGAGATATCCAACAAAGACTAATACACATTGGGAGGGAACCACCAATTAATCATCGATCTGATACAATTTATTGGGAGGGCATGATACAAGTCTAATACCTATATGTGGGGAGATGACCATGAGGAAGCTCAAGTTCAAGCTTGTCAATATATTCAATTAGACTCACCTTCACTTCAAAGTTTAAGTTAATGAGTTATAAGCAAACTAGAATATATTAACTATTTCACACCACACCAATTTTCGATGTGGGAGTTTTTCTAACACAATTTTAAACATGCATCTTAACAATTTTTTCCTCACATGTGAGCTTAGAAATAGGTTTGCTCTCCCTTAATTCAAGTTTCTTTTAGTATCGACATGTCTTAACTTGAATCACCAACGCTCACCTTCATTTCTTATCTCTTTCTCCATACTAAACCATGAAGGTTGTCATTAAGATTGTGCTGCTACACTACAAAGCCCCACTTGCACTTTGCGTTTTTTCCTCTAGACCAAACCAATCATATTGATCACAAGATTCATTTTTGTTTTTGATATATTCAGCAAATAACAATACACATTGGATGTGCGCCACCAATTAATCATCCACTTTGATACCACTTGTTAGGAGTGTGCAATAGAAACTTAATAACTATATGTAAGGAGATTACCAAGAGAAAGCCCAAGTCCGAACTTGTCAATATATCAAATTGGGCCCATTTATAAATTAATAAGTTATGGGCCAATTAAGATGTATTTAACTGCTTTACACCACACTAATTTTCGGATGTGGGGATTTTTCTAACACAATTCACACATGCATCTCAACACACTACTTAGATTTGCTCTAGTATGTAATGACTTAATAGAATTCCATTTCTACATGTTCTTATGTATCTTGTCAACTCAGACAAAAGAATCAGCTCAAAGTAGGAATCTAACTCCTATTAGGAAAATTAATCAATAATTTCTCACTTGTTCAGACCTCAAACCTCAAACTACAAGTTTTTTTTGGATATGGAATTTTTATTTGCGTCAGGTTGGCTTTGCGGGTTTAAGCTCGTGATATATTCTCAAACGCAATGAAGAGTTAAACTCCTTTTTATCATATTAATTTGCTCGTTCCCTTTCCTGGTCTAAAAGGACCCTCGATCACTACAATTGGGCTGGTAAAAGAGAAGATCTTGAAAATCAAGAATGTGCTATTGATATTTTAGGCATGCTTACAACCATTGAGCTTAAAGCTTCAGTACTTGGTCAAAGAAAATTAAGAATGTTTCTCAACTCAATTAATAAACAACACATCGGAAAGAATCGAAGAACCAGAGCAAACCAATACCCTAAAAAAACAATTAGGACTGTACGAGTCGAACGAACGGCCACTTCAGTTCACCTTCCGGCAATTCAAGCGAATCTGGCCCTGGTTTCCAATCAACGGCTTTATGTTTCCCATCTTGATCATCGACTTCGCAAAATCATCCCAAAAGGCCTCCGCATCATCGCTGTAAGTTTTCACAAGCTCATCCGTTGACCCACCACTGTAAAGCGCCTGATCAGAGTGAAGAAGCCCCTTTTGCGCCAACAGATTGTGGAAGTACAATGCGTCGAATTGAGCCGGCGAAGGATCCAAACCAGTGAGGTTGCTGTCCTCTCCAGTACGCGGGCACAAGGACCGGAGGCTCCCGGCGAAATCGGCAGCAATGTTGGCATCGTTGTATGTGCGGTTCCTGAAAACGCGACATTGTGCGAACCCAATTGTGTGTGCACCGCTCAGTGCGACCAAGTCCCGTGTGTCGAGACCTTGCTTTTGGAACGTGCTGATCAGTGAAGGCAAGTCCATGTTTGGCGCGGGAATGTCAGTGTTGGCCGTTGTCCTACTCGCCCTGGTCGAGTCCCTCCTTCCAAGTTGTACTTCCCATGAAGGCCCTCCAAGCTGAAATATGAACGTCAACCTTTTATATTCACATTGAACTTTGCTCATATATGTGCAATGTTATGCATGGGTATCTGTGGCTATACAGTGTTTTCAATTAGCTGAAGACTCTCTTTTACTTGTCTACGCTTGGTATAATGACCCACAATATAGGTGAGATTAAGATTAGATGTACCGCAACAACAGAGTCACGAGCTGCGATGGCCAAGATGTCTGCGCAAGATACGAGTGAGCATCCACAAGCTTTGTCCACCTCTGCTTTAATTTGGTCGATCACTTCAAACCCTCTAGCTGAATTATTATTTGGAAACGCGAGCTTTTCGCTGTCAATGGTAGGGGAAGGATCCAAAAGTATTGAAGCCTCGCAACCCTACATTATTGCATAAATGGAAACAAATCAAATTAGGACATGTGAGAGCGCCGCTAAATAACCAGTGCGAACTTAAGAGTACTGTGGACATGTCGTACATTAACAAAACAATCGTGGAAGTGCAAACGCAGTAAGGAAGCGCCCATGCGTCGCTCCTGCTGCACTGCTGCCTCCACGATGCGTTGGACGGCAGGCAAAGCTTGAGGACAAGCGTAGTCGTAGAAGTGCGGCGTGAGGCCTTCCTTGTAAGGGCGCGTCGAGAAAGCCGACGTCGCTAGGAACAATAAGAGCAGTGCTCGGAAGAAGTTGAGGCTACTCAAAGCCATGTTTGGCTTTCGGAGTTAGCAAGGATTTGGAGCGAGACTGGGAGTAATTCTGCTTCAATCGATGGTGCTTTCGAGATTGCTTTGTTGGGGTTTCGGAATTCTCGTTTCTGTATTTATAGGAATTGGGGAGGGGGGGAGAGAGAGAGAGAGAGAGAGAGAGAGAGAGACTTTTTATGTTTCCTTGGACTTGGCCAAAAGAGATCTTGTCATACAAGAATCCGTGTGCAAGCTGACGAGTTAACCATTCCCAACAACGCAAGAAACGAGAAATATACTTCATTGAATCGGTCATGTAAGGTTTAATTAGTCGTAGTCATTGGAGTTTATTATTGCATCAATTTGGTCAATGTACTTATATTCATTTGTTAGCTTGGTGTCCTACCAAATGGGAGAAAGAATGCACAATCATGTTGGATTTATACTGTGAATAAGAGTTTCTAGTTTTTATATTGCTGACTTTTGCTGAGAGAGTGACTGTGAAGCCAAACCACGAACAAATGGCTCCAGCTGAAGTGAAAATGTTGCAATTTCAGGTCGGTTCCACGTACATATGGGGGTACATTGGGTCGGCCCAACTATTATGTGGTTTTTACTATTTATAATCTAGATACAAGTGTGGAGTCTAGTTACTTGAAGGCCCATGAAATACTCTAAGTCTCATGAGCCAGGTACATTTAAACCTTTGGCTCGTGCATATTGTCTTAGACTAAAGTAGTTTGCACGTAATTTATGGTATTTGAACTAATAATTGCTAGATTTGAAGCCAGAAATCCCCTGACGCTCCAACCAATTACTATAATCATGTGAGTTCACGTAGTTCATCTTGGCAAGCTCAATTTTACGTAAGTTAGAGAAAGTTTGATTTTGTTCTGATTAATTAATGTTATCTTCCATGAAAATTGCAGTATGATAATTACTAAGATAAAAAGGTAATTATCTTAATTCAAATCTAGATCAAATTATACTTGTAGGTAGGGCTGTCAAAAAAAAAAAAAAAAAAAAACAAAGAACTAACTATATAAATGAAATGTCCTTAATAAGTCAAGTAAGCAAAATGACCGTCACCCAAGAAAAAAAAAAGACATAAAAACAAAAGGGATGTACTCTGATGCTCTATTTGTTTCGCAAAAAGATAAAAAAATTTGAAAAATACTTTTCAATAAGTGTTTGTATGACTTGAAATAATTAGCTAATAAAAAACATTTTTTTTTAGACAACAATTCATGTCTAAATCTTTTTGTGGGTGTTGAAATTATTCTTTGTTCATTCATTTTTTAATGTAATTCAAGCAATCATTTTTTTGAAATGTTTTTCAAATGGTTCATTTTCTGTGAAACAAACACATGCTAAATGGCGTGGAATTGTATAATATTTTTGGGTTGCCAAAATAAAAAAAATAAATAAATGACCAAGGGCAATGGGATTCTTATTTATGGGGAATAATAATCGCTACCGTTCTAATTTATTTAGGCCAAATATCCAAAATTAGACTGTTTGTGTTTTTTTCTTAGGAATAGAACTTATTTAGGAGACTCCAACATTAACTTTTTCGTGTCAAATAATTCTCTATTATTTAACTGGGTTGGAGGACTTGACCCAAGAAGATACCGTGTTGTCTCCCCGTGGGTTTGTCTGGACTTGGCCGCAGCGACCGTGTTGTTGAAGATTTGGCTTCATATAATACCGTAAAGCCTTGTCACCTTCTGGGGTGACGTTGCTCAGTTTGAAACAGTGGACAAGAGAACTAGTCAAGAGAGCTTATATTCTGTAAAACTTTTTATATTGTTCTTGCCTTTATTTTATTTTATTTTATTTCATTTTATCTGTCGAGGACGGCACATTATCGACAATCGACTTGATTAATTTCTTGTGAAAGGGTGTTTTTAATCTTTTACACAGTTTTCAAACAATTTTAGGTATTTGACACCAACTCAAGAAAATTTTAGTGTATTTTATGAAGATAATCCTGTTAGGGAAATCCCTTATGATGTTTTGAAGATGACAAAATAAATCAAAGGCTACTAACATGTTTAATGGTTAAGTAATAGACCATGCAGATAATAGAACATGTAAAGGATATTGTCAAAGTCTGAAGCTGAACCAGAAGACAAACTCTATGCTGAAGCTGAACTGGATAGAGACCTTAAAGCTAAATCTGTTCAGAAGCAGATATGTTCAGACCAAGATTGTAAAGTCTACGGACCCAGATTGTAAAGTCTCTGACTCGAGACTTTACATCCAGATTCGATGAATCGTAACTCAAGCCCAATCATATAACGGCTAGTGATCTGGTTTGGATTCCCCATCAAGATTGATTTGATTGATTCAATCTAATTGATTGACAATTGGATCTTGAAGACAAGAACTTTATACACGAAGAAGCTTTACTTATGGAAACCAAGATTTCGTTTGTATGGGCGATCGGAATCAATTTGGGATTTTACCTTTGTCACTCAACGGCTACCAAATCTTCTAGATACGAGCTGTCCAATGGGTATATTGGAAGACGATTCTCCGGGATACTGTCCAACGGGTAGTTTGGAAGTGGAGGAGTATTTAAGAAGATCATGGACCGATGAGCAAGTAAGAGACGGAGCGTAGAATTTATAATTCCAAAGTCTGAGCGACCTTCGATTATACACTTGTCTTTGAAGAGCTTAAACGTTTGTAATCGTGAGAGAAATACCAAAAGAGTGACTTAGTGAGATAGTGTGATCTACTAAGTGTTTACACTCGAAGTTGTAATCTCTTGTTGATTGCATATTGGAATCCAGCCAAGGAGGCTGTCATCGTGAGAGAGTGGACGTAGGCTTGGATTAAGCCGAACCACTATAAATCTTGTGTTCTTATTCTCTTCCCTAACTCCTTTATTTTATTCATACTAGCACTCTCAATTGGTATCAGAGCCTGTGTACTCACTTTATTTGAAGTGTTTTACTTCAGAGTAAAAGATCCATGGCTAGTATGTTAACACCAGGACTTATGGAAGGGCAAAACAACACAAGGCAACCATATTTTGATGGAAAGGAATACGACGTATGGAAGAACAAAATGAAAGCATTCCTAAGATCCAGAGATCTCTTACAATGGGATGTTGTGGAAAGAGAAATCAACCTAATTGCCGCGTCTACATCAAATAAGAATGGCAAAGACAAAGAAACCAAACCCCTCACTCTTATGTCTCGGACGGAGATGTCCAAAAGAGAAGCACTTGATGCGAAAGCAATTTATTCTTTATATTGCGCTTTGTCTCTTGCTGAATATAACATAATCTCTTCATGTGAAACAGCAAAAGAAGTTTGGGATAAACTTCATGTTACATATGAAGGGACCGATCGTGTAAAAGAGACAAAAGTAAACTTCCTGCTCGGCAAATATGAATCCTTCAAGATGAAGCAAGGAGAGTCGATTGGAGATATGTTCGATCGTTTTACAGAAATTGTAAATGGTTTAGCATATCAAGGTCAGCAAATTTCTACCCCGATGAAGGTCAACAAACTCTTGCGAGGTCTCTCAAAATATTGGAATCATGTCAAGACCTCAATCCGGGAGACTTAGAGGATTATGCCACTCTCTGTTGATGAATTGATTGGCACTCTTCAATCCTATGAAGTGGAACAACTTAATGACGAAGATCCCGAAGGTAAGAAGTTCATTGCTTTAATATCTAATGCTGTTTTTGATGAAACAAACTCAGAAAATGACATGGACGATGAAGAACTTGCCTTTATGGTCGAGAAATTTAAAAAGCTGAGTAGAAAATGAAGGAAATTCGATGGAAGAAGTCAATACAAGCATAATGGCCATAAAAGAATCATGAAAGAAGATGATGATTAAGAAAATATATGCTTGATGGCACATTCAAAGTCTGGGTCTGATTCAGACACAGACTCGAGAATCAAAGTCGATTGAACACGGACTCGAGAATCAAAGTCGACTTGGACACTGACTCGAGAATCCGATGAGGAAATCGAGGTAAGCAATTCAAAAATTCCTCTCAAAGTTTCAAAGTATATAAATGAGCTTTGTTCAAATCTCAAATCTTCTCTTAAAAGGATTTTCGATCTTAAAAATGAGAATTCTCGACTTAGGCAACAAGATCTTTCTCAAGTCTGGAGACCTATTAAGGAAAATTGGATAAAAGCAACATATTTTGCTAACTCTCATGGACCCAAGAAAAAATGGGTACCAAAGAAAAGAAAAGTTATTTTTGCAGGATATAAAGAAGAAAGAAGAAAGATGATTTGGTAAGGAATTTTTTATTCTCAATTTGATTTGGGCAATAATTCTCATTATGCTTGATATTAATATATCATTGGTTGATTGAGATTTTATAATGATCATATTTTGCTTTATGAAAGAAAGAATCGTATGATTTATTTTTGTGATTTGTGAGTTGAGATTTGATTTAGTACGTGTGATTATTTGAGATAATTCAGATTATTTTGTCTAATTTTATACTCTCAGATATAATCATATTTTGCCAAATAAAAATCTGTTTTACGTGATATTAATTTATGACGCAAGATATTTTTAGATACTCAATGATTTTATTCTCTCTGATTTTATTGTACTATGACTAAGTGAGAATTTATTTTTCAAAATATCATTGTGCATAATATTCTTTCTTTGAGTACTCTATTATGATGAATTAAGAAAGAATATTTGGTGATTATATATTTTGCTCTAACGTCATGGAAGGATCCAAATTGATGGATACCAAAAAGGAAATGAGTTGATTGCAGGAAATTCTTTAAGGGAAGGATGATTGCGAATCTACGCAAATTTTAGTGCAATCAGAAAATATCTCCTGCTACAATTGGGGGAGAAATCAAATCCAAAAGAAAAGGAAAAGAATCGTGATCATCTCAAAAAGGCAACAAATTGAGGGGGAGCTTTGATCAATTATGGAAAAATCTTTTTGGATTGATCGTAATCTTATTATGAATGAAAGGAAAGTTAAATGTGTCATAATTTATTTAAAATATCCGGTTAGTGCATCTTTTATTACCTTTTGTCATTAATAAATCTTGTATTGATATTATCATTTTATTATGACAAAAATGGTACGTGCAAGTTATGATGCATCCGTGATTTTCATTGGATATTTCCTGATATATATGATCAAAGTGAGCTATATTGCATATCTTTAATATTCGACTTGTTTTATAAAAAGGCTGATTTTGGAGATTGTGATTCATGTAAGATATTGATTATCATTCTCTACGTGAATCTATTGTTATCGCTTTTTGATTATGATAAAAAGGGAGAAGATATGAATATGCATATGTGCTGATTGGTTTGATATTATTGCATAATATTTAGTTGCGATTATTTTTCTATATATTGTCATGCTCAATCTATTTGCTATCTTATGATATCCTTTGATTTAAAAGTATGTTTACAAATCTGCATATTCAGAGATTATTTTGTCATCATCAAAAAGGGGGAGATTGTTAGGGAAATCCCTTATGATGTTTTGAAGATAACAAAATAAATCAAAGGCTACTAACATGTTTAATGGTTAAGTAATAGACCATGCAGATAATAGAACATGTAAAGGATATTGTCAAAGTCTGAAGCTGAACCAGAATACAGACTCTATGCTGAAACTGAACTGGATAGAGACCTCAAAGCTAAATCTGTTCAGAAACATATATGTTCAGACCAAGATTGTAAAATCTGAGACCTCGATTGTAAAGTTTCTGAGACTCGAGACTTTACATCCAGATTCGATGAATCGTAACTCAAGCCCAATCATATAACGGCTAGTGATCTGGTTTGGATTCCACATCAAGATTGATTTGATTGATTCAATCTAATTGATTGACGATTGGAGTTTGAAGACAAGAACTTTCTACACGAAGAAGCTTTACTTATGGAAACCAAGATTTCGTTTGTATGGGCGATCGGAATCAATTTGGGATTTTACCTTTGTCACTCAACGGCTACCAAATCTTCTAGATACAGAGCTGTCCAATGGGTATATTGGAAGACGATTCTCCGGGATACTGTCCAACGGGTAGTTTGGAAGTTGAGGAGTATTTAAGGAGATCATGGACCGATGAGCAAGTAAGTAAAGCTCTGATACCAATTGAGAGTGCTAGTATGAATAAAATAAATGAGTTAGGGAAGAGAATAAGAACACAAGATTTATAGTGGTTCGGCTTAATCCAAGCCTACGTCCACTTTCTCACGATGACAGCCTCCTTGGCTGGATTCCAATATGCAATCAACAAGAGATTACAACTTCGAGTGCAAACACTTAGTAGATCACACTATCTCACTAAGTCACTCTTTTGGTATTTCTCTCACGATTACAAACGTTTAAGCTCTCCAAAGACATGTGTATAATCGAAGGTCGCTCAGACTTTGGAATTATAAATTCTACGCTCCGTCTCTTACTTGCTCATCGGTCCATGATCTCCTTAAATACTCCTCCACTTCCAAACTACCCGTTGGACAAAGTATCCCGGAGAATCGTCTTCCAATATACCCATTGGACAGCTCGTATCTAGAAGATTTGGTAGCCATTGAGTGACAAAGGTAAAATCCCAAATTGATTCCGATCGCCCATACAAACGAAATCTTGGTTTCCATAAGTAAAGCTTCTTCGTGTAGAAAGTTCTTGTCTTCAAGATCCAATCGTCAATCAATTAGATTGAATCAATCAAATCAATCTTGATGTGGAATCCAAACCAGATCACTAGCCGTTATATGATTGGGCTTGAGTTACGATTCATCGAATCTGGATGTAAAGTCTGAGTCTGTAAACTTTACAATCAGGGTCTGTAGATTTTACAATCTTGGTCTGAACATATCTGTTTCTGAACAGATTTAGCTTTGAGGTCTCTATCCGGTTCGAGCTTCTAGAAATCGAAAGATAGAGTCCGTATTCCGGGGTTCAGCTTTAGACTTTGACAATATCCTTTACATGTTCTATTATCTGCATGGTCTATTACTTAACCATTAAACATGTTAGTAGCCTTTGATTTATTTTGTCATCTTCAAAACATCATAAGGGATTTCCCTAACAATCTCCTCCTTTTTGATGATGACAAAATAATCTCTGAATATGCAGATTTGTAAACATACTTTTAAATCAAAGGATATCATAAGATAGCAAATAGATTGAGCATGACAATATATAGAAAAATAATCGCAGCTCAATATTATGCAATAATATCAAACCAATCAGCACATATGCATATTCATATCTTCTCCCCCTTTTTGTCATAATCAAAAAGCGATAACAATAGATTCACGTAGAGAATGATAATCAATATCTTACATGAATCACAATCTCCAAAAATCAGCCTTTTTATAAAACAAGTCGAATATTAAAGATATGCAATATAACTCACTTCGATTATATATATCAGGAAATATCCAATGAAAATCACGGATGCATCATAACTTGCACGTACCATTTTTGTCATAATAAAATGATAATATCAATACAAGATTTATTAATGACAAAAGGTAATAAAAGATGCACTAACCGGATATTTTAAATAAATTATGACACATTTAACTTTCCTTTCATTCATAATAAGATTACGATCAATCCAAAAGATTTTTCCATAATTGATCAAAGCTCCCCCTCAATTTGTTGCCTTTTTGAGATGATCACGATTCTTTTCATTTTCTTTTGGATTTGATTTCTCCCCCAATTGTAGCAGGAGATATTTTCTGATTGCACCAAAATTTGCGTAGATTCGCAATCATCCTTCCCTTAAAGAATTTCCTGCAATCAACTCATTTCCCTTTTTGGTATCCATCAATTTGGATCCTTCCATGACGTTAGAGCAAAATATATAATCACCAAATATTCTTTCTTAATTCATCATAATAGAGTACTCAAAGAAAGAATATTATGCACAATGATATTTTGAAAAATAAATTCTCACTTAGTCATAGTACGATAAAATCAGAGAGAATAAAATCATTGAGTATCTAAAAATATCTTGCGTCATAAATTAATATCACGTAAAACAGATTTTTATTTGGCAAAATATGATTATATCTGAGAGTATAAAATTAGACAAAATAATCTGAATTATCTCAAATAATCACACGTACTAAATCAAATCTCAACTCACAAATCACAAAAATAAATCATACGATTCTTTCTTCCATAAAGCAAAATATGATCATTATAAAATCTCAATCAACCAATGATATATTAATATCAAGCATAATGAGAATTATTGCCCAAATCAAATTGAGAATAAAAAATTCCTTACCAAATCCTTTTTCTTCTTTCTTCTTTATATCCTGCAAAAATAACTTATCTGTTCAGAAGCAGATATGTTCAGACCCAGATTGTAAAATCTACAGACTCAGACTTTACATCCAGATTCGATGAATCGTAACTCAAGCCCAATCATATAACGGCTAGTGATCTGGTTTGGATTTCACATCAAGATTGATTTGATTGATTCAATCTAATTGATTGACGATTGGATCTTGAAGACAAGAACTTTCTACACGAATAAGCTTTACTTATGGAAACCAAGATTTCGTTTGTATGGGCGATCGGAATCAATTTGGGATTTTACCTTTGTCACTCAACGATTACCAAATCTTCTAGATACAGAGCTGTCCAATGGGTATATTGGAAGACGATTCTCCGGGATACTGTCCAACGGGTAGTTTGGAAGTGGAGGAGTATTTAAGGAGATCATGGACCAATTAACAAGTAAGAGACGGAGCGTAGAATTTATAATTCCAAAGTCTGAGCGACCTTCGATTATACACTTGTCTTTGGAGAGCTTAAACGTTTGTAATCGTGAGAGAAATACCAAAAGAGTGACTTAGTGAGATAGTGTGATCTACTAAGTGTTTGCACTCGAAGTTGTAATCTCTTGTTGATTGTATATTGGAATCCAGCCAAGGAGGCTGTTATCGTGAGAGAGTGGACGTAGGCTTGGATTAAGCCGAACCACTATAAATCTTGTGTTCTTATTCTCTTCCCTAACTCCTTTATTTTATTCATACTAGCACTCTCAAATCCATCGTACCACCAAAAGTATTTTACGAAGATAATACATCGTACCACCCAAAGTAGGATTGTCCTTAGTACTTCTTTCCTGGCTACGGTAGTGTTTCTTTTTTTCTTTTTTTGGGTCAAAGTATGATTGCATTTTAATTCAATAATATCTTACAATCGTATTTGGAGTAATCAACAACTATTTGAAAATACCAGTTGAAGTAATTTTTTTTTTTTAACTCGATAAAGTATTTGACACAAACTGAAGAAAATTTTAGCGAGTTTTAAAAGATTATTTAATATTCTAAATGACTTTATATATCCGCATTTGTATTTTTTGTATGGTCCACACATTCGATGTTTAATTAAACATCGAATATGAATGCTAAAAGAAAAGAATTGGCAAAAGATTAGGAAATACAAGTCATTTTCGACCCACCCTTAATGTTCTTGAAAATATAAAAGTATACTCATCACATGTTATATCAAATCGACTAAGTCAATTCTTAAGCGCTTTTGTTCTTTTTTTTTTTTTTTTGACGAGAAATACGATATACGATTGATTACTTAGCCACTATTTGAGACAATTACATCAAGAGCATCGGTGCATAATAAATCTAGAAAAGCAGGCGGGGGTTGGAACAACCAATTGGGGGGAAGAAAATTGCACCGGCAGGCCTTTGCAAGCCAATCAGCGGGCCGGTTTATTGTTCGACCACAGTGGGCTAGAGAAAGGTCCTTGAATGTCTGCAGTTTCGCTCAGGCCCGGTTCAAGATAGGTTGAAGTCGCCAGTTCACTTCCGTCGAAGTGGTAAGTGCTTGCACGAGTAAAGAGCAGTCGGTTTGTACTTCCAGAGAGAGTTCCACACGGGTTGCAAGTAGATCTAGGCTTTCAAGCAGAGCCAAAGCTTCTGCCTGCTCCGCCGATGTCGCCTCCACCACTCTTGCAAACCTATCCACCAAGCATCCTCAGTAATCCCTGCAGATGCACGCAACTGCTTCTGTTTTGTGGTATGCCTCCGGTCTCTGTTTCCGCGGCGTTGGGCTCGGCGAATGAGGCGTCGATGTTTACTTTCAGCTTGTGGGGGCGGTGGTAACCATCGATTAGGTCGGCGGTAAGCCTCCTTTCTTTCTCTTGTTGTTGTGTCGCGGAGCTGAAAGTCTCGTGGAGGATTTGCGCCGAAACACAACTCCTTTGCGAGTGCAGGGGACGTCGCTCAAAGAGGAACAGGTTGCGCCCCTTCCAGATGCTCCAGAGGACAGCCACTACCAGTTCGAATTTCTTCGCGTGGTGAGGGTTGTTTTTACTTTTAACGAGCCAATCATCTAGGCGAGATAGCCCATATCTTGATATCTTGATCTGCAGAGGTGCGGAGCTCCAAATCAGGGTTGTCCATGGACAAAGTAGGAGGAAATGTTCAATGGTTTCAGCCTCTTTGCTGCAGATGGGGTAGATGGGATCCGGTACGATCTTTCTTCTATATAAATTTTCCCGTGTAGGTAGAGCATTATGGGAAGCTTGCTAGAGAAAAAACCTGATTTTTAGGAGAGTTTTTACTTGCCAAATCAGTTTCCATAAATCTGGATTTATGTGATGCGATGTAGTTGCTGTTTGGTCTATATTTGCCGGATGTTCTCTACCGTGTGATAGCCGCTCTTCACTGAGTAGCTACCAGATTTGTTATGTATCCAGACTAGTTTGTCTATTGAATCTAGCCCTCCAATGGGTGTAGCAAGTATTTCCTTAGCGATTCTGTCATCGAACAGCGACTCCACCAACTGGGTATTCCATTTGCTGTTTCCAGGTTCAATTAGAGTCGCCACATGTTCTGGTTCGTTTTTTGTTGTTGGGCCTCCAATTGGACCACTTGTTATCCATTTGTCCATTCTGATTGATAGATTTCTGCCGTTCCCAACTGAGTACATAATGTGTGGCCTGATAGAATCCCTACCTCGAATTATACTTTGCCAACCCCATGAGGGTCGGGATCCGTGGCTAGCTTTCCAGAAGTCTCCATGAGGGTAATAGAGGCCCTTCATCACTCTGCTCAATAAGGACTGAGGATTTTGTGAGATGCGCCACGCTTGTTTGCCCAACATAGCTGTGTTGAAAGTAATTAGGTCTTTGAAGCCTAGTCCTCCCTCCTTCTTTCTGGTTTTCAAAGCTTCCCAACTCTTCTAGTGAATTCCAGCATTTTTACTGTTTCTTTTCCACCAAAAGCTTGCAATCCTCATTTCAATAGCTTTGCATATAGAAACGGGAATCTTGAATATGGCCATGGCATATTGAGGGATGCCCTGAACAACTGATTTTATCAAAATTTCCTTCCCTGCTTTTGATAACAGATGTTCCTTCCAGTTTTCGAGTTTTCTATTTATCCTTGCAAGTATCCACGCAAACATGTCTTTTTTTGAGCAGCCCCAATCCGTCGGGATCCCTAGATATTTCCCTATTTTTTCAATTTATGGAACTCTCAGTTCATTGGCCATATTGCGCCTCGAAGTATATACCAGGGGTTTGGTGGACAGCATTTTTGGTGAAGTATATACCCTAGGGAGATTTGTTTAAATTGATGGCCCTACCATCCATGCTGCAGCGATGGGTGGTGAAGCATAGCAATATTCATGTAGGATTGTAGCCAAGTTTTGACACTCTAGGGTTGAACCATGGAGGAAAAAAATTGAGTCATCCGCAAATAGTAAATGTGAGAGGGTGGGACATCTACTATTCAGTTAGATTCCTCTAATAGTGCCATCTTCAACAGCTTTGCCCATTATATAGGATAGAACATTGGCTACTAGTATGAATAGATATGGGGAGAGAGGATCACCTTGTCGGATTTCACGTGTAGGCTTGAAAGATGGTAGAGACTCCCATTAAAATTCACACTAAAAGTAACAGTTGAGACGCATTTGCATCACCCATTGTACCCATTATGTGCAGAATCCCATTTTTGTTAGGCATGCACTAAGAAAATCTCATTCGATTCTGTCATATGCCTTTTGCATATCTAGCTTTAAGAGTGCTTGAAACTTCTTTTTTCTCTCCCGGGTTCGTAATTTGTGAAGAACTTCCTATACCAACAATATATTATCTTGTATCAGCTTTCCTTCCACAAATGCACTCTGCTCCACAGCAATTAGAGTTGGTAGCAGGGGTTTTAATCTATTTGTTAGCACTTTTGAGATAATTTTGTAAATGAAATTACACAGACTAATGGGGCGAAAGTGTTCCAACTTTTCTGGATTTGGAACTTTGGGAATAAGGGTGATAAGTATGCTGTTCATAGCTGGATTGAGATAACTCATGTTAAAAAAACCCTATAACTCTGTATAAATATCCTGAGAGATGTCTGGCCAGTGAGTTTTGAAGAAGAGACCGTGCATACCATCCGGTCTTGGAGCTTTGTGGGCTCCAAATTGTTGCATAGCTTGCGTAATCTCTTCCAAAGAAACAGGTTCTATTAGTCGTTGGTTCATTCCCGCATTCACTGAGGCTGGTATTTGTTGTAGAAGGGGCTGGAAGTTGCGTGGTCCGGCTGATTCATACAACTTTTTGATATATGTGTTTTTCATCTCTTTCAGTTGCTGTTCATTTCTCACCCATTCGTCTTCTGAATTTTTCAGCATCGCAATCTGGTTTCTGTTTCTTCTTTGAATGGTTGTAGCATGGAAGAATTTAGTGTTTTTATCTCCCCAAGCTAACCACTTAATTCTAGAACGCATTCCCCAGTACATTTCTTCTTGTCGCCTCAACTGTTCGATTTCTTTTGTTAGTTCCTTAGCTGTCTTGCTTTCTTGAGGGACCCCTGCACCATTCATTAGTTTTTGTAGTTCACTATTCAGCCAAGTTAGCCTCTTCTTTGCATTAGTAAATTTTCCTTGGCTCCATTTGACCAACTCTTTTGCCACATTATGCAGTTTCTCAGCCACATTGAACTGATGGGAAGCAGGATCAGCCCAGGTGTTTCTGACAAGACTCTTACATTCCTCCTCCTCAGCCCAAAAGGCTTCATACTTAAAACTCTTCCTCTTCCGTTTTTTTGGTGGACAAGTGGCTAGAATAATTGGAGTGTGATTGGAGCCAACTGCTGGTATGGCTATACATTATGCATTGGGATATTTAATTCGCCAATCTGAGTTGCATAGTACTCTATCAAGTCGTTCCTTAATCAGATTTTCTCCCTGTCTCTTGTTTGTCCAGGTGTGTGCGCACCCCTTGCATTCCATATCCAGCAAAGAACAGTGGTTGAGAAAATCCCTGAAAGCTACAATCTGGTAATTTTCAACTCTTTTCTTGCCCACTTTTTCCCATTGATATAAAAGTTCGTTGAAGTCCCCGATACACAACCATGGCAGATGAAAATGATTACTCTCTCTATTAATATGCTCCCATAGCAGTATTCGCTCCTTAAAGTCATTCGGTGCATGAATAAAAGAGATATGCATTCACTGGTTGCTAGTGGGCAGATGGCATTGGGTAAGAATAACATGTTCTGTGAAGGAATCTATGGTTAGGGTTACCTCTTCATCCCAAAATATTGCTAAACCCCCTGCTGTTCCCACTGGATTTACTATAAAACAATGCTGAAAGCGGAGTCTCCGCCTCAATTTTAACACCTTCTGCTCCTAATTTTTAGTTTCCATAATAAAGATAATATTTGGCATTTCTTGAATCGTTAAGACCCTTAGCGCTTGAACTGTCAAGGGGGTGCCCAGCCCTTGATAGTTCCAGCTCAAAATCTTCATGGATGAGTTGGTGGCTTATTAGGGCTAGCCACCAGAGCCCATTGAGCTGACTTTTTTGCCACGCGAATAGGAGTTTCAACCAACTGGGTAAGGTCAACCATTACTGATTTTGATGATTGAGCACCATAGGGACAAAATCTTTTCCCTTTTTTTGAGGAGGACAGCTTAGTACTTCTTGCTTTCTCTCTTGTTTGGCTTTTTTCCTCAGCTATCTTCTCCACCATTTCTGCTTCAGCCTCTCTTAACTGTTCTTGATAAATTACCATTTCAGATTCATCGTCAAGGCAGCTACTACCTCGCTTCTGGGTGCCCTTCTCTGCAAAGAGTACTAGTTCTTGTGAAGAGATAGTGTGGTGGTATTCCTGTAAGTTGAAGGTTTCATTGTTGCTCAAATTGCCAAGTGGTTGGGTTTGCTGCATTACATTCTGATGCTATTCTGGTCCAGGGGTTGGCTGAATGGGAGTCTTAGGCACACTTTCCTCCTCCTCTAGCTGTATTTCTTGCTTGCCATAGAAAATTTTGCCATATGGACTGAGCTCGCGTGCCTCTGCGCGAAGCTAGTGCCCAAACCTGCCCGGTAAGTTCTTTGCTAACCCCGTTTCCTCATATGGAATTTCTGGACAATTAGTTGCATAGTGCCCGATCTTCCCTCATGAATAGCAATAACTTGGGAGTCTTTCGTACTTAAATTCAACCCACAATCTTTTTCTGTCAAAATTCACCAGTACACCTGTTTTGAGAGGGGTTTCCAGATTCAACTTTACTCTAGCCCTGCCCACTTTGTAGTTGTTGTTCCCTTTAGCTACTAATTTGACATCTACTACATCTCCAATTTTTGATGCTATTTCTCTGACAATTGCATCTGTTATTCTCCCGATGGGTAGACCAAATAAATTTACCCATAAATCACACTTGTTAAAGTCATAACAAATATCAGGGGTATCGGGATCACATTGCTTTAAAACTAGAAGGTTATGCCCAAAAGACCACGGCCCTGAGTCAAGTATTCGCTGTTTTTCATCCTCCGATTGGAAGGGAAATTGGAAATAACCCGGTTCAATGATAGCACAAGTGAAGGTTTCATTTCGCCATGCTTTTTGCATTGTGCCCATAAAACCATTGAAGTTGATGTTGGTCTTGTTGAAAAACTTTCCAAACAGAGTTCTTCGGCAAGTCTGCAAGTTTTCTTCAGGAACATCACCCATGATTTCTACTGCATCTTCTTCTGACCAAAGGTTGCCCAGACTCTTACAGAGGGCAGCCACTCGCCTTTCTTCCTCATATGGGTTTGCCATTTCTCGATTGCAGGAACAGGGTCACAATAGGGTTTCAGAACTGACCTAATGGAGAAGCGAGACCACCAAGAGCGAGATGATGAAACTTTGCGATTGGAGGGAGTTTTGGTTCGATCGACCGGGAGAACTAGAAATCAGCACTAGCTGGAAGGGATTTGCCTGAAGATCGAGATGAAGCGCGTTGAAGAGACACTAAGCTGAGATGAGGGTGGGTTTTGGTGTAGACGAAAGAGGACTGAGCTTAGGGTTTTTCGACCCATCCTCTTTGAAAGGCGATGCTGTGGGACTAGGGAATATGATGGTGGAAAGTAGTAGGGATGGGTAGCAAGGATTTGATTTAGAACTGGGAAAACCTACCCATAAGGTAGGAGGGGACTACTCAATCGGTAGAGAGAAATCTCCATTGCAGAGAAAAAAAAAGCTTCTCGCTTATTAGTCACATACTTAGCCACAAAGGAAAAGAGTAAGCGCTTTTGTTCACTCGAACATTATATGTATCTCATTAATTAGCTCGACTGCATCAAGTCATTTTTGGGAATTGTGTGCCCAGAAAAGTAGATGCTCCTTCACATCAGTTATGATAATCATCTAAACATAATTGCCTTCTAGGAAGCCAAAGCAAGAGTCGCTTGAATAGTCGTTAGGAGACGGGATTTGCTCGCATATTTTATTCAAAAAACCATCATTTACTTCGGTTAGAGAGGAAGACGAATCGTAGACAACTGAGAACATGACAGAGATTGAGCAACAACTCCCTCATGAATAGAAAGAGTAACCCAGCATAAAGAAAAAGAACATCATCTATAGATTAATAAAAAATTCAGAAATTAAAAAAAAAAAATTCACGTTGGAATGGAAAATTACTAAAAAAAAATCCACGTAGGACTGTTTGCTAGAAGTGGCACTTAAATAATCGATTTCACTTAGATATAGCACTTAAGTGAGGCGAAAAAAAATTATGGCATTTAAATGAGTTTTGTACGAAACTTATGACACTCCTACTATTCTAACCCCAAAGGAAACCGGATCAATCAGATTTTCTAATTTAAATGGTTTCCTAGTTTGAGTGGGGTTTCCTACAATAGATTTATGTTGAATACCTATATTATGTACAATATATGGCATTTTCCTTGGCTATTACACACTATAGCAAATAATAGGATTTTAAGTAGGGGTGTGCAAAAGAATTGGGACCCGCTCGAACGCGAGAACCGGATCGGAACCACCCGGAACCGATGGTTCTTAAGGGAACTGATGGTTCTTGAGGGAACCGGTCTGGTTCCCGATTCCAATTTATGGGAACCGATGGGTACCAGTCCAGTTCCCGGTTCATGGGCGGATCCGTCCACCTGACCGAACCGATTATATTAAATAATATATTAATTTTTAATATTAAAATAAATTTCGAAGTTACAAATTAGCAAATCTAAATTTTAGGGCTCCACCTCCTCTCATGGTTTTCATGTTTTAATAATAATTTAGTAGAGTGTGTAAGCAGTCTTTCAACAACTCAACAAATGGCTCATTCAAATGATACTTTCGGGACTCACATATGACACTATGTTCAAGAATATGTGGAGTACTGGTAGAGTTATTTCTACAAAAAAAAAAAAAAATCAGTAAAGCAAATGTTGTAAGGGATTGAGCATTGTTAGAGGATAAAGGAATGATGATCTACATATGATAATCATCTAGAATCTTCAACTGAAATGATTCAAAAATAGGAAAAAAAAAACATATTTCTCTTCTTCGGTAGTGTTTTCTAGAAAAATAAAGAAAAATTGTACACTTAATTAAGCCAGTTCGATTTAAAGAAAAATATTAATTTCTCAAATTTGTAGAACTCAAGTGAACGTTGCACACGAGTTATGTGAGAGTTATGGCACTCCCAGTGTATTTATCTAAAAAATGCTTATACATGTGTCCGTTGAAGGAGTAACTATTTAAATAATTGGGAAAATTATCAATTTAGTCTTATATCTATAGTTTCGATATCAATTTACTTTCAACTTTCCAATTTTGTCAATATAATCCTATACATTTGTGCAATATCTAAATGTAGTACTTTCTATCAATTATCATCACAAATTGCGATGTGGAAATCAACAAATTGCTCACATTAGCATGCCACTGAGGACGGCTAGCAATAACTAGACACCACATTAGTGACTTTCAATGGCAATTAGGGTGTAAGACTATATTGAAATATGGCCCAAAAGTTTAGTAGTACATTGACAAAACTGAAAAGTAGGGCCGATTAAGTGGAACAATTAATTGTTGACAAGAAATTAATAAAAATTGTAATTGCATTATAAGACAATCCAATCAAACTTCTGGCAAATGTATATATTTTGTCATTTCTAAATGCATAAGAATTCCAAAGGAAGAGAAGAAGAAAAAGGTAAGAGATAATTTTAAATTTGAGACCTCTAAGAGATATTGTTGTCAATTTAAGGTAAAAGGGGCACCGGAAGTCAAAAAATTGATGGAAAAAGCACAAAGCCTTTATGCGTTTATCCTATCACATAATTGCTCATTTAAATGTTAAAACTAACCTACTTTTTTGTATTTCAGTTGATGCAAGTAAAAAATTTATAGCACTCAAATGAGTGCCATATGAAATTTAAAGCAATCCTAGTATATTACCTTGTCAAACTTTTGTGCATGAACATCACCGATCTCCAAGTCTGTTGAGTAATATGATTCCTTCATTCGCCTGTGTTCCGAGGACCTAGTCTTACATGAGTTGACATGTCATCTGATCATTTCCGTGCAAGAGATCCCTCTCAAGTCGAACAAGGTCCAGTTGGTTCTCAAAGCATGGGATAAGATCGGAGCAATACTTTCGGTTTCTTCCACGACTCGAACTTGTCTGTTTTAATTCATTTTCGGAAGAGCCGCACCAATTTGGTCATCCTCCCGGTATCACGATCAGAAAGTTCAGAGAAGCTCATCAACCCTTCGCGTTTTTTTTTGAATTGGACGAGACCAGCTCTGTTCAGCGGCAGCTAGATTCACTGAACTAATCGTTGGCAAGGATTTGGCACCTTCCTGCCAAGTCAACAGACCGGTCGTCCGCAAGAAAGAATGGTCGATGCATTAATTACATGCAATTAATAAAGCATGTAGACTTCTTCCTCATCGGCCAGTTTAATTGAAGTACAATTAATCATGATTTGCTCTCATCTTCGGTGTACGTTATTTCCCGTCCAATGAAATCAATTCCTTGCATGTCCTATAAATCTTTAGTCCAACTCCAACATTATAAAATAAAGTATGAGTAATGATAGCAAAAAAATTCCGTGCAAACCCTAAGTTGCATGCCTATTAATTCCAGATTTAGGATTTTTAGCCCTCTTAATGTCAAATCTAGTTTCACCGACGATGGCTCTTTTGAATTTCAGCAATCCACTAATTCTTCTGTTCCACTTAAATACATCTTGCACTTCCCTTTAGCTTATCGAATAAATTACACCACTATCCAAAATACAAAGGAATATGCATATTTTGCTATTGCAACAAGTTGCTTCTGTTGAGGTCAATAGCTTCTTGACATTGCTAGAAGCTAAAGCCATGACACACACTTTTTAGAACAAAAAAAATAATTTCATAGCACTCCGCACAAAATAATCACGCTTTTTGAGGAGCATGAACACTAGGATCATATATATGGATCCGTATACTTTAATTCACCCTTCTACAATTATTGCGAACCTGACCAAGATTTCCGGTTAACGGCTTTATATTCCCCATCTTGACCATCGATTTCGCGAAATCTTTCCAAAATGCAGTGGCGTCGTTGCTGTACGTCCTCACTAACTCATCGGTGTTGCCACTACCGAAGAGTGCTTGATCTGATCGAAGGAGACCCTTTTGCTTCAACAAGTTATTGTAGTACAACGTGTCAAAGCGCGTCGACGTCGGGTCCAACTTAGCGAGGTTCGAGTCGCTTTCGGATTGGGCGCGTGGGCAAATGGATTGGAGCTTCTTTGCGAATTTAGGGTGGATGTCCGAGTCGTTATGGGCCCGATCCTTGAAGGTAAAGCATTGTGCAAACCCAAGCGTGTGTCCCCCAGAGAGAACGACCAGGTCTTTGGCGTCTAGGCCTTGTTTTTGGAACGAGCTAGTTAGTGCTTTTAAATCCATGAACGGGGCCGGCAGGTCCGTGTTGGCGTTCGTCCTGCTCGCGGTGGTCGAGTCTCTTCTTCCAAGCCTTACGTTCCGCCATGGCCCTCCCAGCTACATTACCAAATACCAAGAATCGAAATCATCAACAGTTCACTGTGTAAATATGTGCTATTACATTGATTAGTTACACGTATTGACTTAAAAATTCAACGCAAGCGCAACCACTTACCAAAACAACGGAGTCACGAGCAGCAACCGCCAAAATATCTGCGCAAGAGACCACCGCACGGCCACAAACTTTGTCGACCTCCTCCTTGATCTGATCGATCACTTCGAAACCTCTAGCAGAATTGTTGTTTGCACCAGCAAGCTTTTCGCTGTCGATGGTGGGTGTCGGATCTAGAAGTACCGAAGCATCACAGCCCTGCACGATCAGTCAGAGCAATGTTTAATTCAACAGACATACCCAAAAAAAAAAAACTATTATCGCAATCAGTAATAGCTACATAAGTACTTAAAGAAACAAGCAATGTGTCTTACATTAACGAAACAGTCATGGAAGTGCAGACGCAGTAACGAAGCACCCATGCGTCTCTCTTTCTTCACCGCCGCCTTGACGACGCGCCTGATGGTCAGCAAAGCTTGTGGACAAGCGTAGTTGTAGTAGTAAGGTGTGAGGCCAGTGTGGTGATTAGGAAAAGAGAAAGCTGTGGTCGCGATGCTCAACAATAGAACTGCAAGAAAATGATTCCTGCCTTTCGATTTCATGCTAGGCTCCAATCGAGGAAACAAATGGGAATTGGCAGGATAGATCGCACTTGCAAAAGCTGATTTCAGATGGATCTCCTGAACTCCTAGGGTGGGTACTATGCTCATTTATGGGACAAAAGAAAAGAGCGTCTCAACGAGGATTACTTGTGGGTGGTGATCAGTTATAACCATGCATGCAAGAAACAGTCACGCGCTGCTTATTTTTCTCACAATTTGATCGCTAGGGTTACGCGCTTAGCTATGCAAATTTGGCTCAACCGCAACTGGAAATTAGTTTATCTTAGCTGTAATTCCAAGCAAAATAGAGTGGGAATATAGAAATGAGGAAGGCGCTCGTGGTTGAACAAATCCAAGTCGTGTGCCGGCAGATTAATTTTCAATCTATATATTTCGTGCAATTGGTGGAAGAGTGGTTGCCCTCAAAACTTAATTCTTGTCCAAAACCCGACCGTTCGCATGAATTCAAATCACAGAAAAAAAAAATCGCAAATTTTTACATCGGACCAATTGCGGAAAAAAAAAGAATTCGAAGTTTAATGATGATGGAGAAATTATTTTACGTGAATGTCGGTTAAAGATTTTGTGTTACTATTACCAAATATTTTAAAAGCTTAAATATATAGGTGGAGGGAAACAACACGAACAAAAAGAGTATACAAACTCAAACAACATTTTAAAAGCTTAAGCTTATTGATGGAGGGAGACCACAAGTGTATAGACTTAGAATTTTGAGGGATTAGAAATGGCACGTGAAACATAAGAAATTGGGTGCTGTGCGAAAAAAAAATTGGAGCAGAAGTTAGCTCTAATACTATGTTGAAATGTCTAATCCAAAAGGTTAAAGTTGATAATTGAAGGGAGACAACTTGTATAAAAAGAGCATACAAATCCCATAATAAAGTGATGCAGGATATATCAACACCCTTCTTGCACACAACACATATTAAGGATGACGTGTGAAATTTGATGGACAGGTGGCCGCACACGTGAAATAAATTGGGATAGAAGTTGCATATGATACCTTAAAAGACTTTGTGGGATAATTATCAATATTTATGAAGAGGGGATGTAAGGTTGGCTTGTTTAGCTAAGGACTTGCTTGGCCTACCCTTGAACATACTCTTGACCTGTGACTGAGATTAGCTCCCTCATTCCTCCTCCTCCCCGCTTGCAAAATTAACACCAAAAATATAATAATCAAGTTTTCTGGGTTTGATGTGGTTCATTGGGCTCGTTACTTGACTCAAGGCTTCTAGGATTCTATTCAAGTGCTGTTATGTGTCAATTGTGGTTGTTCAATAGCTGAGTTGTATGGATATTTTTTCTGACACTAATTCTCTGATAGGTCTTCCAATGTGTTTCTGCTACTTGTGGCCACTTCTACCATCCTCACTTTGTAGCAAAATTGCTCCATCGCAGAGATGAAGTTGCTGCAGAAAAACTTAAGCTGAGGATTGCTTTAGGAGAAAGTTTCACATGCCTTGTACATAAATGCTGTACTTGCAATCAAATAGAAAACGAGAAGGAATATGATTTGCAATTTGTTGTATGCAGACGATGCCCCAAGTCTTACCATAGAAAATGCTTGCCAAAGTATGTTTAATTGTACTTTTATATTGTTATTGCTTTTGTCTCGTGGTAATTGATCTATGATGCTTCATATGCTTGTATCAAGGGAAATTGTTTTTGAAGACTCAGATGAAGATGCAATTATAAGGGCATGGGAGGGATTACTCCCCGCATACTAATTTATTGTTTGTAAGTACTACTTTAGTAACTAAGCTTCTTCAGCCTTTTAACTCTTATGCATTTTGCCATCATCTGCTAAAGAGTTGTCTTTAACTTTGCCAGAAAGCATAAGATTGATGAAGAGATTGTGACACCACTTCAAAATCACGTAAAGTTTCCTACTATTCGAGCAAATAAGGCTGCCATTGGAGAGAAAAGAAAAAGACTAGTATTGGAATCACTCTCCACTGGTTAGAAAGGTCTAAAGAAGAAAGGTCTAAAGAAGAACCCTATTGCTTTAGAGGACTCCTCGAAAGGAGCTTTAGAAAAACAGTCGCTTGGAAAGGAGAATTCCCCTTTCACAAAGAAAGAAGGTGAAAATGACAAAAAAGGTGAAAGTATCATATGGACAAGCTATAGCCAAGAAAATCAAGGTGACATATGCATCTAAGAAATTTCACAAGATATTGCCAAGTCCAGGTCTTTGGAGCCTTGCACATCTTTAACCATGAGGGAGCACACTTCTCTGAGTGGTGAAAGGTTACATTCCTTGATGACAGAGGCATATGAGCAAATAAAACTGGGAACAAGTTGTACCAGATAATGAAGAGAGGAGCAGTGCACCCTGCTTCTGGGAGGCCAGATGACTCATGTCCTACACTAGATGCCGACACAGAGAGGAGATGATGTATTCTTTCCTGTTATCTTAGTTGGCATTTAATGATCAGCAAATGCACAATATATTTCATTCTATTTAATTCTTCAACTATGTGTTCCCCCACGATAAGCAGGCTTTTGGATTTAAAGAAAGAGGCTGCATCTTCAGTAAGTATGGGAGATGTTATGAGAAAGCAGAAAGTGCCATCTACTCATGCACAAGATCTAAAGTCAACTATTGATGGGGCAATTACTATTGGGAAAGTGGAGGGTGCAGTTCAGGTACATACTTATGCACTAATTCAAATTGTCAATAAGTATACATTAATTGAAAAATTGCATGTGCAGAGGCTAGAGGAAGGAGATAGCAATGAAGATGCAAAGCTGTCTGTGACCCAAATGTTCTAACCTAGACGTTTAAGTTGAAGGTTCAGCACATTCTATTTTCTATATTCGTATTTGACGCTACTCTTGTATTCTATTTTTAATTCAAGATTCGAGATGTGGTCAATCTCTCTCTCTCTCTCTCATGTCTAGTGTAATTTTCACCGCTGCTTTGATTAAAATAATACTTTATGTCTTCTCTCATGTTTTTCTCTTAAGTTGGCTTTTAAATTTTCAAAAGCATCGGTTTCCTTTGTGGCCTAATGTGAGCTCACATTGTAGATTAAGCTTCTTACCTTTCATCTGGTTCTATATTTGGAGCATTGCTTGAATCAGTTATTTGTTTTGACCATACATTGTTATTTTGTTTTACTTTATTTATTTATCTATCAATTTTTTGCAATTAGCTATTTCTCTATCTTTTATATCCTTTGGAGGTTCATGCATGATTTATCCCCCTATTTGGCTAATACTTGAGAAAAGAAAAATATGTTAGCTAACAAGGGCAACAAATTTTGAGAGGAACAAATTTTGAGAGGGGGCTATGTGAGTAAGCTAACATATTTTTCTTTTCTCAAGTATCAGCCAAATAGGGGGATAAATCATGCATGAACCTCCAAAGCTTATAAAAGATAGAGAACAGCTAATTGCAAATAATTGATAGATAAATAAATAAAAGTAAAACAAAATAACAATGCAAGGTCAAAACAAATAAATGTTTCAAGCAATGCTCCAAATATAGAACCAAATGAAAAGTAAGAAGCTTAATCTACAGTGTGAGCTCACATTAGGCCACAAAGGAAATCGATGCTTTTGAAAATTTAAAAGCCAAGTTATTTTTTCCACTTAAGAGAAAAACATGAGAGAAGACATAAAGTATTATTTCAATCAAATGATCCTCATTGTGCATCTTGATCAATTGGATCGTTTCTTTGTGGATTCCTATTCGTGAAAAGACAATTTCTATTTCTAATAAATATGGAAAAAAATGTAGAACCTAGAAAAGAAAGAAAGTTGGGAAGGTTATAGTAGCAAAAGCCATTGGAATTTTTATTTTATACATTGGAAGAATCCGTTTTGGAATGAAACGACGTAGGGATCCATATGTAAACATAGTATCTATTTCGATACGCTCGAATGACCCCTTCTCATAGGGCGAAATACGATCGGGAGGCGCTAATTCAAATCCATCAGGTAAAATAAGAACAGCCCCCACATTCGAACGTCTCGAGATTCAGGCGATTGCAGATGATATAACTAGTAAATATGTTCCTTTATTGAAATCATTTTACTGGAATATAAGGAGTAGGAGAAATCCCTGTAGGGTAGAAAGAGTAAGTACGTCTTTTACGAATTTGCTATTGGAAATCCGCGAATCTAGAAATTCATTTCGGACAATTGAACAATTACACCAGACATGAGAGAGAGAGAGAGAGAGAGAGAGAGAGAGAGAGAGAGATTGACCACATCTCGAATTAAAAATATAATACAAGAATAGCCTCAAATATGAATATAGAAAATCGAATGTGCTGAACCTTCAACTTAAACGTCTGGGTTAGAACATCTTAGTCACATATAGCTTTTGCATCTTCATTGCTGTCTCCTTCCTCTAGCCTTTGCACATGCAATTTTTCAATTAACGTATACTTATTGACAATTTGAATTAGTGCATAAGTATGTACTTGAACTGCACCCTCCACTTTCCCAATAGTAATTACCCCATCAACAATTGACTTTACATCTTGTGCATGAGTAGATGGCACTTTCTGCTTTCTCATAACATCTCCCATACTTACTGAAGATGCAGCCTCTTTCTTTAAATCCAAAAACTTACTTATCGTGGGGGAACACATAGTTGAAGAATTAAATAGAATGAAATACATCCGACAGATGTGCATTTGCTGATCATTTAATGCCAACTAAGATAACAGGCAAGAATACATCACCTCCTCTCTGTGTCAGGATCTAGTGCAGGAAGTGAGTCATCTGGCTTCCAGAAGTAGGCTGCACTGCTCTTCTCTCTTCACTATCTAGTACAACTTGTTTTCCCAGTTTTGTTTGCTCAAATGCCTCTGTCATCAAGGAATGTAACCTTTCACCACTCAAAGAAGTATGCTCCCTCATGGTAAAAGATGTACAGGGCTCCAAACACCTGGACTTGGCAGTATCCTTGTGAAATTTCTTGGATGCATATGTCACTTTGACCGGATGATACTTTCACTTTTTTGTCTTTTTCACCTTCTTTCTTTGTGAAAGGGGAATTCTCCTTTCCAAGCGACTGTTTTTCTGAAGCTCTTTGTGAGGAGTCCTATGAAGCAACAGGGTTCTTCTTTAGACCTTTCCCTCCAGTGGAGAGTGATTCCGATACTGGTCCTTTTCTTTTCTCTCCAATGGCAGCCCTATTTGCTCGAATAGTAGGAAACTTTACGTGATTTTGAAGTGGTGTCCCAATCTCTTCATCAATCTTATGCTTTCTGGCAAAGTTAAAGACAACTCTTTAGTAGATGATGGCAAAATGTGTAAGAGTTAAAATGCTGAAGAAGCTTAGTTACTGAAGTAGTACTTACAAACAATAAATTAGTATGCGATTAGGGAGTAATCCCTCCCATGCCCTCATAATTGCATCTTCATCTGAGTCTTCAAAAACAATTTCCCTTGACACAAGCATATGAAGCATCATAGATCAATTACCACGAGACAAAAGCAATAATAATATAAAAGTACAGTTAAACATACTTTGGCAAGCATTTTCTATGGTAAAACATGGGGCATCGTCTACATACAGCAAATTGCAAATCATATTCCTTCTCGTTTTCTATTTGATTGCAAGTAGTTTATGTACAGGGCATGTGAAACTTTCTCTTGAAGCAATCCTTAGCTTAAGTTTTTCTGCAGCAACTTCATCTCTGCGATGGAGCAATTTTGCTACACAGTGAGGATGGTAGAAGTGGCCGCAAGTAGCAGAACAAAGACCTATCAGAGAATCAATGTTAGAAAAAATATCCATACAACTCAGCTATAGAACAATTGTGACACATAACAGCACTTGAATAGAATCCTATAAGCCTTAAGTCAAGTAACGGGTCCAATGAACCACATCAAACCCAGAAAACTTGATGATTATTACATTTTTGGTGTTAATTTTGCAAGCGGGGAGGAGGAGGAATGAGGGAGCTAATCTCAGTCACAGGTCAAGAGATGTTTCCACCCGAACCACACTTATAAAAAAGAAACATATAGAGTTCAGTATCCTGCGCAAGCTCCAAAAGATTTTATATAAGTTTTCGTAGCAACAAAACAATCGAGGAGAATCGAACGCCTTCATCATGAAAATCAGATTCAGTGGTAATATATGAAGCCAAAAAATTGATCTTTTCCTACCGTCTCATATATCAGCACTAGAAGACTTGTCAGATGAGCCCAACTTCCAACATGCAAAGCACTGGTGCAGGTTGTCTCTACAATTTTCGCACTTAAAAGTCTGCATTGCCTGTCAACGTCACGATAATAATATAATTAGAAACCAAGGCAGCAAAATAAATAAAATTTTTTAAAAAAAAGGCCTAGCAGAAAAAAAGAAACCAAAGCAAAAAAGAGAACTAACTTCTAAACACAAAAAAGAAATAAAAAAATGAAGTATCATCCTACATCAACTTCATGCTGTGAAAATCCAAGAGAATCGCAAAGAGAGTCTTCACCATCTTCTTCAATAGCGTGAAATGACCTCATGCATTTTCCATCACAGCTGTATTGATAACAAACTGTCAGATATGAATTTAACTAAAAAATGGCATACCAAACGGAAGTAAAAGGTGCAGTAAGAACATCCATAAAACTTCACAAAAAGAGCAGAAACTACCCTAAAAGCAGTAAGAACAATTTATCCCACATACAATGTGAAAAATTCACGTACTCGCACTTTTTGTCAAAAGCCCATTGGGACATATAATCTATGGGGAAGATCAAAGTCAGAGAAGAAAATGTTCTTCAAAGTGGGTGGATGATAGACCAAATTGGATTTGTTGTCTGCACTAAAGTTTTTATAACTAGACAGGAAGAAGACCAAATCTCTAAATTGGAATGAAAAGTATTCTAATGACTAAATTTCTAGAAACTAACAGGCCTAGAAATTATCTATCATGAAAAGAAAACTGAAGGAGGACAACACGTACCATAAAATGCTGCCACCGTCATCACATAGCGCACAAACAGAGTTAAAACAATCATCCACCTCAGCGGTCTTATCTTCAACATCTTCCATCCCGACATCTTTGGGATCATCCGCAATAAAAATTGGCTTTGCAACATGCTAAAAGATCCCAAGAAAACCTTCCTTAGAGAAACAAGTAAAAGGGAAATGGCAGAAACTTTCAAAGAAAAGAAGTGAGATATAGAAAAAGCATAGGTCCAAACCTCGCTAGATTTGCTCTTCTCCCTAGTCTTTTCTTCCATGAATTTGCTCAGAACCTGCATGAATTTTGTTTACAGCAATTAACGAACGTCCAAATGAACAATGGCAATTTGACCCCAAAAACATCAACAACAAGATAGACTTTTCCTGATATATTTTGTCAGTCTGTTGATTTCTATATATGAACACCAATTTGACCCCAAAAACATTCACAACGAGATACTTTTCTCTGATATATGTATTTTTTCGGTCTGTTAATTTTATTTACCACGCCACTTACGCATAAAAATCATTAACAAAAATGGTGCCTACAATTCTGGTCTCAGTTAAACTTTTAATCACTCGAACTATGACACCCACAATTTGAAATACGCAAACAATTTCTACAGCGACTACATGTCAATGGCCAGAATATCATCACAGGAACAAGGTGATGAATCTAAAAGAAACGACAGGAATAGGAACCTCAGATTTCGCCAATGCATCATCCCTCCGCATAGCCTCTTTAATTAACGCCACGTGATCCTGCAAATCCTTCGCAGAAGGCCGGACCTCATAGAACCTATAAAGCAGATTGAGAAAAGGCAAAATTACACGAGCGCCATGACACGCATAACACGCGAAGATGTCGAACAGTAAATGCTTAGAACCCAGTGATACGATACCCTAGGGTTTTAGCCAAGTGCTCCCATAGCGCTTCTCGGGACGCGTCCGGGTGGTTCCTGGCGTAGTGCAGGCAATGCAGCGTGATCAACACGGTCCTGATCGTATCCCGAAACCTCCTCCTTGGCTTATCTAGCTTGAACCAGATGTTGTCCTTGGAGAGCACCGACACTTCGGGCCTCAGGCAGCCGAGATCAAACCTCCAGGACTTGACCTCCCTGTAAATCATTCTGAGGCCGTTGTCGGCGGTCCTGTGCAAGAAGACGGTCTCCTCCACCGCCGCCCCTGCCGTGGTGTGCTCCTTGCTGCCGTTCCCGTCAGTCCACCTCACCGGCAGGACGGCGAACGAGACCGGCTCGTCGTCCAGGTCCTTGAAGAAGTAGGTCGACACCATCTACGGAAAGGTGTTGGCCTCGTCACCGGACAACGCCATGTCGCGCGAACCCGAACTCGACATGCTCCGCGGGAGATATCGGCTGAAAGGGAGGGAGGCAATTTGAAGAGCGGAGCACAGCTGTTTCGGATAAATAGGCCGAAACTGCTAACGTCATCTGCTTTTCAAATATTTTGAAGATGTCGGCCGGATTTATGCTTTTCGAATATTTCGGAATTTCATATTTCAAAGATGTTGGCCGGATCTATGCTTTTTCGAATATTTCGGAATTTCATCGTCGGGTTGCCGCGTAGATGACGACGAAAAGCAGCAGCCGCACGGTTGGGTTTGGCACGCGTTGAAAAAAAGAAAAGAAGAAAGAAACCAGCTTCTTCTTGCATTGATTCTCTATCTCCAGAAAACTCGTTACTGTCATGGGGCCGGGACATGCTTACTGGGCCCGAAATATCATGGGCCGACAACGTTCGTATTGAATAGTGATTGTTTTTTTGCGACCATGAGCTGGTCATCTTAGACCTAAAGTTGCAAACTTGTAAAGGCGGACAAGGCCCACGGAATTGTCATTGCTAAATCATTACGTGGAAGTGTTGACATTTTACGGGAACATTTTCAAAAAGAAACAAAAATTGTGGGTTTTACATGGGAGGTCCACATGGATCAAACAAAGTCGACATTTACCACGAATTTGGAGCCAGGAAAGAAATCCCCCGTTCTCTCACGAAATTTGTATCCCATTATGCATCATTAATGATATTATCTTCCTTGAATGCAGTATTGACTCATTTCAATTCCTATATGGAGAGAACTGTTTCCAACTTCGCTAACCTAAATGCCTTTGCAATTATAATAGGAAAGATTCCAAGTTTTGTAGGTTGTTTGTAATTGCATTATTTTTTAGATCAACATCACATGCTCGTGGTACAAGACCTCCGGCAACTTTTGCGGTTGGTTGGTTTCTGTAGAGATAGCTAGTAGAGTCTAATGCATTGTCAATTATTTGTCCTACGTCTCTTTATAGTATGCATAGATGATAAATTGAATTGCTAGGATAAGATTGATTTAATGATTAAAGAAGGGATATGGATACGGGCATTGGGCATGCGATACCTAGGTAATTCGTGGATTTTCCTTGTTGGTACTGGATTTTGAAATTTTGAATTTAAGCCACTATTATTTTTCAATGGAAAAGGTGAATCTATAAAAGCGAATATCCACGTTTGCCCATGTTACAATAAAATTGTTTTTTAAAACAAAAAAGTTTATGAAGGATTCAATTATCGCAGCATGCATTTGAGATTACGTTGGCACCGTCCAGGTACATCAAAGGACGCATTGGATGGGATTGCCATCTAAATTTAGAAGAAAAGTAAACTTTTTCTTTCTTTTAAATTTATTTTTGTTTATCTGCTTCTTGAATTCTCATTTTGCCTCTTTTCCACGTTTCAAAGTAATACTAACCCAATTTTCGTCGGATGAAACCCACAAGAGCATTTCACGGTTCACTAACAAAGTGGTCGTCCTCGAGTTAGCATATGATTGGGGAATCTAAATATTAAAAAATATGAATAAGAAAGCAAAACAATTTATTCTTGGGGTAATTGTAAATATATATTACGAATGCTTGCCTTAATAAATCATAAAAAAAATTATGATTAAATTTGTCAAATTAAAAGGTTCAAGACTTAATTAATATCCATATAATAGTGTTAATATTTTTCGAGTAATTATCCTATTTAATCCTCATTTTCCAAAGATTTTTTTTTTTAAATTGACGTAGAGAGTAGAAAGTAGACAACTAAAGGAAACTAAAATGTGTGCACCCATGTAATATGAAGTGCTTCATCATTCTGATGATGTGTTTGGTTCAGCATTCCTGAGGTTTTTGACCTCCAAAGTCCCTTGGAGAAATGTTTGACCGTTTGACAACAATTTTAAAGTAGTTTTCAAGAAAAAGTCAATAGTAGAAAAGTTGAAAATCCAATGCTAATAAGGATTAGGATTGGGCTTTTAGCAAATGGCTAAATACTAATATTCATTTTTTCTTCCAAAACTACCATCACCCATTAGTTATTATTTTTTAAATGCTAAAAAAAATCAAATAATATAAACGCTAAAAAACATAAAATCAAACTTCCGATTTTGCCCTTGGGCAACCTCAACCTGATGGTCGCTAGCAACATATCTAGTTTGTTGGCAATCGTAGCCCTTTGTCGAATCGGCGAAAGATTTGGTCCTTTTAAAAAAAAAAAAAAATATATATATATATATATATATATCTATTTGATTTTTTGTAGCATTATTGTCAAAATTTATATTTAAAAGGTTGCATATATTATTTTTTCAATTTTAAGCAAATAAAAATTAAAAAATTAATATTACTCGCCCAAGGGGCTTTTCAAATGTCTTTTCTACCAAACGGCATTTATTTTAAAGTTGTTTCTTAAAACATAATTAATTAAATAGCCTTTGTGTACATTTAAAGTCCTTTAGGCTAAATTACTTTATATTTTGTTAATGAATTTTCAAAATATTGAACCCAATGTACCTTGAGAAAGTGGATTTATCGTATCGTGTTCTACTCATCTGCACTCTCATAGTTGTTTCCACAAATGCAGAGGCCCCCCGGGTGCAGTTAACCTATGTTGGGAATAACGGATCCCCGAAAACCGGATTCGACACTAAATCGAACCCCTAAAACGAATGCGGAAGCGAAGCCCGGGAAAACACGTATCACCGATCGTAAAGCACACCACGGATTCGAGCGTACCTTGTTAGCCACATATTAAACACCAACGGTGAAGAAGAGGAAGAAATTCTGATCCGATGATGTCAATTCGACTTGAAGGGAAGACGGGACGCCTTAAGCGTTTTTTTTCTTTTTCTTGGAGGGAGAGAGGGAGAGGAGAGAACGTACGTGCGTTCTATTTCAACAGGTGCCATCTCTCTCTCTCTCCTCCCTTTTATACCTTCCCCCATCCATGGGCCCTATTCTCGTGGGCCGGGCTTTTTGGGCCCAACTTGGGCGGACGGGCCTTAAGCTCATCTCATAAATCCATCATCTCCCACTCGCACATGGTGGTACAAAACCAACATGGGCGGACATGCCCTACTCAGCCCCATCAGAGAATAATCCATCATAGACTCTCACTTAACAAGATGGACCGACCAGAATCCTCTTTACCTCTCTTCAACATTCATATTGGTGAATAATCCGTGCGACCAGCATACTTTGAGAGCTCGTTGCTATACATCTGTTAGGAATATATAGCAGCTCATAATGGGCGTCACACTCCGAGTAGATTTAGTATGCAGTACCCTAGATCGATCGATTACATTTATATCTCTCTTGATCTCTTTTAAACAATGATATATATATATATATTATACAATTATGATTATCCCAAAGATTGTATTCACAAATTGGTTAATTGGTTAACCGGTGAATACAAAACTACAATGTGATTCTCCAAAATCGATCTTCCTCTTTCCTTCAAACTCTCAATTTCAGTTCAGCTTGCTTTTCTAGAAATGCCCCATTAGATCGAATCAAACTCATGACCATTGGCAACATCCTAAGATAGCAAACACTAAATAGAAATCTTGAGAATAAGTAAGAGTCATGAGGGGACTAAAAAATTGAGGAACTCTTTTCCTCAAGAGTCTCACACGACATAAAAGTTGAGATCAAACTTTTGCCACTCTTATTGGTCGTCTCATGCATACGTAGTATGAAATACGTATTACGGTATTAACTCCTTTCCCATGGAGCGTATGTCTACACTTTTCAATACCGTACAGATGATAGTTCAGACATACCCAATGTCTAACTTGAGTTCACGTATCTACTTATTCACAAAATTCATCAGAACTCACATCTGGCATCTTAGACAGATAAAGTAAAATATGTGGGGTATTTTACTTTCGGACATCGTAAGAATTATGTCCTCATCTTAACACTCAGTTAAGGCGACATACGTGTTTTAAGATTGAGCTCTCGATTATCACCTAGATAATAAGCTTAAAAATAGTCTCATCTCTATTTATCACATAGTAAACAGAGGCGATTACCCGTGTGAGTGGGCTAATCTTATATCTGTCCGACATACTTTTCAACTTAAAGTAATGCACTGAGCATTAAGATGCATAAAGATCAAACAAAGATTCATAGGCATTAATGATGAAAACATAAATTCATCATATGTGAACACTTAGGGAAATAACTATATTCAGTACATCAACCTCTACGCAATCCTAGAGATTTCATATAGCCACAAAACACATCTCTAGGTATTGGCTTTGTCATAGGATCTGCTACCATTCTATGCGTAGTATGTACTCTATGTTCATATCTTTTTGAGCAATCATATCCTTGACAAGGTTATACTTGGTATCTATATGTTTGGTCTTGCCATGATATTTTGGATCTTTGGTGTACACTTTTGCTGCTTGGCTATCACAGTTAACAAATAACAAATCTGCAGCACTTCCAATAACACCTAAATGATCCAATAATCTCTTAAGCCAAACATCTTCTTATATTGTTGCTGATAATGCCACGAACTCAACTTACATTGTGGACAAGGCTATACACGTTTGTTTCTTACTGCTCCAACATATGGTGCCATTATTCGGTAAGAAAACAAACCCAGAGATAGATTTTCTTTCATCTAAATCTCCTTCCCAATCAGTATCAAAATAGCCTTTCAGTTGCAGATCCTTTCCTTAATAACTCAGCGAATAATCAGCAGTCCCCTTTGGATACCTCAGTATTCTCTTAACGGCTTATCAATGTGCTTGACCTGGATTGGATTGGTAACTATTCACCATTCCAACTGTAAAACATATGTCAGGTCTTGTACACATCATAGTGTACATCAAGCTTTCAACAGCACTAGCATAAGGAACATGTTTCATTTGTTCCTCCTCTTGTGGAGTCCTTGGACACAGTCTATGGCTCAATCCTTCACCTTTTGTAATAGGAGTATTTATGGGTTTACAATCTTGAAATCTTAACTCCAAGAATGCATATAACATCACCCATGTCTTTCATCTCAAAGTTAGAAGATAACGAATTCTTCACAGTATTAACAAACTCCATATTACTTTCGACAATTAATATATCATCAACATATAATGATATGATCATAAATTGATCCTTGGATCTTTTGATATATACACAATGATCCTCATCTATCATTGTAAAGTCATATGCCATTATGGCATTATGAAAACGTATATACCATTGTATCGACGACTGCTTAAGGCCATATATCGACCTCCAAAGTCAACATATCTTTTCTTCTTGGCCTTTCACTATGAAACCAGTAGGTTGTTCCATATATATTTCTTCCTTTAATTCTCCATTGAGGAAAGCAGTCTTTACATCCGTTTGATGTAACTCAAGATCCATACTAACTACTATTACCAGAATAATGCGAATCGGGGTAAATCTCACTACAGGAGAAAATGTATCTTCATAATCAATTCATTCCTGTTGATTATACCCCTTCGCCACAAGGTGAGCCTTATGCCTTTCTATCGAGCTATCAGTCTTTTGCTTTATTTTGAGAACCCACTTGTTCCCAATAGCTCTGCGTCCTTTTGGAAGATCAACCAGTTTCCAAACATGGTTTGACTTCATTGACTCCATTTCCTCTTTCATTGTATGAATCCATTTTTCCTTGTTAGGGCAATTCAGAGCCTCATTAATATTTCTTGGCTCATCCTCATCTTGTGGAGCAACCATAAAAGTTTCCCCTTCAATGTCAAAATGTCGACGAGGAATACTTTGGCAACTTGTTCGCCGTATGGGAGATTGTACACTTAGCACATCATTCTCCATTATGCTCCCACTCGGATTAGATAATGATGATGTCGTCTCATCATGTGGTTGTAATTGAGAATGATTTGAATCCAATTCATCACTTCTCATATTACTCCCACTTGGACGAACTCCACTAATATCATTATCTTGATCCAAGGTTACAAATAGGGAACAATCTTCCCATATTTTGCATTTCTTAGGAAATTCATCCACTAAGAATGTGACATCCCGTGATTCAAAATTCAGTTATACTTCAACTATCCTGCTCACCCAAGAACACATACCATTTCGAGTGTTCGGAGTATCTCATGAAAATACCCTTATTTCCTTTGGGACCAAATTTCCCAAATTTGTGACAGGACTCGTGAGTATAGGCAGCATAACCCCATTGCTTAAGAAAACTTAAGTTCGGTTTTCTACCTGTCCATAACTCATATGGAGTGGAAGTAACTGATTTGGAAGGCACCCAGTTAAGTACATAGGCAGTAGTTAACAACGCATCACTCCAAAAAAGTGATAGGTAAGTTAGCATGCGCCCTTATAGACCTAACCATTTCTAGTTGGGTTCTGTTTCTTCTCTCCGCAACACCATTTTGTTGAGGAGTATATGGAATAGACAACTGTCTTTCTATTCCTTTTTCATCACATAATTTTCTGAACTCATCAGATAAATATTCTCGACCTCGATCGGATCAAATACTTTTATTTTCTTGTCTAATTGATTTTCTACCAAGTTCATAAATATTTTGAAACAAGTTATGCTTCAGATTTATGAGAAATCAAATAGACATATCCCAATCGAGTAGAATCATCTATAAAAGTGATGAAATAAACAGTCCCTTGCCTTCCTCTCACATTCATTGAACCACAGACATCAGAATGGATTAAATGTAGAGGAAATTCAGCTCTTTTACCTTTTCAAATGGTTTCTTTGTTATTTTCCCTACTAGGCAATGCTCACATCTTGGCAAATCGACTTTTTCAATGTTGCCCAACAAGCCCTCTTTGGCTAGTCTATTCATATGTTGTTGGCCCATATGACCAAGTCTAGCATGCCACCATATTCACATCATTATCATATAAAGTAGAAGACGTGAAACAAGGGAATAACATATATTAACATCACCACAGTCAACATATAGTACAATGAAACCATCCAGAAAGTGACCACAATCATAGTAGTTTATATCCAAATACAAATCTACATTTCTATTATGGAAGTTCATATAAAAACCAAGCTTGACCAACACCAAAACATACACTAAAATTTCGACGAATCTTTAGAGTATATGGAACATCATGTAGGAACAAGGTGCGTCCACCACGCATGTTCAATTGGCAGGTGCCAATCTCTTTAACTTCAGCTCTGGAGATGTTTCCCACATAGGTCCACTTAGTTCCAGTTGGTACTCGTCAAAATTCCACAAAGGATTATCTATCCTTCACTACATGGTCTGTCGTTCCTGAATCTACAGTCTACAAAGGATTGGATTCAGCCAATAATGCAGAACTCGACACATAAGCAAAGTTCTCAAATGTGCAAGATGTGTTTATCTTCTTTGGCTCACGACAGTCGCGAGCATAGTGACCCTTTTGTCACAATTGTAACACCTCACCCTTGACATTTTCTTCACTTAAGGACGTTTTCCTCTCTTGTGTTGATTAACTCTTGATTTCTTACAATAAGTACTTGATCCTTTGCATGTCCACATATTGAACGAATCAATATGCTTGCGCTTAGAGCACAAAGCCATTTCTGAGCTAGAACCAGCATTGCAAATATCTATTATCGACTCAAATGCCGATAGGCAGTCCTCTACTAGCTCAAAGGTGGCGCACAACATCCTTAAGATCTTCCATAATATGGTCAAGAGCTTCTAGTGCTTCTTGCTTTTCCAACACATATTGAATTCTCATATTCAATATTTTACAATTGTTGCCGTTCATATCAGCAATAGCGTTCTTAGTTGCTGAAACCATCGATCTAAACACATCAGACATACATGCACGAATAATTAATGCCTATCACTTATGCATCCCTTTTGCACAGAGCCATCATATTAATAAACAATTTCAAGTAAGGTTTTGGAATCAAAAGGTCACTATGTTTCCAATCATCCTCCAAAAATCCTAACTCAAAATTATTATTAATATAATTGTCTTATGCAAAATAAATCCTATGAAGTTACAAATAGAAAGCAACAATATCTAACATCCAATAGAATAATAATGCTTTCATCTAATACAACTATACATTACACTAAGCAATATATATATAGAGAAAAATATCAACATGGAAAGAGATATTTACACCCATAAAACATCTCATCCTAATCTAAGAAATAATTAGGGAATGTCCCTTCTAATCTATCAGTCAAAACATCCGAGAAAACTGAAGGCACATTTGTCAACTATGGAAAAACTTTTGGAGAGCTTTCATGTCGCCACTAAGGCGCATTTACTCTACGCCATGTGGCGCTCATTCTAAGGGTTGAAGTTTTGGCCAACTCAATCCTATAGTACTCTCTTACAAAAGCTTCCACTAGCCTCCTATAATCCGGAACCACGTTGACCTCCCATAGCCGACCTAACACTGCTTGCCATTCAGGTGGAAGAGTGTTCATCAAAGCCGACACATTCTCAAAAATCGGCATAAGATAACCATTCCAGATGATTTCCTGTATCATCTGATTGACCCTGACCACATGTGATACTAAATCACCGTCATGCCACCGATAATTAGCTAAATCTGACATCAGCATTTTAAGTCTTGCATTTCCCTCGTCCGTTCTCGGGATTGCAGGTATCCGTGCATGACGCATCATAGTTCCTACAACAAATGCAAAACTAAAAATTGATCACTTATAATCCATAATGCATATAAGGGAAAATACATAATTTTCGAAAAAAAATTCATGCAACAAATGCAGAATAAAAAAAATGGATTACATATAAACCACATAGGCATACATGAAAAAGAAATAAATTCCTTTTTTTTTTTTTTTTTTTTTTAATTTTTTTTTTTTTTCAACGGGTCAAGGTCAACGGTCAACGGTCAATGGGTCGGGTCAACGGCGCGCGCGGGTCGGACCGGACGGGCCGGTCGGGCTGCTCGCGCGGACCGACCGCACGTGCCTCGCGCGTGCGGGGGATGACGTCACGCAGACGTCATCTGGCACGTGCCGGGCGCGTGCCTGCATCGGCGAGTCGGGTCAGGTCCGTCGGGTCATCGGCCAGTGATCGCCCGGCGAAACGTCGTCGGCGATGACGTCATTGGTGACGTCATCCGAGCGGTTACCGACCGTTGGATGACGTCACGATGATGTCATCGCGTGACGTCAGCACGCGTCGGTCCGCGGACTGGCGCGTGCCGTTTCGCCGGTCGCCGGCGCCCACGTGCCGGTTCGCCACCGGCACGTGTGGTGCACGCACTGGCCATTGCCAGCGCTTCGGTCGCGTCGCGCCCACGTGCAGGCTGCGCGTGTGGGCGCGTGCGGAGTCGTACGGCGGCGTGCGACATGTCGCCGGACTCGCCTCGACGTCCTCTTTCACCCAGTCCCTTCAGAATTCCATTTCGACTTATGCAAACATAGAAAAAACGACGTACAGTGCTCGGGTGTCGGGATTTCACGCCCCGATCCGTACGGCCGAGAATTTTTTGCGAAAAATCAATCAAAAAACGTCAAAACAAGTCAGGAAAACGTGAACTAGGGCTCTCATACCAATGTTGGGAATAACGGATCCCCGAAAACCGGATTCGACACTAAATCGAACCCCTAAAACGAATGCGGAAGCGAAGCCCAGGAAAACACGTATCACCGATCGTAAAGCACACCACGGATTCGAGCGTACCTTGTTAACCCCATATTAAACACCAACGCTGAAGAAGAGGAAGAAATTCTGATCCGATGATGTCAATTCGACTTGAAGGGAAGACGGGACGCCTTAAGCGTTTTTCTTCTTTTTCTTGGAGGGAGAGAGGGAGAGGAGAGAACGTACGTGCGTTCTATTCCAACAGGTGCCATCTCTCTCTCTCTCCTCCCTTTTATACCTTCCCCCATCCACAGGCCCTATTCCCGTGGGCCGGGCTTTTTGGGCCCAACTTGGGCGGACGGGCCTTAAGCCCATCTCATAAATCCATCAACCTACAAATTAAGTGTCATCTTACGCAAAAGTACTTGTTTAAATTCGAATCCCCTAGTCCATGTGATCAACGATTGCAAATGCCCTAGTCAGGGAAAAAACAATTGCTGCCCCACCTCTATTTTAAACAAGTTAAATATATCTCCATTTAATCGCATATAAAGTATGGTCGTTTATAAGAGGATTTGGTATCAAGTCTCTAATGAGGATTACAACCATGTGGCATGGGAATGCTCCAAAATGCTCTTTCTACGTACATAGGAAGATGAAGAAAACTATTGGTCAAATGAATTTATTACTACAAGTTGAGTTGTAATACGAAGTCGCTGGGTGTACGTCATATTTGCTTCAGTATGCTAAGCTCTTTGAAAAATGGTTTAATGCTAATTGGAGCCGTCGTGTTGCAACTTGGACAATTATTAATCTGTAAAGATTATAGTTTTCTCTGAAGGAACACTAACTGCAGGCTGGTGGCACACCAATTGCAGGCTAGTAGCCTCTCTCCTTTTTTGTCCCCTAAACAATGGAAGGACACTTCCAAAGATGTGCTCCAAGGTCTCACTAAAGAAGACAAAGGAGGCTTCCCGTCTCCTTGTCACATGTCGTCCCATCTATGGACAAATGCGTGAATTTATTGTATTATGTTATCACTCCCATGTATAATTTTTTCTTATAAATTCTTTATTATAAAAACCTTCTGAAAAAATTGATCTTCTATTTCTATATAAGTGTACAATTTAAATTTTTTATTATGTGTTTTCATCAGTTTTTTTATTTAAAGATTTCTCAATAAAGGTGATTTTAAATAATTTTGGAATGCTTCTTTCTTGGATAAACGGAATAAGAGTGCATCTACGTGGCTATATTTTTAAAAGATATTAATAAGCTCACGTTAAATAAAAATGGTTTCACGGATAGTAGTATTAAAATATTAAAAAAAATAGTAGAAGTTATTATTAAGGATATCGTTTTTTCTGGGTCTAATTATTGAGGAATTGAATATACAATTTTTTTCTTTTGCCATATCTGTTATAATAAACTTTTTAGTTTTGTTGAAAAAGTTATCATAGAGTTAACAAAGTGCACTTTGAAGTTTTTCAAAACGTTTGGATCACGATCAGATGCTAAATTGAATCTAGACCAAACTTGATTATTTAGGTACTCTCTTTATCTTTTTGCATCTTCCGTTTCTTAGTTCAATCTGCTGGTGACGAAATATTAAATCCCATTGTTTATTGACCATGCAATCTAAGATCTGTAGTGAACTCTGGAACTGGGTCACTTCATGCTTGAACAGATGAGTCACATTCGAAGTATTTAAGTTTGATAGACGCTCCATTCTCGCTTTTGCCCCTAATGTGCCTTTTTCAGATTCTTTCTCATCAGGCCAAGAAAGTAATGTTCTGAAACATAAAGTAAATGAGTTAGAAAATTAAAAAGGGCTAACCTAATGCATGCTTTTGGAAATGGCTTGAAAAATGATTTTTTTTTTTTTTGAAATTTTTTTTGATGAGAAAGCATGAAGAAGCCCAGTCCTCAGAATTTCTCCATGGATGATATTTTCTTTTCATTGTTGGATATTATCACCGGGCTAGTTTGGTGGACCCCATTATGTCCTTAAAATTGGAAATCAAATTGTAATTTCATTGAATAGAATTAAATGAATTACATTATTGGAATGGAAAATGAAAACAAGCCAAACCTTGAAAGAGATAATTGAAATTTCAAAAAGCAGAAAATCCTAAACAAAACTTGAAATCCTAGAAAGCATAAAGAAAAGACTCCTTCGTAGAGGAGTGTGAAGATAAGAACTTCTTCACTCAATGACAGCGTTTGCGCCTCAATCATGGTTGGGCAGAGGATTTTTCTAAATACTGCTGAAAGAGAACGCCTTTGTATCCAAGAGGTCTTGGACCTTATGCTTCAAAACATAGCAATTATCAGTGGAGTGACCAACCTCTCCCATGTGATAGTCACACTTTTCGGAGGGATTATATGCAGGATAATGCTCGGGATTTGGTTGCTTTGGCTCAGTAGAGAGTAATCCCTTCTTTTGGAGGATAGGCAAAACTTTGGATAGGGGTCCGGGAAGAGGTGTGAACTGTCTCCTAACATTACGTCGTTGACCCAAGAACTGATGTCCTCCACCTTGTTGCTCAATAGAAATCTTAATTACCGGAGCGCGATTGGATGTATCATGATTCGGTTGACAATAAGGCCACATTAATCTTAGCTTCAAGGTCCTTCTCTTTCTTGATAGAAAACCTCTTGTTAGATAGCTCAGTAAACTGCCATTCTCTTATCCCCATCTCAATTTGTTCTCCCACGGGAATAAGTTGGTTGAAGTTTTCGACGTATGTGCTAGCCATCCGGTTATGGAACTCAAACGGGAGAGTCTTGACGAACAACTTCATCAACTTCTTATTAGTAGGCTTAGGAGTGATTTGAGCTTCTAGATTTCGCTATCTCACGACATACTCCTTAAATGATTCACTCCTCTTCTTCTCCATTCTCTCAAGATCTTCTCGGGAAGGTGCAATGTCCATGTTGAACTTATACTGCTTTAGAAAAGCATCAGCCACGTCATTCCAGGTGTCGAGAAGATTGACGTTCTTCATCACATACCAGCTCAGTGGGGGCCCGGTCAAACTTGCATGAAATAATTGGATCATGAGGGGCTCATTTTTGACATATTGGGCCATGCATACATGGTAGATCTGCAAATGAGATTTTGGGCAGGAAGTACCATTGTATTTCTCAAATTCCCGCATTTTAAACTTCTTCGATATCTTGACCTTCTTGTAGACTGACAAGTCGAATGGGAGTGAGTTCTGTGACTCCTGCAGTTGTTTCACTTTTTCTTCCAGTTTCGCGAAGCATTTATCTTGCTCCGTCTTAGGGACGTTGACAAGCTTAACATTTTTCGTATTGATCGGGAATGGGTCATCTTAGAACCCAGGGATGTTGTCATCACCCATTTGGGCCTTATTTGCCTGCTTTGGGACAACTATCTCAGGGAACGCGGGTGCAGGAGTTGGATTTACTCGGAGGGATTAGATTTGAGTTGTTATAAGCTACATAGAGGTGGCTAACTGTTGGAGTTGGTCTTCCATAGTGGAGATACAATCAGGCATTTCAACTTGATCAACTATTCTAGCTCTTAATCATGTAATAATGGACGGATGTGAGGGATCCGTTATCACCTAATTCAAATGAATGAAAATATGCAAGCACGAGGTGTAAATAGAGAACCAATCCATGACAATGATCTAATTGATTTTTATTTTTTCATTTATTCATGAGAAGTTTGTACAAGAAGGAAATTTCCTAAAAAAGAGCTAGAAAAATGGACATCCTAGCAAAACCAAATTTCCTAGACATGAATTGAAAAATCAAAATTTGAAACTTCCTAATAAAAACAATAAAGACAGGAATTGAAAACAAATTTCCCAAAGTTTCTCAAATGATTTATTGCATGGCAATTTCTTCATTTCATTTCTACTTGACAAAGAAATTAGATCAAATGACTAACCTAGATTGTCATGGATGGACCAAAAGTATGACAAAGTAAGTACATTGCATAGTATACGGATAGAAGATTTACTTTACCAAGGAAAATCATTAACAATCACATAAACAAGCACATGAGATGTGAGGTTCAATTTCTATCTAAGAAGGCTAAGCAAAGTGGAGTTAAAAGGGTGAGATGACTTAGTTGCAGCCTCACATACTAAGTCAAGTCCTCCTAACTTCGGCATAGTCAAGAATGATACCCTAATGTGGCGCAATCTCGTGGGCAGAGGTAAACACTCTTGACACCAAGAAAAAATTTTCGGGATTGGGTTGGGCAAACTTTGCTACGCAGTCTCGTGGTCGAAGTTATATCCAACTCAATACCATCCTAAATATCCTAGTGCGGCCCAGGTCCGGCGGCATGTTGTGTGTGCAATAGTGTAGTGCTAAATGCAAGGCATGCACAACAGTTTAAATTAAACAACACTTCAATAACTTGAATTTAAAACATTCATCCCCAACTCCAACCTGCAAGACAAAGGTTAGCAAAGATTACTCCCCTTATATCTCCCTATCTCCAAGAATATTTAACACATTAAACGTTAGAGAGATACCTTGGATCCTTGCTACCAAACAAAAATATTTTTCAAATGAAAAGAAAAATTAGCCTAAGTCCACTAAAAAATTTTAACTCAATTCCCCAATGGAGTCGCCAAGTTGTCGCGACCAAAATTTCGGGTGAACCGCTTAGGATTTGGCTAATAGATTACTAAGGCTAAACTTAGCTCGAGCTCTCCCAAACTCATACCAATTCGTGACTTAGGTTCAAATTTTTAACATGCAAATGGATTTTATCTAGGAGTCATCACTAATCATTTTATGGTAGGTCAATTAGACACCTAAGTAAAATAATGAGAGAATTATTTTATTCTTACAAACTAGAGACTTTGGATACGGGAACTTGGTTACACTAGACTTCTCTAGTGCCCTTTCAGTATCATTTCTTTTTATTTTCAAAAATGTTTCAAAAATGTCTTTGCAGGGAGCGAGCTGCTGTGATTGGTTCGCTCGGAGAGGTAGCTGGAGTGGCGTTGCGACAAGGCTGAGGAGGAGGTACGGCAGGGCGACAGTCGTGATGCCGAAGCCGCGGGAGCAATTAGGTCGCTTGGGGTCAGGCAAGGCAGATTCAACGGTAGCAATGGCGTCGCAGGGTTGCGACAAGGGAGATAGCGATGCTCGCGACTATTGGTGTGCAGAGGAGAGGCTGCCATAGGATCTGAGATCGCAACTTCGGAGGTGTGGCGATTGGCTCAAATCTGCCAGAGTCGGAGGTTGTTGATGCTGCGAAGGAGTGGTGCTACAACAGGGGGCGGATTGGCGTGAGCAAAGGGAGGCACTGGATTGCGAGTTGCTGAGACGTTGTGGCTGGTGCGAGCTCGCAGATGAGAGGGATCTCCGGTGACTGGCAGGACGTCGACGGTGAAGCGACAACGGCGAATATGTGGAGGTGGCTGGCAGAGGCGGTGCCGGCATGGTCGATAGTGTGGGTACACGGTACCGGCACGGGCAAGGGCAGCCCCGCGAGCAAGATGAACAGTCGCGGTCCCCCGAAATTTTTTTTTTCTCTCACGTCACTCACCAGTTAGTTCTCCTCTTTTCCCTTTTCGCTTTTTTTTTCCTTTTCTCTTTTTCTCTCTTTCTCTCCTAAAACCGAAGAAGGCCCTCACTTTTTTTCTCAAAATTTTTCAAAATTTTCCGCCTTTTTGTTCGTACACAAACAACACCTTTTATAGGGGGAAAATTTGAGACCATTGTGGCATATTTTATTTCCAATTTTGCCGGTGCATAATCTCCTGAATATATCGTTTCACCCCGCGTGATATTCTCTTTTGTATTTTCCAAATATTCCATCCGGAAATTTCCTTTTTGCTTGAAAATATATCCCTCAGTGTATATTACTTGAATATGTGAAAAATCTCAATGGAATATATGAAAAATCTTGCCCTCGCCGTCAGTCCAATAAAATAAAACAAAATAAAATAAAAGTTCCTAAACTATATATCGTGGTGATTTTTATTTGTTGGGGTAAAAATTAACCCATTTTTAATGTAAAAATTTAGGTGTCAACAATCATTTTCCTTTTTATTTGACCATTTTGTATTGAACTTCCATCTTGAAATTCGCGAACATCAATCGATTGCCCTCGTTGTTGTAGGCTTATAATTGAAAAAATTGGCAATCACTTTTGACAAGTGAACATTAAATGCAAGTTCTAAACACTTTGATTTGGCCCTGTTAAACACATGGTTTAGTTTAAATTTCTAGTTATGGGCACGAAATCATTTTGAAAAAAAAAAGAAGAAACCTTTCAAGTTGTTATTTTATATTGGGGCACAAAAATTGAAATTGCATTTTTTATTAAATTTTCTCTTTCTCACATTTTGGAGCTAAAATGCAAATCATTTTGTGTACAAATTTCTCAAGATAGAAGTCCATTTTTCTAAGAGTAAAATCATAAATCAATCTTTCAAAAATCAATGAAACTTTTACATACAAAACTTTTGGAATAAAGGTGGAAATTCGATTGATGGCTGTGGATTGATTATTTTAATGATGTCTTCTCTTATGATAAAATTTTGGCAAAATACTAAAACCCCGTAATAAGGACAATGGGGCATGTACTGTCCGCCTCTATTTTGTTGTAAGATGCGACCTCATTGAGAGATCATTTTCTCATTCACATACTTACACCGTCGCCTTTTTGCATGCTATATGTGATGCTCCTTGACATTCTAGTATTCGACCACATGTTATATGTGATGCTCCTTGACAAAAGTTGATTTTTACTCTTAATTATGCAAGAGTTTCTTCTATTTTATTATTGTTTTTATTCTTGTGAAGAATCATGTTTTCCATTTTGGGTTTTGATTGTGAATCGAATTGATACTTTTGTAAATCACGTGACTCACCTTTTTTTTAATAATTGAATTCAATTTCATAAAAATCATCCTTTTAAAAACAAACTCAAAAGTGTAGGCTCATGGAACTCGAGGAACAGGCATGCATCGAGGCTTTATCAGCGCCAATCTTCCAATAGAGGTGGAACGAAGCTGAATTCCGCTTTAGGAAGTTTCTTTATTTGGAAATTGGGTATTGCCATCACCATATTTTTTTTTTTTTTACGAGTTTTATCAAGAGTCGCATCATATGTTACTAATAGGCTAGCGCTAAGGCTCTTGCACATTTTGACAATTAAAGCATTTGAACATTTGGTTGCAAGAACTTTTTGCAATCAACATTAGAGATTCGTGTCGCAAAATGCTACTTTTTTATATGCTTTATCTTGATGAAATGACTCAAATGCCTTAGGTGCCAAAATAGCCTATCGATCTCATTCACTTTGCATGATGAGACTGTTGACACCTAATTTAAATTTAGTTTTTAGAAATAGAAGATAATATTTGATTAGAGCCAAATTTTGAAAAGATTTTGAATTCAAAAAATTCAGCAATCATGTGATTTTGGAGTGACTTTTTTGTTGAAGAAGTTGAGTTAATATTGGGAAATCTTCAACAACTTCGAGTCTTTCCTCTATAAAAAGAGGGCGAGGTTTCGGAACCAAGGGGGTTCTCTTCGTTCGAGGAAGAAAAAAAAAGAGAAAAAAAGAAGGGAAAAGTCAACATAAGCTTTTGCTTCTGTAGAGAGGGTATAGAGAGATGTGAGAGAGGAGACCCGCGAAAGGACGTGAGAGAGGGGGAGAGAGGAAAAAAGGAAAAAGAAAAGGAAAAAAGGGGCTGCATCATCTTCTTCGGGGGACTCCTTTGCCGGAGACTCTTGCTGCCTGATACCCTTGCTGGTGCACCGGTTGCCACTGCCATTTTGCTAGTCGCCTTTGTCCCTCTCACTTCACCAGCACCGCCGCCTTGCCTCTCCACCTCCGAACCTCTGCCCCGCCGACGCTGAATCTCAATTAGTCCAACGAAGCCATTGCCTTGTTGCACCATGACGCCGCTTCTGTTCTGCCCTCAACCGAAGCCCACCGCGACCTCGCGCTAATGCTTCGCTACTCCGCCGATCATTGCCGTCTCGCTGGTCTCACCACCCCCTGCTTCACCCTTCGGGAGCATCGTGCGACCACCGCCATTCCTGCAACGGGTGCAACCCCCGACGACCGCTACAATCGAGTGATGCCCCTGCAGCCGACAGCCCAGCTCCGCCACTGTTCTTGTCCTCACAATGCTGATGACCGCCGGTTCACCTTCCTCCCGTGACGCAAGTAGTCGCACCTAAGCCCTCCGTGACGCCAGAAGCCGTTGTTGCCGTGCCTGCACTACAGATCCAGAGCCCCGGTGTCGCTGCCCCTTCCGACCCAACGCCCGTGACCTGCCGCGATCCACCTGCGCATCTCCATCTTTAGCCGTCGCGGATGCCGTCCTCATTCGCTCACTGCCACGCCTACACGTCCGCGACAACTAGGCGTCTCCGCCGTTGCTCCGAGCTCGAGCCACGCACTATTGGCTGCCCCACCGCCGCTGAACATCGTCCTTGCCCCTGCTTGCCTGGCAGCAGAAGCCTCCCTCACCGACGACCTGCTGCTCGCTCGCCACCACCGTCGTCACGCCTGCACACCCCGCCCGACGCCGTGAACATCAGCAGCACCTCTCTCCAGCAACCATACTCTCCGCCTGCAGCAAGCAACTCTTCACTGTTGCTTCTATCCTCTTTTCTCCTTGTAGGTCGCTACCCTCCGCTCGGCATCGACACTGCCCATCGCCGCCATTCCTCTCTTTTTCAAATTTCACCTAGATAGTTTATTTTTCATTTTATTATTTTATTGTCATTTATTTATTCATTTTAAATTTTGTTATTATTGTTTAAGTTAGAATGTGGTTTGTGAATGTTAATATTTGTGCATTTTGTAGGCATTATCCGTTAGGATTTTGTCCGAAATTTATGTAATTATTAATTTAATTCGGAGACATCATATTATTTTTTTAATTATATTAATTTTTCGATTTTTGGTAGAATTTTAATTATTAAATCATTATAATTATTAATTTGATCCGAAAGATTTCGGATCATATTTTTAATTATTTTGAACTCCTTGTCGTGATAATTAGGGTTATGATAATCATTAATTTGACCTGTGAGACAACAGGTTATTTTTTTGATTATTTTAATCTTTTATTTTGTTGATGGCTTAGATTTAATATTTATTTAATAATTACTTATCTTTAAAAAAACTAAAAAATCAAAAAATCAAAATCGGACCGTAGGTTTAGTAAACTAGAATTTTCTTAGGATTACATTTTTAGGGTTGCATTTTTAGAAATAAGTTAGGGTTGGACCTAAATTAATTTTTTAGATAATGTTCGCACATTTTAATTATTTCTTTTAAAAAAAAATAGTTTTCTAAGATAAGATAGGGTTTAAGTCAAATTAATCTCTAGAATAAATTAGAAAATTATCCCTTTTTGGATAGTTTAATTAGGGTGTTTATTAATTCTGAATTTCAATAAAAAAATAAAAAAATACTAGGTGCATGTTAACTAGTTCACATAATACTAATAGGAGTATTTAATCAGAATTTGTTCATTAGTGAATTTAGGTCATGAGATGCATAATAACTAGTTTGCATAATAGACCCATTTAATTAGAATTTTTATATTAATAAGATTAAGTCATTTAGTTACAAAAAATACAATTTTATAAAAGAATTCTAATTTTCAAGAAATCTAACAAATAATTGTTTGCTTTGTATGTTTAATTCTTTTGATGCAATTTATTTTTATTGAATGTTTAATTATGATTGATTACCCATGTGATCACACATTTGTATGATAGAAATTTAAGTTAAAATAAATCTAAGTTGCTTTCAAAAAATATTTTTGAAAATTAAAAAAAAATGGTACCGTAAGGACATTAGATGAAATTTAGTGTAACCAAGTTCTCGGACCTATTAAATCTCTGGTTCACAAAAGTATTCTCCCATACTTTACTTGGGTTTCTAATCAACCCTAATTGGTTAGCAGCGGCTCCTAGTTAATAATATTTTGCACGTTAAATATTTGAACCTTAAGTTGCGAATTGGTATGGGCTTGGGGAGAGTCCGAGCTAAGTTTAAAGACTTAGTAGTCCATTAACTTAGTTTTAGGTGATGTACCCAAAATTTAGGTCGCGACAGCTTGGCGACTCCGCCGGAGACTTGTATTAAAACACTTAGTGGACTTAGGCCAATTTTTCTTTTTCGTTTAGAAAATGTTTTTGTTTGGCAGTGAGGATCCCGGGTACGTCCCTAACCTTTAAGGAGTTAAATGTTTTTGCGAGATGGGAGGTATAAGGAGAGTAGTGATTGCTAACCCTTGTCTTGCAGTTTGGAGTTAGGGATGAATGTTTGAATTTAAACTATAGAAGTGTTGTTTGCATTTAAATTGTTGTGCATGTTTTATTGCTTTTAGCACTACACTATTGTACACACAACCTGTGGCTAGACCTAGGCTACGATAGGATTTCTAGGATAGTGTTGAGAATGATACTTTTCTCCAAAGTGAGACTGCTATATGGAGGTTGACCTTCTTTTCCCCAAAATTTTTTCATGGTGTCGAATGTGTTTGTCCATATCCACGAGACTGCATGATTATTGGGCATTTCATTCGACTGAGTCGGGGTTAGGAGGACCTGACACGTTAATGTGAGACAGCAATGGTCAGATCATCCTCTTAGCTCCACTTTGTTAAGCCATCTAGATAGAAATTGAGCCTCACATTTCATGTGTGTGTCTATGTGATTATCATCACTTTCCGGTAAAAAGTAAGTGGTCTAAATTCTTTGCAATTTACTTATTTTATTGCAATTTTGTCGGTCCATGACATTAGGTTTCGTCGTCAGTCTTGTTTTATATGCGATGGGGAAAACCGACGTACAAGTCATTTCCACTCCCAAAAAAGAGCTTAAAATGTGGGGACCAGTTAGATCAAGATGGCCATAGATATGTTGAAGCCAGGATCTCCCGACTTCTCCCACTGTTAGAGGTCACCATCCACTCTAGCGTGATACAGGCGCTCCCACACTTTTGGTGTCCACAAACTTCCACCTTCATATTTGGTAAGTACGAGATGACTCCAACACTTGAAGAATATAGTGTTGCCATTGGAATGCCCTTGGAGAAGGAACTTGTTAGACCGCCTATCGGTATAGATTCTATTTTTCTGAATTATCACAGTTTTTAGAAATCAAAGCCAAAAGAGTGGGGAAAGTTGTCAAAGTCAATTGTTTTGCATGCCCATTTTCATTTTTGGAAGAATGTTTTGCAAATCCGTCAATGATTTCAAAAGCTAAGATCTTCATGTTAGCATTTTTCGGGCTAATCGTTTTTTCTTATCAAAGAAATGCCATTAATCCTTTGATTTCATGGGTGGTTAATCGTGTTTGTGACGGGTTAAATTATGTCAATATGGTTTTAGCTTAAACACTTTTGTCATTAAACCGTTTCAAACAAAATGAAGAAAAGATCTTGCTTGCCCTCCCTGAACTTTTACAAATATGGTTTTTCTCACACATAAGAGGTTTTGGGCATCTTATAAAACAATTTAAGATTGATGATTTAAGATACCCCATACAAAAATTTGCGGTCTTGGAACATTTTTCTCTAGATAAACAGTACGCCCGTTGGATTAATTTTTTGAAAGATCCTGATCCTAAGGCATTCCTATGGCATACTAAATGGTTTCGAGTTGAGGAGGCTAGTTTCTCACACAAGCATGATGAGCTAATCCCGTTGCTAGGCCTTTCTGGTTCGACTTCTTATTATCCATATAGGGTGGCTCGTCAGTACAAAGCTCTTCAAGAAGTTCCTCCGCCACTCAAGACAGAGTTGTTCCAAGTTCGTTTTATTCGAACAGATTATAACTACTTCAACGAGATCTAGATGATCATTGCTGCATGGAGTGAATGCCACCCAGAGAAGATTTTGATGCCCAAGAGACTGAAAGGCGAGGAAGAGATTCACCATGAGTCGGCATTCTACATCCAACAACATCGGATTCCTGCCACCTTGCGTCCAGTGGTCCCTGATGTGACTAAGAAGCCTTCCCAATGTGCACAAATTGAGCATCTTAAGCGGAAAGTGGAAATGCTTGAAGCTGAAAATAAGAAACTTCGCAAGGCGTTGGGTTCCCGAAAGCATATAAAATGAGATGTTTTGTTTTTTTAGTTCAATGTTTAGGGACTTGAATTTCAATTATTAGTTTATTGTTAGGAAGTTTGGTTCAATGTTTAAAATAAATTTTAAATAAAATCGGGCGTTTAGGCCATTGTCATAGGCCATTTTCCTATATTGTCATTAGTTTTTACATTATCTCTTTTACACTTAAGTGACAACACGGCTCACCCAAGATCGCTAATCCGTACCCGTTCTAGAGAAACAATGGCTGATAACACTAAACAAACGTGTGTTGCTGAACAAGCTCACGTTGCTGCCCTCAAATCGGAGATGAGGCAAGTTCTAAATGTTCTTGAGCAGCTCTCTAAGCAAATCGATTCTCTCCAAGCAAACACTGCTCCACTAGCTCCGCAAGTTGAAGTGGTTTTACCACAACATGCTCCCATGGCTGATCCAAGAGATAAAGGCAAGAATACATCCGCAGTTGGGCCATCAACCTTTGAGGATCCCTCCAGGGTTAAAATTACTAACGCGCCTCAAATTGTTGTTGATGATGAGGTAAAAGTGATACATTCGGATGTACTGAAAACTAAGCAAGAAAAAAGCATGGCAAAAATCGAGGAGAAACTCAAGCAGTTGCAGGGTTCATTTAGCCAAGGCCTAACTGATCTCTCCCATTATGCAAAGATCAAGATACCAAATAAGTTCAAAATGCTAGACTTTGAAAAGTATGATGACACCTCTTGTTCGAAGATCCATTTGCAGACTTATGTGGTCAGGATGATCCAATATGTTGATAACATCCCCTTGATGATTCAACAATTTTAAGCAAGCCTGACGGGACCGGCGCTTCAATGGTACATCATGAAGAAGATTAATCTATTGGAGACTTGAGAGGATTTGACGGATGCCTTCTTCAAGCAATATAAGTATAATATTGATGTCACTCCATCTCGAGAAGATTTACTTTGTACTAAGAAGAAGAGGACGGAATCTTTCAAGGCATATGTCATGAGATGGAGGACCGTTGCTGCTCAAATTACTTTGGAGCCGACAGAAAATGAGCTGATGGATTTATTCATGAAGACACTCCCGCCTGAATATCGAAGTCGAATGATGGGATTGATTGCCGAGTTGTTCAATCAGCTAATCCTTGTCGGCGAGTGAATTGAAGTAGCCTTGCGTGATGGATGGGTGTCTAATCAAACCAGCTCGTATAGGAGAATCTTGACCAAGAAGGATAAGGAACCTGCAACAGTGGTTAATGCAACTTATGTTCAACCACCTCGCCCTTTCTCAAACACTCAACAAGGAGGGGCACGACCATTCTTTGGCCAGCAGAAGAACTCTTCCAAGCATCAATTTACGCCTCTTCCTAAGCCCTTGTCCAAGATCTTGCCGACCCTTCAAAAGAAAGGATTACTCGCTAAGGAGCCTAAGCGACCTAATCCCGAGCATTTCCCCAACTATGATCCTTCCAAGACATGTGCTTACCATATGGGGGAGGAAGGGCATTTTGTTAATGATTGCTATACGCTGCGACACAAAATCCAAAATCTCTTGGATGCTAAGGTGGTCTCATTCCGTGATGCACAGCCAAACATCCAGAATAATCCACTCCCTGATCACCCAGATGCTATGAATGCCATTTTTAGTTTTGATGCTGGTAGAAAGAAGAACTTGAAAGTGCATGTAGACGATGTTTATAATGATTTAGTTCAAGCTGGATATTATTCAGATGCAGAAGAGCCCACCATGTTTCAGAAGATGCAAAGAGTTAAGACAATGTCCAAGAAGGGGATGATTGTTTACACAAATCATGCCGACATAGTTTCGACTGTCACTCCAATCGTTATTGATCTGGAGGAGGAGTTTTCTGATTTTGAGGATGAATTTACTGGCTTGAACATTGGAGATAACGATCCCCTAGCTTTTGACATGTCACCATTAGAAGATGCGTCGGATGAAGATGGATTAATCATCAACGATGTGCCACCATCAGATAATGAAGAATTGATTCTTGGCGTTACGCAACCCTATGCATACACGACTGATAAGACGGTACCATGGTGTTATGATGCGGAGATAGATGTGGTCACTTGATTAGGACGCACTTATACTCAAGCCAACTCACAACTTGTCAAGCCAGTCATTAAGGAGGAAACTAAAGAATTCTTAGCTGTAATTAAGGCAAGTGAGTATAACATAGTGGACCAACTTTGTAAAATGCCAGCATAAGTCTCCATATTAGAATTGCTTTTGACATCGGAGAAACATCAGAAGTCCTTGATGAAAGTCCTTAACAAAGTACATGTCCCAGAGTCCATCGAACCTAAGAAGTTGGAGGAATTTTTGGGGGCCATTTTGTTAAACGACCAGATTGCTATCTCAGATGATGAAATCCCAGATGAAGGAAGAGGACATGGCAAAGCCCTTTATATCTCGGCCAAGTGTCGAAATACCTTGGTGTCCCATGTACTCATTGGTAATAGATTGGCTTTAAACATATGCCCTCTAGCAACTCTAAAGCGTCTTGGGTATGATTTGGGGAAAATTCACGCGGCTAAAACCTCTCTTCTAGCATTTGATGGAACCAAAAAAGAAGTAGTTGGGGAAGTTGATTTGGACTTGCAAATAGGGCCGGTGCTATTTAATGCAGTTTTTCAAGTCCTGGACATACCCACAGCATTCAACTTTTTGTTAGGACGTCCATGGATTCATGCAGGGAGTTGCCAAGCATCCAAAAAGGCGAATTCGAAAACATGTGAAGGGTAAATTGTGTTGATTCCAATTGCTCATTTTCATAGCATCTCTAACATGATTCTTTTTTCCTTTGATAAGAAAAAATCAAACACTTAAAGGTAAATGCAAGTGAATGGTAATGTTGAGTTACCAAATATCCACGAGGGTGAATCCAAGAAATGTTAGCACCCAAAGGATAAAAGCGAGTGAAGGGTAATAATGTATCGTTTCCAACATTTCAATCCCTAAAGATTTTTTGCACTAACATATTTTTCACATTCTTTATAGGGTTATCGGGTCACCATGCCGCAAGTAAGTACCCTTCTTCTCATATTATTCAAAAAATTAAAAATGGAGAATTTCCATTACAAAAAAAAAAAAACCTTTTGCGCTTTCCTAGAGACAAGTGCAAAAATGAATAATTGAGAAAAAAATTCTACAAACTTTTTTAACATCATTTTTATCTCAAAATTGTTTTCTCGTTTTGTGGATTATTCATTTTGAATCAAATTTCCCTATGAAGATTGGCCTACTCAGATGATCTCGGCAGAGTGAAATAGAGACATTAACCATGCCAAACAAGAAGTGCTTAAGATGAAGAAAGGCAAGCCATTTCCAAACACGTCCTTCAAACACTTTTGAGAGTTGAGTAAAAAGCAACCTTCTCTTAGGACAATGATTCATTCATATTGAGCGCAAAGATCAGAATGATAAAGGCATCTCATTCATCAATCCCAAGTATTGCACTAATCTCTAGCTTTCCCTTTGGGCCGAATAAAGATGATCCTTCAAAGTACCCCTGTCAAGAACGACCCTACATTGGGGCAGCATAGAGGTTATGGTCGTGTTGTAGAGCGAAAGATTAAGAAAGATTATATTACTTTCACTTGCATTAATCTTCTGGTAATAGCTTCAGATGAATTCTCGTTAGAGCTTAACTCATCCCAAGGTGAAGAAGAGCATTTCCTTCTCAACCCAAACATTGATACCCATTGCTTTAACCAATTTGGGCATGATTGTTCATTTCTGAATCTCGAGCAGTGATCATCTCCCTTCATTGGGGCAATGCATAAGCATCGACCACATACAATTGACATTTATGAGAAAACATAAAAAAAAAAAAAAACATCTCGAAAGTCATAAGAGTTCTAAAAGTTCAAAGAGCAAAAAGTTCGACAAATTAGGGAGCATGAAAAAGTAATGTGCCTGGTAAAAGCAAGGCCAATGCCTGTCAAGAAAACGAGTCAAAATGTTGCATCTTATGTGAAAAAAATTATCAAAGTCCAAGCGCCTGCGTAAAAAATCATCGCAAGTGCAAAGGAAATTGGAAAAAAAAAAAGGGGGCAAAGTTCCCATGCAGGAATGATTAGTCAAGGGACTTTCAAGATGTACTATGTTTCCAAAGCCAAATGCTTTCAAAAGGTCGAGTGACCTAGTCATGATGCCATGATAATCATCGACTCTTTAAAACCCTCTTGAAAATTTTAAGCCTTTTGAGTCTCTCCTGAGCCAACATTACAACCCTCTTCCGAAGTCTCTTCTGATTGGAATGATTTGAGCGAAAATGAGAATGCCACAAAGAAGCTATTACATGAAGGAGAGGAGGTAATTCTATCTTTTCTTATATTCCAAGTTCTTGACTTGTAAACCCGATGAAGATAGCAACAAATGTTCCTTTATTGGCCTCAAAGCAATGATTTCTTTGTATAAGCCCTAACCGAGCCTATATTACGGTCCTTTCAAAAGACCTTTTTGATCGATTAGCACAAAGCCTTTGACATGGGTTGTGTGAGATACCATTGGCAATCAATTACTTCTTACATGAATAGATGGGATCGAGCAGTCATTTTATCAAGAATGTGTAAGAAACCCTTTTCTGACTAAGAAGCTCTAGTTTGGCATGCTTAATGAGCATTTTTCACGAGCTGTAGCCATTCTAATAAGAACTTGTCTCATAGAGAATTTGATGATTAATAATATATCCCCGAGCAAGATGACAATTTTGCGTCACATTATGCTGATTGACATTGATTTTTTTTTTTTTTAAGCAGTCGGACTTAGCTTGATTAGCTTGTTCAATTAATGCTCCGATATTGCCAATACGTTTCTTGATGACGTCCCTAATGACATTTGTTCAAGTTGAGTTTGACAGGATTCCTCAGTGAAATCATGCAGTTTTTAAAAGGTTCGTGGGTCTATTATTAAACCACGAGATTCGTGGGTTGATCCTTAAACCACACAATTCATGGGGCGATCCTTAAACCACAAGGTTCGTGGGTCCATCCTTAAACCACACGGTTCGTGGGTCCATCCTTAAACCACGCTTTTAAAATGTTTATGAGTCTATCTTTAAACTGTGATTTTCAAAAGGTTCATGGTCAACCTTAACCATGTCATCTGCAAAGGTTCATGGGTTTTCCTCAAACCATATATTTTCAGCCCAATCAAAATCGTTGTTACACGATGAGACTTCGTCCCTATCCTTCTTCTTATGACCCGGTAGGTTTTTGTAGCCAAGAATCCCTCCCTTTCTTCTTATGACTTGATGGACTTCTGTAGCTCGGAGTCCTTCTCCTTCTTCTTATGACCCAATGGGCTTTTGTAGCCCGGAGTCCTTCTCCTTCTTTTTATGACCCGATGGACTTCTGTAGCCCGGAGTCCCTCTCATTCTTCTTATGACCCGGTGGGCTTCTGTAGCCTAGAGTCCTCCCCTTCTTCTTATGACCCGATGGGCTTTTGTAGCCCGGAGTCCCTCTCCTTCTTCTTATGATCCGATGGGTTTTTGTAGCTTGGAGTCCTCCCCTTTTTCTTATGACCCGATGGGTTTTACTAGCCTAGAGTCCTCCCATTTTTCTTATGACCCGGTGAGCTTTTGTAATCCAGAGTCCTCCCCTTCTTCTTAAGACCCGGTGGTCTTCTATAGCCTGGAGTCCCTCTCCTTCTTCTTATGACCCAGTGGGCTCCTGTAACCCGGAGTCCTCCCTTTCTTCTTATGACCCGGTGAGCTTCTGTTGCCTGGAGTCCCTTTCCTTCTTCTTATGACTCGGTGGACTTCTGTAGCCCGGAGTCCTCTCATTCTTCTTATGACTCAATGGGCTTATGTAACCCGGAGTCCTCCCATTCTTCTTATGACCCGGTGAGCTTTTGTAACCCGTAGACTCTCCCCTTCTTCTTACGACACGACGTGCTTCCGTAGCCTGGAGTCTTTCTTCCTCTTATTAATAAGACGCGCTTCCATAGTTATGAGTTCTTTCTGTTGACCTGACGCGTGCCTATGCACCTAGGGTCTCTCTATCATTGAAATAATTTAGGTATCTTCTATCTTTGAATGCAACCTCTTTGAGGCTTCATTCAAAAAGGGCAGCTGTTGACACCAAGTTTTTCTTTTCCTCAAATGCATAATTTAAAAAATATAAAAAATTAATTAAAAATGATTAATTATTAATTTTAAAAAAAGGAAAAAAAAAAAAAAAATTGAAATCGAGAGAGGTCTGATCGGACCGGATCAAACCTTGGCCCGACCCACCTCTTTTCTTTTTGTCCCTACTTGGCCCAAGTTGTTTCCCCTTGGGCCCAGCCCACGCTAGCTTCTCCCTCCTTCTTGGCCATCCTCGCACGCAGGGGGACTTGGGGAAAAGAAAAAGCAGCAGTAGGGGCAGAGAAAAAAGGGAGGAAAAACCTAGAAACAGAGAGAGGGAGGGAGCTGGAAGACTCGCCGTGGCGATCTTGCCGCCACTGCCGCCTAACCAACCGCGAACGCCGTTGTCTCCCCAAAACTCAAAGAGAGAGAGAGCTCGAGGGAGAGAGAGAAAAATTTGGGGAGGAGGAGGATAGTGGCTAAGGAGAGAGGAGGCCTCGCCTCCTCAACTCAACGCCGTCTGAGCCGCCACCCTCCTGTCCCTCGCCACTTGACTTACAACACCCGCCATTGCTGCTGCCGACCGCCGCCGCTCCTAGTCCCCTCGCCAACGACGTCGCTCAGGCTCGAAAACCACGGCGACGTCCTCAACAAGGAAGTCCCGACATCGTTCCTAAGCGATCTACCATGAGATCCACCGTGCAAGGCTGTTATCACCTCCATTTGGCAAGCCGTCGATTGCCACCGTGCCATTTCCCCATGTTGCCACCCGCTCTTGCCGTTCCGCCACCAAACGCCATCCTTCAACTGAGCCCCATGCCATCAAACTTAAAGCCCCCCTGGGAGATCAACCTGCTACTATCGTCCGCTACGTTGCTGCCACCTTCAATAGCAAGCCGCTGTTTCCCAGCACCATCCCAACCACCTCCAGTGATTGTTGGTGCTACCTGTCATAGCTACCCTCCTTGACACCGCCAAGAAGCTAAAAGGTAGAAGCCGCAGAATGTCGAGTCAGCACCAGGTCAAGCAGAAACCCCTATCAGGTAGGGTTTTGGCCGAAATCGGGTCAAGTGAGTGGGTTAGCCGGGCTGGGCTCCTGTTTTCTTAGGCCTGGCACATAGGGAGGCCCGATTTGGGCCCATGCGGTAGGCCCGTCCGAGCCGTTGGTGGGCAACCCGAGTTAGCCCCAACCCAGGAATTGACCAAGGTCGTTTTTAATATTATAATAATTTAAAATAATATTTAAAAATATATATTTTTAATATATTTAAAAAATTAAAAAAAAAATTGAAAATCCAAAAATGTAGGGTTTGGTTAGGTATTGCTATGTCTTACTTTCTTAGTATAATTTGGCCATTATTTGCTCTTATTTTGATTATATCACATGTTTAATTTACATGTTTAACTATGTTTGTAATTGTTTAGCTACATGTGTTAATTTTGTTGCAATTAGGATCTTGGTAGTTATGATTGCGCACCTGCATGATCACTTCATATGTTAGTGGATAGGTACAAAAGTCAATCCAAATTGACTAACATAAATATTTTTTTTCCTAAAATGAATAAGATTAGGTGCTAAAATGACACTAAGTGATTAATTAGTGTAATCAAGTCCTCAACCCTGAATTCTCTAGTTGCGTAGGAAGTGAGATATACTCACATACCTTATTTGGTTTCTAGCCGATCCCAATAGGGTAGTGGCGACTCATTTTTGTAAAATTATTTAGAATACCCCAATGTCATGCAAGGTATGGGCTTGGGAGAGCCTACGCCTAATCATGAGCCTTAGGCTCGTCCTTTAGGCAATACCCCTAAACCTATTCCCTCCCCCCAAGAGTAGGTCGCGACACGCATTGGCCTAACAAGGCCCACAAGCAAAACAAACGTGGAAGGGAAAGGAATTGTCAAATTTTACTTCCAAAGCTCCCTTGTCGTCTAATGCATACGCAATATTGTGAATTTCATAAAGAAAAATGCTAGACGTGTTAGAGAGTTCTTACCATTATAATTTGCTTCACGTGAATCCCCAATCGTAAAAAACCTCAGTTGGATTTAATTCTAACACAATTTAAATATATTGAAACTGTAAATAATGAATTTGTGATTACACCACGTGTTACAACCACGTGAACACCACTTTGATGCGTTATACATAGATATTAAAAGTGGGACCAACCATCCTAGATAGACAATACATTGGACCCTTTATTATCAAAGTAAACTTGAGAACATAAGAGATGTAATACCAAGACTTTAAAGATAGCAAAAGTAAAACCCACAAGAATCATCAGTTGACTTTCCTGCAGTTCTTCCTAATCTGACCGCTTGAGCCGGTGAGTGGGCTGAGGTTACCCATCTTCACCATGGCGTTAGCAAAATCTGTCATGAAAGTAGCCGAATTGCTACTGTACGTGTTCACTTGAGCGTCCGTGGAACCACCACTGAACAATTGCTGGTCCGAGTGAAGAAGCCCCTTTTGGGTCTGCAAGTTCTTGAAGTAGGCGTTGTCAAAGTATGTCGGGCTCATGGTGTCGAGAGGAGAGTGATTGTTGTCACCTCCGGAGCTCTGGCAGTTTGCTTTTAGTGACGTTGCGTACATGCTGTTGATGTCGCTCTCGTTATAAAGTCGGGTCCGGAAAGTTGTGCATCGGGCTTGACCTATCGTGTGCGATCCTATTGACAACAATTGAACAGTTTTTGTAAATCGATCTTAGTAAAACAGTCGAGCTTTATTATAATTCTTTATTATAAAATGCAACCAAAAAAAAAAAAAAAGAAGACCTGAAAGTGCCACCATTTCTTTGGCAGTGAAGCCTTTGTTAGAGAAGGCGGTGATGAGGTCGCTAAGGCTCAAAGTTGAGGCAGGAAGGTCGCTATTAGCAGCACTTAGGCTTGCGGTGGTCGAGTCTCTTCTTCCTAATAAGACTGTCCAACTTGGGCCACCTAACTGAAAATTAAATAAACAAATAAATCCAAACATATTAGTGCTAATATACAAAGGTAACATAGCATGTGATTTTTTCCTCCCAATTGATCGCTAGTGTTGAGAAGAAAATGTGCACTTACGGCAACAACAGAATCACGCGCGGCGACGGCCAAGATGTCAGCACAGGACACGACCCCAGGGCAGCTGCTCTCCAGTTGGGACTTGATTGTGTCGATCACCTCGTATCCATGTATGGAATTGTCATTCGCGTCGGCGGTCTTCTCCCCGGTGAAGTTCATGGTGTCATCCAACAAAATCGACGCGTCACATCCCTGTTTCATATTTTGCACCACCCATTATTAATCAGCCATTCTAGTTTGAAAATCGATCCGATTGGCGTTCATTTCATTCATTGGTTGGAGACAGGAGGTTTGGGTGTTGTAAATTTTCTGAAATTAGAGCATAAACACTGGTTGTTTCCCTTATTATTCCCCCTTTTTGTCCCCTACTATGAACGACTAGAGACACCAGTTTGGACGGGGGTGACACTCTTTCTCATGCCTTTTGACTTTACTCCGAGTTGTTTCTCATGGAACAATGCATCCAATAATCGTCGGACTAGAAACAAAATGATTGCGCTGTGAAGTGTTCTCTAAATCAAGATTTTTGGTTAGCAACATGGTACGTTCTTTAATATTTAACAGAGGGGAGTAACTGACTTTATGATTCACTAGAATTAGCCTGAGCTTGGCCTTCTCGAATGACCGATTATGTATCAATTAAGAATGAAAATCTAGATGATTTCCAACCTATATAGGAAAAAGAAAAGCAACCCACAAATCTAATCGAGAAAATTGTAAACATGTCATATTTGTTATTTAAAAAATAGATCAGCCTTTGACTATCAAGATCAAAGTAGAGACGGCATGTTTGATGGAGAAAGGTCCATTAGGATGCAGGCAACTCTTAAATTATGCACAAAGAACACAAAGAAGGTACACTAAATCAATTAGTTAATTTAGATTGACACTCTAAATTTGTGTTGGAAGCAAACTAGTGAGGCCATGCACAAGGCGCAATTCATTTATTCAAAGATCTAATATGATTTTTAGAATACCATTGGATTAACAAATTCCATTAAAACTGATATTTTACCATAAAATATCATTTTAAATTTAGAAAAGCATGGCAACCAAAGGGATGGTGATCAAAATATGATTGAAACCTATTGAGGAAGACTGATTGGTTTTGCCAAACGTGATAAACGCCTATTTGACCTAAAAAGCATGGCCGTCTCTCTCTCTTTTTTCCAGCTGCAACGTTTAGGACCTTTGCATGATCTAAATCATCGAGTTCATTGGGTTTAAAACAGGTAGCTAATCATACACGCACATCTTATCAACAGCATGATCAGCATAAAGTACGTTCGCCTGCATGGTTTTATAATAGAGAAAAATATAGCATATATTGTCTGTGTAATAAAAAAAATTAGAGTATACACAACAACATTCTTGTCCACCCTTGGTAAACTCACAAAAATGCATGGCACAACAATATACCAAAAAGGTCAGTCAGACTCGACTAATTCATTATGCGAATCTCGTACCTACTGTTTTGGTTAGCGAAAAAGAGAGTACATTAATGCGTAGAAGCGAAATCTAATGATGCCTTTGACTATGAGGGTGGCTGGAATGTTTCACAAGCACAGGCATAAAGATGCATCATGCACGCACGCTTGCATGCAGCTTGAATGACAGAAGACAAACAAAGGTAGAAATCAATGGGAAAGAGAGGAGAGACTCGGAGGAGAGGGACTTGCATTGACGAAGCAATCGTGGAAGTGAAGGCGGAGCAGCGACCCGTCCATGCGGGCCTCGCTGGACATTGCGGAGCTCACGCCGGACTTAATGGTGTGGAGGGCGCTGGGACAGGATGTGGAGTAGAAAGTGCTGGACAGCCGAGCCGAGGCTGTTCCAAGTAGGAAACACAGCAACAATAAGAAGGCGGGTCTGGGAGAAGAGTTCTCGCAAGCCATCGCTTGGAGTTTAAGTTTCAGCGAAGAAGGAGACAAGCGAAGGAGGAGGAGAAGCACTAGCTTGACGGCTGTGCGCGAAGTGTGCTTTTGTGCGTTGCACTTGAATGAACTTGGGGGTATTTATACAAGAGTTTCTGCACTGTTATGCTTTTCTTTCTTCTCAAGTCAACGGCATTGGTTGTCTGCATCTATAATATATGAAATTTTAATTTTGACCAAACAAGTTCAACACCAAATTGATCAATATATATAGCCCGATCATGCATAGTCTGGACTAATTAGCTTTCTATTTGCAAACTAACCCTCATCTCACCGTATAGAAATTTTGGGTCTGACATAAATTTGTAGGTCTATATCATTCTGTCAATTCTAAGCAAATATAACCCGACCAAACTTGTATCAGATTCTAGTAGTAATTTCCTTATGAGATATCAAGCCAAGAAACTTCTGACTTTCAGCTTTTGAACTTTTAAGAAGGTTCATATGAATTAAAGAAGATGGCTTACTGTGAAAAGTATGAAAAGTATGAAGATTCTAGTTGCATGTGTTATCTATTTTGATGGACCAATGGAGGGTTGCGACATATGTTGATTTTTTTTACTCACTCTCTATGTTTGTTTTCTAGTGTCCAAATTTTCGTTTTTGGCCTTGAACTCGTGTATATATATATTTTTTAAAGTCCTTAAATCGTCAATTTGTTTAATAAAGTCTTGTAACTTGCCTAACTTCTCTAATAAACCCCACCCTCCTCGAAAGTCAACAAGAGTAAGATGGAACTCAAGTCCTGGTTGCGGTACCCACTTTTGAAGTTTCTAGTCTCATGCAGAATAAATTGTCTAATCAATTCTAAATCCATTATATAGATGCAAATTAAGTCATAAACTTTTCAATTTTGTCAATTTAATCATAAATTTTTGCGCAAAATTCTAATATAGTCATTCGTGCAAATTTTTGTGGGAAAAGTGATTCCATATGAAAATTGGTCAAAAGAATTACATTAGACTCTGATCGGCTTAGATGGACATGTCAACTCTATTTAATCTCATTTGTACCATGAGGGATCTAATCTATAAAATTGATGCAATTTCAATGACTTAATCAAATATATTACAAGGGCTTAATTGAAAGAAATGTACAAATTGAAGGACCCAAAGTGAAAATTTTTAACTCAACGGTACACATTGCTTTTTCTCAATTAGCACATATAGTAAATTCCTTATCAAAACAAAGTCCACCTGTTTCACCAGAAACCGCAAAAAAGAAAAAAAAGAGAGAGAATAGCTTTTTTTTTTTGGTCGTAAGAGAGAGAATAGTTCAGAAGTGGTCAAAATTGAATTTCGTTTGGAGAGTTATTGACTAATAGGGAAAATTGTCACGCCCTTACGAAGGTTTGCCAACTCCAATTGATGGAAACATTGACTTTCCCAAACAAAGACAAGCGGATCACGCCATCTAATTACGGTATGTCCCGCACTTAAAAGACTTTGTCATGCTTTCGACCATTCCTCTTTGTTCAACTAGTAAACATAAAGTATGGTCTCCATATATATAAAAATGAAATTCTGTAGATAATGGACTACAAGGTATTAACGATCGCATCTTGTTCTAGCTGAGATTCAACAAAAAAATAAATTTCGGAAAAATTGAATTAGAACAAATATAGTAAAATCTTTTTAACAAAAAAAAAAAACAAATATAGTAAAATCCTCTAGGATTCTTAAGTATGACCCGATTGCTTAGATATGAATATATATATTCCTACAATTCACATCTCGGTGTAGGTAGGTCGTAATATCTCATTTCTCGCAACAAGTCATGTTGAATTATTCCATGGTCCTATATTATTCTTTATGAATAAAAATGTGCAAGCTCATCTTATATAGATGAACTCTAGACCCATGAAATACCCCACTAACTTCGTGGACTGCATGTAACGAGAGCTGAAACTCCTGTCAACTGCTCAAAAACACAGAACTGATTACATCAAACTCATCTTGCGTGCCTAATTCATATAAGCATCGATCATACTTCTCAATCAATGAGTCAATCCCTTGGGTAAATAAGTGATATTGCTTTGCGTGCCTCAATTTTCAAGCATGCATTGTGCGAATGAAATCCTCATTAGGAATCTAATTTGGGTCAACATTTGGAGTGATTACTTATCATCCATATTCTCCTTTAGAGTCCTTTGCAATAGCTTGGAAGCAAATTAACTAATTCACCAAACCAAAGGAATTTTTGTGGCCATATCGAATGAGGACGTAAGTTTTTCTTTGCTCGTTCAATTGTTAGGACAGGATGTACTACTCGATCACACTTTATTGTTTAATGCATGCAGCTGCCTCGCACGATGTTGACTCTCTCGGTTGAAAAGGGATGATCACATCGAAAATTGTCAACCTTTTATGGTTGGATGCCAATATCCCTAACTATTTTTCGTCACGTCAATACCTTAACTTTGTGCCAATTTCTAAAAATACATTCTGTCCAGATGGCCATTAAAAGTCCCATGTGGCAGTGTGCGTGGCCGTTAGAAATCTGGAGTGGTGGCGGGCGTCCATAATCACATCAAATCTGTTTGCTCGACGTTCTCCATCGATACTTGTTGGGAATGACGGATCCCCGAAAACCGGATTCGACACTGAATTGAACCCCTAAATCAATGCGGAAGACGAAGCCCGGGAAAAACACGTATCACCGATCGTAAAGCACACCACGGATTCGAGCGTACCTTGTTAGCCACAGATTAAACACCAATGCTGAAGAAGATGAAGAAATTTGGCCCGGTTCAATCCTGTTCGATCCGACGAGGGGAGAAAAACACTTACTGTTTTTCTTTTCTTTTGGAGAGGGAGAAAACGCGCGGGAGAGGAGAGCGTACGTTGATTGTGCCAAAGGGTGCCATCTCTCTCTCTCTCCTCCCTTTTATACCTTCCCCCATCCACGGGCCCTATTCCCGTGGGCCGAGCTTTTTTTTTTTTGGGCCCAACTTGGGCGGACGGGCCAACTCAAGCCCATCTCATAAATCCATCATCTCCCACTCGCACATGGTGGTACAAAACCAACATGGGCGGACAGGCCCTACTCATCCTCATAGAGAAAATCCATCATAGACTCTCACTTAACATGATGGGCCGAACAGAATCCTCTTTTCCTCTCTTCAACATTCATACCGGTGAATAATCCGTGCGACCAGCATACTTTGAGAGCTCGTTGCCATACATCTGTTAGGAATATATAGCAGCTCATAATGGGCATCACATCCTGAGTAGATTTAGTATGCAGTACCCTAGATCGATCGATCACATTTATATCTCTCTTGATCTCTTTTAAACAATGATATTTATTGTATTCACAATTATGATTATCACAAAGACAGTCATAATTGGTTAACCGGTGAATACAAAACTACAATGTGATTCTCCAAAATCGATCTTCCTCTTTCCTTCAAACTCTCAATTTCAGTCCAGCTCGCTTTTCTAGAAATGCCCCATTAGATCGAATCAAACACATGACCATTGGCAACATCCTAAGATAGCAAACACTAAATAGAAATCTTGAGAATAAGTAAGAGTCATGAGGGGACTAAAAATTGAGGAACTCTTTTGCTAAAGAGTCTCACACGACATAAAAGTTGAGATCAAACTTTTGCCACTCTTATTGGTCGTCTCATGCATACGTAGTATGAAATACGTATTACGGTATTAACTCCTTTCCCATGGAGCGTATGTCTACACCTTTCAATACCGTACATATGATAGTTCAGACATACCCAATGTCTAACTTGAGTTCACCTATCTACTCATTCACAAAATTCATCAGAACTCACATCTGGCATCTTAGACAGATAAAGTAAAATATGTGGGGTATTTTACTTTCGAATATTGTAAGAATTATGTCCTTATCTTAACACTCAGTTAAGGCGACATACGTGTTTTAAGCTTGAGCTTTCGATTATCACCTAGATAATAAGCTTAAAAACAGTCTCATCTTTATTTATCACACAGTAAATAGAGGCGATTACCCGTGTGAGTGGGCTAATCTTATATCTATCCGACATACTTCTCAACTTAAAATAATGCATTGAGCATTAAGATGCATAAAGATCTAACAAAGATTCATAGGCATTAATGATGAAAACACAAATTCATCAAATTGTGAACACTTAGGGAAATTGCAATATTTAGTACATCAGCCTCTACGCAATCCTAGAGATTTCATTTAGCCACAAAACACATCTCTAGGTACTGGCTTTATCATAGGATCTGCTACCATTCTATGCGTAGTATGTACACTAAGTTCACATCTTTTCGTGCAATCATATCCTTGACAAAATTATACTTGGTATCTATATGTTTGGTCTTGCCATGATATTTTGGATATTTGGTGTACACTTTTGCTGCTTGGCTATCACAGTTAACGAATAACAAATCTGCAGCACTTCCAATAACACCTAAATGATCCAAAAATCTCTTAAGCCAAACACCTTCTTATACTGCTGCTGATAATGCCACGAACTCAACTTATATCGTGGACAAGGCTATACACTTTTGCTTCTTACTGCTCCAACATATGGTGCCATTATTCGGTAAGAAAACAAACCCAGAGATAGATTTTCATTCATCTAAATCTCCTTCCCAATCAGTATTAAAATAGCCTTTGAGTTGCAGATCCTTTCCTTAATAACTTATCGTATAATCAGCAGTTCCCTTTAGATACCTCAGTATACTCTTAACGGCTTTCCAATGTGCTTGACCTAGATTGGATTGGTATCTACTCACCATTCCAACTGCAAAACATATGTCAGGTCTTGTACACATCATAGCGTACATAAAGCTTCCAACAGCACTAGCATAAGGAACATGTTTCATTTGTTCCTTCTCTTGTGGAGTCCTTGGACACAGTTTATGGCTCAATCCTTCACCTTTTGTAATAGGAGTGTCTATGGGTTTGCAATCTTGAAATCTTAACTCCAAGAATGTATGCAACATCATCCATGTCCTTCATCTCAAAGTTGGAAGACAACCAACTCTTGACAGTCTTAACAAACTCCATATTGCTTCCGGCAATTAGTATATCATCAACATATAATGATATGATCACAAATTGATCCTTGGATCTTTTGATATATACACAATGATCCTCGTCAATCATTGTAAAATCATATGCCATTATGGCATTATGAAAACGTATATACCATTGTCTTGACGACTGCTTAAGGCCATATATCGACCCCCAAAGTCGACATACATTTTCTTCTTGGCCTTTCACTATGAAAACAGCAGGTTGTTCCATATATATTTCTTCCTCTAATTCTCCATTGAGGAACGCAGTCTTTACATCCATCTGATGTAACTCAAGATCCATACTAACCACTATTGCTAGAACTATGCGAATCAAGGTAAATCACACTATAGGAGAAAATGTACTTTCATAATCAATTACTTCCTGTTGATTATACCCCTTCGCCACAAGGCGAGCCTTATGCCTTTCTATCGAGCCATCGGCCTTTTGCTTTATTTTGAGAACCCAGTTGTTCCCAATAGCTCTGCGTCCTTTTGGAAGTTCAACCAGTTCCCAAACATGGTTTGACTTCATTGACTCAATTTCCTCTTTCATTGCATAAATCCATTTTTTCTTATTAGGGCAATTCGAAGCCTCATTAATATTTCTTGGCTCATTCCCATCTTGCGGAGAAATCATAAAAGTTTCCCCTTCAATGTCAAAACGTCGACGGGGAATACTTTGGCAACTTGTTCGCCGTATGGGAAATTGCACACTTAGCACATCATTTCACATTATGCTCCCACTTGGATTAGGTAATAATGATGTCGTCTCATCATGTGGTTGTAATTGAGAATGAGTTGAATTCAATTCATCACTTCTCATATTACTCCCACTGGATGAACTCCACTAACATCATTATCCTGATCCAAGGTCTCAAATAGGGAGTGATCTTCTCCTATTTCGCCCTTCTTAGGAAATTCATTCACTAAGAATGTGACATCCCGTGATTCAAATTCAGTTATACTCCCACTTTCCTGCTCACCTATGAACACATACCATTTCGAGTGTTCGGAGTATCTCATTAAAATACTCTTATTTCCTTTGGGACCTAATTTCCCAAATTTGTGAGAGGACTCATGAGTATAGGCAGCACAACCTCATGATTAAGAAAACTTAAGTCCGATTTTCTACCTGTCCATAACTTATATGGAGTGGAAGTAACTGATTTGGAAGGCACCCGGTTAAGTACATATACAGCAGTTAACAACGCATCACTCCAAAAAGTGATAGGTAAATTAGCATGCGTCATCATGGACCTAACCATTTCCAGTAGGGTTCTGTTTCTTCTCTCCGCAACACCATTTTGTTGAGGAGTATATGAAATAGACAACTGTCTTTCTATTCCTTTTTCATCACATAATTTTCTGAACTCATCGACAAATATTCTTGACCTCGATCGGATCTAAATACTTTTATTTTCTTGTCTAATTGATTTACTACCAAGTTCATAAACATTTTGAAACAACTTATGCTTCAGATTTATGAGAAATCAAATAGACATATCCGAATCGAGTAGAATCATCTATAAAAGTGATGAAATAAACAGCCCATTGCCTTCCTCTCACATTCATTGAACCACATACATCAAAATAGATTAAATGCAGAGGAAATTCAGCTCTTTTACCATTTCAAATGGTTTCCTTGTCATTTTCCCTACTAGGCAATGCTCACATATGGGCAAATCGACTTTTTCAATGTTGCCCAACAAGCCCTCTTTGGCTAGTCTTTTCATATGTTGTTGGCCCATATGACCAAGTCTAGCATGCCACCATATTCACATCATTATCATATAAAGTAGAAGACGTGAAACAAGGGAATAACATATTGACATCATCATAGTCAACATCTATTACAATGAAACCATCCAGAAAGTGACCACAACCATAGTAGTTTGTATCCAAATACAAATCTACACCTCTATTATGGAAGTTCATTTTAAAATCAAGCTCAACCAACACCAAAACAGACACTTGAATTTCGACGAATCTCCGGAGCATATAGGATATCATGTAGGAACAAGGTGCGTCCACCACGCATGTTTGATTGGCAGGTGCCAATCCCTTTAACTTCAGCTTTGAAGTTATTTCCCACATAGATCCACATAGTTCCAGTTGGTATCGTCGGAATTTCACGAGGGATCCTCTATCCTTTCTTACATAGTCTGTCTCTCTTGAATCTACAGTCCACAAATGATTGGATTCAGCTAATAATATATAGAACTTGACACATAAGCAAATTTCTCAAATGTACAAGAGGTGTCTACTTTCTTTAGCTCACGACAGTCGCGAGCATAGTGACCTCTCTTGTCACAATTGTAATACCTCACCCTTGACATTTTCTTCACTTGAGGACGTTTTCCTCTCTTTTGTTGGTTAACTCTTGATGTCTTGCAACAAGGACTTAATCCTTTGCATTCTCACATATTGAACGAATCAATATGCTTGCGCTTAGAGCACAAAGCCCTTTCTGAGCTAGAACCAGCATTGCAAATATCTATTACCGACTCAAATGCCGATAGGCGATCCTCTACTAGCTCAAGGTGGCGCACAATACCCTCAAGATCTTCCATGATATGATCAAGAGCTTCTAGTGCTTCTTGCTTTTCCAGCACATATTGAATCTTCATATTCAATATTTCACAATTGTTACCGTTCATATCAGCAATCACGTTATTAGTTGCTGAAACCATCAATCTGAAATCATCATACATACATGCATGAATAATTAATGCCTATCATTATGCATCTTTTACATAGCGCGTTTGTTTGTGTTTCGTTTAAAAATTGTTCCATTATATCAATGAACAATTTCAAGTAAGGTTTCAGAATCAAAAGGTCACTATGTTTCCAATCATCCTCCAAAATCCTAACTCAAAATTGTTATTAATATAATTGTCATATGCAAAATAAGTCCTATGAAGTTACAAAAACTTCTATAACTACCCACAAAATAAGTCCTAACTACCCACAAAGAATCGTAAAGAAGAATAACATAAAGCAAATAATAATTTATATTCAACAGAATAATCATACTTGCAACATAATACAACTAATATATCACACTAAGCAATATATATGGAAAGAGATATTTACATCCATAAAAAATCTCATAATTAATCTAAGAAATAATCAGGGAATGTCCCTTCTAATCTATTAGTCAAAACATCTGAGAAAACTGAAGGCACATTTGCCAACCATGGAAAAACTTTTGGAGAGCTTTCATGTCGCCACCAAGGCGCATTCACCCTACGCCATGTGGCACTCATTCTAAGGGTTGAAGTTTTGGCCAACTCAATCCTATAGTACTCTCTTACAAAAGCTTCCACTAGCTCCTTATAACCCGGGACCACGTTGACCTCCCATAACCGATCTAACACACGCTTGCCATTAGGTGGAAGAGTGTTCATCATAGCCGGCACCTTTTCAAAATCCGGCATAAGATAACCATTCTAGATGATTTCGTATCATCTGATTGACCCTGACCACATGTGATACTAAATCACCGTCATGCCACCGATAATCAGCTAATTCTTTCATCAGCCTTTTAAGTCTTGCATTTTCCTCGTCGGTTCTCGGAATTGCAGGTATTCGTGCATGACGCATCATAGTTCCTGCAACAAATGCAGAACTAAAATTGGATCACTTATAATCCATAATGCACATTAGGGAAAATACATAATTTTCCAAAATTCATGCAACACATGCATAATAAAAAAAATGGATTACATATAAACCACATAGGCATACATGAAAATGGATTACATAAATTTTTTTTTTTTTTTGGGTCAACGGTCAAAGTCAACGGTCAACGGGTCAGCGGGTCGGGTCAACGGGCGTGCGGGTCACGGACCAATGGGCGGACGGTCGAGCCGATCGGACCGGTCGCGCCGTCGGGCCGGTTCAGGCGAACCGTCGGCACGTGCCGCGCATGTGCGTGGGATGACGTCACGCAGACGTCATTTGGCACGTGCCTCGCGCGTGCCGGGCGTCCGCGGGTCGGGCCGGGTCATACCGGTTGGACCGGTCAGGCCGGTCGAACCGCTCGCGCGGACCAATCGCACGTGCCTCGCGTGTGCGGGGGATGACGTCACGCAGACGTCATCCGGCGCATGCCTGCGTCCGCGAGTTGGTCGCCGGCCGGGGACCGCCCGGCGAAACGTCACCGGCGATGACGTCATCGGTGACGTCATCCGAGCGGTTACCGACCGTTGGATGACGTCATCGCATGACGTCAGCACGCGTCGGTCCGTGGACCGGCGGGCACATGCCGGTCGCCGCGCGCACGTGCCGGCGCGGCGCGTGTGGCGCACGCGCTGGCCATTGCCAGCGCTTCCGGGCGCGTCGCGCCCACGCGCAGCGCTCCCGGCCACGCGTGTGGGCGCGTGCGCGTCGCCCGGCGGCGGTCGACCACTCCCGGACTCGTCTCGACGTCGCCTTTCACCCAGTGTTTTCAGATTTCGATTTCGACATACGCAAACACAGAAAAAAATGACGTACAGTGCTCGGGTGTCGGGATTTCATGCCCAATCCGTACGGCCAAACGTTTTTTGCGAAAATTCAATCAAAAACATCAAAACAGGTCGGGAAAACGTGAACTAGGGCTTTGATACCAATGTTGGGAATGACGGATCCGCGAAAACCGGATTCGACACTGAATCGAACCCCTAAATCAATGCGGAAGACGAAGCCCGAGGGAAAAACACGTATCACCGATCGTAAAGCACACCACGGATTCGAGTGTACCTTGTTAGCCACAGATTAAACACCAATGCTGAAGAAGATGAAGAAATTTGGCCCTGGTTCAATCCTCGTTTGATCCGACGAGGGGAGAAAAACACTTACTGTTTTTCTTTTCTTTTCTTTTGGAGAGGGAGAAAACGCGCGGGAGAGGAGAGCGTACGTTGATTGTGCCAAAGGGTGCGTCTCTCTCTCTCTCTCCTCCCTTTTATACCTTCCCCCATCCACGGGCCCTATTCCCGTGGGCCGGGCTTTTTTTTTTTTTTTTGGGCCCAACTTGGGCGGACGGGCCAACTCAGGCCCATCTCATAAATCCATCAATACTGTTATATCGGATTTTTTAAGGTCATTTGGACAGAAGCCTCACAGGGGGTAATTTTGGGTCACCGATATAAATTTGGAAGTATTAATGGCACGGAAAAATACAGAAGTTTATCGTTCTTTAGTATTTGGAGATAGACAAGAAAAATTTCGAGAACTTATAATCAGATATGACCTCGGCCAGTCGGAAAATGGTCTGGAAGCTGTGGAGGATGAAATGACTTCTCCCCGTGACCCTCGTACCGTCCGGTTGCGCAAGTGCTTCTTTAGGGATTTTTCGTGAAGGAGAGCATTACTTTTCAAGCATCCGATTCACATCAGACCTATGCGTGCGAGTAAAGAGACAAAATCCGACAACTCATACGCGTTGGGCTCCAATTAGCTGCCGTTCATCTATCTCAACAGTGTTAGACTTTCTTTATTTCAAAAAAAGAAGAAGAATGATTTAAAAGATATTTTCCTAAAAAATATATTTATATTATTTATATAATTTGCTGATAAATAATATTTTCCCTATCAACGACAAATTGTGTCTAAATATTTTCATGAATAATGAAAATATTTTTCGTTCATTTATTTTTGTAATCGATACAAACAATTAAATTTTGTAAATGTTTCCAAGTTATTCATATTTTGTAAAACAAATAGACTTTAATCAAAATGATTTTTTTTTAAGTTTCCAAATATAAATTAAGTTATGCTATCTCCACTTGATGTTAGCTAATTATCAAGATTACAACATCACGTTGGTTGTGATTATAAAACTTAAAGTCTACTAATTACAAACCCAATGTGAAGCTCTAAATCCTTACTTTATATGTGCAATCTATGTATTGTAGCGATGGACAGTCTAAAACATTTCAAAATTACTAAAGTGAGAATCAATGTATTGAGTGATAGATTTATCAAAGGAAGTTCAACTTACCTTTCAACGAGGGAAAATCAAGGGGGTTAGGGAATTCTAACCCCCAACCAGAATTCATGTGTTGTCACCATCCAATTAGTCATTGGATTTTCATCCCTTGTCAGTTTAGACACCAACAAGGGAAAATCACGGCTGTCCTCACTCCTCCACTATCTCTCCTCAGTGTCTTCTCCGACAACTCTTGCTTCATCATCTCTCTCTCTCTCTCTCTCTCTCTCTCTCAACCACCCATCCACCCACCTTCACCTCTAAGTCAAACGAAATCAGCAGAATTTTCTACTCAAGTGAAATTAATAGCATCCCTGTTAGTTTTTACACTGAAGTTGCCCTTGTCATTATTATTTCTATGTCTATTATAAATGTGGCATTTATCACTGAAATTGTTATTATCACTTAATTACGATAGAATTATGAATTTCAGTTTCAACTGCGGTTTTATTCAATATCTTATAATTGGAATGCCTCTTTTTCCAATCCAGTTCCTCCACTATCTTGAACCCCAATTAAATTTAAGAATGATACACTTTTTGAAAGCTAGACACCTGGAGTGCCAAAACTTGGCACGTGAGGACACTTAAGTGCCAAAAGTTAGGATAGTGACATTAAGTGCCAAAATTGAATCAAAATAGATCACTTAAGTGCCAACAAAGAGAAAATCCAACCAAAATGATGACGTGGTAATTTTTGGCGAAGTAAGTTTAAAACAGCGTCGTTTTGCACATTGATGTGGCTAAACAAATGCAAAACGACGTTTTTGCTACCGATGTGGTAAAAAAATTAATATGAAAATTACTTAAATTAAATTTCAAACTAAATTTATTTAAAACATTTAAAAATACAAATATATATATATTAAAAAGCTAAGGGAGGCGACTAAGGGCTAAGCCCTTGCCACTGCTGCCTCCCCGCCGTTGCCGGGAAGGGTCGGCGATGGTGGGGGGAGGGTCGGCTAGGGGCCGGCTGTGACATCATGATTTTTGACCCTATTTCGATTTAAATGAAATGGGCTTTTCATCAACACGCTTATGGTCATTTTCTCTAAGTTGATCACTCACAAGATAACTAATCTATCAGGTAAAGCCATTAAGGGATATAAATGCGATCGATTTGAGAATTCGACTGCTCGACCGTGCTAATTGGCAAGGGTTAATACGGCACTGTTAAAATCGATTAGAGACCAGAGATAGGTCAATTCGATAGAAACGTGTGATTAAATTGTGGATGATTTCGCCTAATTGCAAAATTCGCGTCGAACGGCATTAAACCGATTTTTCTATCGATTCTGTACCCGGTGCCCATAATTAAAACATTGCTCAGTAGGTTAAGTCATGTTAAAATCGCGTCTAGTTGAAATTAACTATGAAATTGAACCCGGTTTCAGGAATCGAAAGTTCAAGCGTGTCACGATTTATTTTTAGGATGTTGACCCATCATTTGAAGAATTTTTGTCGAGCCCAGATTTTTGGCGAAAATTCAAAATTGGGCAATTTAAATTCAAGAAATTTGGATGAGCAAAATTGAGTGAATTTTTGGCATTCAAAATGGATCAAATGGTGAAGGGAATTCAAGAAATTTGTGTGGCTGCTACCTTGGCACTTTGGCCACCAAATTGGATTGAGTTAGTGAAGATTTGTGAAGAAATGGAAGATGCAATTGGTGAAATTCGTAGGGCTGTGGGAGCTACAACATTTGGACTACAAATTTGGCTTGTTAAAGAAGCTTGGGAGGGGAAAATGGCTGCTAGTGATGGCTGAAGACTTGTGGGGCTTCCTCTAAAGTGTTTTGGATATTTAAGGTGGACTTTTAAGGCTCCTTGTCCCTCCTTCCGGCAGCTAGAGCTATTAAACGGGTGGGTCAAGTCGGGTTTGGGTCGGGTCATTAATGGGTTGACCCAAATTGACCCATTAACCCATTTATGACCCATTTATGTCTAATGTAAATTTTTCAACCCATACCCGACCCGACCCATACCCAACCCATACCCGACTTATACCCGACCCGACCCATATTAATAAAATATTTTCATATTTAACCAAATTTAGGAAAACTTATTCTTATGTTTTTCTTTTAAAGATTATATTACTAAAAACTTCCAAGCAATACAAATCCAATCAATAATTTTTCAGTTTTTTATAATTTTTCAAAAAAATTATTTCTATATATATATATATATATATATATATCTATTTAAAAACTAAAATACTTTTATACATTGGACAATTTTTATAATTTTTAAAATAATTATTTTAAAAATCGAATTTTAATTATTTTATTTTTAAAATATAATTTTTAATTATTCTTTTTCTTTTTCTTTTTTGTTCTTCTTCTTTGGCCGACCGCCCGCCATGACGATAGTTGGCGGTCGGCCACACGTGAGCCTCGAGCTCGAGCTCGCCCCTTGCCGAATCTGGCGAGGCTCGAGCCTCGCCGGACGTTGGTGAGGCCTCCACCTCGCAAGATCTGGCGAGCTCGAGGCTTGCCGGCGTCAAGTGAGCTTGAGCCTCGCCCAACGCCGACAAGTTCGAGTCTCACTAGATCAACGAGGCTCGAGCCTCGCCGGGCGTTGGCTATGCCTTCGCCTCGCCAGATCCAGCGAGCTCAAGGCTTGCTTGCCCGGTTGCCGGCCATCGCCGTGCCGACGACTAGAGGAAGAAGAAAGAAAAAGAAAAAAAAAAAAAAATAAAAAAAAAATAATTATAATTTCAGTTTTTATAAAAAAAAAAAATGTAAAGTTAAAGAGAGGAGAGAGAGATGGTGAGGTTTTGAGTAAAAATAAATGGGTTCATTTTTAATGGGTTGATAAATGGGTCATAAATGGGTCAGCACTCTGACCCATTTAAAACCCGTATATCTTAGTCTTGACCCATTAAAACCTATTATGGGTGCTTTATGAAATAAAGCTTGACCAATTACTGACCCATTTAACCATAAATGGGTCCATAAATGGGTTGCACAACCCATTTAACACCTCTATTGGTAGCAATAGCTTCTTCTTCATTTCCTCCAGTGGCAACCTCCATTTCCAAAGCAAACACACCAGCCAGCCCTTATCGAAACCAAGCTGCCGCTCGCCAGCTCACCGATCCAATGACTAGCCACCCGCCGATCGTCCAAGCTGCTGCAAGCTCACGAACCACCCACCGTCGACCAGCTAGCCTCACGGCTGTCACATCTCATCCAACTCGTGGCCAAGCCGCTCGTCGCAGCTGCAGCTATGCCCAAGCTAAATGCCCACAGTCCCTCCTCACGCCAGCCACCTCAACCACCAGTTCATGCCGTCCTAGCCCTCTTGACCAGCTTATCAACCTGCTCTTCTCAACCTTCAACAAAATCAATTTTCTACCTCAAGCAGTGAGCTTAGTTGGCTGTTTTCAGCCTTTCTCGGCCTCCTTTGATGTCGCTGTAGACCCGAGTTGTGGTCGCCATTGCGCCACCATCGCCGTGAACCGATTTTCGCCCTAAACCGGTGAGTTTACCTCCCAATCTCCAATTAGGATGCTAATTACACTTAAAAGGTGGATTAGTGAAAAATTAATGGATTAGTTAGGCTAATTAGGGATTAAGGTATTTAGTTCCTATAGCTAACTTAGTTAGGATGGATTAATTAGACTAAGTATTTAGTTAGGTTGTTAGTTAGGTGGTTTAGTTAGCTTAATTAGTTATTAGTTGGTTAAATTAGATTAATTAGCTTAAGTAGATTAGCTAGCTTAGGTTATGTTAATTTAATTAAGTGCTTTAATTTAATTATTTTGCAATTTATTTAATTAAATATAATTTATTTAATTATTTATTAGTTAGCGGAAATTATATAAGGATAGCCAGTCGTCAGAATTTTGTGCTGATCATCATGGTTGTATTGGTTTGTACAATTGAATGTAAATTTATGCAAGTGGATGCTAAGTGATGATTTTTGAATTATTATTTCAAAATAGGAAATTTTAGTATTTAATTAGAAAAATACCGGGTGTCGGGTTTTGACGCCAAAAAGTATTTTAAGTACTATATCAAGTCATGGAATTTTAAAATGGGAGAATATCTAGTTTTATAGTTCAATTTGATTGTGTGTCCACGCACAATTATTTTACCAAGTATTTTTAATATAAAGAACATAGACCAAGTACATTATTTGAAATTGAGGTGTTTGAGTGCCAAGCACGATGTCTATGGCCGAGATTGGATGTGCGTGTGATCGCTATGAAAACTTGTTACCCGATGAAAGTCGGGTGGGCGATGATCCTATATGGAACACCCCATGTCAATGGACGCCGGATCGCGGTAGAGGCCAGACCGATGCTCCTTCGCAAATGTCGTCTAGATATAGACGTTACCGTGCTCGATGGGGCGAGACGATGTCCGGTTATGCCGGATGACCGCCGATTGTTGAGTTGGCCGTGGTCGTTGGGTCGTAATTAACTAAAACGCTTGAATGAGTGAAATAGCCGTACCTGATTATAGGACAAAATTATGTGGCACGGAATGTGACGTGTCATAACGATTTGGCCTTATAATCGGGACCCTTATGAGTATTTGATGATTGATGTGCAGTGTTCCAATTATTAAATATGTTTGTGATATTCATATGTATATGAGTAGTACTAATGTGTAGGGAGGTGCTGAGGCGAGGTAAGTCTTACAAAATGTGTGCTTAGACCGCCTCTAGGTGAATTATCTTCCTAATCGGGGTTTAGGGTGTAGATTCGCTGAGACATTGTCTCACCCTGTTGTGGTTTACAAGTTTCAGGTCCATAGATGGAGGTACGCTATGTGCGTTATGGGGTCTCGTAGGCGATGGACTTTGAGCACACCTATTTCCCTATTTCTGGTACCACCAAGAGTTAGTTGAGTCCATGGTCTGGGTCGATGAGGGCCTACCTTAGTTGGTACCACATCGATTCATAACGTGGTTCATCAACGTTCCTCAAGGAGATCGAGAGGGTCCCTTACAAGGTTTTGACGAGCCTCCCATCGAGATTAGGGAATGGGAAGTAGAGCACCCTATGGATATCGACACCCCTGATGGTGTCACAGTGAACCCAGAGCCCATGACAATGGAGCCCAAAGCTTAAGAGGCTCAATAGCTCTTGTTTGGGTTAGCGATGCATCCAGGGAACGTTGCAATTTGATCGACTACTGAGGGATGTGCGCACACTCGAGGTTCGAGGTGTGACACCAGTGACCCTTGCCGACCCTCCCCCCATCGTCGTCGGCCTTTCTCAATGGCGAGGGTCCACGAGCCCTTGGCTAGATCTGAGGTGAGGGTCGCGGCCCTCCCCTAGATCCGGCAAGGGTCAACGGCCCTCACCCAACCAAGCCAAGGGCCGCCGCTCGCTGAGGCAACCCCTTAGCAGGCGGTGGCCCTTGGCTCGGCCAGGTGAGGACCGTCGACCCCTGCCGAATCTGGGGGAGGGCTTGTGGGCCAGGGCCCGGGCGATTGCACAAGCAAAGGCTTAAATAGTTAAGCACAAAATTCAAGAGTTTCTTAGAATATTTGGTCTTTTTTCTTTAAGCCTCACTTATTGATTTGGTGAGCACAAATATACTACAAGCACTTCACTTCTAGACATCGATTGCACAAGCAAAAGCTTTGAATCAATCCTAACTTTAGTTGTGATATTAGTAGCCATGAAATACCATGGAAATTGATGATCTCATAGTTCAAGTCTAATGCAAGAAGAAGAAAACACGAGAGAATCAACCATGAACAATATTGACACTAGAATTTTACATGGTTGGGTGTGAGTGGCAATACTTATTCACCTAGGAGAGTTAGCCACAAAAAGTCCACAATGAATTCAAAGAATAAAAAGTTTACGATTGCTTTATCAATCAAGTGTTTTCAGCCCTACACCACACCCAAGGCAAGATCCACAAGTGTCACATTACAATTTCTCACAAAAAAAAACTCACTTAAAAAGTTTATAAAGAGAGCCCAATACTTAGATTGGAGTAGCAGAAACATGGGAAGACCACTACTAGGGAGCCGAAGTCCAACTTGCCAACATATTTAGTAATACCCATATTCTCTCATAAGTTTAAGCTAATTAGTTATAGGCCGTAAATATATTTAATTGGATACACTTTTGCAAAAAAAAAAAAAAAAAAAAAAAAAAAAAGAAGAAGAAGAAAAACCTAAGCTAATAAGTTATGAGCCATTATGTGTGTGCTCAGTGTTAGGTTTTTGTTTTCCCTTAATCCAAGTATCTTTCTACACTATGTCACAACTTGATCTTCAACGTGGGAAGATTACTTAGAGGGAGCCTAAGCCCTAGCCGGTCAATATATTCAGTAGGACCCATATTTACTCATAAGCTCAAGCTAATTATTTATAGGGTGTAAACACATCCAGAACCTAAACTAATAAGTTATAAGTCACCATGTGTGAGCTCAATATTAGGTTTGTTCCTCCTTAATCTAAGTATCCTTCTACACCAAGATATATCAACTCAAATCTCCAACATCCACCTTTATTCTTGTTTTTTTTTTTTTTTTTGCCTCTAAATCTAACCATGATGGCTATCATCGAGACCACGTTACTATACCCACAATGTTCACTTTCACTTTAGGTCTCTTCCACCAAATTGAACAAAGAAAGATTGCCTAGAACGACATTGGTCATGAGATTCCTTTCATGAGATATCTAGCAAAGACAAATACACATTGGGAGGGAGCCATCAATTAATCATCGATCTGATGTAACTTATTGGGAGGGCGCAACACAAGTCTAATACTTATATGTGGGGAGATGACCATGAGGGAGCTCAAGGTCAAGCTTGTCAGCATATTCATTTGGAGCCACATTTACTTAAAAGTTTAAACTAATGAGTTATAGGCAAATTAGAATATATTAATTACTTCACACCACACCAATTTTTCGATGTGGGAGTTTTTCTAACACAATTTACATGTGCATCTTAACAATTTTTTCCTCACACGTGACCTTAGAAATAGGTATGCTCTCCCTTAATTCAGGTATCTTTTAGTATCGATATATCTCAACTTGAATCACCAATGCTCACCTTCATCTCTTGTCTCTTTCTCCATACTAAACCATGAAGGTTGTCATTAAGAATGTGTTGCTACACTACAATGCCCCACTTGCACTTTGTAACTTTTCCTCGAGATCAAACCAACCGTATTGATCACAAGATTCTTTTTTTTTTTTTTTTGGAATATTCAGCAAATAACAATACACATTGGGAGTGCGCCACCAATTAATCATCCACTTTGATACCACTTGTTAGAAGTGTGCAATAGAAGTTTGATAACTATATGTAGGAAAATTTCCAAGAGAGAGCCCAAGTGCGAGCCTTTCAATATATCAAATTGGACCCATCTATAAATTAATGAGTTATGGGTCAATTAAGATGTATTTAACTACTTTATACCACACTAATTTTCGGATGTGGGGATTTTTCTAATGTAATTCACACATGCATCTCAACACACTACTCAGGTTTGCTCTAGTATGTAATGACTTAATAGAATTTCATTTCTTCACGTTCCTGTGTATCTTGTCAACTCAGACAAGAAAACCTGCTCAAAGTAGGAATCTAACTCCTATTAGGAAACTTATTCAATAGCTTCTCACTTGTTCATGCCTCAAACTGCAAGTCTTTTTGGATATGGAATTTTCATTTGCGTCAGGTTAGCTTTGCCGGTTTAAGCTCGTGATAAATTCTCAAACGCAATGAGAGTTAAACTCCTTTATTAAATTAATTTGCTTGTTCCCTTTCCTGGTCTAAAAGGACCCTCGATCACTACAATTGAGCTATTAAAAGAGAAGATCTTGAAAATCAAGAATGTGCTACTAATATTTTAGGCATGCTTACAGCCATTGAGCTTAAAGCTTCAGTACTTGGTCAAAGAAAATTAATAATGTTTCTTTACTCAATTAATAAACAACACATCGGAAAGAATGGAGGAACCAGAGCAAACCAATACCCTAAAAAAAGTACGGGTCGAACGAACGGCCACTTCAGTTCACCATCCGGCAATTCAAGCGGATCTGGCCCTGGTTTCCAATCAACGGCTTTATGTTTCCCATCTTGATCATCGACTTCGCAAAATCATCCCAAAAGGCCTCCGCATCATCGCTGTAAGTTTTCAAAAGGCCTGTAAAGCGCCTGATCATGAAGAAGCCCCTTTTGCGCCAACAGATTGTGGAAGTACAATGCGTCAAATTGCTGTAAGTTTTCACAAGCTCATCCGTTGACCCACCACTGTAAAGCGCCTGATCAGAGTGAAGAAGCCCCTTTTGCGCCAACAGATTGTGGAAGTACAATGCGTCAAATTGAGCTGGCGAAGGATCCAAACCAGCGAGGTTGCTGTCCTCTCCAGTACGCGGGCACAAGGACTGGAGGCTCCCGGCGAAATCGGCGGCGATGTTGGCGTCATTGTATGTGCGGTTCCTGAAAACGCGACATTGCGCGAACCCAATTGTGTGCGCACCGCTCAGTGCGACCAAGTCCCGTGTGTCGAGACCTTGCTTTTGGAACGTGCTGATCAGTGAAGGCAAGCCCATGTTTGGCGCGGGAATGTCAGTGTTGGCCGTTGTCCTACTCGCCCTGGTCGAGTCCCTCCATCCAAGTCGTACTTCCCATGAAGGCCCTCCAAGCTGAAATATGAACGTCATCCTTTTATATTCACATTGAACTTTGCTCATATATGTGCAATGTTATGCATGGGTATCTGTGGCTATACAATGTTGTTGACACCTAAATTTTACCATTTTATTTAAAACTTAATCACATACAAATTAGGAATTAGTCGCTAAAAAAAAAGAAAACAAAAGAAAACAAAAAAAAGACAACAAAAAGACAACAAAATAAAAACACAAAATAGGACGTGAGAGGGGCCGGGTCGGGCCGAATTTGGCCTGGGCCCAACCCGGCCCTCCGTTTTTCCTCTCTATTGCGCGCGCCCTGCCCATTTCTCTTTTGGCCTATATCATGCTTGTCTCTTCTTTTCCTTTAGCCGTCAAAACCAAAAAAACCCTAGCAGAGACAAGGGGCTGGACAAAGGAGTTCGAACGAAAACACATCAACGAAAGGAAAAACCCTGGAAAGCAACCAAAGAGAGCAGTGAGAGAGCGAGACAGAGAGGGAGAGGGGAACACAGAGAAAGCTCGAGAGAGGAGAAAGAGAGAGAGCTCGAGGAAGACCAAAAGAGAGAGAGAAATCGACGTCGGGGGGAGGATCCGAGGAGGGAGACCTCGCCGCCTCAACCTGACGCCGTCCAAGCTGCTGCTCCTAGCCCAATGTCGCCCACTGCTACTAGTCCCCTTGCCGTTGTTGCCGCTGCCGCCGCTGCTTCTGCAACCAACTCCGTGGCTGACGTCGTAGCGATCGCCAGTAGCTCAAAGCTGTGACACCGATGCAGCACTTGCAGCCGCGACGACCACCGCACCAACAGCCAGAACCCTCCTCCGCCGGATAATGCCACTCCGAGCCCCCCCTCACCTGTGTCACTCCCTCAAGCCGTACTGCCACCGATCACACCAGCCGCCGCTCGTTTCCTCGGAACCCAAATCTGAAGTAGACGAAGAAAGAACGAGAACAGAAGACAGAGAAAATAGAGAGCGAGGAGGAGCGAAGGAGGAAAAGAGAGGACTCCGGCACCGCCGTCGACCACCACCGTGCTGCTTCCCTCCACTGTCGACCACCGCCGTGCTGCTTCCCTCCACTATCGACCACCGCTGTATTGCTTCCCCTGCCATCACCTGCCGTTGCCGTTTCGCCACTAGAAGTTGTCCTTCGGCCGAGCCCCCTCCTATCCAACGCCGTTCGAGCCGCCTCACGCCACTGCCGCCCCACTCAAGTTAGCCGTCCGCCGCATTGCCGCTGTCGAAGTCCCAGCCAACCCCTCCGGCGCCGCGGTTCACCGAGCTCAAAGGCCTTAGAACCTGGGTCGCGTGAATTGGGCCGGGTCCAATCAACCGGGTAGGGTTTTAGGCATTTTGGGCTTGATTTGGTTTGTTTTTGCATGTGGGCTTGTGGCTTGTGAGTTAGTGGGCTTATAGACTTATGGGCTTTCTTTCTTAAAAAAAAAAAAAAAACTTATTAGACCGAACTGGGCCTGCACATCAGGCCCATCGCTTGGTTTTCGCCTGGCTTTTTTAGGCGGGCCGACCGGCCCGCTTCCCAACCGGAACGAACCCGGGTCCGGTCGAAGACGGGACCCGACCCGGTCGCCTTTTTTTTATTTTTAAATCAACATTTATTTTTAAAAAAAATATTTAAACGTTAAAAAATTTTAAAAAATTTTAAAAAAAAATTAAAAAAAAATTAAAAAATTTCGAAATTCCAAAAAAATGTAGATTTTGATTAAGAATGACCATGTATTGCATTTATAATGTATTTAGGTCTTTAATTGCTCGTATATTGATTATATTGCATGTTTAATTTATATGTTTAACTATGTTTGCAATTGCTTAGTGGTATGTGTTAATTTTACTGCAATTAGGATCTTGGTAGCTATGATTTACTTTAATGATCGTGCACCCGCAAGATCACCTCACATGTTAGTAGATAAACATAAAATCAATCCAAACTACCTGACAAAAATCATTTTGTTAAAATGAACAAGATTAGGTACCGAAAGGGCACTAATTGGTTAATTAGTGTAATCAAGTCCCCGACCCTAGATTCTCTGGTTGCGTAGGAAGTGAAGCACGCTCCCATGCCTCACTTGGTTTCTAGCCGACCCCAATAGGCTAGTGGCAACACCTTTTGTGCAAAATTCCTAGAAAATATCCAAATGTCACGCGGGGTATGGGATTGGGAGAGCCCGTGCCTAATCATGGGCCTTAGGCTCGTCCTTTAGGCAATACCTCTAAACTTGTTCACTCCCTCTGAGGGTAGGTCGCGACAGCTTGGCAACTCCGCCGGGGACATGGTTTTAAACCTTAGAGGACTTCGGTCAAAATTAATCTTATTCAAAAATATTTTTGTTTGATAGCGAAGATATCATGTGCATCCATTACATGTCGAATGTTGAATGCTTATGGGAGTTATAAGGGGTGGTGATTTCTAACCTTTGTTTTGTAGGGATGTAAGAATGAATGGTTTATTTATGATTGAAGTGCTGATTGTTTTTAAATTGTCATGCATGAGTCCTCTGCATTGCACTACACTATAGCACAAACTACTGCCGCCGGACTTGGGCCACATAGGATCACTTAGGATGGTGTTGTGATGGATACCACTCCGACTACAAGCATGTAGTACGGGTCACTCATCTCATCCCCGAAACTTCTTTCTTGATGTTAGAGGTCCCCACCCTAGTCTGCGAGCATGCGACACGAGGCGGTCCTTTGATGAAGCCGGAGTCATGGGTAACACAACCTAGCCGCGAGCTTGTTGGTTCAGTCTTGTGATCCCATGACTCCATTTTGGGCCGTCTAGAATAGAAATCGAACCACATCCCGTGTGCATGTCTATGTAATTGAAAAAAAAAAAAAGATAAAGGTTGCCACCCATTGTAAGTATCATTTTCTTTGTTATTTGCTCATTTTGTATTGAGCTTCCATCTTGAAATTTGCAAACATCAATCGATTGTCCTTGGTGCCGTAGGCTTATAATTGAAAAAATTGGCAATCACTTTAGATAAGTGAACATTGAATACAAGTTCTAAATGCTTTGATTTGGCCCTGTTGAACGCATGGTTTTGTTTAAATTTCTAGTTATGGGCTCAAAATCATTTTGAAAAAAAAATAAAAAACTTTCAAGTTGTGATTTTATGTTGGGGCGCCAAAATTGAAATTGCATTTTTATCAAATTTTCTCATTCTCACATTTGGGACTAAAATGCAAATCATTTTGTGTACAAATTTCTCAAAATAGAAGTCACTTCATTTTTCTAGGGGTAAAATCACAAATCAATATTGCAAAAATCAATGACATTTTTGCATACGTAACTTTTGGAATAAAAGTGGACATTCGATTGATGACCGTGAATTGATTATTTTAATGATGTCTTCTCTTATGATAAAATCTTGGCAAAATACCAAAACCTCGTAATGAGAACTGTGGGGCATGTACCGCCGCCTTGATTTTATTGGTAAGAAACGATCTCATTGATATATCATTTTCTCTCATTCATATACTAATATTGTCGTCTTTTTGCAGGTTATGAGCAATGCTCCTTGACATTCTCTTGGTGACCACACAAAGAAGTGAATTCCATTTAGAGTTTTGATTGCAAATCCAACTGTTGCTTTTGTAAATCATGTGACTCATTTTTTTATGATGGAATTCAACTTCATGAAAATCATCCCTTAAAAAAAAAAAAAAAAAAAACGAATTCAGAAGTGTTTCAAGTGAATCTTTACATTTACCTTCGAAATGAATTTCAAGAAAGCTTTGCTTAAGGCTCTCTTTTCACGAAATCGCTTTCTCCGGTAGGATGATGAGTTTATTTGAGATCGACATTTGCTCATTCTAAAAGATAAAAGTATAGGCTCATGGAACTTGAGGAGTAAGCATACACCGAGGATGCCTTGGCACCAATTTTTCATAGAGGCGGAACGAAGTTGAATTCCATTTTGGGAAGTTTTGTTATTCGCAAGTGCTTAGATGCCAAAACAATCCATCGATCTCATTCACTTTGCATGATGAGACAAATGAAAGGAGTAAACTGTATCGATTCCAATTATCCATTTCTGATACCGTTTCTGACTTGATTTTCTTTTCATTGCCAAGGAGACATCAAGAGTACCAAGTTTTGTAATGTTCCAACAAATGCGATGGAGCATTATTGGGTCCCTGTTCATCTTAAACAAAGAAATATTCAAATGAAACGGAGGGGCAATATTATTCATTTCTCCATGAGAGATATCTTAGGATGTTGATCGCTCAACTTTGAAAATGATGTATCTCGTTCTTAAATTTGATTCTCTTCAACATAAAAATGACATGTCCTTTTCTTTGGTACGGGATAGACTCGAACAGAACAAATGTTTATCATATAAAGAGTGGGAGAACAACGTTCGATTTAGAGAAAAATATCTCCTTCACTCACCAATGAAGTGTGCTGGAACAACATTGTCAAATTCATCAAAAAGGATGTATCATTCTTCAGTTGAACCTAACTAAGAATGGAGATAACTCGTTTCATCTTCCCTTCTTATAGGGTGATAAAAAAGGTTGCATCTTCATCGTAGAAGCGGCGCCTTCTACCAAGGAATTAGGAAAACGTCAAACACTTAAAGGCAAATACAAGGGAAGGGTATTGCCTAGTTACTAAATATCCACAAAGGTGAACCCAAGAGATGTTAGCGCCCAAATGATGAAAGCAAATGAAGGGTAATACTGTATCGTTTCCAATATTTCAATCCCTAAAGATGTTTGCACTAACATATTCTTTCACATTCTTTACAGGGTTACCCGGTCGCCATGCCGTAGGTAAGTACCCTTCTTCTCAATCTTTTTCTTTTAAAGTAAAAAAAAAAAAAAAAAAAAAGAAGAGAATTTCCATCACAAAATAGAACATTTGGCACTTTTCTAAAGACGAAAAAAATGAATAATTGAGAAAAAAATTTCCACAAACTTTTTAAGCATCCTTTTTATCTCAAAATTGTTTTATCGTTTTGTGGATTATTCATTTTGAATCAAATTTCCCTATGGAGATTGATCTACTCAGATGATCTCAACAGAGTGAGATGGAGACGTTAACCATGCCAAACAAGAAGTTCTTAGGATGAAGAAAGGTAAGCCATTTCCAAACACGTCCTTCAAACACTTTTGAGAGTTGAGTGAAAAACGATCTTCTCTTAGGACGAAGGATTCATTCGCATTGAGCTCAAAGATCGAAATGATAAAGGCGTTTCCTTCATCAATCTCAAGCATTGCACTAATCTCTTGCTATCCCATTGGGCTGAAAAAAAAGAAGATGATACTTCAAAGTACCATTGTCAAGAACAACCCTACATAGGGGCAGCATAGGGGGTTATGATCATGTTGTAGAGCGAAAGATTGAGAAAGATTCTATTACTTTCACTTGCATCAATCTTCTGATGATAACTTCAGAGGAATTCTCATTAGAGCTTGACTCATCCCAAGGTGAAGAAGAGCATTTCATTCTCTACCCAAACACTGATACCCATTGCTTTAACCAATTTGGGCCTGATTATTCATTTCTGAACCCCGAATGGTGATTGTCTCCCTTCACTGGGGCAAGGCATAAGAATTGACCAAATATAATTGATAGTCACGAGAAAATGTGAAAAGCATCTCAAAAGTCATAAGAGCTACAAAACTTTAAAAAGCAAAAAGTTTGACAAATTAGGGGGCATGAAAAAGTAGTGTGCCTGGTAAAAGCAAGGCCAATGCCCGTCAAGAAAAAGAGGCAAAAAGTTACATCTTATGTGAAAGAAAAATTATCAAAATCCAAAGCTCCCATGTAGAAATGATTAGTCAAGGGACTTTCGAGATGCGCAATGTTTCAAAAGCCAAATGTCTTCGAAAGATCAAGTGACCTAGTCACGATGCTATGATGATCACCGACTCTTAAAAATCCTCTCGAAAATCTTAAGCCTTTCAAGCCTCTCCCAAGCCAACATTACAACCCTCTTCCGAAGTCTCTTTTGATTGGGACGGTTTGAGTGAAAATGAGAATACCACAAAGAAGTTATTGCTTGAAGGAGTGGAAGTAATTCTATCTTGTCTTATCTTCCAAGTTCTCGACTTGTAAACTCGATGAATATAACGATAAATGTTCCTTTATTGGCCTCAAAGAAATAATTCCTTTGTGTAAGCCCTAATCGAGCCTATATTGCGGTCCTTTCAAAAGACCTTTTTTATCGATCGGATTGTGCTCATAGCGAATGTTTCTGAAAGCCTTTGACATGGGTTATGTGAGATACTCTCAGCAATCAGCTACTCCCCATGTAAATGGATTGGATCAAGCAGCCATTTTCTCAAGAGTGTGTGAGAAACCCTTTCTGACAAAGAAGCTCTAGTTTGGCATGATTAATGAGCCTTCTTCACGAGTCGTAGTCGTTTTGATAAGAAGTTGACTCTTGGAGAATCTTATGATTAATGATACATCCTCAAGCAAGATGACAATTTTGCGCCACATGATGTTGATTGGCATTGAATATTTTTCTAAAGCAGTCGGATTTAGCTTGATTAGCTTATTCAATTAATGCTGTAATATTGTCAATACGTCTCTTGATGACGCCTTTAATGAAATTTGCTCAAGTTGAGTTTGACAGAATTCCTTAGTGAAGTCATGTAGTTTTCAAAGAGTAAGCGAGTGCTTCCCTAAAAACCAAGGGTTCATGGTTAGCCTTAAACCATGCCATTTCCAAGATTGGTGGATTTATCCCGAAACCACGAGGTTGGTGGCTTTTCCTAAACCACACGGTTCATGGGTCTATCCTTAAACCACACTTTTAAAATCCTCATGAGTCTATCTTTAAACTGCGATTTTCAATAGGTTCATGGTCAACCTTAAACCATGTCATCTACAAAGGTTCATTGGTTTTCCTTAAATCATGCATTTTCCATTCGGTCGAAACCTATTCATACACGGTGAGACCTTCATCCCAGTCGAAACCCGTTCGTACATGGTGAGAGTATCATACCCCGTCGAAACTCGTTCGCACATGGTGAGACCTTCATCCTAGTCGAAACCCATTCGTACACGGTGAGACTATCATACCCGGTCAAAACCCGTTCGTACACGATGAGACCTTCATCCTAGTCGAAACCCGTTCGTACACGGTGAGACTATCATACCTGGTCGAAATCTGTTGTTACATGGTGAGACCTCATTTAACCCCCTTCTTATGATCCGGTGGGCTTTCCGTAGCCCGGAGTCCTTCAACCCCCTTCTTATGACCCGGTAGGCTTTCCTTAGCCCAGAGTCTTTCAACCCCCTTCTTATGACCCAGTGGGCTTTCTGTAGCCCGGAGTTCTTCAACCCCCTTCTTATGACCCGGTGGGTTTTCCATAGCCCAGAGTCCTTCAACCCCCTTCTATGACCCGGTGCGCTTTCCGTAGCCCAGAGTCCTTCAACCCCCTTCTTATGACCTGGAGAGCTTTGTAGCCTAGAGTCCTTCTTTCTATGACACGGTGTGCTTTGTAGCCCAGAGAGCTTTGTAGCCCGGAGTCCTTCTTCCTATGACACGGTGTGCTTTGTAGCCCGGATAGCTTCGTAGCCCGAAGTCCTTCTTCCTATGACACGGTATGCTTTGTAGCTCGGAGAGCTTTGTAGCCCAGAGTCCTTCTTATGACACGGTGTGCTTTGTAGCTTGAAGAGCTTTTGTAGCCTGGAGTCCTTCTTCTTATGACACGATGTGCTTTGTAGCCCGGAGAGCTTTGTAGCCCGGAGTCCATCTTCCTATGACATGGTGTGCTTTGTAGCCTGGAGAGCTTTTGTAGCCCGAAGAGCTTTGTAGCCCAAAGTCCTTCTTCCTATGACACAGCTTTTGTAGCCCGGAGAGCTTTGTAGCCCGAAGTCCTTCTTCCTATGACAGTGTGCTTTGTAGCCCTGAGAGATTTTGTAGCCCGGAGTCCTTCTTCTTATGACACGGCGTGCTTCTATAGCCCTGGGTCTCTCTTCCTCTTATTGACAAAACGCGATTACATAATTATGAGTTCTCTCCATCGACCTGATACGTGCCTATGCACCTAGGGTCTCTCTATCACCAAAATAATTTAGGTGTCTTTTATCTTTGAATGGAACCTCTTGGAGCTCCCATTCAAAGATGGGCAGCTGTTGTCACCTAAAATTTACAATTTTATTTAAAAATTAATCACATACAAATTAGGAATTAGTTGCTAAAAAAAAAAGAAAACAAAAAAAAAAAAAAAAAAAAGAGAAAAAAAGACAACAAAAGAAAACACAAAAGAGGACGCGAGAGGGGCCGAGTCGAGCCAAATTTGGCTTGGGCCCAACCCGGCCCTCCGTTTTTCCTCTTTGTCGCGCACGCCCAGCCCATTTCTCTTTTTGGCCCGGATCATGCTTGTCTCTTCTTTTCCTTTAGCTGTCAAAACCAAAAAAAACCCTAGCGGAGATAGGGGGCTGGACAAAGGAGTTTGAATGGAAACACATCAACGGAAGAAAAACCCTAGAAAGCAACCAAAGAGAGCAATGAGAGAGCAAGACAGAGAAGGAGAGGGGAACACAGAGAGAGCTCGAGAGAGGAGAAAGAGAGAGAGCTTGAGAGAGACCAGAAGAGAGAGAGAGATCGGGGTCAAGGGGAGGATCCGAGGAGGGAGACCTCACCGCCTCAACCCGACGCCGTCTGATCCGCCACTCCTAGCCCGCTGTCGCTCGCCACTACTAGTCCCCTTGCCGCTGTTGCTGCTACCGCCACTGCTTTTGTAACCAACTCCATCGCTGACATCGCAGCGATCGCCAGCAGCTCGAAGTTGTGACACCGCTGCAGCACTTGCAGCTGTGATGACCACCACGCCAGCAGCCATAACCCTCCTCTATCGAACAACACCGCTCCGAGCCCCCCCCTTGCCTGTGTCGCTCCCTCGAGACGTACTACCACCGATCACACCAGCCGCCGCTCGTTTCCCCGGAACCCAGATCTGAAGTAGACGAAGAAAGAACGAGAACAGAAGACAAAGAAAACAGAGAGTAGGGAGGAGCGGAGGAGGAGAAGAGGGGACTCCGGCACCGCCGTCGACCACCACCGTGCTGCTTCCCTCCACTGTCGACCACCGTCGTAGTGCTTCCCCCGCTGTCGCCTGCCGTTGCTGTTTCGCCACCAGACGCCGTCCTTCAGCCGAATCCCCTCTTGTCTGATGTCGTCCAAGCCGCCTCGCGCCACCACCGCCCCACTCGAGTCAGCCGTCCGCTGCGTCGCCGCTATCAAAGTCCTAGCCAACTCCTTTGGCGCCGCGGGTCACCGAGCTCTAAGGCCCCAGAATCCAGGTCGCGTGAATCAGGCCGAGTCCAATCAACCGGGTAGAGTTTTGGGCGTTTTGGGCCTGATTTGGTTTGTTTTTGCATGTGGCCTTGTGGCTTGTGAGTTTGTGGGCTTATAGACTTATGGTCTTTCTTTTTTTTTTTTTTTTAAAAAAGTTATTAGACCGGATTGGGCCTGCACATCAAGCCTAACCCGGCTAGGTTTTCGCTTGGCCCTTTTCAGGCGAGCCAACTGGCCTGCTTCCCAACCGGACCGAACGGTTCGCTTTTTTTTTTTTTTTTAATCAAAAATTATTTTTTAAAAAATATTTAAAAAATTTCAAAATTCCAAAAAATGTGGGTTTTGATTAGGAATGATCGTGTATTGCATTTATAATGTCTTTAGGTCTTTAATTGCTCGTATATTGATTATATTGCATGTTTAATTTATCTGTTTAACTATGTTTGCAATTGCTTAGTGGTATGTGTTAATTTTACTGCAATTAGGATCTTGGTAGCTATGATTTACTTTAATGATTTTGCATCCGCATGATTACCTCACATGTTAGTGGATAAACATAAAATCAATCCAAACTGCTTGACAAAAATCATTTTGTTAAAATGAATAAGATTAGGTACCGAAAGGGCACTAATTGGTTAATTAGTGTAATCAAGTCCCCGACCCTAGATTCTCTGGTTGCATAGGAAGTGAGGCACGCTCTCATGCCTCACTTGGTTTCTAGCCAACCATAATAGGCTAGTGGCGACTCCTTTTGTGCAAAATTCCTAGAAAATATCCAAATGTCACGTGGGGTATGGGTTTGGGAGAGCCCGTGCCTAATCATGGGCCTCAGGCTCGTCCTTTAGGCAATACCCCTAAACTTGTTCCCTCTCCCCGAGGGTAGGTCGCGACAAGTGTGTTCAATTAGCTGAAGACTCTTTTTCTTGTCTGCGCCTGGTAAAATGACCCACGTTATATGTGAGATTAAGATTAGATGTACCGCAACAACAGAGTCATGAGCTGCGATGGCCAAGATGTCGGCGCAAGATACGAGTGAGTATCCACAAGCTTTGTCCACCTCTGCTTTAATTTGGTCGATCACTTCAAACCCTCTAGCTGAATTATTATTTGGAAACGCGAGCTTTTCGCTGTCAATGGTAGGGGATGGATCCAAAAGTATTGAAGCATCGCAACCCTACATTATTGCATAAATGGAAACAAATCAAATTAGGACATGTGAGAGCACCGCTAAGTAACCAGTGCGAACTTAAGAGTATTGTGGACATGTAGTACATTAACAAAGTAATCGTGGAAGTGCAAACGCAGTAAGGAAGCGCCCATGCGTCGCTCCTGCTGCACTGCTGCCTCCACGACGCGTTTGATGGCAGGCAAAGCTTGAGGACAAGCGTAGTCGTAGAAGTGCGGCGTGAGGCCTTCCTTGTAAGGGCGCGTCGAGAAAGCCGATGTCGCCAGAAACAATAAGAGCAGCGCTCCGAAGAAGTTGAGGCTACTCAAAGCCATGTTTGGCTTTCGGAGTTAGCAAGGATTTGGAGCGAGACAGGGAGTAATTCTGCTTCAATCGATGGTGCTTTCGAGATTGCTTTGTTGGGGTTTCGGATTTCTCGTTTCTGTATTTATAGGAATTGGGGGGCGAGAGAGAGAGAGAGAGAGAGAGAGAGAGAGAGAGAGACTTTTTATGTTTCCTTGGACTTGGCCAAGAGAGATCTTGTCATACAAGAATCCGTGTGCAAGCTCACGAGTTAACCATTCCCAACAACGCAGGAAACGAGAAATATACTTCATTGAATCGGTCATGTAAGGTTTAATTAGTCGTAGGCATTGGAGTTTATTATTGCATCAATTTGGTCAATGTACTTATATTCATTTGTTAGCTTGGTGTCCTACCAAATGGGAGAAAGAATGCACAATCATGTTGGATTTATACTGTGAATAAGAGTTTCTAGTTTTTATATTGCTGACTTTTGTTGAGAGAGTGGCTGTGAAGCCAAACCACGAACAATTGGCTCCAGCTGAAGTGAAAATTTTGCAATTTCAGGTCGGTTCCACGTACATATGGGGGTACATTGGGTCAGCCCAACTATTATGTGGTTTTTACTATTTATAATCTAGATACTAGTGTGGAGTCTAGTTACTTGAAGGCCCATGAAATACTCTAAGTCTCATGAGCCAGGTATGTTTAAACCTTTGGCTCGTGCATATTGTCTTAGACTAAAGTAGTTTGCACGTAATTTGTGGTATTTGAACTAATAATTGCCAGATCTGAAGCCAAAAATCCCCTTATGCTCCAACCAATTACTATAATCATGTGAGTTCACGTAGTTCATCTTGGCAAGCTCAATTTTACGTAAGTTAGAGAAAGTTTGATTTTGTTCTTATTAATTAACGTTATCTTCCATGAAAATTGCAGTATGATAATTACTAAGATAAAAAGGTAATTATCTTAATTCAATTCTAGATCAAATTGTACTTGGAAGTAGGGCTGTAAAAAAATAAAAATAAAGAACTAACTATATAAATGAAATGTCCTTAATAAGTCAAGTAAGCAAAATGGCCGTCACCCAAGAAAAAAAAAGACATAAAAACAAAAGGGATGTACTCTGATACTCTATTTGTTTTGCAAAAAAAATTTTAAAAAATTAAAAAATACTTTTTTATGAATAATCGTTTGTATAACTTGAAATAATTAGCTAATAAAAATATTTTTATTTTAGACAACAATTCATGTCTAAATATTTGTGTGGGTGTTGAATTATTCTTTGTTCATTCATTTTTTAAGTAATTCAGGCAATCATTTTTTTTGAAATTTTTTTTTAAATTGTTCATTTTTTTGCAAAACAAACACATGCTAAATGTCGTGGAATTGTATAATACTTTTTGGGTTGCCAAAATAAAAAAGAAATGACCAAGGGCAATGGGATTCTTATTTCTGGGGAATAATAATCGCTTCCGTTGTAATTTATTGAGGCCGAATATCCAAAATTAGACTGTTTGTGTTTTTTTTCTTAGGAATAGAAGTTATTTAGGAGACTCCAAAATTAAATTTTCGTGTCAAATAATTCTCTATTATTTGACTGGGTTGGAGGACTTAGCCCAAGAAGATACCGTGTTGTCTGGCCATGGGTTTGTCTGGACTTGGCTTCATATAATACCGTAAAGCCTTGTCACCATCTGGGGTGACGTTGCTCAGTTTGAAACAATGTACAAGAGAACTAGTCAAGAGAGCTTATATTCTGTAAAACAATTTTTTTTCATATTGTTCTTTTCTTTATTTTATTTTATTTTATTTCATTTTATCTGTCGAGGAAGGCACATCATCGGCATTTAACGTTATTAATTTCTTGTGAAAGGGTGTTTTTAATCTTTTACACAGTTTCCAAACTATTTTAGGTAATTAGTTGCCGAATGTCGTATTTACACATAAACACAAAGTAATTTAGAGGATGCACACGATTAAACAAAGAACGATACGAAGGTGAAGGATTGTCCTTGACCGTGCAATTTACGGGCCATTCTCGGGCACGAGGTTTTAAAATGCACGCCCAATTCCAGCATCAATCCTTTCAGTTTAATTCTAAATGTACGAAGATAATCCATCGTACCACCAAAAGTAGGATTGTCCTTGGTACTTCTTTCCTGGCTAAGGTAGTGCTTCCTCTTTTCTTTTTCTTTTTTTCTTCTTCTCTTTGTGGTCAAAGTATGATTGTATTTTAATTCAATAATATCTTACAATCACATTTGGGGTAATCAACAAGTCTATGAAAATACCAATCGAAGTAATTTTTTTTTTTAACTCGATAAAGTATTTGACACCAATTGAAGAAAATTTTAATGAGTTTTAAAAGATTATTTAATATTCTCAATGACTTTACATATCCGCATTTGTATTTTCTGTATGGTCCATACATTCGATGTTTAATTGGACACAGAATATGAATGCTAAAAGAAAAGAAAAGAATTGGCAAAGAATTAGGAAATACAAGACATTTTGGACCCACCCTTAATGTTTTTGAAAATATAAAATTATACTCATCACATGTTTATATCAAATCGACTACGTCAATTCTTAAGCGCTGTTGTTCACTCGAACATTATATGCATCTCATTAATTAGCTCGACTCAATCAAGTCATATTTGGGAATTATGTGCCCAGAAAATTAGATGCTCCTTCACATCAGTTATGATAATCATCTAAACATAATTGCTTTCTAGGAAGCCAAAGCAAGAGTCGCTTGAATAGTCATTAAGAGACAGGATTTGCGCGCATATTTTATTCAATAAACCATCGTTTACTTCGGTTAGAGAGGAAGACAAATCATAAACAACTGAGAACATGACAGAGATTGAGCAACAACTCCCTCATGAATAGAAAGAGTAACCCAGAAAAAAGAAAAAGAACATCATCTACAGCTTCAATTGAACCCTCCTTTATTAGTTCGCTCGTCTACAGTCGCATCGAACTTGGCTACGTTCACCAGTCAAAGGCTTTATGTTTCCCATCTTAACCATGGATTTCGTGAAATCTCTCTGAAACCTCTCGCCTTCTTCGCTGTAAGACTTGACCAGCTTGGCAGCTAGGCGATTGTTGAGAAGCGCCTGATCGGAATGGAGAAGCCCTTTTTGCTGTAACAAGTTTTTATAGTACAAAGTATCAAAGACAGCAGGAGTTTGATCCAAAGCAGCGAGCCTAGGGTCGGATTCATTGATTGGAAAGGGCGGGCAAAACGACTGAAGGCTGTGTGCGAAGGTCGGGTCAATGTTTGTGTCACTGTAGATCCGTCCTCTGAATATTGTGCACCGTGCATATCCTAGTGTGTGCGCACCGGACAAGACGACCAAGTCATTAATGTCGAGGCTTTGATTTATGAAGGACTTGTGTTATGTTAGAGATATTGCTAAAAGGCAAAGTAAGAGATGCTTGAGCCTCGTCCTTGCTTGCCGCGGTTGAGTCTCTTCTTCTGAGCCGAACCTTCCACCATAGTCCTCCTAGCTGCATTGGAATATTAACAAATTATTCCAACATATTTGATGTCTCTTGTTCATCTGTAGTATTTAGGCCATCCTCTAGAAATTGGACGATAATGCGACTAATTAATACGTACCGCTATGACAGAGTCTCAGGCAGCGATGGCCAAGATAGTCTGCACAAGAGACCACAGGGCCTCCACGAGCTTCATTAACTGTTGCCTTGATCCAGTTGATTACTTCGAATCCTCTAACTGAATTGTTATTAGGAATGGCAAACTTTTCGCTAGCAAAGGAAGGCATAGAGTCCAAAAGAATTGAAGCGTCGTGGATGGCTTTGGCTCCATCTTCATCCCTGCGACTTTCCATTGAGTTTTTGATCAATGCCAATTATGCCCTTTGGAACTCATTCGATCTTTGCATGACATATAATTTTGAAGTAAGCAAATCAAAAAGGTGATGCAAAAAAGTAAGCATAAAGACATCTTATTCCACATCCTTGACAAAGCACTTCATGTGTTTGAAGTGCAGATCATAGTGGGCTTGAGATCCAAGAAGCTTATGTAGCTTCTTGAACCCATGAACGTCTAGGCTTTTCTTTTCCTGGACAGCTTATCATCTCCTTTTCTTCAACATATTCTCCACCCATTTGATGGCTGGCAAAGCTTGAGGACAAAGTGAATCGTAGAAAGCAGGTGTGAGCTCGGCACGCGGCGTAATGGCGAAAGCTGTGGTCGCGAGAGTTAACAAGATAAATGCATGGACAAGATTGAATCAAACTGGAGCCATATTTCGCTATATGTTTTGATTGATGGCAGTGAATATGAAGTGGCAAAGAGTGTTGCTGATTGCAAGAGTGAGTTCGTAGTTCTGGGGAGATTCAGTTCGGGAGAGAATCTGTATTTATAGTAAGTGGAAGAAGCTTTGACTGTGTTGTCTGGCCATGGTTTTGTTTGGACTTGGCCTCGGAGACCGTGTAGTTGAATATTTCGGTTATCTAGTATTAGTCTTCTCGCTTTCTAGTGTGACGTTACTTGAGTTTGAAACAATCGAGAAGAGAACTAGTCATGAGAGACTCTGAGGTTATCACTTTATAATCTGTAAAACCAATGTTAATGTAGTCCTTTTATTTCTTTTTCCGGGCGGGAGATTCTATCTGTTGAGGAAGGAACATCATCGACATTATTAATTGCTTGTGGAAGGGTATACTTAGTCTTCGCATAGCTTTCGACCTATCTTAGTAATTAGTTAGTGAATGCCGTATGGACACATAAACACATTGTAGTTATAGAGAATACCCACGATTAATCAGGTTGCAACAGGCAACTGGAAGAGAGGATGGACCATTAGCAATTAAGGGTGCGTTTGATAACAATTCTGTTGGCGGGAGTATATTCTGATCAGAAGTGATTCTTTTTTATTCTATTTTCGGGAACTGATTTTAAGCATTTCAAGCCGTTTGGTAACTATCCAAAATTTCTGATTCTGGAATAGAATTGCGTTTGGTACCGTGCTCATTAATTCTATTCCAAATTAATTTCTTTTAATTTTAAAATTAATTTTTTAATTTTTTCCTTTTTTTTTTTCTTTTTCCTTTTTTCTTTTCTTTTTTTCCTTTTTCTCCTATTCTTCTTCTTTTTCTTGTGGCTGGTCGCCGGTCCAACGAGGGCTGGCGACCTCACCGGAGTGTCACCGGCCCTTGGCGAGGCTGGCCCTCGTCGATCAAGGCTCGCCGGCAATTGGGCGAGGCTCGCCTAACCCCACCGAGGCTCGGCCTCGCCAAATCTAGCGGGCCAAGCCTCGTCAGTGGCCAGGCCGGCCTCGCTGAGGCTGGGAGAGGCCTGCTTAGCCACCGGCGGGGCTAGGCGAGCCTTGTCGGTGGCCAGGCGGGCCTCGCTAGATCTGGGGAGACCGAGTCTTGCCGGTGGCCGGGCTTGCCTCCGGCGAGCTCGCCAGACCTTGCCTTGGCCCGGCGAGCTCGCATGACCGACGGCCGGCGACGACGGATGGCGAGCAGCGGTGGCGGGCGGCGGTGGATGGCAGCGAGCGGCGGCGGGCGGCAACAGATGGTGGCGAGCGGTGGTGGATGGCGGTCACGAGATGGCCAAAGGGAAGAAGAATAAGAGTTGGTTTTGATTCTCAAATTTGTTCCCGAAACAATAATCAATTTTTTTTTTTTATTTATTCTTGATTCCACTCCCAATCTATTCCGGGAACAAAAATTTTACTAGACGCGATTCTAGACCCAAACTGATTCTGAGAACAAAAAATCAAAATTTTGCCATGTTTGGATGGTTACCAAACATGGCCTAAATCACCAAAACAATTACCAAGGGCTTGCTCTAATGGCCACCATCTCCAAATAGGAATGGGTAAGGGAGGTAGGGAGCTCGAAACTCCCTCCTCCAGTTAGGGGGTTATGGGTTTATAGGGTTTCTCTAGATGGGCCCATTAAGGACCCGCCAAGCTCCTATGAAAGAGCTTTTAAGTTCAAAAATATACTTGGTGGACCGGGAAAAAGAAAATCACTGAACTTCTTCAACCCTTCATGATTTTACCGAAGAAAAAAATTATATATAGCTCTTCAAGTATTAGATCCTAAGAAATGATTGAGTAACGGTCTTTAATCTACTTTCAGAATAATAGTATATTATGGATCATAAACAACCAAATAATAAATAATTATAAATTATTATGGGGTTCACTCCTTCAAAATTTTTTTTCTTATAACAAGTTGTTATTCTTACAGTAGTTGAAAGACTGTTATACTAGCAAAACCTTTAGATCCTCAAGGGATAAAGGAAGCTATTGCATTAATGGACAAAAGAAAGTTTAGTGATAATCATGAATTACAGGTCAAATTTTATTATACTCAGTTTTTTAAACCATTGAGATTCCGATTCTTTTCATGAACACTTAGTGAGATAATATGCCTTTGTCACCTTTGAATTGTGCATCTTAATTTGAACCATTATGATCTATACCACTTCACAAGTAAGACTATTTCTCATAAACACCTCACTACTCTTCATGCACTCATTGGTAGTAAACTATTGCCTATGAAAATTACATGATAAGAACATCCAAAGTCAAACGTCCAATCACTAACTAATGACCTTGTGATGACTGCTAACACATCATCAACATGATAGGAACTGTTATATGCTACAATGACCACATTATCTTTGTATGTAGACTTTGATAACTATGGTGCCATCTCCTCTTCAACCATTTCAATTAGAGCTTTGCTAGCATAACTATTTTTGTGCTACCGTTAGAATAACAGTGATTGTGAGTCACAAATTTTTTAAGAAATAAACCCAACAATAATTTTCATATATTTGTTATTATTATTATTATTTTTTTTTGTGGTTTAAAACATATTGTTATCCTCCTAGTAAATTAAAGATAGTAACATTAGCATTTCTCTTTCAATCAATACCCCATCCAATAGATTCAACAAGATTATGCTTTTTGCTCTTTTTGATAACTCATATTGGTCTCTGCCACCATTTTCCACACTTTGACCAACCCTTCGGTTGTTAATAGTGCAAGCATCATAAGGTTGCACGACCCAAAGTCATTTCTCCCATTAAAATTCTCATTTCCTACTTTCTTTCTAAACATAGTTGCAAAACAAAATTTTCATGAAGTGATGGACAATAAAAAAACACCATATGTTTCAATAATTTGATTTGAGTGTCGAAATCAACTCTATCAGAAGAGCCATCTTCTAAGAAGTTTATTATGAATCATGATAATATAGAATTTTACAATCGATCAATTGCTCAAGTGTTTTCCATCTCAACACCTAGAGCAACAAACCCAAAAGTGTTACATCATAATCTTCCACAAAAACTCACTCAGAATGCTCAAATAAAAGACCTTAAAATTAGGGGTGTGTATGGTCTGGGTGGGCGGTTCTCGACCTAGAACCGAGAACCGCCCACTAAGGACCGGTTCCAAAAAATTGGAACTAGGAACCGCCCGTTGTTGCATGGATTCACCTGGGAACCAGACCGCCGGTGTAGTCCAGTTCTTGGGTGGATCCATGGAACTAGTCTCACCAATAATAATATCATTTTCCAAATCACATCGCGAGTACTTTTCATATCGAGTAATATTTTTCTTTAAATCAAACTAGCTTAATTAAGTGTACCATTTTTCTTTATTTTTTTGGAAAACACTATTAAAGAAGAGAAATTGGTTTTTTTTTTTTCCTATTTTAAAATCATTTAAGTTGAAATCTAAAATATTCCTTAAGTTCAAGATTCTGGATGATTATCAAATGTAGATCATCTTTTCCTTTATCCTCTAACAATGCTCAATCTCTTACAACATTTGCTTTACTGATTTTTTTTTTTTTTTTTGTAGAAATAATTCCACCGGTAGTCCACATATTCTTGAACATAGTGTCATATGTGAGTCCCAAAAGTATCCTTTGAAGGAGCCATTTGTTGAGTTGTTGAAAGGTAGCTTACACACTTTACTAAATTCTTATTAAAACATGGAAACCATGAGAGGAGATGGAGCCCTAAAATTTAGATTTGCTAATTAGTAATTTCGAAATTTATTTTGATATTAAAATTCAATATATTATTATAATATAATTAGTCCGGTCCGGATGGGCGGATCCGCCCATGAATCGATAACCGGACCGGTACCCACCGGTTCCCATAAATTGGAACTGCGAACCGGACCGGTTCCCTCAAGAACCACCGGTTCCAGGTGGTTCCGATCTAGTTTTGAGTGGTCTGGGTAGGTCCCGATTCTTTTGCACACCCCTACTTAAAATCCTATTATTTGCTATAGTGTGATAGCCAAGGAAAATGCCATATCTTGTACATAATATAAGTATTCAACATAAATCTATTGTAGGAAACCCCACTCAAACTAGGAAACCATTTAAATTAGAAAATCTGATTGATTCAATTTCCTTTGCAGGCTCAATCTCAGACATGATCTTACAATTTTGAGCCTCAAAATCTATAGTTTTAAGGGGTTGTTGACCACTTTTCCATTATTTCCTAAGTTTCTTTGTGGGTAAGGGTTAATTTGGAGTGGCCACGAGGGTTTCCAGAGTACTTTATCATTTATGCTGTGTCAAACCTTGGGGTAAGAATAGTAGGAGTGTCATAAGTCTTGTACAATGCTCATTTAAATGCCATAATTTTTTTTTTTTTTTTTGCCTCACTTAAGTGCTATATCTAAGTGAAATCGATTATTTAAGTGCCACTTTTGGTAAACAATCCTACATGGATTTTTTTATTTATTTTTAGTAATTTCCCATTCCAACATGAATTTTTTTTTTAATTTCTGAATTTTTATTAATTGCCTAATTAGTGCCAATGATGCCATGTAGGATGATTGGCATCCACGTCGGATTTTCCAGTGATGCAAATCACCGATGGCACTTAACTGATAAATTTCTCAAATTTGTAGCACTCAAGTGAACATCACACAAGAGTTATGTGAGAGTTACGGCACTCCTAGTGTATTTATCTAAAAAATGCTTATACATGTGTCCGTTGAAGGAGTAATTATTTAAATAATTGGGAAAATTATCAATTTAGTCTTATATCTATAGTACGAATATCGATTTGCTTTCAACTTTCCAATTTTGTCAATATAGTCTTATACATTTGCGCAATATCTAAATGTAGTCTTTTCTACCAATTATCATCGCAAGTTGTGATGTGGAAATCAACAAATTGCTCGCATTAGCATGCCACTGAAGACGGCTAGCAATGACTAGACACCACATCAGTGACTTTCAATGGCAATTAGGGCGTAAGACTATATTGAAATATGGCCCAAAAGTTTAGCAGTACATTGACCAAACTGAAAAGTAGGGCTGATTAAGTGGAACAATTAATTGTTGACAAGAAATTAATAGAAATTGTAATTGCATTATAAGACAATCCAATCAAACTTCTGGCAAGTGTATATATTTTGTCAATTCTAAATGCATAAGAATTTCCAAAGGAAGAGAAGAAAAAAAAGGTAAGAGATAATTTTAAATCTAAGACCTCTAAGAGATATTGTTGTCAATTTAAGGTAAAAGGGGCATCGGAAGTCAAAAAATTGATGGAAAAATCACAAAGCCTTTATGCGTTTATCCTATCACATAATTGCTCATTTAAATGTTAAAGCTAACCTACTTTTCTGTATTTCAGTCGATGCAAGTAAAATAAGGAGAATATGATGGATTTTCAGAGTCAGTGGCCGAACGGTGGTTGGGAAAAAAGAGAGGCAAATGGGGTAATTTGTAATTAATACTACTTATGTATTAATACATAATAATTGTTTTGATAATATTATAATTTCAATCATGAGAAGTACCTAGTTTTATATATATGGTACCACTTCTGTTAATATGTCCTATAAAGAATTAATTAATACAAGGCATTTGTTTACGTGAGACCTTTATGGTAAAGTTCATAGGGATGGCTGCATTGGCCCTCCCCAATCTTTTCACTTATAAATAAAAATGCCCGGATTAGAATAACATAATTGTTATAACTTTTGTATAGAGCTTACTTAAGTATCATAATTTTTTTTTCGCTTATGGAGTAAAATTGATTATTTGAGTGCTATTATCAACAAATCATCATACATGGATTTTTTTAATTAATTTTTCATTTCGACGTGGACTTTTTTTTTTTTTTTTTTTAAATTGTTCATGTCAATGTTGACGATGTCACATAGGATGATCAGTATCCATGCTGGATTTTCCAATGAGGTAATTCGCCAATGACACTTAAGTAATCAATTTTTTAAATTTATGGTATTCAAGTAAGCGAGAAAAAATTTTTAACACTCAAGTGAGTGTCGTATGAAATTTATGGCACTGCTAGTGTACTTATCCTGTCAAACTTTTGTGCATGAACATCACCAATCTCCAAGTCTGTTGAGAAATATGATTCCTTCATTCGACCGTGTTCCGAGGACCAAGTCTTTCATAAGTTGACATGGCACCTGATCATTTCCGTGCAAGAGATCCCCCTCAAGTCGAATCAGGTCCGGTTGGTTCTCAAATCATGGGGTAAGATCGAAGCAATACTTTCGGTTTCTTCCATGAATCGAACTTGTCTTAATTCATTTTCACAAGAGCCGCACCAATTTAATCATCCTCCCGGCATCACCATCAGAAAGTTCAGAGAAGCTCATCAACCCCTCGCGTTTTTTTTTTTAATTGGACGAGACCAGCTTTGTTCAGCGGCAGCTAGATTCACTGAACTAATCATTGGCAAGGATTTGGAACCTTCCTGCCAAGTCAATAGACCGGTCGTCTGCAAGTAAGATTGGTCGATGCATTAATTACATGCATTTAATAAAGCATGTAGACTTCTTCCTCGTCGGCCAGTTTAATTGAAGCACAATTAATCATGATTTGCTCTCAACTTCGGTGTACGTTATTTCCCGTCCAATGATATTAATTCCTTGCATGTCCTATAAATCTTTAGTCCAACTCCAACATTATAATAAAGTATGAGTAATGATAGCAAAAGAATTCCATGCGAACCCTAAGGTACATGCCCAAGATGTCCTCTTATATATTAATTCCAAATTTAGGATTTTTAGCCCTCCTAATGTCAAATCTAGTTTCACTTACGATGGCTCTTTTGAATTTCAGCAATCCACTAATTTCTTCTGTTCCACTTAAATACATCTTGCACTTCCCTTTAGCTTATCGAATAAATTACACCACTATCCAAAATACAAAGGAATATGCATATTTTGCTATTGCAACAAGTTGCTTCTGTTGAGGTCAATAGCTTCTTGACATTGCTAGAAGCTAAAGCCATGACACACTTTTTAGAACAAAAAAATAATGTCATAGCACTCAACACAAAATAATCACACTTCTTAAGGAGCATGAACACTAGGATCATATATATGGATCCGTATACTTTAATTCACCCTTCTACAATTATTGCGAACCTGACCAAGATTTCCGGTTAACGGCTTTATATTCCCCATCTTGACCATCGATTTCGCGAAATCTTTCCAAAATGCAGTGGCGTCGTTGCTGTACGTCCTCACTAACTCATCGGTGTTGCCACTACCGAAGAGTGCTTGATCTGATCGAAGGAGACCCTTTTGCTTCAACAAGTTATTGTAGTACAACGTGTCAAAGCGCGTCGATGTCGGGTCCAACTTAGCGAGGTTCGAGTCGCTTTCGGATTGGGCGCGTGGGCAAATGGATTGGAGCTTCTTTGCGAATTTAGGGTGGATGTCCGAGTCGTTATGGGCCCGATCCTTGAAGGTAAAGCATTGCGCAAACCCAAGCGTGTGTCCCCCAGAGAGAACGACCAGGTCTTTGGCGTCTAGGCCTTGTTTTTGGAACGAGCTAGTTAGTGCGCCTAAATCCATGAACGGGGCCGGCAGGTCCGTGTTGGCGGTCGTCCTGCTCGCGGTGGTCGAGTCTCTTCTTCCAAGCCTTACGTTCCACCATGGCCCTCCCAGCTACATTACCAAATACCAAGAATCGAAATCATCAACAGTTCACTGTGTAAATATGTGCTATTACGTTGATTAGTTACATGTATTGACTTAAAAATTCAACGCAAGCGCAACCACTTACCAAAACAACGGAGTCACGAGCAGCAACTGCCAAAATATCTGCGCAAGAGACCACCGCACGGCCACAGACTTTGTCGACCTCCTCCTTGATCTGATCGATCACTTCGAAACCTCTAGCAGAATTGTTGTTTGCGCCAGCGAGCTTTTCGGTATCGATGGTGGGCGTCGGATCTAGAAGTACCGAAGCATCACAGCCCTGCACGATCAGTCAGAGCAATGTTAATTCAACAGACATAAACCCCACCCTCCGTGCCCAAAAAAAACTTTTATCGCAATCGGTTATAGCTACGTAAGTACTTCAAGAGACAAGCAATGTGTCGTACATTAACGAAACAGTCATGGAAGTGCAGACGCAGTAACGAAGCACCCATGCGTCTCTCTTTCTTCACCGCTGCCTTGACGACGCGCCTGATGATCGGCAAAGCTTGAGGACAAGCGTAGTTGTAGTAGTAAGGTGTGAGGCCAGCGTGGTGATTAGGAAAAGAGAGAGCTGTGGTCGCGATGCTCAACAAGAGAACTGCGAGAAAATGATTCCGGCCTTTCGATTCCATCCTAGGCTCCAATCGAGGAAACAAATGGGAATTGATATGACAGATCGCACTTGCCAAAGTTGATTTCAGGTAGATCTCGTGAAGTCCTGGGGTGGGTACCATGCTCATTTATAGGACAAAAGAAAAGAGCGTTTCAACGATGATTACTTGTGGGTGGTGATCAGTTATAACCATGCATGCAAGAAACAGTCACGTGCTGCTTATTTTTCTCACAATTTGATCGCTAGGGTTACGCGCTTAGCTCTGCAAATTTGGCTCAACCGTAACTGGAAATTAGTTTATCTTAGCTGTAATCCCAAGCAAAATAGAGTGGGAACATAGAAATAGGGAAGGCGCTCGTGGTTGAACAAATCCAAGTCGTGTGCCGGCAGATTAATTTTCAATCTATATATTTCGTGCAATTGGTGGAAGAGTGGTTGCCCTTAAAACATACTTTTTGTCCGAAACCCGACCGTTCGCATGAATTCAAATCACAGGAAAAAGAAATCGTAAATTTTTACATCGGACCCATTGCGGGGAAAAAAAAAGACTTCGAAGTTTAACGACGATGGAGAAATTATTTTATGTGAATGTCGGTCAAAGATTTTATGTTACTATTACCAATATTTTAAAAGCCTAAATATATAGGTGGAGGGAGACAACATGATAAAAAAGATTATACAAACTTAGACAACATTTTAAAAGCTTAAGCTTATCGATGGAGGGAGACCACAAGTGTATAAACTTAGAATTTTGAGGGATTAGAAATGGCACGTGAAATATAAGAATGGGGTGCCGTGCAAAAAAAAAAAAAATGGAGCAGAAATTAGCTCTAATACTATGTTGAAATGTCTAATCCAAAAGGTTAAAGTTGATAATTGAAGGGAGACAACTTGTATAAATAGAGCATACAAATCCCATGATCAAGTGATGCTGGATATATCAACACCCTTCTTGCACGCAACACGGATTAAGGATGACGTGTGAAATTTGATGAACGGGTGGCCACACACGTCAAATAAATTGCGACAGAAGTTGCATCTGATACCTTAAAAGACTCTGTAGGATAATTATCTATCGTTCTAAAAGTTTAAGTTCACAGATAGATGGAAATCATAAGATGTGTAAAGATTAAATTGTCATGACTAATTAATTTGATGTTTTATTATGTTATCAAGGTGCCAATGAAAGACAATCGCGATAACGGTTTAAAAAAAACTGAAAACTAGAAGGACCGTGTCAAAGCAGGCACAGCTAAAAGTGTCCTAATCATATGTTGGATAGTCGCGTTCCTGCTGTCTAGCATAAACCTTGCACGTAACAAGAAACCGATTTTCCACCAATTTATTTAATTTTAACTATAGGTTTAGGTAGAATTAAGGGGCCATCGCAATATCTTAAGTTACGACCCATTGACCTGTCGACTATTGTATCACTAAAGATAAAGTTTGGAAGCATCCACGAATCGTCCAGCCCAACTAGTGCGAAAACCCCTCGATCTTGCCTTGACTCGGTTTATTTATGCTTTAACGTAATGTTCTTGACTTGATCAGAAGACTGTCCAATTTCAGCAATTCTGGAGAGGTAATTAACAGGGTTATTTATGGCCTATTATCTTCACAAATTTTGAGGTTTCTTTTCTCCCTTAATAGGATTCTTATTTTGACGTGCCTATTAATATAGTTGAAGGCGCACTCGCTCCAAAGAAAGTTTTTTGTTTTTTATTATAATGAATTGAGAATATCCTTTTAAAAAAAAAAAAATCGAGACATGACATCTTCTAATCTCCGTCATTCGATGTTATTTATGGTTCCTCTATTACAGTTTCTGATTATTTAATTTTTCCTTCCTTTTTGCGATTCGAAGTATTTTGTTGTCTTATTAAGTAAGCATCTTCCATATTCTATAAGCAATATGAAGGGTATAATTAAAAAAAAAAAAACCTGAACCTATTGCATTTGTTGCGCCAATTCAATCATAAATAATTTAATTTTACCAATTTAGTTCTAAATAATTTGGCGTTTTGCCAATTTAATCCATATGACCAATTTTACCTAAAAATTGTTGCTTTGGACACCAATTGTTCTTTGTGGCATGATTGGCGCCATCTATGTGGACAATTTTTTAATTTTTTTTTGAATTATTTATTTCTTTTCTTCTCTTTTTCCTTCTTTTTTTTTTTTCCTCTTTCACTGTAGTTGGTGAGGGCTGCAAAGCCCTTGTTGGCATTGGGAAGGAACGCTTAGCCTCGCTAGATTTGGGCCAGGCTATGGAAGCAATGTTCTCGCTTGAGCTCATCAGCCACAATAAAAAAGAAAAAAAATAAAAGAAGGAAAAGAGAAGAAAACGAAAACAAAAATTAAAAAGAAAGGAAAATAAAAGACTAATAAAAAATTGAAAAATTATCAATGCTAGTTCTAGTCATGCCACATAAGATGTCTGATATTTACGTCAGAGGTTTTCAGTTAAAAATGGCCAAAATGAACTAAATTGGTAAAACATCAAAAGGATTATGATTAAATTGGTCAAATTGAAATATTTGGGATTGAATTAGCACAAGTGAAATAGGTTTAGGACATTTTTTGGTAATTATATCAAGCTTCCCTCATTGGTATGTAAGAGCTTGATTCACATGCGTACTAAAAGGTTCACCGTTCTATGCCATATTTAGATAATTTTGCATCTTAAAATTACCCTATCAAAGCTTGAATCTCTTCATCATACCCATTAGATAGCCAAAAATTGCTCTCCATGTCTTTTCTTTTGTACTTCTTTTTTCATTTACCAAATTTGCCTCTGCATCTTCTCTCTCTTTTCTAGGAGTAATTGGTTCCAAGGTGACTTAGGGTGTGTTTGCGAAGACTTTTGGGGAAAGTCCTTGAGAAAATGTAAAGGCCCTTGAGCTAAATAAGTTTTTCAAAATGCAAATTGTGTTTGGTAAATCGTACTTGTGAAAATCCATTGTGAAGTATCCTTGAGCAAAATACGGTTTGGATAAATTAAATTTGTAAAAAGCTTTTGTTATTAAAAAAAAGGGAAAAAGGAGAGTTGGCTGGCCGAGGGCTTCACTAGTTACCGCTGGCAAAGGGTAGGCGGTCCGGTGAGGGGGAGGTGACGTTACAAAGGGCAGCATCCGGCTAGGGTCGCACACGATGCAGTGCGAAGGTTGCCGGCCCCCGCGATCTGATCGCCACAACCTAGATTTGCGGAACTAGATATGTTCGACCAGATCTGCGCACGGTCTGGGTTGTTGGCATCCTCCGCATGGCGACCCTTGTCGGAGGGTCGTGGGACCCTAGCCGGACCACTTACCCTTCACTAGTGACCACACGTAGATGCTGGCCGTGTTCCTAGTAGAGAGAAGGGAAGGATGAAGATGATTAACAATTGTTGGGGTAAAGCCGGAAAAACGAAAAAATTAATGAGGACAATTTCGGGGCAAAAATTTTGTTGCCTTTAAAGTCAGAATGACGAGAATGCCCAAGGTAGCCCCCAACTTGCCTTGGGGTTTCAGCCTTGGGAAGGCTTGCCTTTGGCAAAGGCAAATAAAAAAAAGATTGCCAAACACTAGATATTTGGCCCAAAGGCCTTTAGGCCCCTAAAGACCCTTGGGAAAGCTATTCCCAAACGGAGCCTTAGTTCTCTACCTTAATTTTGGGGGGGGATCAATCCTGTGACCCCTAGTTCCAAAAAATTGGAATTGCAGTTCCAAAAAATTGGAATTGAATATCAAATGAATCAATTTTGGAACTATCAATTATTGTCCCATTTTCGGGTAGGCCAATGTTATGTTTTAGATTTAAAAAAAACACAACTCTTAAAATAAAATAAAAAAGTTGCACCATTTTGTTACAAAACAAATTTTGTTAGTCAAATGATTATGTAATTATTTCTTTATGTCGAAGATAGTTCATTCCTTGATGGGTGCAAATTCCTTCATTTTAATTTTTTTTCTAGCTAAGGCTTCAAAACCGGTTCGACCTAGGTAGAACCAACCTATCCAGCCTTAGAATTAGAACCTAATCAAAACTTGGGTTAATAATAGTTTTTATTTGGGACGAGCAATCTACCCGATTCTTCCTACAAATGACTTTGAACCGATTGGTTTAGGTCGAACATAGCTCAACATGTCAAATCTGACATTGTCGAGCCCAAATTCAATGTTGCCAAACTTAGGCGACACGAACAAGTGACACCACCCCGGCAAACCCTTGGTGAGACTTGCATAGATTCGAGGAGAGAGTAGGGGTTTGATACTCCTTCAAAGAGTGTACGTGAATAACAAACGACGAATCGTGGACGCGATGTCAAGTTGGGATAGGTAGGGAACATTAGGTGCACCAACCATCATGAATGGTAGCTAAGGTGGGAGAGGGGGGAGAGAGTTAAAGGAATTAGGGGAAAAGTGTCAGAAAAGTTTTAAGTTTTTTTACATTTATGCCAATTTAGTCATTTTCACTAAGTTTTGGCCTGATATTACTGAAGTGGACATTGGTTGACTGACATGGACGTCTTTTTAATAATATTTTAGTTTTTTCTGAATTATTTATTTATTTTATTTTCCTTTTCTTTTTTCCCCCTTCTCTTCCTTCTTCCTTTGGTCAGTCACCAAACCTCAGCGACCGGCTAGAGGCAAGCCCTCGCTAGAGCCGTGAGGATGGCTTTGCGCTAGGTTGGTGAGGTTTGGCGATCGGTTAAAGGAAGAAGAAGGAGAAGGAAAAAGAAAGAAAAGGAAATAAAGAAAGAAATAATTCGAAAAATATTAAAATATTATTAAAAGTTATTTACAGCAGCATTGGTCGTTCCACGTCAATCAACCAATATCCACATCAGTAATATCTAGCTAAAATTATTGTTGGAAGGATTGCATTAGGACAAAATTAAAAGATTTATGACTAAATTGACATAAGTAAAATGTTTAGAGCTAAATTGATACAAATGCAATAGGTTTAAGATTTTTCTAAACTTTTTCAAACTTTTTCTAAAGAATTAGAATTAGGGATTTCTTTCTTGGCGTATTTTTTCTTGTAAATTCCATAACATATAGAGGCAATTTCATTCTAACGGGTAACTTTGGCCGCGTTTGGTTCAGTTTTGGAAATGGGCCTTGGGAAAACGTAAATGTCTTTGTCCTAAAGGTTTTGGGAAAACGTAAATTGCGTAATGTAAAAGATTCTTTGTAAAGGTATTTTGGCATAAAAAGTATTTGACAAATCTTTTTTTTATAAAGGGCTCTTGGATTTCATTTTTTAAATTAAAAAATTTTGAACTCTTTGCTGACTCTAATGAAGTAAGGGTAGTTTTGGAAAAATGAGATGTAAAACTAAAAAAATTATGTAGTAGTTTTGAAAAAAAAAAAAACAATCTCAACATTTTGCCAAATATTGAAAGCCCAAAACTAGTTCCTATTACCATTAGACTTTCAATTTTCCTAAGGCCAGCATTTGATTGAAAACCCCTTGGATAGGCTTGCCAAACATCCTAGCATTTTCCCAAGGGGTTTTGAAGGCTAAAAGCTTCTTGGGAAAGTTGAAACAAATGCACACTTTACTTTCGAAAGCTAGAGTATCTTTGTCGTTTCACCATATGTAGTATATTCGGAATCCTCTCTCTCTCTCTATGCGCGTGTTCTATTTATGTCCCTTTTTTTTTTGGGGCTAATGCAACACTATTTGGATGCTCATTGGTTCATACTGTTTGGCCATGTGGCCTTCTTTTGCACATAATCCGACATGCGAATATAAGTGCACAACTTCGTAGTTAGCCAGAACAGTAGTTGACGATCGCCTAGAGTGGTCTCAGGTGAAAGTAAAAGTCAATGTTTCATGGATTTCGCAAAGGAAGTTGAATTCAATGGGCTCCATGACCTGCTTTCCCCGACCTTATCAACCATAGCTTAGCCATTTAAAAAGGTAGGTCATGGGCTGTCAATTATCTGGGCCTTAAGCCCTCAAGTGAATGGTTAGCGGTCTATGGGGTTTTATAAGCGATCTGAGTTTCAGGCCCGATGGAAAATGGGATGATGCCCCGATGGTACTTCTACAGTCATGCAGCTTTAAGAATTATTCTAAACTACGAAGACTCTGTAGCTTTTATTTTACATATTTTACACCGGCCTTCAGAGATAATACGATTAATTGATTACTTGCCAGAAGTAAACCCACACATATTGGCAAGTGAAATAAGTTGGTTTTTGGTTATACAGCCGGTGATGCCAAATAGTTATCCATATTTCATCACAATACGGTCTACTCTCTAAGTTAGTCTTGCTAGTTGCTAAAAGTTATCGTAACTAAGATTTGTTGAGAATTTTGTTGGAAATAATTGTATCAACATTGCAAAGAACTCAAATTTTAGAATTTCAAGGAATTATAAAAAAGATATTTAATGGCTTGATTATAAAATCCATTGAATTTTAATTTTCAATGACTTCGTATGAGGCTTTACCCCAAAATCTCCATACGTTTTTTCTTTGTTGTTGTTTGGAGAAACACTATTGGAGTGGAATAACGTTGAAAATTAGGTAGGGCATTGGCCTAACAAGGCCCACAAGCAAAACAAACGTGGAAGGGAAAGGAATTGTCAAATTTTACTTCCAAAGCTCTCTTGTCGTCCAATGCATATGCAATATTGTGAATTTCAGAAAGAAAAATGCTAGACGTGTCAGAGAGTTCTTACCATTATAATTTGCTTCACGTGAATCCCCAATCGTAAAAAACCTCGATCAGATTTAATTCTAACACAATTTAAATATATTGAAACTGTAAATAATGAATTTTGATTACACCACGTGTTACAACCACATGCACACCACTTTAATGTGTCATATGTAGATATTAAAAGTGGGACCAACCATCCCAGGTAGACAATACATTGGACCCTTTATTATCAAAGTAAACTTGAGAACATAAGAGATGTAATACCAAGACTTTAAAGATAGCAAAAGTAAAACCCACCCACAAGAATCATCAGTTGACTTTCCTGCAGTTCTTCCTAATCTGACCGCTTGCGCCGGTGAGTGGGCTGAGGTTACCCATCTTCACCATGGCGTTAGCAAAATCTGTCATGAAAGTAGCCGAATTGCCACTGTAAGTGTTCACTTGAGCGTCCGTGGAACCACCACTGAACAATTGCTGGTCCGAGTGAAGAAGCCCCTTTTGGGTCTGCAAGTTCTTGAAGTAGGCATTGTCGAAGTACGTCGGGCTCGTGGTGTCAAGAGGAGAGAGATTGTTGTCACCTCCGGAGCTCGGGCAGTTTTCTTTTAGTGACGTTGCGAACGTGCTGTTGATGTCGCTCTCATTATAAAGCCGCGTCTGGAAAGTTGTGCATCGGGCTTGACCTATCGTGTGCGATCCTATTGACATCAATTGAACAGTTTTTGTAAATCGATCTTAATATGTCAGTCAAGCTTTATTATAATTCTTTATTATAAAATGCAACCAAAAAAAAAAAAACAAAGACCTGAAAGTGCCACCATTTCTTTGGCAGTGAAGCCTTTGTTAGAGAAGGCGGTGATGAGGTCGCTAAGGCTCAAAGTTGGGGCAGGAATGTCGCTATTAGCAGCACTTAGGCTTGCGGTGGTCGAGTCTCTTCTTCCTAATAAGACTCTCCAACTTGGGCCACCTAACTGAAAATTAAATAAACAAATAAATCCAAACATGTTAGTGCTAATATAGAAAGGTAACATAGCATGTGATTTTTTCCTCCCAATTGATTGCTAGTGTTGAGAAGAAAATGTGCACTTACGGCAACAACAGAATCACGCGCGGCGACGGCCAAGATGTCAGCACAGGACACGACCCCAGGGCAGCTGCTCTCCAGTTGGGACTTGATCGTGTCGATCACCTCGTATCCACGTATGGAATTGTCATTCGGGCCGGCGGTCTTCTCCCCGGTGAAGTTCGTGGTGTCATCCAACAGAATCGACGCGTCACATCCCTGTTTCATATTTTGCACCACACATTATTAATCAGCCCTTCTAGTTGGAAAATCGATCCGATTGTCGTTCATTCCATTCATTGGTTGTAGACAGAGGTTTGGTTGTTATAAATTTTCCTGAAATTAGAGCATAAACACTGGTTGTCTCCCTTATCATTCCCCCTTTTTGTCCCCCACTCTGAATGACTAGAGACACCAGTTTGTACGGGGGTGACACTCTTTCTCATGCCTTTGACTTTACTCCGTGTTCTTTCTCAAGGAACAATGCATCCAATATTCGTCGGACTAGAAACAAAATGATTGCGCTGTGAAGTGTTCTCTAAATCAAGATTTTTGGTTAGTAACATGGCGCGTTCTTTAATATTTAACAGAGGGGAGTCACCGACTTTATGATTCACTAGAATTAGCCTGAGTTTGGTCTTCTCGAATGATCAATTATGTATCGTTTAAAATTGAAAATCTAGACGATTTCCAACCTATATAGGAAAAAGAAAAGCAACCCACAAATCTAATCGAGAAAGCTGTAAACATGTCATATTTGTTATTTAAAAAATCGATCAGCCTTTAAATATCAAGATCAAAGTAGAGACAGCATGTTTGATGGAGAAAGGTCCATTAGGATGCAGGCAACTCTTAAATTATGCACAAAGAACACAAAGAAGGTACACTAAATCAATTAGTTAATTTAGATTTGACACTCTAAATTTGTGTTGGAAGCAAACTAGCGAGGCCATGCACAAGGCGCAACTCATTTATTCAAAGATCTAATATGATTTTTAGAATACCATTGGATTAACAAATTCCATTAAAACTGTTATTTTATCATAAAATATCATTTTTAATGTAGAAAAGTATGGCAACCAAAGGGACGGTGATCAAAATATGATTGAAACCTATTGAGAAAGACTGATTGGTTTTGCCAAACGTGATAAACGCGTATTTGACTTAAAAAGCATGGCCGTCTCTCTCTCTCTTTTCCAGCTGCAACGTTTAGGACTTTTGCATGATCTAAATCATCGAGTTCATCGGGTTTAAAACAGGTAGCTAATCGTACACGCACATCTTATCAACAACATGATCAGCATAAAGTACGTTCGCCTGCATGGCTTTTATAATAAAGAAAATTATAGCATATATTGTCTGTGTAATAAACAAATTAAGAGTATACACAACAACATTCTTGTCCACATTTGATAAACTCACAAAAATGCATGGCACTATAATATACCAAAAAGGTCGGTCAGACTCGACTAATTCAATATGCGAATCTCGTACCTACTGTTTTGGTTAGCGAAAAAGAGAGTACATTAATTGCGTAGAAGCGAAATCTAATGATGCCTTTGACTATGAGGGTGGTTGGAATGTTTCACAAGCACATGCATAAAGATGCATCATGCACGCACGCTTGCATGCAGCTTGAATGACAGAAGAGAAACAAAGGTAGAAATCAATGGGAAAGAGAGGAGAGACTCGGAGGACAGGGACTTGCATTGACGAAGCAATCGTGGAAGTGAAGGCGGAGCAGTGAGGCGCCCATGCGGGCCTCGCTGGACACTGCGGAGTTCACGCCGGACTTAATGGTGTGGAGGGCGCTGGGACAGGATGTGAAGTAGAAAGTGCTGGACAGCCGAGCCGAGGCTGTTCCAAGTAGGAAACACAGCAACAATAAGAAGGCGGGTCTGGGAGAAGAGTTCTCGCAAGCCATCGCTTGGAGTTTGAGTTTCAGCGAAGAAGGAGACAAGCGAAGGAGGAGGAGAAGCACTAACTTGACGGCTGTGCGCGAAGTGTGCTTTTGTGCGTTGCACTTGAATGAACTCGGGGGTATTTATACAAGAGTTTCTGCACTGTTATGCTTTTTCTTTCTTCTCAAGTCAACGGCATTGGTTGTCTGCATCTATAATAAATGAAATTGTAATTTTGACCAAACAAGTTCAACACCAAATTGATCAATATATATATATATATATAGCCCGATCATGCATAGTCTGGACTTATTAGCTTTCTATTTGCAAACTAACCCTCATCTCACCGTATAGAAATTTTGGGCCTGACATAAATTTGTAGGTCTATATCATTCTGTCAATTCTAAGCAAATATAACCCGGCCATATTCATATCAGATTCTAGTAGTAATTACCTTAACAGATATCAAGCCAAGAATCTTCTCACTTTCAGCTTTTGAACTTTTAAGAAGGTTCATATGAATTAAAGAAGATGGCTTACTGCGAAAAGTATGAATATATAGGTATAGTTGCATGTGTTATCTATTTTAGTGGACCAATGGAGGGGTTGCGACATATGTTGGTTTTTTTTACTCACTCTCTATGTTTGTTTTCTAGTGTCCAAATTTTCGTTTTTGGCCTTGAACTCGTGTATATATATATATATATATTTTTTAAGTCCTTAAATCATCAATTTGTTTAATAAATTCTTGTAACTTGCATAACTCTTCTAATAAACCCCACCCTCCTCGAAAGTCAGCAAGAGTCAGATGGAACAAGCTCGAGGGCCGTGTTCACTTTAAGAAATTTCACTACTCAAGTCCTGGTTGGAGTACCCACTTTTGAAGTTTCTAGTCTCATGCAGAATAAATTGTCCAATCAATTCTAAATCCATTATATAGATACAAATTAAGTCATAAACTTTTCAATTTTGTCAATTTAATTCTAAACTTTTGCATAAAATTTTAATATAGTCATTCGTGCAAATTTTTGTGGGAAAAGTGATTTCATGTGACAATTGGTCAAAAGAATTACTTTAAACTCTGATCGGCTTAAACGGGCATGTCAACTCTATTTAATCTCATTTGTAGCATGAGGGATCTAATCTATAAAATTGATGCAATTTCAAGGACTTGATCAAATATATTACAAGGGTTTAATTGAAAGAAATGTACAAATTGAAGGACCCAAAGTGAAAATTTTTTACTCAACAATACACATTGCTTTTTCTCAATTAGCACATATAGTAAATTCCTTATCAAAACAAAGTCCACCTGTATCACCAGAAACATCAAAAAAAAAAAAAAAAGAGAGAGAGAATAGTTTTTTTTTTTTTTGGTCGTAAGAGAGAATAGTTCAGAAGTGGTCAAAATTGAATTTCGTTTGGAGAGATGTTGACTAATAGGGAAAATTGTCGCCCTTACGAAGGTTCGCCAACTCCAATTGATGGAAACATTGACTTTCCCAAACAAAGACAAGCGGATCACGCCATCTAATGACGGTATGTCCCTCACTTAAAAGACTTTGTAATGCTTAATTAATTGCTTGCATGGTATGAAATTTGGAACTTGCTGCATGACGACCATTCCTCTTTGTTCAACTAGTAAACATAGAATATGGTCTCCATATATATAAAAATGAAATTCTGTAGATAATGGACGTATTAACGATCGCATCTTGTTCTGGCTGAGATTTAACAAAAAAATAATTTCGGAAAAATTGAATTAGAACAAATATAGTAAAATCTTTAGGATTCTCAAGTATGACCCAATTGCTTATATATATCTCATTTCTCGCAGCAAGTCATGTTGAATTACTCCATGGTCCTATATTATTCTTTATGAGTAAAATTGTGCAAGCTCATCTTATATAGATGAACTCCAGACCCATGAATACCCCACTAACTTCATGGACTGCATGTAACGAGAGCTGAAACTCCTGTTGACTGCTCAAAAACACAGAACTGGTTACATTGAAATCATCTTGCGTGCCTAATTCGTGTAAGCATCGATCATACTTCTTGATCAATGAGTCAATCCCTTGGGTTAATAAGAGATATTGCTTTGCGTGCCTCATTTTTCAAGCATGCGTTGTGTGAATGAAATCCTCATTAAGAATCTAATTTGGGTCAACATTTTGAGTGATTACTTATCATCCATAGTCTCCTTTAGAGTCCTTTGCAATAGCTTAAAAGCAAATTAACTAATTCACCAAATCAAAGGAATTTTTGTGACAATATCGAATGAGGGCATGAGTTTTTCTTTGCTCGTTCAATTGTTAGGACAGGATGTACTACTCGATCACACTTTATTGTTTAATGCATGCAGCTGCCTCGCACGATGTTGACTCTCTCGGTCGGAAAGGGATAATCACATCGAAAATTGTCAACCTTTTCTGGTTGGATGCCAGTATCCCTAACTTTTTTTTCGTCATGCCAATACCTTAAATTTATGTCAATTTCTAAAATATACATTCTATCCAGATGACCATTAAAAGTCCCATGTGGCAGTGTGCGTGGCCGTTAGAAATCTGGAGTGGTGGCGGGCGTCCATAATCACATCAAATCTGTTTGCTCGACGTTCTCCACTCATACTGTTATATCGGATTTTTTAAGGTCATTTGGACAGAAGCCTCACAGGGGGTAATTTTGGGTCACCGATATAAATTTGGAAGTATTAATGGCACGGAAAAATATAGAAGTTTATAGTGCTTTAGTATTTGGAGATTAGACGATAAAAGTTTCGAAAGCTTATAATCAGATGTGACCTCGGCCAGTCGGAAAATGATCTGGAAGCTGTGGAGGATGAATTGACTTCTCCACGTGACCCTCGTACTGTCCGGTTGCGCAAGTGCTTCTTTAGGGATCTGTCGTGAAGGAGAGCATTACTTTTCAAGCATCCGATTCACATCAGATCTATGCGTGCGAGTAAAGTGACAAAATCCGACAACTCATACGCGTTGGGCTCCAATTAGCTGCCGTTCATCTATCTCAACAGTGTTAGACTTTCTTTATTTTTAAAAAGAAGAAGAATGATTTAAAAGATTTTTTACTAAAAAAATTATTTATATTATTTATATAATTTGCCAATAAATAATATCTTCCTAAATATTAATAACAAAATATTTTTCGTTCATTTATTTAAATATTTTCATGAATAATAAAAATATTTTTCGTTCATTCATTTTTGTAAGAGAACTCACACCAACCGCGCCGCCCGTGGTTGGGTCGTTCATTTATTTTTTTACAATATAAACGATTAAATCTTGTAAATGTTTCCAAGTTATTTATATTTTGTAAAACAAATAGAACTTTAATCAAAATGAATTTTTTTAAAGTTTCCAAATATAACTTAAATTATGCTATCTCCACTTGATGTTAGCTAATTATCAAGATTATATAACATCACGTTGGTTGTGATTATAAAACATAAAGTCTACCAATTACAAACCCAATGTGAAGCTCTAAATCCTTACTTTATATCTGCAATCTATGTATTGTAGTGATGGATAGTCTAAAACATTTCAAAATTACTAAAGTGAGAATCAATGTATTGAGTGAAAGACTTACCAAAGGAAGTTCAACTTACCTTTCAACGAGGGAAACAAGGGGGCGAGGGAATTCTAACCCCTAGCCGGAATTCATGCGTTGTCACCATCCAATTAGTTGTTGGATTTTCATCCCTTGTCAGTTTAGACACCAACAAGGGAAAATCACAGCTGTCCTCACTCCTCCACTATCTCTCCTCAGCGTCTTCTCCGACGGGTCTAGCTTCATCATCTCTCTCTCTCTCTCTCTCTCTCTCTCTCTCAACCACCCATCCACCCACCTTCACCTTTGAGTCAAAAGAAATCAGCAGAATTTTCTACTCAAGTGAAATCAATAGCATCCTTGCTAGTTTTTATACTGAAGTTGCCCGTCATTAGTATTTCTACGTCTATTATAAATGTGACATTTATCACTGAAATTGTCATTATCACTTAATTACGATAGAATTATGAATTTCAGTTGCAACAAGGGTTTTTTTTCAATTTCTTATAATTGGAATGCCTCTTTTTTCAATCCAGTTCGTCCACTATCTTGAACCCCAATTAAATTTTAGAATGACACACTTTTTCTCAATAGGACTCCTTATAAGCGTTATTTCTATCTACTAATCCAAGTCAATTTGAGTTTCACCATCTTGGGTCGACTTAGAAATAATATTGTGAGGGAGGCCATTGTCAAGCATGAAAAGTGGGGGAGGGAGACAGACATACACAAGAAGGGACTAATGAGGGAGAAGTAGACAAGCGGGCAATGAAGGTCGTTGAGAGCAAATGCTCACTGTGGCGGAGAATGTAGTAGTAGATAAGAGTGTACATGAATATACCCTCTCTTCGTACTATAAGATTTCACAAGACAATGCCAAAATTGAATGTCCTGAACTTCTAGCATTAACTAGTCAATTTATTTGTAATGGTTTATTTATGAAAAATTTACCCCAAATCAATATACCTATAACAAATGTACCATCCATTAGTTTATGTTAAATTTTAAAGTCAAATTGCTAGGTTAGATGACATGTAATAGTGTTTTGCTAGTTTTGAATCTTGCAATGAAATATCTTTCTCCAAATGTTATGTTTTGATTTTTATTTAAGGGGATTAGGTTCTATGCTAATATTGAATCAAGAGGATCAAATGCAAATATATATAATTCTATGTCCAATGCAATCATTCAATACAAGCTCGAAACTGATGATAACAAGTGTCGAATCTAATCAACAGCTTAACTTAATTACACTTCAGTACACTAATGAGAACTAACTAAGATCAAGGGGTTACATAATGTTGAAATCTAATCGACGACGTTGGATGGTAGAAACAACACTGGGAAGGCATTGCTTCTAAGTGGGTATGAGAACTCAACATCGGAATCTATTCGATAATGTTGGACAATAGAAACAACACTGGAAAGACATTGCTCTTAAATGGGTTAAGAACATAACATTAGAATTTAATCGACAATGCTGGACGGTAAAAAGAATATCGGGAAGACACTGGTCCTAAATGGGTTCGAGAACATAAAATCAAAATCTAATTGATGACACTGGATGGTATAAACAACAATAGGTAGACAATGCTCCTAAATGGGTTTGAGGACACAATATCAGAATCTAATCAATGACATTGGACTATAGGACCGCACTGGAATCTAATTAATAGCACTACTTGGGATATAGACACTTACCGGTAGTGAATCAATGTTTGGAATCCAAAGCTACAACTAAACTAGGCTAGGCTAAGATAACTAAAGGATAATATAAAGGATTTTGGTGTGTTGTTCAGGGGAGCTTCTTCATTGGATGACCTGTAGTATTTATAGAATAACCTGGTAACTATTAGTCGATTAATCCTTCCTCAAAAGTCGCTCCTATTTTCTCCAACATTCTTTACTCTTTCCTTAATCGTCTTATCCACATCTTGTTTCCTGCCGTGTCGATGCTTGCAAGACTTGACTAGCAAGTAATAACAACTCCTTTAATTTTGCATGCCCTTTTGTGCATCAACTATTTTTGCTTGAATTTTGACACCATTTCTACTTGAATTTTATGTCCATAATAGCATCTCTAGGCTTGGACACATGACAATTCATTGCCTTACCATCGAACTACGTATCTCCTCTTGTAGGCCTATGTAACTTAGCCCAAAGGCTCTTGAAGACCTTGGTCATCCTTCTTCTTTATGATTGATATGGGCTATATTACTACTATTGTTATTCTTGTGACCAGCACGTGACAATGAGGATAATTTCAAATCTCAACACCCCTCTTGACAAACTACGTGATAACAAGGGTAACTTTCGATGTTAATATATGTCCCCTTTTAAAAGAAGTATATTGAAAATTTATTTCATTTAAAAGGCATACCTCATTTCATGCTCAATCTTCTATAGATGATGATCACACCTTTCCCTTTTTTGAAATTTTTTTCCACAATTGATTCAAATCAATGGCTTCTATTATATTTTGACACATCACTTTGAATTCTAGTAGATATTGTAATATTGAATTGTCGTATTCTACTATGAGTATGAGTATATGTCTATTGTCTCTTTCTCCATATTCTTTTCCATATTCTTTTGTCTTCTCCCTTAAACCCTAAACCCTTCACACTATGTTTCTAAGTTACTTCCCTAGCAACCGAAATTCCTCCTTGAATCTTTTATCTCACGCTTCAATGACCTTTGTCGTAATGAAGATGCTGATTATTGTCGTTTCGATTACTGAGCACTATAGAAGAGAACCCTGAATTGTTGCTTCTTGGGCCCTATCTCTTAGATCATGATCATTTTCCATCACCTCTTAAGCCTTGCTTTCCACCTAGAATGAATGAGAAACTTCCTCTACAACATTCTTCCATTAAGGATATTTGGACATCTGCCCCTTCTAGGTTTCAAAGCTTTCCTTCGTCTAAAAGAAAAAATTTCACTCCTGGTATTTGTGACTAAAGGATGACCTAAAAACTCAATTATCATGGAATAATGCAGACATAGAGATGACATTTGAGGTTAGTATGTTGTTTCGTGATTTAGAAAGGGGACTATTGTGTGCTATTTGCTTCTAGTCTCTATTGACCAATTGTTTCTTCTTCCCATGGGGAACCATGTCCGTGACCCTTTTAGATGTCTTTATTATTTTAGGGTTTATATCACATGGAAATCTTATAGAGAGATTAGAGGCTTTCAACAATTGTTATGTCTTTAAAATCATCCTTGCTTATGGGAAACTCCTTGATCAATACCGCAAAATTGTTATAGCTGATATAATTAACTAATAGCAAAAACTTCTCTGTTACACTGAGAGAGAAGGAATGGAGCAAAATAATGAACTTCATACAACGTTAATAAAAACTGTCAAGTGCAGGCTAAATAAGAACCTATTTTGGAATTGCACACAAAAGTGCAAAATAGAACCTCACACAAACGTGCAAAAAGACTTGTTCTACTTCCTAGAAAATAGCTAACAAACGAATTGCCTAACAAGTAAACTTGAATGAATAAAAAAAAACGACAGAACATCAGTAGCAGCACTGAGACACATCTCCAACAAACTCCTCTTTGGATCAGTTGCTGCTGCAAACTCCTATTTTCTCTCTTAAAAGCTCAAAACTTCCAACTTGAAGTGGCTTTGTTAACATGTCTACAACCTAGTCTTCAGATCTGCAATAGACCAACAAAACTTCACCACTTTGTTGCACTTTACGTAGAAAGAAGAATTTGACTTTAAAATGCTTGGTTTTGCCATAAAAAAACAGGATTTTATGATATTGCTAATGCAGCCTGATTGTCCACATTAACTTCAATGCAATCACTAAAATTCAACCACAGATCCTTCATTATCTTCTTCAACCCCAAAACTTGATTTGCAGCTGCAGTTGCTACTATAAACTCAGCCTTTGCAATGGACGGAGCTACAATCTCCTACTTTTTGGAACATCAGGAGAAACAAGCAGAACCAAGAATGAAGTAGTACCCAGATGTACTTTTCATGTCATCCATTGAGCCAGCCCAGTCACTATCAGAAAAGCCCTGCAACTTAAACTTTTGACCTTTCCTAAATTTCACACTAAAAAACAATGTTCCTTTGAGGTATCTCAATACCCTTTTTGCAGCAACCAAACGTGACTGACTAGGACTACTCATGAACCTAGATAAAACACTCACAGCAAATAGAATATATGGTCTGGTTGCTATTAGATACATGAGACATCCAATCAAGCTTCTATACATAGAAGCATCTACTACATCTGTTCCATCATTCTTCTGCAGCTTCTCCTTAGCAGCCATAGGAGTTCTTACACTTCAACAATCTTCCATTTGAAACTTCTTTAGAATTTCTTTCATGTATTTTTTCTAGCAGATGAAGATCTCATGTGAAGCTTGTTTGACTTCCAGACCCAAAAAATAAGCCATCTTTTCCAAATCTGACATCTCAAACCTGCAAATAGACTTTGCTTCACCCTCTCTATCAGTTCCACATCATTCCCTGTCACCAATAAATCATCTACATAGAGTGACAAAATTACAACACTGTGATTCACCCTCTTGACATAAATAGTGAACTCACTCAAGCTTCTTACAAAGCCAAAATCCTGCAAATATTGGTCTATCTTCCCATACCAAGCTCTTGGAGCCTACTTTAGTCCATATAGAGCTTTCCTCAATATGTATACCTTCTCTTCTTGCCCTTTGATACTGAAGCATTCAGGTTGTTCAACAGAAATCTCCTCCTCAAACTTTCCATTTAGAAATGTGAACTTGACATCTAACAGAAATGTAGGCCACCCCTTCTCTGCTGCAACAGCTAATAGTAGCTTGATTGTATCAAGCCTTGCAACAGGAGCAAATGTTTCAGAATAGGCTACTCCCCATATCTGAGCATAGCCTTTCACAAGCAGTTTGGCTTTATGTTTATTAACAGAACCATCAGGATTAAGTTTTGTTCTGAACACCCACTTAACCCCCAATCACATTCTTATCAGATGGTCTGTTAATAAGCTCCCATGTGTGGTTTTTCTGAATCATTGCAAACTCCTCCTACATTGCTGCAATCCACCTCTGATCCTCCTTAGTTTCCACAAAGTTAGATGGTTCAAGTACTGCTACATTGCTTCTTTCATAGATTTCAGCAAGTGACCTTGTACCTCTTACTGGCAAATCATCCATACTATCTTCCAATCCATCCACAACTTCATCAACCTCTACAATTGTTGCAGGTTGTTGTTTTGCAGATTGTTGTTGTCCTGCATTCTTTTCTTCTATCCAATTCCACTCATCTTCCTTTAGAAAAACAACATCTCTACTCACAATCACCTTCCCTGTCATAAGGTGAAAAATCCTATAAGCCTTTGATTGGAGACTGTACCCAATAAAGATTCCAAGCTCAACTCTTTTATCCAACTTGTCCCTTTTGACCTGAGGAACATGAGTATAACACAAACACCCAAAAACCTTCAAATTCTTCACAAAAGGTTTAACATTGTACTAGACTTCAAAAAGTGTTGACCTCTCTAAGGCCTTTGTGGGCAATCTGTTCAACAGGAACACTGCAGTATTAGCTGCCTCAGCCCAAAACTTCTTAGGTAACATCTTCTCTTGCATCATACAACTGGCCATCTCCATAATGCTTCTATTTTTCTTCTCACTGACCCCATTCTGTTGAGGTGAATTGGGAGCAGTAAACTGCTACACAATGTTTGCTTGCTCACAGTTTAACTTAAACTTGTGAGCAGTATACTCAGAACCATTGTCAGACCTGAGCATTTTAATTTTCTTCCCACTCTGATTCTCAACTAAGGCTTTGGACTTCATAAACACATTAGCAACTTCAGATTTGGCTTCCAGAAAATAAATCCAACTCATCATAGTCATGTCATTTGTGAAAGTAATGAAATACTTATTTCAGAACTGCACACAAACGTGCAAAAAGACTTGTTCCACTTCCTAGAAAATAGCTAACAAACCAATTGCCGAACAAATAAAATTGACTGAATAAAAAAAAAAAAAAAAACAAAACATCAGCAACAGCACTAAGACACATCTCCAACAAGATCCTTTTACATGCTTCAATGAAAACATGACACGCAGAAGAGTTAGCATTTCCTACACAGTGAAAAGACACTACAAAATATGGATTTGGGCGCTTCAAGTGCTCTAACTTGGGTTCAATAAGCACTGATGATCCAGATTGAGAGGTCAGTATGAAGTTGATTAGTGATCCTTGGTGGGATAGAGAGAAAAATATTGGATCGGTCATAGGTCAGCCTGCCAAAGCTAGGAATTCCTACTCTAGCTTCTGTGAAAACTCACATGTAATTTGTGGCCAGCAAGGACTGTGTAAAAATAAATTCGTTGGAGCACCATTGAAGAGTCAATATGGTTTTCTAGTGCAACAATGAATGATTATGCAAGTGTAGTAAAGTCCTAGTAAAAACCTTAGTACAAGGAATTTGTGTTTACTCTACAGAAGTGCAGAAAGAACACCGATGGGGAAAATATTTGGACCCTCATCTAAATATCTAATGTCAAAGAAAAAAAGTTGACATGGACTCTGCAGAATCTGTGTTGTCTCATCAAGTGTCAGCAACAAGGTAGAATCAAAGACGAGACCTTTTCCAGTTCCAGTGATACATGACAAAACCGCACCACGCTGCATCAAAGAAGAAAAATTGTAAATTATTGGTTGGTTTTCAACATGCAGATGAAGGGGATGCGTACCTATCAAGCATAGCAAAGTCGTGGTAATAGTTGATAGAGGATGATCTTTTGAGGCTATGGCTATAATCTTGTCCATCACATCGTCCGCAAATAGGAAAATAACTACTCCAAAACTCTTGATCATGGTCGATGTGGAGAAAATCATGATCAAGATGACAGCGATATTCCAAAGACATATGGAGGACATAGGGCCAGACACTAGGAACAGGAGCCGTAACTGTATGCTCATTCCCGATAGAGCGATACTGCAAAAAAGAAGAAAAAATATACATCTGCAAGAGCGATACTGCTCATTATCGTTCATTTGAGATGTCTGTTTTTCCAGTTCTAAACATAATGAGCAAGACCGTGTCTACTACCTGGTTGGTACACTAATCAGCCAGAGAAGCAAACGCTCCGAGTCAAAGTAGTCCCTCCAATACAAAAGTTGGATCACAGCCAATCCAGAGCCCTGGCAGCCATTCCTCCTCCAATGAACGAGAGCCGAATCCTGTGAACTCCAAAGCAATACAAAATCATGCTCATTAACCCAAAACCCCAAAGAGCCTCGCCTTGCAAGATATGGTGCGCGACATATGTCAGTTTTCCTCATTATTTGTTGAGATAAAAGTTATCGGAAGCGAAATATATAAGCGAAATTTATTGAGGTGGTATTACTTACGTAGACCGTTGATGGCGGTATGGAATTACTTAGAGATCTGCATATTTGGTCTTGTTCCCCGACCTGCATCCAGTAGAAGCGTACGTTAAGACAATGACATTATAGGGAACGCGGGCAGTGATTGAATCCATGGCTTTTGGTACAAATAGACCTTCAAATTCCAGACTTCAATTCGTTTTGCTATAATCAGAAGCAGATTTATGATGCCAAAACAACAGGATCTTGAAATCAAATAACCAAAGACATAAGCGACAAACCAAACACCAAAGATTGTCCGTCACGCTCAAGTGTTTGCTACACTTAGAATATGCCTGAACCCAAAAGTGTTCATTTAAAAAAAAAAAAAACACTTTATTTGAGTATAAAACTCACCGCAGCAATCAAGGAGTGTATGAGTTCCGACACAAGAACGTCTTCCGCGTTCCTTGTTTTTGTTTTTGCTTTTACCGCGCGGCGTCTCCTTTTGACTTGTGCGGCTGCGGCTTCTTTAGGAAAGAGAAGAGTAAAAGGAAACCCTTTTTTTCCTCCTCCTTTTTTTCTCTTATAAAGACTTGATTTAGGATTGGAATCCACCGTATTTTAGATTTGCTTTTTAATTGTGTGGCTTCTAAATCAGATGCTCAATGTCGAAATATAATATAAAGTTCAAATAGGCAATCAAAGGAATTGAACTCTCGGTTCAAATCTTGAATAGATATCAATAAGGACTTTTTAACTATTTAAAGATTCATTTGATAATTCAATTGACATCATCAGATTTTGTTTGGATTATGTACGCCGCTCAAATTACGCCAATCACATAAAAATTAATTGCCAAAAAGAGAACAACTTACCATCCAAATAATTCGATCAAGGGACAAAAATGGCCAATGCTTTAAGTGATGCTAGGGTTCTGCAGCCAAGCCATACCTTTAGGCCTCTTCTTTAGGCCTTTGCTTATTTTGGTTAACCTCAAAATTGGCGTCAGCCTCTATCTTCAAAGAAATTACATATTATTTTCGCGCTTATCTATACAAATACATGACCGCTCGGATGACCAAGAAAGAAGACCTCAAACATGGCCTTCGTTTGATCAGAGTGCCTGACGATGTAAAAGATTGTATGGCATAGTAATCGATCATGCTTCATCGAGGGACATAAATCATGGAGGGTGAAGGAGATGAAGTAAAAAGATTGCGCAGCATAGTAAACACTTCTTACCTTATAGAGCAGCGCTATTACAAAGCAATCCGTGAAGAAAAAGGTGCAGGTAGTCAACGGATGTTCTCTGCTGATCCAAACCATGGCGGCGATCTTATTACAATAAAACACAGTAGTGTTACCCTCTCTTCCAAGCAAACAACTCCCTGACGAGAAAAATGACAAGAAAGATTCATTCATATGTACGAAGCAAACAACTCCATGATGAGAAAACAACAAGAAAGATTCATACGCACCAAGGCTATTGAGAAAACCTCTTCAAAAGTGCGTAGAGAGAGAGGATTAGCAGAAGAACTTGAGAGAACTTGGAGAAGTTGCAGAATTGCAGAAGAATCCTAACGTGAGAAAGCTTGAAGTGAAGTTGCAGAAGAGCGCTAACCTGAGAGAGCTTGAGTTGAGTTGTAGAAGGCGCTCGATTGGAGAGGGTTTCTAGGATGGAAGATAGCATATCCTGTTGTTGGTTTTGCAACAAAAGACTTCTCCTTATACCCAACTGTGTTTCGGCGGGAAACATCATTGATGGCGGTGCACTCACTTGGAACTAAAAGTAGGGGCTGCATGGAAACGTTTATATTTTTCCCAATTTTTGTTCTTTTATTCCCCGAAAGAAAAGAAAAAAAGAAAAAAATCTATTTGGTAATGCCAACTTATTTTTATATTCCCTGGAATAGAAAAGTAGATGGGGAATAAATTCGGAACAGAAACAAGAAGAAAAAAAATGTAGCTTCTTCTTCCTAGGAATAATTTCTAGAAATAAGTTTTTCTTTTCTTTTCTTTTCTAAAAACAAGAAAAAAAAAATAGCTTCTTGTTCCGGCGACGGTTGCCGTTGCCCGTAGCCCACTGGCCGTCACCCACAATCCACCGATCGACGATCGCCACTGTTTGACAGCAGCCTCCCATCACCAACCGCCGCATGATTGCCGCCTACCACTGCACGACCGTTGACCGCCGTTGTAGGACCACCGCCTACAGCTCACCAGCCACCACCCCCTCCCGCGGCCGGTGGGTTATGGGCGACAACCCTATGGTGGCGATCAATAGTCATGCGGCAGTCGTGTGGCGGTTGTGCGGCATTCATGCAATTGTGCGGCATTCGTGCGGCGGTTGTGCGGCGGCAAGCAGCAGTCACGTGACTATCATGCGGCGACGGGCGGCGGTCGGCAATCCATTAGTAAGAAGAAAAAATAAATAAATACAAAAATCTATAAATTTTTAGCAAATGCATTTCTATTCTTTTTCTATTCCAATAATATAAATTTTGTATAATTACCAAACACCTTATTTTATTCAGAAATTGTTCATGGAGTAGAAATAGAAAAAAAAGAAAAACTATTTCTAAAAAGAAATAGTTTCCCAGAATAGAAACATTGTCATGCACACCCAGGAAGTCACGTAGAACTTCCTTGGTCACGGCCTCGAGCTAAAATCAAGCAAGAAGGAGGTTTGGACAGAGACGGGGAGGTTCTTCCTTGGTCACGACCTCGAGAGAGAGGGACCGAGAGTGAGAGAGTGCCTCAGCCACCCTCGACGCCGGAGGATCCTAGCTTGGTGAAACAAAGATAGCTAGCCAGCCACCATCGCCAAGCCATGTAGCTCCAACGCCTTCGTCATGCTTCTTTCTTGATCTACGGAGCTGGTTCTCGAGGGTTTTGGGTCTAATGGCGGGGGGAGGAGGAGCAGTGCCCTTTCATTTGCCAGCCGCGTTGGGGGCGGGAAACAGGGATCGAGGAAAAGATTCTAGACGACAACATGGTGTGCACGTCGCACGCTCGTCAGCGCATAGCCATTCATCTTGATGGATCGGGAAGTATGCGAATCCGATGGCCCGATCGATTCTCGGATCAATGCGGCTATGCGATTGTCTTGATTAGACGACGGTCGCGGGGGCTTGTTTTGGGCAATTTGCGTAGTCGATTCGGCCTCTGCGATGCCATCATTCGGAAGGTCGGCAGCGAAAAATCGGCTTCCTTCTTTCATCTCGGCCAACAAGTTTCCAAAAGTTCCCTTTGTCCTTTAACCCTTCCGGGCCAACGTCACGTTTCTCTAATTTAATCAATTTGAGAGAGAATTTATAAAAAGAAAAACAAGAGAGAACTTTATGGATGTGACAACATCCTCCTCGCCCACATCGCCCGAGAGGATAAATTTGTTGGATGAAATATATCTCTTTTAATGTGAGTTAATTCATTGTGTAAATAAAATAATAGACCCCAAATTCATATGAAGATGTCTATAAATAGATTTGCATACACAAAAAGGTCACCGACTCCTTATAATTGATAAATGGTGAGGTTTGACCAATTAATCAAGAGATTAGTTAATATGATTACTTTAAGGACACAGGAAGCTCGACAATTGCATGACATAATTATTGACGAATGGCGATCGGCGACAAAGGTTATGAGTCACCAATGACCTCAAAATTGACTATGTCTCGCACATAAGGAAGGAGAAGTAAGGCGTGGGAGTAAATAATAAATAAATAAGAAAGGGGGGGCTGGGGATGAAGTAACAAAAAAAAAAAAAAAAAAACAAAAAGGAAACAGAAGAAATTCGCAAGAAAAGAAAAAACCGGGGCCCGGGCAGGGGATACTAAGGAGATGGGCTTCTACTTTAATTATTTTGTGCTGGATTTGATCCTGGGGAGTTTGGGCTTATTTGATCACTTGGGCCAGTTTGTTCCTTAGTGGGTTGGCGTTATTAGAACATTAAGCGAAATATTAAAAGTCGATCCTTATGAATCTTAGAACCTTAAATTTGAGACGGTTGTAAGCACAACAGATGACCCAAGCCATTTATACAGCAACAAATAAAAGACCCAAATGATGGCTCGGGGAGGTGGAAAATGTTCTCTCTATATCTCTTTCCATGGCAAAGACTGCGCAATTCATAAGATTTGATTAAGCAAAAGATTAAAATCCAATCCATATAAATCCCATAACTTAGAATCTCAAATGTTACCAACTAGTCACGGTTGTGATGTATACATTGTTCTTGACAAAAGCACAACAGATAAAAGGCGATTTACACACACACACACACACACACACACAATGGCCCGTGTGGGGGAGAATTACCAAAAAAATCATAAATTAATTGCATTTATGTCAATTCAGTCATAGACTCTTTTTTTGCTAGTTAAAACCTAAATCTTTTGCATATGTGGCAATTTAGAATTACCAAAAAAATCGCATTTATTCAATTTAGTCATAACTCTCTTTTTTTGCTAGTTTGCTAAACATATGTGGCACTAATTTTGACATGGATACATGGATACCAACTATCTTATATGGCACAAATGACGCCAATGTGAACAATTTCTGATAAATATTTTAATTTCTTTGAATTACCTATTTATTCTTTTATTTTCCCCCTTTTTTTCCCTTTCCTTCTTCTTGAGCCGATCGTTTTAGGTTCGGTGACCGGCTAGGGGCGAGAGCTAGTGTGATTGACACTTGATTTTGGGGAAAAGTGCCAAAAAAGTCCTAAACCTTTTGGCTTTGTGCCAATTTAGTCCTAAACCTTTTTGGTGCCGATTTAGTCCTAAACCTTTTACGTTGTGCCAATTCAGTCCTTTCCGGTCAATTTTGATCGGATTTTGCTGATCGGGACGCCGGCCGGCTGATGTGGCATGCTCGGCGCTAACGTGTACAACTTTTAATAGTATTTTAATATTTTTGAATATTTTTAATATTTTTAATATTTTCTCTTTTTATTTTTATTCTTTTCCTTTTTCTTTTTTTTTTTCTGCTCATCTTCTTCCCCGGCCCGGTCGCCGGAGCTCGGCGATCGGCCGGGCGACGGCTGGCGAGGTCGAGGTCGACCTGGCCGACCACCTCACCAGTGGCCGTGAGGGCGGCCTCACGCAGGGCGGGCGAGGCCGCCCTCGAGGCTCGGGGCGGCGAGGGCGAGCCCCGCCAGCTCCTCCCGCGCCGGATCCGGCGAGGTCGAGCCTCGCGGGTCGTGGGCGAGGCTCGACCCTCGCCGGATCCGGTGCGGGCAAGCCTCGCCCGCCCGGCGCGAGGCCGCCCTCGGGCCAGCGGCGAGGTGGCCGGCGAGGTCTCGACCTCGCCGGCCGCCGCCTCTGGCCGGTCGCCGAGCTCTGGCGACCAGCTAGAGGTAGAAGATGAGCAGAAAAAAAAAAAAGAAAAGAAAAAAAGAAAAGAATAAAATAAAAGAAAAAAATTCAAAAATATTAAAATACTATTAAAAGTTGTACACGCGCCGTCGGCGCCAGCACGCCCATCAGCCGGCGGCATCCAGTCAGCAAAATCGGTCAAAATTGGCTGGAAAGGACTGAATCGGCACAACGTAAAAGTTTAGGACTAAATCGCACAAAGCCAAAAGGTTTAGGACTTTTTGGCACTTTTTCCCTTGATTTTGTCAATCCGGTAAGGGGTTCCTTCTTATGAAGATATAAAAATAGCAAAATAGCAAAAGCAACAAAATTAGATAAATAGATTAGCACAATTAGAAATTTATAAATGAATAAATAAATAAAAGGAGGAGCCCGTGGATTAGCCCACGCAAGGGCCTTGCCCGCACACCTCTCCCATAAGGCCAACCTCCGATTTCCCTTCTCCCACCCAACCCGCATGTGAAGCCACAGCCCAGTTCGGTCTGACCTAGCCCGCACGTCATTTCGCTTTCTCTTTTGCAGCCCAACTCTCTATTCCAATAGTCCGGCATGGCGTTTCTCCCTCTCCCTCTTCCGTTCAACCCGGGATTTGACCCAGTGGTTCTTTGCTTTCAAGGTCCTCAAGGTCACGAGGAAGAAGCTCGTTGTACGGGATTGACATGACATCCTCAAAATAATCAAAAGATTTGAGCGTACAATCCACAGTAACCTCGAAAACCCCACTGCTTCCTTAGAACAACTAATCTAAAGCTCACCAAGGACAGATTCCATTAGCCTCCCAGCAATAGCATAATATGATGCCTTGGCATCAGGGTTGTGTCTGAAGACAAGGAGTGTTTGGGCATTGCATCTCAAGATCGGTATCCTATCTATGATCAAGAGATCCGACACATGACGGAATTTTTTTGAATGGTTTGATGAAGGAATTGCTCGATCGAATAATCGAGATAGCCGTGAAATATAGTACCGGTGGATATGAGGAGCCGACAAGCATGGGATCAATAGGAGGACTATTGATCATGCACCATTTTATAAGGGGAAAATTCCAAATAAGGGCATGAAATGTCCCCACTTTCTCAAATAATGATTTAAAGTGAGTATTGTTTCCAGAAAAAGGTCTACAATGTCCTCATTTTTTTAAATGAAGGCTTAAAGTGGAGTTTATTTCAAACAAAGGCCTAAAAATGGCCATACCAATTTAACTCGCTAGGTAGTGAATGGACAATTTTCGTCTTTTTAATTTTTAATTTTTTTGCTATTTCTTTCTTTATTCTATTTTTTTTTTCTTTTGATAAAAAACTACAATAAAAAAAGGGCAAAAAAAAAAGAGGAGGGCTTTCTCTCACTTGTGGCTGCCACTCCATCATTGATGGGGCGGCAGCAATGGTCGACAAGATCGTTGATGCCTAGGTGAAGGGCTGCGACCCTTGCCGACTAGAGACCTCACTAGAAATAGGAGAGGGTGGCAACCCTCTCCTAGATTTGGGCAAGGGTTGCCCACCATCACCCAAGTCTGGTGAAATGATGGCTTTTGTTTTTTGTGTATGTCAATCATTTTGTCTTTACTAAACATTTTAAGGACAAAAAATTGTTTCGAGTACTTTATCAACAAGAGTTTTGATTTCAAGAGATAAAAAATTACAGCTCTCATTATTTGCTTATTTAATAAGTATTCTGAGAGTACTCCTTTGAAAAAAAGCATCATTTTGGAAAAGGATACAATAGGGATTATTAAGTACCCAAATTGACTATATGTTTATTTATAGAGGTTAATTGTAGGGCCATGATGAGAGATTTAACCTCCTCAAACAGCAATGGGCAAGAGATTCCAAATACTTCTATACCATTTGACAATTTAGACGCTGATCATGTCCTTTAAATTGGAACCAACTCACCTCGAATATTATTGACTATTTTTCTTATCTTTTTAATTATAGACTTATTTTTATGAAATGAGACATTGATACCCCCAAGATGCAAGTAATTCGAGCCATTTTAGTCATACAATAACGTCTTCCACGTTCTTTTTCTCTCCTTTACGCGCGGCGTCTCTTTTTCCACTTGTGCGGCGACGGCTTCTTCAGGAAAAAGAAAAACAGAAGCAATGCCCTTTTTCTTCTACTTTCTTTCTCTTATAAAGACTTGATTTTGGATTGGGATCCACCGAATAAAGTCCAAATAGGCAATAAAAGGAATTCAACTCTTCGATCAAATCTTTAAAAAATATCTCTAAGAACACGAGGTCTTTTTAAGTATTTAAGGATTGGATTGACAATTCCGGTCCATATCATCCAATTCGATTTGGATTTTATACACCGCTCAAATAACACAAACGTACCGAAGAGAGAATGACTTAGGGCGCATTTGGTAACATTCTCTTCTCTCTCTCTCTCTCTCTTAAGGGGTAACTCTTCCTTCGAAATTTCCTTTTCCATATGTACTGTATTCGAATCGTGTCTCTACGCTACTCGAGTGTTCCATTTTTGTCCCTTTTTTTGGCTAATGCCAATGTGATACCAATCAAATGCCTTATCGGTTCATAATGCCTCATCAATTTCGCAAAGGAAATTGAATTCCATGGTTCCACGAGTGGCTTTCCTAACTTTCCCCAAACTCATGAGGATTAAACCTTGAAATATGCAAATCCAACGTGTTCTTGACTTGAAGGTGTTGGATATAGAGCGTCTTGTATTTGTGAGAGAGAGAGCTACCTTATGACTAAAGCTTGGGATGTGAGAAGGTAGATCATGGGCTTTCCAAGTGAGCCATTTCTCTGGGCCTTAACCCCTCAAGCGAATATATTAATGGGTTTGTGGGTGGTTCTATGGGCTTATTTGAATCTCAGGCCTGATCGTTATTACCCATCTCAACCCTGGAAAATGGGAAGATGCCAGAATGGTACTTCTATAGTCATGCAGCTTTAAGGATTATTCTTAACTACGAAGACTATGTAGCTTTTATTTACATATATTACATCGACCTCCACAGATGATATAACTGATTGATTATTTGCTAAAAGTAAAACTACACCCATCAGCAAGTGAAATAAGTAAGATTTTGGTCATACAGCCTGTGTCGCTAAAAATTTATACATATTTCATTGGAATATGGAGTACTTTCTAAGTTAATCTTGCTAGTTTCTAGAATTATTGTATCTAAGATTAGTTGAGAATTACACTGGAAATAATTGTATCAAAATTGCAAAGAAATCAAATTTTAGTATATTGAGTAATTATGATAAAATTTAATTGCTTGGTTACAAAATCCACTGAATTTCAATTTTCAATGATTTCGTACGAGACTTTACCTCAAAATCTCTTTATGTTCCTTCTTTGCTGTTGTTTGGAGAAACACTATTAGAGTGGAATAATGTTGAAAGTTGGGTAGGGCATTGGCCTGACAAGGCCCAGAAGCAAAAAAAAAACGCATGGAAGGGAAAGGAATTGTCAAATTTTACTTCCGAATCTCTCTTGTCGTCCAATGCGTATGCAATATTGCGGATTTCAGAATGAAAATTACTAGATATGTCAGAGAATTCTTACCATTATAATTTGTTTCACGTGAATGCCTAGTCGTAAAAAACTTGGTTAGATTTAATTCTAACACAATTCAAATAAATTGAAACTGTAAATAATGAATTTGTGATCACACCATGTATCACAACTACATGAGCACCACTTTGATGCGTTCATACATAGATATTAAAAGTTGGACCAACCATCCTAGATAGACAATACATTGAACCCTTTATTATCAAAGTAAACTTGAGAACATAAGAGATGTAGTACAAATTTCAAAACTTTCAATATAGCAAAAGTAAAACCCAGAAGTATCATTAGTTGACTTTCCTGCAATTCTTCCTAATTTGACCGCTTGAGCCGGTGAGCGGGCTGAGGTTACCCATCGTCACCATGGCGTTAGCAAAATCTGTCATGAAAGTAGCCGAATTGCTGCTGTAAGTGTTCACTTGAGCGTCCGTGGAACCTCCACTGAACAATTGCTGGTCCGAGTGAAGAAGCCCCTTTTGGGTCTGCAAGTTCTTGAAGTAGGCGTTGTCGAAGTACGTCGGGCTCGTGGTGTCAAGGGGAGAGAGATTATTGTCACCTCCGGAGCTTGGGCAGTTTGCGTTTAGTGACGTTGCGAACGTGGCGTTGATGTCGTTCTCGTTGTAAAGCCGGGTTCGGAAACTTGTGCATCGGGCTTGACCTACTGTGTGCGATCCTATTAACAACAATCGAACAGTTTTTGTAAATCGATCATAGTATATCAGTCGAACTTTATTATAATTCTTTATTATAAAATGCAAATAAATAAATAAATAAATAAATAAACAAAATAAAACAATGACCTGAAAGTGCCACCATTTCTTTGGTAGTGAAGCCTTTGTTAGAGAAGGAAGTGATGAGGTCACTAAGGCTCAAAGTTGGGGCAGGAATGTTGCTATTAGCATCACTTAGGCTTGCGGTGGTCGAATCTCTTCTTCCTAATAAGACTGTCCAACTTGGGCCACCTAACTGAAAATTAAATAAACAAATAAATCCAAACATGTTAGTACTAATATAGATAGGTAATATAGCATGTGATTTTTTCCTCTTTTTTTTGGTTAATCTTACTCTACTCTTACTTTAACTCTTACTTTCAAACTTTTGCCTTGTCTTCTTTTTTTCCTCCCAATTGATTGAAAGGCAAACCGTAGTGGTTTTTTTTTTCCTCCCAATTGATTGCTAGTGTTAAGAAGAAAATGTGCACTTACAGCAACAACAGAATCACGCGCGGCGATGGCCAAGATGTCTGCACAAGACACGACCCCGGGGCAGCTGCTCTCTAGCTGGGACTTGATCGTGTCAATCACCTCGTATCCCCGTATGGAATTGTTATTCGCCCCAGCAGTCTTCTCCCCAGTGAAGTTCGTGGTGTCATCCAACAAAATCGACGCGTCACATCCCTATTTCATATTTTGCACCACACATTATTAATCAGCCCTTCTAGATGGAAAATTGATCCGAATGGCGTTCATTTCATTCATTAGTTGTAGACAGGAGGTTTGAGTGTTATAATTTTTTCTGAAATTAGAGCATAAACACTGGTTGTTTCCCTTATCATTCCCCCCTTTTTGTCCCCCCCATTATGAACGCCTAGAGACACCAGTTTGGACGGGGGGGACACTCTTTCTCATGCCTTCTGACTGTTCTCCGTGTTGTTTCTCAAGGAACAATGCGTCGAATAATCGTCGGACTAGAAACAAAATGATTGCGCTCTGAAGTGTTCTCTAAATCAAGATTTTTGGTTAGCAACATGGCGCGTTCTTTAATATTTAACAGAGGAAAGTCAGCGACTTTATGATTCACTAGAATTAGCCTGAGTTTGGCCTTCTCAAATGACCAATTATCTATCGATTAAAATTGAAAATCTAGACGATTTCCAACCTATACAGGAAAAAGGAAAAGCAACCCACAAATCTAATCGAGAAAGTTGTAAACATATCATCTTTGTTATTTAAAAATTGATTAGGCTTTAAATATCAAGATCAAAATAGAGACGGCATGTTTGATGGAGAAAGGTCCATTAGGATGCGGGCAGCTCTTAAATTATGCACAAAGAATACAAAGAGGATTACAAAGAAGGTATACTAAATTGATTAGTTAATTTAGATTGTCACTCTAAATTCGTGTTGGAAGCAAACTAGTGAGGCCATGCACAAGGCACAATTCATTTATTCAAAGATCTGATGTGATTTTTAGAATACCATTGGATTAACAAATTCCATTAAAACTGATATTTTACCATAAAACATCATTTTTTAATGTAGAAAAGTATCGCAACCAAAGGGACGGTGATCAAAATATGATTGAAACCTATTGAGAAAGACTGATTGGTTTTGCCAAACGCGATGATCGCATAAAGTCAACCACCGACTTATAAAGCATGGCCATCTCTCTCTCTCTTTTCCAGCAGCAACGTTTAGGACTTTTGCATGATCTAAATCATCGAGTTCATCGGGTTTAAACCAGGTGGCTAATCATACACATACACAAATCTTGTCAACAAATACTCAGCATAAAGTACGTTCACCTGCATGGCTTTTGTAATAAAGAAAAGTAGAGCATATACTGTCTGTAATTAGAAAAAAAAAAAAAAAAAACTAGAGTACACACAACAACATTCTTGTCCACCCATGATTGGAGGATTATAATTACCAAATCTTTCCCTAACCACCAAAATATCTAGTGGATAAGGCCACTTATGGAATGATATTTTTACACTAGCGGTGTATGCTAGAACTACTCATGAAAATTTTCTCTTTGAATCACCAAAAAAAAGTGCTTTTATTCTAAGGGCCATGCCTTTTATTGCTGTATGATGAAAACATGGCTCTAATTCTAAAACGACTTCAATAAACAGAGCCTGTTATTATTATGCTAATAGACTCGCAAAAATGCATGGCACAACAATATACCAAAAGGGGTCGGTCAGACTCGATTAATTCAATGCGTAGAAGCGAAATCTAATGATGCCCCTGACTATGAGGTTGGTTGGAATGTTTCACAAGCACAGGCGCAAAGATGCATCGTGCATGCACACTTGCATGAAGCTTGAATGACAGAAGGGAAACGAAGGTAGAAATCAATGGGAAAGAGAGGACAGAAACAGAGGAGAGGGACTTGCATTGACGAAGCAATCGTGGAAGTGAAGGCGGAGCAGCGATGCGCCCATGCGGGCCTCGCTGGACACGGCGGAGCTCACGCCAGACTTAATGGTGCGGAGGGCGCTGGGACAGGATTTGGAGTAGAAAGTGCTGGACAGCTGAGCTGAGGCTGTTCCGAGGAGGAAACACAGCAACAATAAGTAGATGGGTTTGACAGAAGAGCTCTCACAAGCCATCGCTGGGAGTTGAGTTGAAGAAGGAGATGAGCGAAGGAGGAGAAGAAGCACAAGCTTGACGGCTGTGTGTGGGTGCTGCACTTGAATGAACTCGGGTATTTATGCAAGAGTTTTTGCACTGTTATGCTTTTTCTTTCTTCTCAAGTCAACGGCATCGGATGTCTGCACCTATAATATAAGATAACATAAGAAATTTTAAGTTTGACCAGAAAATTCAACACCAAATTGTATGAAAACAACCACATATATATCTATGTAACCCGATTATGTGTCGTCGGATTTATTAGTTTTCTATTTGCAAACTAACCCTAATCTCGCAGGATATGAATTTTTGGCCCGTCCTATAGTTATAGGTCTATATCATGCTGTCAATTATAAGCAAATATAACCCCACCTGTCGTCATACTAGATTCCAGTAGTAGTTTCCTCTGGAGATATCAAGTCAAGAATCTTCTCACTTTCAGCTTTTGGATTTTTAAAAAGGTTCATACAAATTAAAAAAGACTTATTTCAAAAAGTATGAATATATAGGTATAATTGCATGTGTTTTTTTTTAATGGACCAATCTCAAGGAATTGCGACATATGTTGGTTTTTTTACTCACTCTCTATGTTTACTTTCTTAGTGTCCAAATTTTCATTTTTGATCTTGAACTTGCATATATTTCTTTCATTAAGTCCTTAAACCGTCAATTTGTTTAATAAAATCTTGCAACTTGTATAACTTTTCTAATCAATCCCATCCGCCTCAAAAGCCGGCAAGAGTCAGATGTAGAAAGCTCAGGGCCTTGTTCATGTTAAGAAATTTCATTACTCAAGTCCCGGTTGTGCGATGCTTTATTTCGAAGTTTTCTAATCTCTCGCATTCGTCCCCAATCAAACAAGCTTTCCACGTTAGACTCTAATTGGCCCAACGGATATGTCAACTCCAATTAATCACATTTGTAGTATGAGCAAATGCAAGTTCGAGGACTTAATTAAACATATAAAAAGTTCAAGAATTTAGTTGAAAGAAATGTACAAGTTCAAGGACCTGAAGTGAAATTTTAACTCAACGGTACACATACCTTTTTCCCAGTTAGCATGTATGGTAAATTTCTTATCAAAACTAACCTCGCCTATGTCACTAGAAACAACAATAAATAAAGAAAACCAATCAGAGGTAGTCAAAGTAGGATTTCGTCTAGAGAGATATTGACTATTAGGGAAAATTGTCAGTTCCTTACCTAGGTTCGCCAACTCTCCGATTGATGAAACATTGACTTTCACTAACAAAGACAAGCGGATCACGCCATCTCATTATGGTATGTCCCCCCCGTAAAAGAATTTTTAAGGCTAATTAATTGCTTGCATGGTATGAATTTTGGAAGTTGCTGAATTACAACCATTCCTCTTTGTTCAGCTAGTAAACATAAGATATGGTTTCCATAATATATAAAAATGAAATTCTGTAGATAATGGACAACATATCTTACGATCGCATCTTGTTCTAGCTGAGATTTAGCAAAATAATTTAGCAAAAATTGAATTAGAAATAGTATAGTGAACTCTTCTAGGGTACTTAAGTATGACCCGATTGCTTAGATATATATATCTTCCTACAATCCACATCCTGGTGTAGGTAGGTCGTACTATCTCATTTCTTGGAGCAAGTCATGCTGAATTACTCTATAGTCCTATATTATTCTTTCTGGTTAAAGATGCTTAAACCCTTTTAGATAGATAAACTCGAAACCCATGAAATATCCCACCAACCTCATATACTGCATGTAACAAGAGTCGAAATTCTTGCCGAGTGCTCAAACATAGAGCTAATCACATTGTATTCATTTCGCATGCCTAATTTGTATAAGCATTGATCGTACTTCTTGATCGATGAGTCAATCCCTTGAGTTAATCAACGATACTGCTTTAAGTGCATCATTTTTCAAGCATGTGCCGTGTGAATGAAATCCTCATTAGGAATCTAATTCGGGTCAACATTTTGAGTGATTACTAATCATCCATATTCTCCTTTAGAGTCCTTTGGATTAGCTTGGAAGCAAATTAACTAATTCACCAAATCAAAGAAATTTTCATGGCAATATCGAATGAGGGTGTGAGTTTGTCTTTATTCATTCAATTTTTAGGATAAGATATTTTACTCGATCACATTTTATTGCTCACTGCATGCAACTGCCTCAGGCGATGTTGACTCTCACGGTCGGAAAGGGATAATCATAGCAAAAATTGTCAACTTTTTTCTGGTCGGATGCCAATATCCCTAACTATTTTTGGTCGCACCATTACCTCAAATTTGTGTCAATTTCTAGAAACTACGTTCCGTTCAAAGGGCCATTAAAAACCCCACGTGACAGCGTGCGTGGCTGTTGGTAATCTGAAGTGGCGGCGCGCGTAAATTACCACGGCACTGCCGTATGCAGGGCGTTCTCCACAAACACTGTCGGATCGGAAAATGATCTGGAAGCGGGGGAGGATGACATGACTTCTCCACGTGAACCTTGTTCTGCCCAATCTCTCAAAGTGCCTTTTTTGGAATTTCGTCGTGAAGGAGAGCAATACTTTCCATGCATCTGACTCTCGTTAGATCTATCTCAACGGTTGGGTTCACATTACCCGAGTGCGCGAAGCAATCTAACTGATAAAATAAAAGACACTTCATTTATCTCAACCATGTTAGGCTCTGGTTATTTCGAAAAAATATGAATAATTTAAAAAATATTTTCTTAAAAGTGATTTTTTTATATCGCTAGAAAAATTAGTTAATGAATAATGTTTTCCTTATCAATAATAATTTGCATCTATACATTTTTTTTTTTTGGTAAAGTGCATCTATACATTTTCATGCATGATAAAAGTATTTTTTTTATTCGATCATTTGTAAGCAATACAAACAATTAAATTTTGAAAATATTTCCCAGGCCTTTCATTTTCTGCCATAAATCCTTAACTTATATGTGCAATCTATATAATGTGGCGATGGACAATCTAAAACTTTTCAAAAGTATTACCGTGAGAACCAAAGTGTTGAGTGATAGACTTGCCAAATGAAATTCAACTTACATTTTCAATAAGTGAAATTGAAGGGGCGGTGAGGGAATTCTACCCCCCACCCAGAAGTCATACGTTGTCACCATCCAATTAGTCGTTGGATTTTCGTCTCTTGTCAATTTAGACACCAACAAGGGAAAATCCTAGCTGTCTGCACTCCTCCACTATCTCTTCTCAGCGTCTTCTCCCCTGGATCTATAGCTTGCATCATCTCTCTCTCTCTCTCTCTCTCTCTCAACCACCCACTCACCCACCTCCACCTTTGAGTCAAACGAAATCAGTAGATTTTTCTCTAAAAGTGAAATCAATGGCATTCCTGCTAATTTTTATACTGAAGCTGCCCCTGTCATTAGTATTTCTACGTTTATCATAAATGTAACATTCATCACTGAAATTATCATTACCGCTTTATTACTATGGAATTACCAATTTCAGTTCCAGCAAAGGTTTTATTCGATATCTTATAGCTAGAATGCCCCCTTTTCTCAGTCCAGTTCCTCCATTATCTTGAACCCCAGTTAGATTAGGAAAGACACACTTTTACGTTATTGCGAAAACCCAGTCTCGGGAGCTTTGAGGCCCCAAGTCGAATTCAATTTGAGTTCCACTACTTTGGGTCGACCTAGAATCACTGTTGTGAGGGAGGCCATTGTCAACCATGAGAGAAAGAAAAGGGAGGGGGGGGGAGAGAGAGAGAGAGAGATTCGGGATAACGCACCCAAGAAGGGACTAATGAAGGAGAAGAGAGATAAGTGGGCAATGAAAGCTATTGAGCGCCAATGCCGACTGTCGCTTCGTTGGATGATCGACGGCAGCGGCCCCAGGTGATTGAACAGTGGGGGAGAGGGAGAAAGAAGAAATTAAGATTTTCCTCCGATGAGTATTTGGAGGACTCGTGAAGCGAATGTGAAGATTCTATATGAAGATGGTAGATAAAAATCGTACATCAGTGTACCCCTCTCTTACCATAAAACTTCACATGACAATGCTGAATTGAATGTCCAGAACTTCTAACATTAATTAGATCAATTTGTTTGAACTGATACATTTATGGCATTAATTTTATAACCATTACATAGTACTATTATGGGCATTTCTATTTTGGACATTAACATTGTAACCATTATAAAACTTTAATTTGATTGTTAAATTTAAAATCGTTTCATAACATTAATATGTTCCTTAGATTCTAAAACATTTTAGAACCTTAATATGCCCATTTGATTTTGAAACTATGGTTTTTAAGTCTTAAACAATATTAGATCTTTAATATGATATTGAAATCTTTAATATAACTATTGATTCTGATTTGATTTTAGATCATTATGCAACCATTGACTCTGATCATTAATAAAGCTATTAATTCTAATTTCACTTATAGATGAGGCCATTGATTTTGAACTTGTTTCAAATATTTAATATGGCCATAAAATTTGAAACTGATCTTTAATCTTTTGCCCAATTCAATTTGATTGCCATAGTCGCAAACACATTTACAATATTATCTCTCCTATTCAAACAGGAGGGAATAGGAGGGAACTCGCAGTCTAGTAGGAGGGAACTCACAAGTTACGTCGAAACTATATTGTTAGCTCTCATTAGCGTAGAGAGAATTTATTGTCTATGGAGAAAGCTTTTGGCTTTTGCAGCGTGGAGAAGCTGTCACGCAGGGACCCATTCTGCCTGGAAACACTTCTGGGTTTGCATTTGTTGTTAACCTGGTGAGTCCCATCCATATGGTGCACAAATTATCGGATGATTTCATGCGATTTGCAAAGCTCAGAGCACTTCTAAATTTTGAGTTTCACAGGAATTTCGCTTTATTTGATGAATACACAGCATGGATGAACACTGAAGTCACGTTATACTTTTTGTAGGTCCGAAAGTAGCAGTACTGCGTGTATTGCAAAGAGAGGCTGATAATTCACTTCGGAAAGTGAAAGGCCGTGGACCGATAAATACATAACAGGTCTTCCCACTGCTATTACTAGATACCATTCGAGCAATGGCTTGGCTTTCTCTTCACCCATCGACACCATCAAACCCCATCAACTCAACGACATCGATCGACCAGCCAGAACTCCGCACTCACTGGTTCAGAATATAGCAATCAAGCTCGCCAAATCGACCGTGTCCGGGGTTTAGATCCTCCCCAAATCCAAGCTCGACAAGTGCGAGAAGACCTCCTCCTCCGACGATAACCTCAACGGCACATAGAAGATCATGCTGGACTTGGCCGTCCCTAGTGGTTCTGTAAATTATTTCCTCCGACGATACCCTCAAACACTCATCTCTCTGACTGTCCATCTGCTTATGAGTGAAAAGCTGTACTGAAGTAGGGTTTAGTATCCAAAACTTCTTTTACACGGATTTGGAATACTAGAAATAATGCTTGGAACTTCATTGAGATGCCCCTAGAACGTCACGCATGAACGTGTCATTTCTATTTAGATTCTTCTTTGATTAATTGCATGCAGAAATACTACAAAATACTCACAACATACCATAAAAGAAAGTCTATCTATTTATTTGCCACAAAAGTAAGCGAATGAATAATAAAATAGACAGAATAAAGAAAATAAATTAGACATTAGATTTATATGGTTCAATCATAGTAATCTATGTCCATGGGACAAAGGTAATGAATTTCTTTATAGATCAAATGATACAACAGAAAGTACAATTACACTCGAGTCATTCAAATACTTTTAGTATTTCCCAAGCCTCAATTACACCTATTAACTCATACAATATTTAGTCTCATAATTCCTCGCGAGAGAATCTCTCAATTTCATGAAAGAATTAACAAATCTACTACAAGATTTAATCAGTTACAAACACTGGTATTGTCAATGTAATTCCACGAAGACGCCCGCGGCCAAGCACTCGTGAAAAACGGCGCTTCAAGAACGTGCACAAATAACAGCGCTTCTTGAGTACTCATACAGAGACGCTCATTTTATTTTCCCCCTGACCATGAGCATATATATATATATTGCCCAAAATAAGACCTGCAGGGGCCGACGACAACATGAAATAGGAAATCCATGTTCGGAACCCATATTCACTCAATCCAAGTCCAAGTTGGACTTTCCTTTTTTTATTTTTTTATTATTTATTTCCTCTCTTCGCCAAGTAAACTTCCGTGTGCATCCAAAATCCAAGCTGGACTTTTCAAACTTAGCCGATCCGATACATAAACAATATCTACATTATTAGTTTTTCAATTTTCACGTACTGAGCAATTTAATTTGGATCGGATTCATTCAGTGGGCTCAAACTCGAGACATACTCTAAAAATTTAACATCAAATTTACAAGCCCAAAACAATATCTCATACAACACACAAAATGTTTAATACCTTGGAAGGGTTAGGGTCGCCTATCACAAATACTACTCTCACGTCCAGAAGTTTGCATGTACAAAAGTCAAATTATCCACTAAGAGTCGACAACTTCACCCATTGATCGTTGCTTTCACCATCAAAGCCCTCAACGGTCCAATCAAATCGCCCTCAAGGTTCATATACCAAGCAACAAAACGGTGGGGAACCCGCTCTAGGAGCCCCACATCGACCCATATAGTAGAAGTACACTAAATGTATATAACTTCTGACCTAAGTATAAGTACATCCTCATAGACACACTCGTGATGCATAGCAACCCCAAAAGGGCATTGATGATAAGCGGTCCATCCTATATTTCTGAAAAATAAAGTAGTGAGCCAAAGCTCACTAAATGAAATCTTTAATTTTAAGTTTAAAAATCACCTTAACACTGAACTTGGTACAAAACAACATGAGAACATAACAAGTGAAAATGTGAAAATGTATGCTGAGTGCAAGAGCAAATAGTTTACTTGTCCTACTATGATATGTCAATGAAATCTAATAACGACATTGTTTCACTTATACACGTGTGGATGTCATAACATATTTTGATACAATGTAACCACCAATTAGTTCCTTCCTTGACATGAGACTCATATGCGTTTATATATGCACATACACATGCACTAGATTCGTTACTTCTTCCGAACTCTTTGGGGCATTTGACACACAAGTCATCGTCACCATTAATCCATATATGACGGAAAACATATTATTCTCATGCAAGCAATGTTATACACTCATTTATAAGAATTACAACACATATTCCTCGATTCAATAAAATGCATTAGCCAAATAATTGGGTGAGAGGCAATATGTGATCATATTCAATTGATAGATACACTTAGAACTTTGAGATATTCAGAAATTGATTATGAGCAAACAGATGAATATGTTCCACAAGTGAGTCTGAATGTGAATCTAAACAACCAAATGAATGCATTCAGAAAGTGAATCTAATGTGAATTTGAACATATGAATGAATATATTCACGAATTGAGTCTGTTGCAACCTTATCTCAAAGCACTGGAACCTGCCTAAGGGTTTAACTAATGGATTATTAAGTCTAGATTTATTTCGGATTCTCCCAAATCCATACCAATTCACAACTTAGTAGTTAGGTTCTTAATATGCAAATTGATTTCGTTTTGGAGTTGTCACTAATCTATTTTTTGTGGGTAAATTAAATATAATGGAAAAATTACTTCACTCTTATAAACCAAAGATAAAACCAGAGATAAAATAAGTCCGAGGACTTGATTACGCTAAATTTATTTGACGCCATCTTGGTACATTTTCTCTTTTATTTTAAGAAAATATTTTGTAAGTAGTTTGCGTTGATTTTAAGTTACTCATAATATGTGAGGTCATCATGCAGATGCACAACCATTATTTGACACTCAATAAAGCAAAAGTAAATAAATTGCAAGCATGGGAAGGAAATACTTATTTGGAGCAATGAAAACATCTACAATTTTAGCTTAAAAATCGCTGACACGTAATATGCAACCTATCATGCAAACTATATCTCATGTGATGTTAATTATAATTAAATGACCTAAACTAATGACAAGTACATATTAAATGTAAATATCCTAACATGTCGCGTATTTTAAATGATACTGAATATGCAAACGAAATGACATGCGATATGCAAACTAACCTTGCATAGCACGCGCATGACAGTTTTATGTTTTCTTTTTTTAAAATTAAAATTTGAGTTTAAAAATACATTATATTTAAACATTCAAAGTATCCTCGAAAAGGAAAATCTAATTTATTCTAAAAAAAATATAATTTTGGTATTTTATTAAATTCAGAATTGTAAATTACTCTAAATGCGAAACATTATGTTAAAAAAAAAAAACTATTTCGATTCATTATCTAATCTTTTCTAGATTTTTTTTAATGGAAGTAAAATCAATTCAAATCAAACAAAGATAGAAATAAAACAAATCCACTTCAAATATGGTGCCAAATCAAAAAAGATGTCCATATATATCTAATTTTGGAATCAAATTAGTGAGGGGCATGAGATCAAATTGGGTAATATTTATATGTAATTGTAAATCATATCTCAGGCATGAGATTGGATTGACGATTTTCTGTGTAATCGTAAATCGCATTTTGGACATGAGATTGGATTGACGATTATATGCATATTGCGAAGTTAAGAAAACTTTTAAATTCATGGGGATTCAAAAGATTTTTATTTTTATTTTGTGGATATGACAATATCGAACGAATATTCAAACATGATAACAATTTTACGAATTAGGCATTATATGGAAAAATCGAATTAATCAAGTTGGTGGTCCGCAAAACTCACAACGCAGCCGTCAAGGGTGAGGCCAGCAAGGACAAGCGATAGGGGGCAAACTTGGGCAGCAACGAAAACTGAATGCCTTTGGGATTAATGGGGCTCCATGGTGCATGAACAATCATCAGAAAACCAAAGCTAAATTTTGAGTCGACTGGCGAAACGCGTTGAGGTGTAGCAAGCTGCCGTTGCCGATCGCCAAGCGAGGACTGGACACGGCGAAGTTGATGGATTGCGAGCAAGCCGTCGATGGCATTGAGAAAGAAGGAGGCGCAGCAACAGATGGGGACAAGCAAATGAGAGAATTTTCCCCTCACTTTCCACGTCGATCTCTCTGTACGGTGAAGACTCCTTTTGGCGTCTTCTGCGAAGTGGTGAACCTCCAAGGAGGAGTGAATCTCCTCTCTTCAATGTTTTCAATTGGGGCTGCTGTATATCCTATGAAGCTCTCTCTCTCCTCTCTCTCAAAAAGTGCTGTCTATTCAAGGTCAATGGACAAATCTGGTCAAAACTTTTTTTTGTCTCGTAAAAAAGCACCAACTTTAGGTCAATGGACAAATTTGGCCCAAACTCTTTTTTGTCTCGTAAAAAAGCACAAACTTTAGGTCGAGTGACAATTTTGGCCCAAATTTTTTTTGTTTGGAAAAAAAATCATCAACTTTTACTTAAATCCTAAATCTGGCCACCCTTAACTTATATTCATTGATTGTTCTTAATCCATGTGCATTTGTTAGCTAACACCATCTATTTTCTTCTTGTTTGAGCCATAGCTTGAAGAATATCAGTGAAACTATGCCATTTCCTATATTTCGCTAGCAAGTAAAAACATCTCCCGATTGAATTTCTCTCGCTAGACTTTATTGTTTTGTCGTAATATGAAACTGTAGATCACCGCCTGTTAAGAGAAACCATGGATGAGATCTACCAACCTCACAACTAGAACCTTTTCTCTTGAAATATGGTTAACTCCAAATAGAAAGTTAATGGTAAGGGTTAGATTTTAAATAGGAGTGAAAGTTTGTTATTTTTTATGAGACAAAACAAAAATGGGGCCAGAATTGTCACTTAATCTAAAGTTTATGCTTTTTTATGAGACAAAAAAAAGTTCGGGCCAGATTTGTCCATCAACCTAAAGTTTGTGCTTTTTCATGAGACAAAAAAAAGTTTTGACCAGATTTGTCCATCGACCTAAAGTTGGTGCTTTTTTTTGGAATTAGCCCATTCAATTTGTGTGTAGCCTCCTTTTATAGGTTAGAGGGCTTGGGTTCCCCATAAACAAAGCAGGTCCTCTCCGGTTGCTTAAAAGCAATCCGCCCATACTTTTTTATTTACTTAACCATGCATACCAAATATTCTCCTTTGATTTTATTTCTTTGAACCAAATATCAGCTCCGAACCCGAGCAAGTCTTTTAGAGGCTCAAGGAGGACATGTGGGAGAACCACCCTGAGGTGGGAGACCTCGTGTTGTCCTCTGTATTCCCTCTCTGTCGGGAAGACAAAGATAGACAGGGAATTATGAGGCCTCACAGTGGTGAAGGTAGACACACGTCAGGATTTCGGTTCTGGCTACCTCCAAGTAAGCAGGTATAATAGCCTCTCGCACCTGGGGTGAGTGAGGGTGGGTGAAATGCCTACTGCTGAGTTAACATGCCTTACGGCACTGTACCCAACCACAAGCTAACTCGGTACCCCTGGTGGGTGAAATGCCTACTGCCGAGTTAGCACGCCTTATGGTACTGTACCCAACCACAAGCTAACTCGGTACCCCTGGTTGGTACAGTGCCGCCCACTAGTTGATTGAATATCACGATAAAGAAAGACGCTTTGCTTGTGAAAAGGAAAGGCTCCCCTTTGATTTCTAAAAATTCAAGATTGTGGAAATACAACCATAGACAAATTGATGGAAATTTTCTGAATTTCAAATCTCGGAAAGATGAGTACGCAATACCTCTTTCATACGATTGCCTTCATCGAAAATGTACGAATATTTTTTCTTCCTTGTCATGTTATGGCTAAATTGCTCTCCACGTTACTGAAATTTTCCAATTTTAGTCACATGCAATTTTCGGCCACGTGACTTGAATTTCATGATTCCGCAAGTTTAGTCCAAATAAATTGATTGAGCTTAGAATTTTAAACCACTGTAGGTCCAATAAGCTTATCTATATGCTAGGAAATGTACACATAAAAACTACATGCAATTTTAATTTTAATAACTTTTTTAGGGGTTAAAAATTAATTTCTAATTATCTATATAATGAATTATTTAATGGAATGTCAACAGAGTCTAATCGTGACTCTAAACAACCAAATGAATTACCAATGATGGTTGAATATAAAGTTACAAACATACACAACCAAGTTCAAGTTCATCATTTTTACATACAACATGTCACCACATCTCAGAAAACCAATCGAATACCTTTTTGGCATGTATAAAATGAACAAGAAACAACCACCATACCTCCACACTATTATTGCATATCAAGACTACACACAACCAAGTTAAAAGTCTTGAGTAGATTAAGCTAACTTAAAGCGTAGAGTTCTCACTAAACTTGAAAATGACTTCGACTCAGAGCTTTAGATCACCTTTAAGCAAAATAAACAAAACCAAAAATCAACAATGTGTAATTTTAAAAACGAAAGAATCAGTTAAAAGGAAGTAGTAAAATTAAATGATTTACCTCATTCAAACTCAAAAGATTGAGATGGAAACTTTGATTAATTCAAGTTTGGGACCTCTCTAATTGTGGGTTTTTGAAAACAAAATTTTGAAGAAGTGAGTAAATGGTTGAAAGTTAATGAAGTGGAAGCTCTACTTTTGGAAAGTGAAACTTGCCATGGTTTTCGACCAAGGCAAGAAAATTTTTATTAAGTTCTCAATAGTTATTGGAAAAAAAAAAAGAGCAATGATTAATTAAGGTTAAAAGAAATTTTGAACTTTGAAGTGCTGCAATTAATGAGTTTCAAATGGCCCCTATGAGACTAGCTAGGATACACTTGGCCCAAAATAATTAGTCACTAGAAGATATCTTGATGAAAATGAAAATGAGCTCCTCTTCTTCAGTCGAGTAAGTGCATGAATCACAAATGCATGAATGAACTATAGTTAAAATTGATGATCTCATGCATAATGTCAAAGATACCAAATTTAATGTCTCAAACAAAAGCACAGGTTCAAACTTTGGCAACGAGCAAGAGAGATGGTGTGCCAATTAAAGAGAAATAAAGATTTAGGAAAACAATATTTATTCTAAACATTTGATTTTGAACATTGGTTAGTTTGAAAAAATTTTGAATCCACTAAAATCATCAATGAAAGATATAAATGAATTAGGAAAATCTCAAAATATGAATTTCCTAATATACTGACCCTATTCTATAAATAATATGGTGATGAGTTAAGATATCATTGTTCTACACTACTAACGTGCACTTCGAAATCTATCAACTTATCCTTAATGTCTCAGACTCTCAGCAATCTAATTGTAGAAATGAATCCTAAATATACCGCTTCACTATCTCATTAACATACGACTTTGCCATTTCTTCCATAGAAAGGCCATATCAATGGGACAAAAAGTGTGTGGACTTAATCAATCAATTAACAATCACCCATATAACATTATTCCCACTTGACACCCTCAATAGACCAACTATGAAATCCATGATGATATACTCTCATTTCGATAAGTATTTTAAGTGGGTGTAATTGTCCACCTGTTTTTTGTGCTCAATTTTCATTCATTAACAAACTGGATATTGATTGACAAATTTCATAGCATTCTTCTTCATGTTGTTGACCCACAAGAAGTTTTCCGTTAAGTCCTTATACATTTTGGTGCTTACTGGATGAATTGAGATTCTGATGTTGTGAACTTTTTGTAATATCTCCTTTTTCAATTCTAAATCACCGGGAACCAACAAATTAAAAAACGACTAGAGAAATTTCGGAGAAACAAAGCAATATGAAGCTCTTGTAGCAGTAAATAGAAGCGATGATGGCATTGCAAGTGAAGACAGTGGGGGTGGGTCTTGGAGAAGTCAAACTGACGATTGGTGGTGCAGGCGGGATTGAGATCTCTGGCACAAATGAGGGACTGGATGTGGTCATGGAGGTTGAGGTGAGGGCTGACGAGAGCAGAGGTGGACAAATTAAAAACCGACGGGAGAAATTCCAGTGAAACAAAGCAATATGAAGCTTTACTCATCTGGTATATAAGAGCTTGGTTCACATGCATACCAAAAAGTTCAACATTGATACCATTCTCTAAATTTTATCACGGATAGGATCCTCTAAATTTAGTTAAAATTACTTCTCATAGCTTGAAACCTCTTTGCTATACCCATTAGATGGTCAAGATTTGTTCTCCATGTTTCTTTTCTTTTTCACTGTTTTTTTATGCTTCTTTTTTCTTTTACCAAAATTTCCTCAGCATCTTCTCCCCCCACCCCCCTTCTCTTCTAGCGAAATCGATTCCAAGATGGATTGATACCAAACCTTTAACCAGAAAATTGAGAACCGATCTTATGATCCTCAGTTCCAAACAATTGGAATCAAAAACCTAAAGAATTGGTTTTGGCACCGTCAATTAGCGCTCGATTCTCGGTAAGCCAATGTTATATTTCAGGTAAAAATAAATAATAAAAAAACCACTCTTGAAATAAAATATAAAAGTTAATCCATTTCATTATCAAAAACATTTGTTAATCAAATAGTTATGTTATTATTGTGGGAAAAATACCAAAAAGTCATAAACCTATTGCATTGATACCAATTTAGTCTTAAACTTTTCAATATGACCAATTTAGTCCTAAACATTTTAATATCGATACAAATTTAGTTCATCTGGGCAATTTTGGCCGGTCGGTGCTAACGTGGACGTCGACTGGTGGCCAGATGCTGACATGGCAATTTTAAAGATTTTTATTATTTTTATTAATTTTTTTTCTTTTCCGACGGTGGTCGGCGAGCCTTCGATGAGACTTGCCAGCCATTGGGCGAGGGCTGTGAAGCCCTCGCTTGCTCTTGGCGAGGGTCACGGCCCTCGCCCGGCCTTTCCTAGGCCACGGCAAGGCGGCTTTGCTGGATCTGGGCGAGGCCGACCTCGCCCAAGCCTTGCCACGGGCGAAGGCGGCCTCACCTATGGCAGGTAAGGCCATGGCAACCATCGCTAGGGCGGAGGCGAGGGCCGCGAAGCCCTCGCCAGCTGCCAGCAAGGGTCGTAGCCCTCGGCCCTTGCCGCCGCCCCGGTGATGGCCGCCATGGCCTTGCCAGCTGCGGGGGGAGGCCACCCTCCCCTAGATCCGGGTGAAGCCACCTTCCCGGCGGCCTAGGAGAGGCCAGGCGAGGGCTTCAACCCTCGCCGGCAACAAGCAAGGGCTTTGTGGCCCTCGCCCGGTGGCGGTGAGCCTCACCAGGAGGCTCACCCGCCACTGCTAGAAAAGAAAAGGAAAAGAAAAGAAAGAAAAAAATTATAAAAAATTATAAAAAAATTAATAAAAAATCGAAATCATAAAAATTGTCACGTTAGCGTCGGCCATCGGCCGACGTCCACGTCAGCACCGGTTAGCCAAAATTGGCCGGATGGACTGAATTGGTACAAATATTAAAAGATTTACGACTAAATTAGTCCAATTGATTTCAATGCAATAGGTTTATGACTTTTTGGTATTTTTCCCTATTATTTGTTCATCTTGATGGGCACAAATTCATCCTCCTCCTTCTTCTTCTTAAAAAAAAAAAAAAAAAAATGAGGCTTCAAAACTAGTTCAACCTAGGTAGTTCTAGTACTTCTAGCCTTGGAATTAAGAGTCAAACCAAACCCCTAGCCAATTCTAAATTTCTAGAACTGAAACCTAAGTGATTCTCCCTGGAACAGATTTTAAACAGGTCGATCAATCAATCCAAATCAATTTGGTCCGGTTCCCTAACTGAATCAGACTGATGCTCATCCCTAAGGATGCTAAAACCACAAAGACACCACTTTCGCTACAGACGCCAGAGGATATCGTCTTCCCATTACTCAATCCCCCATCGTTGTCAACCAGCATCCTACAAGTCTTTGACCCATCGAGCCCTCAACCCTTGACCCAAAGACCCTACCCTCTCTTTTCTCTATTGCAAATCGAACATGGCTCTATGATGTAGCCCATGCTCAAGATCAACTCGTTCAACCAAGAAGATCAGCACATATTCAAGATCAACGACACTCTCCTCAACAAGTCCCTCATAGATAAGGCCTCATATTTGACTTTGTCATAAGGACTATGTCATTTTCCCGCACATTGAAGCTTACATCAAGGCACTATGGAATGAGCAAAAGCATTGGAAATATTGTTTTGATTTTAATTGCTCCTAGTTTCCAAATGTTTCTAGTTTTTATGTAACTTACAGTTTCTAAAGTTGACTTTAGTCTCTTAGGGCGCGTTTGGTAACCGGCTAAATAGTGTTTGATTCTATTCTTTTGTTCCTGAGAGTAGATTTGGAACAGATATCCATTTGGTAAATTTTTTATTCTTAGGAATAGATTTGGAGTAGAATCGAGAAGTAAAAAGAGTTGATTTCTTGTTCCCTAGAATAAATCCAAAATCAAGCCAATAGAAATTTTTTTTTTTTTTTTTTTTCTCTTCTTCTTTCCTTCTTGTTTTTCTTCCTTTTCTCTTCTTCTTGCACCGCCGCGGCCATCGGCCACCGTCGCTAGTCACCGGTGATCGGTTAGGTGAGCTCGCCCAGCCACCGGCAAGCCTCGTCTAGGCCTCCCCCGGCCATCGGCGAGCCTCGCCTGAGCCTTGGCTAGGCTGGGGGAGGTCGAGCTCCATTGGTGGTTGGGCGAGCTCAACCTCGTCGGGGCCAGCAATAGGAAAAGGAAGAAGATAAAAAAGAAAAGAACAAAAAAAAAAAAAACGAAAAAGAAAAATGTAATAAAATTATTTTAAAAATTTGAAGAAAATGGTTTGGATTATAAATTTTGAGGACGGTGCCAAACACAATTATTTCCTAGGAATAAAAATTTTGGGCAATTACCAAACGCTTTCAAATACTTAGAATTTGTTCTTGGGAATAGAATAAAAAAAAAATCAGTTCTAATAAAAAATTATTCTTAGAAACAAAATGGTTACTAAATGCACTGGTACTCTTCTTTTGTTTTTCTATAAAAGGTCATTGAGCCTCTCTAAAATGGACACCAAATTTGATTAATGAAATTTGCGTGGTGCAATTCCTTAAACTTTGAAGAGTTCAAATCCCTTGAAACTTAAAAGAATTTTCACTCGAACCTTAAAGAGTCAAAGCTTTTAAAGCCTGCATCTTGAAGCTGCAGCCATGATGCCATTTTAACTTCCTCGAAGGCCTAGAAGATGGATCATTGAAGTTCCTATCATTTTCTTCATTCTATTCAATCTTGTTTCACCCACTTCCTTCCAAAATCAATAAGCCTACAATGCTTATTTAAGATAACTCAAAACATACAAGTTGTAAATCCAAGAGTCGCCGTTCTTTGGCTTTGAAATCAAGTCATTAAGATTTGAATTGACAAATTTATACCCATTTTTCCAAACTAGCATGGAACTGAAATTTCTACTTGATTTTTTGACAAGTTTCTATGTGTGTATGTTACTCTCCTGATCTCATTGTTTGAGTAGTCGACCTTAGATTATATCACTCTACATGTTAAATCCAACGTGGTCAAACCCAAGTCCAACTTCGCCGAACCTGGGCAACACAAGCAACCAATGCTATCATTGTGGCCCCTTGGCAAGACCCACGCGAATTCGAGGATAGATTAGAGTTTCAAAGACTGTTTCAATGAGTGCACATGAGCAGCGAGCAACGGACAACCACTTGAGGATGTGGTGTCAAGGTGGGATGGCTAGGGCACATGAGGCACGTTGAATGGTGGTTGAGGAGAGAGAGAGAGAGAGAGAGAGAGAGAGAGAGAGAGAGAGAGAGAGTCCAGGGAACATACAATTAGGATTCTTTTCCTTGGTGGCGTGTGTGTGTGTGTTTTTTTTTTTTTTTTTTTAATTCATATCATATAGAGGAAATTCATTTTAAAGGATAACTTTGCCTTCGACATTTTAGGTGCATTTGTTTAAAATATATGAAAGAATGAAAAATATTCTCATCACCCATGAAAATAGTTAATCATAAATTATTGTCCATAATGAAAATATTTTCATTGACTAATTTTTCTAAATGATATAACCAACTATTTTTAAAAAAAAAATATTTTAAAAATCTTCCTTAGAGGATGTTTGTCCTTTCACCGTACCTACTCTATTTGAAATCGTCTCTCAATGTATGTGTTCCGTTTTTTTTCCGCTAGTGCTGAAGTGATAGAGAGAGAGAGAGGGGTCGTGGGCTTTCCAAGTGAGCCATTTCTCTAGGCCTTAACCCAATGGGTTAGTGGGTCATTATGGGTTTATTTGACTCTCAGGCCGGATCTTCCTTACCCATATCAACCCTGGAAAATGGGAAGATGCCACAACGGTACTTCTATAGTCATGGAGCTTTAAGGATTATTCTTGACCACAAGTACTATGTAGCTTTTATTTACATATTTTACATCGACCTCCACAAATAATATAATTCATTGTTTATTTGCTAAAAGTAAAACTACACACATCAGCAAGATTTTGGTTATACAACCTGTGTCGCCAAATATTTATCCATATTTTCATCGGAATATGGAGTACTTTCCAAGTTAGTCTTGCTAGTTTCTAGAATTATTATAGCTAAGATTAGTTGAGAGTTATGCTAAAAATAATTCTATCAAAATTGCAAAGAAATCAAAATTTAGTATACTAAGTAGTTAAGATTAAATTTAATCGCTTGGTTACAAAATCCACCGAATTTCAATTTTCAATTTGTCTGAGACTTTACCCTAAAATCCCCGTATGTTCTTTCTTTGCTATTGTCTGGAAAAACACTGTTATAGTGGAATAACGTTGAAAGTTAGGTAGGGCATTGGCCTAACGAGGCCCACAAGCGAAAAAAACGTGGAAGGGAAAGGATTTGTCAAAGTTCACTTCCAAATTTCTCTTGTCGGGCAATGCATATGCAATATTTGTGGATTGCAGAAACAAATATGTTAGATGTGCAGAGAATTCTTACTATTATAATTTGCTTCATCTGAATCTCCGGTTAATAAAATTCTTGTGGGGTTTAATGCTAACACAGTTTAAATATATTGAAACTCTAAATAATGAATTTGATAACGCCATGTCTCACAACTACATGAACACTACTTTTATGTGCTCATACATAAATATTAAAAGTGGGACCAACCATCCCAATAGACAATACATTGAACCTTTTTCTTATCAAAGTAAGCTTGAGAGCGTAAGCAAAACTTTAGAGACAGCAAAAGCAAAACCCAGAAAAATCATTAGTTGGCTTTCCTGCAGTTCTTCCTAATCTGACCGCTTGAGCCGGTAAGCGGGCTGAGGTTACCCATCTTCACCATGGCGTTAGCAAAATCTGTCATGAAAGTAGCTGAATTGCTGCTATAAGCGTTCACTTGAGCGTCCGTGGAACCACCACTAAACAATTGCTGGTCCGAGTGAAGAAGACCTTTTTGGATTTGCAAGTTCTTAAAGTAGGCATTGTCGAAGGACGTCGGGCTCGTGGTGTCTAGAGGAGAGGTATTGTTGTTGCCTCCAGAGCTTGGGCAGTTTGCCTTGAGCGAGGTTGCGAACGTGGTGTTCATGTTGGTCTCGTTGTAAAGACGGTCCCAAAAAGTTGTGCATCGGGCTTGACCTATCGTGTGTGACCCTGTTAACAACAATTGAACAACATTTTAAAATTAATCTTAGTATATCGATCAAGCATTATTGTAAATTCGTTATTAAAAGGTGCCAAAAAAAAAGAGGAAAAACAATGACCTGAGAGTGCCACCATTTCTTTGGCGGTGAAACCTTTGTTAGAGAAGGCAGTGATGAGGCCGCTAAGGCTCAAATTAAAGGCAGGGATGCTGCTATTAGCAGCACTTTGGTTGGCAGTGGTTGAGTCTCTTCTTCCCAGCGGGACTGTCCAACTTGGGCCACCTAACTAAGAATTATATAGATAAACAAATCCACACGTGTTAGTATTGATGCAGCATCGAGATCATAACGAGTGATTTTTTCTCATCACAATTGATCACTAGAATTAAGAAGAAAGTGTGCGCTTACAGCGACGACGGAATCTCGGGCAGCCACGGTCAAGAGATCAGCGCAGGACACGATGCCGGGGCATGCGCTCTCCAATTGGGACTTGATTGTGTCAATCACGTCGAATCCCCGTAAGGAATTGATGTTTGGGCCAGCATTCTTCTCCCCAGTGAATTTCGTGGTCTTGTTATCGTCTAATAAAACAGATGCGTCGCATCCCTGTTATATATTTTGTACATTGTTAATCACTCAAATCGATCCTATTGGATTCATTAGATTCAATGGTCAAAATATAAACAGAATAAGTGCTATAACTTTGCCTGAACATAAAGTATGAACATTGATTAATTTCCCTTATCATTTTCCCCCATTATGAACGCCTACAGGCACCAGTTTGAACGGGAATGACACCCTTTCTCGTGCCTTTTGACTTTAATTCGTGCGTCTCTCTAGGAACAATGCATCCAATAATTGTCGGACTAGAAACAAAATGATTGTGCTCTGAAGTGTTCTCTAAATCAAGGCTTTTGGTTAGCAACATGGCGTGTCCTTTAATATTTAACAGAGGGGAGTCACCGACTTTTTGATTTACTAGAATTAGCCTGAATTTGGTCTTCTCGAATGACCTTGAAGATCTAGACAATTTCCAACCCATACAGGAAAAGAGAAAAGCATCTAATCGAGCAAGTTGTAAACATGTCACATTTGTTAGTAAAAAATGCATCAGGCTTTAAATATCAAGTTTGAAATAGAGATGGCATATTTGATGAAGAAAGGCCCATTAGGATATGGGCAACTCTTGAATTATGCACGAAGAATGCGAAGTGGATAACAATGAAGGTACTTCAAATTGATTAGTCAATTTAGATTGACACTCTAAATTTGTGTCGGAAGTAAACTAGTGAGATCATGCACAAGGGGCTCTTTGTTTTGTTCAAAAGATCTAATACAATTATTACAAGACCATTGGATTAACAAATTTCATTAAAAAAAAGATATTTTATAGCAAAATATCATTTTTAATGTAGAAAAGTATTGCAACCAAAGGGACGGTGATCAAAATATGACCAGAACTTATTGAAAACGACTGATTGATTTGCCAAACATGAAAAACACGTAAAGTCAACCACCGTCATAAAAGCATGGCTGTCGCTCTCTCTTTTTGCCGTCTCCAACGTTTAGGACTTTTGCGTGATCTAATTCATCGAATTTAAAATCATGTAGCTAATCATACACACACACACGTCTTATGCACAACATACTCGGCAAAAAAAAAAAAAACGCTCGCCTGCATGGCTTAGAGAATACATTGTCGATGTAATTAAAAAAAAATTAGAGTACGCACAATAACATTCTTGTCCATCTTGATTCGAGGATTCTAATTACCAAATCTCTCCCCAACCACCAAAATATCTAATGGATAAGACCACTTATGAATTGATATTTTTACACTAGCGGTATATGCTAGAATTACTCGTGAAATTTTTTTTCTTTGAATCACCAAAAAGAAGTGCTTTTCTTCTAAGGGCCATGCTTTTTATTGCTGTATGAATGAAAACATAGCTCTAATTTTAAAACGACTTAAACAAACACAGCCTATTATTATTATAATAATAAACTCACAAAAATGCATGGCACAAAAAGGGTCGGTCAGACTCGACTAATTCCATATGTGTACTTCCTACCTATTGTTTGGTTAGTGAAAAAGAGAGCAAGTAACTTGCGTAGAAGCGAAATCTAATCATTCTTTTCGACTATGAGGTCGGTTGGAACGTTTCACAGGCACAAAAGCACAAAGATGCATCATGCATGCACGCTTGCATGCAGCTTGAATGACAGAAGAGAAACAAAGGTTGCAATCAATCGGAAAGAGAGGAGAGACTCCGGGTAGAGGGACTTGCATTAACGAAGCAATCGTGGAAGTGAAGGCGGAGCAGCGATGCGCCCATGCGGGCCTCACTTTTGACCGCAGAGCTCACGCCGGATTTAATGGTGGAGAGGGCGCTGGGACAGGAGGTGGAGTAGAAAGTACTGGACAGCTGAGCCGAGGCTGTTCCCAGAAGGAAAGACAGCAACAATAAGAAGGCGGTTCTGACCGAAGAGCTCCCCCAAGCCATCGCTTGGAGTTACAGTTTCAGCGAAAAAGAAGTTGATAAGCAAAGGAGGAGGAAGGGAAGCTCAAGCTTGATGGCTGTGCGCCTAGTGTGTTTTTGTGTGATGCACTTGAATGAACTCAGGGGTATTTATACAAGAGTTTTTGCACTGTTATGCTTTTTCTTTCTTCTCAAGCCAACGGCATTGGATGCCTGCATCTATAATATAAGAAAATTGAATTTTGAAAAAACAAGTTCAACACCGAAGATATATATAGCTTGATCATGTGTAGTCTAGACTTCTAAGCTTTTTATTTGAAAACCAACATAATCTCACCGTATAGAAATTTTTGGCTCTATATATATATTTATAGGTCTATATAAGGCTGTCAATTCTAAGCATATATAACAGGACCTATCCTCATATCAGATTCTAGAAGTAATTTCCTTAGGAGATATCAAACCAAGAATCTTCTCGCTTTCAACTTTTCAACTTTTAAGATGTTTCATATGAATTAAAAAAGATGGCTTATTTTGAAAAGTCTGATACATAAGTATATTTGCATGTGTTTCCTATTTTAATGGACCAATATCGAGGAGTCGCCATATATGTTAATTTTTTCACTCACTCTCTACATTTATTTTCTAGTGTCCCAATTTTCATTTTTGGTCGTGACCTCGCATATATTTTTTTCGTCAAGTCGTTAAACTGTCAATTTGTTTAATAAAGTCTTGTAGCTTACATAACTTTTCTAGTCATTCCCATCCACCTCGAAAGCCAGCAGGAGTCGGATGTAGAAAACTTTGGGTCGTGTTAAAAAAATTTCATTAATCAAGTCTTGGTTGTGCGGTACTCAATTCTGAAGTTTCTAGTCTCACTCATTAAGTCCATGATAAAAAAAAGTTCTCCATGTTAGACTCTGATCGGCTAAGACAGGCATGTCAATTCCAATTAATTGCATTTGTAGCATGAGGGGATGCAAGTTCAAGGACTCAATTAAACATATCAAAAGTTCAAGGATTTAATTAAAAGAAATGCGCAAGTTCAAGGACCTGAAGTGAAATTTTAACTCAACAGAACACATTCCTTTTTCCTAATCAACATATATAGTAAATTTTTTGTCAAAATAAAGCCCGCGTATGTCACTATAAACAGCCAAAAATAAATAAAACAAGTAGTCAAAGTGGGATTTCGTCTGGAGAGTTATTGACTATTAGGGAAAATTGTCATGTCCAAGCGAAGGTTCGCCAAATCCAATTGATGAAACATTGACTTTCACTAACAAAGACGAGCGGATCACGCCATCTAACTATTGTATGTCCTCCTTTAAAAGATTCTGTAAGGCTTAATCAATTGCTTGCATGGTATGAAATTTGGAACTTGCTGCTTGACGACCATTCCTCTTTGTTCAACTAGAAACAAAAATATGATTTCCATGGTATATAAAAATGAAATTCTGTAGATAATGGACTACAATGTCCTAACAATAGCATCTTGTTCTAGCTGAGATAATTAAAAAAAAAAAAAAAAAAAAATTGAAAGGTTGAATTAGAAGTTGTGTGATAAACTCTACTAGGGTACTTAAGTGTGACCCAATATATCTTTCTATGGTCCACATCCCGCTGTAGGTAGGTCATAATATCTTATTTCTCACAGCAAGTCATGTTGAATTACTCCATAGTCCCATATTATTATTATTATTATTATTATTATTATTATTATTATTATTATTGGGTAAAAATAAGCAAGCGCATCTTCAATAGATAAACTCCACACCCATGAAATGCCCCACTAACCTCATGGACTACATATAACGAGAGTTGAAGTTCTAGTCGGCTGCTCAAACATGGAGCTGATTACACTTAGTGGCATGGAGATCCAAACTCATCCCACGTGACTAATTCGTATAAGATCGATAAAACTTCTCGATCAATGAGTCAATCCTATGGGCTTATCCGTGATATTCCTCTGCGTGCCTCATTTTTCAAGCATGCATGTGTGAATGAAAGCCTCAGTAGAAATCTAATATTGGTCAACATTTTGAGTGATTGCTAATCATGAATATTCTCCTTTATAGACTTTTGGATTGCTAATCATGCGAGTCGTGATATGGAATCCGACAGCTCATGCGCGTTGCGCTCACATTAGCTGTGAAGCAACCTAAATGATTAGAAAAGGACGGTGATATATCTCCACCGTATTAGGCTCCGTTTGTTTAGAGTAAGATGGATGATTTAAAAAATATTTTTTCTAAAAAAGGATTGCTTGTGTCACTTGAAAAAATAGCCAAGGAACAACGTTTTCCCCATTAACAACAATTTATGTTTAAACATTTTCATAGAGAAAAAAGATATTATTTATTTATTTATTTATTTTCGTAAGCGATGCAAGTGATTATTTTTTTTGAAGTCATTTATTTTCCATGAAACAAACGAAGTTTTAATCAAAATAGTTTTCTTTAAAGTTTCTAATTATAGCTTGAACTATGCAATATCCACTTGATGGGGAAAGGTGCTAAAAAGTCCTGAACTTATTGTAATTATACCAATTTAAATATAAACTTTTCAACTAAACCAAATTAATCTCAAAACTTTTCACATTATTACCAATTTAATTTATTCAGCCAATTTAAGCTAGAAATTGCTGACATGAATGCCAGTCATGTCATATAAGATGGTCGATCTTAACATTGACTTTTTAAAAATATTTTTAAATAAATTTTCAATTTTTTACTATTTAAAAAATTCCTTTTTCCTTTTTTTTCTTTTTCTTATTTCCTCTTTTTTTCTTTCCCTTTTCTTTTTCTTTGGACTATGGCCAATACCGACCATAGGTAAGGGCATCGCAACCCTTGTCGGCCATAGGTGAGGGTCGCCCTCGTAGCCTAGGTGAAGGCACAACCCTTACAACCTAGGCAAGGGCCGCCCTCATTGAATCTAGCAAGAGTTTGACTTTTGCCGCATAGCCAAGGGCCACCCTCTCCAAAAGCCGCAAGATTGGCCTTTGCCAAACTCGGTGAATTGCCGAGGCTAGATGGGTCATGTCCTCACTAGACCTAGCAAAGGCAATCCTCACCTCTGACCGACAAGGGTCATAGCACCTTTGTCTATGGCCAATCGCCAGTCACAATCCAAGAAAAGAAAAGGGAAAAAAATATAGTAAAAAATTGAAAAATTATTTAAAAATGTCCACATCATCATCGGCTATCTAAAGTGCCATGGCCGGCCTCAATGTCAATGTACTAAATTGGTACCAATGTAAAAAAATTTAGAACTAAATTGATTCAATTAGAAGGTTCATAAATAAATTGATACCAATGTATAGGTTTAAGACCTTTTTGGTACTTTTCCCTCATTGTTAGCTAATTTTTTAGATTACGACATCACGTTTGATGTGTTTGTAGAAACTTGTAGTCTTTTAGTTACGAACCCAATGTGAAGCACTAAATCCTTACTTCATATGTGCTTTTTTTTTTTTTTTTTTTTTTTTTTTTTTGGTCGAAGAGGCAAATATATAGATTTAAGAAAGAGTTACACCGTTTGCAAGTAAATCCGTACATATTATATCCAAAAGCGGAAGAGGGATAGAAGAGAGCCAATTCGGAGGAAGACTTCTTGACTGGTGGGCCTTGGCAGCCCAGTTGGCTGCCTCGTTCGCATCTCTGCTGCAATGGACGATACGCAGGTTTGGGAACCCTTGCAGGAGCGCCGCAACCTCAGCGAGCAGAGAGCGAAGCTCCCATGGCGGAGGGGAAGAGTTGTTGACGGCAGCCACCAGGGTCTGGCAGTCCGATTCCACGGTAAGGTCGCGGTCTGTGTGTCCTTTTTGCATCAGATCTCGTAGAGTGAGGGTTAATGCCTGGGTTTCTGTCTGAAGGGCCGAAGATGCAGCGACATGGCTAGCGAATCCAGCTACTATTCGACCAGCGTGATCTCGAGTGATTGAAGCCACCGATCCTTCAGTAGATGCAGGGGTGAAAGCTCCATCGATATTAATCTTCCAGGTGCCAGGAACGGGAGGATGCCAAATCCGATCAGATGGTAGAGATCGAAGCCGAGAAGCCGGGCTCGCTGCACAAAGACGACGATCTGTCAGAGCATTAGCCAGAGCCGTTCGCACCACCTGTGTTGGATCAGGATGAACCCTACGAAAGACAAAGTTGTTTCTAGCCTTCCACATCTGCCACAAAGTATGCACAACAGTTTCCAGATCAGGTAAGATATTGCTATTCATTAAGATATCTGTTACCCAAGCATCCATACGTTGAGTGTTATAAGCTGCTGGATTGATGTTTATCTGTGGATGCGACCAAACTTTCTTTGTCCATGGACATAATAAGAAGATGTGTTCTGTAGATTCTGGGGTGTGTGTGGTACATAGCTTACATAGGGAGTCTGAAATAACATGTCTACGGTAGAGATTCTCACACGTTGATAGAGCGTTGTGGCAAAGAGACCACATAAAGATGCGGAGTTTTGGAGATGTCTTGATCTGCCAGATCTTACGCCAAAGGGTTGTAGGGGCTTGGTAGGAAGATGATGCATTGTTGTGATCATTCATGTGTGCTTTTGCTCTAAGGTAGTTGTAACAACTCTTGACTGTATATGCGCCGTCTTGAGTACCTTTCCATATGACCTTATCAGTTGGGCATTGGGGCCGAAGTTGAATAGTTAGGATCTCATTCACTGTCTGGGCATCAAAAGATTGACGCAGCAAGGGTTCATCCCAAATATACTGACCTGGTAGGATAAAACCAACAACCAGCTTCGGTTCACCTTGGGGCGCAGGGCCACCAATGGTACCTCTTGGGAGCCATCTATCTTCGCGGATTGAAATATCTTGTCCATTGAATATTATCCATAATTGAGTCTCTGCCAAGCAATAGACTCTGCCAGCCCCATGAAGGTCTAAAGCCTATATTAGCATGCAAGAAGTCCGTAGAATGGTAGTAAAGACCTTTAAACAATTTAGTCCATAGGGAAGTGGGATTATTAATTAAACGCCATGCCTGTTTGCCTAGTAAGGCTTTGTTAAAAATGGTAAGGTCACGAAAGCCCAACCCTCCAATATCCTTTCTCATAGTTAGAAAATCCCATTGTTTCCAATAGATACCAGTTTTAGTACTGCTATTCTGCCACCAAAATCTGGCCATTTTCTGTTGAATAGACTTACATAAAGAAACAGGGATCTTGAATATAGACATCACATATTGAGGGATAGCTTGAACAACGGTTTTGATTAAAAGTTCCTTACCTCCTTTCGAGATGAACTGCTCTTTCCAGCCTTCTAGTTTAGAATGCACACGAGCTAAAATCTAGGCAAACATATCCCTTTTTGATCTTCCCCAGTCTGATGGTATTCCAAGGTATCTACTACATTTAGTTAGGATAGGAACCCGGAGTTCTTGGGCCAAATTCTCTTGTAGTTGGATAGGACACGCCTTGCTGAAAAGGATACCAGATTTGTTTCGGTTCACAATCTGGCCAGTAGCTAAGCAGTATTGATTTAACAAATTTGCAAGATTCTGACATTCCCGAAGTTTGCCATCCAGGAAGAAAACAGCATCATCAGCAAATAATAAGTGAGATAGGGTTGGACACCACCTATTCAATGTGATACCTCTTAGATTTCCCATGTGCAAGGCTTGCTGGATGAGGATAGAAAGCACATTTGCTACTAGGATGAATAGATATGGTGATAAAGGATCACCCTGACGGAGTCCTCTAGTAGGATGTATATATGGGAGATTTTCGCCATTAAATCTGACACTGAGAGTAGAAGTTGTAATGCACTCCATAACCCATTGGACCCATATTGAGCTGAAACCCAATTTAAGCAGATAATCCTGAAGAAAATCCCATTCAACGCGGTCGTAGGCCTTCTGCATGTCTAGCTTTAAGACGGCTTGAAAATGTTTCTTTCTTTTCCTAATCCTGAGCTGATGAAGGACCTCTTGCACGATCAATATATTATCTTGAATCTGACGACCACTAATGAAAGCAGATTGTTCTGGGGAAATCAGCCTTGGTAGCCACTGTTTGAGACGATTGGCTAAGATCTTTGAAATAATCTTGTAGATATAATTGCAAAGACTGATTGGGCGATACTGGTCTAATCTTTCTGGGTTAGGGACTTTGGGTATTAAAGTAATAGTTGTTTGATTGAGTGCAGGTTGCAAGACTCCTGTGCAGAAAAAATCTTGAACGAAGCTGAAGAGGTCTGCTTTCAGAATGTCCCAATAATGCTGGTAGAACAGCCCGTTGAGTCCATCCGGCCCTGGCGCTTTGGTTGCCCCCAACTGAAAGACAGCCTGTCTTAATTCTTCTTGGGTGACAGCTCGGATGAGGTCAGTATTCATGTCTTCCGTGACCATCTGAGGGCACTGTAACAATATAGGTTCGTAATCACGGTGCCCCATAGATGTATATAAAGTTTGAAAATGATGAATGATCATATCCTTGAGTTGTTGCTGATCACGTACCCAATTTTGATCTATATCCTGTAGCATGCTGATTCTATTCCTCTGTCTCCGTTGGATAGTAGAGGCATAAAAGAATTTGGTGTTTTTATCACCCCATCTAAGCCAGTTAATACGGGATCGCAAGGCCCAATACTGCTCTTCTTGTTGCCAGAGGTATTGAATTTCCATCTGCAAGCGAGTCATCTCTTCGTAATCATGTTGGTTATGGGGCTTATTCATTATGTCTTGGAGTTGTAGTTTCAAAACACTAAGTTTCTCTCTACCGTTAGCGAATTTTCGTTGACTCCAAACAGCAAGGGCACCTGAAACAGACTTGATCTTCTCGAAATTGTAGATTTGGACCGCAGATTGGAACGCCAGTTTGCAGCAACAATATGAGAACACTCTTGATCTTGAATCCAGAAGGCCTCAAAGGTAAAGCTTCTTCTCCTTTTTTTATTTGTGGCTTCAGTGGAAAGGAGGAGTGGGCTGTGATCCGACGCTAGAGCTGGTAATACAAACACCTCAGCTGCTGGATAAGCTAAATGCCAGTCCATTGTGCAGAGAACCCGATCCAGTTTTTCCTTAATTAACTCCTCTCCCTCTCGATTGTTAACCTAGGTATATGCGCAGCCTTTACTTGCCACCTCCAGAAAAGAACAGGATTCAACAAAAGCCCGAAAAGATCTCAACCGATAGGGATCAGCTTGGCGCTTACCCGTTTTCTCCCAGTGATAAAGGATTTCATTGAAATCTCCAACACACAGCCAGGGTAGAGTATTATAGTCGCTGATATGTCGTAACTCATTCCATACATACTATCTTTGATTGTAGACTGATGGGGCATGAACACAGGTAAGGCGCATGACCAACTTAGTTTCCTTATCCGTACATATCATATCCAGGTAGTCTGAGGTTTGGTGTTCAAGTGACATGGATACACCATCATTCCAAAACACAGCCAATCCACCTGCTGTCCCAACAGGTTCTTCAAGAAGACAGTTTGAGAATTTGAGTCTTTTCTGGATGCGAATTATAACTGAACTTTGGTTTTTTGTTTCCATCAAAAAAATTATGTGGGGCTTTTCTTGGGCCACTAGGACCCTTAAAGCTCGAACTGTCGGGGGATTGCCCAAACCCCGACAATTCCAGCTTAATATCTTCATTTGTCATGGGGTGGCTGATTCGGGCTAGCCACCACAGCCCATCTACTAGGTTCTTCAACTGTAAGAATTGGGGTGTCCATTAAATGCGAGTCATCAAAGTTCTCTTGGAGTTGAGTACGAACATCATGGCTAAAGAGTTTTTTGGCCTTCTTAATAGGTCCAGATCGAGCAGTAAGACGCGAATGCTTACCCTTCTTAGATTGTATATTGCTTGCTGTGATGCTGTTGGCCAGAAGCTTGTGATGCGCAGTTTGACTCTCTGATGCATTCGGAGCCATAGATTGCCATTTAATAGGAGTTGCAGCAATAATAGGATGATCAGGCTCCATTGCTTCCATTGTTTGCTTCCCTTTATCCTTTTGAACAGGAATAATGGCCGAAGGGGATGGAGGAGTCTCCGGGACAGTCTCGTCATCTGCAGTTGGAGATGGATTCGTCTCATAATAGGTACGCCAGAACGGGCTATGGTCCCTAACCTCTGCTCTTAGCCATGAGCCATATAAGAAACTCTCATTCTTGTCCATATTACTTTCATCATAAGGAAACTCTGCACAATGCGTGGCATAATGGCCTAGCTTACCACATGAAAAGCAATAGTGCGAAAGTTTTTCATATTTGAAATCGAGCCAGAAATTCTGTCCTTCAACTTTGATTAATATCCCTGACATGAGTGCCTGTTGAAGGTTAAAATCAACCCTGACCCTTCCTGTTCTTAGCTTAGAGCCATCTTTATTTGCAACGCGCACGTCTGTTACTCTCCCTATGTGAGCTGCAACCTTACGAAGCATATTTTCGGTACATCTCTCCAGTGGCAAACCATAAATTTGGACCCACAGCTCGCAGGTATTGAAATTGTAGCAATGCAAAGGCGTATTCGCTTTCCAGGGTTTTAGCATGACCAGATGGTTTGCAAAACGCCAAGGTCCATTTTCATACACCCTCTGTTTTACCTCCTCAGATTGGAATTTAATGATATATAAACCAGAGTCGCCCAGAGAAATGTCCACCAGTTCAGTGCGCCATACCCTTTTCATAGTATTCTGAAATGCCTGAAGGTTAACTGTAGGATTATTTAAAAGCTTACCCACTAACACTAATCGACATTCTTCAATTTTGTCAACAGGTGCTGCTTCGTCCCAAATCTCCACTGCTTGTGCCGACCATAGGCGACCTATTCGGTGGCATAAAGCCCCCAGGCGAGCTTCTTCATTAGCAGTCGTTGATTCCATCATGCATTAGCAGAGTAGATTAGTTCTGAAAAAACCCTTAGCGGAGGGAGGGTGAGCACTGGAATTAAAGATCTACTTATCAAAACCTCTCTTCAGCCATCTGGGAAGGAAGAACAGTCAGAATCAAGATGAAAGGGAAGCCATCAAACACCCGATCATGACATGCAAGCCGCTAGGAAAGATCAGGGGAGGGCGTTGGAGTAGGGGATGAGAAAGAAGTGAGGTGAAGATGTTAAAATTGCTTCGATTAAGAGGACCAAAAGGGTGAGCTTCGAGATGAGATTGTAAAAGAAACTACCAATAAGGTAGAGAGACTCTACATTGTGTAGAGAGAAAAGAGGTTCGACAATGTTACTTTGCATGGACAGTCTAAAACTGTTCAAAAATTTTACAGAGAGAACCAAACTGTTGAGCGATGTAATTGCCGAAGGAAGTTCAACTTAATTTCAAGAAGCGAAATTCAATCGGGTGAGGGAATCCTATCGCCCACCCGGAATTCATGCGTTGTCGCCATCCAATTAGTCATTGGATTTTCACCTCTTGTCAATTTAGACACCAACAAGGAAAAATCCTAGCTGTCTTCACTCCTCACGCCTCCACTATCTCTCGTCAGCGTCTTCTCCCTCGGATCTAGCTTGCATCATCTCTCTCTCTCTCTCTCTCACCTACCTACCCACCCATCTCCACCTCGAGTCAAACGAAATCAGTGGAATTTTCACTTCTAAGTGAAATCAATAACATTCCTACTAATTGTTATACTAAAGCGACGCGTTTCATTAGTATTTCTATGCTCATCTTAAATGTAATTGTAAATTTATCTGTCACCGGAATTGTCATTACCACTTAATTACAATAAAATTACCAATTTAAGTTTTGGCTACAGTTTTATTTGATATCTTATCACTAGAATGCCTCTTATTTCGATCCGGTTCCTCCATTACCATGAACCCAATTTAGATTTAGGAATGACACACATTTTTCGTTATTGTGAAATCCCAGTCTAGGGGACTTTGAGGCCTTAAATTGAATCCAATTTGAGTCCCACCACCTTGGGTCGACCTAGAATCAATGTTATGAGGGAGGCCATTGTTAAGCGTGAGATAAGGGACTAATGAGGGAGAAGAGAGACAAGTGGGCAGTGAAGGCCGTTGAGCGCAAAGCGACCGTGACTTCGTTGGATCATCAATGGCAGCCACGAGCGATTGGAACACGGGGGGATGGGGAGAGAGAAAGAGGAAATTAAAAAAAAAAAAAAAATCTAAAATGAGTATTTGGAGGACACGTGAAGTGAATCTGATGATTCTTCTAATGAAGATAGTAGATAAGATTTATACATGAATGTATCCTCTCTCGTACAACAAGATTGCACAGAACAATGCCGAAATTGAATGTCCTGAACTTCTAGCAGTAACAAAGTAAATTTGTTAGAACTTGAGGTCGAACCATATCTCCGACCACGAGTTGACCAAACTGGGGTGGGACTTCACTTTAGCAAAAAGGGCCATTTGCATAACCACGCATGATTCGAGCATACCAAAATTGTAACGATCCGGGCTCCACTATGTGATATTGTCCGCTTTTGACACTAAGTCCTCACGGCTTTAAAACGCGTCACACAGGTTAGAGGGCCCAAGCCATTATAAACTGGCCCAAGACTCCCTCCCTAGGCAATGTGGGACATGGACCCCTTCCTTGCGCATGTCCGGGGACCGAGGCGCGAATGCACCACCATCCCTCCTCCCTGCGCACCGCCGCTCGAGCCGTCACACTCTCCCCCATTTGGGAGTATAGCACCCTCGGGCAGTCACACTCTCCCCCGGGAGTATAGCACCCTTGCTATGGCCCCACATGCGAGCGGGAGTCGGCTCGATACCATTTGTAACGACCCGGACCCCACTGTCTGATATTATCCGCTTTGGACACTGAGTCCTCACGACTTTAAAACGCGTCGCATAGGTTAGAGGGGCCCAAGCCATTATAAACTGGCCCAAGACTCCCTCCCTAGGCGATGTAGGACAGGGACCCCTTCCTTGCGCACGTCCAGGGACCGAGGCACGGACGCACTGCCATCCCTCCTCCCCACGCACCGCCGCTTGAGCCGTCACAAAAATAGTACTTCCAAAAGGAGTCCTCAACCTAAACTCAAAGCATAATTGAGTCTTACTATATTTTTTTCATGCAATCATATCTTAAAACTTCCGATTAATGGATGCTTAGACAAGTCTTTTTATTAATTGCATCGGTTAGTTATGCCAAATTATAAGCTTGGAGGACTAAATTACATTTCAGCATAAGTTTCAAGAGCCGTGTTATGATTATCCTCATGTTTTTCAATGATTGACGCGTAAATTAAACTTAATTTCACTCTCCAAACCGCAATGGACGCATGAGAGATCAAATCCGCGATGGCAACGTCAAACCTGTCCAATCACATGTTTTGTGGTGCTCGCTTGGGGACTCCGATTTCTCCCTTCTCACCTCCAGAAAAGAAGGGAATCTATAAGATGCTCGTGATTTTCTCGGCGTGGTAATTTGACGATTCAGGTGGGAAAGTGTAGTGGCGACAGATGGAAACACAAATCCCGAAAGCGCCATGCATGGAAAGGGACGAGGAAAATTTTATTTCCACGACCTCACGCGCTTGCTTAACCCACGATTCTTTAGGGTTCGTCGCCTTCTCTGTTAGCTTTATCTTGGAGATTAGACTGTAGAATCTCTCCCTCTCTCTCTCTCTCTCTCTCTCTCTCTCTCTCTCTCTCTCGTGGGTTCCAATCATGGAATGGAGGTCGTCGATCAACGCTCGAGCTCATTGGTGACGTGGGTATTTTGGCACTTTACCACATGAAAAGCACTCTACGCGTTTATTTTTAACGCATTGCAGCTAATTCATTCAAAGTTCTTATTCTTTTGGTTGATCCAGCGTGGTGCCCACCATTCGCAATGTAAAAGAATGCCAGTTCTAGAAAACATGTGCTGGCTTTCTTTTGATCGCTGCGCACGATGGAGGACTTTGGCTATATGTTCTGGGAGAGTGGGCTGATTGGAAGTCGTAACATGCACTCGATTGGATCAGCGTAAAAGTGGAAAGTAGGCGTCTCAAACCACCGCAGTACCAATGTGTAGATCCGCTCTTAGATCATGAATGACTTAGCCAAGAAATGTTCAGGAAAAGATTCGATCAGATTCATGAAAATGCTCAGGTTGTGCCGATTAGTGTTTACAAACATGTCTGTTTAGCAATGTCCTTTCATCTAACTTACTATTTTGAGCCCAATTCACACATATCAAATGCTTTTAGCGGTAATTTAAAATCAGAACATAAATATAGTTGGTTTCTAAAAGAGAATCCCTAAATAACTCAATGACATCATTTCACATTGAGCAAATCAAAAAAGAAAACCTTGTAGCTAACACTAAACTTGGAAGCTAGTTGTAGTTGCTTTAAACGAAATTCTGGCGGGAGGATGATGCTTGCTATTGAGGTATCGTCGTAGTCATAGAGGACAAGAAGATTGGAGAGGACAAGAGCGATGGTCGTGAACCTCAGAAGATCCAAAGAGAGCTTGTCAACAAAGTACATTTTATCTCTAAAAATATTAATTAGGCATCATTTATTCTTGTTAGTGAATGGGAAGATTGTATGGTACCATTGACCATATTGGTACGCGGTCGTTTTGTTTGATGAGACGTGAACTGAAGAAGCATGGTATGACATTCTTGATCAAATGCATGATAAGAAGTTGACTGAATGGTTAAATTTAGGAACGATATAAGCTTCCCCAGTGACTAATGAGTTTTGGGCTCAAAGCCCAATGAAAGAACTAGCTAGATAGCTACTCGATCGAGCAAATTTGCTATTTGAACTTGCATTCAGAGCACCTTGCCAGTTCGACACCGATTCTCTTACACAACTACAAAAGTGAACCCTTCAATTTGACTTTGTTTGTCCCTTGCCCATAAATTTGTACTTTCAGCCTTTTTCTTTGATTTGAGTTCAACCACCTGTTAATTTTGAATATAATTTCACAAGTGTATTGGCTATATTAGGAGGGGCCATCTAGCCGTGTCGATGGCAGTGCCTGGACCGACATGGCCTGGAGACATTATTATGTCAAGCCTAGGAAAGACTCCACACAAATTTCCATTCAGGGCGGGGCAAGGTTGGCTTGGGCCCTTTTTCATTGTAAACTAAATTTTTTTGTTAAGAAAAAAAAAATAGAGTTGAAAATACAATATTCAATAAAAATTGCACGAAATGGAAATGTAATAAAATTTGAGGTAAATAATACAGTATGTATTACATTCAAAGCACAACGTACTAGTGTACTAATAATATTAAGATTTTGATTTGACAGTCGTTAAGAATAATTAAAGAATTAATAAAGAAATATTAAGGGAATTTTCTTTTCAATCAAATATGAATAAAGGACAAGTACATCCTCCGCTCTAGTGACAAGCATGTGACGATTGGATCAGTTTTGACCGTCAACAACGTACAAGGCAAATGTTAAAGTATGGTAACTTTCTACATGATCAATCTAATAAACTCAACAAAAAAATGTTAAAGTATGGTAGCTTTTTACTATGATTGTCCGTTCTGGCAAATGTTGAAAAATCGGTGATCTCAAAAATATTTTCAAAACTTGACCACATGTTCTAAAGTTTCGGATCACGAGCTCCAGTGAACACAAAATTGGTCAATAGCATCAGACAAAATCTATGCACGATCAAAGGTCGGTTAATTTTTGAAAGAATAAATGGATTGAATGATTCTTAAAAGAAAAACTGCCATCAGCAGCACCAGGTGCAACAGCCAGCAGAGCGACCGCGCTGGTCAAGTCCTACCAGGGTTTGCACATTGCACTACTTTCGGCTAGTGAGGGCCATCTCCCTTGGGCGTCACGCACTAGGCCTCAAGCGCGGCCCAAGACTTGTGCAGCATTTCATAAGCCTTGTGTCAGACTTCCCTTCTGCATAGAGAATTCGACAGAATACACACACACATATATATGTTTCTCATTTACTAAGAAGATAAATGCATTTCTCTCACTCCTACCTTGTAGTTTCTCTCTCTTGCTTTAACACTAAGGGCACACATGATAAAATTTCTATTTATCGATTTCTCTATTTCTTTGTTCCCTGGAACAGGTTTGGAACAGAATTCCGTTTGGTAACGCAATTTGATTTCTTTATTTCTAAAACAGATTTCTATTCCAGAAATAGAGAAATCGAAGAAATCAGAAGCTGAAATTTTTAACTTCTCAGTTTCTGAAATAGAAATCAGAAGTTGAAATAAAACCATATAAAAGAATCTTGCGCTTTCTTGCTAACTTAATTCATTCATAACCACAACTTCACAGATTATTGCTAATTTTCTTTTTCTTATGTTGCTCGTGTTTTTTTTTTTTTCATTTTTTTCGTTTCTTTTTATAACTTCCTCTTTAGGATGAAAGGCAATCGAATGGGTCCCCAATTTTAAAAAACGACCAAAGTTCTTAAATGCTTACTTAAAAACAATGGGGCTCTTTCGTCCTAGAAAGGGCACGCGCATGGCCAGTTGAAGAAAAAGTTCTTACGCAATAGATGAATAAAAACGTGCCTAGAAATTTAACCTTGTCTCTTTACGGATTCAAAATTCTTGCAAAATCAAAATAATTAGATTGTTACACAATCTTGAATTTTAATTCGAAGGCAAGAGATTCAAGAGAATCTCTCTTTTTGCTATGCAAGGGCCATTAAAGGTTCATTGAGCAACAATAAAGAAATTAGGGATGAGCAACTAGACTGATTCAATTTGAGAATCAAAATAAACCGACCTTCCCCTGATTGGTTCCTAACCATAAACGTTACTTTCAGGTAGAATTCTCATATATTCCTTTACACCATCAATTTTATTTTGTTGATAATCTTGTATAATACTAGTCTTTGATAAAATGACAGGGCTGTATTGGCGCCATTGATGGCACCCATATTTATGCTTCGTACGTGTCGAAGCAAATCCCATTTGGAGATAGGAAAGAAATCACCACTTAGAATGTCATGTGCGTTTGTTCATTTGATATAAAATTTACTTTTGTATATGCCGGTTGGGAAGGCTCTGCCAATGATTATCGAGTGCTTGTAGCAGTACTAGAGACTCCTCGCTTGGAATTTCCTAGGCCGCCACTAGGTATTTGCTTGTCCTTTAAGGAGTAATTTTCTTTATGATCATATTTATAGTTACAAATTATAACCAATGTATGAATACATTGTTGTAGGCAAATACTATGTCGTGGATTCTAATTATGCAACAACTCCGGGAATTTTAACTCATTTTAAAGGTGAACGGTATCATTTAACTGCTTATAGGGGTACAACGAGACGACCAACAACTACAAGAGAATTGTTCAACTATAGGCATTCTTCTCTAAGGAATGTCATTGAAAGATCACTTGTGGCAATGAAGAATCGTTTTTTCATATTGAGGCACATGCTCTCATTTGCAATTCCAAAGCAAGCATATATTGTAATTGCATGTTGTGTCATCCATAATTACATCCGTGATCGGGACAAGATAGAAAAGAACTTTTCCTTATATGGAGATCCGCAGCACTTGTCTGAACCTACGCAGGATGAGCTTGCAAACAATAAATTAACCGAGGAGGGAAACCAAATAAATACGCTTAGGGAAACCATTGCCAATAAAATCGCAATGGATAATAATATGCTGGAAATTCCATGAAATTGTATTTTCAACTTTTGTAATGTATTAGTATTATTTCGACTATTATTTTGTATTTGAGGATTTCCTATGTTGTTTTAGTATTATTTCGACTAGTATTTTGTATTTGAGGATTTCTTATGTTGTTATCTAATCAATTTCTATTTATAGAAATAGAAATTTTATTCTATTATCAAACGGATTTCTATTCCAAAAATAGAAATTTTGAGTCGTTATCAAACGGATTTCTTTGCTCAGAAATTTGTCCAGGGAATAGAAATTGAGAAATCAATTTCTGGAACAGAAAATTTGTCATGCGCGCCCTAATACCTTTTTACTATCTTTTACGGAGATGGTCCATGAATATGGGCGCCCGTACCTTAGGAATCGCAAGGATGGCCTTTAGAGCTCTCTCTCTCTTTCTCTCTCTCTCTCTCTCTCTCTCTCTCTCTCTCTCTCTCTCTCCTCTCTCCATGAAAATTATCTCCCACTTGAAGTTCTTTTGATTTTTCAATTTTATTTTGTAGGTACCAAAATTCTCCTGGGCTAGGTACACTCTCGCCTCTCTCTAAAATTGGATAATTTGCATGTATAAATCCTAACAATGTTGAAACAATTTTTAAAATCATAAAACCTGCCATAATTTTGCTAAAGTAGGTAGCAAAATTTTCATTGAAAATAAGTCGCTATTCTACCTAATTAAACTAGAAAGAATAGCAACATTTTGTTAGAAAAATAATTCATCTTGCTGCTTAAATTAAAGCTCAAAACTTTAGTCCATTAGGCTTGAAATTTTCGGCATTTACCCGTCCTTGCATTGGCCGAATATTTGCTTGTAGCCATGCCTAGTCCACGCAATTGATTCAAGTCAATTCATCATCAGCGGTCCATTGCAAATGCAATAAGTGAACTAATTATCCTAAAACTATATGCAATTATAACTTTTTATTTATGGGCCAAAGATTAGTCCTTGATTTTATATGCAATAAAATCTTAAATGGGACTGGCCCAATCCACATGACTAATTCAAGTCCATTCACCATCACCGGTCCAACACAAATGCAATTAATAAACTAAAGTATATAATAAATGCTCTTAACACTATATGCAATTATAACATTTTTGTTTAGGAATTAAAGACTAGTCCCTCAATTTCCATGCAATAAATTATTAAATGGGATGCCAAAATTGAAGTGTCAATAATCGTGGAGATGTATGCTTTATACTAACAATCCCACTCTTGTAATACACTTAACCCATTAAACATAATTTTCCTTCCTTGCCTTTGTTGCTTGTCCACTTAATTTCTTGCCGTAGTCTTATCCCACACGCACATACACATTAGAATTTACTTTAGCAATCCAACCCCTCAAAGTTGCGTTTGGCAAAATAGGATAAAATTATCCTACTCTATGTTTAATGCATGCTTAGGATAAGATAAAGTCAGACATAAGATCTCATGGGGGAGGTGTAATAAAAATAGATAGGATTTCTAATATTCCTAATAAGAAAGTTATTGTTTCTAAATAAAAAAAACTTCCCAAATTAAGAAAAAAAAATTGAAATTATATTTCAATATAAATATTATTTGAATTCTAATAAAAAATTCAAAATAACAAAAAATAAAAATTTATTTTTTAATTTAATCTTATTTTTATTTATATAGTTGACTTTAATTTTATTTTATAATATAAATTGAATATATTTATATATTTATATTTATTAAATATTTTAGGTATATTAGTACAATTTACTATTTAATAAATTTTATTAGAGAAGGGGGAAAAATAAAAATAAATAATTTAGAAAGAGAGGAAAAATAAAATAAAATAAGCAAATAAAAATAAAGTAGACAAGAGTGTTAGAGAAATTTGAAAATGACTTAAAGCCTAGAGTTCTCACTAAACTTGAAAATGACTTTAGACTCGGAGCTTTAGATCACCTTTAAGCAAAATAAAAAACAAAAAACAAAAAATCAACAATGCGTAATTTTAAAAACAACATAATCAGTTAAAAGGAAGTAGTAAAATTAAATGATTTACCTCATTCAAACTCAAAAGATTGAGATGGAAACTTTGATTAATTCAAGTTTGAGACCTCTCTAAATGTGGGTTTTTGAAAACAAAATCTTGAAGAAGTGATTAGATGGTTGAAAGTTAATGAAGTGGAAGCTCTACTTTTGAAAAGTGAAAACTTCCCATGGTTTTCCGCATATGACCAAGGCAAGAAATTGTTTAATAAGTTCTCAATAGTTTTAAATAAAATGATTAATTAAAGTTAAAAGAAACTTTGAACTTTGAGGTGCTGCAATTAATGAGTTTCAAATGGCCCCTATGAGACTAGCTAGGATACACTTGGCCCAAAAGAATTAGTCACTAGAAGATATCTTGATGAAAATGAAAATGAGCTCCTCTTCTTCAGTCAAGTAAGTGCATGAACAATGCATGAATGAACTATAGTTAAAATTGATGATCTCATGCATAATGTCAAAGATACCAAGTTTAATGTCTCAAACAAAGGCACAGGTTCAAACTTTGGCAACGAGCAAGAGAGATGGCGCGCCAATTAAAGAGAAATAAAAATTGAGGAACAATATTCATTCTAGACATTTGATTTTGAACATTGGTGAGTTCGAATTTTTTTTTTTAATCCACTAAAATCATCAATGAAAGAAATAAACAAATTAGGAAAATCTCAAAATATGAATTTTCTAATATATCAACCCTATTCTATAAGGTAGTGTTTGTTTGTGTTCTTATTTTTTGTTCATGAACAGAATTCTTGTTTCTTTGTTCCGGGGAACAAAAAAAAAGAATAGGAACGCGTTTGTTTGCGTTTTTATTCCAAATCTATTTTTTTTGTTGTTAGAACAAATTTGGAACAGAAAAAAAAAATTGTTTCTTGTTTTCGGGAACAATTTGAGAAACAAATTTTCTCTCTCTTCTTTCTTTTCTTCTCTTACTTTTCTTTTCCTTTTCCTTTTCTTCTTCTTTTTTTCTTTGGCCGGTCGTTGGCCTCGGCCAGGACCGGCGATCGGCCGTTGAGGGTCAATGACACCATCAAGGGCTGGCAACCTCGCCGGAGTGTTGCCAGCCCCCAGCGAGGTCGAGTGTCGCCGGCCCCTGGCAAGGCTCAGGCTTGCCCAAATCCGGTGAGGTCGAGCTGGCCCAACCACTGGTGAGGCTTGGCCTCGCCGGATCTGGGCCAACCTGAGCTCGCCCAAATGTGTTTCGGTTCTTTTTTTATTCCTAAAACAAGTTTACCAAATGCATTATTCTAATAAAAAATTGTTCCTCGGAACAGAAATAATTTTTTTTATTTTTGTTCCCTGGAACAATTTTTTAATAGAAACACAAACAAACGCACCCTAAATAATATGGGGATGAGTTAAGATATCATTATTCTACACTATTAACATGCACATCGAAATTTATCAACTTATCCTTAATGTCTCAGACTCTCGGCAATCTGATCGTAGAAATTAATCCTAAATATACTGCCTCACTGTCTCATTAACAAACTGCTTTGCCATTTCTTCCATGGGAAGGCCAAATCGATTGGACAAAAAGTGTGTGGACTTGACACCCTCAATAGACAAACAATGAAATCCATGATGATATACTCTCATTTCGATAAGTATTTTAAGTGGGTGTAATTGTCCACCTGTTTTTTGTGCTCAATTTTCATTCGTTGACAAACTGGATATTGATCAAAAATTTCAAAGCATTCTTTTTCGTGTTGTTGACCCACAAGAAGTTTTCTATTATGTCCTTATACATTTTGGTGCTTACCGGATGAATTGAGAATCTAATGTCGTGGGCTTTTTGCAATATCTCCTTATTCAATTCTAAATCACCGGGAACCAACAAATTGAAAACTGACTAGAGAAATTTCGGCGAAACAAAGCAATATGAAGCTCTTGTAGCAGTAAATAGAAGCGATGATGGCATTGCAAGTGAAGACAGTGGGGTGGGTGTTGGAGAAGTCGAACTGACGAATGGTGGTGGAGGCGGGATTGAGATCTCTGGCACAAATGAGGGACTGGATGTGGTCGTGGAGGTTGAGGTGAGGGGTGGACAAATTAAAAACCGACGGCATAAATTCCAGTGAAACAAAGCAATATGTAGCTTCCCTCATCTGGTATATAAGAGCTTGGTTCACATGCATACTAAAAAGTTCAACATTGATACCATTCTCTACATTTTACCACGGATTAGGATCCTCTAAATTTAGTTAAATTTACTTCTCATCGCTTGAAACTTTTTTGCTATACCCATTGGATGGTCAAGATTTGTTCTCCATGTTTCTTTGCTTTTTCACTGTTTTTTTCTGCTTCTTTTTTCTTTTACCAAAATTTCGTTAGCATCTTCTCCCCCACCCCCCTCCCTCTCTTCTAGGCGAATCGATTCCAAGGTGGATCGATACCAAACCTTTAACCAGAAAATTGAGAATCAATCTTGTGATCCTCAATTCCAAACAATTGAAATAAAAAAACCTAACGAATTGGTTTTGGCACTGTCAATTAGAGCTTGATTCTCAGGTAAGCCAATGTTATATTTCAGGTAAAATTTTTTAAAAAACCACTCTTGAAATGAAATATAAAAGTTACTCCATTTCATTATCAAAAACATTTGTCTGTCAAATAGTTATGTTATTATTTGTTCATCTTGATGGGCACAAATTCATCCTCCTCCTCCTTCTTCTTCTTTTTTTTTTCATATTAAAAAAAAAAAAAAAAAAAAAAAGACTTCAAAACTGGTTTAACCTAGGTAGTTCCAGTCCTTCTAGCCTTGGAATTAAGAATCGAACCAAACCCCTAGCCGATTCTAAATTTCTAGAACTGAAACCTAAGTGATTCTCCCTAGAACAGATTTTAAACAGGTCGATCAATTAGTCCAAATCAATTTGGTCCGGTTCCCTAGCTGAATAGGACTGATGCTCATCCCTAAGGATGCTAAAACCACAAAGACACTACTTTCGCTACAAACGCCAGAGGATATCGTCTTCCCATTACTTAATGCCCCATCATTGTGAACCTGCATCCTGCAAGTCTTTGACCCATCGAGCCCTCGATCCTTCACCCAGAGACCCTACCCTCTCTTTTCTCTGTAGCAAATCGAACATGGCTCTATGATGCAGCCCATGCTCAACATCAACTCGTTCAACCAAGAAAGATCAGCACATATTCAAGATCAACGACACTCTCCTTGACAGGTGCTCATCGATAAGGTCTCATATTTGACTTTGTCATAAAGACTATGTCATTTTCCCACACATTGAACCTTACATCAAGGCACTCTGGAACAAGCAAAAGCATTGGAAATATTGTTTTGATTTTAATTGCTCCTAATTTCTAAATGTTTCTAATTTTTATTTAACTTACAGTTTCTAGACTTGACTTTAGTCTCTTAGGGCATGTTTGGCAACCGGCCAAATAGTGTTTGATTATGTTCTTTTGTTCCTGGGAGTAGATTTGGAACAGAAATCCATTTAGTAAATCTTTTGTTCTTGGGAATAAATTTGGAGTAAAATCGAGAAATAAAAAAGTTGATTCCTTGTTCTCAAGAATAATTCAAGAATCAAGCAAATCGAATATTTTTCTTTTCTTTTTTTCTCTTCTTTCCTTCTTGTTTTTCTTCCTTTCTCTTCTTCTTGCACCGCCACCGCCATCAGCCCACCACCATCGGCCACCGTTGCCGGCCACCGGTGACCGGTTAGGCAAGCTCGCCTAGCCACCAGCGAGCCTCGTCTGGGCCTCCCCTGGCCACCGGTGAGCCTTGGCTAGGTTGGGTGAGGTCGAGACTTATTGGTGGTTGCCGGCGACAATATAAGGAAGAAGATAAAAGAAAAGAAAAAAGGTAATAAAATTATTTAAAAAATTAGAAGAAAATGGTTTGAATTAGAAATTTTGAGGACATTGCCAAATGCAATTCTATCCTAGAAATAAAAATTTTGGATAGTTACCAAACTCTTTCAAATACTTAGAATTTGTTCCAAGGAACGGAATAAACAATAATCATTTCTAATCAAAAATAATTCTCGGAAAATGGTTACCAAATGCTCCCGTACTCTTCTTTTGTTTTTCTATAAAAGGTCATTGAGCCTCTCTACAATGGACACCAAATTTGATTAATGAAATTTGCTTAGTGCAATTCCTTAAACTTTGAAGAGTTCAAACCCCTTGAAACTTAAAAGAATTTTCACTTGAAACCTTAAAGAGTCAAAGCTTTTAAAGCCTGCATCTTGAAGCTGAAGCCATGATGCCATTTTAACTTACTCAAAGGCGTAGAAGAGCGATCATTGAAGTTCCTATCCTTTTCTTCATCCTATCCAATCATGTTTCGCCCACTTCCTTCCAAAATCAATAAGCCTACAATGCTTATCTAAGATAACTCAAAACATAAAAGTTGTAAATCCAAGAGTCTCTGTTCTTTGGCTTTGAAATCAAGTCATTAAGATTTGAATCAACAAATTAATACCCATTTTTCCAAACTAGCGTAGAGAAATTTCTACTCGATTTTTTGACAAGTTTTTGTGTGTGTAAGTTACTCTCTCAATCTCATTGTTTGAGTAGTCGACCTTAGATTATATCACTCTACATGTTAAATCCAACATGGTCAAACCCAAGTCCAACTTCGCCGAACCTGGGCAACACAAGCAACCAATGCTATCATTGTGGCCCCTTGGCAAGATCCACACGAATTCAAGGATAGATTAGAGTTTCAAACACTGTTTCAATGAGTGCACATGAACAGCGAGCGAGGGGCAACCATTTGAGGATGCGGTGTCAAGGTGGGATGGCTAGGGCACATGAGGCACGTTGAATGGTGGTTGAGAGAGAGAGAGAGAGAGAGAGAGAGAGAGAGAGAGAGAGAGAGAGAGTCCAGGGAACATAGAATTAGGATTCTTTTCCTTGGTGGCGTGTGTGTTTTTTTATTTTTAAAAATTTCATATCATATAAAGGAAATTCATTTTAAAGGATAACTTTGCCTTCGACATTTTAGGGTGCATTTGTTTAAAATTAATGAATTAATGAAAAATATTCTCTATCGCCCATGAAAATAGTTAATCATAAATTATTGTTGATAATGAAAATATTTTCATTGACTAATTTTTCTAAATGAAATAACCAACTATTTTTTTAAAAATATTTTTGAAATCTTCCTTAGAGGATGTTTGTCTTTAACCATACCTACGCTATTTGGAATCGTCTCTCAATGTATGTGTTCCGTTTTTTTAACTTTGTTTGGGCTAGTGCTGAAGTGAGAGAGAGAGAGAGAGAGAGAGAGAGAGAGGAGGGAGAGGGGTTGTGGGCTTTCCAAGTGGGCCATTTCTTTAGGCCTTAACCCAATGGTTTAGTGGGTCATTCCATGGGTTTATTTGACTCTCAGGCCGGATCTTCCTTACCCATATCAACCCTGGAAAATGGGAAGATGCCACAAATACTATGTAGCTTTTATTTACATATTTTACATCGACCTCCATAAATAATATAATTCATTGTTTATTTGCTAAAAGTAAAACTACACACATCAGCAAGATTTTGGTTATACAACCTGTGTCGCCAAATATTTATTCATATTTCCATCGGAATATGGAGTACTTTCTAAGTTAGTCTTGCTAGTTTCTAAATTATTGTAGCTAAGATTAGTTGAGTATTTCACTAAAAATAATTGTATCAAAATTGCAAAGAAATGAAATTTTAGCATACTAAGTAGTTAAGATTAAATTTAATCGCTTGGTTACAAAATCCACTGAATTTCAATTTTCAATTTGTGTGAGACTTTACCCTAAAATCTCCGTATGTTCTTTCTTTGCTATTGTTTGGAAAAACACTGTTATAGTGGAATAACGTTGAAAGTTAGGTAGGGCATTGGCCTAACGAGGCCCACAGGCGAAAAAAAACGAGGAAGGGAAAGGATTTGTTAAAGTTTACTTCCAAACTTCTCTTGTCGGGCAATGCATATGCAATATTTGTGGATTACAGAAAGACAAATGTTAGATGTGCAGAGAATTCTTACCATTATAATTTGCTTCATCTGAATCTCCTGTTAATAAAAATCTGGTGGGGTTTAGTTCTAACACAATTTAAACATATTGAAACTCTAAATAATGAATTTGATCATGCCATGTGTCACAACTACATGAACACTACTTTTATGCCCTCATCCATAAATATTAAAAGTGGGACTAACCATCCCAATAGACAATACATTGAACCTTTTTCTTATCAAAGTACGCTTGAGAGCGTAAGCAAAACTTTAGAGACAGCAAAAGCAAAACCCAGAAAAATCATTAGTTGACTTTCCTGCAGTTCTTCCTAATCTGACCGCTTGAGCCGGTGAGCGGGCTGAGGTTACCCATCTTCACCATGGCGTTAGCAAAATCTGTCATGAAAGTAGCTGAATTGCTGCTATAAGCGTTCACTTGAGCGTCCGTGGAACCACCACTAAACAATTGCTGGTCTGAGTGAAGAAGACCTTCTTGGACTTGCAGGTTCTTAAAGTAGGCATTGTCGAAGGACGTTGGGCTTGTGGTGTCTAGAGGAGAGAGATTGTTGTCACCTCCGGCGCCTGGGCAGTTTGCCTTGAGCGAGGTTGCGAACGTGGTGTTGATGTTGCTCTCGTTGTAAAGACGGGCCCGGAAAGATGTGCATCGGGCTTGACCTATCGTGTGCGACCCTGTTAACAACAATCAAACAACTTTTTAATATTAATCTTAGTATATCGATCAAGCATTATTGTAAATTCGTTATTAAAAAGTGCCACAAAAAAGGAAAAAACAATGACCTGAGAGTGCCACCATTTCTTTGGTGGTGAAACCTTTGTTAGAGAAGGCAGTGATGAGGCCGCTAAGGTTCAAAGTCGGGGCAGGGATGCTGCTATTAGCAGCACTTTGGCTTGCAGTAGTTGAGTCTCTTCTTCCTAGCGGGACTGTCCAACTTGGGCCACCTAACTATAAATTAAATAGTTAAACAAATCCACGCGTGTTAGTATTGATGCAGCATCGAGATCATAACGAGTGATTTTTTCTCATCACAATTGATCACTAGAATTAAGAAGAAAGTGTGCGCTTACAGCGACGACGGAATCTCGGGCAGCCACAGTCAAGAGATCAGCGCAGGACACAACACCGGGGCATGCGCTCTCCAATTGGGACTTGATCGTGTCAATCACATCAAATCCTCGTAAGGAATTGGCATTTGGGGTAGCATTCTTCTCCCCAGTGAAGTTCGCGGTGTCGTCCAACAAAACAGATGCGTCGCATCCCTATATTATGTTTTGTGCCACACATCGTTAATCAGTCAAATCAATCCTACTGGATTCATTAGATTCAACGGTCAAAATATAAACAGAACAAGTGCTGTAACTTTTCCTGAACATAAAGTATGAACACTGATTAATTTCCCTTATCATTTTCCCCCTTTTTGTCCCCCGTTATGAACGCCTACAGACACCAGTTTGGACGGAAATGACACTCTTTCTCGTGCCTTTTGACTTTAATTTGTGTTGTCTCTCTAGGAACAATGCATCCAATAATTGTCGGACTAGAAACAAAATGATTGTGCTCTCAAGTGTTCTCTAAATCAAGGCTTTTGGTCAGCAACATGCCGTGTCCTTTAATATTTAACAGAGGGGAGTCACCGACTTTTTGATTTACTAGAATTAGCATGAATTTTGTCTACTTGAATGACCTCGAAGATCTAGACAATCTCCAATCCATACAGGAAAAGAGAAAAGCATCTAATCAAGAAAGTTATAAACATGTCACATTTGTTAGTAAAAAAAGGATCAGGCTTTAAATATCAAGCTCGAAAGATAGACGGCATGTTTGATGGAGAAAGGCCCATTAGGATGTGGACAACTCTTGAATTATGCACAAAGAACACGCAGTGGATAATAATGAAGGTACTTCAAATTGATTAGTTAATTTAGATTGACACTCTAAATTTGTGTTGGAAGCAAACTAGTGAGGCCATGCACAAGGCACTTTTTGTTTTGTTCAAAAGATCTAATACAATTTTTAGAACACCATTGGACTAACAAATTTCATTAAAAAAAGATATTATGGCAAAATATCATTTTTAATGTAGAAAAGTATGGAACCAAAGTGACGGTGATCAAAATATGACCAAAACCTATTGAAAACAACTGATTGATTTGCCAAACATGATAAACGCGTAAAGTCATCCACTGTCATAAAAGCAAGGCTGTCGCTCTCTCTTTTGGCCATCTCCAACGTTTGGGACTTTTGCGTCATCTAATTCATCGAATTAAAATCATGTAGCTAATCATACATACACACGTCTTATCCACAACCACAACATACTCGCCATAAAATACGCTCGCCTGCATGGCTTTTGTAATGAAGTTATAGAATACATTATCAATTTAATAAATGAAAAAAAAATTAGAGCACACACAACAACAGTCTTGTCCATCTTGATTCGAGGATTCTAATTACCAAATCTCTCCCCGGCCACCAAAATATTTAGTGGATAAGACCACTTATGGAATGAGATTTTTACACTAGCGGTGTATACTAGAATTACTCATGAAAATTTTTTCTTTGAATCACCAAAAAGAAGTGCTTTTATTCTAAGGGCCATGCTTTTTATTGCTGTTTGAATGAAAACATAGCTCTAATTTTAAACGACTTCAATAAACACAGCCTATTATTATTATAATGATAAACTCACAAAAATGCATGGCACAAAAAGGGTCGGTCAGACTCGAATAATGCAATATGTGTACTTCCTACCTATTGTTTGGTTAGTGAAAAAGAGAGTAAGTAACTTGCGTAGAAGCGAAATCTAATCTTTATTTTTGACTATGAGGTCGGTTGGAACGTTTTACATGCACAAAAGCACAAAGATGCATCATGCATGCACGCTTGCATGCAGCTTGAATGACAGAAGAGAAACAAAGGTAGCAATCAATCGGAAAGAGATGAGAGACTCCGGGCAGAGGGACTTGCATTAACGAAGCAATCGTGGAAATGAAGGCGGAGCAGCGATGCGCCCATGCGAGCCTCACTTTTGACCGCAGAGCTCACGCCGGATTTAATGGTGGAGAGGGCGCTGGGACAGGAGGTGGAGTAGAAAGTACTGGACAGCTGAGCTGAGGCTGTTCCCAGAAGGAAAGACAGCAACAATAAAAAGGCGGTTCTGACCGAAGAGCTCTCCCAAGCCATCGCTTGGAGTTACAGTTTCAGCGAAAAAGAAGTTGATAAGCAAAGGAGGAAGGGAAGCGCAAGCTGATGGCTGTGCGCGTAGTGTGTTTTTGTGTGATGCACTTAAATGAACTCAGGGGTATTTATACAAGAGTTTTTGCACCGTTATGCTTTTTCTTTCTTCTCAAGTCAACGGCATTGGATGCCAGAATATATAATATAAGAAATTTGAATTTTGAAAAAACAAGTTCAACACCGAAGTGTATGAATATATATAGCCTGATCATGTGTAGTCTAGACTTATAAGCTTTTTATTTGAAAACTAACATTAATCTCACCGTATAGAAATTTTTGGCCCTATAAATATTTATAGGTCTGTATCATGCTGTCAATTTTAAGCAAATATAACACAACCTATCCTCATATCAGATTCTAGAAGTAATTTCCTTATGAGATAGCAAACCGAGAATCTTCTCACTTTCAACTTTTCAACTTTTAAGAAGTTTCATACGAATTAAAAGGAATGCTAGATGACACTTCTACTGTCCATTGCATGCAGCTCTTTCGCACGATGTTGACTCTCTCAGTTGGAAAGGAATAATCGCATCAAACATTATGGAGCTTTTTCTAATCAGATACCATTATCCCGAATTATTTTTGGTCGCAGCAATACATCAAACTTGTGCCAATTACTATAGAAATACCATCTGTCTGTCGGCCGTTAAAAATTCCACATGGCAACATGTGAGGCTGTTAGAAATCTAAAGTGGTACAGCGCGTTCATTACCGTGTCAGTTTCCTTTGCCTTGTGTTCTCCACAAAGACTGCCATTTCGGATTTTTAACGACCATTATAGACAGAAGCCTTGCGGAAGGTAATTTTAGATCCTTCACATAAGCTTGGAAAAATTGCAGGAAAAAAAAAAGTTTCTCGCTCGTTCATAATTTTGAAAAAGACAACAAAAGTTTCGAGATGTTATGATCAGATATGGCCTTGGCCGGTGGGAAAATGATTTGGAAGTGTTGGAGGATGAAATGACTTCTCCACGCGACCCACGTTCTGCCCCAATTGCTCAAGTGCTTTCATTCGGATTTTGTTGTGAAGAAGCAATACTATTCATGCATCCGATTCACATCAGATCTATGCATGCGAGTCGTGATATGGAATCCGACAGCTCATACGCGTTGGGCTCACATTAGCTGCGAAGCAACCTAAATGATTAGAAAAGGATGGTTGATGTATCTCAACCGTATTAGGCTTCGTTTGTTTAGAGTAAGATGGATAATTTGAAAAATATTTTTCTAAAAATGGATTGCTTGTGTGACTTGAAAAATAGCCAAGGAACAACGTTTTCCCCATCAACAACAATTTATGTTTAAATATTTTCATATAGAAAGAAGATATTATTTATTTATTTATTTTCATAAGCGACAAGTGATGGAAGTCATTTATTTTCCATGAAACAAACGAAGTTTTAATCGAAATAGTTTTCTTTAAAGTTTATAAGTATGGCTTGAATTATGCAATATCCACTTGATGGGAAAGGTGCCAAAAAGTCCTAAACTTATTGCATTTGTACCAATTTAAACATAAACTTTTCAATTAAACCAAATTAATCTAAAAAAAATTTCACATTATTACCAATTTAATCTATTCGACCAATTTAATCGGGTGAGGGAATCCTATCTTCCACCCGGAATTCATTCGTTGCCACCATCCAATTAGTCATTGAGTTTTCACCTCCTGTCAATTTAGACACCAACAAGGAAAAATTCTAGCTGTCTTCACTCCTCACGCCTCCACTTTCTCCCACGGATCTAGCTTGCATCATCTCTCTCTCTCTATCTCTCTCACCTACCTACCCACCCATCTCCACCTTGAGTCAAACATTTTACTTACGAATTTTCACTTCAAGTGAAATCAATAACATTCCTACTAATTGTTATACTAAAGTGATGCCTTTCATTAGTATTTCTACGCTCATCTTAAATGTAATTGTAAATTTTTCTGTCACCGGAATTGTCACTACCACTTAATTACGATAAAATTACCAATTTAAGTTTTGGTGATGGTTTTATTTGATATCTTATCACTAGAATGCCTCTTCTTTCGATCCAGTTCCTCCACTACCATGAACCCAAGTTAGATTTAGGAATGACACACTTTTTAAAACCTGGTTTAGGGGACTTTGAGGCCTAAGTCAAATCCAATTTGAGTCCCACCACCTTGGGTCGACCTAGAATCAATGTTATGAGGGAGGCCATTGTTAAGCGTGAGATAAGGGACTAATGAGGGAGAAGAGAGACAAGTGGGCAGTGAAGGCCGTTGAGCGCAAAGCGACCGTGACTTCATTGGATCATCAATGGCAGCCACGAGCGATTGGACAACGGAGGGGTGGGGGGAGAGAAAGAGGAAATTAAAAAAAAAAATCTAAAATGAGTAATTGGAGGACACGTGAAGTGAATCTGACGATTCTTGTAATGAAGATAGTAGATAAGATTTATACATGAATATACCCCCTCTCGTACTACAAGATTGCACAGAACAATGCCGAAATTGAATGTCCTGAAATTCTAGCAGTAACAAGGTAAATTTATTAGAACTTGAGATCGAACCATATCGCCATGAATATCCCTTCAACCCAACCGGTGGAAGTGTTTTTCAGCTGCAATCTGGTATTTTCTGCGTCGCAAATTCAACGGCCGGTTCCATGCTTTGATGTCAACTTATGAGACAAACGCCAGGGACAAAATTTGGACAAGAACAACGAAATGATCTTACAATCAAAATAATTCATCTCGAAAGAAACCAAAGTTTAAGGCGCAGAGGCCCGATTATCATATGTATTCCGAAAGATGAGTTCACCTGGCACGTGCAAAACAAGACAAAGCGAATAAGACGCAATGCGATCATGCATTTGTCAACCGGGGTTTGGCAAGGTTGGTTCACAAAATACGGCCACAGAAAGTTCAAAATCTGGATGAGACAAAATAGTAGTCTCCGACCACGAGTTGACCAAACTAGGGTGGGACTTCACTTTAGCAAAAAGGGTCATTTGCATAAACACGCACGATTCGAGCATACCAAAAATAGTACTTCCAGAAGGAGTCCTCAACCTAAACTCAAAGCATAATTGAGTCTTACTATATTTTTTTTCATGCAATCTTGTCTTAAAACTTTCGATTAATGTATGCTTAGACAAGTCTTTTTATTAACTGCATTGGTTAGCTATGCTAAATTATAAGCTTTGAGGAATCAATTACAATTCAGCATAAGTTTCAAGAGCCGTGTTATGATTATCCTCATGTTTTTTAATGATTAACGCCTAAATTGAACTTAATTTCACTCTCCAAACCGCAATTGACGCATGAGAGATCAAATCGCCGATGGCAGCGTCAAACCTGTCCAATCACATGTTTTGTGGTGCTTGCTTGGGGACTCCGATTTCTCCTTTCTCACCTCCAGAAAAGAAGGGAATCTATAAGATGCTCGTGATTTTCACGGCGTCGTAATTTGACGATTCTGGTGGGAAAGTGTGGTGGCGACAGATGGAAACACAAATCCCGAAAGCGCCATGCATGGAAAGGGACGGGGAAAATTTTATTTCCACGACCCCACGCGCTTGCTTAACCCACGATTCTTTAGGGTTGTCGCCTTCTCTGTTAGCTTTATCTTGGAGATTAGACTGTAGAGTCTCTCTCTCTCTCTCTCTCTCTCTCTCTCTCTCTCTCTCGTGGGTTCCAATCATGGAATGGAGGTCGTCGGTCAACGCTCGAGCTCATTGGTGACGTGGGTATTTTGGCACTTTGCCACATGAAAAACACTCTACGCGTTAATTTTTAACGCATTGCAGCTAACTCATTCAAAGTTCTTATTCTTTTGGTTGATCCAGCGTGGTGCCCACCATTCGCAATGGAAAAGAATGCCAGTTCTAGAAAACATATGCTGGCTTTCTTTTGATCGCTGCGCACGATGGAGGACTTTGGCTATATGTTTTGGGAAAGTGGGCTGATTGGAAGTCGTAACATGCACTCGATTGGATCAGCGTAAAAGAGGAAAGTAGGCGTCTCAAACCACCGCAGTACCAATGTTTAGATCCGCTCTTAGATCATGAATGACTTAGCCAAGAAATGTTCAGGAAAAGATTCGATCAGATTCATGAAAATGCTCAGCTTGTGCCGATTAGTGTTTACAAACATGTCTGTTTAGCAATGTCTTTTTATCTAACTTACTACTTCGAGCCCAATTCACACATATCAAATGACATCATTTCACATAAATATAGTTGGTTTCTGAAAGAGAATCCCTAAATAACTCAATGACATCATTTCACATTGAGCAAATCAAAAAAGAAAACCTTGTATCTAACACTAAACTTGGAAGCTAGTTGTAGTTGCTTTAAACGAAATTGTGGCTGGAGGACGTTGCTTGCTATTGAGGTATCGTCAGAGTCATAGAGGACATGAAGATTGGAGAGAACGAGAGCGACGGTCGTGAACCTTAGAAAATCCAAAGAGAGCTCCTCTTCATGATTGAGAAAAGAGAGCTCGTTAACAAAGTACATTTTACCTCTAAAAATATTAATTAGGCACCTTTTATTCTTACCAGTGAATGGGAAGATTGTATGGTACCATTGACCATATCGGTACGCAATCGTTTTGTTTGATGAGACGTGAACCAAAGAAGCATGGTATGACATTCTTGATCAAATGGTTGATAAAAAGTTGACTGAATGGTTAAATTTAGGAACGATATAAGCTCCCCCAGTGACTAATGAGTTTTGGGCTCAAAGCCCAATGAAAGAACTAGCTAGATAGCTACCCGATCGAGCAAATTTGCTATTTGAACTTGCATTCAGAGCACCCTTGCCAGTTTGACACTGATTCTCTTACACAACTGCACAAGTGAACCCTTCAATTTGACTTTGTTTGTCCCTTGCCAATAAATTTGTACCTTCAGCCTTTTTCTTTGATTTGAGTTCGACAACCTGTTAATTTTGAATATAATTTCACAAGTGTATTGGCTATATTAGGACAGGCCATCGAGCCGTGTTGATGACAGTGCCTGGACCAACATGGTCCGGGGACATTATTATGCCAAGCCTAGGCAAGACTCCACACAAATTTCCATTTAGGGTGGGGCAAGGTTAACTTGGGCCCTTTTTCATTGTAAACTGAATTTTTTTGTAAAGAAAAATTCCAAGAAAAAAAAAACTAGAGTTGAAAATATGATATTCAATAAAAATTGCAAGAAATGGAAATGTAATAAAATTTGAGGTAAATAATACAGTATATATTACATTCAAAGCACAACGTACTAGTATACTAATAATATTAAGTTTTGATTTGACAGTCATTAAGAATAATTAAAGAATTAATAAAGAAATATTAAGGGAATTTTTTTTCAATTAAATATGAATAAAGGACAATTACATCTTTCTACCAAAAAAAAAGGGACAATGTTGACACTTAAATTTTGGCAACCCGGTCATTTGTTTAATGCATAGAAAATTATGGATTAATTTTTAACCCCTAAAAAAAGTTAATTAATTAATTGCATAACATATAATTTTATGTGCATTTATTTTTAATTTGCATTTGCTTTGGACTAATGATAGTCGGGTTCGAATTGGTGGTTCTAAACCTTAAATTAACAGGTTGAACTAAGCCTACGAAGGGAGCAAATTGGCCCAAACCCATTTTCTTTTATGATAAAAAATTATCATGTGAGAAATAGTGATTTGAAATTTTTCCAAGATATGTTCGGAAAAGCAAATATTGCGTTTGGAAAAGAAATCTTTGTGGATATTGATTTGGAAAAATTAAAATCCTAGTCCGTGGCTTATAAATAGGTGCCTCGTGTAGGGTTTTAGAGATGCCACATATTGAATATACGGCCACAATATAGAAAACATATGTGAAAGAAAGGGAGCTGAAGGAGTCACGATCCAGACCCCTTCACGACCGTGACTTTGTGGAGTTCGTGGCTGCCCCTCAACGCTAACCCTGTTGCCGATTGTCCGCTACAGCGACAAATCAGTCTTCGACGACCTTCGCAGCTTCCAAGCAAGACCCCACAGCAATTCCAATCATTTTCAGTCCAGTGGTCATCCACTGACGCCAGCAAGTCTATTCCAGCGAGCCCCGCTGTCCAGCGAGGAGCACCGCGTCCCTACCCGCCTTGTGTTCCAGTTCGTGTCCGCAAAACCCAATTCAAGGTCAACAAAGGACTTTGTCCTCATTCTGATAAGATCCACGTTCATGGACACCTCATCCGCATGTCCTGCAAATAAAAAAGAAAAGGCCAAAGGAGGGAAACTTGGAGATAAAGGAGTGCTTTCCTACACCCTCGGAGACGATTTCAACATGCAGAAAGTGCCAACAGAGAAGGCCCACCGAGACGACCAACAGCCTGTCATTGAACCACTGCTGTCCGTGACCCGCACGGAACCCCTTTGCCTGCTGCACCCCCGTGAACTAGGCCCTTCGTCACGCCGTCCCTGAAGCGTGATCGAGTCGCAAATCAGAGACCCATCATCATGCACCATTGACGACGAAGCTGTTCAAGCTGGTCTAGTCCCAAGCCGCGAGTCCCTACATGATCTCGCAAATCATCCGTGAACCATCACCGTCGACGCCACCGAGAAGCTAATCGCCACTGCTGGTCATCCGTTGAGAAGATTCCATTCAATTCAAATTTGGTAACATTATTTGCGAAATTAGGTAATTATCTTATTTAAATTTGATTTTGATATTTTATTGCCTAATGTATGCTTTTCAATATCTTACGTGCATATTTGAATTATCGGCATATTCCATATTATGATTTATGGCCTAATCCGCAACCGCACATATTTTTTACTCCATCTATAAGGCTTTAGATGGAATAATTAATCACATGGGAATAAAATTGATATTTTGATCTTTAAGGCTTAAGATCAATTTATCGATTTTATTAGCGAAATAATCAAATTGATTAGATATCGTTTCCAAATTCGAACAATGGATAATATCTTTGATGAGCGTGAATGATTTAGTACTTATCTTGCTTTAATCGCTTTATTTATCCTAAAAAATACAAAAAAGATTGCATTTGCATATCATCAAGATTAGAATTGATTTCCTAGATATAATTGCATGATAGAATAGTTAGATTCTTTAGAATGCATCTTTAGATGGTATCTAGGTTAGATAATTTTTTTTTTTTGAATTAAATTGCATGACGAGTGTCGCGATCTTCCCGAAGCGGGTTGGACCACCTAAGGTTTAGGTTAATGGATTGCTAAGCCTAGACTTAGCTTGAGCTCTCCCAAGCCCATTCCAATTCGCAACTTAGGGTTTAAGTTCTTTATATGCAAATGACTTTTATCATGGAGTCGCCACTAATCTATTCTTGGTGGGTCGATTAGAAACCAAGTAAAATAATGTGAGAATTACTTCACTCCTACGAACCAAAGATTAAATGAGTTCGAGGACTTGACTACGCTAGATTTCTCTAACGCCATTTTGGTACCTTTTTCTTTTTTATTTCAAAAAATATTTTGCAGGTAGCTTGAATTGATTTTAATTTATCTTCCTAACATGTGAGGTGATCATGCGGGTGCGCAAACCACCAATTTAACACCCAAGAAAGCGATAAATAAATTGTAAGACTTACCTTATAGCAACGAAAGCATCTGTAATATTATATCAGAATTCACATCGACAGCCTAAATATAATTTATAATTAACACGCAATTTCTTTTTTTTTTTTCACTTATTTAATGAGTATATAATCCATCTGCAATGCAATGCTTCTAATCTAACATGAAATGATATGATATAATAATATGGCCTAAGCTACATGATGCAAATGAGATGTTTTTGTGTTTCTTTAATAAGCATGCAATCTATTCTAAATAATGAAATTAATTTATTCAAAGACAATTTTTAGGTATTTTTCATGAAATTCGGAATTAGAAAAATGTGAAAAATTATCTATCTAAATTAAAATACCATCTAATTTGTATTAAGAATGAGGTTAAGCAAATCCTAATTTAAACTAGAATGTTATCCTAATTTAGAAATTCCTAACTAAAATGCAATCTATCTAAAAATTTCTCTAAACTTAAATAAAAAAACTATTATCTAGAATTAAACTATATGAAATTTTACCCTAAAATGCAATGACATGCGAAGAGTGCCAAAATTCTAATTTTTTTTATTTTAGGTTTTTGTATTAATTTCGAAATTAAAAATTGTCAAGTAATTAAACATGAAACCTAAGTTAAGAAAACTAGCAACCTAAATTGATTGATTTGATTTTTTTTTATTTTTTTATTTTTTTAAATTTGAAATAAAATTCCTATTCTAAATATGCAAACCTTAAAACAGGAAATAAACCTAATTCTAACCTACATTTTTTTGGATTTTTATTTTTATTTTATGAAAGCGAAATTCAACCAACAACACGGCAAATCAGACAGGACATGATTGATATCTAAAAATTGATGAACCATATCTCGCACATGAGATCAGGTTGGCCAATTTTAAATAAAATCGCGAATCGAATCCCTGGCATAAGATTGGATTAACGATTTTTCAAGCAATTGCGAATCGGATTTCGAGCGCAAAAATCGGACTTTCAATCACAAATTTCACAGGCTATATCATGTTGAACATTCTCCATCTTATATTAAGGAATAATTCTACTAAAAAAGAACAAAACAAATGATAAACAAATAAATAAAATAAACAAAAACACTACCTAATTCAATTTTCTTCCTTTTCCTTCCTCCCAACCAACGCTTGCGCTCGTGTGGTGTCTGGTCTGTTGGAGGTAATAGGTTTGAGAGAGAAAAAATAGTTGCTTGAAGTATTACACCAAGAGACGTCAAGTTTAGAACGCTCAACAATGTTACCTCCAGCGTAGGGAAACCCTAGAGTTTTTATATGCACGTTATTGGGCTTCGGCCCATATAGACCCAAATAACCATGGCTTTACCTATTGGGCTTGTATGTGAACATATTATTTTGGACTATATTAATAATATATCCAACAATCTCCTCCTATGTTTACCATAAAGCACAATCCAATAAGGTGGTCAGTGTAATGTACAAACAAACATGAATCATCCACATTCAATCCAAGATAATCAATTCGAATCGGTCAAAGAGTATTCCAGCAGTAAAGTATTAAACTAAATCATCATATGCAATCTAAATAAGTGAATCATTCTTATCATGAATCTGTTCTGAGATTGACAAAATCCAAATCCCAAAATAAATCTCAGACTCAGTTCACAACCAATATAGGCCAGTCAAAATAGTCTAAGGCCTTACAAATATAAGAAACAAGCATAATAATGTCCACAAAATAGAAATAGCAAAATGCAAGTCTCAAGTAAATGGACTTCATCAAAATAGGCAATAGCAGGTAAACTGTCAAGTCCCTACATGCTTTAAATGATACATATTCATTCATCAAGTAAGTCATCCTGGTCAAGATCCCACTCATTAAGCTCTCCTCCATCTTTGCCATCCCCTGTAGAATGTCAAATATGAATTTCATATTATTATGAATTCAATCATTTGAATAAAAACTTAGCACCATTCCATCAGGCAGAGAAGAACATATATTGATGTCATAAAGCATCATAATATCATGTCATAAGCATCAAGCCAATTTCATAAATTATGAACAAGACCTAAACAATGTGATTTACAAAGAGCCATCAACTTAAGTTTATTTGTAGGAAAATAACTATTGTCTAGTTTCAAAGAACAAGACCAATAGTCAAGTCACTAACAATAACCTAGTCATGTAATATCAAGTTTCAATTAAGAACAAGACAAATAGGCTTCTTCTGTAAACAATTGTTTCTATGTTTCAATTTGGAATGTCACAATTACTGATTCCTTAAAGTCAAATGATCTAGCATCAATTTTGGAATGAGATCATTTAACCAAAAAGGATAGTCCATTCTAGTTGAATTGTATCATCAAGTTTGGAATGACACAATTTTTCTAGATAGAACATTTGAATTAGGTTAAAGTCATCTTCATCAAATTTGGAATGAGACAACTCACCCTCTTCAAATTAGTCAGTAACTGTGAACATTGATGAAACATATAAACTGTACTTATCATTGTAACCAATAAAGAAAGATTTAATAATTCAAAACACACAATTAGAAGGTAAATAAATGGTAGTTAAGACTTGTCTATATAATCTTTAACCCCAGTTCCCCCACTGTTTTGAATAATCAATCTTTAGGCATACCTTTGGTGAGAGTATCGGCTATGTTATCCTTCGATCTCACATCGATCAAGGTGATAACCCCTTGTTCTCTTAGATAAATCAACAACATATGTCTCAGTCTCACATGTCTTCTCTTTGAATTAAAGAGAGTATTCTTGACGACTTGGACAGCTGCTCAATTATCACAGAATAGGCTTAAAAAATTAATCTTTAGCTGAGTCAAAGGGATATCCATAATCAGATTCTATATCCACTCTGCCTCTTCTCCGACTGAGGCTAAAGCAAAAAGTTCCGATTCCATAGACGACAATGCAATACAAGTCTGTCGTTTGGATTTCCAAGTAATAGCAGCTCCACCCAAAGTGAATACATACCCACTAGTGGACTTACTATTTCCAATAACTGAGCACCATGAGGCATCAGAATATCCATCCACAGTTGGAGGATAACCAGAATAATAAAGAGCATAATCATAGCATACATGAGACTACCAATGCTCTTTACTAGGATTACTAGTAAAATGATTCAGCATGCCAACTGTAAAGGCTATGTTGAGTCTAGTGCAACTCATAGCATACATGAGACTACCAATCAGTTTCGAGTACTTTAACTGGTCCACGCTAGTCCCTTCATTAGGACTCAGTCTATTATTATAATCACATGGTGTCTCACTCGGTTTACACTTATCGTATCCCTAAGTAGAAAGTAGCTACTTAATATAATGAGTCTAACTAAGGGAGATAACTTGCCGTTTAAAGCTTACTTTCATACCAAGAATGGTATTAGCAATACCAAGATCTTTCATGTCAAATTCTTTAGCTAAAGTAGCTTTCACGTCACTCACTACAGAATGATCGAAACCAAGAATAACATGTCATCAACATACAAGCAAATGATGACTATCTTATTTGACATAGAACGATGGTAAAGGCGTTTATCTAAATAACTAGACTGAAAGCCATAACTCTTTACCACTTCGTCAAATTTAAGATGCCACATCTTAGGTGCTTATTTAAGACCATATAAGGATTTATTTAATTTATAAACTTTGTCCTCAAGACCTTTCATAACATATCCTTCCGGTTGTTGCATGTAAATTTCCTCATTTAAATCCCCATTTAAGAAAGCTGTTTTTACATCCATTTGATGCACTACAAAGTGTTCAATAGATGCCAAAGCAAGAAGAATTCTTATAGTTGATAGATGACACACAGGTAAATAGACATCAAAATAATCTATTCCACTCTATTATTTATAGCCTTTAGCTACTAAACGTGCTTTATATCTGGCTATTGATCCATCACCATTCAGTTTCTTCTTTAACACCCATTTACAGCCTATAGTTTTAGCCCCTTTTGGCAAATTTACTAGCTGCCAAGTGTGATTCTGCAGCAGAGAACTCATTTCATCATCTATGGTTTCTGCCCACAGTAGAGATTCCCTAGATCTCATTGCTTCCTGATAGGAGAATGGATCATCCTCAAGATGGTAAGCAACAAAGTCTTCACCAAAACTTTTGAGAATTCTCTCTCTTGTAGATACTCTTACTGGAATTGGTTCAATAGCCAACTGTGTGTAATTAGTGTCAGAAGAGCCTGCTTCAGATTCTACAGGAGATTCTGAAATCATATCTATAGATCCAGAAACATTCAAGCCTTGATCTTTGAGAAACTTGTTTTCAAAGAATACTGCATCTCTAGATTCTATCACTGTGTTAGTAGATAGATCTAAAAACCTATTTGCAGCACTATCTTCTGCACTACCTAGATATACACAAGTAATAGTTCTAGATCCCACCTTAGGTTTTTTAGGATCTAGTATACTTACATAAGCAATATAGCCCCAAGTCTTAAGAGTATCATATCTTCAAGGGCGCTTATGCCATATCTCATAAGGTGTCATGGACAACTTAGAGTACGGTAACCTGTTCAAGATGTGATTAGCAGTTAGAACTGCTTCTCCCTAGTAGGAGTAAGGCATGCCAGCTGTAAGTAACATAGAGTTTAACATTTCAGTTAACGTTCTATTCTTACGCTCTGCAACACCATTTGATTGGGGTGAATAAGAAGTAGTGGTTTCAAGTATTATATCTTCTGAAGTACAAAATTCCTTGAACCTTGACATAGTATATTCTCCTCCTCTATCACTCCTAAACCTCTTAATTTTCAAGTTGAGTTGATTTTCTACTCTAGACTTGAAAATCTTAAATTTTTCAAAAGCCTCATCTTTCGATTTCAACAAATAGACATGACAATATGTAGAAAAATCGTCTATGAATGTTATTAGATACTTTCGACTACCTTTAGTAATGTAATTTCTAAAATCACAAATGTCAGAATGTATTAGCTCAAGAAGTTGTGTGCTTTTAGAAACCAACTTAAAAGGTTTTCTAGTGATTTTAGCCTGTGCACACACTTCACACTTATCAAATCGAATAGAAATATCTAATGGAATGTTATGAGTTTTAGCTAAATGTTGCATTTTCCTGTAATTCACATGTCCGAGTCTATTATGTAGCAATTTTGGATCAATCAAAGTAGAATTCACATGGTTTATGCTATTAGTATTTAAACTCAACCTATATATACCATTAACCATGAATGCACAACCAAAATAATATGAGTTAACAGATAAAGTTACTCTACCATTCATAGTTAAAAAAGACATACCAGTTTTATCAAGTAAACCCATAGATATCAAATTCTTCTTAAAAAAGGTACTACTCTAACATGTTTCAAAGTTAGTAATTTACCTGAAAAAAGCACCAAACTTGCAGTTCCAGCATGAGTCACCTTTGCCTCACCACCATTGCAATTTTTCGCAGTATTTTTCAGTTCTGTGACATCAGTGAGTAATTTCTTGTCATTTGTAGCATGACAAGTAGCACCACTATCCAACCACCACTCATAAGAGATGCTGGCCTTTCCATTCTTCATCATTCTAATGAAGGCTCGAGGCTCTGATCCTCTAATTAGCATATTGGCCTTATTATGTGGTGTGTCGTTATTTGGCTTCTTCGGCAACTTACACTATGCTGCCCAATGACCCCACTTTCCACAGTTATGGCACTTGCCCTTCTTCTTCATTTTGAAGATAGTCTTTTTGGCCTCTAACAGTAAAAATGATTCATTTTTGGTGACTTGGACTTTTTCTGAGGTTTATTGGAGTGTGAAACTAAGTTGGCAACTGACTTTTGTTGTCCCACTTGTTCCAAACTCTTCCTAGTGATATTTTGATCCTCAATGTGAATATACCTCTTTAATTCATCCAGTCCCATCTGTACCTTCAGTTTGTGCATTTCAGTCTTGAAAGAACTCCATTCAGTTGGCAGTTTGCTCAACACAAGACCAACAAAGAGATTATCGTACATATCAGAATTATCATCTTTCAGCTTGTTCCTCATGTTCTCAAACTCAACTAACTGAGAGGTGATGCTTGAATTCATAGTGAATTTAAAGTCAAAGAATTTCTCTGCTAGGATGGTTTTAGATAGCCCCTCTTGTTTTTGGAACTGAGCATTCAAGTGATCCCATATCTCTTTCGCCTTCTTATACTCACTATAAGTCATAGCCAGATTAGGATTTAGAGAGTTTAACAAGTAATCTCTACAAAAATCCTCATCTTTGTTTCATTGATATTCATTCACATCTTCAGTGGTAGATGTAGAATCGCTCAATACAGTATAGAATATGTCACGTTCTTTCATGCCAAATTGAACATGTAATTTCCAGCCATGAAATTCAGTAACATCAAAAGATTGCAACTTTATAATATCATAGGAACTACGCTTTGCTATTTTAATCAAAGCAAAGTGTTAGAAAGAGTGCACCTTGAAGTCCTCATAGCAACAAAGTTGAATAACTCCCCTAACCTTGATCAAACCGCTCTGTAGAGATGGAATTTGCCAAAACAAACCCCAAAAACGGATTTGGAGTGCCCAAAAACCTTAAGATGGACTGCCCTTGTTGCTAAAACTCGCTGAAAAATTTCGCCCTCCGAAATTCGCTAGAAATTTCGTCCTCGAAACTCGCTAGAAATTTAGATGGAAACTTCCGGGTGCCGTAACTTCTCCGTCCGACCTCCGATTGACGCGAGTGACCACTCAAAACGTTCGTATCGATGAGTAGATCAAAGCCCAAGTGGTTTCACCATCTTAAATTGGCTATAATTTTTGGGTTTTTGAATCAAAGATTTCGGTCACCCGAATCTTCAAACTCAAATCCCGGCCAATATCATCGTCGAAATTGAAAGTAAATTATAGCGGCGAGTTTGTCTTGACGAAATCTGCAAGAAGACACTTCACTCGCTCAAATCTGACACACGAACCTAATACTTCAAGATTGTTGGAGATAATAGGTTTGAGAGAGAAAAAATAGTTGCTTAAAGTATTACACCAAGAGATGTCAAGTTTGGAACGCTTAACAGTGTTACCTCCAGCGTAGAGAAACCCTAGAGTTTTTATATGCACATTATTGGGCTTCGGCCCATATGGACCCAAATAACCATGGCTTTACCTATTGAGCTTGTATGTGAACATATTATTTTGGACTATATTAATAATATATCCAACATGGTCACCGTCGGAGTGGGGGGTAGTCGTCGGAGCTCTAGCGAGGGACAGCAAGCTCGGAGCGGGCAGCGAGCTGCTGTGGTGGCGTCGCTCGGAAGGGGACGGCGGCTGGCGGAGCTAGGCGGGCTCGAGCGGTTGCTACAACGGCATGCAGCGGAGTCGGGCAGAGGAAGGTGCGGCAGCAAAGGGGTGGAACCTCGGTGGCTGACGGAACAGCAAGGGCAACGGCGACGGAGCTTCGGGCAGTCAGAGGTGTCTGGTGGTCGCAGCCACAGCAGGGGCGACGAGCGGTGGTGCGAGCTTGTGGGTGAGCCGGGTGCTAGTGGATGCTGGTTGCAGTGGACGGCGCGAGCTGGCGGCTGCTAGCGTTGGAGCTCAGGCGAGGGGATCGGCGGTGGGCAGAGGCTACTACAGCGACTAGTTCAGCGGCAGAGGGCGGAGCAGCTTGGGACGCCGGGGCAGAAGTGCAGGCACAGGCAGAGACAGTGGCTTCATGGGCTGCTGGTGTCGCAAGGGACTAAGAGGCGGTGGAGAGCAATGGTGTCGGGCAGCGGTGGCTTCACAGACGGACGGGATGAGGGACAGCAGGAGCGGCGTCGTGGCTAGGTCACGGGTGTGTAGAGGTGCGGCAACAGCAGGGATGGTGGTGCTGCGACAAAGGAGCTGGGGCGCGGTGACAGGTGCTCACGGCGTCGGGCGTTGGTGCAGGCGCGGGCTACGAGCGTCATGGTTGGCTCAGATCTTGGCGACGGCAGCAATGGTGGCGGAGGGGGAGTCAGTAGCGGCGGAACGCGGTGGTGCTAACTTGGAGGTGCTACTAGCGTGGTGGGCAGTGATGGAGCTCGGGCTAAGGACTACAACAATGGCGGCGTTCGAAGCTCCGGGGAAGGGTAGTAGCTGGTGAGGTCGCGAGCAGCAACGGGTCTCGGACCGGCGTGGTGATGCGGGCTACAGTGGACACCGGGGTGGAGGTGCAGGCGTCGCTCGAAGCCTCCCCTTGAAGAAGACAACCCCTCCTTTTTTAATTTTTTCTCTCACATTCTTTCTTTCTCTGTTGCCCTCTCTGACTTCACCTTCTTTTTGGTTTTTTCTCTGACAGACTCTCTACTCATCTCTATTTTTTAATCTCCTCCTCCTCTCTACTCGTCTGTCCCCCACGAAAGAGAAAACCCTCAAATCAATTTTTCCGTTCAGCCTCCTCCCCCCTTTAAAGCCAAGGATCCTTGCTTATTTATAGGCAACAACCGACTTTAGTGTGAACAGGTGAACAAAAGGCAGCCGTAACTTTTCCTTGCTGTTCACGTTCGACTCTTTTTTTTCAAATATGGTGGCCACCGTCTGACACTCATTAATTTAGCCACAACTATTGACTTTTCTTTGCTTGTTACTTGCTTCTTTCTTGAACACACTTCTCCTTGCTTCACCAAAATTAACGACCCACACTTGAGAGAATATATTATAATATATTATGGGCTTCCCTTTGCTTCTTCAAGGCTCCTCACGTCTGCCGAATTCTTGCGCATGCATGTGCATGCATTAATGAGCGAGAGACAATGGATGTGCAGGAACTTCTTTCTTCTCCAGCCGATTTGCTCTCTAGGAAGGAGAGAATTCCTTACAACAACTCACTATAAAATATTATAAACTTATGAGCCCATCTTCTTGCAGACTTTCTCCGGAATTATCGCATGTGCAGTGGAGAATTTTTTCTTTGCTTTCTTCACGCTTGCGGCTTCTCTAGAATTTTTACGTCCGCCGAATTTTATCCATGCATGTGCATGCATTAATGAGGAAGAGACAATGGACGCGAAGAACTCTTCTTTCTTTAACTTTCATTGTGTGTTTTCGGATCAGCAAGAGAGAGACCACCTTTTGTGCATGTAATCGACCGCGAGCCGCTGCATTTGGTTGTGTTTTGGTACAGATGCAAATGCAACTACATGAAATGCAATTTTACATTTTTTTGTTATATGCAACTAATTAGGTAAAAATTTAGGTGTCAACAACGAGATAGATTTCTAGGTTAAGATGGGATTCAGATTAATCTATTTCCTAACTTAAAATAGATAATATCTCACTTTAATTAGATTTTTATTTTTAGCAATTTTTACTTACGAATTTTCATAAAAAATACGAAAAAATCATGCGCATGTCATGTAGGATTAGGTTCATGAAATGCCTATCATCTAGTGATTGTTGCTAGGTTCATTTAGTTAAAAATTGCTCGTCATTAGAATTAAGTCATTTACATTTAATTTAGATTGCACATTTAATTATTACTTTTTTTAATTTCGAATTTTATGAAGAAAACACAAAAAAGTTACTTTACTCATGTCACATTATTTCATGTTAGATCAGTAGCATGCATTGCATGATATTCATTGAATAAGTGAAAACAAAAAAAAGAAATTGCATGTTAATTAAATATCATATATAGGATTGTCGATATAAATTATGATCTAATATTGTAGATGCTTTTATTGTTACGAGATAAGTTCTGTAATTTATTCACTACTTTATCTAGGTGTTAAATTGATGGTTTGTGTACTCGCATGAACATTTCACATGTTATGAGAGGTAAATTAAAATCAATTCAAGCTACTTGCAAAACATTTTTTTCAAAATAAAACAGCAAGGTACCGAAATGGTGTTAAACGATTCTAGCATAACCAAGTCCCCGAACTCATAAATCTCTAGTTCGTAGGAGTAAAGTAAATCTCCTGTTACTTTGCTTGGGTTTCTAATCGATCCACCAAAAATAGATTTGTGGCAACTCTTAATTGAAAAATCATATGTATATTAAAAACTTGAACCTAAGTTGCGAATTGGTATAAACTTGAGAGAGCATGAGCTAAGTTAAACTTAGTAGTCCATTAGCTAAACTTTAGATGGTTTACCCGAAAATTTGGTCGCCACAAACAAGTACATCCTCCACTCTAGTGACAAGCATGTGAATGTTGGATCAATTTTGACCGTCAACAACGTACGAGTATCGTAATAATGATAAAGTGTGGTCATTGTCCTCTTCTTCACGTTAGGAATGTTTGGTTGGAGTCAATTCTTGTAATAACCAATCAGGCCGGTGGACATTCCATTTATTTCATTGTTCGCAGTCAAAGCTATACCTATTGCTTCCATAATTGGTTGGTTAGTACTCAATAAGGACTGCGAGGTATCATAGATGCTGGTGATGAAGACAAAGAGAATAGCAACCATTTTTATTCTCTGCTCTGTTTTGTCCTTATTTTTTTGTTTTTTGAATGACCTACTTTCACTATAAACCATTTAATAAATTAAAAAAAATTACGCTACATATAATCTATCAAAAATTAAATTAAAAACACTTAATAATATCAATTATGAATTGTCCCAAGGTTAGTTATGGCTCGGATTGCTGCAGTTCATATCGCACATATTGTCCCTAGTCCTCCTCTTTCGACATGTTTGGACCTTCATTTTCAAAATATATATCAATGTGTGCACACATTTTTAGATACGTTAGGAGTAAGTGGTCCAAAGTTCTATCCAAGTCACACCTAAAACATGGAACCTATCGATTAAAATAAGTTCTCTAATTTTTAGAACTCGAAACCTACATTGCATATTTGGGAACCTAGAACCTACCTTATCACACGTTTCAAAGTTTACCTATGTTCCACTCGTACTATTAATTGAACGACTATAATGAATCATTACTTCTAAGTACTATCATTTGCTGCAATTCATTATGACTCATATTTAGACACACAAAGATTATGAAATATTAGTAAAGTAAAAATCTTAGTCATGTATATCACCAAAAATGGAAACTCATACTAATGATTTCAAGTACACACTCATCATTGAATGCTATAAAATGCCATAAAATTGCAGGAAAACATAAAATAAGAAAAAGAAAATATAACTTGTTTCGGATTCCAAGTTTCAAATTCTAGTCAAGATAGATTTCCTAATTTTTTAAAATTGAAACCTACCATACATATCTTAATCCGGATCTCAGGTTTTTTATTATATTGTGCTTTGGTGATGTGTATTTCCCTCAAATAATTTATACACGATCAATCTAATAAACTCAAAAAAAAAAATGTTAAAGTATGGTAACTTTTTACTATGATTGTCCATTCTGGCAAATGTTGAAAAATCGGTGATCTCAAAAATATTTTCAAAATTTGACCACATGTTCTAAAGTTTCGGATCATGAGCTCCAATGAGCACAAAATTGGTCAATAGCATCAGACAAAATTTATGCACGATCAAAGGTCGGTTAATTTTTGAAAGAATAAATGGATTGAATGAATCTTAAAAGAAAAACTGCTACCACCAGCACCAAGTGCAACAGCCAGCTGCGCGACAGTGCTGGTCAAGTCCTACCGGGGTTTGCACATTGCACTACTTTCGGCTAGTGAGGGCCATCTCCCTTGGGCGTCACGCACTAGGCCTCAAGCGCGGCCCAAGACTTGTGCAGCATTTCATAAGCCTTGTGTCAGACTTCCCTTCTGCATAGAGAATTCAACATAATACACACACACACATATATATGTTTCTCATTTACTAAGAAGATAAATGCATTTCTCTCACTCCTACCTTGTAGTTTCTCTCACTTGCTTTAACACTAAGGGAACGCATGATAAAATTTCTATTTATCGATTTCTCTGTTTCTCTGTTTCTCGAAACAGGTTTGGAACAGAAATCTGTTTGGTAACGTAATTTGATTTTTCTATTTCTAAAACAGATTTATATTCCAAAAATAGAGAAATCGAAGAAATCAGAAGCTAAAATATTTAACTTCTCAGTTTTTGAAATAGAAATCATAAGCTGAAATCAAACCATATAAAAAAACATTGCGCTTTCTTGCTAACTTAATTCATTCATAACCACAACTTCACAAATTATTGCTAATTTTATTTTTCTTATTTTGCTTGTGTTTTTTTTTAATTTCTTTTTATAACTCCCTCTTTATGATGAAAGGCAATCGAATGGGTCCCTAATTTTAAAAAACGACCAAAGTGCTTAAATGCTTACTTAAAAACAATGGGGCTCTTTCCTCCTAGAAAGGGCACGCGCATGGCCAATTGAAGAAAAAGTTCTTACGCAATAAATGAATAAAAACATGCCTAGAAATTTAACCTTGTTTCTTTACGAATTCAAAATTCTTGTAAAATCAAAATAATTAGATTGTTACACAATCTTGAATTTTAATTCGAAGGCAAGAGATTCAAGAGAATCTCTCTCTTGGCTATGCAAGGGCCATTAAAGGTTCATTGAGCAACAATAAAGAAATTAGGGATGAGTAACTGGACTGATTCAATTCGAGAATCAAAATAAATCGACCTTCCCCCGATTGGTTCCTAACCATAAACATTACTTCAAGGTAGAATTCTCATATATTCCTTTACACCATCAATTTTATTTTGTTGATAATCTTGTATTATACTAGTCTTTGATAAAATGACAGGGTTGTATTGGCGCCATTGATGGCATTCACATTCATGTTTTTGTACCTGTGTCGAAGCAAATCCCATTTAGAGGTAGGAAAGAAATCACCACTTAGAATGTGATGTGCGTTTGTTCATTTGACATAAAATTTACTTCTATATATGCTGGTTGGGAAGGCTTTGCCAATGATTGTCGAGAGCTTGTAGCAGCATTGGAGACTCCTCCCTTGGAATTTCCTAGGCCGTCACTAGGTATTTGCTTGTCCTTTAAGAAGTAATTTTCTTTATGATCATATTTATAGTTACAAATTATAACCAATGTATGAATACATTGTTGTAGGCAAATACTATGTCGTAGATTCTGGTTATGCAGCAACTCCGGGAATTTTAACTCATTTTAAAGGTGAACGGTATCATTTAAATGATTATACCAACAAGACGGCCAATAACTGCAAGAAAATTGTTCAACTATAGGCATTCTTCTCTAAGGAATGTCATTGAAAGATCATTTGCGGCAATGAAAAATCATTTTTTCATATTGAGGCACATGCCCTCATTTGCAATTCCAAAGCAAGTATATATTGTAATTGCATGTTGTGCCATCCATAATTACATCCATGATCAAGACAAGATGGATAAGAACTTTTCCCTATATGGAGATCCATAGCACTTGTTTGAACCTACGCAGGATGAGCTTGCAAATGATAAATTAACCGAGGAGGGAAACCAAATAAATATGCTTAATGCTTAGGAAAACCATTGCCAATAAAATGGCAAGGGATAATAATATGCCGGAAATTCTATGAAATTGTATTTTCAACTTTCGTAATGTATTAGTATTATTTCAACTATTATTTTGTATTTGAGGATTTCCTATGTCGTTTTAGTATTATTTCGACTAATATTTTGTATTTGAGGATTTCCTATGTTGTTATCTAATAAATTTCTATTTCTAGAAATAGAAATTTTATTCTGTTATCAAACATATTTCTATTCCAGAAATAGAAATTTTGAGTCGTTGTCAAACGGGTTTCTTTGCTCAAAAATTTGTCCGGAGAATAGAAATTGATAAATCAATTTATGGCCAGAAATCAATTTCTAAAACAGAAATTTTGTCATGCGTACCGTAATACCTTTTTACTATCTTTTATGGAGATGGTCCATGACATATGGGCGCCCGTCCCTTAGGCAATCGCAGGGATGGCCTTTAGAGCGCTCTCTCTCTCTCTCTCTCTCTCTCTCTCTCTCTCTCTCTCTCTCTCTCTCAATGAAAATTATCTCCCACTTGAAGTTCTTTCGATTTTTCAATTTTATTTTGTAGGTACAAAAATTCACCTGGTCTAGGTACACTCTCGCCTCTCTCTAAAATTGGATAATTTGCATGTATAAATCCTATCAATGTTGACACAATTTTTTAAATCATAAAACTTGCCATAATTCTGCTAAAGTAGGTAGCAAAATTTTCATTGAAAATAAGTCACTATTCTACCTAATTAAACTAGAAAGAATAGCCACATTTTGTTAGAAAAATAATTCATCGCGCTGCTTAAATTAAAGCTCAAAACTTTAGTCCATTAGGCTTGAAATTTTCAGCATTTACCCGTCCTTGCATTGGCCGAATATTTGCTTGTAGCCGTGCCTAGTCCACGCAATTCATTCTAGTCAATTCATCATCGGCAGTCCATCGCAAACGCAATAAATGAACTAATTATCCTAAAACTATATGCAATTATAACTTTTTATTTATGGGCCAAAGATTAGTCCTTGATTTTCTATGCAATGAATTCTTAAATGGGACTAGCCCAATCCACATGACTAATTCAAGTCCATTCACCATCGCCGGTCCAACACAAATGCAATTAATAAACTAAAGTATATAATAAATGCTCTTAAAATTATATGCGATTAGAACATTTTTGTTTAGGAATTAAAGACTAGTCCCCCAATTTCCATGCAATAAATTATTAAATGGGATGCCAAAATTGAAGTGTTAAAAATTGTGGAGATGTATGCTTTATACTAACAATTCCACTCTTGTAATACACTTAACCCATTAAACATAATTTTCCTTCCTTGCCTTTGTTGCTTGTCCACTTAATTTCTTGCCGTAGTCTTATCCCACACGCACATACACATTAGAATTTACTTTAGCAATCCAACCCCTCAAAGCTGCGTTTGGCAAAATAGGATAAAATTTATCCTACTCTATGTTTAATGTATGGTTAGGATAAAATAAAGTCAGATATAAGATATCATGGGGGAGGTGTAATGAAAATGGATAGGATTTCTAATATTCCTATAGGAAAGTTATTGTTTCTAAATAAAAAAACTTCTCAAATTAAAAAAAAATTGAAATTATATTTCAATATAAATATTATTTAAATTCTAATAAAAAAATTCAAAATAACAAAAAATAAAAATTTATTTTTAATTTAATCTTATTTTTATTTATATGGTTGACTTTAATTCTATTTTATAATATAAATTGAATATATTTATATATTTATATTTATTAAATATTTTAGGTATATTAGTACAATTTACTATTTAATAAAATTTTTATTAGAGAAGGGGAAAAATAAAAATAAATAATTAAAAAAGAGAGGAAAAATAAAATAAAATATGCAAATAAAAATAAAGTAGACAAGAGTGTTAGAGAAATTTGAAAATGACTTAAAGCCTAGAGTTCTCACTAAACTTGAAAATAACTTTAGATTCGGAGCTTTAGATTATCTTTAAGCAAAATAAACAAAACCAAAAAATCAACAATGTGTAATTTTAAAAACAACATAATCGGTTAAAAGGAAGTAGTAAAATTAAATGATTTACCTCATTTAGACTCAAAAGATTGAGATGGAAACTTTGATTAATTCAAGTTTGGGACCTCTCTAAATGTGGGTTTTTGAAAACAAAATCTTGAAGAAGTGATTAGACGGTTGAAAGTTAATGAAGTGGAAGCTCTACTTTTGGAAAGTGAAAACTTGCCATGGTTTTCCGCATATGACCAAGGCAAGAAATTGTTTAATAAGTTCTCAATAGTTTTAAAAAAAAATGATTAATTAAAGTTAAAAGAAACTTTGAACTTTGAAGTGCTGCAATTAATGCATGAGAGATGGCACGCCAATTAAAGAGAAATAAAAATTGAGGAAAACAATATTCATTCTAGACATTTGATTTTGAACATTGGTGAGTTTGAAATTTTATTTTAATCCACTAAAATCATCAATGAAAGATATAAACAAATTAGGAAAATCTCAAAATAATATGAATTTCCTAATATATCAACCCTATTCTATAAGGTAGTGTTTGTTTGTGTTCTTATTTTTTGTTCATGAACAGAATTCTTGTTTCTTTTGTTCCAGGGAACAAAAAAAGAATAGAAACACGTTTGTTTGCGTTTTTGTTCCAAATCTATTTTTTTTATTCCCAGGATCAAATTTGGAATAGAAACAAGAAACAAAAAAAAAAAACTTGTTTCTTGTTTTTGGAACAATTTTGAGAAACAAATTTTCTCTCTCTTCTTTCTTTTCTTCTCTTTCTTTTCTGTTTCTTTTCTTCTTCTTTTTTCTTTGACCGGTCATCGGCCTCGGCCATGACCGGTGATCAGCCGTCAAGGGCCGGTGACCTCGCCGAAGCGTCGCCGACCCTTGGCGAGGCTCAGGCTCACCTAGATCCGGTGAGACCGAGTTGGCCCAACCATCGGTGAGGCTCAGCCTCTCCGAGCCACTGCCAGGGGACCGGTGGCTAGGCGAGCTCGGCCTCGCCAGATCTAGGCAAGCCCGAGCTCACCCAACCAAGGCGAGGCCAAGCCTCACCGTGGCTGGGCGAGGTCGTCGGCCCTCATTGGCCGGTCGCCAACCATGGCCGAGGCCGCCAACTAGCCAAAAGAAGAAATAAAGAAAAAAAGGAAAAATAAAATAAAAATATTTAAAAATTAAAAGAAACAAAAAAAAGAATACGGATTTATAAAACGTGTTTCGGTTCTTTTTTTATTTTTGAAACAAGTTTACCAAACTCGTTTTTCTGATAAAAAATTGTTCCCCGTAACATAAATAATTTATTCTATTTCTATTCCCTAAAACAATTTTTTAACAGAAACACAAACAAACGCACCCTAAATAATATGGCGATGAGTTAAGATATCATTGTTCTACACTACTAACATGCACATCAAAATTTATCAACTTATCCTTAATGTCTCAAACTCTCGGCAATCTAATCATAGAAATTAATCCTAAATATACTGCCTCACTGTCTCATTAACAAATTGCTTTGCCATTTCTTCCATGGAAAGGCCAAATTGATAGGACAAAAAGTGTGTGAACTTGATCAATCGATTAACAATCACCCATATAGCATTATTACCACTTGACGCCCTCAATAGACCAACAATGAAATCCATGATGATATACTCTCATTTTGATAAGTATTTTAAGTGGGTGTAATTGTCCACCTATTTTTTGTGCTCAATTTTCATTCGTTGACAAACTGGATATTGATCGAAAAATTTCAAAGCATCTTTTTCATGTTGTTGACCCACAAGAAGTTTTCTATTATGTCCTTATACATTTTGGTGCTTACCGGATGAATTGAGAATCTAATGTTGTGAGCTTTTTGCAATATCTCCTTATTCAATTTTAAATCACCAGGAACCAACAAATTAAAAACTGACTAGAGAAATTTCGACGAAACAAAGCAGTATGAAGCTCTTGTCGCAGTAAATAGAAGCAATGATGGCATTGCAAGTGAAGACAGTGGGGGTGGGTGTTGGAGAAGTCGAACTGACAGATGGTGGTGCAGGCGGGATTGAGATCTCTAGCACAAATGAAGGACTGTATGTGGTCGTGGAGGTTGAGGTGCGGGGTGGACAAATTAAAAACCGACAGGAGAAATTCCAGCGAAACAAAGCAATATGAAGCTTCCCTCATCTGGCATATAAGAGCTTGGTTCACATGCATACTAAAAAGTTCAACATTGATACCATTCTCTACATTTTATCACGGATTAGGATCCTCTAAATTTAGTTATAATTACTTCTCATAGCTTGAAACCTCTTTGCTATACCCATTGGATGGTCAAGATTTGTTCTCCATGTTTCTTTCTTTTTCACTATTTTTTTCTGCTTCCTTTTTCTTTTACCAAAATTTCCTTAGCATCTTCTCCCCCACCCCCTTCTCTTCTAGGGGAATCGATTCCAAGATGGATCGATACCAAACCTTTAACCAGAAAATTGAGAACCAATCTTGTGATCTTCAGTTCCAAACAAATGGAATCAAAAACCTAAAGAATTGAGTTTGGCACTGTCAATTAGCTCCTGATTCTCAGGTAAGCCAATGTTATATTTCAGGTTAAAAAAAATAAAATAAAAAACCACTCTTGAAAGAAAGTATAAAAGTTACTCCATTTCATTATCAAAAACATTTGTCAATCAAATAGTTATGTTATTATTTGTTCATCTTGATGGGCAAAAATTCATCCTTCTCCTCCTCCTCCTTCTTAAAAAAAAAAAAAAAAAAAAAAAAGCTTCAAACTAGTTCAACCTAGGTAGTTCCAGTCCTTCTAGCCTTGGAATTAAAAATCGAACCAAACCCCTAGCCGATTCTAAATTTCTAGAACTAAAACCTAAGTGATTCTCCCTAGAACAAATTTTAAACAGATTGATCAACTAGTCTAGATCAATTTGGTTTGGCTCCCTAGTTGAATCGGACTGATGCTCATCCCTAAGAATGCTAGAACCACAAAGACACTGCTTTCGCTACAGACACCAAAGCATATCATCTTCCCATTACTCAATGCCCCATCGTTGTCAACTCGCATCCTGCAAGTCTTTAACCCATCGAAACCTCAATCCTTGACCGACCCTACCCTCTCTTTTTTCTATTGCAAATCAAACATGGCTCTATGTTGCAGCCCATGCATGCTCAAGATCAACTCGTTCAACCAAGAAGATCAGCACATATTCAAGATCGATGACACTCTCCTCGACAAGTCCCTCATCGATAAGGCCTCATATTTGACTTTGTCATAAAGACTATGTCATTTTCTCACACATTGAAGCTTACATCAAGGCACTCTGGAATGAGCAAAAGCATTGGAAATATTGTTTTGATTTTAATTGCTCCTAGTTTCTAAATGTTTCTACTTTTTATGTAACTTACAATTTCTAGACTTGACTTTAATCTCTTAGGCGCGTTTAGCAACCGGCCAAATAGTGTTTGATTTTGTTCATTTGTTCTTGGGAGTAGATTTAGAACAAAAATTCATTTGGTAAATTTTTTGTTCTTGGGAATAGATTTGGAGTAGAATCGAGAAGTAAAAAAAATTGATTCATTGTTCCCGAGGATAATTCTAGAATCAAGCCAATCGAAATTTTTTCTTTTCTTTTTTCTCTTCTTCTTTCCTTCTTGTTTTTCTTCCTTTTCTCTTCTTCTTGCACCGCCGCCGCCATTGGCCACTGTCGCAGGTGATCGGTGACCAGTTAGGCGAGCTTGCCCAGCCACTAGCAAGCCTTGTTTGGGCCTCCCTTGGCCATCGACGAGCCTCGCCTAGCCGTGCGAGACTTGCCTAACCACCGGTGAGCCTTGCCTAGCTACGCAAGGCTCGACTGAGCCTTGGTTGGGCTGGGCAAGGTTGAGCTCCACTAGTGGTTGGGCGAGCTCAACCTCGTCAAGGGCTAGTGACAAGATAAGGAAGAAGATAAAAGAAAAGAACAAAAGAAAAAGTAATAAAATTATTTAAAAATTTAGAAGAAAATGGTTTGGATTAGAAATTTTGACAACGGTGCCAAACGTAATTCTATCCTAGAAATAAAAATTTTGGGTAATTACCAAACACCTTCAAATACTTAGAATTTCTTCTCGGGAAAAGAATAAAAAAGAATCATTTATGATCAGAAATTATTCTCGGAAACAAAATGGTTACCAAACGCACCCGTACTTTTCTTTTGTTTTTCTATAAAAGGTCATTGAGCCTCTCTAAAATGGACACCAAATTTGATTAATGAAATTTGCTTGGTGCAATTCCTTAAACTTTGAAGAGTTCAAACCCCTTGAAACTTAAAAGAATTTTCCCTCGAACCTAAAGAGTCAAAGCTTTTAAAGCCTACATCTTGAAGCTACAGCCATGATGCCATTTTAACTTCCTCAAAGGCCTAGAAGATCGATCATTAAAGTTCCTATCCTTTTCTTCATTCTATCCAATCCTATTTTGCCCACTTCCTTCCAAAATCAATAAGCCTACAATGCTTATCTAAGATAACTCAAAACACAAAAGCTGTAAATCCAAAGTCTCCGTTCTTTGGCTTTGAAATCAAGTCAATAAGATTTGAATCAACAAATTTATACCCATTTTTCCAAACTAGCATAGAACTGAAATTTCTACTTGATTTTTTGACAAGTTTCTGTGTGTGTAAGTTTCTCTCCCGATTTCATTGTTTGAGTAGTCAACCTTAGATTATATCACTCTACATGTTAAATCCAACGTGGTCAAACCCAAGTCCAACTTCGCCAAACTTGGGCAACACAAGTAACTGATGCTATCATTGTGGCCCCTTGGCAAGACTCACATGAATTCGAGGATACATTAGAGTTTCAAACATTGTTTCAATGAGTGCACATGAGCAGCGAGCGAGGGGCGACCACTTGAGGATGCGGTGTGAAGGTGGGATTGCTAGGGCACATGAGGCACGTTGAATGGTAGTGGTTGAGGAGGGAGAGAGAGAGAGGGTATTGGCAAATTGGGTTTATACTAAAGGGCATAAATTTCATTGTATTGTTTTAGCCCTAAACCCTATGTATATATTGTAAATTACTTCATCAATGCAAGTATGTTCACCCAATCTCTACATGGTATCAAAGCAACGATTCTTGGAGCCTGTCTCTCACATCTCTCTTTGGCCTTCTCGCTCACAATAATTGCTGCTGCTGCTAGGGTTTCTTTTCGGCTGCGTTTTCGACAAGCTTCCTCTACGGTACCCATTGAAAGAGCACCCCCGTCACTGCTCCCTCGCAGATTCATGGAATGCAAAATTTGAAAGGGGGGCACGCTCCCCGTCATTGCTCCCTTGCAGATTCATGGAGTGCGAAATCTAAAGGGGGGCACGCTGATGATGTAGATTTGAATGAAACTCCACGTTGGGTTCTTCGTCCCGGTTGCCTTGCATTGATCCCTGTCGTCACTTCCTCCAAATCCAGTCGCCTGACCCATGCAGATGTGAAGAAGTGGGTCAAAATCGGTGGTGGTATTTATACCAGAACATCTTATAGAGATAAACTCAAAGCCAACAACCACTCTTTTGGCCGCAAGTAATCATGGCAACTGAGTCTCAAAACTCTTCAGCCACCATTCCTACACATGAGCAGGTGGCTAGCCCTTATTTTTTGCATCATTTTGATAACCCATGATTTAATCTCGTTAGCATGGTTCTTACGGGTGACAATTACAACAATTTGTCTCATGCCATGGAGATTGCCCTTTTCCGCCAAGAACAAGATGATGTTTGTTTCTGGAGAAATAAAAAAAGCTAGTTGCAACAAATCCTGCCTATGCATCTTAGATTTGTGTGAACAATATGATTCTATCTTGGATTCTTAATTCCATCCATCCAGATTTGGTGCCAACAGTTCTCTACACAGAGTTAGTTGCGGATGTTTGGGCTAATCTTTGTGAACATTTTTCGCCATCGAATGGTCCCAGGATTTTTCATCTCGAGCAAAAGATATGCACCATTGCTCAATGTGACGATACCGTGACTAAGTACTACAACAATTTGCGAAGTTGCTGGGATGAATTGAATAATTTGGATTTGTTACTGCAATGCTCTTGTTCGGCTCATTCTATCATCACCACACAACAAGAGAATTGGCGCTTGTTTCAATTTCTCATGGGTCTCAATCCGAGGTACGCTAATGTTATTAGTCAGATTTTACTAATGAATCCGTTACCTAGTGTTGCACGTGCATATGCGTTAGTTCTTCAAGATGAGTCACATTGTCATATCCAATTGGATCGCCCACTATCCGACCAAACCAGCACTTTGCTTAGCACTCACGGAAATAATGCTCCATGGCCATACACGAATTCCTCATACCATGGACAACCCAGCTCTCTTGGTGCCCCCGCTCCATCTACTAACTTGGTTAAATGAATGAACACGTCTTGTAGCCGAGAAAGATGTGCCCATTGTGGCATCCCAGGACATACGCAAGATGTGTGTTATTGACTTCATGGCTTCCCTCCTAATCACAAGCAACGCCGTGGACAGCCATCTACTTCCTCTCGGCTTGCGAATAACAAGTCCAGTCATATTTCTGATGTGGCATATCCACCATTCACAAATGATCAGTATAAGCAATTGATGCGCTTGTTGCAAGAAGTAAACATCCCGAAAGCCAACCTCTCAGGTAATGTTCTCTGCTTAACTTCGAATTTATTTAATTCCAATATTTGGGTCATTGACACTGGCGCCACCAATCACATCACATTCGAATCCCATTACCTTACAAACCCGACTTACTATTCATCTTCACATCCCACCGTTGGAATTCCTAATGGTGTTGGTGTCCTCGTGACATCACACGGTTCAGCCCTCTTTACCTCAACTATCTCCCTTGATAATGTCCTTTGTGCTCCCTCTTTCAAATACAACTTATTGTCAATCTCCAAACTCACTCAAACTTTAAATTGCTCAGTCATTTTTTTTCCTAACTACTGTCTTTTTCAGGACCTCTTGACGAAAAAGATCATTGGTTGGGGCCATGAGCGTGGTGGTCTCTATTATCTGGAGATTCTTACCGAACTTGCCATTCTTTCTACTACAACCTCTTCATCTGATCTTTGGCATGCCCGCTTAGGACATCCATCCGAGTCAATTTTATCTACTTTGCAACAAACTTTATGTTTTAGTCCAGCAAAACAATTCAGTCCATGTGATGCTTGTTATTTATCCAAGCAAACGTGTCTGTCTTTTGCGTCTAGCACTATTACTACTTCATGTCCTTTTGAGCTTATTCATGTTGACATTTGGGGACCTTATTCTCATTTTACACATAAGATATGTCATTATTTTTTATCTATTGTTGATGACTATTCGCGCTATATACTTGGATTTTGTTGCTTACTTTAAAGTCTGATGCAATTGACTCTATGATTTACTTCTTTACTTTTGTTGAGACTCAATATCAAACCAAAGTCCAAAATGTTTAATCTGATAACAGGACTGAATTCCTTTCCTCTTGCTTACAAGAATTTTTTTGCGCACACGGTGTTCACCACCAATGTAGTTGCCCTCACATTCCTCAACAAAATGGAGTTGTTGAGCGTAAGCATCGTCACTTGCTCAATGTTGCTTGTGCATTGCATTTTCATTCTAGCATACCTCTTCACTTTTGGGCCGATTGTGTCTTAACTACTACTCATCTCATTAATAGACTACATAGTCCTCTGCTACACAATAAAACCCCATATGAACTTCTTTATGGCAAACCACCTTCCTATTCTCATCTTTGTGTCTTTGGCTCATTATGCTATGCTTCCACCAGTCATCTTCACTCCAATAAATTTGGTCCTTGATCTCGCCGATGTGTTCTAATTGGTTATGTTACAAACCACAAAGGTTACCGTCTCTATGACCTTCAAGACCGAACAATTTTTACCAGTTGCAACATCATTTTCTATGAACAAGATTTTCCTTTCCGTCAAACCATCAAACATACCACAACGAAACAAACCTCAGTACTTCCATTACCCATACCTGACCTTGGTGAAACGTACCCACCTCCCTCCACCCTAGACCTTGCACCGACCTCAACTCCTCAACCTCTTGCACCCACGATCACACCATCACCAACTGAACCTGAAGCCACGCCTCGGCCATCTCGGCAACGCCATCCACCCGGATATCTTCGGGACTACTACTGCGCTATCGTGGCCTCCGATCAATCCTCTTCAGACTCTAAGGTAGCTTAATCAGGTACTCTTTATCCTTTATCCAACCGTTTATCATACTCGCGTTTTTCACCCACTCATCATGCCTTTTTAGCCTCCATATCCTCTAAACAGGAACCTGAAACTTATGATGCTACGTGTCAATATCCCAAGTGGCGGGAGGCAATGTCTTCTGAGATACAGGCTCTTGAATAAAATGGCACTTGGGATATTGTTCATCTTCTTCCTAACAAACATCCCATTGGATGTAAATGGGTTTACCAAATCAAATACAATTATGATGGCACCATTGAGCGTTACAAGGCTTGGCTTGTTACAAAGGGTCACACTCAAACATAAGGGATTGATTATGTGGCACCCCCGATTCGCTTGAGGTCACCATAGGTACCTATTACTCGATCTCCTACAACTTCACAAACTGATACCTTTTAAATAGAGATTTTTTTTTTTTTTGTAAAGGTCTTAGCACAGTTCATCAGCAGAAGCATAAACGAGTTTCACCATCCCTCATTTCAATAACAATAATGCAATGCACACCAACTATGCTCCAAATGAAAAGACAAAGCCAAGTCACTTTAATTTATATTTTCACGATGGATATTTCGGGTTGGTACAGCAAAAAGGCCAAGATTTTTAACTATACTTGGCTGTAACTCAAAAGAGAACTCGACCCTACATCAAACATGTACAAGCCTCCATCAACAAACGTCGGCTATCCTCAAAAAGTGTCAGCTCCCACCAATCATATGTGCCATCACACCCAACCCAGTGCATTGGGTGGCGGCGGCAGTAGCATCCCTAGCATCACTCCATCACGCCGAACGTGCATAGACAAAAACTCCTGGATAACCGGGCCATCAGTGAGACCCACGTCATACATCACCAAGACACGGACTTGGACAAACACTAAACCAAGGGCACCGATACAGATGTGCTCCGTACACTCCACATCAACATTAGTAGGTATGCCATAGTAGGTACCACACACGACTAGTGAAAGAGACATCTTTCTAATCTGAAATGTTAATCCCCAAAGGGGTGAGTACAACCACTCAGCAGTAAAGATCCACCAAACTACACAATGCGTCAAACAAAACAATCAAGGTATCATGAATAAGACACATATCAATCATGCATATATTATCATACGACATGCATAATTCACCATGCACTTGTACTTATATCATCAAGCAGCCATGCATATATCATTGTGCAACATGCATATCCCACCATGCACTCATCATTAAACAGCCATGTATATATCATTGTACAACGTGCATATTTCACCATGCACTCATCATTAAGAGCCATGCATATATCACCATGCCATATGCACACATCCATGCGCATGATTTAATTCTCGATCTTTATATTTCAAGTGGATCACATCATTTTCTTCCCAGGAACCAATGTTTGCATCCCTCAATTTATCGCTTGCATCCAACTTGGCATCGCGAGGAGCCTCTGGCACACACCTCCGAGCATCCGGCACACACACTCCGGGCATCTCGTACCTCAACTAGCATCACGAGGAATCCCCCCAGCACACACCTCCAAGGCTTTCGGCACACACACTCCGAGCATCCCAACACTCCTAGGGCATCCGGCACACACACTCCGGGCATCCCGACACTTGCGGGGCATCGTCAGCTCACACCTCCGACGGTCTCGTTATTATCTCAATTTCAATATGGCATTTGATGCAACAATATCAAGGGTCTCAACCAACTTTTGATGCCATATAACATGCCATATGTCATCACATATGCAGCAAAATCAACTACTCAAAGCATTACATCACATGGAAAAATTCATTTATTTTTTAAAACGCATCAATTTTTTGGATAAAACATAATGCACTCCTTTAGTTAAAACTCTAGAAAAATTAGTAAATGGTATTAATAAATTCTGAAAACTTGACACATTATAGACAAGACCTAAAGGCAGATATCTCATGAAAAACACCATACCAAAAGAATCTCACATAAAACAGTACGGTCCATGCATCACAGTTTCCAAAATTTCAACATTTCAACTTGCACAATTTCGGAAGTAATTTAAATTAAATACCCAAATGAACTCCAAAAATTCTGAAATTATGTTATAGACAAGTCCTAACGGTAAATATCTCATGAAGAAATTGAAACCCAAATCGCTCTAAATTAATAGATATAGACAATTAATTCCCCATGTTCTCGGTGTCATTTTTCCAGATCATCTTCTTTCAAAGGAAACTCGTTTCACCAACCTACATAAGTCTGTCTCTTCTAATTTTCAATATGTTATTCCTCAGAATATTACCTACAACTTTCATTAAGGACGCACGATCAAATTTTAATTGTATGGTTTTATAAAAATCACGGAATCATACTAGGTCGAGGTAGCGTTTTCCCAGATCCAGTTTCTTCAAAGGACAACGATTTCACCGACCAATTTTCGTTCATTTCTTCTAAATTTTTTATATGCTTTACCTCAAGAAGTACACTACAACTTTCATGAAGAAATCAAAGTGATATTTTCACAAGAAAGCTACTTTACAGTCCACGAAATCACTAAAGGTCAGCACAACAAATACCAGATCTAATTTCTCCAAAGGAAAATCATTTCACCAAGCAATATTTGTCCATTTTATCTCAAATTTTGGTATGTTACTTCTCAAGATGTTCTCTACAACTTTCATTAAGAGATCGAAGCGAGATTCCAACTAAAAAGTCACATGCAGCTCACAAACTCATGAAGGGTCAGACTGATTTTTCCAGAAACAGCATGCTAGGCCAACAAATCTCTCCCCAAAGCTCCGAAATTTCATCACTTCCACCACAACCAAAATTCACCATTTTCTACACACACATCACAGCAAGAAAATGGTAGGTTTTAGGACTCTACTTGCCTCAAATCCGAGCACAAACACAGCGACAAACGGCGGGCAAGGCGGCGAAGGAACGGCGGCAAACGAGCTCCTCCTTCTTCCTCTTCTCTCACGTGCTCGCTCTCTTTCTCTCTTCCTTTCTTTCTCTTGGACGACCACTCTCTCTCTCTTTCTCTTTCTCTCGTGCGACCCCCTCTCTTTTTCTCCCTTTCCTCGCTTAATCCGCCCCCTCTTCCTCTCTAATTTCCTTCCCTTCATCATTAGCCATCATTTGATTTTGCATGGCTTGCTACACTTGGCTACTAGGAAAGGACACTTGGTAATTGCCATGCAAGATGGGCTTTATCCGGCTGGGCTTGGGGCTAGCCTTGGTCGACGGCCCAATGGGGCTTCATGGGCCGGCCTTTTGGCCCACTTTAGGCTCAACACTCTTGGGTCTAAAGTCCAAACTTAAATGACCCAAAATTTTCTTAAATAAGTCCATGTTTATTTTTAATAGTTTACCTTAAATCCCCACTTATATAAATACTAAATTACAATTTCATATGGCCATAAAACTTGAAATCATAAATCAATAAATTCCAATTTATAACACACATGACCAATGATAGAATTTTCTTTCCTATCAAATAATTATCCATTAAAAGCTTGGCCATGAATCTTATTGCAAATTATGGATTAAATGGCTACAATTCAACTTAAGGGTACTTCCATCACCTTTCCATAGGTTGTAATGCCTCTAGAAATTGCCATGAAATTTTGGGATGTCACAGATTACCATGACACATTTGCACTTGTTGCTAAAATAGTAATTGTTCGCACTCTATTAGCTCTTGCTTCAATTCGTCATTGGCCTCTCTACCAATTAGATGTGAATAACGCTTTTCTGCATGGTGATCTTGACAAAGAGGTCTACATGAGGTTTCCACCGGGTTTTCATACTAAGGGGGAGAATTTAGTTTGTCAACTTAAGAAATCACTCTATGGCCTTAAATAGACATTGAGGCAATGGTTTGTTAAATTCTCTTCTACACTACTTGATGTTGGTTTTCAATAGTCAAGGGCAGACTATTCACTTTTTACATTAGTCTGTGGCTCTCTCTTGACCATCGTCCTTGTTTATGTTGATGATTTGGTTATCACGGGTGATGATGAAGTTATGATTCAACTTCTCAAGCGATTTCTCGACACACCCAATTTCGTATTAAGGACTTAGGCACTCTCAAATATTTCTTGGGCATTAAAGTTTCTCGTTCCAATTCTGGGATTTTTTTGTCACAAAGGAAATACACTCTTGATATTTTGTCTGACATAGGTCTTCTTGGTGGACATCCTATGGATACTCTGATGGAACCCAATATACAATTTTTAGACTCCTCTCCAACTCTTAAGGATCCAGGTTCATATCGATGACTTATTGGTAGATTATTTTATCTTACAGTCCCTCGTCCAGATTTACTCTTTGCAGTGCAACATCTTAGTCAATTTATGCACTCTCCTCATGAAGACCATTGGAATGCTGCCCTTCGCATTGTGTGGTATCTCAAGCATGATCCCGGCATCGGTTTATTTTTCCCATCTAATTCAACTCTCCAACTTAATGGTTATACATATTTTGATTGGGCATCCTGTTCTACATCCCAACAATCTGTTTCTAGCTACTGCATGTTTCTCGGTTCTTGTCCTATCTTATGGCGTTCCAAAAAACAAACCACTGTTGCCCGTTCCTCAGCATAAGTCGAATATTGTGCTATGGCGTCTGCCGCATGCGAAATCACATGGCTTCATATGCTTCTCTCGGATCTTAATGTCAACACTACCACTGCCAATCTTTTTTGTGATAACAAAGCAACCATCCACATCGCCACTAATCTTGTCTTCCACGAACGAACCAAACACATCGAGATTGATTGTCACTTGCTTCGTGAAAAAGTTCAAGATGGCACTTTGCGTACTCCTTATGTTCCCAGTCACTCCCAACTCGTGGACTTGTTCACGAAACCGATCACATGTGATTTTTTTGTAATTTTAAGAACAAGTTGTTGACATGTTTACATTCACCAACTTGAGGGGGAGTATTGGCAAATTGGGTTTATACTAAAGGGCATAATTGTCATTGTATTGTTTTAGCCCTAAACCCTATTTATATATTGTAAATTACTTCACCAATGCAAGTATGTTCGCCCAATCTCTACGGAGAGAGTCCAAGGAACATAGAATTAGGATTCTTTTCCTTGGTGGCGTGTGTGTGTTTTTTTTTTAATTTCATGTCATATAAAGGAAATTCATTTTCAAGGATAACTTGGCCTTCACATTTTAGGGTGCTTTGTTCAAATTAATGAAAGAATGAAAAATATTATCATCGCCCATGAAAATAGTTAATCATAAATTATTATCGATAATGAAAATATTTTCGTTGACTAATTTTTCTAAATGATATAACAAACTATTTTTTAAAAAATATTTTTCAAATCTTCCCTAGAGGATGTTTGTCCTTTCACCATATCTACTCTATTTGGAATCGTCTCTCAATGTATGTGTTCCGTTTTTTTCCCTTTTCTGGGCTAGTGCTGAAGTGTTAAGAGAAAGAGAGGGGTCGTGGGCTTTCCAAGTGAGCCATTTCTCTAGGCCTTAACCCAATGGGTTAGTGGGTCATTCTATGAGTTTATTTGACTCTCAGGCCGGATCTTCCTTACCCATATCAACCCTGGAAAATGGGAAGATGCCACAACGGTACTTCTATAGTCATGAAGCTTTAAGGATTATTCTTGACCACATATACTATGTAGCTTTTATTTACAAATTTTACATCGACCTCCACAAAATATAATTAATTGTTTATTTTCTAAAAGTAAAACTACACACATCGGCAAGATTTTGGTTATACAACCTATGTCGCCAAATATTTATCCATATTTCCATCGGAATATGGAGTACTTTCCAAGTTAGTCTTGCTAGTTTCTAGAATTATTATAACTAAGATTAGTTGAGAATTACGCTAAAAATAATTGTATCAAAATTGCAAAGAAATCAAATTTTAGTATACTAAGTAGTTAAGATTAAATTTAATCGCTTGGTTACAAAATCCACCGAATTTCAATTTTCAATTTGTGTGAGACTTTACCCTAAAATCTCCGTATGTTCTTTCTTTGCTATTGTTTGGAAAAACACTGTTATAGTGGAATAACGTTGCAAGTTAGGTAGGGCATTGGCCTAACGAGGCCCACAAGCAAAAAAAACGTGGAAGGGAAAGGATTTGTCAAAGTTTACTTCCAAATTTCTCTTGTCGGGCAATGCATATGCAATATTTGTGGATTGCAGAAAGACAAATGTTAGATGTGCAGAGAATTCTTACCATTATAATTTGCTTCATCTGAATCTCCTGTTAATAAAAATCTGGTGGGGTTTAGTTCTAACACAATTTAAATATATTAAAACTCTAAATAATGAATTTGATCATGCCATGTGTCACAACTACATGAACACTACTTTTATGCGCTCATACATAAATATTAAAAGTGGGACTAACCATCCCAATAGACAATACATTGAACCTTTTTCTTATCAAAGTACGCTTGAGAGCGTAAGCAAAACTTTAGAGACAGCAAAAACAAAACCCAGAAAAATCATTAGTTGACTTTCCTGCAGTTCTTCCTAATCTGACCGCTTGAGCCGGTGAGCGGGCTGAGATTACCCATCTTCACCATGGCGTTAGCAAAATCTGTCATGAAAGTAGCTGAATTGCTGCTATAAGCGTTCACTTGAGCGTCCGTGGAACCACCACTAAACAATTGCTGGTCCGAGTGAAGAAGACCTTCTTGGATTTGCAAGTTCTTAAAGTAGGCATTGTCGAAGGATGTTGGGCTTGTAGTGTCTAGAGGAGAGAGATTGTTGTCACCTCCGGCGCTTGGGCAGTTCGCCTTGAGCGAGGTTGCGAACGTGGTGTTGATGTTGTTCTCATTGTAAAGACGGGCCCGGAAACTTGTGCATCGGGCTTGACCTATCGTGTGCGACCCTGTTAACAACAACCGAACAACTTTTTAATATTAATCTTAGTATATCGATCAAGCATTATTGTAAATTCGTTATTAAAAAGTGCCACAAAAAAGGAAAAACAATGACCTGAGAGTGCCACCATTTCTTTGGTGGTGAAACCTTTGTTAGAGAAGGCAGTGATGAGGCCGCTAAGGTTCAAAGTCGGGGCAGGGATGTTGCTATTAGCAGCACTTTGGCTTGCAGTAGTTGAGTCTCTTCTTCCTAGCGGGACTGTCCAACTTGGGCCACCTAACTAAGAATTAAATAGTTAAACAAATCCACGCGTGTTAGTATTGATGCAGCATCGAGATCATAACGAGTGATTTTTTCTCATCACAATTGATCACTAGAATTAAGAAGAAAGTGTGCGCTTACAGCGACGACGGAATCTCGGGCAGCCACAGTCAAGAGATCAGCGCAGGACACAACACCGGGGCATGCGCTCTCCAATTGGGACTTGATCGTGTCAATCACATCAAATCCCCGTAAGGAATTGGCATTTGGGGTAGCATTCTTCTCCCCAGTGAAGTTCGCGGTGTCGTCCAACAAAACAGATGCGTCGCATCCCTATATTATGTTTTGTGCCACACATCGTTAATCAGTCAAATCAATCCTACTGGATTCATTAGATTCAACGGTCAAAATATAAACAGAACAAGTGCTGTAACTTTTCCTGAACATAAAGTATGAACACTGATTAATTTCCCTTATCATTTTCCCCCTTTTTGTCCCCCGTTATGAACGCCTACAGACACCAGTTTGGACGGAAATGACACTCTTTCTCGTGCCTTTTGACTTTAATTTGTGTTGTCTCTCTAGGAACAATGCATCCAATAATTGTCGGACTAGAAACAAAATGATTGTGCTCTCAAGTGTTCTCTAAATCAAGGCTTTTGGTCAGCAACTTGCCGTGTCCTTTAATATTTAACAGAGGGGAGTCACCGACTTTTTGATTTACTAGAATTAGCCTGAATTTTGTCTTCTTAAATGACCTCGAAGATCTAGACAATTTCCAATCCATACAGGAAAAGAGAAAAGCATCTAATTGAGAAAGTTGTAAACATGTCACATTTGTTAGTAAAAAAAGGATCGGTCTTTAAATATCAAGCTCGAAATAAAAACGGCATGTTTGATGGAGAAAGGCCCATTAGGATATGGACAACTCTTGAATTATGCACAAAGAACACGAAGTGGATAATACTGAAGGTACTTCAAATTGATTAGTTAATTTAGATTGACACTCTAAATTTGTGTTGGAAGCAAACTAGTGAGGCCATGCACAAGGCACTTTTTGTTTTGTTCAAAAGATCTAATACAATTTTTAGAACACTATTGGACTAACAAATTTCATTAAAAAAAGATATTTTATGGCAAAATATCATTTTTAATGTAGAAAAGTATGGCAACCAAAGTGACGGTGATCAAAATATGACCAAAACCTATTGAAAACAACTGACTGATTTGCCAAACATGATAAACGCGTAAAGTCAACCACCGTCATAAAAGCATGGCTGTCGCTCTCTCTTTTGGCCATCTCCAACGTTTGGGGCTTTTGCATGATCTAATTCATCGAATTAAAATCATGTAGCTAATCATACATACGCACGTCTTATCCACAACCACAACATACTCGGCATAAAATACGCTCGCCTGCATGGCTTTTGTAATGAAGTTATAGAATACATTATCAATTTCATAAATGAAAAAAAAAAAAAAAAATTAGAGCACGCACAGCAACAGTCTTGTCCATCTTGATTCGAGGATTTTAATTACCAAATCTCTCCCCGGCCACCAAAATATTGAGTGGATAAGACCACTTATGGAATGAGATTTTTACTCTAGCAGTGTGTACTAGAATTACTCCTGAAAATTTTTTCTTTGAATCACCAAAAAGAAGTGCTTTTATTCTAAGGGCCATGCTTTTTATTGCTGTTTGAATGAAAACATAGCTCTAATTTTAAACGACTTCAATAAACACAGCCTATTATTATTATAATAATAAACTCACAAAAATGCATGGCACAAAAAGGGTCGGTCAGACTCCGCTAATGCAATATGTGTACTTCCTACCTATTGTTTGGTTAGTGAAAAAGAGAGTAAGTAACTTGCGTAGAAGCGAAATCTAATCATTCTTTTTGACTATGAGGTCGGTTGGAACGTTTCACATGCACAAAAGCACAAAGATGCATCATGCATGCACGCTTGCATGCAGCTTGAATGACAGAAGAGAAACAAAGGTAGCAATCAATCAGAAAGAGAGGAGAGACTCCGGGCAGAGGGACTTGCATTAACGAAGCAATCGTGGAAGTGAAGGCGTAGCAGCGATGCGCCCATGCGGGCCTCACTGTTGACCGCAGAGCTCACGCCGGATTTAATGGTGGAGAGGGCGCTGGGACAGGAGGTGGAATAGAAAGTACTGGACAGCTGAGCTGAGGCTGTTTCCAGAAGAAAACACAGCAACAATAAGAAGGCGGGTCTGACAGAAGAGCTCTCACGAGCCATCGCTTGGAGTTAAAGTTTCAGCGAAGAAGAAGTTGATAAGCAAAGGAGGAGGGAGGGAAGCACAAGCTTGATGGCTGTGCGCGTAGTGTGTTTTTGTGTGATGCACTTGAATGAACTCAGGGGTATTTATACAAGAGTTTTTGCACTGTTATGCTTTTTCTTTCTTCTCAAGTCAACGGCATTGGATGCCTGCATCTATAATATAAGAAATTCGAATTTTGAAAAAACAAGTTCAACACCGAAGTGTATGAATTAATATATATATATATATATATATATATATATATATATATTTAAAAACTAACATTAATCTCACGTATAGAAACTTTTGGCCCTATATATATTTATAGGTCTATATCAGGCTGTCAATTCCAAGCAAATATAACCAGACCAATCCTCATATCAGATCTAGAAGTAATTTCCTTATGAGATATCAAACCAAGAATCTTCTCGCTTTCAACTTTTCAACTTTTAAGAAGTTTCATATGAATTAAAGAAGATGGCTTATTTTGAAAAGTCTCATACATAAGTATATTTGCATGTGTTTCCTATTTTAATGGACCAATATCGAGGAGTCGCCATATATGTTGATTTTTTTACTCACTCTATATGTTTATTTTCTAGTGTCTAAATTTTCATTTTTGGTCCTGACCTTGCATATATTTTTTTCATCAAGTCGTTAAACTGTCAATTTGTTTAATGAAGTCTTGTAGCTTACATAACTTTTCTAGTCAATCCCATCCACCTCGAAAGCCATCATGTAGAAAACTTTGGGTCGTGTTCAAGTTAAAAAAAATTTCATTAATCAAATCCCGGTTGTGCGGTACTCAATTCTGAAGTTTCTAGTCTCACTCATTAAGTCCATGATCAAAAAAGTTCTCCATGTTAGACTCTGATTGGCTAAGACAGGCATGTCAATTCCAATTAATTGCATTTGTAGCATGAGGGAATGCAAGTTCAAGGACCTGAATTGAAATTTTAACTCAACAGAACACATTCCTTTTTCCCAATCAACATATATGGTAAATTTTTTGTCAAAATAAAGCCCGCGTATGTCACTATAAACAGCAAAAAAATAAAGAAAACAACTAGTCAAAGTGGGATTTCGTCTGGAGAGTTATTGACTATTAGGGAAAATTGTTACGTCCAAGCGAAGGTTCGCCAAATCCAATTGATGAAACATTGACTTTCACTAACAAAGACAAGCTATCACGCCATCCAACTATTGTATGTCCTCCGCTGAAAAGACTCTGTAAGGCTTAATCAATTGCTTGCATGGTATGAAATTTGGAACTTGCTGCATGACGACCATTCCTCTTTGTTCAACTAGTAAACAATAATATGGTTTCCATAACATATAAAAATGAAATTCTGTTGATAACGGACTACAATGTCCTAACAATAGCATCTTAATCTAGCTGAAATAATTTTAAAAAAAAATGAAAAGTTGAATTAGAAGTAGTGTGATAAACTCTACTAGGGTACTTAAGTGTGACCCAATATACCTTTCTACGGTCCACATCCTGCTGTAGGTAGGTCGTAATATCTTATTTTTCATAGCAAGTCATGTTGAATTCCTCCGCGGTCCTATATTATTTTTATTTTATTTTATTTTATTGGTAAAATTAAGCAAGCACATCTTCAATAGATAAACTCCACACCCGTGAAATGCCCCACTAACCTCATGGACTACATATAACGAGAGCTGAAGTTTTGGTTGGCTGCTCAAACATGGAGCTGATTACACTTAGTGGCATGGAGATCCAAACTCATCCCACGATAAGCATCGATAAAACTTCTTGATCAATGAGTCAATCCTATGGGCTTATCCGTGATATTCCTCTGCGTACCTCATTTTTCAAGCATGCATGTGTGAATGAAAGCCTCATTAGGAATCTAATCTAGGTCAACATTTCGGGTGATTGCTAATCATGCAGATTCTCCTTTATAGTCTTTTGGATTAGCTTAGAAGCAAGTTTACTAATTCGCTAGAACAAGGGATTTTTGCAGCAATATTAAATGAGGCCATGTGGGAGTTTTTCTCCACTCATTCAATTTTTAGGATAAGGAGTGCTCGATGAAACTTCTGCTGTCCATTGCATGCAGCTGTTTCGCACGATGTTGACTCTCTATGTTGGAAAGGAATAATCATCGAACATTATGGAGCTTTTTCTAATCAGATACCAATATCCCGTACTATTTTTGGTCCCACCAATACCTCAAACTTGCGCCAATTACTAGAAAATACCATCTGTTTGTCGGCTATTAAAATCCCACACGGCAACATGCGAGGCTGTTAGAAATCTAAAGTGGTAAAGCACGTTCATTACCATGTCAGTTTCATTTGCCTTGTGTTCTCCACAAACATTGCCGTTTCGGTTTTTTAACGACCATTATAGACAGAAGCCTTGCGGAAGATAATTTTAGATCCTTGATATAAGCTTGGAGGTATTGCAAAAGAGAAAAAGGAAAAAAAAAAAAAAAAGTTTCTCGCTCGTTCATAATTTTGAAAAATACAACAAAAGTTTCGAGAGCTTATGATCAGATATGGCCTCGGCCGGTGGGAAAATGATTTGGAAGTGTTGGAGGATGAATTGACTTCTCCACGCGACCCACGTTCTGCCCCAATTGCTCAAGTGCTTTCATTCGGATTTTGTTGTGAACAAGCAATAGTGTTCATGCATCCGATTCACATCAGATCTATGCATGCGAGTCGTGATATGAATCCGACAGCTCATGCGCGTTGGGCTCACATTAGCTGCGAAGCAACCTAAATGATTAGAAAAGGACGGTTGATATATCTCAACCATATTAGGCTCCGTTTGCTTAGAGTAAGATGGATAATTTAAAAAATGTTTTTCTAAAAAAGGATTGCTTGTGTCACTTGAAAAATTTGCCAAGAAACAAAGTTTTCCCCATCAACAACAATTTATATTTAAACATTTTCATTGAGAAAGAAGATATTTTTTATTTATTTATTTTCGTAAGCAATGTAAGTGATTATTTTTTTGGAAGTCATTTAATTTCCATGGAACAAACAAAGTTTTAATCAAAATAGTTTTCTTTAAAGTTTCTAAGTATAGCTTAAATTATGCAATATCCACTTAATGGGAAAAAGTGTCAAAAAGCCCTAAACCTATTACATTTGTACCAATTTAATTATAAACTTTTCAATTAGACCAATTTAATCTATTCAGTCAATTTAAGTTAGAAATTGCTGAAATGGATGCCAGTCATCCCATATAAGATGGCCGCTATTAACATTGACATTTTAAAAGTATTTTTTTAATAACTTTGCGATTTTTTACTATTTCAAAAAAATCATTTTTTCCTTTTTCTTTCCTCTTCCCCCCTTCCCCTTTCTTTTTCTTTGGACTATGGTCAATACCAACCATAGGCAAGGGCATCGTAACCCTTGTCAGCCATAGGTGAGGGTTGCCCTTGCAGCCTAAGTGAAGGCACAACCCTTGTAGCCTGGGCAAGGGCCGCCCTCACTGAATCTAGCAAGGGCTTGACTTTTGCCGCACAGCCGAGGGCCACCCTCTCTAGAAGCGTGAGAGTGGCCCTCGCCAAACTCGGTGAATTGCCAAGGTTACATGGGTCGTGTCCTCACTAGATCTAGCAAGGGCAGTCCTTGCCTCTCACTGATGAGGGTCATACACCTTTGTCTATGGCTAATCGCCGGTCACAATCCAAATGAAAAGAAAAGGTGAATAAAAAGGAAAAAGGAAAAAATGAAAAAAAATGTAGTAAAAAATCAAAAAATTATTTTAAAATGTCCACATCATCATTGGTTATCTAAAGTGCCATGGTCAGCATCTATGTCAATGGATTAAATTAGTACCAATGTGAAAAATTTTAGGACTAAATTGATTTAATTAAAAGGTTTATAAATAAATTGATACCAATGTACGGGTTTAGAACCTTTTTGGTACTTTTTCCTCATTGTTAGCTAATTATTGAGATTACAATGTCACGTTTGATGTGTTTGTAGAAACTTGTAGTCTTTTAGTTACAAACCCAATGTGAAGCACTAAATCCTTCCTTCACATGTGCACCTGAATAGCGATGAACTTTGATAATTCTTTGTAGCGATGACAGTCTAAAACTGTTCAAAAATTTTACAGAGAGAATCAAACTATTGAGCAATGTAATTGCCGAAGGAAGTTCAACTTAAATTTCAAGAAGCGAAATTCAATCGGGTGAGGAAATCCTATCGCCCACCCAGAATTCATGCGTTGTCACCATGCAATTAGTCATTGAATTTTCACCTCTTGTCAATTTAGACACCAACAAGGAAAAATCCTAGCTGTCTTCACTCCTCACGCCTCCACTATCTCTCGTCAGCGTCTTCTCTCTCGGATCTAGCTTGCATCATCTCTCTCTCTCTCTCTCACCTACCTACCCACCCATCTCCACCTTGTTATACTAAAGCGATGCTTTTCATTAGTATTTCTATGCTCATCTTAAATGTAATTGTAAGCTTATCTGTCACCGGAATTGTCATTATCACTTAATTATGATAAAATTACCAATTTAAGGTTTGGCAACGATTTTATTTGATATCTTATCACTAGAATGCCTCTTCTTTTGATCCACTTCCTTCACTACCATGAAGTCAGGTTAGATTTAGGAATGACACACTTTTTTCGTTATTGTGAAAACCTGGTCTAGGGGACTTTGAGGCCTCAAATCGAATCCAATTTGAGTCCCACCACGTTGGGTCGACCTAAAATCAATGTTATGAGGGAGGCCATTGTTAAGCGTGAGATGAGGGACTAATGAGGGAGAAGAGAGACAGGTGGGCAATGAAGGCCGTTGAGCGCAAAGCGACCGTGACTTCATTGGATCATCAATGGCAGCCACAAGCGATTGGACAACGGAGGGGTGGAGGGAGAGAAAGAGGAAATAAAAAATAAATAAAAAATCTAAATTGAGTATTTGGAGGACACGCGAAGTGTATCTGACGATTCTTCTAATGAAGATAGCAGATAAGATTTATACGTGAATATACCCCCTCTCGTACTACAAGATTGCACAGAACAATTCAATGTCCTGAACTTCTAGCGGTAACAAGGTAAATTTCTTAGAACTTGACGTCGAACCATATCGCCATGAATAACCCTTCAACCCAACCGGTGGAAGTGTTTTTCAGTTGCAATCTGATATTTTCTGCATCGCAAATTCAACGGCCGGTTCCATGCTTTGATGTCAACTTATGAGACAAACGCCAGGGACAAAATTTGGACAAGAACAATGGAGTTATCTTACAATCAAAATAATTCATCTCGAAAGAAACCAAAGTTTAAGGCGCAGAGGCCCGATTATCTTATGTATTCCGAAAGATGAGTTCACCTAGCACATGCAAAACAAGACAAAGCGAATAAGACGCAATGCGATCATGCATTTGTCAACCGGGGTTTGGCAAGGTTGGTTCACAAAATACGGCCACCGAAAGTTCAAAATCTGGATGAGACAAAATAGTAGTCTCCGACCACGAGTTGACCAAACTGGGGTGGGACTTCACTTTAGAAAAAATGGTCATTTGCATAAACACGCATGATTCGAGCATACCAAAATATTACTTCCAGAAGGAGTCCTCAACCTAAACTCAAAGCATAATTGAGTCTTACTATATTTTTTTCATGCAATCCTGTCTTAAAACTTTCGATTAATATATGCTTAGACAAGTCTTTTTATTAACTGCATTGGTTAGCTATGCCAAATTATAAGCTTCGAGGACTCAATTACATTTCAGCATAAGTTTCAAGAGCCGTGTTATGATTATCTCATGTTTTTCAATGATTGACGCGTAAATTGAACTTAATTTCACTCTCCAAACCGCAATTGACGCATGAGAGATCAAATCGGCAATGGCAACGTCAAACCTGTCCAATCACATGTTTTTGTGGTGCTTGCTTGGGGACTCCCATTTCTCCCTTCTCACCTCCAGAAAAGAAGGGAATCTATAAGATGCTCGTGATTTTCTCGGCGCCGTAATTTGACGATTCTGGTGGGAAAGTGTAGTGGCGGCAGATGGAAACACAAATCCCGAAAGCGCCATGCATGGAAAGGGACGGGGAAAATTTTATTTCCACGACGCCACGCGCGTGCTTAACCCACGATTCTTTAGGGTTCGTCGCCTTCTCTGTTAGCTTTATCTTGGAGATTAGACTGTAGAGTCTCTCTCTCTCTCTCTCTCTCTCTCTCTCTCTCTCGTGGGTTCCAATCATGGAATGGAGGTCGTCGGTCAACGCTCGAGCTCATTGGTGACGTGTATTTTGGCACTTTGCCACATGAAAAGCACTCTACGCGTTAATTTTTAACGCATTGCAGCTAATTCATTCATTTTGGTTGATCCAGCGTGGTGACCACCATTCGCTATGGAAAAGAATGCCAGTTCTAGAAAACATGAGCTGGCTTTCTTTTGATCGCTGCGCACGATGGAGGACTTTGGCTATATGTTTTGGGAGAGTGGGCTGATTGGAAGTCGTAACATGCACTCGATTGGATCAGCGTAAAAGAGGAAAGTAGGCGTCTCAAACCACCGCAGTACCAATGTGTAGATCCACCTCTTAGATCATGAATGACTTAAGCAAGAAATGTTCAGGAAAAGATTCGATCAGATTCATGAAAATGCTCAGGTTGTGCCGATTAGTGTTTACAAACATGTCTGTTTAGCAATGTCTTTTTATCTAACTTACTATTTCGAGCCCAATTCACACATATCAAATGCTCTTAGCAGTAATTTAAAATCAGAATATAAATATAGTTGGTTTCTGAAAGAGAATCCCTAAATAACTCAATAACATCATTTCACATTGAGCAAATCAAAAAAGAAAACCTTGTATCTTACGCTAAACTTGGAAGCTAGTTGTAGTTGCTTTAAACAAAATTGTTGCTGGAGGACGATGCTTGCTATTGAGGTATCGTCGGAGTCATGGAGGACAAGAAGATTGGAGAGAACGAGAGTGACGGTCATGAACCTTAGAAAATCCAAAGAGAGCTCCTCTTCATGATTGAGAAAAGAGAGCTCATCAACAAAGTACATTTTATCTCTAAAAATATTAATTAGGCATCTTTTATTCTTGCTAGTGAATGGGAAGATTATATGGTACCATTGACCATATTGGTACGCGGTCGTTTTGTTTGATGAGACGTGAACTGAAGAAGCATGGTATGACATTCTTGATCAAATGGTTGATAAAAAGTTAACTGAATGGTTAAATTTAGGAGCGATATAAGCTCCCCAGTGACTAATGAGTTTTGGGCTCAAAGCCCAATGAAAGAACTAGCTAGATAGCTACCCGATTGAGCAAATTTGCTATTTGAACTTGCATTCAGAGCACTCTTGTCAATTTGACACCGATTCTCTTACACAACTACACAAGTGAACCCTTGAATTTGACTTTGTTTGTCCCTTGCCCATAAATTTGTACTTTCAGCCTATTTCTTTGATTTGAGTTCAACCACCTGTTAATTTTGAATATAATTTCACAAGTGTATTGGCTATATTAGGACAGGCCATCAAGCCACATGGCCTGGGGACATTATTATGCCAAGCGTAGGGTGGGGCAAGGTTGGCTTGGGCCCTTTTTCATTGTAAACTGAATTTTTTTGTAAAGAAAAATTCCAAAAGAAAAATAGAGTTGAAAATACGATATTCAATAAAAATTGCAAGAAATAGAAATGTAATAAAATTTGAGGTAAATAATACAGTATATATTGCATTCAAAGCACAACGTACTAGTATACTAATAATATTAAGATTTTGATTTGACAGTCATTAAGAATCATTAAAGAATTAGTAAAGAAATATTAAGGGAAAATTTCTTTCAATTAAAAATGAATAAAGGACAAGTACATCCTCCACTCTAGTGACAAGCATGTGACGGTTGGATCAGTTTTGACCAACAACGTACGAGTATCGTAATAATGATTACCCACAAATTACACTTAAGAGAAGGTCTCTTCAGCGTTGCATCTTTCATCAATATTCAGATGATAAAGTGCGGTCATTGTCCTCTTCTTCACGTTAGGAATGTTTGGTTGGCGTCAATTCTTGTAATAGCCAATTACGTCGGTGGACATTCCATTTATTTCATTGTTCGCGGTCAAAGCTATACCTATTGCTTCCATAATTGGTTGGTTAGTACTCAATAAGGACTGCGAGGTATCATAGATGCTGGTGATGAAGACGAAGAGAATAGCAACCAATTTTATTGTCTGCTCTGTTTTGTCCTCATTTTTTTATTTTTTTTGAATGACCTACTTTCACTATAAATCATTTGATAAATTAAAAAAAAAATTACGCTATATATAATCTGTCAATAGTTAAATTAAAATCACTTAATATCAATTATGAATTGTCCAAGGTTAGTTATGGCTCGGATTGTTGCAGTTCATATCGCACATAGTGTCCTTGGTCCTCCTCTTTCAACATGTTTGGACCTTCATTTTCAAAACATATATCAATGTATGCACACATTTTTAGATATGTTAGTAGTAAGCGGTCCTAAGTTCTATCCAAGTTACACCTAAAACGTGGAACCTATCCGCTAGAATAAGTTCTCTAATTTTTAGAACTCGAAACCTACATTGCATACCTAGGAATCTAGAACCTACCTTGTCATGGCTTTCAAAGTCTACCTATGTTCCACTAGTGCCTTACGGCACTGTACTCAACTGTGGGAACTGGGTCAACCTGTGGTTGAGTATAGTGCCATAAGGCACGTCAACCCAGCGGTGGGCATTTAACTCACCCTTACTCACTCCAAGCGCGGGAGGCTACAATACTTGCTTACTCGGTAGTAGCCAGAACCAAAATTCTAACGTGATGTCCATCTTCACCACTGTGAAGCCCCCTAATTCCCAATCTATCTTTATCTTCCTAACAAAGTGGGAATAGGAGGACAGTGCGCAGTCTCTCACCCCAGGGCAATTATCCCACCTGTTTCCTCCGTAAGCTTTTTAAGGACTTGCTCAGGTCCCCTCTTTCGACATGTTTAGACCTTCATTTTCTTCATTTTCAAAACATATATCAATGTATGCACACATTTTTAGGTATGTTATTAGTAAGCTGTACTAAGTTCTATCCAAGTTACACCTAAAACGTGGAACCTATCTGTTAGAATAAGTTCTCTAATTTTTAGGACCCGAAACCTACATTGAATACCTAGGAACCTAGAAACTACCTTGTCATGGGTTTCAAAGTCTACCTATGTTCCACTTGTACTATTAATTGAACGACTATAACGAATCATTACTTCTAAGTACTATCATTTGCTGCAATTCATTATGACTCATATTTAGACACACGAAGATTATGAAATATTAATTAAGTAAAAGTATTAGTCATGTATATCACCAAAAATGGAAGCTCATACTAATGATTTCAAGTACACACTCATCATTGAACGCTATAAAATGCCATAGAATCGCGTGAAAACATAAAATAAGAAAAAAATAAAACTTGTTTCGGATTCCAAGTTTCAGATTGCAATCAAGATAGATTTCCTCATTTTTTAAAATTGAAACCTACCATGCATATCTTAATCCAGATCTCAAGTTTTTTATTATATTGTGGTTTGATGGTGTGTATTTCCCTCAAATAATTTATACATGACCAATCTAATAAACTCAAAAAAAAAAAAAAAAAGTGGTAAAGTATGGTAACTTTTTACTATGATTGTCCGTTCTGGCAAATGTTGAAATATCTGTGATCTCAAAAATATTTTCAAAATTTGACCACATGTTCTAAAGTTTCGTATCACAAGCTCCAGTGAACACAAAATTGGTCAATAGCATCAAACAAATTCTATGCACAATCAAAGGTCGGTTAATTTTTGAAAGAATAAATAGATTGAATGATTCTTTAAAGAAAAACTACTGCTAGCAGCACCAAGTGCAATAGCCAGCAGCACGTCAGCGCTGGTCAAGTCCTACTAGGGTTTGCACATTGCACTAGGGGTGTGCAACCAGACCGGGTTTACCCGATTCCCGGTCCGGCCCACCCGGAAAACAGGGTAGGGAACCAGTTCCAGTTGAAACCGGTCTGGGAATGGGTTCCCAAAATTCAAACCCTGTTTGAACCGGTCCGGAAACTAATTCCGAGGGATTACCCACCGGGAAATCGGATCGACTGGACCAGTTTGAGAACTGGTTTTTAAGGCAGCCCAAAAAGACCAAAACCCTAATTTGTTTCTGTCTTTATTCTTTACCTCTCAAGCTCTCACACCCACAAACTTCCCCGAGCTCATGACCTCCGCCGATCCTGGTTCCATCCGAGCGCTGACGCTACTTCCGCTCGCCCATCGTCACCTTCCTTCCGCGACACCTACAACCCGTGAGATCCTGATGTCACCACTCCGCCTCTCCCTGCTTCGTGCCCCTCGAAATTGCGACGCCGCCTCTGTCAACCCGGTTCTTGGCTGCTCGGCATCCTTGCTCCAAACTCCCCTCCCGAGCTCCATCGCCAGATCCAGCTCCCCGCCGTGCTGCTTCCTCATTTGCGTTCGTCTACTTCCTCGTCACGCCATCGCCAGCTCCCTGTCGCTTTGGGTACCCTCGTCAAAGTGTTACCTTTTGGTCAGTCTTTGTAGTATTTTGTCTCAAATTGGTACCATATAAACTTGGTTCAACTGATGAAATTTTTTGCGACATTAACTAAAGATTTCACCTTCTGGTTCAAGTTGCTTGCTATTTTCACTCAAAGTTCAAGTCCAGTGATTCAAGTACCTACAAAAAGAACGGTATGAAAAGTTGCTCCTGTTCTAACTAACAGTGTTTTAACAACATTTTTTGTCATCTCTTCCTCCTACAATTCTTTATCTTGCCATGCAGCTGCACTACTTTTATTGTATTTGAAATTTTAAATAACCAATCTCTGGGTTGGACATTATTGATTGTGGTGGAAACCTGGGCACTACTTGCATTCAAAGACCGTATATTGATTAGAAGTTCTAACTAGATTTTTTTTTTTTTTTATCTTGTTTTGATACTGGGTGAAGTTTAAGATTTGAAAACTTCCTAAAGAAATTATCTAACGTCGCACTTGACAATATAAAGCAAGGATCATAAACAATTCTACGGTCATATCACTCTCCTCTTTAACTGTGGAGATTAACTATGTCTTTATTCTTTTTTCTTCTTTGGATTCAGCGAAGTCTACTGAAATCCATTATGGCACTGGAGCCATTTCGGGCTTTTTTAGCCAAGACCATGTCAAAGTTGGTGATCTTGATGTTAAGGATGAGGTATGAACACTTATGATTTATGCAATTGTTGTTCCACAAGACAACAGGGCTTTTAGGAATTTATTGAAGCTACCAGGGAGCCAAGCATCACATTCTTGGCTGCAAAGTTTGATGGTATACTTGGACTTGGGTTTAAAGAGATCTCAGTGGGTGACGCTACTCTTGTGTGGTAAGTCAGTGCATGCCCACTGATATAGCTAGTATAAGCACCTAGAGGGGGGTGAATAGGTGTAAAAATAATTTCTCGAGATAACAGAGCAATACTAGGCAGACAATAGAAATGAAGTTCTCTTTTAACAAAACAAATTATGATCAAAGTAAAGCAGAGAGTAGGGAAGAGAAAATTGAACACAAGGTTTATAGTGGTTCGGCTTATTCCAAGCCTATGTCCACTCTTCCGCACTGACAGCCCACCGGCTGGATTCCACTATGAACAAAAGAGATGTTACAGCAATGCTTTCCTTTGGTTCCACAGTGTAGATACTCTACCACACTTCCTCAAGGTATCTCAAAATATAGACTCTCTGTTGCGTACAAGATTTCGCTTAGTAAATGAATTGACTAAAAACAAGGAGCTTCAGACTTTTGAATTCTTCTATCGTGCACACACTCGAACAACTGGAACGTCTTCCTTATATACTCCTTTATGCCACCATACCCATTGGCACTTACCAAAGGAATTCTTCCAATCTTCCCATTGGACAGAATCAATTAGGAAGATCATTCGAGCTATTAAAGGAACATGTCGATAGCTCATCAATCCTGCTCGCCCATACAATTAGGATCTCAGTTTCCATAAGTAGAACCTTCCAAGTATACTTCGCCAATCATCGGATCCTTAATCAATCTTGATTCGAATAAAGTAATCCATTATGTCATATTCAGCCAAGAGATCTTCGTCAGTAGATAAGATCAAATCCTTAATGAAACATCCAGTCCTGGATAGACCTTCTTCGACAAACTAGAAACTGTCAATGAGGATAGACTTTGAGTCTTGAGTCTAGCAGTTCGGAGGTCTTTAGACTTTAAATAGTAGAGTCTGCAAATCTTCAGACTAGACTGATGGAAACGTTTTGTCAGTTTCAAAACACTTTAGAAAGATTTCTCCAACAATCTCCCCCTTTTTGATGGTGACAAAATTTTCCTGCAGATTTGAATAACTTTGACCTGCAAAACATTACTCAAGCAAATATGGATATCTCATAAAGATTAATGGCTTAATGATAACACTAGAATCTGCAACCACAGAAAATAGGTTAGTCTTGCATGAGAGTAAAGCCATTCATAAGATATCAATAATACTTAATATAAGCAATCAAATACAAATCCCAAATTCAGTCCACATCCAGACACACAAGTCAAGTCAAAAATCAAAACAAACTAAAAGTTCAACAAGTTTAAATTCAAAGTTTTCAAATCTTGCATCTCTCCCCCTTTTTGTCATCATAAAAAAGGTTGAGATGAAAATAGAATATAGTCAAGATTGCTTAGGAACACGAAGAAGCTGAAAATCTCCCATTGACTGGACGATGCCTTCCAGCTTTTTCAATTCTTCCTTCAGTTGAGCCACCTCTTCACCCTTAGCATTTGCTTGAATCTGAAGAGTAAGGGCTTGAATCTGATCATTCAATGAAACTGAGGAAGCTTGACCTGCATTCTGCAAATTCTGAACTTCGCATCCTAGAGCATATATCTGACCCCGCATTTCCAAGAGAACATTAAGAATTCTGCGAAAATCTGCTGACTTATCAGTCTGCGTTCTGGTTTCTGCACGATCAAATGGAGTAAAGGCAGATGATGGTACATCAGCATAGTCACGCAGATTTGGCGATGAAGCATCATGTCCCTCCTCAGGAAATTGAGAGGCATAGACGTCCTCTAGATCTGTTGGACAGCGGCTGACTCCTTCACTGGTAGCAGGATATGAGGACATTCCTCTTTTCTCACGATCTCCCCCTGTTTCCATGCCTTCAGGTGGAGAAGAGTGTTCCTCATGCTCTCTTTCTTCTTGATTTTCTCTTTCTTCTTCTTCTTCTTCTTCAAACCTTTCCTCCTCTGCATCTCTTTCTTCAGCTTCTCTCTCCTCTGCTTCTTTCTCCTCTGCTTCCAAATCTTCTCTTTCTCCAGTCCTCTATTCCGTTTCTTTCTCTTGTCGTTCCATTGATTCTGGAACAGAATGACTCAGGTTCTTCAATGCCATAGCAGAAATGGTGATGTCATCATCATCATCATCATCCTCAATGATGAGAGCTCTTCTCTTTTTGGATAGAGCAACCATGGGCTCCTTCCCTTTTCTTTTTGCTGCCGAAGAGACTTGATGAGGCTTGGCAGGGGTTGTCTCCTTGAATTTCTCCAACGCCTTGTTAAGTTCCTTTAGATGCATTTTAGATACCATTTTTAGTCCTACCACCATTTGATCACACGATCGAACACAAAGAATTTGAAGAGGCTGAACATTCAAATGTCTGAATAACTTGGAAACAAGAGCTGGATAAGGAAGTTGACCATTGTCCTTCACCACTGCTCTATACATGTGGAATAAAATAGTATGAGGAAGAGAAAACTTTTTCCCAGCATTGATGGCATATATTAGCTTTGCCTCTGACTTTGAACCATCAGTCTATGAAGTAGATTTCGGTCTGAGGCAATTAATCACAATTTTATGAAGCAGAATGTTGAACGCACTCATCCTTGAGTAGGAAATCTTTTCCTCCGTCCTTCTATCCTTAACAAGTTCCAATGTGGCATGAGCAATAGAGACATTGATAGGTTGATATCTCCCTCTCTCAACCCCAATCACATCAGCCAGCATATCTACATCCACCACAAAGTCCTGATCTCGAACACTAAAAGAGAATATATTCGCATCCAAGAAACTAAGATTCGAATAGAAATATGCAGTGAGTTCAGCATAGGCTTCTGTAGAGTCAGAACAGAACTGCTCAAGTTGAAGAAGACTGAACTTTTCCCTCAATTTGACGTTCATAGCATCAAGGAAATCAAAGTCCACACTCCTAGGGTTTATCACCCCATGCTTCAACAACTTAGAGTATAGATTCTTATGTTCCTTCGATTGAAACAAGTCTGTCATTTTTTCCCGAATTTTTGCCGCAACACCCATTCTCGGTTGAAATTGACTGTATAACTTGTCATCATCATTCTCATCTATCGTATTCAGTCCTCCAACACGTGGATCACTTGGAATATTAGCAAGAGATTCTTTTGCCAACCCCGTAAGGGTAATTCCCATACGTTCCATATTTCGCAAGAAGATATACTCATTACCATACCCCTTGTCCTTAAGAAACTCATCGATGTAGTTCAATGAAGTACCGGTCATCTTTAAAGCACGGTAAAGCTTATAAATAAAAGAGGGCTTTTGAATTCTTACAAGATCTGCGCCTTCAACAATTTCTTCCTCTTCTCGATGACCAACACCCTGTGGACTAGTTGGTGGAGAATGACGCTGCTGAGAATGTTGTGGACTCTGCTACTGACTGGGAGACTCCTCTTCCTCGGTGAGATCAAAATGCGTAGGCCCCTCACGCATTTGTCGTGGTCCCCTGCTTGCGATTCTCGAAGACTTTCTTGAAGACGATATCTTTCTTAGTCTTTGAAGGATTCCAAACTTGACTTTCCCAAGAAAGATGACAACTTTTTCGAGGATTAAACAAGAGAAGAAGACAGGAGTGGAAGATCGATGCTTTTTAGGGTTTTTGGAGTTAAACGAAGAGGAACCGACTGTATAGAGGTCAATCGAAGAGGGGAATGCTAAACGTCGTAAAGGAAAGTAAAAGATGCCTCTTTAAAAAATAACTACCTTTTTCAAAAATAGATAACTGCCATTTTAAAGAAAAATTAATTCCTTTTTGAAAAAAAAAATTGCACTTATCAAGGAAATTGAAAGTAGCAAAAATCAATTATAGATAGATGATCGTACCTTTCCAAGATTTAATATGAGAGAAAATAAAATAACTTACAGTCAAGAACCTTGTTTGTCTGAGTCTGAGAGTCTCTAGACTTTAACTTCTTCAAAGTTCAAGATGTTGAGTCTGGAACGGATGATTTCAAATTGATTTTTCTCCAAAGGCTTTGTAAATATATCCGCCAGTTGGTTCTTTGAGTCAACAAACTGAATCGAAACTTCTCCATTTTGAACATGATCTCTAATGAAGTGATGTCGAATCTCTATATGCTTTGCTCTTGAGTGAAGAATTGGATTTTTGGTAAGATTGATTACGCTAGTATTGTCACAATTAATCTCCGTGCATGAATCTTCAATTCCAAAGTCTCTTACCTGTTGTTTTATCCACAAAATTTGTGAACAACAACTTCCAAGAGCTACATACTCTGCCTCTGCTGTAGAGAGAGCTACTGTATTTTGCTTCCTTGAAAACCAAGACACCGTCCCCGCTTCCAAGTAATTGATGTGTATCCGAGGTGCTCTTTCTATCAACTCTGCAACCGGCTAGATCTGCGTCTGAGTATCCAAGAAGAGTAAAGTTTCCCTTTTTAGGATACCAAAGACCGAGGCTTGAAGTTGATGCAATGTATTTGACAATACGCTTTACAGCACTTAGATGAGATTCTTTAGGGTCTGCTTGAAATCTAGCACAAATGCAAACACTAAACAAAATGTTAGGTCTAGAAGCAGTAAGATAAAAAAAGTGAACCAATGATACTTCTGTATAGCTTCTGTTCAATTTTCTTTCCTCCTTCATCTTTGTCTATCTTCAAAGAACTTGACATTGGTATATCAGTCTTTTTGCAATTTTCCAATCCAAACTTTTTGACAAGATCATTAGCATATTTTTCTTGATGAATAAAAGTCAATTCCTTCAATTGTTTCACTTGAAGTCCAAGAAAGAAGGTTAGTTCACCCATCATGCTCATTTCAAATTCATCCTCCATAAACTTAGAGAATTTCTTGCACAAACTTTCATTAGAGGATCCAAAAATAATATCATCAACATGAACAAGCATAAAACTTTTGCTTTCTCTTTTGATAAACAGAGTAGTGTCTACTTTACCTTTGACAAAGTCGTTCTGAATTAAAAACTTACTCAGCCTATCGTACCAAGCTCGAGGTGCTTGTTTTAAACCATATAATGCCTTTTTCAGTCTGAATACTGAGTCTGGTTTCCTTGGGTCTTCAAACCCAGGTGGTTGTTCCACATAAACTTCCTCATGGATAAATCCATTTAGAAAAGTACTTTTGACATCCATTTGGAATAACCTGAAATTCTTATAACAAGCAAAAGCAAGTAATAATCGAATTGCTTCTAACCTTGCTACTGGTGCGTAAGTCTCATCATAGTCTATCCCTTCTTCTTGAGTATATCCCTTGGCCACGAGTCTTGCTTTGTTTCTTATGACTTTTCCTTTCTCGTTCATCTTGTTCCTGAAAACCCATTTAGCTCCAATAATAGATTTACCTTTTGGTTTAGGAGTCAACTCCCAGACATCATTAATGCTGAATTGTCTGAGTTCTTCTTGCATAGCTTCAATCCAGCTTTCATCAGATAAAGCTTTTTCTATGCTTTTGGGTTCTATTTCAGAAATAAGAGCCACAACACTAGACTCTTCGCACCTTTTGGATCTTGTGTGAATTCCTTCATTAATGTCGCCAATAATGAGATATTTGGGATGACTGGACTTATGCTTCCAGTTACGGATTGATTTGTTAGGTTGATGATCACTTCCTTCATTTGAATCTTCAATAACCACTTGTTGTTGGTCTTTCAGAGTTTGAGCTACTTCTTGAGATTTACACTTTGTAGAGTCTGGAGCAAGTTCAGATTCTTCAAGATGAGTCTGAATAGATTCATTTTGCATAGAATCCTGAAATTTGACATTCATTGACTCCTCCACAGATTGAGTCTTCTTGTTGTAGACTCTGTAGGCTTTGCTTGATGTTGAATATCCAAGAAAGATACCTTCGTCTGATTTTTCTTCAAACTTACCAACGCGATCATTTGCATTTTTCAATATAAAGTTTTTGCATCCAAACACATGAAAATATGAAACAATAAGCTTCTTTCCTTTGAATAACTCATAGGGGGTTTTTTTTTCCAAAATAGGCCTTAGAAAAACTCTATTGATAATATAACATCCTGTTGAAACTGCTTTAGCCCAAAATCGTGAAGAAATGTTACTTTCAATTAAAAGAGTTCTAGCCATTTCTTGAAGCGACCTATTCTTTCTTTCCACAACTTCGTTTTGCTTTGGAGTATATGGAGAGGAGAACACATGCTGAAAACCAGATTCATCACAGAATTTTGTAAAATCTTGATTTTCAAATTCACCTCCATGGTCTGTTCTTATACTTGAAATAACATACCATTTTTCAATTTGAACATTTTTAGCAAACTTTTCAAAGTAAGGGAAGGTTTCAGACTTACTTGCCAGGAAATATACCCAAGTAAATCATGAGTAGTCATCCACAATTACTAGGCAACATTTCTTACCTCCAATGCTCTGAGTTCTGATTGGTCCAAAGAGATCCATATGTAGAAGCTGCAACACACGATTAGTGGAAACTTGATTTATTGGTTTAAATGAATTTCTTACTTGCTTTCCCAATATGCATGGTGTACATAGATCAGACTTTTGGTATGATAAATTGGATAGACCACGAAGCTGAAATTTTGGCTATATGCTTCATATTGATGTGCACAAGCTTTCTGTGCCATAAGCTCGCTTCGTCTTGAATTGAGATTAGGCATTGCGATTCATCTGGTTTCACGTCTAAGAGGTAGATATTTCCATGTCTTTGACCCATGAATGACTGAGTAGAATCTTTACTTGTTCCTGAACATATTCCCCCTTGAAAGTTGATTTTGAAACCAGTATCACACAGCTGACTGATACTGAGCAAATTGTAGTTGAGTCCTTCCACTAAAGAAACATTGCTTATTATGAGGTTTCCAATCTTTACAGTTCCAAATCCCACAATTCTTCCATTGTTGTTTCCTCCAATTGAGACTTTTCCACCATTTACTTGAACGGGCTTTATGAAGCAATTTGAATCTCCTGTCATATGTCTTGAGCATCCACTATCCAGATACCATTTTACCTCTTTCTTGATAGTGACCTGCATTTCAAAAAAAGACTCAAGCTTTCTTTGGTACCCATATTTTCTTGGGTCCATTGGTGTTAGTATGATATGCGGTTTTTGCCCATACTTTCTTAACAGGTTTCCAAACCATAGGACACTCTTTTTCAAAATGATCTGCACTATTGCACTTTGAACATCTGAGAGCATTTCGACCTATTGGTTTTACAAAAAACTTTTTGAAATGATTTTTGTAAGCATCTCTTGTGGGTCTTTGCTTAATTATTTCCTTCACTTTAGGAAAATCAATTAAAGGAATGGTTTCTGCCGTCATTCCTAAACCAGATTTATTGAAATAAGGTCTTTGTACTGAAAGAATTTTCTCAAATTTCTCAAATCCTATTGAAAATCTTTTTAAAATATTTGATATGTCATTTTTTAAAAATGCATTTTCTTTTAAAAGATTATCTTTGCTTTCCTTAAAAGTAGAAACATTCATATCTAAACATTTCACCTTTTCTTTCAAAACATTTTCTTGTTGTTTTAGTGCAGAGTTTTCCTTTTTAAGTTCGGAAATCCTTTTAAGAGAAGTTTTAAGACTAAAACACAACTCATCAATGTATTTAGAAACTTTAACAGGGATTTTAAAGTTACTCACCTCAAATTCACTGTCAGAATCTGAGTCTATTTTGGAGTTTGAATCTGAATCCGATTGTGCCATCAAACATATATTGGCATAATCATCATCGCTTTCTTCACACTCTGTATCACTCCAGGTTTCTACTTTAAGAGCCTTTCGATACTTTTCAGCCTTTCCTTTCTTCTTCCTCAGAAGAGGATAGCTGGGTCTGATGTGTCCCTTTTTCTTACTTTCAAAGCAGACTACATCTTTGTTTGATTCATCATCCTCAACAGACCTAGTATGTTGCTTTTGAAAACTCTATTTCTTTGGATTGAATCTTCTTCCTTTTCTGTTCAGCTTTCTGAATCTTCTTATCATGAGAGCAAGCTCCTCATCATCCATATCGTCTTCAGAATCTTCATGGGATCAGAAATTGGTTGACCTTGATTCTCAAGACCATTCACGATTTTTGTAAAACGACTAAATATATCAGTTATAGATTCTCCTGATTTCATTTTGAAGACTTCGTATTGACCGAGGAGAATGTTGATTCTAGTCTATTTCACTCGATCATTTCCTTTATAGGTAGTATGTAATCTATCCCATACTTCTTTTACTGTAACACAAGATGATATTATGTTATATTCAGTAGGTGATAAAGCACAATATAAAAATAAATTGCTTTTGCATCAAGAGCTTGTCTCTTGATTATCTCTTCTTGAGTCATTTCACTAGACTCAACAGCTTCTTTTCCTCTCTCTGAGACAAGTGCAGCTTTAGGAGTGATTCCTTTTTCTACAACATCACATTCTAGAGGATCCTTTGATCTTAGGAACGCTTTCATCTTGTTTTTCCAGATGTTGTAATCCTTTCCATCAAAGTAAGGTGGTCTGGTATTGCTTTGCCCTTCCACCAGTCCTGGAGCTAACACACTAGCCATGGATCATGAACTCTGAAGTAAAACACTTCAAATAAAGTGAGTACACAAGCTCTGATACCAATTGATATAGCTAGTATAAGCACCTAGAGGGGGCTGAATAGGTGTAAAAACAATTTCTCGAGATAAGAGAGCAATACTAAGCAGACAATAGAAAGGAAGTTCACTTTTAACAAAACGAATTTTGATCAAAGTAAAGCAGAGAGTAGGGAAGAAAAAATTGAACACAAGGTTTATAGTGGTTCGGTTTATTCCGAGCCTACGTCCACTCTTCCGCACTGACAGCCCACCGGCTGTATTCCACTATGAACAAAAGAGATGTTACAGCAATGCTTTCTCTTGATTCCACAGTGTAGATACTCTACCACACTTCCTCAAGGTATCTCAAAATATAGACTCTCTTTTGCGTACAAGATTTCGCTCAGTAAATGAATTAACTAAGAACAAGGAGCTTTACACTTTGGAATTATTCTATCGTGCACACACTCGAACAACTAGAACGTCTTCCTTATATACTCCTTTATGCCATCATACCCGTTGGCACTTACCAAAGGAATTCTTCCAATCATCCTGTTGGACAGAATCAATTAGGAAGATCATTCGAGCTATTAAAGGAACATGTCGATAGCCCATCAATCCTGCTCGCCCATACAATAAGGATCTTGGTCTCCATAAGTAAAACCTTCCAAGTATACTTCGCCAATCATCGGATCCTTAATCAATCTTGATTCAAATAAAGGAATCCGTAGTGTCATATCCAGCCAAGAGATCTTCGTCAATCGATAAGATCAAATCCTCAACGAAACATCCAGTCCTGGATAGACCTTCTTCGACAAATTAGAAACTGTCAATAAGGATAGACTTTGAGTCTTGAGTCTGGCAGTCCGGAGGTCTTCAGACTTTAAATAGTAGAGTCTGCAAATCTTCAGACTAGACTAATGGAAACGTTTTATCAGCTTCAAAACACTCCAGAAAGATTTCTCCAACACCCACAACTAACTATTAGATGTCTTTCAGCACCTTCAGGAGTGTATATACAAACCAATGTCTTATCATTTGAAATTATTCCTTTCCTTTGTACCTTTATTGAATCTCTAAATTAGAGGTTATGTGCAGGTATAATATGGTCAATCAAGGGCTTATCAAGGAGCCAATATTTTCATTTTGGTTAAATCGCAACACTAAAGGGCAAGAAGGAGGTGAAATTGTGTTTAGTGGGGCTGATTCTAGTCACTATAAGCCATAAGGGAGAGCATACATATGTTCCTGTGACTCCGAAAGGCTACTGGCAGGTTGGCTACGAAGCCCTAATAGGTTTTTTGTCCATACTTCGGGCATTGCATTTAAGTGTCTGTTTAATTGGTTCTTTTTTCAATTGACAGTTTAAGATGGCCGATGTCCTCATTGGAAATGAAACTACTGGTAAGTGTTTATGCATATTGTTATTATGCACGGATCAATTATCATTCTTTTCCTCCTCCTTATGGCATTAAGTGATTACAAACTTTCTTTTCAGGATTTTGTGCTAGTGGTTGTTCGGCCATTGCAAATTCTAGGACCTCCTTGTTGGCAAGCCCTACTATAAGTTTCATAAGCAGTGAGAAATTGTCATTGTTCATTCTATTGACAACACGCTAAACAGTGTACATGTGCCTAAGTGGCAGATTCACTATATTTGACTATTATCATATTCTGCATTATTCGAATTTATATTTGTGAATAAACTTGATTAGTTTAGTGTTTGAAAGGGATGGAAATTGAAATAGGTAGTCAATTGTTATTTCTTGTTTTATTGGTTTCACTTTTTAACTTTTATATCTGAGGGAAAAACTTATATAGTTCTATAATGTGAGAGGAATACAATCAAGAACTCATTTTTCATTTCTGTATTCACTAGCTTCTTTATTTGAGATAATTATGCAGAAATTTTCCAAGAGCTTTGAATGATACATGGCTTAAATTAACTTTTGTTGATTGAACATATACTAGCAAATGGGTTTCATCATCTGTTCTATTGCCGTAAAATCTCCTTGGACCATGCTAATCCGTTGTGGAAAGTGAACTACTAAGGTGATGATAAGGTAGGGCACCTTTAGATATTCTCATTCAGTGGTCAATGGTTATTATAATCAATAGTTTTTTATTTATATAATATCTGATTACTTGGTGCTGTGCTGGATCTAATTGACAGTTCTTCATTTCAAGGTTGTCTTTTGTCTTGTCACCTTAGATGCTTCCACTTGGAACCATCATATAAGACTCACCCATAAGCTCAACTGTCATGAGCAAATCAACCTTAATGTTGCCTTTAAATTTGAGGATAACAATATGGGAAGTCGAGAGGGAAAGGTTGGCTAAAATTGGGGACCATTTATCAGTGTAGATGTGCTTATGCTTATCGAGATTGTAAACGCTTTATCTTATAGATGAGTGTTGTACAGCAATTTTTATGCAAAACAGGTTTCAATATAAACAGGGTTAACCCTGTTCCCAAACTAAAAAAATAGGATGGGTCGGGAACAGGGTCCAATGCAAACAAGGTCGGGTACAGGGTCCAAAAAAAGAGAACCAGTTATAACAGGTCGGGTACACGGTCCAGGTCTAGACCCTACCCACCCTGGACCCGATCACCCTTACATTGCACTACTTTCGGCTAGTGAGGGCCATCTCCCTTAGGCATCACACACTAGGCCTCAAGCGCGGCCTAAGACTCAATCCACTGTTCAGCGGTTCTTCCACCATATATGAAGGCCTAAATGGCCTTATGCAGCATTTCATATGCCTTGTGTCAGACTTCCCTTCTACATATAGAATTCGACTTTAAACCAAAAAAGAATACACACACACACACACACATGCTTGGTAAACAAGCATGGCGTCTTCTTCATCAGCCTTCATCTTTATGGGCTAAAGTTTTTAAAGGATTATACTTTCATTCGTCGAATTTTAATACTACAGAAAAAGGCTTTCGCCCATCCTGGGGCTGGCAAAGTATTTTGAGTGGAAGGGATGCAATTTTACCCTCTGTTTGTTGGTTAGTAGGAGATGGGCGATCGATTAGAATAAGGGAAGATCGGTGGCTACCTATTGGAAGACTAGGTAGACCTCCTCTCCGAGAAGAACCACAATTGGTGGCTGGCCTTATAGATCACACCACTAACACCTAGAAGTACAATCTGCTTCATAGATTTTTCGACTTATGGGTGTTTAACTAGATTGCAACTATTCCAGTAAGACCTAATTTTGCCAAGGATAAACTAATATGGACTGCTGCCAATCATGGAGATTATACGGTTAAAACTACATATCATGCAATCAAACAAACAACAAGTAATCACATCAACAGAGCAGCTTCAACCTCTTATCAACACCTAACCTGGCTATGGCGAAAATTATGGAAAATGCAAACTGCCCCTAAGATTTGTAATTTCCTGTGGTTACTTTGTCATAATGCTTTGGCAACAAGAGTGAATCTGCATAATCGACATATCATTGACAATCCATGATGTACGTTATGCATTCAGAAGACCCCAGAAACCCTAGAACATTTGTTCCTGTTCTATCCATTGACTAAGCATGTGTGGCTACATCCCCAAATCGATATTCATATTTCACATCAGGGCATTCAACGGATTAACGACTGGATCATGGAGAAAGTTAGCAAACAGGACCTCTTACTTGGTCTGGCAACCATTGCCAATATTCTTTGGCAGATCTAGCGTGCTCGAAATGCCTTCATTTTCAGCCGTAAGACTCCCGATCTGACTCACGTGGCCGAGGAAGCACTTGCTCAATCCCACGTAGCTCGGGCCTCTGCTCGATCTTTGACCTGCAAGAGCAAATCGCTTTAAAATAAGGGATCTCTATGGTGACCACCAGATCTTGGGGTCTTAAAGGTAAATATTGATGGTTCTCATTAACTAGGAAGTAATGAAGGGGCCATGGCTTACGTTTGTCGAGATCATCAGGGAAGACTTACAAGTGGTTTTTCCGAAAGCTTTGCTGCAACCTCTGCACTGCAGGTGGAGATCCAGGCGTTTTCACTTGCTCTCCAGCATTTGCTTGGTCAAGGCTTCTCTCATGCCACTGTGCTCGTTGAATTGGATAGTATGCTCCCCGTCGAGACATTGAATCGACAGTAGCAGCCGCCATGGGAGGAGAGGAGTCTGTTCTCCGAAGCTACCTTTCTGCTTTCTCTTTTCCCTAATCTCACCCTAGGTTTCTGTCGTCGTGAAGCAAACGTGGTCGTTGATTAGGTTGCAAAGGCCTACGGATGGGCTTCGCCGAACCAAAACTAGGCCGTTTTTCCACCTTCTTACCTTCTTGATCTTGTTTGTGCTGATGCCATTGCTGTGGGTTGTACTTACTTTAGTTCCTCAATCTAGTTTTTGTTTTTCCGACCCAAAAAAAAAAAAAAAAAAAAAAAAGTGCATTTCGTTCACTCCTAACTTGTAGTTTCTCTCTCTTGCTTTAACACTAATACCTTTTTACTATCTTTTATGGAGATGGTCCATGACATATGGGGGCCCGTCCCTTAGGCAATCGTAGAGTTTCTCTCTTTCAATGAAAATTATCTCCCACTTGAAGTTCTTTCGATTTGTCAGTTTTATTTTGTAGGTACCAAAATTCTCTTGGTCTAGGTACACTCTCGCCTCTCTCTAAAATTGGATAATTTGCATGTATAAATCCTAACAATGTTGAAACAATTTTTCAAATCATAAAACCTGCCATAATTCTGCTAAAGTAGGTAGCAAAATTTTCATTGAAAATAAGTTGCTATTCTACCTAATTAAATTAGAAAGAATAGCGACATTTTGTTAGAAAAATAATTCATCGTGCTGCTTAAATTAAAGCTCAAAACTTTAGTCCATTAGGCTTGAAATTTTCGGCATTTACCCGTCCTTGCATTGGCCAAATATTTGCTTGTAGCCATGCCTAGTCCACGCAATTGATTCAAGTCAATTCATCATCGGCGGTCCATTGCAAACGCAATAAGTGAACTAATTATCCTAAAACTATATGCAATTATAACTTTTTATTTATGCGCAAAAGATTAGTCCTTGATTTTCTATGCAATGAATTCTTAAATGGGACTGGCCCAATCCACATGACTAATTCATCCATTCACCATCGCCTGTCCAACACAAATGCAATTAATAAACTAAAGTATCTAATAAATGCTCTTAAAACTATATGCAATTATAACATTTTTGTTTAGGAATTAAAGATTAGTCCCTCAATTTCCATGCAATAAATTATTAAATGGGATGCCAAATTGAAGTGTCAATAATCGTGGAGATGTATGACTTATACTAACAATCCCACTCTTGTAATACACTTAACCCATTAAACATAATTTTCCTTCCTTGCCTTTGTTGCTTGTCCACTTAATTTCTTGCCGAAGTCTTATCCCACACGCACATACACATTAGAATTTACTTTAGCAATCCAACCCCTCAAAGCTGCAATTTATCCTACTCTATGTTTAATGCATGTTTAGGATAAGATATAGTCATATATAAGATCTCATGGGGGAGGTGTAATGAAAGTGGATAGGATTTCTAATATTCCTAATAAGAAAGTTATTGTTTTTAAATAAAAACTTCTCAAATTAAAAAATAAAATAAAATTATATTTCAATATAAATATTATTTGAATTCTAATAAAAATTCAATATAACAAAAAATAACAATTTATTCTTAATTTAATCTTATTTTTATTTATATAGTTGACTTTAATTCTGTTTTATAATATAAATTGAATATATTTATATATTTATATTTATTAAATATTTTAGGTATATTAGTACAATTTACTATTTAATAAAATTTTATTAGAGAAGAGGGAAAAAGAAATAAAAATAAAATAATAAAAAAGAGAGGAAAAATAAAATAAAATAAGCAAATAAAAATAAAGTAGACAAGAGTGTTAGAGAAATTTGAAAATGACTTAAAGCCTAGAGTTCTCACTAAACTTGAAAATGACTTTAGACTCAGAGCTTTAGATCATCTTTAAGAAAAATAAACAAAATCAAAAAATCAACAATGTGTAATTTTAAAAACAGCATAATCAGTTAAAAGGAAGTAGTAAAATTAAATGATTTACCTCATTCAGACTCAAAAGATTGAGATGTAAACTTTGATTAATTCAAGTTTGGGACCTCTCTAATTGTGGGTTTTTGAAAACAAAATCTTGAAGAAGTGAGTAGATGGTTGAAAGTTAATGAAGTGGAAGCTCTACTTTCCGAATATGACCAAGGCAAGAAATTTTTTAATAAGTTCTCAATATTTTTAAAAAATGATTAATTAAGGTTAAAAGAAATTTTGAACTTGGAAGTGCTACAATTAATGAGTTTCAAATGGCCCCTATGAGACTAGCTAGGATACACTTGGCCTAAAAAGAATTAGTCACTAGAAGATATCTTGATGAAAATGAAAATGAGCTCCTCTTCTTCAGTCAAGTAAGTGCATGAATCACCAATGCATGAATGAACTATAGTTAAAATTGATGATCTCATGCATAATGTCAAAGATACCAAGTTTAATGTCTCAAACAAAAGCACAGGTTCAAACTTTGGCAACGAGCAAGAGAGATGGCGTGCCAATTAAAGAGTGTTAGAAGATATGCGGCAATTGGGTTGGAAGTTTTTGATTTGATCTAATTACGATTGTGTGTATATCAATTAAAGATTAGATTTAGATTTAGATTTAGATTGATACATAGGATCATTTACTTCCATTAATTGTACAATCCTGGTATTATATATTTGGGGGTCTGTACATTTACAATACACTGAAGTGAATATACAAAAATTCCCTAAGTCTTCAGCTTCATTATCATTCTTTTCTTCCTTCCTTTTGCTTTCTTTCAAAGAGAAATAAAAATTGAGGAAAACAATATTCATTCTAGACATTTGATTTTGAACATTGGTGAGTTTGAATTTTTTTTTTTTTTAATCCACTAAAATCATCAGTGAAAGATATAAACGAATTAGGAAAATCTCAAAATATGAATTTCCTAATATATCAACCCTATTCTATAAATAATATGGGATAAGTTAAGATATCATTGTTCTACACTACTAACGTGCACATCGAAATCTATCAACTTATCCTTAATGTCTTAGACTCTCAGCAATCTGATTGTAGAAATTAATCCTAAATATACCACTTCACTGTCTTATTAACATACTACTATGCCATTTCTTCCATGGAAAGGCCAAATCGATAGGACAAAAAGTGTGTGGACTTAATCAATCGATTAACAATCACCCATATAGCATTATCACCACTTGACGCCCTCAATAGACCAACTATGAAATCCATGATGATATACTCTCATTTCAATAAGTATTTTAGGTGGGTGTAATTGTCCACCTGTTTTTGGTGCTCAATTTTCATTCGTGACAAACTAGATATTGATTGACAAATTTCATAACATTCTTCTTCATGTTGTTGACCCACAAGAAGTTTTCTATTAAGTCCTCGTACATTTTGGTGCTTACCGGATGAATTGAGAATCTAATGTCGTGAACTTTTTGCAATATCTCCATTTTCAATTCTAAATCACCGGGAACCAACAAATTAAAAACCGACTATAGAAATTTTGGCGAAACAAAGCAATATGAAGCTCTTGTAGCAGTAAATAGAAGCGATGATGGCATTGCAAGTGAAGACAGTGGGGGTGGGTGTTGGAGAAGTCGAACTGACGAATGGTGGTGGAGGCGGGATTGAGATCTCTGGCACAAATGAGGGACTGGATGTGGTCGTAGAGGTTGAGGTGAGGGGTGGACAAATTAAAAACCGACGGGAGAAATCCCAGTGAAACAAAGCAATATGAAGCTTCCCTCATGTGTATATAAGAGCTTGGTACACATGCATACTAAAAAGTTCAACATTGATACCATTCTCTACATTTTATCACGGATTAGGATCCTCTAAATTTAGTTAAAATTACTTCTCATCGCTCGAAACTTTTTTGCTATACCCATTGGATGGTCAAGATTTGTTCTTCATGTTTCTTTGCTTTTTCACTGTTTTTTTCTGCTTCTTTTTTCTTTTACCAAAATTTCGTCAGCATCTTCTCCCCCCACCCCCACCCTTCTCTTCTAGGGGAATCGATTCCAAGATGGATCGATACCAAACCTTTGACCAGAAAATTGAGAATCAATCTTGTGATCCTCAATTCCAAACAATTGAAATCAAAAACCTAACGAATTGGTTTTGGCACTGTCAATTAGCGCTTGATTCTCAGGTAAGCCAATGTTATGTTTCAGGTAAAAAAAAAAAAAAAAAAACCACTCTTGAAATGAAATATAAAAGTTACTCCATTTTATTATCAAAAACATTTGTCTGTCAAATAGTTATGTTATTATTTGTTCATCTTTAGAGGCTTCAAAACTAGTTCAACCTAGGTAGTTCCAGTCCTTCTAGCCTTGGAATTAAGAATCGAACCAAACCCCTAGCTGATTCTAAATTTCTAGAACTGAGACCTAGAATTAGGATTCTTTTCCTTGGTGGCGTGTGTTTTTTTTATTTTTAAAAATTTCATATCATATAAAGGAAATTCATTTTAAAGGATAACTTTGACTTCGACATTTTAGGGTGCGTTTGTTTAAAATTAATGAATGAATGAAAAATATTCTCTATTGCCCATGAAAATAGTTAATCATAAATTATTGTCGATAATGAAAATATTTGCATTGACTAATTTTTCTAAATGAAATAACCAACTATTTTTTAAAATATATTTTTGAAATCTTCCTTAGAGGATGTTTGTCCTTTCACCATACCTACTCTATTTGGAATCGTCTCTCAATGTATGTGTTCCGTTTTTTTAACTTTGTTTGGGCTAGTGCTGAAGTGATAGAGAGAGAGAGAGGGGTCGTGGGCTTTCCAAGTGAGCCATTTCTTTAGGCCTTAACCCAATGGTTTGGTGGGCCATTTCATGGGTTTATTTGATTCTCAGGCCGGATCTTCCTTACCCATATCAACCCTGGAAAATGGGAAGATGCCACAACGGTACTTCTATAGTCATGGAGCTTTAGGGATTATTCTTGACCACAAATACTATGTAGCTTTTATTTACATATTTTACATCGACCTCCACAAATAATATAATTCATTGTTTATTTGCTAAAATAAAAACTACACACATCAGCAAGATTTTGGTTATACAACCTGTGTCGCCAAATATTTATTCATATTTCCATCAGAATATGGAGTACTTTCTAAGTTAGTCTTGCTAGTTTCTAAATTATTGTAACTAAGATTAGTTGAGAATTCGCTAAAAATAATTGTATCAAAACTGCAAAATCCACCGAATTTGCCAAATTATTGTATCTAAGATTAGTTAAGATTAAATTTAATCGCTTGGTAACAAAATCCACCGAATTTCAATTTTCAATTTGCGTGAGACTTTACCCTAAAATCTCCGAATGTTCTTTCTTTGCTATTGTTTGGAAACACACTGTTATAGTGGAATAACGTTGAAAGTTAGGTAGGGCATTGGCCTAACGAGGCCCACAAGCGAAAAAAACGTGGAAGGGAAAGGATTTGTCAAAGTTTACTTCCAAACTTCTCTTGTCGGGCAATGCATACGCAATATTTGTGGATTGCAGAAAGGAAAATGTTAGTTGTGCAGAGAATTCTTACCATTATAATTTGCTTCATCTGAATCTCCGGTTAATGAAAAATCTGGTGGGGTTTAATTCTAACACAATTTAAATATATTGAAACTCTAAATAATGAATTTGATCACGCGATGTGTCACAACTACTGCATGAACACTACTTTTATGTGCTCATACATAAATATTAAAAGTGGGACCAACCATCCCAATAGACAATACATTGAACCTTTTTCTTATCAAAGTACGCTGGAGAGCGTAAGCAAAACTTTAGAGACATCAAAAGCAAAACCCAGAAAAATCATTAGTTGACTTTCCCGCAGTTCTTCCTAATCTGACCGCTTGAGCCGGTGAGCGGGCTGAGGTTACCCATCTTCACCATGGCGTTAGCAAAATCTGTCATGAAAGTAGCTGAATTGCTGCTATAAGCGTTCACTTGAGCGTCCGTGGAACCACCACTAAACAATTGCTGGTCCGAGTGAAGAAGACCTTTTTGGATTTGCAAGTTCTTAAAGTAGGCATTGTCGAAGGACGTTGGGCTCGTGGTGTCTAGAGGAGAGAGATTGTTGTCGCCTCCGGAGCTTGGGCAATTCGCCTTGAGCGAGGTTGCGAACGTGGTGTTGATGTTGTTCTCGTTGTAAAGACGGGTCCGGAAAGTTGTGCATCGGGCTTGACCTATTGTGTGCGACCCTGTTAACAACAATTGAATAACTTTTTAATATTAATCTTAGTATATCGATCAAGCATTATTGTAAATTCGTTATTAAAAGGTGCCACAAAAAAGGAAAAATAATGACCTGAGAGTGCCACCATTTCTTTGGTGGTGAAACCTTTGTTAGAGAAGGCAGTGATGAGGCCACTAAGGCTCAAAGTCGGGGCAGGGATGTTGCTATTAGCAGCACTTTGGCTTGCTGTGGTTGAGTCTCTTCTACCTAGCGGGACTGTCCAACTTGGGCCACCTAACTAAGAATTAAATAGTTAAACAAATCCACACGTGTTAGTATTGATGCGGCATCGAGATCATAACGAGTGATTTTTTCTCATCACAATTGATCACTAGAATTAAGAAAAATGTGTGCACTTACAGCGACGACAGAATCTCGGGCAGCCACGGTCAAGAGATCAGCGCAGGACACGATGCCGGGGCATGCACTCTCCAATTGGGACTTGATTGTGTCAATCACGTTGAATCCCCGTAAAGAATTGGCATTTGGGCCAGCATTCTTCTCCCCAGTGAAGTTCGCAGTGTCGTCCAATAGAACAGATGCGTCACATCCCTATTTTATATTTTGTGCCACACATAGTTAATCAGTCAAATCGATTCTATTGAATTCATTAGATTCAACGGTCAAAATATAAACAGAACGAGGGCTATAACTTTTCCTGAACATAAAGTATGAACACTGATTAATTTCCCTTATCATTTTCCCCCTTTTGTCCGCCATTATGAACGCCTACAGACACCAGTTTGGACGGGAATGACACTCTTTCTCGTGCCTTTTGACTTTAATTTGTGTTGTCTCTCTAGGAACAACGCATCCAATAATTGTCGGACTAGAAACAAAATGATTGTGCTCTGAAGTGTTCTCTAAATCAAGGCTTTTGGTTAGCAACGTGGCGTGTCCTTTAATAACTAACACACGGGAGTCACCGACTTTCTGATTTACTAGAATTAGCCTGAATTTGGTCTTCTCGAATGACCTTGAATATCTAGACAATTTCCAACCCATACAGGAAAAGAGAAAAGCATCTAATCGAGAAAGTTGTAAACATGTCACATTTGTTAGTAAAAAATGCATCAGGCTTTAAATATCAAGTTCGAAATAGAGATGGCATATTTGATGGAGAAAGGCCCATTAGGATATGGGCAACTTTTGAATTATGCACAAAGAACGCGAAGTGGATAACAATGAAGGTACTTCAAATTGTTCAAAAGATCTAATACAATTTTTAGAACACCATTGGATTAACAAATTTCATTAAAAAAAAGATATTTATAGCAAAATATCATTTTTAATGTAGAAAAGTATGGCAACCGAAGTGACGGTGATCAAAATATGACCAAAACCTATTGAAAGCAACTGATTGATTTGCCAAACATGATAAACGCGTAAAGTCAACCACCGCCATAAAAGCATGGCTGTCGCTCTCTTTTTTCCATCTCCAACGTTTAGGACTTTTGCGTGATCTAATTCATCGAATTTAAAATCAAGTAGCTAATCATACATACACACGTCTTACCCACAACCACAACATTACTCGGCATAAAATACGCTCGCCTGCATGGCTTTTGTAATGAAGTTAAAGAATACATTGTCGATATAATAAATGAAAAAAAAAAAAAATTAGAGCACGCACAACAATATTTTTGTCCATCTCAAGGATTCTAATTACCAAATCTCTCCCCCAGCCACCAAAATATCTAGTAGATATAAGACCACTTATGGAATGATATTTTTACACTAGCGGTGTAACTAGAATTACTCATGAAATTTTTTTCTTTGAATCACCAAAAAGAAGTGCTTTATTCTAAGGGCCATGCTTTTTATTGCTGTTTGAATGAAAACATAGCTCTAATTTTAAAACGACTTCAATAAACACAGCCTATTATTATTATAATAATAAACTCACAAAAATGCATGGCACAAAAAGGGTCGGTCAGACTCGATTAATTCAATATGTGTACTTCCTACCTATTGTTTGGTTAGTGAAAAAGAGAGTAACTTGCGTAGAAGCGAAATCTAATCATTCTTTTTGACTATGAGGTCGGTTGGAACGTTTCACATGCACAAAAGCACAAAGATGCATCATGCATGCACGCTTGCATGCAGCTTGAATTACAGAAGAGAAACAAAGGTAGCAATCAATCGGAAAGAGAGGAGAGACTCCTGGTAGAGGGACTTGCATTAACGAAGCAATCGTGGAAGTGAAGGCGGAGCAGCGATGCGCCCATGCGGGCCTCACTTTTGACCGCAGAGCTCACGCCGGATTTAATGGTGGAGAGGGCGCTGGGACAGGAGGTGGAGTAGAAAGTACTGGACAGCTGAGCTGAGGCTGTTCCCAGAAGGAAATACAGCAACCATAAAAAGGCGGTTCTGACAGAAGAGCTCTCACAAGCCATCGCTTGGAGTTACAGTTTCAGCGAAGAAGAAGTTGATAAGCAAAGGAGGAGGAAGGGAAGCACAAGCTTGATGGCTGTGCGCGTAGTGTGTTTTTGTGTGATGCACTTGAATGACTTCAGGGGTATTTATGCAAGAGTTTTTGCACTGTTATGCTTTTTCTTTCTTCTCAAGTCAACGGCATGGATGCCTGCATCTATAATATAAGAATTTTGAATTTTGAAAAAACAAGTTCAACACCGGAGTGTATGGATATGTGTGTGTGTGTGTGTGTGTGTGTGTGTGTGTGTGTGTGTGTGTGTGTGTGTGGCCAGATCATGTGTAGTCTAGACTTCTAAGCTTTTTATTTGAAAACCAACGTAATCTCACCGGATAGAAATTTTTGGCTCTATATATATTTATAGGTCTATATAAGGCTGTCAATTTTAAGCAAATATAACAGGACCTATCCCCATATCAGATTCTAGAAGTAATTTCCTTAGGAGACATCAAACCAAGAATCTTCTCGCTTTCAACTTTTCTACTTTTAAGAAGTTTCATATGAATTAAAGAAGATGGCTTATTTTGAAAAGTCTGATACATAAGTATATTTGCATGTGTTTCCTATTTTAATGGACCAATATCAAGGAGTCGCCATATATGTTGATTTTTTCACTCACTCTCTATGTTTATTTTCTAGTGTCCAAATTTTCAATTTTGGTCCTGACCTCGCATATATTTTTTTCGTCAAGTCATTAAACTATCAATTTGTTTAATAAAGTCTTGTAGCTTACATAACTTTTCTAATCAATCCCATCCACCTCGACAGCCAGCAAGAGTCAGATGTAGAAAGCTTTGGGCCGTGTTCTTGTTAAAAAAATTTCATTACTCAAGTCCCGGTCGTGCGGTACTTAATTTTGAAGTTTCTTGTCTCACTCATTAAGTCCATGATCAAAAAAGTTCTCCATGTTAGACTCTGATCGGCTGCGACGGGCATGTCAATTCCAATTAATCGCATTTGTAGCACGAGGGAACGCAAGTTCAAGGACTTGCTTAAACATATTAAAAGTTCAAGGATTTAATTAAAAGAAATGCACAAGTTCAAGGACCTGAAGTGAAATTTTAACTCAATAGAACATATTCCTTATTCCCAATCAACATATATAGTAAATTTTTTTATCAAATTAAAGCCCGCGTATGTCACTATAAACAGCAAAAAATAAAGAAAACAAGCAGTCAAAGTTGTTCTTCGTCTGGAGAGTTATTGACTATCAGGGAAAATTGTCACGTCCCAAGCGAAGGTTCGCCAAATCCAATTGATGAAACATTGACCTTCACTAACAAAGACAAGCGGATCACGCCATCTATTGTATGTCCTCCACCACCCACCCCACCACCCCACCGCGCGCCGCCGCCACCCCCCGGCGGCCACCTTAAAAGACTCTGTAAGGCTTAATCAATTGCTTGCATTGTATGAAATTTGGAACTTGCTGCATGACAACCATTCCTCTTTGTTCAACTAGTAAACAAAAATATGGTTTCCATGATATATAAAAATGAAATTCTGTAGATAATGGACTACAATGTCCTAACAATAGCATCTTGTTCTCGATCAAGAGTCAATCCTATGGGCTTATCCGTGATATTCCTCTGCGTGCCTCATTTTTCAAGCATGCATGTGTGAATGAAAGCCTCATTAGGAATATAATCTGGGTCAACATTTCGAGTGATTGCTAATCATGCAGATTCTCCTTTATAGTCTTTTGGATTAGCTTAGAAGCAAGTTTACTAATTCGCTAGAACAAGGAATTTTCGCGGCAATATTAAATGAGGGCATGTGGAAGTTTTTCTCCACTCATTCAATTTTTAGGATAAGGAATGCTCGATGACACTTCTGCTGTCCATTGCATGCAGCTGTTTCGCACGATGTTGACTCTCTCAATTGGAAAGGAATAATCACATCAAACATTATGGAGCTTTTTCTAAACAGATACCTTGGTCCCACCAATACCTCAAACTTGCGCCAAATACTAGAAAAAGCCATCTGTTTGTCGGCTGTTAAAATCCCACACGGCAACATGCGAGGCTGTTAGAAATCTAAAGTGGTAAAGCACGTTCATTACCATGTCAGTTTCATTTGCCTTGTGTTCTCCACAAACACTGCCGTTTCGGATTTTTAACGACCATTATAGACAGAAGCCTTGCAGAAGATAATTTTAGATCCTTGATATAAGCTTGGAGGTATTGCAAAAGAGAAAAAAAAAAGTTTCTCGCTCGTTCATAATTTTGGAAAAGACAACAAAAGTTTCGAGAGCTTATAATCAGATATGGCCTGGGCCGGTGGGAAAATGATTTGGAAGTGTTGGGAGGATGAAATGACTTCTCCACGCGACCCACGTTCTGCCCCAATTGCTCAAGCACTTTCATTCGGACTTTTGTTGTGAAGAAGCAAATAGTGTTCATGCATCCGATTCACATCAGATCTATGTATGCGAGTCGTGATATGAATCCGACAGCTCATGCGCGTTGGGCTCACATTAGCTTAGAAGCAACCTAAATGATTAGAAAAGGACGGTTGAAATATCTCAACCGTATTAGGCTCCGTTTGTTTAGAGTAAGACGTATAATTTAAAAAATATTTTTCTAAAAAGGATTACTCATGTCACTTGAAAAAAAAAGCCAAGGAACAACGTTTTCCCCATCAACAACAATTTATGTTTAAATATTTTCATAGAAAAAGAAGATATTTTTTATTTATTTATTTGCGTAAGAGATGTAAGTGATTATTTTTTTGGAGTCATTTATTTTCCATGAAACAAATGATGTTTTAATCGAAATAGTTTTCTTTAAAGTTTCTAAGTATAGCTCAAATTATGCAATATCTACTTGATGGGAAAAAGTGCCAAAAAGTCCTAAACCTATTATATTTGTATTAATTTAATCATAAAATTTTTAATTAGACCAATTTAATCTCAATTTTTTTCACATTATTACCAATTTAATATATTCGGCCACTTTAAGCTAGAAATTGCGGACATGAATGCCAGTCATCACATATAAGATGGCCGATATTAACATTGACATTTTAAAAATATTTTTTAATAACTTTTCGATTTTTTAATATTTAAAAAAATCATTTTCCTTTTTTCTTTTATTCTTTCCTCTCTCTTTTCTCCCTTTTCTTTTTCTTTGGACTATGGCCAATACCGACCATAGGCAAGGGCATCGCAACCCTTGTTGGCCATAGGTGAGGGTTGCCCTCATAGCCTAAGCGAAGGCACGACCCTCACAACCTAGGCAACCCGCCCTCATTGAATCTAGCAAGGGCTCGACTTTTGCCGCATAGCCGAGGGCTACCCTCTCTAGAAGCCATGAGAGTGGCCCTCACCAAACTTGGTTAATTGCCCAGGCTACATGGGTCATGTCCTCACTAGATCCAGCAAGGGCAGTCCTTGCCTCTCGCCAATGAGGGTCATACACCTTTATCTGTGAGGAAAAGAAAAGGAAAAGAAAAAGGAAAAAGGGAAAAAAAAAAACATAGTAAAAAATCGAAAAATTATTTTAAAATGTCAACATCATCATCGGTTATTTAAAGTGCCATGACTGGCATCCATGTCAATAGACTAAATTAGTACCAATATGAAAAATTTTAGGACTAAATTGATTTAATTAAAATGTTTATAAATAAATTAATACCAATGTATAGTTTTAGGACCTTTTTAGTACTTTTCCCTCATTGTTAGCTAATTATTGAGATTACAACGTCAAATTTGATGTATTTGTAGAAACTTGTAGTCTTTTAGTTACGAACCCAATGTGAAGCACTAGATCCTTACTTCATATGTGCGCCTGATAGCGATGAACTTTGATAATTCTTTGTAGCGATGGATAGTCTAAAAATGTTCAAAAATTTTACAGAAAGAACCAAACTGTTGAGCGATGTAATTGCCGAAGGAAGTTCAACTTAAATTTCAAGAAGTGAAATTCAATCGGGTGAGGGAATCTTATTGCCCACCCGAAATTCATGCATTGTCACCATCAATTAGTCATTGGATTTTCATCTCTTGTCAATTTAGACACCAACAAAGAAAAATCCTAGCTGTCTTCACTCCTCACGCCTCCACTATCTCTCGTCAGCGTCTTCTCCCTCGGATCTAGCTTGCATCATCTCTCTCTCTCTCTCTCTCTCTCTCTCTCTCTCTCTCTCTCACCTACCTACCCACCCATCTCCACCTTGAGTCAAACGAAATCAGTGGAATTTTCACTTCAAGTGAAATCAATAACATTCCTACTAATTGTTATACTAAAGCAATGTCTTTCATTAGTATTTCTATGCTCATCTTAAATGTAATTGTAAATTTATCTATCACTGGAATTATCATTACCACTTAATTACGATAAAATTATCAATTTAAGTTTTGGCGACGGTTTTATTTTATATCTTATCACTAGAATGCCTCTTCTTTCGATCCAGTTCCTCCACTACCATGAACCCAAGTTAGGTTTAGGAATGACACAATTGTTTGGTTATTGCGAAAACCCGGTCTAGGGGACTTTGAGGCCTCAAATCAAATCCAATTTGAGTCCCACCACCTTGGGTCGACCTAGAATCGATGTTATGAGGGAGGCCATTGTTAAGCGTGAGATAAGGGACTAATGAGGGAGAAGAGAGGCAAGTGGGCAACGAAGGCCGTTGAGCGCAAAGCGACCGTGACTTCGTTGGATCATCAATGGCAGCCACAAGCGATTGGACAACGGAGGGGTGGGGGCGAGAGAAAGAGGAAATTTAAAAAAAAAAATCTAAAATGAGTATTTGGAGGACACGTGAAGTGAATCTGACGATTCTTCTAATGAAGATAGTAGATAAGATTTATACATGAATATACCCCCTCTCGTACTACAAGATTGCACGGAACAATGCCGAAATTGAATGTCCTGAACTTCTAGCGGTAACCTATGAAACACCAACACTCTTCAAGAGCCTTCATGTCATGTTGGACACTTCGACACTTGTCCAACACTCTCCGATACTATTGGACACTCTCCAACACTCGGTTAACGCGTGTCGAAAAATCTTACACCTAGTCAACTTTTCCAACACTTTCTGACATTCGAGTCGGAATTCCAACATATCAATTTCTGACACGTGATTTCAATATCGATGTCAATTTTAAAAATTTTCAATAAATGAGATGTCAAAATGTATATATGTGAAAAAATAAAATACAATAATAAAAATAATAAATTGAGAAAGAAGAAAAATCTAGTCTTTTTTTTTTTTTCTCTTCTGACTCCCACTTTCCGTAATACATAATTCAGCCCTTAAGTTTTTTTTCCCTCTTCTAACATATCTAACATGTGAGTCTGAAATGTCAATTGCTTGTTTTTTCTCCAAGTTTTATGAATTATTGGAATAGAGTTGAATTTGTTAAATTAAAATAATGAATAATATTAATAAATGGTGGATTCATGTTTTTAGTATAAATTCATTCTAGGCTTTTTTTAATTATTTATTTATTTGTGAATTTGAATAAAATTAATTTGATTGAAATAATCATAAAAATGATATTTATTATGTATATATAAAAATATATATTTAATATATAATGTGTCATAACATGTCGGAATTCTCTATTTTTTGAGAAATAATGTATCGTCGTGTCATATCGTGTTGTGTTGTATCGCGTATCGTGCGTCGCATGTCAGTGTTGGTACTACTTAGGCGATGACAAAGTAACTTTGTTAGAACTTGAGGTCGAAGCATATCGCCACAAATAACCCTTCAACCCAACCGGTGGAAGTGTTTTTCAGCTGCAATCTGATATTTTCAGCGTCGCAAATTCAACGGCCGGTTCCATGCTTTGATGTCAACTTATGAGACAAAAGCCAGGGACAAAATTTGGACAAGAACAGCGGAATGATCTTACAATCAAAATAATTCATCTCGAAAGAAACCAAAGTTTAAGGCGCAGAGGCCCGATTATCTTATGTATTCCGAAAGATGAGTTCACCTAGCATATGCAAAACAAGACAAAGCGAATAAGACAAAATGCGATCATGCATTTGTCAACCGGGGTTTGGCAAGGTTGGTTCACAAAATACGGCCACAGAAAGTTCAAAATCTGGATGAGACAAAATAGAAGTCTCCGACCACGAGTCGACCAAACTGGGGTGGGACTTCACTTTAGCAAAAAGGGTCTTATGCATAAAGACGCATGATTCGAGCATACCAAAATAGTACTTCCAGAAGGAGTCCTCAACCTAAACTCAAAGCATAATTGATTCTTATTATATTTTTTCATGCAATCCTGTCTTAAAAATTTCGATTAATGTATGCTTAGACAAGTCTTTTTATTAACTGCATTGGTTAGCTATGCCAAATTATAAGCTTTGAGGACTCAATTACATTTCAGCAAAAGCTTCAAGAGCCGTGTTATGATTATCCTCATGTTTGTCAATGATTGACACATAAATTGAACTTAATTTCACTCTCCAAACCGCAATTGACACATGAGAATTATACTATTATAATCTTTTGCCAGATGGTTATTAAGACTTTATGAGTATTCAATGTCCCACATGCACTAAGCATTTGACAATTCAAAGATAAAACATATAATCAAAGATGGATCCTGTCACAATCTAGATTATTATTATCATTATCATCAAGCATGTTGGGTTCTTGCTTTCTTGATTGAGAGTAGCAGGTGAAGACTCACTATTCACGCGCACCGCCGTCGACCCCACAAGGAAGTCAAATAACAAATAGAGAGATCAAATCGAAGATGGCAACGTCAAACCTGTCCAATCACATGTTTGGCGGTGCTTGCTTGGGGACTCCGATTTCTCTCTTCTCACCTCTAGGAAAGAAGGGAATCTATAAGATGCTCGTGATTTTTTAGGCGTCGTAATTTGACAATTCTGGTGGGAAAGTGTAGTGGCGGCAGATGGAAACACAAATCCCGAAAGCGCCATGCATGGAAAGGGACGGGGAAAAATTTATTTCCACGACCCCACGCGCTTGCATGACCCACGATTCTTTAGGGTTCGTCGCCTTCCCTGTGAGCTTTATCTTGGAGATTAGACTGTAGAATCTCTCTCTCCCCTCCCTCCCTCTCTCCCTCTCTCTCTCTCTCTCTCTCTCTCCCTCTCTCTCTCTCTCTCTCTCTCTCGAGTGGGTTCCAATCATGGAATGGAGGTCGACGGTCAACGCTCGAGCTCATTGGTGACGTGGGTATTTTGGCACTTTGCCAAGTGAAAAGCACTCCACGCATTAATTTTTAACGCATTGCAGCTAATTCATTCAAAGTTCTTATTCTTTTGGCTGATCCAGCGTGGTGCCTACCATTCGCAATGGAAAAGTATGCCAGTTCTAGAAAACATGTGCTGGCTTTCTTTTGATCGCTGCGCACGATGGAGGACTTTGGCTATATGTTTTGGGAAAGTGGGCTGATTGGAAGTCGTATAATGCACTCGATTGGATCACCACAAAAGAGGAAAGTAGGCATCTCAAACCACCGCATTACCAATGTGTAGATCCGCTCTTAGATCATGAATGACTTAGCCAAGAAATGTTCAGAAAAAGATTTGATCAGATTCATGAAAATGCTCAGGTTGTGATGATTAGTGTTTACAAACATGTCTGTTTAGCAATGTCTTTTTATCAAACGTACTATTTCGAGCCCAATTCACACATTTCTAATGCTCTTAGCGGTAATTTAAAATCAGAACGTAAACATAGTTGGTTTTTGAAAGAGAATCCCTAAATAACTCAATAACATCGTTTCACATTGTGCAAATCAAAAAGGAAGAAACCTTATATCTAACACTAAACTTGGAAGCTAGTTATAGTTGCTTTAAACGACATTGTGGCCAGAGGACGACGCTTGCTATTGAGGCATCGTTGGAGTCATAGAGGACAAGAAGATTGGAGAGAATGAGAGCGACGGTCATGAACCTTAGAAAATCCAAAGAGAGCTCTTCTCTTCGTGATTGAGAAAAGAGAGCTCATCAACAAAGTCTATTTTATCTCTAAAAATGTTAATTAGGCATCTTTTATTCTTGCCAATATATGGGAAGATTGTATGGTACCATTGACCATATCGGTACACAGCCGTTTTGTTTGATAAGACGTGAACTAAAGAAGCATGGTATGACATTCTTGATCAAATGGTTGATAAAAAGCTGACTGAATGGTTAAATTTAGGAACGATATAAGCTCCCCCAGTGACTAATGAGTTTTGGGCTCAAAGCCCAATGAAAGAACTAGTTAGATAGCTACCCGATCGACCAAATTTGCTATTTGAACTTGCATTCAGAGCACCCTTGCCAGTTTGACACCGATTCTCTTACACAACTACACAAGCGAGCCCTTCAATTTGACTTTGTTTGTCCCTTGCCCATAAATTTGTACCTTTAGCCTTTTTCTTTGATTTGAGTTCAACCACTTGTTAATTTTGAATATAATTTCACAAGTGTATTGGCTTTATTAGGACAAGCCATCGAGCCATGTCAATGGCTGTGCCTGGACTGACATGGCCCATGGATATTATTATGCCAAACCTAGGCAAGACTCCACATAAATTTCCATTCAGGGCGGGAGAAGGTTGGTTTGGGCCCTTTTTCATTATAAACTGATTTTTTTTGTAAAAAAAAAAAATTCCAAAAAAAATAGAGTTGAAAAAACGATATTCAATAAAAATTGCAAGAAATGGAAATGTAATAAAATTTGAGGCAAATTATACAGTACATATTACATTCAAAGCACAACGTACTAGTATACGAATAATATTAAGATTTTGATTTGACAGTCATTAAGAATAATTAAAGAATTAATAAAGAAATATTAAGGGAAAAAAAATTTCAATTAAACATGAATAAAGGACAAGTACATCCTCCCTCTAGTGACAAGCATGTGACGGTAGGATCAGTTTTGACTGTCAACAACGTACAAGTATCGTAATAATGATTACCCACAAATCAGACTTAAGAGAAGGTCTCTTCAGCGTTGCATCTCTCATCAATATTCAGATGATAAAGTGTGGTCATTGTCCTCTTCTTCACGTTAGGAATGTTTTGTTGGCGTCAATTCTTGTAATAGCAAATTACGCCAATGGACATTCCATTTATTTCATTGTTCGCAGTCGAAGCTATACCTGTTGCTTCCATAATTGGTTGGTTAGTACTAAATATGGACTGCGAGGTATCATAGATTCTGGTGATGAAGACGAAGAGAATAGCAACCATTTTTATTCTCTGCTCTGTTTTGTCCTCATTTTTTTTTTTTGAATGACCTACTTTCACTATAAATCATTTAATAAATTAAAAAAAATTACATTACATATAATCTGTCAATAGTTAAATTCAAAACACTTAATATCAATTATGAATTGTCCAAGGTTAGTTATGGCTCGGATTGCTGCAGTTCATATCCCACATAGTGTCCTTGGTCCTCCTCTTTCGACATGTTTGGACCTTCATTTTCAAAACATATATCAATGTATGCACACATTTTTAGATAAGTTAGGAGTAAGCAGTCCTAAGTTCTATCCAAGTTACACCCAAAATGCGGAACCTATCCGTTATAATAAGTTCTCTAATTTTTAGAACCCGAAACCTACATTGCATACCCAAGAACTTAGAACTTACCTTGTCACAGGTTTCAAAGTCTACTTATGTTCCACTTGTACTATTAATTGAATGCTATAATGAATCATTACTTCTCAGTACTATCATTTGCTGCAATTCATTATGACTCATATTTAGACACGCAAAGATTATGAAATATTAATAAAGTAAAAGTTTTAGTCATGTAAATCACCAAAAATGGAAGCTCATACTAATGATTTCAAGTACACACTCATCATTGAACGCTATAAAATGCCATAGAATCGTGTGAAAACATAAAATAAGAAAAACTTAAACCTTGTTTCGGATTCGAATCGAAACAAATTTCCTAAGTTTTGAAAATTGAAACCTACCATGCATTTCTTAATCTGGATCTCAGGTTTTTCAATTATGTTGTGCTTTGGTGATATGTATTTTACTCAAATAATTTTTTTTGGTAAAGGTAAGATAAATTTTACTCAAATAATTTATAAATGACTAATCTAATAAACTAATAAAAAATGGTAAAATGTGGTAACTTTTTAATATGATTGTCCGTTCTGGCAAATGTTGAAAAATCTTTGATCTCAAAAATATTTTCAAAATCGGACCACATGTTCTAAAGTTTCGGATCACGAGCTCCAATGAGCGTAAAATTGGTCGATTGCATCAGACAAAATCTATGCACGATCAAAGGTAGGTTAATTTTTGAAATAATAAATAGATTAAATGATTCTTAGAAGAAAAACTGCCACCACCAGCACCAGGTGCAACAGCCAGCAGCGCGCCAGCGCTGGTCAAGTCCTACTAGGGTTTGCACATTGCACTACTTTAGGCTAGTGTGGGCCATCTCCGTTGGGCGTTACACACTAGGCCTCAAGCGCGGCCCAAGACTCCTAATCCGCTGTTCAGCGGTTCTTCCGCCATATATGAAGGCCTAAATAGCCTTATGCAGCATTTCATAAGCCTCGTGTCAGACTTCACTTCTGCGTAGAGAATTCGACTTTAAACCAAAAAAAGAATACACACACATATATATCTTGCTCATTTACTAAGAAGATAAATGCATTTCTCTCACTCCTAACTTGTAGTTTCTCTCTCTTGCTTTAACACTAATGCCCTTTACTATCTTTTATGGAGATGGCCCCCGACATATGGGCGCCCGTCCCTTAGGCAATCGCAGGGATGGCCTTTAGAGCTCTCTCTCTCTCTCAATGAAAATTATCTTTGAAGTTCTTTCGATTTTTCAATTTTATTTTGTAGGTACCAAAATTCTCCTGGTCTAGGTACACTCTCGTCTCTCTCTAAAATTGGATAATTTACATGTATAAATCATAACAATGTCCAAACAATTTTTCAAATCATAAAACCTGCCATAATTCTGCCAAAGTAGGTAGCAAAATTTTCATTGAAATTATGTCGCTATTCTACCTAATTAAATTAGAAAAAATAGCCACATTTTGTTAGAAAAATAATTCATCGTGCTGCTTAAAGTAAAGCTCAAAACTTTAGTTCATTAGGCTTGAAATTTTTGGCGTTCACCCATCCTTGCATTGGCTTAATATTTGCTTGTAGCCATGCCTAGTCCACGTAATTGATTCAAGTCAATTCATCATTGGCGGTCCAATGCAAATGCAATCAGTGAACTAATTATCCTAAAACTTTATGCAATTATAACTTTTTATTTATGGGCCAAAGATTAGTCCTTGATTTTCTATGCACTGAATTAGTAAATGAGACTAGCCCTATCCACATGACTAATTCAAGTCCATTCACCATCGCCAGTCCAATGTAAATGCAATTAATAAAGTAAAGTATATAATAAATGCTCTTAAAACTATATGCAACTATAATACTTTTGTTTAGGAACTAAAGATTAGTCCCTCATTTTCCATGCAATAAATTATTAATTGGGATGCTAAAATTGAAGTGTCAATAATCGTGGAGATGTATGATTTATACTAACAATCCCACTCTTGTAATACACTTAACGCATTAAACATAATCTTCCTTCCTTGCCTTTGTTGCTTGTCCACTTGATTTCTTGCCGAAGTCTTATCCCACACGCACATACACATTAGAATTTACTTTAGCAATCCAACCCCTTAAAGCTGCGTTCGGCAAAATAGGATAAAATTTATCCTACCCTATGTTTAATGCTTGCTTAGGATAAGATAAAGTTGGATGTAAGATCTCATGGGGGAGGTGTAATGAAAGTGGATAAGAGTTCTAATATTCATAATAAGAAAGTTATTATTTTTAAATAAAAACTTCTTAAATTAAAAAAAAAATGAAATTATATTTCAATATAAATAATTATTTTAATACTATTAAAATAATTCACAATAACAAAAAATAAAAAATTATTTTTATTTTAATCTTATTTTTATTTATATAGTTGACTTTAATTCTATCTTATAATATAAATTCACTATATTTCTTTATTTATATTTATTAAGTATTTTAGGTATATTAGTACAATTTACTATTTAATAATTTTATTAGAGAAGGGGGAAAAAGAAAGAAAAATAAAATAATTTAAAAAGTGAGGAAAAATAAAATAAACAAAGAAAATAAAAATAAAGTAGACAAGAGCGTTCAGAGAAATTTTTGCCAGCTCCATTTATAAACTTTTAGGTTTAGTTATATTAATATGTCATTTATACAAAAAAAATTGTGCATGATATGATATGAGTATATAATGCAACTTACTAAACAGTGGATAAGATTTAGCAAAATCCCTAAATTTTATATCATATCCTATCAAGTCATATTCTAGTTAGAAATTTAAACAATCAAACATAGCCTAAGTAAAAATATTAATGGGCTAGTAGGTAGTTCTATGGGTTTATTTCAACTTCAGGCACGATCGTCATTATCCATATCCCCCGGGAAATGGATGATGCCACAATGGCACTTCACGCTAGCCATAGCAAGAGTGAACAAGCCATCACCAGATCTAGTGAGGGCATCGAGGCCCTCACCCAAGCGACAACAAAGACGAGTGAGGGTCAACCCTCACCATGGTGCGATGCCCTTGCTAGCCCTAGTGAGGGTTGCTAACCTCGCCCACAATCAATGAAGGCTTTGCAGCCCCCATCAAATAGTTGATGACCTTGATCAGTGACCGATGACCTCATCGACCCTTTATACCAAAATAAGAAATGAAAAGAAAGAAGAAAAAAGAATAAAAAAATTAATAAAAATTTTGAAAAAATTTAAAAATTTCAACATTATTGTTGATCATGCCACGTAGAACAACCAACACTTATTGGTAGCGAGTTTTAGCCAAAATTATTTGGAATTACTATATTGATATTCTATTAAATAGTTTAGGACTAATTTGGAAAAGTCTAAAAATGCTTAGTACTAAATTAATACAATTAGAAAGTTTAAGACTAAATTAGTTTTATGACATTTTGGACAATTTTCCCTTAAAAGTTAGGTAGGGCATTGGCCTAATGAGGCCGGCTACAAAAAAACATTGAAAGGATAAAGAATTGTCAAATTTTACTTCCAAAGCTCTCTTGGCATGCAATTTGTGCACAATACTTGTGGATTTTAAATAGAGAAATGCTAAATGCGTTGACAAGGCAAGGAAGAAATCTGAAGGCTAGGCTTCTTTGTGTTCCCTTCAAAAAAATTTCGAAACAAAAATTTTTTAAGCATGCATTGAATTAACCCAATTTGTTGTTTTGATCCATTCACTTCATGTTTTAGACATAAGTGTCTAACTTGTTATGATATTAAAGCATGACATTGCACATTGAATAAAAGTTTATAGGTCATTTGTGTAATTATCCCATTAAGGGATGATAGAAGCTGCCCCAATTGATTAATGAGTTTCGGGGTCAAATCCATTTAAAGATATATTGGACCGTGCAAAAATAGCCCTATTTAGCGATGGGTTTCAGCCTCCTCCATTTGGTTTCGGGCCTAAAGCCCAACGATTGAGCAAACTTGCTATTTGGACTTGCATTCATAGCACTCTCACTAGTTCGTCGCCGAGTCTCTCATCTCACACTACATAAGTAAACCCTTAAATTTGACTTTGTTGTACCCTCCATCTTAATGAAAAATTAAGCTATTTCCTCTCCAACAATGGAGATTCCTCCCTACCGTCTGAGTAGCGTTCTCCTACCTTCAGGGTAGGTCTCGCATTTGCAGCAATGACAAGCCACCATCCATCCTTCAATCACCCTTTGCTTCACCCCAGTTCCTCCGATTCCGAGTTCAATGTCGGCGGAAAACCCTAACCCCCATCCCTCTTTTCTTTCGATCAAATTGAAACCCCTCCTCTTGACTAGGAGAGAAACCCAATGACCCAGCATCTCCCCTTCATTCTGATTGTGATTCCATCACCCTGTCCCACAGCGAGTGCCATTACCACTCATCAAACCCACTACCACCATCCCTCTGGTGCTGATAACTTCCCTCCTCCACTCGTAGACCTAGAGCTCCCTTCAACCATATTTGGCTTCTTTTCCTCATATCAGTTGGTCCCAAAATACTCAAGCCAGCTTACTTTTGCCCTTCGTTATTGTTCTTGAAGACAGAAAGATGGCAGATCAGTATGAAGAAGAGAGGAGGTTGGTGGCCCTTTGTAAAAGTTTGGGCAAACTATGGTCTAAAGAAGATGTGGTGGATATTACAGGTGAAATTTCTGAAGAGAATCTGCTAGAATGCCAAAAAACATTGTTTGGGAAGTTTTTCTCTAAGCCTAATGTGAACTTTACTGCCTTTGTCAATGTGATGAAAAGAGCTTGGCGGACTGAAAATTTTACTTGTGCTTTGATAGAGCATGGTTATTTCTCATTTTCTTTCCAGTTGGAAGCTAAAAAAACAGAGAGTATTAGACTCTGGCCCGTGGTCATTTTCAAGTAATCTATTAGTTCTAAAGCAATGTGACCCTAATACCCCTGACATTTACTATGAATTCAACCACTGTGATTTCTGGGTGAACTTTTTTGGCCTGCCTTTTGGGAGAGTTATGCTTGGAGTTGTCAGGAAAATTGCATCCAAAATTGGAGACGTAGTAGAGGTGAAATTAGAAGCAAAAGGAAATAGTAATTATAAGATTGGTAAGACTAGAGTTAAGCTGAATTTGGAAAATCCTCTCAAAACTGGTGTTCTAGTGAATCTGGACAGCAAGAGGTTGTGGGTAGAGTTTAAGTATGAGAGACTTTTGCACTATTGTTATTCATGTGGTAGAATTGGGCATTATGCTACATTCTGTAAAGAAATACCATATGAGAAGTTAGGGCTAGCAGAAAACTTACTAGGTCGATTTAAACATTGGTTAAGAGCGGAAGTGCGAGAACTTAGTCCATACGGGAAAATCTTCTATGGAAAACAAGAGATGCACCAAGAAGGAGAGGAGAGTGTGCCCGAAACCCCCATCCCTTTGGCTCCTGAAACAAAATACCAACTACAAGATCAACCTATGTAGAAAACCCCACCTCTTTGCGAGCAAAGCAATGCAGAAAATTTCCGTCCAAAGGAGCATAACCATCTCTCTTCTTCTCAAGCACTAATACTCATTGAAGAGAAGGGCCCCCAGAAGAGAGGAAGCTGCTGCCTAGATGAAGAATCTGTTATGGTGCTTTATGAGGAACAGATGAATGAAGCAAAAGCAGAAGTGGATGCGAACTCAGCACGGAGGGAGGGGAGAGTGTGTGTGAGCACGCGTATTTTTTCTAGGTGCACTTTACTATCTACTAATATTTATTAAATTTGAGAATGGTAAAATCGCTATTTTGTTGATACGTTATTGACGGTTGATCAGATAACGAAGTAATTAATCATATTTTACATATTGAAGATATTTTGGAGATTTACTCAAGTAGCTGAACAGTATACTCATAAAAAGTGATAATCAACCTATCAGATTGGAATCAAAATTACTTTGGGGCCCAACTCGTTGACACCCCCAATTATTAATGACTACAACAAACATGTTCTCTTACATCAGATCAATTACGTGTCAAGAATTATAATTTATAGGTTGGATTTGCTTAGGCCTTTGCTTCCTTCAATTTTGCTTGACCGTACTAAACACGGTGATGAAAGACATGATAATGTTCGAGGCAGCGATTTGATTTATTTTCTATATCATTTATAAATATTTCCAAAAAAAATTACTTAATTTTATTGTCATGTCTAATCGATTTAATTTATTTAATTTTTTTTTTTTTGAAGTTTTTGACTAGTTAAGGGTCTCCCACGTATGAATATATGCTTTATTTTCGTGTAACATAGTTTTCCTCTTCGATGAATAAAATGAATTGAGAGAATTTTCTTTACGTTTTGCATGTTGATGTGTGTACCTTCAATTGTGCGAATCTAGTTGTGACATCCCGATTTTTCAACTCTGGTTTTTGATTAAATAAATGGAATGATCATTTGATGGGAAATGTTGTGAGAAGGCCAAGGACACACGTAGGTTAATTTAATCGGAACAATTGGATGGAATTGATTGAGAATTGATTGAATTAAGATACAAAGATTTTACGCGGAAAAACATTGGGAAGGTTGTGGTGGAAAAATAGTGGGAAGTGATGTGGGAAGGTTGTGGTGGAAGCATGGCATGTGTGAGAGATTAAAGAAAAGAAAAGAAAATGAGAGAAAGGATCCCATCTCTCTCTCCCTCCTCCCTCTCTCTTCCGTCGGTTCCCTCCTCCATGGCTGGTGTGCGTGAACCAGAAAACGCAGAGGAGAAGCTGGAGCAGCCATGGCCGACCGCCTCCCTCCGCCGCTCGTTGCCGCCGTTTGTGCCGCCGTCCGCTCGCTCGCCAACCTGCAGCTCGCTGCTCCGCCTTAGCCGGTTTCCCCAGCAGATCTGAGATCTCTTACAGCAGCTGACCGGGACCAGCCGAGCTCGACGCCGCTGCCCGCCGCCCGTCCGTCGTCGCCGTTCGTCCGTCGTCGCCGTTCGTCCGCCGCCGCGCACTCCGCCGTCTCGCGCCCAGCCGCTGCCGTGCTCGCCTGTGCCTGGCCATCCCCGTTTGTCTCGGTTCGTGGGTTTCGGGAGCTGCCGGAGCTCGTCTCCGACCGCCGTGCACCGCCGTTCGTCGCCGCCAGCCACCGCCGTAGCTCCTCCGCCCGTTTCCGACACAAGCCGGCGCCGGATCTGCTCATTTTCGGCCTCAACCAGCCATGGGCAGAAGCTAGAAAAAAATGGGTATGCAGCGGACGTTTGGCCCGTTTTGGCTGCCTTCCCGAGCCCGGATGCTCGGCCCGCTTTGAGGAAGTTGTTCTCCTCGGCGTCCTCGTCGTTTTGGTCCGCTCGGTTTGCTAATCCGGTGAGTTTACCTCACTAAACCCTAATTAGAGGGTTAATTATGCTTTATGGGTGTTTAGTTTATGTTAAGTGTTATTCAATTGTGCGAATCTAGTACTATATAATTTCATTTATCCCCTTTTTCATTGCATCCAATTACACCCATCAATTTAGCCAATTTAGTTTTTGTGTCAACGTATGCTCCCAAAAGCCTAAGTAAACCGTGACATATTTGGGTTTTTGTTCCACAGAACGGCCGCTTCCATTACCTAAGGTTGAATCGCCTCCTGTAGGGCGCATGCATCCAACCAGTTCACAAAATATTCTTTCTTTAGATCGACTAGAGAGATTTGAGGTGCAAATATAGATTTACTGAATTGATCTATTAAGCGAGACAACAAGTTGTAAGTGGATATTTGGGACGAGACAAAACTCTAATCAGTGGTACCCTTATATTCTAGGGAGGAGAGGACCAGAACTAGGAGCAAAAGGGAGAGAGGGACAGAGAGGGATGGGGTAAACCAAAAAAAAAAAAAAAAAAACACGCTTAATCATTTTTTTCTAAAGCACAAAAAAGGAAATACACCATCAAAAATCTCAAACTTTACCAATCGTGACATATTTATTCTAGATTTTTTTGTGTCACTAAAAACTCCAAACTTGTATCATGTGACACATTTACCCCAATTTTTTTTTGTAACACAAAAAATCTCAAACTTATACTTATAAGGACATATTTACCCCTAATTTTTTTGTAATACTAAAAACCTGAGATTAAATTTTTGGGATAAATATGTCACACAAAAAAAGTTCAAAATTTTTAATATTACAAAAAAAAAAAGTATGGGATAAATGCATTACACTTTGTATAAGTTTGGGGTAAATGTGTTACATACATATAAGTTTGGGATTTTTTGTGTTACAAAAAAAAAGGATAAATGTGTTATGGTTGACAAAGCTTTGAGATTTTTGATAACTTTTATCTGAAAGAAAAAAAAAAGACAAGAATAACTATTGTAAAAAGCCCATACAATAATATCAAATCCGGCAAGGATCCTTCAGCGAGCTACCTAGTTGTTGACCGAGAGCCGCCATTATAGATCCCTTGAACCGCAGCTAGAGGCAGAAGCAGCTGGAGGATTTGGGTGGGGGCGGGGGGCGGGCTCCAGGGCTAACCGACCGGCCGGTGGTGCCTGAGCGTCTTTGGTGTAGTTGACGGGGCCGCTCTCTGCGATTGTCATGGTTCAGCTCGGCCATCATTTTGACTTCCTTTTGGGGGGGCCGCTCTTTGGCATTGACATTCTCCATGTCGCTCATAATTCGGTGAAGGGGAAGGGGAAGGGGAAGGGGAAGGGGAGGGGAGGTGCAGGGGTTCGTCGCGAGGGTGTTTGAGTGGTGTTCTTGAATCTGATATTTGGGACGATGGGGTGGGTAACGAATCGACAATGGTTGCCGTACAAGTACAATTCTCTTCTATGTAAGAGAAAGAGCGACTGATAGTATCATGTGTATGGACCTCCGAGTGCGTTCCAAGTTCCAGCATTTAAATAGGTCAGGCAGGCAGTTAACCAGTTTTGACTATTAATTTAGCCGGGGTGACGTTGAGTTTGCCCACGCGCGTGCTGTCTTTCTTTCTCATCACGTAGGATTTTATTTTTATAGTCCAACGCGCACTAGGCCCCATGTTATTACCAAATTAATGGAAATGTTCTCCTCTTTTTAGTGGTTGTAGGCTATGTAGCACCGACATGGACACTCGACACGCGACACAACACAAGACGACACGACACGCCAACACGTCATTTCTTAAAAATAAAGAATTCCAACACGTTCCGATATGTTATATATTAAATATATTTCTATATATAAATACATAAATAAAAATAAATAAAAATAGCCTAAAATTAATTTACACGAAAAATATTAAATAATATCATTCATTATTTTAATTTGTTACAATAATACATAAAACTTCGAGGAAAAAAACATTGTTTAAAGAAAAATACTGAAATGATATTTTTAAATTTATTTATTTATCATATATAGCATTTTTTATTACTTCTTTTATAGTAAAAGACCTTTAAAAAAATAAAACAAACTAAAAATAAAAAATCGATCCCGTGCGTGTATATTTAGAGCATTTTTTATTACTTCTTTTATTACTTCATTTTTGTATATTTATATTTTGACCCTCAAGTATTAAAAATTTTTAAAATTGATGCCATGTGTGTCGGAATTACATGTTGGAATTCCGAACTCGCGTGTCGGAAAGAGTTGACCATGTGTCGAATTTTTCAACACTCGTTGACCACGTGTTGGAGCGTGTCAGGATATGTTGGACCGTGTCAGATACGTGTCGGAGTGTAAGACACGACACGAAAGCTCTTGGACACGTGCTCTTTTTGACCTGCCCTTTTATTTTTGTAACTTATACTTAGTGTGTAATTTTCCAAAGTGATTTTTAGCTGTCAGACACTAGCCAGCCTAAAAACAAATCCTTACGATTTAGTTTAAGCCATAAATTTTGTCAAATGAGAAATAAATTTAGGAAAAAAAACCATACTTTTGATCATATCCGAGGAGGATTCCTCTGTGAACTAGCTGGGCAATCACTTTTAATCAACGTGACCAGTATTGACTTAGTTCATCCGCAATCATCGTGGAAGTTGCCCACACAAGTGCCCATTCCTATTTGCGTTTTTCTTTTCCAAACCTATGCTTAGTGTAAGATTTTCCAAAATGCTTTCTATTCATGGGACACGAGCTAGCCTAAAGATATTATTATATAACGAGGTTACTATCAGGAAAGTAATATATATATATATATATATATATATATATATATATATATATATATATTGATAAATTTGTAAAAAATCATCACGAATTACCCTTTGCCAAAATTTCATAAGAAGGAGAAATAAAATTGAGAAAAAAAAAAAAAAAAAAACCACACTTTTGATCAAATCCAACAAGGATCCCTCTGTTGCTCATTGACTTTGCGTCAGTCTGAACAATATTGACATTAGTTCAACTGCAATTGTCGTGGAAGTTGCGCACACAGATGCTCTTTCTTACTTGCCTCTTTCTTTTCCTAACTTATGCTAGGTGTGTAATTTTCCAAAGTGCTTTCTAGCCGACGGACGCTAGCCTGACTAAAGACATCATTATGTAATGAGATTAGTGTCATGAAAGATGAAAAATTGATAAATTTGAAAAAAAAAAATCTCTCGACTTACTCTTAGGCAAAATATTCTAAAAAGGAGAAATAAACATTGGGAAAAAAACCACAGTTTTGATCAAATCTAATAAGGATTCCTTTGCGAACCAGCATGTCATTGACTTTGGATCAATATGACCAGTACTGATTTTGGTTCATCCGCAATCGTCGTGGAAGTTGCCTGTACATGTGTTCTTTCCTACCTGCCCGTACAGCGAGGTTGTGTCTTGCTAGGGGCGAGCATGGCTCACGCTTGCTAGTGGCTGGAGAAAGCAAGCTCCGCTAAAGGCTGGCAAGGTCGGCCTTGCCTTTGGCCGGTCACCAAGGTCCAACAATTTGCTAAAACAATAAGAGAAGTAAAAAAAAAAAAAAAAAAAAAAAAAAGAGAAAAAAAGATTAAAATAAAGCATTTAAAGAAACATTAAAATATAATTATAATTTATCTATGTCAGCACCAATTGAGCCACGTAAAATGGCTAAAGACTATATTAGTAAATTTGTGGCTAAAATTAATTCGATGGACTAAATTGACATAAATGCAAGAAGTTTAAGACTTATTTGGCCAAAAAAATTGTCAACAAATTGGTAAAAAAATAATTTTAAATTGAATTGACACCATCGTAATAGATTTAGAACTTTTTTGATAATTTTCCCCAACATTAAACTATCCAATGATATGATTTGATTGGCCTGCCTGCTATTATCTAGATTATTAGAGTGTCATTATACTGCTTTATCTAGAATATGAAATTAGGGAGATTGTGGAGAATATATCAAGGGTTTGCATTAAGGTTTTGCTAAAGAATCGTAAACCGCTTGGAATCAAATCAAATTGGATTAGAACTGGCCGTTTCCTTAGGGATTAGTATGGTTTCTGATTCCAATTTATTAGAATCGTAAGTGTCAATCCTTTTCCTTGTTTCACGTGTAGAGCCACCCATATGGATCGAATCGGTACATATATAAATGCGACCCGTCATTTTTTGTTTCCGACTCATGCTTTTTTAGCTTCGCCTTTTCTCCCATCGCCTCCAACCCCAACACCAAACACACCCCCCAAAAAAAAAAAAAAAAAAAACAACCCCAAACACAAAAAAAGAAAAAGAAAAAGAAAACTTTTCTTTTTCTTAACCGCCCTGCCTTTCCCTCTTCTCTCTGTGCACTGGAATTGCTCACCATCCCCATCTTTCCTTCTTGTTCTTGCTGGCGACAGTCCAGGTACGCGTACCCATTCTCCACCCGAAAACACCATCTTTCATTCCTACGTACTTTCATCTCTCTCTCTCTCTCTCTCTCTCTCTCTCTCTCTCTCTCTCTTCTTTGTTGTACCCAGTGACATGTCGTGCAAGCAGATCGATCCTTTTTCGTTTTTTCCTCGGTTGTCTCTGTGGCCACCTTGTTTAGCTTGGGCTCTTGTGAACGGTGTTGTTGTTGTTATGGATTCTCAGGAGTTCTTATCTCCGTGTGGAAATTGTCTGAGCTGTGTCGATATGCGGTGCGTAGATTTTCTCATCCATCTTTTGGTACGGGGACTCTCTATTTTTCAATCCGTATATTTTTCAACTAAATGATCTTCAGACTCTATAGGTGCATTTGGTAACGATTTTGTTCCAAGAAATAGATTATTTTATTTGGTTCCCGGGAACAATTTCTAAGCATTTTAAGCCGTTTGGTAACTATCCAAAATTTCTGATTCTAAAATAGAATTACGTTTGATCTTGTGCTTCATTGATTCTGCTCCAAATCAATTTTTTAATATTTTTTTTTACTTTTGTCCTTTTTTATTTTCTTTTTACATTTTTTCCTTTTTTTTTTTCCTTTTTCTCCTATTTTTGTTCTTTTGGCCGGTCGCCGATTTGGGCAAGGCCCACCTAGCCACCGATGAGCTCGTCGGACCTCGCCCTGGCCTAGTGAGCCTCCGGCAATCGGCGGCGGACGGCGGCGTACGGCAGCAGACGGTGGCGGCTGGATGAAGAAGAAGAAAAGAGAACAATAAAAATAGTTGGTTTTGATTTTTAGATTTGTTCTTGGAACAAGAATCAATTTTTGTTGTTATTATTCTTGATTCTATTCCAAATTTACTTCCGGGAACAAAAAAATAGAAGCTTGTTCCTGGGAATAAAAGTTTTACTAAATGCGATTCTGTTCCAAAACTACTCATGAGAACAAAAAAATCAGAATCTTGCACTATTTGGATGGTTACCAAACATGCCTTATATGTTGTCAATTCTTCAATTTTGGCCCAGAAAAATGTTTTATTTTTTACCCTTCTCTCTCTAAGTTGTTATAAGCTGCTTCATCTCCGTTCTTTTTCCCAGTCCACTTCTCATTCACACGTAGCAGCTTTAGATTGGGTACCTGAGGAATAACTTTTATCTTCTTTTTAAGAACTCTTTTTATGTTCACTTGTGTAGAATGCTGTGGTTATATGGGGACATTTTGATCGGTTTCATGGACCCATCCAAGAATTCTATTTTGGTGGGTTTTTCGGATGGTTCCGCAGAACCAACGGGTGATTCATGATTATAATTTTTTAGAACCGGTGCTTAATGGGTGGTTCTCAATTTCAGAGCGAGAACCACCCGTCCTGAAAGTCAATATCTCCTAGTTCACATATGTTTAAAGCCCGGTTAGTTAACTCGATGCTAAGTTCATATACTGAGAGGATAGGAGTGGAGAGGGCCGTTGGTTGGTGGACCGAGGCCCTGTGATAGTTATTTTTTCTTTTAACAGAATTGTTGAAAAGAAATTTTTTTTTGTTAAAACTGACTTCGTCTTTGAGACATTGGCATTTATGCGTTGATTGTTATTGACTTAACTCTCAACATGCTGATTTGCAATGAGCATCATATAGAGTGGCAGTTATAAAATAGCTCATTGTCGCATCGCGAATGTAGTGCTGCATCCGAATTAAGCACGTTATGACTGTGCATGTTGACGTAAAGTTACATAATACGCATGAAGGAATACATATATAGTTGCATGTTTTAAATCAATATTATTATCTTGTTGGTTACTCAATTATTGATGGTTCGCTAGTAAAATAGTGAACACTTTGTAATCTATTATGGAATATGAGTGTGGAAAAATCATTATCTTGTTATTAAGATACTAAACAACTGAAGAGGCCAATTGTCCAATCTAGAAGCATTTAATCATGTATTTCCTTTAATTATTTTTTAAAACGTTATAAGTAATTATTTTTTAAAAAATTTATTAAATCACTAATTTTTAACGAAACGAACGCACTCCCACCTTCCAATATAGTAATGTCTATTGATGCAGATCACATCACATGCATAACATTCCACTCGGCAAAATGGTCAAGGGACACGACTCGTGAAAGCTTGACTTGGCGGAGTCAACCACCAAAACCAGCATGAACGGAGACAGCAACCACTGCGCAGTCACGGTGGCCGCGGAGAGTGGGCCCAGCTGGTCTTATCGCATTCAGAGCCGGTTTTGGGAGACGCCTACTCTTCTGAAGCCCTCGGCCGGCACCTACTCTTGCTACATCTTCAGAGTACCCAAGAGCAGGTTGGACAGCAACGACAACGCTTACAAGCCCCGGATTGTGTCCATCGGCCCGTACCACCATGGACAAGAGCGGTTGAAGCTGATCGAGCAGCACAAACCTCGAGTGTTCTCCACAATGCTCAATCGGTCTATAGGCCGCGTGGGCCCAATTGATTACTTTAATGCTATCGCCTCGCGGGAGACCGACATACGGGAAAGCTACTCAGAGACCCTCGATTGGAAAACCTCAGATTTGATCGAGATGATGATTCTCGATGCTTGTTTCATTGTCGAGTTATTCCATGCCTACAGAAGGGTGACTCCATCGGATGACGACAACTCCTCGTTCTACACGTCAAGAATTGTATCATCCCTCATGGCTGACCTCCTCATGATTGAAAATCAGATCCCATTCTTCGTTCTTCAGGAGATCTACGCTTTATCCAAGTCTCCTTCTGATGCCGACTGCTCCCTCCATGACATCGCCTTAGAGTTCTTCAACAGTGCGCTCCGATTGCCAGAGAAAGATCTCCAGAGATACAATCAAGTCCCCAATATCACGCACTTGCTCGACTTGTTCCGACTGTGCTTGGTCGGCGAATTTCAGCCCGAAGAACCCCCACGGGTCGATAAAGAGTTGCTGCAACTGATGCCCTCCACAAACCAGCTGCTTCTCGAGGGAATAAAGTTTAAACAGGCGAACAGCAAGAACCTAAAAGATATCAAGTTCGATCACGGAGTGCTCCAGATCCCTTCTCTGACTATCGACCATTTCACCGGCTCCTTCCTCAACTGCGTGGCCTATGAGCAGGGCTACCGTTATTGCTCCAGCCACATCTCCAGTTACGTGATCCTCATGAGATGTCTCATGAGCACGGCAGAGGATGTGGCGGTCCTATCTCAGTGCAGGATAATCACGAATTTCCTAGGGACCGACAAGGAGGTCGTGAGGTTCTTCCGTGATGTCGCCAAGGATATCCTGTTCAATATAAAGTCAGGCTACTTGGCCGAGATATTCGGGCAAGTCACCCATTACCGTCAGAACAAGTGGCGGTTGCGATGGGCGGGAATCAAGCGCGAGTACTTCGGCAGCCCCTGGACCTTCATTTCAGCGGCCGCTGGTTTCACTCTCTTAGTTCTTACTATTATCCAGGCCTTCTTCACCGTTTATCCTTATTATCGTCCCAAGAAGTGACCGAACCCTGCGACACAGCTTCGGAGAGATATATGATGCTGATGTACATCCGACCAGTAAAATTTGTGCGTCATATCCGGGTTCTGCTTTGGCTACTGTACTCTTAATACGTTTTGGATTGCTTAAACTTAAATACTTTTTCATCACTGCAGTTATATTACTAGCAAATGGAACTAGTCCATACCGCACGATTTAAAAGTAACGATTCGGCGAAAAGCACTGTATTATCTAGAGAATTCTGATGTTATTGCAGCTGATCGAAGTCGACGGACAAAGATTTCTTAGACGCAGGATCATTGTCGGCTTAAAAGCAGAAATAATCGCTAATGGGCCATTGAAACAGCGAGGTGTTTGGGATCGAACTGGGAAAATGGACTTGAACTTGCCAAAAAGTAGGTTTTTCCAAGGCTAGAAATGATCTTTAAACGAGCTTTGAATAAACTTTATAGATTATGTTTAGTGCTATGGAATTTCATTTGAGCAAAAAGTTTGCTCCCGGTCCATGCGGCCATGTGGGATCTCTAATTTCTTGACATAATTCGTTCATTTTTTTTTTCAAATAACCGATTTTACCCATTTAGTAATTCATGTCGCTTGCACGGATGAACGATTCAGTTCGGTTTGGGCTCGACTTTTTGTTAGGACTGAATATACCAACTAAACTCCGAAAAATGAGGATCGACCTATTTCATAGGAATCAAACGCCGGCTTGACACCCGATTATTAATGACTACATCTGCCCCCTCATTCATCCTCATTTTTTTTTTCCTTCTCTTCTAAATTCTTCTCCTACATCAAACCACTCACGTACCAAAAATCCCATTGCAAAGGTCAAGCTTCCTTGGATCCTTGCTTCTTTCACTTTGTCCGACTTCACTGGACACCATGACGGAAGACGTGATACTATTCAAGCTCATCATTTTTTTTTCTTATTATCTTAATATTTCGAAGAGTTTTAGGTAATATTTTTTTATGTGTAGTTGGCGTTATTTATTTTTTTGAAATTTTTTACTAGTTTAGGGTCTCTCACATATGAATATATGCTTTATTTTCATGTGCAAATGTAGAGCGTCACCGCATCCAATCGCTCCCATGAACTTGGCCAATTTTGTTTTTTGTCAACGTGTGCTCCCCAAAATCTAAGTAAACCATATATATATATATTTGGGTTTGTGTTCCACAGAATGGCCACTTCCATTATGAATATGCCTCTGGTGGGGCGCATGCATCCAACCGATTTACAAATATTCTCTCTTTAGATCGATTAGAGAAATTTGAGGTGCAAAAAAGGATTTGCCGAATTGATTTATGAAGCCAGACAAGAAATTGTAAGTGGACATCTGGGACAACAAAACTCTAATCAGTCGTACCCATTTATTCTGTGGAGGAGAAGACCTTATGACTAAATTAAAGGTGGAGAGAGAAACATAGAATGCAATAAAAAAAATAAATAAAAAAAAGGCCCTTACTTCTTAGCCTAAATTATCAAAAAAGAAGAAGAAGAAGACGACGACAAACAAGATAAATATTGTTAAAAGCCCATTCATCTGATCAAATCCGGCAAGGATCCTTCTGCGAACCAGCTGGTCGATGACTACGAGTCAACAAGACCAGTATTGACTTTAATTTATTCGGGGTCGACGTGGAAGTCCCACACGCGTGCCCTTTCTTAACTTTTTCTTTTTTTCAATTTCCTAATGCAGGGTGTTTTTCCAAAGTGTTTCTCAGCCACCGGGTACTAAGGATGTGCATGATAAAATTTCCACTTCTCTATTTCTCTGTTTCTATGTTCTCCGAAACATGTTTTGAACATAAATCTATTTGGTAATGTAATTTGATTTTTCTATTTCTGGAACAGATTTCTATTCCAGAAATAAATTTGTAGAAGAAATCAAAAGTTAAAATTTTTAACTTCTCAATATCTGAAATAGAAATTGAGAAATCAATTTCTAGCTATAAATCAATTTCTATTCCAAAATTTTTTTCATACGCACCCCTAGTTGCCGAGCACTAGCCAACCTAAGATATCACTATAAGATGAGTTTTCTCATTTTAAAATGCCCTCATCTTTATCGATAAGTAGATTTTTGGGGGCAATAGGTCCCACAAGTTGCAGTGGTGATGTTCTAGAGAAATTTGTATGTCATCCGAGTACTCAAGACTTGCTAATTCTCTGACTAAGAAAGGTTGGACACTTAGGCCATGTTTGTTTAATTGTGTTTCTGTTTCCGAAACACAAATTTTTGTTCTTTTGTTTCGGGGAATAAAAAAAAAATATAGAAACGCGTTTGTTTACACTTTTGTTTCTAGGAATATATAGTCTATTTTTTTGTTCCCGAAAATAGATTTGGAACATAAATAAGTAGAAAAAACTTGTTTCTTGTTCTCGAGAACAATTCCGAGAAAATACTTTTTTTTCTCATTTTTCTTATTCATTTTTCTTCTTTTTTTTTTCTTTCTTCCTTTTCCTTTGGCCGGTCACTGGCCTCGACCATGGTTGGCGACTAGCCAACGAGAGCCGACGGCCTCGCCTAGATCCTGCGAGGCCAAGCTCACCCAGCCACTAGTGAGGCTCAACCTCGCTGAGCCACCGCCAGGTCAGCGTCGCCCAGTGGTGGCTGGGTGAGCTCGGCCTTGCCTAGCCACGACCAAGCCGAGCCTCACCGAGGGCCGGGGGCCGGCGACCCTTGCTGTGGCTAGGCTAGGCCGTCAGCACTCATTGGCCAGTCATCGGCCATGGTCGAGGCCAATGACCGGCCAAAAGGAAGAAAAGAAAAATTAAAAAATAAAAATAAAAGGAAAAATAAAATAAAAATATTAAAAAGTTAAAAGAAACAAAAAAATTATACAAGTTTACCAAACGTGTTTCTGTTTTGTTTCCTATTTCGGAAACAAAAATTTTATGTAGTTAGCAAACGTGTTCTTTTGTTAAAAAATTGTTCCCTGGAACAGAAATAATTTTTTCCATTTCTGTTCCCATGAACAATTTAAATAGAAACGTTACCAAATGCATCTTTAGTTATCAGACGTAGTTCTTCCCACATTGTCATGTTGTTCCATGACACCAAAGTAATCTAAACAATGTGCCTCATAGCATCTGCAATTATTTCATGGCGAATCATATTTTCTTCCATTAGTCCATTGGTATTTTTGGAGGAAACTTTCTCTAATTAAATATCTAATTGGTGGTAGACAAACATACATGTCACTTACATAAGATATTGACTGAAAAACCACACACACGCATATAAATTAGGTTTGCGTTATTTCCATTCTTTTATTGACTCCTAATATCTCATTTCACGTTGAATTATCTAAATTATTTGTTGCGGGTCTTATTCTTGACTTAAGATTGTTTCTTACCTCTTTTTCTTCTTTTCCTTTGGGTTGAATTTAATAGAGATGAAACTACCCATACTCCTCTCAATCAACATTTATTGCTTGCCTTTTTTCCCCTTCTTTCTGATTTTTTTCCCCTTTTACTTTCTCCATTTAAAACAAAATTGGTGTACCTCTTTTCCGAAAAAAAAAAAATAATAATTATTTGGTAGATAGCTAACTAATTATTTGATATAAAAAGCTAACTATTGTGTTAATGAGTTGTACATTTCTCTTCTTCTTCTTTTTTCCTTTTTTGAACTACGAAACTATAATTCAAAGAATAACCTAAGCACAAGTAATAGGGAAAAGAATTATCTACCAACTTTAGTATGTATTTCATTTGATTATAACTTTAATACGTGTCATTACATAGTAGTTTGTGTTTCTAACTACTCAACTTTCATTTTCTTAAGTGAATCTGATAATCAAAATTTTAATTATTTATTGTGTGATGAATTAAATATTTTTACTGATAGTGATAAGTTCTTATGTTTGTAGCAACAAACTTCAATTGTACAATCAATCAAACGTCATTCAGTCTTTCTTCTTTGATGTGCAATAGAAATAATGTCTTGATCATGGTACCTTTTTTTATCACAACGAATAAGAACATATTTGTCTCTTTTTGACCTTTTTATAGAGAGGACATAATCTTGAGTAAGAAGATGCATTTACAAACTACTCAAAAGAACCTCTCACGTTAAAAATTACCTTGTGATGTTTCAAATGAACTTGTTGACTAGATCTATCGTTGTTTTCCATTCACACTTTCATCATCAATATGCATCTAAGCAAGTAACAATATTGCCTTCCACAATGACTACAAAAAACAAATCAATGAAAATGAGTAAATTGTGTGTAATGCATACATCAATCAAGATATCAAATCAAAAAATTTACTATTGCGAGAATAATTTAGGGAAATAAATTAAATAATTTATAGAGAAAACTAACATTTCTTTACTCTTATGGAGAATAAGTTCAGAAGAAAGCACACATGAAGGAAATGTTGAAATGTAAAGGGTGTGGAAGAAGCGGCGGGGATGAAAAAAAAATTATTTAAAAGGGATGTGAGTAGTTTTGCCTTTTAGTAAAATTGAAAAAAGATAAAAAGATTAAAAAAAAAAAAAAAAAATGTAAGAAATAATTTCAACTCAAGAGGAGGAACCACTAGGAATTTGTTCTTAATTCAATGTGAAAGGAGACGTCAAAAGTCAATAACAGGGTAGAAATAGCCTGAGCAAAAAAGTAATGCAAAACCAAATTATAACTGAGTCCCATTTCCTTATATCTCCTGTCTCTCTTCCACTACTCAGTCATGCAAAAATTGCCGCTACACTGCGAGCACTCCGCGGTCATCCACTCCCGTCCCTATAGCTCGCCTCTCCACCACTACTTCATTGCTATCGTTGCTCACCTCCACTTGGCCATATCTACGTGTCGCGAGCGCGCAGAGAGAGAGGAATGGAGGGTTTTACCTAAGTGTGTCAATTTAGAAATAAAAAATAAAAAAATCAGGCGTTTTTCGGTTAAAAAAGAAGAAGAAGAAGAAGAGGAGGAGAAAAGCATAACTATAAACACCTATTTTCTTGTCATGATTGTTGAAAAATTCGAGAAATTTTGATCGAAAATAAAATTCGTCCATAACTGCTCCAAGACTACCCCTGATGCATGAAGGCTAAATGAATGTATCCATTAAATCATCTATTAATGCCAAAGGTTGAAGAAGAATTGCATGAACTTACATCACGCCGCTAATACCATTAATTCCTCAACACTCCCCGCGCATAGCCTCGGCGGGTTCCGGCTTTGCCAGTTTTCGTTTTTGTTCGATTTGGGGTTGATTTCCAGAGGATCCAACCTCGAAGGCGTGCAAGGCGAATGGACACAGCCCGATCTTCGAGCTCGTCCATCGTCCGCCGTCACGAGTCAGGTAGGAGGCACCCACACGACCGCCCCCGTTTTGCTTTCCTTTTGCGCCCTGTTTTTGGGCTCGCCGGACCGGGCCACCGTTGCGTGGTTCATGTGAGTTTTCAGCCTCATTTGTGTGTGCGCTGCAGTCTGGGGCCTAATGTGTCGATCGCTTTGAATCTCGGCTTGGATTCGGCTTGGTTGTTGGCGTTTCTCACCCCTCAGATGATGCACGCCACATGTTCGATGAAATGCTCGAACCAGATCTCGTTTAGGTCTCCTATGATTTTGGTCGCTTCTGGGCGTCTGTTGGTCCTTAGACACGGCCGATACGTTTTCCTTCTCGATTCGTTACTTGATGTGTCGTTTCCTCGTGCAGAGTGTTTTGTAGCCGGCCGTGGAGTGTCATGTGCCCGGCTGGAGTCTTGATGTTCTTGAATCGGCAGGCGAACCTTCGGGTGTCCTTGGCATGCTCGAAAGGAAACCACGTGAGGGCGAAAGAAAAAGGAACGGAAAGGGTAATAAAAAGAAAAAGAAAAGATGACGGTCGCGTGGGGGAAAGAGAAGAAGTCAAAAAGTCAACAGGATATAAAGACAAAAAGAGATAGAGAGAAAAAAAGAAAAGAAGTAAAATGGGGCGAAAGGGTCTTTTTCTCTTGCTAGCCGTTTGGAGGGGGCGCGATCCGGGTCAGTCGGACCGGATCCAAATCGGCCCGGCGGCCGGGTGTGACTGACTCGGGTCAGTATATTTTTATTTTACTGTATTTTTAAAAATAAAAATCATAAAATAAAAAAATCCGAAAAAATCTATTTTTAAGGAAAAGACCTAAAACTGATTTTAAGCATTTTCTCTTAAAAATCCATGAAAAATCCTTCAAAACTTTCTGAAATTAGATAAAGGCCGCAACATGGTTTTTGGAGTATTTTTTTAATGCATGAAAAAGCTATAAAAAAAAAATATCAAACTTCAAAGTTTAAACAAGATTAGGTACAAGAAGAGTATAGTTGATTAACTAATGTAATCAAGTTTTTAATCATAATTTTTCTGATTGCGCAAGAGAAAAATATTTCTCCAAATATTTTATTTGGGTTTCTAACTAACCCAAATTCGAATCATAAGTTGTGAATTGGTAGGCTTGGGAGAGCCACGACAAAGCTCAAACTTAGTCAAACCATAAGCCTCTCCACCCGCAGGCAGGGCTCCGAGGAGGTTATGATAATGGTGAACCTTTTATTATTGAAATAAACTTGAGAACACTGGAGATGCAACAGAAAATTCTAAACTTTAAAGACAAAAAATGTAAATCCTAGAAGGAATATCAGTTGACTTTCCTGTAGTTCTTCCTAATCTGACCGCTTGAGCCAATGAGTGGACTAAGGTTACCCATCTTCACCATGGCGTTAGCAAAATTTGTCCTAAAAGTGGACAAATTGCTACTATAAGCATTCACGTGAGCGTCCGTGGAACCACCACTGAACAATTGCTGGTTCGAATGAAGAAAAACCTTGTGGGTTTGCAAGTTCTTGAAGAAGGCGTTGTCAAAGGATGTCGGGCTTGTGGTGTCAAAAGGAAAGAGTTTGTTGTCGCCTCCGGAGTTCAGGTAATTTGCTTTCAGCGATGTCGCAAATGTGGCGGATGTTGTTCTCGTTGTAAAGATGCTCCCAGAAAGTCAAGCATCGGGCTTGACCTATTGTGTGCGACCCTGTTAACAATGGTCAAACAATTTTTGTAAATTGATTTTAGTATATCGATCGAGCATTATTGTTATTCTTTATTAAAAATTGCAACCAAAAATAAAATAAAATAGAAACAACGACCTAAAAGTGCCACCATTTCTTTAGCTGTGAAGCCTTTGTTAGAGAAGGTAGAGATTAGGCCGCTAAGGTTCAAAGTTGGGGGAGGAATGCTAATATTAGCGGCACTTTGACTTGCAGTTGTTGAGTCTCTTCTTCCAAGGGAGACTGTCGAACTAGGGCCACCTAACTAAAAATTAAATAAATAACAAATCCATACGTGTTAGTATTAATATAGCATGGGGAACATAACATGTGATTTTTTTCGTCACAATTGATAAGTAGAATTGAGAAGAAAATATGCACTTACGGCAACGATGGAGTCTCGTGCAACAACGGCTAAGATATCAGCGCAGGACACGATACCGGGGCACTTGCTCTCCAATTCGGACTTGATTGTGTCGATCACCTCAAATCCCCGCATGGAATTGGCATTCGGGCCGGCGTTCTTCTCCCCGGTGAAGTTCATAGTGTCGTCCAATAAAATTGATGCGTCGCATCCCTACTTAATGTTTTTTGCCACATGTTGTTAATCAGTCCTTCTAGATAGAAAATTGATCCGATTGGAGTTAATTAGATTTAATGGTTGCAAACAAGTTAAGTGCTCTAATCTTTACTGAAATAGTTTGCCCCCATTATGAACACACTAATCTAAATGGATTAGTTAATTTAGATTGACACTTTGAATTTGTGTGAAAGCAAACTAATTAGGCCATGCAAAAGGCACGATTTGATTGTTCAAAGATCTAGTGCGATTTTAGAATAGTATTGAGTTATCAATTTCATTAAAAATGATACTTTACCATCCATATCACTTTTTATGTAGAAATATATGGCTACCACAGCGAGGTGATCAAAATATGATCAAAATCTATTGAAAAGGACTGATTGGTTAGCCAAATGTGATAACCGAGTAAAGTCAACCGCCGATATAAAAAGCAATGGCCATCTCTCTCTTTTTGTCAGCTCCAATATTATTTATATACCCATTTATCTGATCAACAGCATAGCGTAAAGTACGTTCTCCTGCATAGTTTTTTCCGGTGTAAATTAGAGCATAGACCATCGATGTAAAGAAAATTTTACATAATCATTCTTGGCCATTCGTAATTTGAGGATTCTAATTAGCAAATCTCTCACTAACTGCCAAATTAAGGGTGGATAAGATTGTTTGTTAAAAATATTTTTACACTGGCAATGTATGCTAAAAATGATCATGAAGTTTTTTTGAATTACCAAAAAAAATTACTTTGCTCTAATAAACAGAATTGATTTTTTTTTTCATAAAACAGAATTGATTATTGGTATAATAAACTCACAAAAATTCATGACACAACAAAGCACCAAAAATCTCAACTAATTCAATATGTCAACCTTTGAAAAAAAAATATCAACCTCTTACCTACTGTTTGGTTAGTGAAAAAGAGAGTACGAAACTTGCGTAGAAGCGACTCTAATGATTCTTTTGACTATGTGGTTGATTCGAACGCTTCACATGCATAGGCACAAAGATGCATCATGCATGCACGCTTGCATTCAGCTTGAATGAAGGAGAGAAACAAAGGTAGTAATCAATCGGAAAGAGAGGAGAGACTCAGAGCAGAGGGACTTGCATTGACGAAGCAATCGTGGAAGTGAAGGCGGAGCAAGGACGCGCCCATGCGGGCCTCGTTTTTGACCGCAGAGCTCACGCTGGATTTAATGGTGGAGAGGGCGCTGGGACAGGAGGCGGAGTAGAAAGTACTGGACAGCTGAGCAGAGGCTGTTCCATGGAGGAAACACAGCAACAATAAGAAGGCTGGTCTGGTGGAAGAGCTCTCACAAGCCATGGCTTGGAGTTTAGTTTCAGCAAAGAAGGAGATAAGCGAAGGAGGAGGAGAAGCACAAGCTTGATTGCTGTGCGCGAGTGTGTTCGTGTGTTTGTTGCACTCGAATGAACTAAGGGGTATTTATACAAGAGTATTCCTTTGCACTGTTATGCCTTTTCTTTCTTCTCGAGTCAGCGGCATTGGATGCAGAATTTTCTATTTTTGAACGAACAAGTTCAACACCAAAGTGTATGAATATATATAATGTATGTAGCCCAATTATTCGTAATCTAGACTAATTAGCTTTCTATTTGCAGACTAACCCTAATCTCGCTGTATAGGGATTCTGCCAGACATATAATATATCATGCTGTCAATTCTAAGAAAATATAATGCAATATATCATCATATCAGATTCTAGTAATAATTTCCTTATGAGATATCAAGTCAAATATCTTCTCCCTTTCAGCTAGAGTTACTTTCCTTCTATTCTAAAACTGCTTTTGAACTTTAACGAAAATTCATACGAATTAAAGAAGATGGCTTGTTTTGAAAAGTACGAATTAAATATGAATATATAGATTCAATTGCATATATATATTATTTTAATGGACGAATCTCAAGGAATTGGGGCATATGGTGGTTTTTCACTCCCTCTTTATGATTATTCTCTAGTGTCCAAATTCTCATTTTTGGTCTTGAACTCACGTATTTTAAGTCCTTATTGGGGCAATTTGTCGAATGAAGTCTTGCAACTTGCCTAACTTTTCTAATCAAACCCATCAGCCTCGAAAGCCAGCAAGAGTCAGACGTAATAAGCTCAGGGGCCCATGTCAATAAATATCATGACTCAAGTGCCGGTCACGGGGTACTTAATTTTGAAGTCTTAGTGTCCCCCATTAGTCTACAGTCAAAAAAGTTTTCCACATTGGACTCTGATCGGCCCCGACGGGCACGCCAACTCCTATAATTGCATTTGTAGCTCGAAGGATCTTATCTGGGAAACTGACACAAGTTCAAGGACTTAGACTAAATATATCAAAGCTTCGAGGATTTAATTAAAAGAAATGTATGAGTTCAAGGGCCTGAAACGAAATTTTAACTCAACAGTACACATTCCTTTTTCCCAACTACCATCTATAGTAAATTTCTCATCAAAACAAAAGCCGCGCTCATGTCACCAGAAGCAGCAAAAAATAAAGAAATTAGTTCAGAAGTAACCAAAGTTGGGTTTGTCTGGAGAAATATTGACTATTAGGGAAAACTGTCGCGTCCTTACCATCTAATTATTTTATGTCCCGTGCATAAGGACTTTGTTAGGGTTAATAAATTGCTTGCATGTTAAGCTTTGGAACTTCCCTCGAGACGACCATTCTCTTTGTTGAACTAGTAAACAGAAGATATATATATACGTAGACACACATAATGGACTACAATGTCCTAACGATTGCATCTTGTTCTAGCCGAGACTTACACACAAAAAAAGAAAAAAAAAATAGAAATAGATTGGAAAACTCTTCTAATGTACAAAAAAAATAAAAATTAGAAATTGTCCAGTTCTCCAATGGGCCTCAACTTTTTTGATGGGTAAAGATTTCTATAGATGCATTGCCTGGTTCTCCTTTGGTGCTTTACGTCATATCATTTGAAAAAATAGAAATAACATCCTATTCAGAGATCAGCCTTTCACTGTCTTGGCCATGAAGAATCATATTTTTAAAGTGGTTCGAGACAAGGCCATTACCTTCAGAAACATTGATGATAACTTTAGGAATAGAAGGTTGTAGCGCAATTGGGGCGTCGACCCCATTATATTCTCTAGGGATCCTTGAAGATCTTTCTTAGCTGAGGTGTGTCCAGTGTACTCCTTTGGTTGCTCCTGTTTGTAGTGAAGCTGTGCGCTTTCTCCTCCCTCGCTAGGGTGCTTGTTGTCTAGTAGCCGGTTGTTCATGCCGTGCTAGTTTTTGGTTTTGTTTTGTTTTGTTGCCACACATTAGGTGGCTTTTACATCTTAGCATCCTTCCACTCGTAATGTTTTCTCATTTTAAGTGTAAGTTTTGGTGCCGAGATCTTTTGTACATTTGGCATTTCCTCTATATTTCTTACCTTTCACAAAAAAAGAAAAAGAAAAAGAAATTGTCAATATCCCATTGTAGGTTAGTCATAATATCTCTACCGTTGCTCTTATTTCTTGTAGCAAGTCATGCTGCACTACTCCAAAATCCTCAAATATTTTTTTAGGATAAAGATGCGCAAGCCCATCTTATATAAATAAGCTCTAGATCCATGAAATACCTCACTAACTTCATGGACTGCATATAACAAGTGTTGGGGTATGGTTCATGCTTTCCATTGAGAGGAAGGCACGAGACTACATTAGTTATGACATTAGTTATGTATTTTATTAATAATTTGGATTTAGGCCATGAATAACTACTGTTGCTTATATATAATCTCTTTATTTTGTAATAGAGAGTTGTAATAGAAGAGATGGGAGGTATTAATTATAACATAATTCACTGCTAGATATAGCCCTAATTTAAAGGCAGACTAGAATAAATCTCGTGTTTCGATTTCTCTTTCTCACATTTACTCTTTATTTCGTTGTGTTTGTATACCGAATCCTAACAACAAGAGCCAAAACTTTGGTCCATTGTTTGAACATTGAGCTAATTACATGTAGTGGTCCAGAGATTCAAACGCATCTCGTGTGCCTAATTCCCTTGGGGATTAATCAGTGACATTTCCGTGCATGCCTCATTTTTCAAACGTGTGCTGTGGGGATGAAATTCTCATCAGGAATCTAATCCAGCCAACATTCGAGTGATATTCCTTTAGTCCTTTTGATTAGCTTATAAAAACATAAACTAATTCTCCAGGCCAAGGAATTTTGTGGCAATATCAAATAACTACATGAGTTTTTCTATTTGATCACACTTTGTCGTTCAGTACATGCAGCTGTCTCACGCGATGTTAACTCTCGCAATCGGAAAGCGATAATCACACCTAAAATTATAATTTTTTTCTCCTTGAATGCCTATATTCCTAAGTAATTTCTGTTCCACCAATATCTCAAACTTGTGCTAATTACTAGAAAATACCTTCCGCCTATACAGCTTTTAAAAACCCGCATGGTGGCATGGGTGGCCGTTAGAAATCTGAAGTGGCAGCCCTATGCCTGTGGATCTCCACAAATACAGCCGTATCAGATTTTTAACAGCCATTATGGATAGAAGCCTCGTGGAAGGTAACTTTGGGTCATTGATATAAGTTTGGAGGTATTGATGAGACAAAAAAAAAAAATTTATCATTCATTCATATTTGGAAATAGACAACAAAAGTTTTGAGAGCTCATAATCAGTTGTGGGGAAATTTATCAAAAAGGTCATAAACTTATCGTATTTGTGCCAATTTAATCTTAAACCCTCATTGGCACAATTAAAAAAAAAAAAAGCAAAGAGAAAAAATAAAAAAATGAAAAAATTATAAAAAATGTCCACATCAGAGTTTAGAGAAAAAAATGATAAAGACGGTTGATATTCACATCAGCAATTTTTAGTCAAAATTAGCCAAAATGATTTAATTGGCAAATAATTAAAAAGTTTAGAGCTCAATTAGCAAATAATCAAAAAGTTCATGACTGAATTGCACAAATGCAATAAGTCTCAAATTTTTTTTGGTAATTCTCCCATTAGATATGGCCTCGGCTAACTGGAGAAATGGTCAATGAGACTATATACATATTTAGTGTCCCACATACACTAAGCATTTGACAATTCAAGGATAAAACATATTAAAGATGAATCCGTCACAATCCCGATTATTATCATCATTAAACATGCATGTTGGGTTTCCCTTTCATGATCGAGAGTGGTAGGTGAGGACTCACTATTCATACGTATAACCATCGACCCCTAGCGGAAGTCAAGTAACGAAACGAGTGATCAAATCCTCAATGGCAACATCAAACTGTCCAATCATATGTTTCGTAATGCTGGCTCCGGGACTCCAATTTCTCCTTCCGCACCACTAGAAAAGAAGAGAATCAAAATATGGCACGTAGTTTCTCATCATCGCAATTTGACGAACAGAAACACAAAACATGAAAGCGCCATGCATGGAAAATTTATCTCCACGACCCCACACGCTTGCTTGACCCTCAATTCTTTTGGGTTTGGTCGTGCTCTCTCTCTCTCTCTCTCTCTCTCTTCTAATTTTTGGAAGTGGAGGTCGTTGGTCAAGGCTCGAGCTCATTGGTGACGGGGTTTTTGGCACTTAGCTGAGTGAAAAGCACTCTACACGTTAATAGTTAATAAATTGCAGCTAGGTCATTACAATTATGTCATATAAATTGCATGTCATATGTCATTAGAACAATGCATGCTAATTTAGAGTAGAATTTCATACAATTAGTTTTTTTTTTTAAATAAAGGAAAACCAAACAAAAGAGAATTAATTAGACTAACTAATTAGTTAGAGAATCGTGGTTAGGCTATGCATAGTATTTTAGGTCTTTACTTATATATAGAAAATCAATTACTTGATGTATTTGAATTTCCACTTTGTAGGCTGTAATTTGATTAATTTTAGAATTTTAATATTTCTTTTAGAATTTCAGATGTTTGTTTTCGTATGATTACTTGACTTTGTTTACTTTTTTTTTTTTAAATTTTTTTACTATTTTAGGGTATCACATATAAATGTATACTTTACTTTCATGTAACCTAGTTTTCCTCGTTATTGAATTAAATGAATTGAGCAAGTTTCTCCATGTTTGCACGTTGTTGTGCAACTACGGTTGTGCAACTCTAGTCCGATTTAATTTTGTTTATCCTCATTTTTACCACATTACATTGTCCCTTTTAATTTGGCCAATTTAATTTTGTTCAACACATGCTCCCAAAAACCTAAGTAAACCATTACTTAATGGTGTTTTTGTTCTGAAGAACAGGAATACCATTATAAATATGGGAGTAGGCCCTGTACATGTTATAATTTTTGGAAATTATAAAAAATGATCTAAAACATGATTTATTTTATAAAACCGACTTGTTTATGGAAAAAATTGGCATCTATTCTTCATTGGTATAAAATAGCTCATCATTGCATTTGTGAATGAAATATCGCATTCCAATTAAGCATGTTATAATTATGCATGTTGATGGTGAAATTACATGAAACACATGAATAAACACACATATACTTACGTCTTCTAAATCAATTTTATTATCTTGTTGGTTTTACAAATTAACTGATGGGCTCACGTGTAAAATTTTAAACACTTTGAAATATACTCTGGAATACGAGCATAATAAAAATCATTATCCTCTTTTTAAGTTATTAATTAAGAGAGGCCCGCTTGTCGAATTTAGAACTGCAGCTACGCTAATGTGCATTAGATTTAAAAATGGTAATATCGCTATTGCGTTGGAGAGTTACTGATGATTGATCCAATACAGAAGTCGTCAATCATATTTGACATATTGAAAATATAATGTAGATTTAACTCGCGCAGCAGAACAGCAGAACTGCAGCTACCCTTGGGACCCGACCGTTACTATTAATGACTGCATCCTCTTCCTCCTCTTTTTTTTTTTCTTCTTTCAAAGATCAAACCGATCACATATCAAGAATTATAATTTAATTATCAAATTCTCTTGAGCCCTAACTTTGCCTCATTGCACTAGACACCGTAATGCAAGACGTAATAATATTCAAGGCTGTGATTTGATTATTTCCATTATCATCTTCATAATATTTTGAAATATTTTACATGATTTTTTTATGTCTAATTGATTTATTTATTTTCATAGAATTCTTTATTGGTTTACAATCTCGAGCGTATAAATATATTTATTTTCACTTATCGTAGTTTTCCTCTTTGAAAAATTAAATGAATCGAAAGAATTCTTTCTATGTTTTGCATGCCAATGGATGTGCAACTTCCATTGTGCGAATCTAGTCTAATTTCATTTCCACTGTGTCCCATCGCCCCCTTCAACTTGGTCGATTTTTTTTTTTTTATGTCAATGGATACTCAAAAAAACATAATTTTTTTTGTCAAAAAGAAATTTCCATTCATTACCAAATGATACATAGAAAAGGAATCTCAAAAGTCATAGTAACAAAATAAGCCCATAAAACTCCAAAACAAACAAAAAATCAAAAATCAAGGTGTTTTATCAAAGTGTGGTCGGTAGAGATAATCACAAACTCATTCTTTAAGAGCGGATCTATAACTGCATCTAAGCAAAAGGATTGGTAGCCAATCATCGAATCACATAGCACTAATTTACGATAAGCACATGCCAGGATCTTTTTCTGTAATTACGGCTTTACCTTTCGATGGCACACATCCCCAACACCATCACCGTACAAAGACAATGTAAATCTATTGAAGAAACTCAAATTGGGCACCTATGAGAGCAAGTCCTGTAGTCAATGCAAACTTTGAATGAAAACACATTGAAATTGACATTAAAACTGCTGTAAAGTTCAGAGAGGTAGAGAGAGAAAGGGAGAAAAGAGGTGGGAGAGGAACCCGGCAATAGTTACTAAAATATAAGTAAAACGTTAGAAATTTTGGGTTTTGTTCCACAGAAGGGCCACTTCCATTACCTAAGATTGAATCTGCCTCTGGTGGGGCGCATGCATCCTTTGGTTCACAAATATTCTATCTTAAGATTTAGGAAAGAAGACCAGACTAGGAATAAAGGGTAGAGAGAGATATATGGAATATAAAAAAATTAAAATAAAAATAAAGCACGCCTAATCCTTAGCCTAAAATACGAAAAGGAAAAAAAAAAAAACAGACAAACAAGAGTAAATATTGTACAAAACTCAAATAAATCTGATCGAATCCGGCAAGGATCCTTCTACGGGCCACCTGGTTGATAACCATGAGTCGCCATCATAGATCCCTCGGAGCGCGGGCTAGAGGCAGAAGCAGCAGGAGGATTTGCGCGGGGGGGAAACTTGCCCTGGAGACCTTCGTGGAGTTTGGCCGGACACGGGTGTCCCTGTAGGGGGAGAAGCGTCTGGGTCTCCGCTGCCTAGGACTCGCTGTTGGCCGTTGAGATTGACCATGGACATGTCACAACAGGGGGCTACGCGGTATGCCGTTTCCTTTGGAGATTCTTCTCGTGGGGTTAACGAAGCACGTTGCATTCGTTCGTTGAGGGATTCGGTGGCCATGTTAAATCTCCAGTACAGTTTTCTTCCTTTGCAAGAGAAAGGGCAACTGATAATTTCATAAATGTGGATCTGCAAGCGCATTCCAAGTTCCACCAGCATTTATATAGTTCAGACAAGTAATTAACCATTTTTGAGTATTTATTTATCCGAGGTTTCGTGGAATTTGCTCAGGCCTGTGATGTCATTGTCTTCTTTTCTCCTTACGCAGGATTTTATGTTTCAACGTCTCTTTGGAGCCACTAGACACTATGTGAAAGTGCTAGTATGAATACTTAGAGGGGGTGAATAGGTATAAAAACAGATTCGGTAAAATGCAGTGAAAACCTTTACTTTTAACCTGAGTCTGAATAACAACAGATTTTTGAAAGTAAGTCTGAAGAGCAGCGGACTTTGAGCGAAATCAGACTTTAGCAATTAAATAGAATTATGAACAAAATGAAGAAGTTGAGGGAAGAGAATAAGAACACAAGATTTATAGTGGTTCGGCTTAATCCAAGCCTACGTCCACTCTCTCACGCTAACAGCCTTCTTGGCTAGATTCCACTATGCAATCAACAAGAGATTACAACTTTAAGTGCAAACATTTAGTAGTAGATTACACTATCTCCAAGTCTCTCACAATCACAAACGTTTAAGCTCACCAAAGACAAGTGTATGAACAAAGATCGCTCAAATTTTGGAATTATAAATTCTATGCTCCGTCTCTTACTTGCTCATCGGTCATTCATCTCTTTAAATACTCCTCCACTTCCAAACTAGCCGTTGGACAATATCTCGAGGATCGTCTTCCAATCTACCCATTGGACAAATTTGTATCTAGAAGATTTGATAGCCATTGAGTGACAAAAGTAGAATCCCAAATTGATTCCGATCGCCCATACAAACAAAATTTCGGTTTCCATAAGTAAAGTTTCTTCGTATAGAAAGTTTTTGTCTTCAATATTCAATTGTCAATCAATTAAATTGAGTCAATCAAATCAATCTTAATGTAGAATCCAAACTAGATCACTAGCCGTTATATGATTGAGCTTATATTATGTTCTGTCGAATCTTGATGTAAAGTCTGAGTGCAATAGACTTTACAATCTGAGTCTGAGTGTAATAGACTTCACTATCTAGGTCTGAACATATTATGCTTCTGAATAAATTTAGCTTTAAGGTCTGAATACAGTCTGAATAAGTTCAGCTTCAACATAGAGTCTGTCTTCTGGTACAGTTTCAATATAGAGTATGTCTTTTGATTCTTCATTCATGTTCAGTCTGGAATTTGTCAGAGTTGGCAGACTTATGATATAGAACAGACTTTGACACTAAAGTTTGGCAGTCTTCAGACTTTGACACAGAAGTCTGGAAATCTTCAAAATATACTTTGGGCATGTGTGACGTTCAGTCTTCTGGCCGTCTTTAGACTTTAACAATATCCTCTACGTGTTTTATCATCTGCATGGTCTATTGCTCAACCATTAAACACGTTAGTAGCCTTTGATTTATTTTGTCATCTTCAAAACATCATAAGGGATTTTCCTAACAATCTCCCCCTTTTTGATGATGACAAAACGATATCTAAATATGCAGATTTGTAAACATACTTTTGAAAATATTAATTTAAATCAAAGGATATCAGAAGATAGCAAATAAATTGAGCATAACAATATATAGAAAAATAATCGCAGCTCAATATTATGCAATAAATAATATTAACCAATCAACACATATGCATATTCATATCTTCTCCCCCTTTTTGTCATAATCAAAAAGCGAGAATAATGGAAAAAGTATCACGTAGAGAATATAAAACAATAACAAATATGTTTTGCATAATTTCCAAAAATCAGCTTTTATAAAGTAAGTCGAATATTAAAGATATGCAATATAGCTCACTTCGATCATATATATCAGCAAATATTCAATAAAAATCATAGATGCATTATAAAATTCACTTATCATTTTTGTCATAATAAAATGATAATATCAATAAGAGATTTGTTAATGAAAAAATGTAATAAAAGATGCACTAACCGGATTTTGTAGAACTTAAATTCTAACACATTTACCTTCCTTCCATAACAAGATTACAACCAATCCAAAAAGATTTTTCCATAAATGATCAACATTCCCCCTCAATTTGTTGCCTTTTTGAGATGATCACTAATCTTTCTTTTCTCTTCGATTCACTTTATTCCCTTGTCATCATGACAATATTTGCGAATAAAAACAATTGTTGCGCAAGTTGAACATAATATTTTTCAGAATTTCCTTTATAGCGACAACATCCGCAACGATCACTTGTATTTTGAAATTTGAGGCAAAATTTTATTTTCTTTAATCAAGCTTGTATCGAATTCAACTTGCATCAACTTAACAAACTTTTTGCACAAATAAGCTATAATAATATCCACGTAATATATAATCTCATTTCTTCAAATAAATAAATTGAATATCATATATGAAATTAAAAGTATTCACATATGAAATTAAACTTTAGAACTACTCAATCTTTCGTACGACACATAAGGGATTTCCTCAATAAGCAAAAATTTTGCACAAGGAAGGGAATTTTTAAACCTTCAAAAGATAGTATAGAATTTTTATAATTTTCAAATCGAGTTTTCCAAAATTCATATGGAAGATTTTATTGTCACCTGCAAAATCTTGTATAATAGATAATCATCTTTGCAAAAATGTCACGTAATATCTTCATTTGATTTGCGGATCAAACTTGCCAGATATAATATATCTTCTAAGAATATAGCAAGAATTTCTATAAATATGCAATAATATCTTTTAAGATCAAAGGGATTTCCTTGAGCGTAAATCTCAAATATATTATTGAATCATTTCACAAAAAAGAAAGTTGAGATTGCTATCACGTGCCAAACAATTACAATGCCTTATATTTATGACAAAAGATATTTGCAATATAATAAACAATCATCCAAAATTATGATAAATGCACATAGAAATTTATAGGGTGGGATGATAAAAAATATTATCTTACCCATGGTATATGTCTGAAATATATCCAAAAAAAAAAAAAAAAAAAAAATCATTACCAATCTTCGCAGGATATATTTTTCAGATTGTACCAAAATCTGCATAGATTCATGATCGTTCTTCCCTTATATAATTTCCTGCAATCAACTCATTTTCTTTTTGGTATCCATCAATTTAGATCCTTTCATGACGTTAGAGCAAAATATAAAATCTCCTTAATCAAATATTCTTTCTTAATTCATCGTAACAAAGTATTCAAAGAAAGAATATTATGCACAATGATATTTTGAAAAAAAAATTCTCACTTAGTCATAGTACGATAAAAACATAGAGAATAAAATCCTTGAGTATCTAAGAATATTTTGCGTAATTAACATCACATAGAATCGATTTTTATTTTGCAAAATATGATAAAATCTGATAGTATAAAATTAAATCAAATAAATTCATTTGTCTTTAAGCAGAATAAAAAATAATCACACGTATCAAATCAAATCTCAAATCACAAAAACAAATCACATGATTCTTTTTTCAATAAAACAAATCAATGAATATGATCATTATAAAGTCTAAATCAACCAAGGATATATCGAAATCAAGTATAATGAGCATTATTGCCCAAATAAAATAAAAATTCCTTACAAAATTCTCTTTCTTCTTCTCCTTTATTTCCTGCAAAAAATAACTCATCTTTTCTTTGGTACCCATTTTTTTTTGGGTCCATGAGAGTTAGTAGAATATGCTGCTTTTATCCAATCTTTCTTAATAGGTCTCCAGACTTTAGGACATTCTTTCTCAAAGTGTTCCAAATCTCCATAATTTGAACATTTGAGGGCTTTTTGACCAACAGATTTTACAAACACTTTTTGAAAATGATTTTTATAAAATGCCTTTAGAGGTCTTTGTCTAAATCTCTCCTTGACTTTAGGAAAATTAATTAGAGAATCACTTTCCTTATTGAAACCAAGTCCCGACTTATTATAGTAAGGTACTTGTATAGAAATGATATGCTCTAATGTTTTTGAATCATTTGAAAATCTTGTTGAAATATTTGAAAATTCTTTCTTCAATGAATCATTTTCTTTGACATATAAATCTCGACTTTATTTTGTTTGTAGAAAATCTTTTTGTAAAATTTCAAAATTTTCTTTTTGAGAAAGATCTTATTGTCTAAGCCAAGAATTCTCCTTTTTAAGTTCGGAGATCCTTTTAAGAGAAGATTTAAGATTTAAGCAAAGCTCATTTATATACCTTGAAACTTTGATAGAAATTTTTGAATGGCTTACATTGATTTCCTCATCGGATTCTGAGTGTGTGTCTGAGTCAGACTCTGATTCTAAAGTCTATGTCTGAGTCAGACTTTGATTCTGAGTCTGTGTCTGAGTTGGACTAAGATTCTGAATGTGCCATCAAACATATATTTCCTTGCTCATCATCTTCTTTCATTGTTCTTTTCTGTCCATTCTGTTTATATTGTCTTCTTCCACTGAATTTGCTTCCTTTTCTACTCAGCTTTTTAAATTTCTTGATCATAAAAGTAAGTTCTTCGTCGTCCATGTTATTTTCTGAGTCTGTTTTATCAAAAACAGCGTTAGATACTAAAGCGATGGACTTCTTACCTTTGGGATCTTCATCATTGAGTTGTTCCACTTCATAGGATTGAAGAGTGCTAATCAATTCATCAACGGAGAGTGGCATAATCCTTTGAGTCTCTCTTATTGAGGTCTTGACATGTTTCTATTCTTTTGAGAGACCTCACAAGAGTTTGTTGACCTTCATTAGGGCAGAAATTTGCTAACCTTGATATGTTAAACCATTTACAATTTCTGTAAAAACAGTTAAACATATCTCCAATCGACTCTCATTGCTTCATTTTGAAGGATTCATATTTGCCGAGCAGGAAGTTTACTTTTGTCTCTTTTACATGATCAGTCCCTTCATATGTAACATGAAGTCTATCCCAAACTTCTTTTATTGTTTCACATGAAGAGATTCTATTATATTCAACAGGAAATGTGCAATATAAAGAATAAATGGCTTTTACATCAAGCGCTTTTCTTTTGGACATTTCTGTCCGAGACATAGGAGCGGGGGGTTTGCTTTCTTTGTCTTTGCCATTCTTTTTTGATGTAGACGCAGCAGTGGGATTAATTCCTTTTTCCACAACATCCCATTGTAAGGGATCTCTGGATCTTAGGAATGCTTTCATTTTGTTCTTCCACACGTTGTATTTATTTCCATCAAAATATGGTGGCCTAGTGTTGTTTTGCCATTCCATAAGTCTTGGTGCCAAGATACTAACCATAGAAGATCTTTAACTCAAAAGTAAAAAAAAAATTTATAAACCGAATACTTGGCTTTGATACCAATTGAAAGTGTTAGTATGAACACCTAGAAAGGGGGTGAATAGGTGTAAAAACAAATTCTGTAAAATACAGTGAAAACCTTTACTTTTAACCTAAGTCTGAATAACAACAGACTTTTAAAACTGAGTCTGGAGAGTAGCGGACTTTGAGCGAGATCATATTTTAGCAGTTAAATAGAATTACGAACAAAATGAAGAAGTTGAGGGAAGAGAAAAAGAATACAAGATTTATAGTGGTTCGACTTAATTCAAGCCTACATCCACTCCCCCACGCTAACAGCCTTCTTAGCTGGATTCCACTATGCAATCAATAAGAGATTACAATTTTAAGTGCAAACATTTAGTAATAGATCACACTATCTCACTAAATCACTCTTTTGATATTTCTCTCACAATCACAAACGTTTAAGCTCACCAAAGACAAATGTATGAACAAAGATCGCTTAGACTTTAGAATTATAAATTCTACGCTCCGTCTCTTACTTGCTCATCGGTTCTTCATCTCCTTAAATACTCCTCCACTTTCAAACTAGCCGTTGGACAGTCGAGGATCGTCTTCCAATCTACCCATTGGACATATCTGTATCTAGAAGATTTGATAACCGTTGAGTGATAAAAGTAGAATCCCAAATTGATTCCGATCGCTCATACAAACAGAAATCTTGGTTTCCATAAGTAGAGTTTCTTCGTATAGAAAGTTCTTGTCTTCAATATTCAATTGTCAATCAATTAGATTGAGTCAATCAAATCAATCTTGATGTAGAATCCAAACCAGATCACTAGCCATTATATGATTGGGCTTGTATTACGTTCTATCGAATTTTGATGTAAAGTCTGAGTGCAATAGACTTTACAATCTGAGTTTGAGTACAATAGACTTCACAATCTGGGTCTGAATATATTATGCTTCTAAACAAATTTAGCTTTAAGGTCTGAACACGATCCGAATAAGTTCAGCTTCAGCATAGAGTTTATTTTTTTGTTCAACTTTAGCATAGAATCTGTCTTCTGGTTCTTCATTCACGTTCAATTTGAAATTTGTCAGAGTTGGCAGGCTTATAATGTAGAACAGACTTTGACACAGAAGTCTGGAAATCTTCAAAGTATACTTTGGGCATGTGATACGTTCAGTCTTCTGGCCATCTTCAGACTTTGACAATATCTTTTACATGTTTTATCATCTACATGGTCTATTACTTAACCATTAAACACATTAGTAGCCTTTGATTTATTTTTGATATAGCTAGTATAAGCACCTAGAGGGGGCTAAGTAGGTGTAAAAACAGTTTCTCGAGATACGGAAACGATACTAGGCAGACGATAGAAAGGGAGTTCTCTTTTGATTAACAAAATGAAATATGATCAAAGTAAAGCAAGGAGTAGGGAAGAGAAAATTGAACACAAGGTTTCTAGTGGTTCGGCTTATTCCAAGCCTACGTCCACTCTTCCGCACTGACAGCCCACCGGCTGGATTTTACTATGAACAAAAGTGATGTTACAGCACAGTTTTTCCTTGATTCCACAATGTGGATATTCTACCACACTTCCTCAAGGTTTCTCACAAATATAAACTCTCTTTTGTGTACAAGATTTCGCTCAAATGAATTGACTAAACAACAAGGAGTTTCAGACTTTGGAATTCTTCTATCGCGCACTTCTCGAACAACTTAGAATGTCTTCCTTATATACTTTTTTATGCCATCATACCCGTTGGCACTTACCAAAGAAATTCCTCCAATCTACACGTTGGACGGAATCAATTAGGAAGATCATTCGAGCTATTAAAGGAACATGTCGATAGCCCATCAATCCTATTCGTTCATACAATCAGGATCTCGGTTTCCATAAGTAGAACCTTCCAAGAATATTTCGCCAATCATCGGATCCTTAATCTTCGAATCAATCATGATCAAATAAAGGATTCCGTCACATCCTTTATGCCATATCCAGCCAAGAGATCTTCTCCGGTCGATAAGGTCACATCCTTAATGAAACATCCAGTTACGGATAACCTTTCTTCAACGGATTAGAAACTGTCAATGAGGATAGACTTTGAGTCTTGAGTTGGCTGTCCGGAGGTCTTCGGACTTTAAATAGCGAGTCTCGCAAACCTTCAGACTAGACTGATGGAAACGTTTTGTCAGCTTCAAAATACTTCATGAAGATTTCTCCAACAATCCCCCCCTTTTTGATAGTGACAAAACTTTCCTGCAGATTTGGATAACTTTGACCTGCAAAATATTACTCAAACAAATATGGATATCTTATAAAGATAAATGGCTTAATGAATGATAACGCTAGAATCTGCAACCACAGAAAATAGGTTAGTCTAGTATGTGATAAAGCCATCCATAAGATATCAATAGTAGTTAATATAAGCAGTTAAGTCCAAATCCAAATTCAATCCACACATCCAAACACAAAAGTAAAGTCAAACATCAAAACAATCTAAGTCAAACAATCCAAACGATTAAAAAGTCAAAGTTTCAAATCTTGCATCTCCCCTTTTTTGTCAGCATAAAAAAGGTTGAGATGAAAATGGAATAGAGTCAAGAATGCTTGGGAACACGGACAAGCTGGAAATCTCCCATTGACTGAACGATGCCTTCCAGCCTTTTCAAGTATTCCTTTAGTTGTGCAACATCCTCACCCTTAGCATTAGCCTGAATCTGAAGAGAAAGGGCTTGGATCTGATCATTCAAGGAACCCGAAGAAGCTTGACCTGCATTCTGCAAATTATGAACTTTGCATCCCAAAGCATATATCTGACATTGCATTTTCAAGAGAATATCCAGAATTCTGCTAAAATCTGCTGAATTATCGGTCTGCGTACTGGCTTCAACACGATCTGATGGAGTAAAAGCAGACGATGGCAGATCAGCATAATCACGCAGATTTAGTGATGAAATATCATGTCATTCCTTAGGAAATTGAGAGGCATAAATGTCCTCTGGATCTACTGGAGAGCGACTGACTCCCTCACTGGTAACAGGATATGAGGACATTCTTCTTTTCTCATGATCTCCCCCTATTTCCATACTTTTAGGTGGAGAAGAGTGTCCCTCATGTTCTCCTTCTTCTTGATCTCTTTTCTCTTCTTCTTCTTTTTCAAATCTTTCCTTCTCAGCATCTTGTTCTTCTTCTTCTTTCTCTTTTGCTTCTTTCTCCTCTGCTTCTTTCTCTTCTCTTTCTTTCTCTTCTCTTTCTCTAGTCCTCTGTTCTAAGTCTTTCTCTGGAACAGAACGACTCAGATTCTTCAATGCCATTGCAGAAATGGTGATGTTTTCCTCATCATCTTCATCCTCAACGATGAGAGCTCTTCTTTTCTTGGATGGAGCAACCATGGGCTCCTTCCCTTTTCTTTTTGCTGCAGAAGAGCTTTGATGAGTTTTGACAGGAGTCTTCTCCTTGAATTTCTCCAACGCCTTGCTTAGTTCCTTCATACGCATTTTAGTCACCATTTTCAGTCTTGCCACCATATGATCACACGATCGAGCACAAAGAATTTGTGGAGGCTGAATGTTCAGATGTCTGAATAACTTCGTCACAAGACATGGATAAGGAAGTTGACCTCTATCCTTCACCACTGCTCTATACATGTGGAACATAACAGTGTGAGGAAGAGAACTTTTTCCCAGTGATGATGGCATACATCAGCTTTGCCTCTGAACTTGAAACATCAGTCTTGGAAGTTGATTTCGGTCTGAGGCAATTGATCACAATCTTGTGAAGCAGAATGTTAAACGCACTCATCCTTAAGTAGGAAATCTTTTAATTTGTTCTCCTATCCTTAACAAGTTCCAATGTAGCACGAGCAATAGAAACATTGATCGGTCGATATCTTCCTCTCTCAACTCCTATCACATCCGCCAGCATATCCATATCTACCACAAAGTTTTGATCTTGGACACTAAAAGAGAATCTATTCGCATCCAGGAAACTAAGATTCGAATAGAAATAAGCAGTTAATTCGGCATGGGCTTCTGTGGTGTCAGAGCAGAACTGCTCAAGTTGAAGAAAATTGAACTTTTCCCTCAAATTGACATTTACAGCATCAAGGAAATCAAAATACACACTCTTAGGGTTTATCACCCCACGCTTTAGCAATTTTGAGTATAGAGCCTTCTGTTCCTTCGATATAAACAACTCTCCCCTTTTTCCTCGAATTTTCGCCGCAACATCCATTCTCGGTTGAAATTGACTGTACAATTTGTCATCATCATTCCCATCTATCGGATTAAATCCCAATCACGCGGATCACTTGGGATATTTGCAAGGGTTTCTTCAGCCACCCCTTTACGAGCAATTCCCAAACTCTCCATTTTTCGCAAAAATATATATTCATTCCCATATCCTTTGTTCTTAAGAAATTCATCGATGTAGTTCAATGGAGTACCAGTCCTCTTTAAAGCACAATAAAGCTTATAAATAAAAGAGGGCATTTGAACTCTTACAAGATCTGCGTCTTCAATGATTTCTTCCTCTTGTTGATGACCAACACCCTGTGGACTAGTTGGTGGAAAATGACGCTCCTGAGAATGTTGTGGGCTCTGCTGCTGATTTGGAGATTCTTCTTCCTCGATGAGATCGAAGTGTGTAGGCCCCTCACTCATTCGCCGTGGTCCCCTGCTTGCGATCCTCGAAGACTTTCTTGAAGACGACATCTTTCTCAGTCTTTGAAAGATTCCTTGCTTGACTTTCCCAAGAAAGATGACAACTTTTTCGAAGATTAAACAAGAGAAGAAAACAGGAATGAAAGATCGGTGCTTTTTAGGGTTTTGGAGTTAAGCGAAGAGAAACCGACTGTATATAGCTCAGTCGAAACGAGGGAATACTAAACGTCGCAATGGAAAGTGAAAAGATGCCTTTTCAAAAAATAACTGCCTTTTTCGAGAAAATAGTCTTTTCAAAATAACTCCTTTTTCTAAAAAGGAAATGTTGTAATAATCACGTCAATTAAGGATGCAATAATCAAACACAGTTGATAATCGTACCTTTTCAAGATGAGATTCGAGAGAGAATAACTTACAGTCAAAGTCTTGTATACTCACAGTCAAAGTCTTGTTTGTCTGAGTCTGAGAGTCTCTAGACTTTGATTTCTTCAAACCTCAAAATGTTGAGTCTGGAACGGATGGTTTCAAATTGATTTTTCTCCAAATGCTTTGTGAATATATCCACCAGTTGGTTCTTTGAATCAACAAACTGAATCAAAACTTCTCCATTTTGAACATGATCTCTAATGAAGTGATGTCGAATCTCTATATGCTTTGCTCTTGAGTGAAGAATTGGATTTTTAGTAAGATTGATTGCACTGGTGTTGTCGCAGTTAATTTCCGTGCATGAATCTTCAATTCCAAAGTCTCTTGGCTGTTGTTTTATCCACAGAATTTGTGAACAACAACTTCCGAGAGCTACATACTCTGCTTCTGCTATGGAAAGAGCTACTGTACTTTGCTTCCTTGAAAACCAAGACACTGTCCTGTCTCCAAGTAGTTGACAGGTACCCGAGGTGCTCTTTCTATCAACTCTGCATCCGGCTAGGTCTGCGCTGAGTATCCAAGAAGAGTAAAGTCTCCCCTTTTAGGATACCGGAGACCAATGCTTGAAGTTGATGAAATATATTTGATAATATGCTTTGTAGCATTTAAATGAGATTCTTTAGGGTTTGCTTGAAATTTGGCACAAATGCAAACACTAAACAAAATGTCAGGTCTAGAAGCAGTAAGATAAAGAAGTGAACCAATGATACTCCTGTATAACTTTTTATCGACTTTCTTTCCTCCTTCATCTTTGTCTATCTTCAAGGAACTTGACATTGGTATATCAGCCTTTTTGCAATTGTACAGTCCAAACCTTTTGACAAGATTATTTGCATACTTTTCTTGATGAATAAAAGTTCCTTCCTTCAGTTGTTTTACTTGAAGCCCGAGAAAGAAGGTTAACTCACCCATCATGCTCATTTCAAATTCATCCTGCATGATCTTAGAGAATTTCTTGCACAGACTTTCATTAGAGGATTCAAAAATAATATCATCGACATATATCTGAACAAGCAGAAAAATTTTGCTTTCTCTTTTAATAAACAGAGTAGTGTCTACTTTACCTTTGACAAAGCCATTTTGAATTAGAAACTTACTCAGCTTGTCATACCAAGCTCGAGGTGCTTGTTTTAAACCATATAAGGCATTTTTAAGTCTGAATACTGAGTCTGGTTTCCTTGGGTCTTCGAACCCAGGTGGTTATTCCACATAGACTTCCTCATGGATGAATCCATTTAGGAAAGCACTTTTGACATCCATTTGGAATAACCTTTTGGTTTAGGAGTCAACTCCTAGACATCATTAATTTTGAATTGTCTGAGTTCTTCTTGCATAACTTCAATCTAGCTTTCATCAGATAAAGCTTCATCTATGCTTTTGGGTTCTATTTCAGAAATAAGAGCCACAGTACTAGACTCTTCGCGCCTTTTGGATCTTGTGCGAATTCCTTCATTAATGTCGCCAATAATAAGATATTTGGGATGACTAGACTTATGCTTCCAGTTGCTGGTTAATTTGTCGGGTTGATGATCTCTTCCTTCACTTGAATCTTCAACAGTTACTTGTTGCTGGTCCTTCAAAGTCTGAGCTGCTTCTTGCAATTTATACTTTGTAGAGTCTGGAGCAGGTTCAGGCTCTTCAAGATGAGTCTGAATAGATTCATTTTGCATAGAATCCTGGAATTTGACATTCATTGATTCTTCCACAGTTTGGGTCTTGTTGTTGTAGACTCTGTACGCTTTGTTTGTGGTTGAATATCCAAGGAAGATGCCTTCATCTGACTTTTCTTCAAACTTACCAACTCGATCATTTGCATTTTTCAGTATAAAACATTTGCATCCGAACACATGAAAATATGAAACAATAGGTTTCTTTTCTTTGAATAATTCATACGGGGTTTTTTTCTAGAATAGGCCTTAGAAAAACTCTATTGATAATATAACATGCTGTAGAAACTGCTTCAGCCCAAAAACGTGAGGAGATGTTGCTTTCAATTAGAAGAGGTCTAGCCATTTCTTGAAGCGATCTATTCTTTCTTTCCACAACTCCATTTTGCTCGGAGTATATGGAGAGGAGAACAAATGCTGAAAACCAGATTCATCACAAAATTTTGTAAAATCTTGATTTTCAAATTCACTTCCATGATCTGTTCTTATACTTGAAATAACATATCATTTTTCATTTTGAATAGTTTTAGCAAATTTTTCAAAGTAAGAGAAAGTTTAAGACTTACTTGACAGAAAATACACCCAAGTAAATCATGAGTAGCCATCCACAATTACTAGACAATATTTCTTACCTCTAATGCTCTGTGTTCTAGTTGGTCCAAAGAGATCCATATGCAGAAGCTGCAATACACGATTAGTGGAAACTTGATTTATTAGTTTAAAGGAATTTCTTACCTGTTTTCCCAATATGCATGGTGTACACAGATCAGACTTTTGGTATGATAAATTGGGTAGACCACGAACAAGCTTCTTTGCTGAAATTTTGGTTATCTGCTTCATATTGATGTGCCCAAGCTTTCTGTGCCATAAGTTTGCTTCGTCTTGGATTGAGATCAGACATTGCGATTCATCTGGTTTCACATCTAAGAGGTAGATATTTCCATGTCTTCGACCCATGAATGATTGAGTAGAGTCTTTACCGGTTCCTAAACATATTCCCTCTTGAAAGTAGATTTTGAAACCGGTATCACATAGCTGACTGACACTGAACAGATTGTAGTTGAGTCCTTCTACTAAAGAAACATTGCTTATTGTGAGATTTCCAATCTTTACAGTTCTAAATCCTACAATTTTTCCTTTGCTGTTTCCTCCAAATGAGACTTTTCCACCATTTACTTGAACAAGCTTTATGAAGCAATTTGAATCTCCTGTCATGTGTCTTGAGCATCCACTATCCAGATACCATTTTACCTTTTTTCTTGATAGTGACTGCATTTAAAAAAGAAACTCAAACTTTCTTTGGTACCCATATTTTCTTGGGTCCATTGGTGTTAGTATGATATGCGGTTTTTGCCCATACTTTATTGACAGGTTTCCAAACCATAGGACATTCTTTTTCAAAATGATCTGCACTATTGCACTTTGAACATCTGAGAGTATTGCGACCTACTGGTTTTACAAATATCATTTTTAAATGATTTTTGTAGGCATCTCTTGTGGGTCTTTGCTTAATTATTTCTTTCACTTTTGGAAAATCAATTAAAGAATGGTTTCGGCAGTCATTCCCAAACCAGATTTGTTGAAATAAGGTCTTTGAACAGAAAGAATTTTTTCCAATTTCTCGAATCCTATAGAAAATCTTTTAGAAATGTTTGAGATATCATTTTTCAAGAATGCATTTTCTTTTGAAAGATTATCTTCACTTTCTCTAAGAGAAGAAACATTTATGTCTAAACATTTCACATTTTCTTTCAAAACGTTTTCTTTTTGTTTTAGAGCAGAATTTTCTCTTTTGAGTTCGGAAATCTTTTTAAGATAAGTTTTAAGACTAAAACATAACTCATTAATGTATTTCGAAACTTTAATAGGGATTTTGAAGTTACTCACCTCAAATTCACTATCTGAATCTGATTCTGTCTCGGAGTTTGAATCTGAATCCGATTGTGCCATTAGACATATGTTGGCATAATCATCATCACTTTCTTCACACTCTGTATCACTCCAGGTTTCTGCTTTGAGAGCCTTTCGATCCTTTTCAGCTTTTCCTTTCTTCTTCCTCAGAAGAGGACAGTTGGGTTTGATGTGTCCCATTTTCTTACATTCAAAGCAGACTACATCTTTGTTTGATTCATCATCTTCAACAGACTTGGTCTGTTGCTTTTGAAAACTTTGTTTCTTTGGATTGAATCTTCTTCCTTTTCTGTTCAGCTTTCCGAATCTTCTTATCATGAGAGCAAGCTCCTCATCATCCATATCGTCTTCAGAATCTGTAACATCATAATCATCATTAGATTTTAATGTAATGGATTTCTTACCTTTAGGGTCTTCGTCTTCATTGATTCGTTCCACTTCATAAAACTGAAGAGTCCCAACTAACTCATCAACAAATAGTGGCATGATTCTTTGGGTCTCTCTGATTGAGGTCTTTATGTGATTCCAATCCTTGGAGAGTCCACGCAGTAGCTTGTTTACCTTCATGGGATCAGAGATTGGTTGATCTTGATATTCAAGACCATTCACAATATCTGTAAAACGACTGAACATGTCAGTTATAGATTCTCCTGATTTCATTTTGAATGCTTCGTATTGACCGAGGAGAATGTTGATTATAGTCTCTTTCATTCGATCGGTTCCTTCATAGGTAATATGTAATCTATCCCAGACTTCTTTAGATGTAACACAATAAGATATTCTGGTATATTCAGTAGGTGATAAAGCACAATATAAAGAATAAATTGCTTTTACATCAAGAGCTTGTCTTTTGATTATCTCTTCCTAAGTTATTTCACTAGACTCAACGGTATCTTTTCCTCTCTCTAAGACAGGTGCAGCTTTAGGAATGATTCATTTTTCTACAACATCCCATTCCAGAGGATCCTTTGATCTTAGGAACGCCTTCATCTTGTTTTTCCATATGTTGTAATCCTTTCCATCAAAGTAAGGCAGTCTGGTATTGCTTTACCCTTCTACCAGCCCTGGAGCCAACATACTAGCCATGGATCTTTAACTCTGAAGTAAAACACTTCAAACAAAGTGAGTACACGAGCTCTGATACCAATTGAGATAGCTAGTATAAGCACCTAGAGGGGGTGAATAGGTGTAAAACAGTTTATCGAGATACGGAAGCGATACTAGGCAGACGATAGAAAGGGAGTTCTCTTTTGATTAACAAAATGAAATACGATCAAAATAAAGCAAGGAGTAGGGAAGAGAAAATTGAACACAAGGTTTATAGTGATTCGGCTTATTCCAAGCCTACGTCCATTCTTCTGCATTGACAGCCCACCAGCTAAATTTCACTATGAACAAAAGAGATGTTACAGCACAGTTTTTCCTTGATTCCACAATGTGGATATTCTACCACACTTCCTCAAGGTTTCTCACGAATATAAACTCTCTTTTGTGTACAAGATTTCGCTCAAATGAATTGACTAAACAACAAGGAGCTTCAGACTTTGGAATTCTTCTATCTCGCACTTCTTGAACAACTTAGAATGTCTTCCTTATATAATCCTTTATGCCATCATACCCGTTGGCACTTACCAAAGAAATTCCTCCAATCTACCCATTGGACGGAATCAATTAGGAAGATCATTTGAGCTATTAAAAGAACATGTCGATAGCTCATCAATCCTATTCGTTCATACAATCAGGATCTCGGTTTCCATAAGTAGAACCTTCCAAGAATATTTCGCCAATCATCGGATCCTTAATCTTCGAATCAATCATGATCAAATAAAGGATTCCGTTATGTCATATCCAGCCAAGAGATCTTCTCCAGTCGATAAGGTCACATCCTTAATGAAACATCCGGTTCGGATAACCTTTCTTCAACGGATTAGAAGCGTCAATGAGGATAGACTTTGAGTCTTGAGTCCGGCTGTCCCGGAGGTCTTCGGACTTTAAATAGCAGAGTCTGCAAACCTTCAGATTAGACTGATGGAAACGTTTTGTCAGCTTCAAAACACTTCATGAAGATTTCTCCAACAATTTTGTCATTTTCAAAACATCATAAGGGATTTCCCTAACAACATGTTATCACCAAATTAGATTACATGCGACAGGGGGCCGCGAAAAGAGAGGCAGCGGGCTTTTCAACCATCCTCAAGCAACTCATGTGCTTGATAATCATTTCACTTCTCTTCTGTTAGCAAATAAGGAAAACTAACGAAAAAAATAATCTTGAACTTATTAGATTCAAGTCAATTTAATTCTAAAACTTTCAATTTAACCAATTTAACTCTAAACCTCTTGACAATTTATCAATCGAGTAATTCCAGTCAATTTTTATCAGAAATTGCTAATGTCAACACTGATGTAAACAATTTTTCTAATTTATGATACTTTTTGAAAATTTGATATTTTTTCTTTTTTTTATTCATTGTGGCAAGTGGTTGGAAGAGGAAGAAGAAAAAGAAAAGAAAAAATGACTTATTTCAGAAATTGTTCCCGAGTACAAGAAACAATTTATTTCTACCTTTTATTTATCTTCCTAATCTATTCCCTAACTATTTTTCTATTCCAAGGAATAGAAAAATTAGCTAATGTTATTAAATGGATTTCTGAACTTTTTTTTTGTTCTAGAGAACAAAATGATAGAAATTTGAAGTAATAGAAATGTTGTCAAATGGAGCCTTATTAAGCAAACTATACTTGTTCCTAGAACGAGGTACGTTGTCAAGGGTGCATATAATAACCATTCTATTTATGGTTAGTTAATTTTTCTACTCTCAAAAACAAATTGGGACATAAATCTGTTTGGTATTGCAATTTCTTTTTCTTTTTTTTTTATTTCGAGAAAAAAATTTAATCTAGAAATAAGTTTGGAATAAAAATGAGAAGCAACAATTTTCTCTTCTTCTTTTTTTCTGAATAAAACTAAGAAATAAAAACTCTTCTCCTCGCTCACCATTACTATTAGTCAACCGCCCACCCATCACCTCCCCTCTCTGCTTGCCAAACATCTAGAATGGAGAAAATTTTGTATCGTTATAAAACAAATTTCTATTCTAAGAGTAGAAATTTTATGACATTATCAAACACATATTTTTATTTAGAAACTCATCTAGAGAATATCAATAGAAAATATATTTTTGGTTACAATTTGTGAAAAAAAATAGAATGGTTATCATTCGTGTCCTAAATTGTTGATTTTGTGCGAATCCAAGGAACTTTTGAGAGTGGACCGCGGCGGGAATCTTCCATGTGTAAAGAAAGTTTTCCTTTGATTTTTTTTTTTTTTTTGGTAAAAAGTTATCCTTTGATTTTTTTTCTTGAAACAGAAACTATAATTACCTCTGTAATTACAGTCTTTTTTGGCCAGGCTCCTCAACCGAGGGCCTCCTTCTTCGCAGGCTAGTTGAGGAGCTTGTGGCGGGAAGGGAGGCAGGGGTTTCACCACCTACAAGGGCTATTCTTGGTAGTCTCCTAATGGAGCGCTTAGCAGAACTACATTCCTTATTTTAACGTGCTGGTGTCCACACACCCTACACTCTCTAATTATATGTGTATCTTTTTCTTTCCCACCATACAAGGAATACCAACAATTTTACGCTAAAGAAGGGCTTTACGTTGGCAATTATTAACTTTAAATCATCTCCACACCAGATTTTTCTTGGAGGATCATTGAATGTGTTCCTTGCTTTTAGATACAAATATTAATTTCATGGCCAAAAAGGACTGTAATTATAGAGGTAATTATAGCTTTTATTTCAAAAAAAAAATTGAAGGAAAATTTTCTTTACGCATGGAAGATTCCCGTCATGGAGAAATAAATGAACTTAATAGATGACATTATGCTAGCATATAGACCCGTGCTATGCATGAGAAAAGACTCGTGAAATAGATTACGAGAAATAATTATTTCAGAAGTGTAGTTAAAAAGATTTTCATAAGTGATTATAGGCCCCTCCGACTGAAAGGGAAAAAAACTTAATTGGATTAAAGTGTACTTGGTCATCACGATGTGTGCTCTTCTTGTTGCCCTTGACAAAATTGCATGCGAGCACAGAGAGAAGAATCGACCCAACCAACACCACAAAAGAACGCCTTGATAACGTTCCTAATCATCATCTCATCTCTTGTATCTAATTTAAGATATTGTTGATATTGTTCCTGTAATTTCTCTGCTTACCTTAAGTATCCTCAATCATCCCTAATTTAGGGCTCTTGTAATATATTTATATACAGTCTGTACAAGAGAGATCATAAGACAATAAACAAAAATATCTTAAATTAGATACAAGAGATAAGATTGCTGACTAGGAACGTTATCATGACATTCCTAGTCAGCAATCTTATCTCTTGTATCCAATTTAAGATATTGTTGGAGATATTCTTGCATGGTGAGGTTGCCCTTCTTGAGGTGATGTAATTGTCTTTTCAGAGACATTAAATGAGCAGGAGTGAGAGAGGCATAGTGACAAGCAAGGACATCTCACACGACTTTTGTAGATATGGAAGTGCTGATTCAAACAGAGTAGCGTTAATCCAGGAGAATAGCATATGATCTTTTTCAATCCATATCTTGTAATTTTCGTCAGTTGAAGCAGGCGCTTGGGAGGTTCCATCAATGTAAGACATGAGATTGTGACATTTGAGAATTGGTACAAGAAGAGAACACCAAAGAAGATAGTTCGAGCTGTTCAATTTGATGGGTATCAAGTTGGATATGTTTGAGATAACGAGTGAGGGAGATGTGATAGATGAAGATGATTGAGATGATGGATTAGAGTCTGTCGACATTTTCTTTGGAAAGAAGAAAGTTGATGAAAAATGAGAGGAGAAAGAAATTTGAGGATTGTAAGGTGGATTACGCCAAATGCAACTCTGATACCATGAAGAAATCGTAGTTTTTATTTATTGTCTTATGATTTCTCTTGTACAAACTGTATATAAAGATATTATAAGAGTCCTAAATTAGGGATGATTGAGGATGCTTAAGGTAAGCAGAGAAATTACGGAAACAATATCAACAATATCTTAAATTAGATACAAGAAATAAGATTACTGATTAGGAACGTTATCATGTTCAAGTACTAGATCATATTTCATTTTTACTCCTTCAAATAACTCACCAACCGAGTCACTCTGTTAATATGAAAGAACAAAAATATACCCATCTCCATCCGGGTTGCCCCATCAAGATGGACCAGTAGACAAATTATCAGAGCACGACAAGGTGACCTTAATGCAAAAGAGTACAATTATTGGAGCACCAAAAATCAGTACAATTATTAGCGCGTCCCGGTTTGCAAAGTATCTTTTCGACTGGCGCGTCTGCTTTGCAAAGTGACTTCCAGCTGTTCTTGCCGATTCTTCCAGGCTAGGCTGGAGCAAATATGAGGTTGGCCCGAATTGTTATGTCAATGTGGTCCCGTGCGCTGTTCCATTTCTTCTCTGGCTGCCGTCATTACTCTCTCTCTCTCTCTCTCATTTCTTCTCTAGCCGCTGTCGTTACTCTCTCTCTCTCTCTAATCTCTCTCACTTTCGTTCTTCTACTTCCTTATCGCTGGTGAAGCTCTTGGTCATGGGAGAGGGGCTCGACCTGGACGAAATGTACATTCTACAGTACAAGACTAAATAAATCACCGATCACCTTGAGAATTCACCAATATTTTAAGCAAATGAAACAAACATCCTTTCCCAAATTGACGTTTGAACGATTTCATTTGCACCCGTGAGACCAGAACCTCAATTTCATGGCAAGGCCAGCAACTTTAGGGTGCTGCTAGGCTAAGAATCAACAACGGAGAACTTTTCCAGCCATGTATCCGAAATTCAGTGAGAGGGGCAACTGAAAGGTCAAGTTTGGTCTTTTTGTCTCATTTTAGCCCCTTTTTTCTGCTTATAAATTTAGTTTAGATTATGTGCAATTATTTTACAACACTCACCTTAAACGGAAAAAAGAAAAAGGAAGAGAAACTCAAGACACTTTAGAGGTGTCAAAATAAGACATATACCCATTTTTTTACTCATATATTTGGGGTTGGGCTATAAATGAGTTGTTAGACATTTTAAAATCCAGCCAGTGGGCCATGACCCACTTAAAAATTAAGGATCAAAGCGCGTCCCGGCCGTCTCTCTCTCCTCCTCTCGGTCTTGGCCGCGTCCATGACACGTCGGAAGGTGTGAAACTGCTGTGGAAGAAGGGGTCTTGCCGTTCGCGGAGAAAGAAGACCACCATCTTTTTTTTTTTTTTTTTCGAAGGAGACCACCATCTTCACGGAGCATTCTTTCTCTGGAGAAAAACCATTTTCCTCCCTCGTCCTCACCCGATTCTCACTCGAGATCACCTTTCGCCGCTGTTCATCGTCTCCGGGAGTTTTGCCGTCGCCGCTTCGTCTCCTGTCACTCTCTCAGTTCAGCCGCCACGAAGAGTGCCCCCCTTGGCCCGGCCCTCCACCTCGGAGAATCGAACCGAGCTCTTCAAGTCCGAAGCCCATGCTCACTACCCACAAGCGACGTTTCCAAAATTTCCCAAGCGCTGACTGGATTAGTGATCTAGCCAAGAATATCTCCTCTGCAAGGTAACACCACCTTCCATGTTTTGCCCTGTTTTTTGGTAAGACTCAAGGCCGAACTGTATTTGTGATGCTTTTGTGACTGAGAAATCAAAGTTATTAGTTGATGATTGGTGACCTGGTTTCTGTTCTAATGCTGATCACTATATTCAAACCTTTCAATGCCTATAGGGTGGGCTTGATTTAGCATTTTGAAAGCCTATCTGGAAAATGCAAAACGATTTACTTTAAAAAGCTTTAGGTAAATGTAAAGGACGTTTAGTAAACTATGCTTTCAGAAGCAACTTAAAAAAAAAAAAAAAAAAAGCCATTGGATGGAAAACACATTTGAAAAGATTAATATTAATTTTTAAACTTTTATGTATTTAAAATTGAAAAAAAAATCAAATATATCTTTCAAAAAAAAAAAAAAACTAAGCACTTCGCCAATCTAGGGAAGGGCTATGGCTGCTAGTGGTCAATGATCAAGATTACCTGAATCTAGCAACTTCCAGTGAGGGTCACATGACCTTGACAAGGGCCACTAGAGGTCACTCGACCTCAAGCGACCATTGCTTGGGTCTCGCGGCCTCAGGCAACCCTTGTGACCCTCGTGAGACCTAGGTGAGGGCTGCCTAAGGTCGTGAGACCCAAGCAGCGATTGCTTGGGTTGCACATCGCCTGGCTCACTTGAGGTCATGTGACCTTCGGCGGCCCTCGCCAGGGTCATGTGACCTCAACCAACTGCCGCCACGCACTAGATCTGGTTTGATGGCAGCCATAGCCTTTCACTAGACCGACAAAGGCTTTGGTTCTTTTTTAATTAAAAAAAAAAACTAATGAGGGACTACCACCCGTGGTGGTGGCGTAGTAGTTGAGCTTCAATTCCTTTCGGGAGAGGTCTGGAGTTCGAATCCCTGTATTGTCTGCCTTGTTGGAAAGGAACCCATGACTTGCCCGGGGTAGAAAGGGTGGTAGTGACTCTTTTGCTCCTCAAGGGTTTACTCCGCTACAAAGCGGCGCACGAAGGTTCCCTAGGTACCAAAAAAAAAAAAAAAACTAATGAGGGACAAAATCAAAATTTTGAAGAATTGGTAAGAATAGTTTTGAAAGAAAAAAGATGAGTTTCAGTATTTGGCAAAATGCTGAAAAGCCCAATGCTAATCCCTATTAGTATTGGGCTTTCAGTTTTTCCAATGTTGGCTTTCAAGTGAAAGCTCCTTTAAAATAGTTGACAAAAGGTCCAACATTTCCTTAAGAAGTTTTGGAGGCTGAAAGTCCTTTAGGAATACTGAACCAAATGTACCCTAAGTTGCTTGTTGAAATGCCTTAATGAAGTTGTGAAACTTGTTTAATAGAGGTGGTCCGGGGATTAGTGGACTGAGGCGGCTCCCGGTGATGTCATGTTGTGCTCATTTTGAAAGTTGAAGGGCCTATTCATTAATCAAGCATTGTAATGTTCTGGGGTGTTTGGTGGGAGCCATGGACGAGTTGGGCTTTCGTTCTTGGAGAGAACGTCGTTGAAATTAGGTTGGGCCGAATTTGCTTTTCAGTTGGACTTAAATCACTATTGATAATGGGCTCGGGGTGCTTGAGCCAAATCTTGTTTGTGGCCCAAACCCGTGAGACCAGATTTTGGCCCATATTCGGACCAGGGTCAGGGGCCCGGCCGGAATCCCTATTTTCGAAATAAAAATTACTTAAAAAATAGAAAAATTTAAAAGTCTCTAAAATTTAAAACATAATTTTTAATGTCAATTTAGTTTTAAACATTTTGACTTAGTACCAATTCAATTCTAAAATTTTTGACCTAATACCAATTCAATTATTCTAGCTAATTTTGGTTGGATATTGCTGAGGTATGGATGCTACTCCGATAACATGGCACGGCTAACCTTTTAACGTGTTTAATTAATAGGTCCACTTGAAAAATTTTAAACACTTTGTAACCTACTGTGGAATATGAGTGGAAAAATCATTCTCTTGTTGTTAAATTACTAAGCAACTGAGGAGGCCTTTTATTGTCAAATCCAAAAGCACTTAGCAATTTATTAATGCGCAACCTGATCAAGGTAAATCGTTGTTTGAATTACTAATGGTTGATTGGACAAAAATGTGAGCAGTAATTTTTTACACATGAAAAACATATTTTGGAGCCTACCTGGCGCAGCCGAGCGGTAAGACTCCTTTTTTGTTGACGCAATATGATAATGACGTGAAAAAGTCTTTCTTCAAGGAACTTGTGTGCCCACTAGGGCTAGGCATGATGTTCCGACCTTCCAGTATAAACGGGGGTGTAAATGGTTCAGTTTAGTTTTGTTTTTTTGGAAAATTGAACCGAATCAAACCGATAAAGAAATTTATTGAACCGAACCGAAATTCGATCCGAATCGAATCGAACCAAACCAAAATCCCAATTCGGTTCGGTTTGGTTTGGTTCAATTTTCGATTTTTACTTTTGTGTTTTTTATTTGCTCCCTACATTCACCACTTTCTATAAATTTTTTATTTTTAAATTGATTTTTTAATTATTTTTCCTTTTCTTCCTTTTTCTTTTTCTTTTCTTCTTCTTCTTCACTGAGGCCGGTGACCGGCCTAGAGGCGAGCTTGAGTCTTGCCACAGGGTGGCGAGGCCGAGCTCGCCCGATGGCAACAAGCTCAAGCCTCGCCGAGATCCGACCACTTGGGTGGGGCTCGAGCCTTGCCGGCTTGTGGCAAGGCTCGAGCTCACCTCTGGCAGGTTGCTAGCCGCCACCGTGGCGGCGACCATCCAAAGAATAAGAAGAATAAAAAGAATAAAAATATATATATTTTTAAATAAAAGAAAAATTAAAAAAATTAGATTTTGTCGGTTTGGTTCAATTAACCGAAGTGATAAAAACCAAACCAGTTAAAAAGTTTACATTTTTAATGAGAACCGAACTAAATAAGAATCAAACTAAAAAAAATCGAATTTTTCGATTCAATTCAATTCAATTCAGTTTGGTTTTCGGTTTAGTTTTTGACACTCCTAAATATAGTAATGTCTATTGATGCAGATTACATCACAATGCTTTGCATCAGCATAACATTCCACTCGGCAAAATGTTCAGGGGATGCGGCTCCTGAAAGCTTGAAAGCTTGACTCGCCGGTATCAACCCCCAAAACCAGAATGAACGGAGAGAGCAACCACTGCACAATCACGGTGACCGGGCGCAGCTGGTCTTCTCGCATGGAGGACCGGTTTCAGCAGAAGCCGGCTCTTTTGACGCTCTCGGCCGGCACCAAGTCTTGCTACATCTTCAGAGCACCCAAGAGCCAGGAGGAGAGCAACCCCAACGCTTACAAGCCCCGGATTGTGTCCATTGGTCCGTACCACCACGGGAAAAAGCGGTTGGAGTTGATCGAGCAGCACAAACCTCGAGCGTTCTACAAACTGCTCGATAGGACTAGAGGCGCCGTGGGCCCCATTGATTACTTTAATGCTATCGCCTCGTGGGAGACCCACATACGGGATAGATACTCAGAGGCCCTCCATTGGAATACCTCGGATTTGAGCGGGATGATGATTCTCGATGCTTGTTTCATCATCGAGTTATTCCGCGCCCACACCTGTGAGAATCCAGAGGATGCCGACGACCCCGTGTTCTTCACGCCATGGATTGTATCATCCCTCATGATTGACCTCCTCCTGATTGAAAACCAGATCCCGTTCTTCGTTCTTCGAAAGATCTATGCATTATCCAAGTCTTCTTCTGATGCCGACCGCTCCCTCAATGAGATCGCCTTACGGTTCTTCAACCGCGCGCTCCAATGGCCAGATGAACATCTCCAGAAGCACTACAGAGTCTCCAATATCACGCACTTGCTCGACTTGTTCCGACTGTGCTTGGTCGGCCATTTGAACATCGAAAGTCCCCCAACGGTTGATAAAGAGTTGTTGCAACTGATGCCTTCCACGAATCATCTGCTTCTCGCGGGGATAAAGTTTGAACCAAGGAAGAGCAAGAACCTAATAGACGTCGTGTTTGATGATGGAGTACTCCGGATCCCTCCTTTTACTATCGACCTTTTCACCAGTTCCTTCTTCCTCAACTGCGTGGCTTATGAGCAGTGCTGCCATTACTGCTCCAAGCACATCAGCAGTTTCGTGGTCTTCATGAGATGTCTCATGGGCACCGCAGCGGATGCAGTGTTCCTGTCTCAGTGCGGCGTAATCAAGAACCTTCTAGGGGCTGACGAGGAGGTCGCGCGGTTCTTCAGTGATCTCACCAAGGATGTCCAGTTCGATATCAAGTTGAGCTACTTGGCCGAGGTATTCGGTAAAGTCACCCGGTACCGTCGGAACAAGTGGCGCATGCGGTGGGCAGGAATCAAGCGCGAGTACTTCGGCAGCCCCTGGTCTTTCATTTCGGCTGCCGCTGCTTTCATTCTCCTAGTTCTTACAGTTATCCAGGCCTTCTTCACCGTTTACCCTTATTATCATCCCAAGAAGTGACCAAGCTCTGCGACACAGCTTCAGAGAGATATATGATGTTGATGTACCATCCATGTAGTTTGGAGAAGTCAGACCAGTGAAATTTGTGCTTCATATCCGGGTTTTGCTTTGGCTGCTGTACTCCTAATTCATTTTAGATTGCTTAAACTTAATTACATCTTCATCACTGCAAATAGATTAGCAAATTTGATGAAGAGCACCCCACTAACTAGAGAATTTAATATTAGTGCAATTGATCCAAGTTGACAGACAAAGATTTCTCAGACGCATAATCATTGTCGGCTCAAAAGAAGAAATAATTGCTAATGGACCATAGAAAGTAGAAACAGCGAAGTATTATGGATCGAATTGGGAAAATGGACTCAAACTAGCTGAAAGGTGGGTTTTTTTCAAAGCTGAGAACGATCTTTAAATGAGAATGAATTTCCTTAATTATGTTTACCGTTTTGGAATTTCATCTGAGTTAAAAGTTGTTCCTGGTCCATGTGGATCTCTAAGTTCAAGATATAATTCGTATAGTTTTTTTAAAAAATAACAGATTTTACCCATTTAGTAATTCACGTCCTTGCATGGACAAGTCATACGATTCGGTTGGGGCTGAACTTTTTGTTAGGGCCGAGTATTACCCCCTAGACTCCGAAAAGTGAGGGCCGACCCATTCGACGGGAATCAAATAGAAAAAACCCTTGATTTTATTTGTTCTTTTATGTAATTTGTCTTATTTATTTTTTCGAAACTTTTTACTAGTTTAGGGTCTCATGCGTATAAATACACCAATAGTTTTCCTCTAAGATAAATAAAAATTACTGTTCCATATTTGTGGCAATACTGTAGCAAATGTAATTGAAGGAGACTTTCTCAAAATAGATCTCTGATTGGTAGGCGACGAACATACATGTCAATTGCATTAAAAACTATTGTTCATTATTTGTAACATTACCATAGCAAATGGAAGATAGGTCGCTATTCAAGTCACAGTTCATACTGCCTGTCATAAATAATTGTCGGCCATGAGTGTTGTATCACGGGTTTGCTGTCTTTTGCGTGACTGTTTGGCTTTTCCTTCCCCTAATGCCTGTGTCAGGCACAAAGATGCAATGTTTGAGGCACTCTCCTAAAGTAATAAAATCGTGTCTGCTTTCCGCACGTCTTATTAAAAGTGTCCTCATCCTCCTCCCTCAAATTAGGGGTGAGCAGCGGTCTAGGGTCGACCCTGGACCGACCCTAGATTAGCCCAACCCTACCGGTTCTGGTCCAGTTCTCAAGGAGACTGGGTCGATCATTGGTCCTGAAATTGTAGGACCAAAAAACTGTGCGGATTGGTTCTCGGTCCTAAGAGTTTTGGGCCGATTTAACCCTGGACCAACCTTGTATATTATATTATATCATTTATAATTCTTTTATATATTCAAACTTAAGTAAAATATCTGTTATATTATATTATATTGAGATGTTCTATCAATAGCACTAATAGTAATTTCAATTTAAAACTTTTGTTGAGTATTAATTATGTGTCGTTTGTTTTGTTTTCAGGTGTTTAGAAGTTCAAGTGAATTAACAAGATGTGAAGTTATATATTCATGGTTTATATTAAGTATTTTCAACTTTTTATGGTTTAATTGTATTTTACTAATGAATTTCAGCTGCACTTTACTTTTCAATTTATGTCAAATGGTAGAAGTTTTTGAAAAATAGAGTAGTATTGTAGTTGCTATGGTGATTTGCTAGTCAAGTGGTGTGAAGCTCATTTTTTAGTTGAGTGGACTCTACATGATCAAATGCTAGGCAAGTAGTGTGAAGCTCATTTTTTGGTTGAGTGGACTCTACATGATCAAATTCAGGAAAACGCTTTTGCATATGGTGTTATGAATATTAAAGATAGATGATTACAAGAACTTTCCGTCTTGTCCCATATCTCGATGAGCGGTTAATAGGTACAAAATTTATATTATTGTTTCATCTTAAATTTGCTAAATATGTATTGGTATTTATAATTTAGTTGCACAATGCCGCATTGTCGATGAATGTGTAATTTGAATTTGTATGTTTGCTTTTTTAGGGAGTATAAAAAATAAGACCAAAAAAATTATCAATCGGTCCCGGGTTGACCCTAGAACCGGACCGAACCCATTGGATCGGTCTAGTCCTTGGTCCCAGGCTCAATAGGGTCGATCCTCGGTCCTAAAAATTGAGGACCGATATTGTACGGATTGGTCCTAGGGTTAGGGGGTGACCTGGACCAACTCGGACCATGCTCACCCCTACCTCAAATGATCCGGTTCTAGCATAAAGAGCATGCCACTAGCTTGATATTCTTTTTTTGTAAGAGAAAGAGCGACTGATGTTGGGCTTCAAAGATCTAAACCCGGCCCATTGTAGCAAGAAATCAAATCGGGTCGCAGACTGACTTGCAAAGGCTTGTCGTAATGGATCACTCTTTTTCAATTGGTTGTCCAACCCTCCGGAACCTTCGTGGGCTTTACTTTGTTCAGATTTGAGTCTTATGTACTCAGACCTTCCGTGCTTTCTAAAATAGTGCCACTCCGACCCAAAAAAATGGACTTCCATGTGGGTCCCAGGTTTCAGCATTTACATAATTCAGAAAGGTAGCCAACTCGTTTCGACTAATCCGTGCACCGCGAGGAATTTGCCCATCCGCTCCAGGCCTTACTTGCCTTAGTATGATATGATTTTATTTTCCAGAGCTTTTGTAGCCACCAGGCATCACTTTCAAGAGGTTCGTGTAAGTTACTATTTCTTTTTTATCCGAAAGTAACTTATAGATTAATTCTCCCTAATTGAAATTTAGTTTGCCAACACATGTGCCGTGTCTTATTTGCCTTGTTTGTTTTTACATAAGATTTTATTTTTTTATTTTTTTGGTAAAGTACATAAGATTTTATTTTCTAATCTGCTTAGTTGCCACTAGACGCTAACAGCTTAAGTTTTCAATGGGGTTAGTGTTACTAATGTATTATCAAGATTTATTTATTTTTTGTCCAAAATTATTGCCTAGATTAACATTTCCGAGTTGAATATTGAATTGCCTATATGCATGCTGTGTCTTATTGGCTTTGTTTTTTATTTTATTTTTTTCTTTTAAAGTTGGATTTTACTTTCGAGCATGCTTTGTAGCCACTAAACAATAGCAGCTTAAGATACCATTTTTTCAATGAGGTCCATTTACCTATTCTATCATCTGGATATCTTTTATCCGAAAGCATTCTCTAGATTAATTCCCCCAAATTGAATCGATCACAATCTCAATAATCGTTAGGAAACACAAATTTTCACATAATATATATATTAAATGCAAGTGACATAAGTGGGTGAAGAGGTAATCCATTATGTTATTACCAAATTTAGTGACATGCCCTTTTTCTAGTAGTCATCTATAATGGCGGTCGGACGGGTGGCGGAAGGAGAGGCAGCTGCCCTCTAAGCCATCTTCAAGCAACTCTTGCGTTAGCTTCAATTACCAACCCTCGCATATTGTCAAGAAAGTATAAGTTGAGTCTTACATGGTTCACAAGATTTTCACAACCACAAATTTGCAATGTAAGCAAATTATTTAATTTTAGAGACTAATATTTGTTAGCCATACAAGAACTCAAACTTGATAATTCTCCAAATTTAGTGAAATTAGTGAAGTTTGGTTGTCCCATTTCCTTCTCTCTTCTTTCTTTCTCTCTATTCACTCATACAAAAACTGCCACTACGCTATCAACACTCCATTATCATCCACAATCGTCCCTAGAGCTTGAGAAAATCATGAAATTAAATTTATTATAATTGTACCAATTCAATCTTAATTTTTTTTTATCAATTCAGTCCTAAACCTTTTATATTTATACCAGTTCAGTCTATCCAACCAATTTTGGCTGGTTGACGCTGATGTGGCATTCTAAAAATAATATTTGAATAATTTTTTTGTCTTGCCAACTTTAATATATTCTCCTCACTCTTATGAGTTCATATTCTAACTAAGTGGCATAACGACCCTCCAATAATATAAATAATAGCAAGCAGACCAAACATATAATTTGACGGTTAGATGTTGCTATCGATGATTTGACAACTTGTTAGACCAAACATACCAATTTGGGTTAGTAATAAAAAAAAATAATTTGAGATATATTTGTCACAAGTATACCTGTTTAAGGTTTTTGATGGTCAAAAAATTAATTTGGGATAAATTTGTTATATGTATATTAGTTTGGGATTTTTTTATGATATTAACCCTAATAAAAAAATCCAATCCAATGATATAGTTGGGTCGTAATCTTAATTAAGGTTCGTAGATCGAGAGATCGGTCCGACATATTGGAGGAGTGGAGACCCGTAAATGCCGTTAGTCTGTAAAAACGTTTATGGCTCCTACATCAATAAGGAGCTGCACAGCCATGACAAAATGGGAGTAGGCCCTGTACATGTTATAATTTTTGGAAATTATAAAGATTATCTAAAAATTGATTTATTTTATAAAACCGACTTGTTTATGGAAAAAATTGGCATCTACTCTTCATTGGTATAAAACAGCTCATCATTGCATTTGTGAATGAAATATCTCATTCCAATTAAGCATGTTATAATTATGCATGTTGATGGTAAAATTACATGATACGCATGAATAAACGCACATATACTTACTTCCTCTAAATCAATTTTATTATCTTGTTGGTTTTACAAATTAACTGATGGCTCACATGTCAAATTTTAAACACTTTGAAATATACTCTGGAATACGAGCATGGTAAAAATCATTATCCTGTTTTTAAGTTATTAATTAAGAGAGGCCCGCTTGTCGAATCTAGAACTGCAGCTACACTTACGTGCAGTAGATTTGAAAATGGTAAAATCGCTATTGCGTTGGGGAGTTACTGATGATTGATCCAATAGAGAGAAGTCATCAATCATATTTTACATTTTGAAAATATAATGGAGATTTTACTTGCGCAACGGAACGGTAGACTCAGCAAAAGTGATAGTCAACCTATTCAACCAAAATCAAGGCTACCCTTGGGACCCGACTGTTACTATTAATGACTGCATCCTCTTCCTCCTTTTTTTTTTTTTTTTCTTCTTTCAAACATCAAACCGATCACATATCGAGAATTATAATTTAACTATCAAATTCTCTTGAGCCCTAACTTTGCCTCATTGCACTAGACACCGTAATGCAAGACGTAATAATATTCAAGGCTGTGATTTGATTATTTCCATTATCATCTTCATAATATTTTGAAATATTTTACATGATTTTTTTTATGTCTAATTGATTTTATTTATTTTCATAGAATTCTTTACTAGTTTACAGTCTCGAGCATATAAATATATATATATATATATTTTTTTTTTTTTGTCAGATATAAATATATTTATTTTCACTTATCGTAGTTTTCCTCTTTGAAAAATTAAATGAATCAAAAGAATTCTTTCTACGTTTTGCATGACAATGGATGTGCAACTTTCATTGTGTGAATCTAGTCTAATTTCATTTCCACCGTGTCCCATCGCCCCCTTCAACTTGGTTGATTTTTTTTTTTTTTAATGTCAATGGATACTCACAAAAACATAATTTTTTTTGTCAAAAAGAAATTTCCATTCATTACCGAATGATACATAGAAAAGGAATCTCAAAAGTCACAGTAACAAAATAAGCCCATAAAACTCCAAAACAAAAATAAAAATAAAAAATCAAGACGTTTTATCAAAGCGTGGTTGGTAGAGATAATCACAGACTCATAGACTCATCCTTTAAAAACAGATCTATAACTGCATCTAAGCAAAATGATTGGTAGCCAATCATCGAATCACATAGCACTAATTTACGATAAGCACACGCCAGGATCTCCTTCTGTAATTATGGATTTATCTTTCGACGGGACACATCCCCAACACCATCACCGTACAAAGACAATGTAAATCTATTGAAGAAACTCAGATTAGGCACCTAGGAGAGCAAGTCTTGTAGTTAATGCAAAGTGCCAAAACTTTGAATGAAAACACATTGAATGAGTACAAATTTGACATTAAAACTGCTGTAAAGTTCAGAGAGGTAGAGAGAGAAAGGGAGAAAAGAGGTGGGAGAGGAACCCGGCAATAGTTACTAAAACATAAGTAAAACGTTAGAAATTTTGGGTTTTGTTCCACAGAAGGGCCACTTCCATTACCTAAGATTGAATCTGCCTCTGTTGGGGCGCGTGCATCCTCCAGTTCACAAATATTCTCTCTTAAGATTGATGAGAGAAGACCAGACTAGGAATAAAAGGTAGAGAGAGAGAGAGAGAGAGAGAGAGACATGGAATACAAAAAAATAAAAATAAAAATAAAACACACTTAATCCTTAGCCTAAAATACGAAAAAGAAAAGAAAAAATAGACAAACAAGAGTAAATATTGTAAAAAACTCAAATAAATCTGATAAAATTCGGCGAGGATCCTTCTGCGGGCCACGTGCTTGATAACTATGAGTCGCCATTATAGATCCCTCGGAGCGCGGGCTAGAAGCAGAAGCAGCAGCAGGATTTGCGCTGGGGGGACGCTTGTCCTGGAGACCTTTGTGGATCGGCTTGGCCGGACACGGCTGTCCCTGTGGGGAGATGAGCCGCTGGGCCACCCAAGGCTCCGTTGCCGGGGCATACATTGCTGCGCCGCTCTCGGCCGTTGAGATCGTCCATGGCCATAATAGGGGGCTTTTTTTTTTTTTTTTTTTTTTTTTTCGGCAAGACTAACGAAGGACGTTGCTTTCGTTTATCGACGGATTCGGTGGCCATGTTACATCACAAGTACAATTTTCTTCCTTTGCAAGAGAAAGAGCAAGCGATAATTTCATAAATATGAATATGCAAGCGTGTTCCAAGTTCCACCAGAATTTATATAATTCAGACAAGTAATTGACCATTTTTGAGTATCTATTTATCCGAGGTTTCGTGGAACTTGCTCAGGCCCGTGGTGTCATTGTCTTCTTCTCTTAGTCCTTAACGCAAGGTTTTATGTTCCAACGTCTCTTTGTAGCCACTGGGCCCTATGTTATTACCAAATTAGATTACATGCGACAGGGGTGGTGAAAAGAGAGGCAACGGGCCTTTCAGCCATCCTCAAGCAACTCCTATGCTTGATAATCATTTCACTTCTCTTCCATTAGCAAATAATGAAAATTATCAAAAAAAAAAAAACTTAAACCTATTTAGCTTCGAGTCAATTCAATTCTAAAACTTTCACTTAAGCCAAATTAACTATAAACCTCTTGACAATTTACCAATTATGAATTGAGTAATTCCGGTCAATTTTTGCCGGAAATTGTTGACGTTAACATTGATGTAAACAATTTTTCTATTTATTTTTTTTGAAAATTTTATTATTTTTTCTTTTTTTTAATTCATTGTGGCAAGTAGTTAGAAGAGAAAGAAGAAGAAAATAAAAAATGACTTATTCCAAAAATAATTCCGTGAACAAGAAACAACTTTTTTTTTTTAATTTCTTATTTCTACTTCAAATTTATTCTTTAACTACTTTTCTATTCCAGGAAATAAAAAAATTAATTGATATTACCAAACGGATTTCTATTTTTTTTTTTTGAAAAGCAAAAGGACAAAAATTTGGAAAAATAGAAACATTACCAAATGAAGCCATTACTAATGAAACTGTGTTTGTTCCTAAAATGAAGTATGTTGTGAAGAGTGCGCATGATAAGCATTTTATTTATGATCAAAAAAATCTGTTTGATAACGTAATTTTATTTTTTCTATTTGAAGAAAAAAATTTAATTCAGAAATAGGTTTGAAATAGAAATGAGAAGTAACATTTTTTTTGAATAAAAATAAAAAATAAAAACTCTTCTCCTCGCTTGCCTTTGCTATTAGTCAACTGCTTCTTTGTCACCTCCTCCTGTTGCCTCCCAAACATCTAAAAGGGAGAAATACCGTATCGTTATCAAACAAATAGAAATATTATATTTTTATCAAAAGTGCATTTTTACTTAAAAACTCATCTGTGGAATATAAATAGAAAAATATATTTTTGGCCAAAATTTGTGTCCAGAAAACAAAATAATTATCATTTGTACCCTAAATTGCTGAGTCTATGCGAATCCAAGGAAACTTCGAGAGTGGACCGCAATGGGAATCTTCCGTGTGTAAAGAAAATTTTCCTTTAATTTTTTTCTACCAAAGAGGGATCCATAACTTCTATCCAAGCAGTTTATGTACCTGCGAACGATTTAACTGACCCTGCTTCTGCCACGACATTTGCACATTTAGATGCTACGATCGTACCTCTGTCATTATAGTCCTTTTTGGCCATGAAATTTATATTTGTATCTAAAAGCAACGGAAAAGAAAGAAATGAACTTAATAGATGACGTTAAGCTAGCATATAGACCTGTGCTGTTCACGAGAAAAGACTTGTAAAATAGATTACTGGAAATAATTATTTCAGAAGTGTACTTAAGGAGATTTTCATAAGGGATCATAGGCCCCTCTGAGTTAAAGGGAAAAATTAAATTGGATTAAAGTGTGCTTGATCATCACGACATGTGCTCTTCTTGTTGCTCTTGACAGAATTACGTGCGAGCACAGAGAGAAGAATTGACCCAACCAATACTGCAAAAGAACGCCCAAGCACTAGATCACGTTTCATTTTTACTCCTTCAAGTAATTCACCAACCGAGTCACCCCGTTAATATGAAAGAACAAAAATAAGCCCATCTATATTTGGGTTGCCCCATTAAGATGGACCAGTAGACAAATTATCAGAGCACCACAAGTTGACCTCAATGCAAAAAAGTACAATTATGGGAGCACAAAGATAAGTATAATTATTAGCGTGTCTGCTCTGCAAAGAACTTCTTTTACTGGCGCGTCTGCCTTGCGAATTGAGTTCATCTTTTTGACTGGCGCATCCGCTTTGCGTGCGCATCCGCTTTGCAAAGTGAGTTCCAACTGTTCTTGGTCCGATTCTTCCAGGCTCGGCCAGAGCAAATACGAGGTTGTCCCGAATTGTCTTGCCAACGTGGTCCCGCGCGCTGTTCCATTTCTTCTCTGGCTGCTGTCGTTACCCTCACTCTCCTCCCCTCCCTCTTCCACCCCCCCCGCCCCCTCTCTCTCTCTCCCCTCACTCCTCACTTTCGTTCTTCTACTTCCTCTTCGCTGGTGAAGCTCTTGGTCATGGGAGAGGGGCTCAACGTGGACGAACTGTACATTCCACGGTACAGGACTAAATAAATCACCGATCGCCTTCAAAATTCACTTATATTTTAAGCAAATGCAACAAACATCCTTTCCCAAATTGACGTTTGAACGATTTCATCAGCACCCATAAGACCAAAACCTCAATTTCATGGCAAAGACAGCAACTTTAGGGTGCTGCTAGGCTAACAATCAATAACGGCGAACTTTTCCAGCCATGTATCCCAAATTCAGGGAGAGGGGCAACCGAAAGGTCAAGTTTGGTCTTTTTGTCTCATTTCAGCCGTTTTTTTTTTATTTTTCGCTTATAAATTTAGTTTAGGTTATGTGCAATCATTTTACAACACTCACTACAAAACAGAGAGAAAAAGAAAAAAGAAAAAGAAAAAAAAGAAAAGAGAGACTCGAACACGTTAGCAGCGTCAAAATAGGACATACACCCATTTTTTTTCGACTCTTAAATTTGGGGTTGGGCTATAAATGAGTTGTTAGACATTTTAAAATCCGCGTGTTTCGTTGTCGCCGCTTCGTCTCCCGTCACTCTCTCAGTTGGGCCGCCACGAAGAGTGCCCCCCTTGGCCCGGCCCTCCACCTCGGAGACTCGAACCGAGCTCTTCAAATCCAAAGCCCTTGCTCACCACCCACAAGCGACGTTTCCCTAATTTCCCAAGCGCTGACTGGACTAGTGATCGTAGCCAAGAATATCTCCTCTGCACGGTAACAACACCTTCCGTGTTTTGCCCTGTTTTTTGGTAAGACTCAAGGCCGAACTGTATTTGTGATGCTTTTGTGAAAGTCACTGAGAAATCCGAGTCATTAGTTGATGATTGGTGACCTCGTTGCTGTTCTAAATGTTGATCACTACATCCAAACCTTTCAATGCATATAAAGTGCGTTTGATTTAATATTTTGAAAGCCTATAAGAAAAATGTAAAACAGCTTACTTTAAAGAGTTTTAGGTAAATACAAAGGGCATTTGATAAACTATGCTTTCAAAAATAATTTGAGAGAAATGCCATTTGATAAATATATATATATTTGAGAAGCCCTTCAATGATTAATGTTTTTTTAAATTTTCATTTATTTATAATTTAAAAAAATCAAATATATTTAAAATTTGAAAAAACAGAGGGAAGACCAAACACTTTGCTAGTCCAGTGAAGGGCTATGACCGCCGGCGATCAATCATCAAGGTTGCTTGAGATTGGGCAACCTCTGGTGAGGGTCACACAACCCTAGCAAGGGCCACCGGAGATCGCTCAACCTTGGGCTACCGTTGCCTAGGTCTTGCGGCCTCAAGCAGCCCTCGTGACCCTTGTGAGACCCAAACGGGGGCTGCCTAAGGCCATGAGACCTAGGCAATGGTTGCTTGGGCCGCACGTAGCCTGGGTCACGCAAGGTCGTGCGACCTCCAACAGCCCTCATTAGGGTCGCTCGACCTTGACCAATTGCCGCCACGCATCAGGTTTGCTCATTGGCGGCCATAGCCCTTTGCTTGACCAACAAAGGATTTTGTCATTTTTTAATTTAAAAAAAAAACTAATGAGGGACAAAATCGAAAATTTGAAGAATTGGTACAAATAATTTTGAAAGAAAAAAAAATGAGACTTGGCATTTGGCCAAATGTTGAAAACATATTTGTAATGTTCTGAGGTGTTTGGTGGGAGCCATGAACGAGTTGGGCTTTCGTTCTTGAAGAGGACGTCGTTGAAATTAGGTTGGACCGAATTTGCTTTTCAGTTGGACTTAAATCGCTATTGATAATGGGCTCCGGGTGCCTTGAGCCGAATCTCGTTTGTGGCCCAAACCCATGAGACCAGATTTTGGCCCATATTCGGACCAGGTTCAGGGGCCCGGCCCGAATCCCTATTTTTGGAATAAAATTTAAATGTCAATTTAGTTTTAAACATTTTAACTTTGTGCCAATTCAATTCTAAACTTTTTGACCTAGCACAAATTCAATCATTCCGGCTAATTTTGGTTGTATATTGCTGAGGTGTGGATGTCGATCGGACAACATGGCACGGCTAACCTTTTAACGTGTTTAATTAATAGGTCCACTTGAAAAATTTTAAACACTTTGTAATCTACTGTGGAATATGAGTGGAAAAATCATTATCTTGTTGTTAAGTTACTAAACAACTGACGAGGCCTTTTATTGTCCAATCTAAAAGCACTTAACAATCTATTATCGTGTAACTGATCAAGGTAAAATCGTTGTTTGAATTACTAATCGGACAAAAATGTGAGCAGTAATATTTTACACATGTAAAACATATTTTGGAGCTTACCTGGCGCAGCCGAGCGGTAACCCCTTTTTCGTTGACTCTATGATAATGACAAAAAAAAGTCTTTCTTTAAGGAACTTGCATCAGCATAACATTCCAGTCGGCAAAATGTTCAGGGGATTCGGCTCCCGAAAGCTTGACTCGCCGGAATCAACCCCCAAAACCAGAATGGGCGGAGAGAGCGACCACTACACATTCACGGTGGCCGCAGAGGGTGAGCACAGCTGGTCTTCTCGCATGGAGGACCGGTTTAAGCAGGAGCCAACTTTTCTGAGGCCCTTGGCCGGCACCCCTATTGCACCATCTTCAGAGCACCCAAGAGCCAGGAGGAGAGCAACCCCAACGCTTACAAGCCCCATGTTGTGTCCATTGGCCCGTACCACCACGGGAAAGAGCAGTTGAAGATGATGGAGCAGCACAAAGCTCGAGTGTTCTCCACACTGCTCGATCGGACCAGTGATGATGGCGCGGGCCTGGATGATTACTTCACGGCTGTCGCCTCGCTGGAGACTGACATACGGGAGAGCTATTCAGAGGCCCTCAATTGTGAAACCGATGATTTGATTGAGATGATTGGTCTCGATGCTTGTTTCATCATCGAGTTATTCCGCGTGGGGACCTTCCCCACCGAGATGATTCCAGAGTATGAAGACGACGCCTTGTTCTGGACGCATTGGATTGTAGCGGCCCTCATGATTGACCTCCTCCTGATTGAAAACCAGATCCCATTCTTCGTTCTTCAAGAGATCCATGAATTATCCAAGTCTTCTGATGATGGCGATGGCTCCATCAATGAGATTGCCTTAAGGTTCTTCAACCGCGCGCTCCAATGGCCAGAGGAACATCTCCAGAGGTACTTCGGAGTCGCCTTCACGCACTTGCTCGACATGTTCCGACTGTGCTTGGTCGGCCTATCTATTCCCCAAAAACCGCCACCGGTTGATGAAGAGTTGCTGCAACTGATGCCCTCCGTGAATCATCTGCTTCTCGTGGGGATAAAGTTTGAACCAAGAAAGAGCGAGAACCTAATAGGCGTCGTGTTTGATCACGGAGTGCTCCGGATCCCTCCTTTGAATGTCGACCTTCTCACCACTTCCTTCTTCCTCAACTGCGTGGCTTATGAGCAGAGCTACCATTACTGCGATAAGCACATCAGCAGTTACGTGGTCCTCATGAGTGGTCTCATGGGCAACGTAGCGGATGCAGCGTTCCTGTCTCAGTGCGGCATAATCACGAACCTTCTAGGGCCCGAAAAGGAGGTCGCGCGATTCTTCTGTGATCTCGCCAAGGATGTCCAGTTCGATATCAAGGAGAGCTACCCGGCCGAGGTATTCGGGAAAGTCACCCAATACCGTCGGAACAAGTGGCGCATGTGGCGCATGTGGCGGGCGGGAATCAAGCGCGAGTACTTCGGCAGCCCCTGGTCTTTCATTTCGGCTGCCGGTGCTTCCTTCGTCATATTTCTTCTAGTTATCCAGGCCTTCTTCACCGTTTACATTTATTATCATCCCAAGAAGTGACCCAGCTCTGCGACACAGCTTCAGAGAGATATATGATGTTGATGTACCCTCCATGTAGTTTGGAGAAATCAGACCAGTAATATCTGTGCTTCATATCCGGGTTTTGCTTTGGCTGCTGTACTCCTAATTCATTTTAGATTGCTTAAACTTAATTACATCTTCATCACTGCAAATAGATTAGCAAATTTGATGAAGAGCACCACACTAACTAGAGAATTTAATATTAGTGCAACTGATCCAAGTTGACAGACAGATTTCTCAGACGCATGATCATTGGCAGTTCAAAAGAAGAAATAATTGCTAATGGACCATAGAAACAGCGAAGTATTAGGGATGGAATTGGGAAAATGGACTCAAACTAGCTGAAAGGTGGGTTTTTTGCAAAGCTGAGAACCATCTTTAAATGAGAATGAACTTCCTTAATTATGTTTACCGTTTTGGAATTTCATCTAAGTAAAAAGTTGTTCCTGGTCCATGTGGATCTCTAAGTTCATCATATAATTCGTATATATATATATATATATATATATATATATATATATATATATATATATATATATATTAAATGATTGATTTTACCCATTCGTAATTCACGTCCTTGCACGGACAAGCCATTCTGTTCGGTTGGGGCTGAACTTTTTGTTAGGGCCGAGTATACCCCTTAGACTCCGAAAAGTGAGGGCCGACCCATTCGACAGGAATCAAATAGAAAAAACCCTTGATTTTATTTGTTCTTTTATGTAATTTGTCTTATTTATTTTTTCGAAGCTTTTTTCTAGTTTAGGGTCTCATGCGTATAAATACACCAGTAGTTTTTCTCTAAAATAAATAAAAATTACTGTTCCATATTTGTGGCGATACTGTAGCAAATGTAATTGAAGGAGATTTTCTCAAAATAGGTCTCTGATTGGTAGGCGACGAACATACATGTCAATTGCATAAAAACTACTGTTGATTCTTTGTAGCAATACTATAGCAAATGGAAGACAGGTCGCTATTCAAGTCACTGTTCATACTGCCTGTCATAAATAATCGTCAGCCATGAGTGTTGTATCACGGGTTTGCTGTCTTTTGCGTGACTGTTTGGCTTTTGGCTTTTCCTTCCTCTAATGCCTGTGTGAGGCACCAAGATGCAATGTTTGAGGCCCTCTCCTGAAGTAATAAAATCGTGTCTGCTTTCCGCACGTCTTATTAAAAGTTTCCTCATCCTCCTCCCTCAAATGATCCGGTTCTAGCATAAAGAGCATGCCACTAGCTTGATATTCTTTTTTAGTAAGAGAAAGAGCGACTGATGTTGGGCTTCAAAGATCGGGTCGCAGATTGACTTGCAAAGGCTTGTCGTAATGGATCACTCTTTTTCAATTGGTTGTCCAACCCTCCGGAACCCTCGTGGGCTTTACTTTGTTCAGATTTGAGTCTTATGTACTCAGACTTTCCGTGCTTTCTAATATAGTGCCACACCGACCAAAAAAAAAAAAAAAAATGGACTTCCATGTGGGTCCCAGGTTTCAGCATTTACATAATTCAGAAAGGTAGCCAACTCGTTTCGACTAATCCGTGCACCGCGAGGAATTTGCCCATCCGCTCCAGGCCTTACTTGCCTTAGTATGATATGATTTTATTTTCCAGAGCTTTTTGTAGCCACTAGGCACTAGCCGCCTAAGATACCATCACTTTAAAGAGGTTCGTGTACGTTACTATTTTTTTTTATCCGAAAGTAACTTATAGATTAATTCTCCCGAATTGAAATTTAGTTTGCCAACACATGAGCCGTGTCTTATTTGCCTTGTTTGTTTTTACATAGGATTTTATTTTCTAATCTGCTTAGTTGCCATTAGACGCTAACAGCTTAAGTTTTCAATGGGGTTAGTGTTACTAATGTATTATCAAGATTTATTTATTTTTTGTCCAAAATTATTGCCTAGATTAACATTTCCGAGTTGAATATTGAATTGCCTATATGCATGCTATGTCTTATTGGCTTTGTTTTTTATTTTATTTTTTTTCTTTTAAAGTTGGATTTTACTTTCGAGCATGCTTTGTAGCCACTAAACAATAGCAGCTCAAGATACCATTTTTTCAATAAGGTCCATTTACCCATTCTATCATCTGGATATCTTTTATCCAAAAGCATTCTCTAGATTAATTCCCCCAAATTGAATCGATCACAATCTCAATAATCGTTCGGAAACACAAATTTTCACATGATTTTTTTTATATTAAATGCAAGCGACATAAGTGGGTGAAGAGGCAATCCATTATGTTATTACCAAATTTAGTGACATGCCCTTTTTCTAGTAGTCATCTATAATGGCGGTCGGACGGGTGGCTGAAGGAGAGGCAGCTACCCTCTAAGCCATCTTCAAGCAACTCCTGCATTTAGTACAATTAGCTTCAATTACCAACCATCGCATTTTGTCAAGAAAGTATAAGTTGAGTCTTACATGGTTCAAAAGATTTTCACAACCACAAATTTGCAATGTAAGCAAATTATTTAATTTTAGAGACTAATATTTGTTAGCCATATGAGAACTCAGACTTGATAATTCTTCAAATTTAGTGAAATTAGTGAAGTTTGGTTGTCCCATTTCCTTCTCTCTTCTTTCTTTCTCTCTATTCACTCATACAAAAACTGCCACTACACTATCTACACTCCATTATCATCCACAATCGTCCCTAAAGCTTGAGAAAATCACGAAATTAAATTTATTACAATTGTACCAATTCAATCTTATTTATTTATTTATTTATTATCAATTCAATCCTAAACCTTTTATATTTATACTAGTTCAATCTATCCGACCAATTTTGGCTGGTTGACGCTGATGTGGCATTCTAAAAATAATATTTGAATAATTTTTTTTCTTGCCGACTTTAATATATTCTCCTCACTCTTATGAGTTCATATTCTAACTAAGTGGCATAACGACCCTCCAATAATATAAATAATAGCAAGCAGACCAAACGTATAATTTGACGGTTAGATGTTGCTATCGATGATTTGACAACTTGTTAGACCAAACATACCAATTTGGGTTAGTGATAAAAAAAATTACTTTGAGGTATATTTGTCACAAGTATACTTGTTTAAGGTTTTTGATGGTCAAAAAATTAATTTGGGATAAATTTGTTATAGGTATATTAGTTTGGGATTTTTTATGATATTAACCCTAATAAAAAATCCAATCCAATGATATAGTTGGGTCGTAATCTTAATTAAGGTTCGTAGATCGAGAGATCGGTCCGACATAGTGGAGGAGTGGAGACCCGCAAAGGCCGTGAGTCTGTAAAAACGTTTATGGCTCCTACATAAATAAGGAGCTGCACAGCCATGACAAAATGGGAGTAGGCCCTGTACATGTTATAATTTTTGGAAATTATAAAAATTATCTAAAAATTGATTTATTTTATAAAACCGACTTGTTTATGGAAAAAATTGGCATCTACTCTTCATTGGTATAAAACAGCTCATCATTGCATTTGTGAATGAAATATCTCATTCCAATTAAGCATGTTATAATTATGCATGTTGATGGTAAAATTACATGATACGCATGAATAAACGCACATATACTTACTTCCTCTAAATCAATTTTATTATCTTGTTGATTTTACAAATTAACTGATGGCTCACACGTAAAATTTTAAACACTTTGAAATATACTCTGGAATACGAGCATGGTAAAAACCATTATCCTGTTTTTAAGTTATTAATTAAGAGAGGCCCGCTTGTCGAATCTAGAACTGCAGCTACACTTACGTGCAGTAGATTTGAAAATGGTAAAATCGCTATTGCGTTGGAGAGTTACCGATGATTGATCCAATAGAGAAGTCGTCAATCATATTTTACATATTGAAAATATAATGGAGATTTACTCGCGCAGCGGAACAGTAGACTCAATAAAAGTGATAGTCAACCTATTCAATCGGAATCAAGGCTACCCTTGGGACCTGACTGTTACTATTACTTACTGCATCCTCTCCCTCCTCTTTTTTTTTTTTTTTCTTATTTCAAACATCAAACCAATCACATGCCGAGAATTATAATTTAACCATCAAATTCTCTTGAGCCCTAACTTTGCCTCATTGCACTAGACACCGTAATGCAAGACGTAATAATATTCAAGGCTGTGATTTGATTATTTCCATTATCATCTTCATAATATTTTGAAATATTTTACATGATTTTTTTTATGTCTAATTGATTTTATTTATTTTCATAGAATCGTTTACTAGTTTACAATCTCGAGCGTATAAATATATTTATTTTCATTTATCGTAGTTTTCCTCTTTGAAAAATTAAATGAATCGAAAGAATTCTTTCTACGTTTTGCATGCCAATGGATGTGCAACTTCCATTGTGCGAATCTAGTCTAATTTCATTTCCACCATGTCCCATTGCCCCCTTCAACTTGGTCGATTTTTTTTTTTTTTTTATGTCAATGGATACTCACAAAAACATAATTTTTTTTGTCAAAAAGAAATTTCCATTCATTACCGAATGATACATAGAAAAGGAATCTCAAAAGTCACAGTAACAAAATAAGCCCATAAAACTCCAAAACAAACAAAAAATAAAAAATCAAGACGTTGTATCAAAGCATGGTTGGTAGAGATAATCACAAACTCATAGACTCATCCTTTAAGAACAGATCTATAACTGCATCTAAGCAAAATGATTGGTAGCCAATCATCGAATCACATAGTACTAATTTACGATAAGCACATGCCAGGATCTCCTTCTGTAATTATGGATTTATCTTTCGACGGGACACATCCCCAACACCATCACCATACAAAGACAATGTAAATCTATTGAAGAAACTCAGATTAGGCACCTATGAGAGCAAGTCTTGAAGTTAATGCAAAGTGCCAAAACTTTGAATGAAAACACATTTTTGTTTTTTTTGGTCAATCCTACTCTATTCCTTATTCTATACTCACTCTTAGACTTTTGCCCTGCCTTTTGCAGGGCATGGGAGTCGAAACCCACTCCTGAAACTTACGCGTCCCCACCCCATCCTCCCCTGAGAAGGTGAGGATTTGAACCCCTCACCTCCCCCTTCCATGTTGGAAGGGTGGCCACTGGGGCAAATCCCAATGGTTAATGAAAACACATTGAATGAGTACAAATTTGACATTAAAACTGCTGTAAAGTTCAGAGAGGTAGAGAGAGAAAGGGAGAAAAGAGGTGGGAGAGGAACCCGGCAATAGTTACTAAAACATAAGTAAAACGTTAGAAATTTTGGGTTTTGTTCCACAGAAGGGCCACTTCCATTACCTAAGATTGAATCTGCCTCTGTTGGGGCGCGTGCATCCTCCAGTTCACAAATATTCTCTCTTAAGATTGATGAGAGAAGACCAGACTAGGAATAAAAGGTAGAGAGAGAGAGAGAGAGACATGGAATACAAAAAAATAAAAATAAAAATAAAACACACTTAATCCTTAGCCTAAAATACGAAAAAGAAAAGAAAAAACAGACAAACAAGAGTAAATATTGTTAAAAACTCAAATAAATCTGATAAAACTCGGCAGGATCCTTCTGCGGGCCACGTGCTTGATAACTATGAGTCGCCATTATAGATCCCTCGGAGCGCGGGCTAGAAGCAGAAGCAGCAGGAGGATTTGCGCGTGGGGGACGCTTGTCCTGGAGACCTTTGTGGAGCGGCTTGGCCGGACACGGCTGTCCCTATGGGGAGATGAGCCACTGGGCCACCCAAGGCTCCGTTGCCTGGGCATACATTGCTGCGCCGCTCTCGGCCGTTGAGATCGTCCATGGCCATAATAGGGGGTTTCGGTTTCTTTTTTTTCTGGCAAGACTAACGAAGGACGTTGCTTTCGTTCGTCGGCGGATTCGGTGGCCACGTTACGTCACAAGTACAGTTTTCTTCCTTTGCAAGAGAAAGAGCAAACGATAATTTCATAAATATGGATCTGCAAGCGCGTTCCAAGTTCCACCAGCATTTATATAGTTCAGACAAGTAATTGACCATTTTTGAGTATCTATTTATCCAAGGTTTCGTGGAACTTGCTCAGGCCCGTGGTGTCATTGTCTTTTTCTCTTAGTCCTTAACGCAAGGTTTTATGTTCCAATGTCTCTTTGTAGCCACCGGGCCCTATGTTATTACCAAATTAGATTACATGCGACAGGGGTGGTGAAAAGAGAGGCAGGGGGCCTTTCAGCCATCCTTAGGCCACTCCTGTGCTTGATAATCATTTCACTTCTCTTCCGTTAGCAAATAATGAAAATTATCAGAAAAAAAAAAGAAAGGAAAAACTTAAACCTATTAGCTTCGAGTCAATTCATTTTTAAAACTTTCACTTAAGCCAAATTAACTTTAAACCTCTTGACAATGCACCAATTGTGAATTGAGTAATTCCGGTCAATTTTTGCCGGAAATTGTTGACTTTAACATTGATGTAAACAATTTTTCTAATTTTTTATTTTTTTAAATTCCATTATTTTTTTTATTCATTGTGGCAAGTAGTTAGAAGAGAAAGAAGAAAATAAAAATGACCTATTCCAAAAAATAATTCCATGAACAAGAAATAACTTTTTTTTTTTATTTCTTATTTCTACTTCAAATTTATTCCCTAACTACTTTTCTATTTCAGAAAATAGAAAAATTAGTTGATATTACCAAACGAATTTCTATTTTTTTTTTTTGAAAAGCAAAAGGACAAAAATTTGGAAAAATAGAAACATTACCAAACAAAGCCATTACTAAGCAAATTGTGTTTGTTCTGAAATGAGGGACATTGTTAAGAGTGTGCATGATAATCATTTTATTTATGATCAAAAATCTATTTGATAACGTAATTTTATTTTTTTCTATTTGAAGAAAAAAATTTAATTCAGAAATAGGTTTGAAATAGAAATGAGAAGTAACAAATTTTTTTTTGAATAAAAATGAAAAATAAAAACTCTTCTCCTTGCTTGCCCTTGCTATTAGTCAATTGCTTCTCTGTCACCTCGCCCGCCAAACATCTAGAAGGGAGAAATACCGTATCATTATCAAACAAATAGAAATTTTATATTTTTTTTTATCAAAAGTGTATTTTTACTTAAAAACTCATATGTGGAATATAAATAGAAAAATATATTTTTGGCCAGAATTTATGTCAAGAAAACAGAATGATTATCATTCATACCCTAAATTGCTGAGTCTATGCGAATCCAAGGAAGCTTCGAGAGTGGACCGCGATGGGAATCCTCCGTGTGTAAAGAAAATTTTCCTTTAATTTTTTTTTTCTGAAAGAGAAACTATAATTACCTCTGTCATTATAGTCCTTTTTGGCCATGAAATTTATATTTGTATCTAAAAGCAAGGGAAAAGAAAGAAATGAACTTAATAGATGACCGTAAGCTAGCATATAGACTTGTGCTGTTCATGATAAAAGACTTGTAAAATAGATTACTGGAAATAATTATTTCAGAAGTGTACTTAAGGAGATTTTCATAAGGGATCATAGGCCCCTCCGACTTGAAGGGAAAAAATTAAATTGGATTAAAGTGTACTTGATCATCACGACGTGTGCTCTTCATGTTGCTCTTGACAGAATTACGTGCGAGCACAAAGAGAAGAATTGACCCAACCAATACTGCAAAAGAACGCCCAAGCACTAGATCACGTTTCATTTTTACTCCTTCAAGTAATTCACCAACCGAGTCACGCCGTTAATATGAAAGAACAAAAATAAGCCCATCTATATTTGGTTGCCCCATTAAGATGAACCAGTAGACAAATTATCAGAGCACCACAAGTTGACCTCAATGCAAAAGAGTACAATTATGGGAGCACAAAGATAAGTATAATTATTAGCGTGTATCTGTCTGCTCTGCAAAGAATCTTTTTTACTGGCGCTCTGCTTTGCGAAGTGAGTTCATCTTTTTGACTGGCGCATCTGCTTTGCGTGCGCATCTGCTTTGCAAAGTGAATTCATGTTTTTAACTATCTGCTTTGCGTGCGCATCTGCTTTGCAAAGTGAGTTCCAACTGTTCTTTGTCCGATTCTTCCAGGCTCGGCCAGAGCAAATACGAGGTTGTCCCGAATTGTCTTGCCAACGTAGTCCCGCCCGCTGTTCCATTTCTTCTCTGGCTGCTGTCGTTACCCTCACTCTCCTCCCCTCCCTCCCCCCCACTTCCCCCTTCTCTCTCCCTCACTCCTCACTTTCGTTCTTCTACTTCCTCTTCGCTGGTGAAGCTCTTGGTCATGGGAGAGGGGCTCAACGTGAACCATCTTTAAATGAGAATGAACTTCCTTAATTATGTTTACCGTTTTGGAATTTCATCTGAGTAAAAAGTTGTTCCTAGTCCATGTGGATCTCTAAGTTCAAGATATAATTCGTATATATATATATCATTGCACGGACAAGCCATTCTGTTCGGTTGGAGCTGAACTTTTTGTTAGGGCCGAGTATACCCCTTAGACTCCGAAAAGTGAGGGCCGACCCATTCGACAGGAATCAAATAGAAAAAACCCTTGATTTTATTTGTTCTTTTATGTAATTTGTCTTATTTATTTTTTCGAAACTTTTTACTAGTGTAGGGTCTCATGCGTATAAATACACCAGCAGTTTTCCTCTAAGATAAATAAAACTTACTGTTCCATATTTGTGGCGATACTGTAGCAAATGTAATTGAAGGAGACTTTCTGAAAATAGGTCTCTGATTGGTAGGCGACGAACATACATGTCAATTGCATTAAAAACTACTGTTCATTCTTTGTAGCAATACTATAGCAAATGGAAGACAGGTCGCTATTCAAGTCACTGTTCATACTGCCTGTCATAAATAATCGTCAGCCATGAGTGTTGTATCACGGGTTTGCTGTCTTTTGCGTGACTGTTTGGCTTTTCCTTCCCCTAATGCCTGTGCGAGGCACAAAGATGCAATGTTTGAGGCACTCTCCTGAAGTAATAAAATCGTGTCTGCTTTCCGCACGTCTTATTAAAAGTTTCCTCATCCTCCTCCCTCAAATGATCCGGTTCTAGCATAAAGAGCATGCCACTAGCTTGATATTCTTCTTTTGTAAGAGAAAGAGCGACTGATGTTGGGCTTCAAAGATCTAAACCCGGCCCATTGTAGCAAGAAATCAAATCGGGTCGCAGACTGACTTGCAAAGGCTTGTCGTAATGGATTGCTCTTTTTCAATTGGTTGTCCAACCCTCCGGAACCTTCGTGGGCTTTACTTTGTTCAGATTTGAGTCTTATGTACTCAGACTTTCCCTGCTTTCTAAAATAGTGCCACTCCGACCAAAAAAAATGGACTTCCATGTGGGTCCCAGGTTTCAGCATTTACATAATTCAGAAAGGTAGCCAACTTGTTTCGACTAATCCGTGCACCGCGAGGAATTTGCCCATCCGCTCCAGGCCTCACTTGCCTTAGTATGATATGATTTTATTTTCCAGAGCTTTTTGTAGCCACTAGGCACTAGCCGCCTAAGATACCATCACTTTAAAGAGGTTCGTGTACGTTACTATTTCTTTTTATCCGAAAGTAACTTATAGATTAATTCTCCCGAATTGAAATTTAGTTTGCCAACACATGTGCCGTGTCTAATTTGCCTTGTTTGTTTTTACATAGGATTTTATTTTCTAATCTGCTTAGTTGCCATTAGACGCTAACAACTTAAGTTTTCAATGGGGTTAGTGTTACTAATGTATTATCAAGATTTATTTATTTTTGTCCAAAATTATTGCCTAGATTAACATTTCCGAGTTGAATATTGAATTGCCTATATGCATGCTGTGTCTTATTGGCTTTGTTTTTTATTTTATTTTTTTCTTTTAAAGTTGGATTTTACTTTCGAGCATGCTTTGTAGCCACTAAACAATAGCAGCTCAAGATACCATTTTTTCAATGAGGTCCATTTACCTATTCTATCATCTGGATATCTTTTATCCGAAAGCATTCTCTAGATTAATTCCCCCAAATTGAATCGATCACAATCTCAATAATCGTTCGGAAACACAAATTTTTACATGAATTTTTTATATATATATTAAATGCAAGCAACATAAGTGGGTGAAGAGGCAATCCATTATGTTATTACCAAATTTAGTGACATGCCCTTTTTCTAGTAGTCATCTATAATGGCGGTCGGACGGGTGGCGGAAGGAGAGGCAACTGCCCTCTAAGCCATCTTCAAGCAACTCCTGCGTTTAGTACAATTAGCTTCAATTACCAACCATCACATTTTGTCAAGAAAGTATAAGTTGAGTCTTACATGGTTCATAAGATTTTCACAATCACAAATTTGCAATGTAAGCAAATTATTTAATTTTAGAGACTAATATTTGTTAGCCATATGAGAACTCAGACTTGATAATTCTTCAAATTTAGTGAAATTAGTGAAGTTTGGTTGTCCCATTTCCTTCTCTCTTCTTTCTTTCTCTCTATTCACTCATACAAAAATTGCCACTACGCTATCGACACTCCATTATCATCCACAATCGTCCCTAGAGCTTGAGAAAATCACGAAATTAAATTTATTACAATTGTACCAATTCAATCTTAATTTTTTTTTTTATTAATTCAGTCATAAACCTTTTATATTTATACCAGTTCAGTCTATTCGACCAATTTTGACTGCTTGACGCTGATGTGGCATTCTAAAAATAATATTTGAATAATTTTTTGTCTTGCCGACTTTAATATATTCTCCTCTCTTATGAGTTCATATTCTAACTAAGTGGCATAACGACCCTCCAATAATATAAATAATAGCAAGCAGACCAAACATATAATTTGACGGTTAGATGTTGCTATCGATGATTTGACAACTTGTTAGACCAAACATACCAATTTGGGTTAGTGATAAAAAAAAAAATTAGTTTGAGATATATTTATCACAAGTATATCTATTTAAGGTTTTTAAAGGTCAAAAAATTAATTTGCGATAAATGTGTTATAGGTATATTAGTTTGAGATTTTTTATGATATTAACCTTAATAAAAAATCCAATCCAATGATATAGTTGGGTCGTAATCTTAATTAAGGTTCGTAGATCGAGAGATCGGTCCGACATATTGGAGGAGTGGAGACCCGCAAAGGCCGTTAGTCTGTAAAAACGTTTGTGGCTCCTACATAAATAAGGAGCTGCACAGCCATGACAAAATGGGAGTAGGCCCTGTGCATGTTATAATTTTTTGAAATTATAAAAATTATCTAAAAATTGATTTATTTTATAAAACCGACTTGTTTATGGAAAAAATTGGCATCTACTCTTCATTGGTATAAAACAGCTCATCATTGCATTTGTGAATGAAATATCTCATTCCAATTAAGCATGTTATAATTATGCATGTTGATGGTAAAATTACATGATACGCATGAATAAACGCACATATACTTACTTCCTCTAAATCAATTTTATTATCTTGTTGGTTTTACAAATTAACTGATGGCTCACACGTAAAATTTTAAACACTTTGAGATATACTCTGGAATACGAGCATGGTAAAAATCATTATCCTGTTTTTAAGTTATTAATTAAGAGAGGCCCGCTTGTCGAATCTAGAACTGCAGCTACACTTACGTGCAGTAGATTTGAAAATGGTAAAATCGCTATTGCGTTGGAGAGTTACTGATGATTGATCCGATAGGGAAGTCGTCAATCATATTTTACATATTGAAAATATAATGGAGATTTACTTGTGCAGTGGAACAGTAGACTCAGTAAAAGTGATAGTCAACCTATTCAACCGGAATCAAGGCTACCCTTGGGACCCGACTGTTACTATTACTTACTGCATCCTCTCCCTCCTCTTTTTATTTTTTTCTTATTTCAAACATCAAACCAATCACATGCCGAGAATTATAATTTAACTGTCAAATTCTCTTGAGCCCTAACTTTGCCTCATTGCACTAGACACCATAATGCAAGACGTAATAATATTCAAGGCTGTGATTTGATTATACATGGCACAACCTAAGGGTTTTGAAATCAAAGGTAAGGAGTACATGGTATGTCGCTTGAAGAAAAGCTTGTATGGCTTGAAACAAGCTCCGTGACAATGGTACTTAAAATTTGATGGTTTCATGCAAGAAAAAGGATTTGCACACTGTGAGTCTAATCATTGTGTTTATTTTCGCAAATATGATGATGGTGACATTGTGTATCTATCTTTATATGTGGATGACACTCTGGTGGCTAGTTCCAATATGAAGAGAATCGTAGAAGTGAAAAAGATGTTATCATCACAGTTTGCTATGAAAGACTTGGGAGAGGCCAAGAATATTTTAGGCATGAAAATTATCAGGGATAGGAAAAATAAGAAATTATGGTTGTCGCAAGAAGACTATGTGAACAAGGTGTTAAAGAGATTTAACATGGACAAGGCAAAATCGGTTGCAACTCCTCTAGCGAATCACTTCAAACTTTCCAAGGATATGTGTTCAAGCACTCAGGCTTTGAAAGATGAGATGGCGGTAGTTCCATATGCATCAGCAGTGGAGAGTTTGATGTATGCCATGGTGAGCATGAGACCAGACATTGCATAAGCAGTGGGAGTTGTGAGTTGATATATGCAAAACCCAGGTAGAGAGCATTGGAATGCAGTTAAATGGATATTGAGATATCTAGCAGGTACTTCCAATTACTCACTTTGTTATAGTGGTACATCTCTAGAGTTGCAGGGTTATGTAGATGCAGATTATTCGGGTGATCGAGATAGTGGTAAGAGTACCACTGGATATGTCTTTACAGTTGCAGGTACAGTAGTGAGTTGGGTATCTCAACTACAAAAAGTAGTTGCTTTATCGACAACAGAGGCAGAATATGTAGCGATTACAGAAGTCTCCAAGGAAATCGTGTGGTTACAAGATTATATGGCGGAGTTACATCGAAAACAACCAGTCAGTACACTGTGGAGTGATAGTCAAAGTGCAGTGTACTTAGCAAAGAATGCAGCTTATCACTCAAGAACTAGATATATCAAGAAGCGTTATCACTTTATCAAGTCAGCATTGAAAGATAATGAATTAAAACTACAAAAGATTGATGGCTCGAAGAATCCAGCTGACATGATGACCAAGGTAGTGGACAGAGATAAGCATATTTTCTGTACTACTACCATTGGTATTACTCCATGTTGATTGATGAGGAGTATCGCAGAGGCACAAGTTTTTCAACCACTATTTTTTGAAGAAGATGGATGCAAAGTTGCTTGGTGCTTGGGTATATTTGTCTTCAAGTGGGAGATTATTATAGATAAAGCCAAATATTTGTTTTTAGGGGTTTTTTTTGTCTTTTCTATTAGATTTCATTTTACGTTAAAAGTGGTACCTATATATTAGTGATGGCAAAACCCTAGCTGTCGAGACGCTGAAAAAGGAAATAGAGAAGCAAGAAAAAGAGAGAAGAAAAAAGTGAGTTTTTTCTTGATGAGGGTTCTCAATCTCTTTGTACCCCTATCTTGAGAGAAGATCGTCGTTGTATTCCAACTTTTTCTGAAGTTTAGTGGATTCGCAGAGTGCCTCTCCGCAAGGACGTAGTCCAGGTTTGGGTGAACTTTGATAACAAATTTTCTGGCGAGTTCATATGATTCTGCTATTTTATTACTATATTCTGTCTGGTGAATTGTTTGCGAGCGTTATTTTTCTGGAATTGACGTGAGATTTCGTAACACACTTGTCTTGGAGACCTATGTGGAGTGGCTTGGCCGGACACGGCTGTCCCTGTGGGGAGATGAGCCGCTGGGCCACCCAAGGCTCCGTTGCCTGGGCATACATTGCTGCGCCGCTCTCGGCCGTTGAGATTGTCCATGGCCATAATAGGGGGTCTCGGTTTTTTTTTTTTTTTTTTTTTTTTTCCTGGCAAGACTAACGAAGGACGTTTCTTTCGGTGGCCATGTTACATCACAAGTACAGTTTTCTTTTCTTCCTTTGCAAGAGAAAGAGCAACCGATAATTTCATAAATATGGATCTGCAAGCGCGTTCCAAGTTCCACCAGCATTTATATAGTTCAGACAAGTAATTGACCATTTTTGAGTATCTATTTATCCGAGGTTTTGTGGAACTTGCTCAGGTTTGTGGTGTCATTGTCTTCTTCTCTTAGTCCTTAACGCAAGGTTTTATGTTCCAATGTCTCTTTGTTGCCACTGGGCCCTATGTTATTACCAAATTAGATTACATGCGACAGGGGTGGCGAAAAGAGAGGCAACAAGCCTTTCAGCCATCCTCAAGCAACTCCTGTGCTTGATAATCATTTCACTTCTCTTCTGTTAGCAAATAATGAAAATTATCAAAAAGAAAAAAGAAAAAACATAAACCTATTAGCTTCAAGTCAATTCAATTCAAAAACTTTCACTTAAGCCAAATTAACTTTAAACCTCTTGACAATTTACCAATTGTGAATTGAGTAATTCCGGTCAATTTTTGCTGGAAATTGTTGACGTTAACATTGATGTAAACAATTTTTCTATTTATTTTTTTTGAAAATTTTATTATTCTTTTTTTTTTAAATTCATTATGACAAGTAGTTAGAAGAGAAAGAAGAAGAAAATAAAATAAAAAATGACTTATTCCAAAAATAATTCCATGAACAAGAAACCACTTTTTTTTTTTTTATTTCTTATTTCTACTTCAAATTTATTCCTTAACTACTTTTCTATTCTAGGAAATAGAAAAATTAATTGATATTACCAAATGGATTTCTATTTTTTTTTTTGAAAAGCAAAAGGACAAAAATTTGGAAGAATAGAAACATAACCAAATGAAGCCATTACTAAGCAAACCGTGTTTGTTCCTGAAATGAGGTATGTTGTGAAGAGTGCGCATGATAACCATTTTATTTATGATCAAAAATCTGTTTGATAATGTAATTTTATTTTTTCTATTTGAAGAAAAAAAATTTAATTCAGAAATAGGTTTGAAATAGAAATGAGAAGTAACAATTTTTTTTTGAATAAAAATGAAAAATAAAAACTCTTCTCCTCACTTGCCTTTGCTATTAGTCAATTGCTTCTCTGTCACCTCCTCCCATTGCCTTCCAAACATCTAGAAGGGAGAAATACCGTATCGTTATCAAACAAATAGAAATTTTATATTTTTTTTTTATCAAAAGTGTATTTTTACTTAAAAACTCATCTGTGGAATATAAATAGAAAAATATATTTTTGGCCAGAATTTGTGTCAAGAAAACAGAGTAATTATCATTTGTACCCTAAATTGCTGAGTCTATGCGAATCCAAGGAAACTTCGAGAGTGGACCGCAATGGGAATCTTCCATGTGTAAAGAAAATTTTCCTTTAATTTTTTTTTTCTGAAAGAGAAACTACAATTACCTCTGTAATTATAGTCCTTTTTGGCCACGAAATTTATATTTGTATCTAAAAGCAAGGGAAAAGAAAGGAATGAACTTAATAGATGACGTTAAGCTAGCATATAGACCTGTGCTGTTCACTAGAAAAGACTCGTAAAATAGATTACTGGAAATAATTATTTCAGAAGTGTACTTAAGGAGATTTTCATAAGGGATCATAGGCCCCTCCGACTTAAAGGGAAAAAATTAAATTGGATTAAAGTGTACTTGATCATCACAACGTGTGCTCTTCTTGTTGCTCTTGACAGAATTACGTGCGAGCACAGAGAGAAGAATTGACCCAGCCAATACTGCAAAAGAACGCCCAAGCACTAGATCACGTTTCATTTTTACTCCTTCAAGTAATTCACCAACCGAGTCACCCCGTTAATACGAAAGAACAAAAATAAGCCCATCTATATTTGGGTTGCCCCCTTAAGATGAACCAGTAGACAAATTATCAGAGCACCACAAGTTGACCTCAATGCAAAAGAGTACAATTATGGGAGCACAAAGATAAGTATAATTATTAGCGTGTCTGCTCTGCAAAGAACTTCTTTTACTGGCGCGTCTGCCTTGCGAAGTGAGTTCATCTTTTTGACTGGCGCATCTGCTTTGCGTGCGCATCCGCTTTGCAAAGTGAGTTCCAACTGTTCTTGGTCCGATTCTTCCAGGCTCGGCCAGAGCAAATACGAGGTTGTCCCGAATTGTCTTGCCAACGTGGTCCCGCGCGCTGTTCCATTTCTTCTGTGGCTGCTGTCGTTACCCTCACTCTCCTCCCCTCCCTCTTCGCTGGTGAAGCTCTTGGTCATGGGAGAGGGGCTCAACGTGGACGAAATGTACATTCCACGGTACAGGACTAAATAAATCGCCGATCGCCTTCAAAATTCACTTATATTTTAAGCAAATGCAACAAACATCCTTTCCCAAATTGACGTTTGAACGATTTCATCCGCACCCATAAGACCAAAACCTCAATTTCATGGCAAAGCCAGCAACTTTAGGGTGCTGCTAGGCTAACAATCAATAACGGTGAACTTTTCCAGCCATGTATCCCAAATTCAGGGAGAGGGGCAACCGAAAGGTCAAGTTTGGTCTTTTTGTCTCATTTCAGCCGTTTTTTTTTTTTTTTTTTTTTTTTTTCCCGCTTATAAATTTAGTTTAGGTTATGTGCAATCATTTTACAACACTCACTTCAAAACGGAGAAAAAAAGAAAAAAGAAAAGGGAAAAAGAAAAGAGAGACTCGGACACGTTAGCAGCGTCAAAATAGGACATACACCCATTTTATTTTTTTTCGACTCTTAAATTTGGGGTTGGGCTATAAATGAGTTGTTAGACATTTTGAAATCCTCGTGTGTCGCTGTCGCCGCTTCGTCTCCCGTCACTCTCTCAGTTCGGCCACCACGAAGAGTGCCCCCTTGGCCCGGCCCTCCACCTCGGAGACTCGAACCGAGCTCTTCAAATCCGAAGCCCATGCTCACCACCCTCAAGCGACGTTTCCCTAATTTCCCAAGTGCTGACTGGACTAGTGATCGTAGCCAATAATATCTCCTCTGCACGGTAACACCACCTTCCGTGTTTTGCCCTGTTTTTTGGTAAGACTCAAGGCCGAACTGTATTTGTGATGATTTTGTGAAAGTCACTGAGAAATCCGAGTCATTAGTTGATGATTGGTGACCTCGTTGCTGTTCTAAATGCTGATCACTACGTCCAAACCTTTTAATGCATATAAGGTGCATTTGATTTAATATTTTGAAAGCCTATAAGAAAAGCTATGCTTTCAAAAATAATTTGAGAGAAATGCCATTTGATATATATATATATGAGAAGCCCTTTAATGATTAATATTTTTTTAAAATTTTTATTTATTTATAATTTAAAAAATCAAATATATTTAATTTTTTTTTTTTAAAAAAAAAAAAGGGAAGACCATACTCTTTGCCAGTCCAGTGAAGGGCTATGACCACCGGTGATCAATCATCAAGGTTGCTTGAGATTGGGCAACCTCCAGTGAGGGTCACACGACCCTAGCAAGGGCCACCGGAGATCGCTCAACCTTGGGCTACTGTTGCCCAGGTCTTGCGGCCTCAAGCAACCCTCGTGACCCTTGTGAGACCCAAACGGGGGCTGCCTAAGGCCATGAGACCTAGGCAACGGTTGCTTGGGTCGCACGTAGCCTGTGTCACGCAAGGTCGTGCGACCTACAACAACCCTCATTAGGGTCGCTCGACCTTGACCAATTGCCGCCACACATCAGGTCTGGCTCGTTGGCAATCATAGCTCTTTGCTTGACCGACAAAGGATATTGTCATTTTTTAATTTTAAAATAAAAACTAATGAGGGACAAAATCGAAAATTTGAAGAATTGGTACAAATAATTTTGAAAGAAAAAAAATGAGTCTTGGCATTTGGCCAAATGTTGAAAACATATTTGTAATGTTCTGGGGTGTTTGGTGGGAGCCATGAACGAGTTGGGCTTTCGTTCTTGAAGAGGACGTCGTTGAAATTAGGTTGGACCGAATTTGCTTTTCAGTTGGACTTAAATCGCTATTGATAATGGGCTCCGGGTGCCTTGAGCCGAATCTCGTTTGTGGCCCAAACCCATGAGACCAGATTTTGGCCCATATTCAGACCAGGCTCAGGGGCCGGGCCCGAATCCCTATTTTTGGAATAAAAATTATTTAAAAATAGAAAATTTTAAAAGTCCCCAAAATTTAAATGTCAATTTAGTTTTAAACATTTTGACTTTGTGTAATTCAATTTTAAACTTTTTGACCTAGCACAAATTCAATCATTCCGGCTAATTTTGGTTGTATATTACTGAGGTGTGGATGTCGGTCGGACAACATGGCACGGCTAACCTTTTAACGTGTTTAATTAATAGGTTTACTTGAAAAATTTTAAACGCTTTGTAATCTACTGTGGAATATGAGTGGAAAAATCATTATCTTGTTGTTAAGTTACTAAACAACTGAGGAGGCCTTTTATTGTCCAATCTAAAAGCACTTAACAATCTATTATCGTGTAACTTGATCAAGGTAAAATCGTTGTTTGAATTACTAATCGGACAAAAATGTGAGTAGTAATATTTTACACATGTAAAACATATTTTGTAGCTTACCTGGCGCAGCCGAGCGGTAAGACTCCTTTTTCGTTGACTCTATGATAATGACATAAAAAAGTCTTTCTTTAAGGAACTTGCATCAGCATAACATTCCAGTCGGCAAAATGTTCAGGGGATTCGGCTCCTGAAAGCTTGACTCGCCGGAATCAACCCCCAAAACCAGAATGAGCGGAGAGAGCGACCACTACACATTCACGGTGCCCGCAGAGGGTGAGCACAGCTGGTCTTCTCGCATGAAGGACCTGTTTCAGCAGGAGCCAACTCTTCTGAGGCCCTCGGCCGGCAGCCGCTATTGCACCATCTTCAGAGTACCCAAGAGCCAGGTGGAGAGCAATGCCAACGCTTACAAGCCCCATATTGTGTCCATTGGCCCGTACCACCACGGGAAAGAGCAGTTGAAGATGATCGAGCAGCACAAAGCTCGAGTGTTCGCCACACTGCTTGAACGGACCAGTGATGATGATGATGATTGCGCGGGCCCGGATGATTACTTCCGGGCTGTCGCCTTGCTGGAGGCTGACATACGGGATAGCTACTCAGAGCCCCTCAATTGTGAAACCGCGGATTTGATTGAGATGATGGTTCTCGATGCTTGTTTCATCATCGAGTTATTCCGCGCGTGGACCGTCAGCCAGAGGATTCCAGAGTATGATTCCGACCACTTGTTCTTCACGCCATGGATAGTAGCGGCCCTCATGATTGACCTCGTAATGATTGAAAACCAGATCCCATTCTTCGTTCTTCAAGAGATCCATGATTTATCCAAGTCTCCTTATGATGAAGATCGCTCCATCAATGAGATTGCCTTAATGTTCTTCAACCTTGCGCTCCAACGGCCAGAGAAACATCTCTGGAGGCACTTCGGATTCTCCAAGATCACGCACTTGCTCGATTTGTTCCGACTGTGCTTGGTCGGCCAACCTAGTCCCGAAAAACCCCCACCGCTTGATGAAGAGTCGCTGCAACTGCTGCAACTGCTGCCCTCCGTGAATCATCTGCTTCTCGAGGGGATAAAGTTTGAACCAAGGAAGAGCGAGGACCTAATAGGCGTCATGTTTGATCACGGAGTGCTCCGGATCCCTCATTTGACTCTCGACCTTCTCACCACTTCCTTCTTCCAGAACTGCGTGGCTTATGAGCAGAGCTACCATTACTGCTCCAAGCACATCAGCACTTACGTGGTCCTCATGAGTGGTCTCATGGGCAACGCAGCCGATGCAGCGTTCCTGTCTCAGAGCGGCATGCTCACGAACCTTCTAGGGCCCGAAAAGGAGACCGCGCGGTTCTTCTGTGATCTCGCCAAGGATGTCCAGTTCGATTTCCAGGCCTGCTACCTGGCCGAGTTATTCGTGAAAGTCACCCGGTACCGCCGGAACAAGTGGCGCATGCGGTGGGCGGGAATCAAGCGCGAGTACTTCGGCAGCCCCTGGTCTTTCATTTCGGCTGCCGCTGCTTCCATTCTCATATTTCTTACAGTTATCCAGGCCTTCTTCACCGTTTATACTTATTTTGATCCCAAGAAGTGACCCAGCTCTGCGACACAGCTTCAGAGAGACATATGATGTTGATGTACCATCCATGTAGTTTGGAGAAATCAGACCAGTAAAATTTGTGCTTCATATCCGGGTTTTGCTTTGGCTGCTGTACTCCTAATTCATTTTAGATTGCTTAAACATAATTACATCTTCATCACTGCAAATAGATTAGCAAATTTGATGAAGAACACCACACTAACTAGAGAATTTAATATTAGTGCAACTGATCCAAGTTGACAAACAGATTTCTCAGACTCATGATCATTGTCGGTTCAAAAGAAGAAATAATCGCTAATGGACCATAGAAACAGCGAAGTATTAGGGATGGAATTGGGAAAATGGACTCAAACTAGCTGAAATGTGTTTGCAAAGCTGAGAACGATCTTTAAATGAGAATGAATTTCCTTAATTATGTTTACCGTTTTGGAATTTCATCTGAGTAAAAAGTTGTTCCTGGTCCATGTGGATCTCTAAGTTCAAGATATAATTCGTATATATATATATTAAATGATTGATTTTACCCATTCGTAATTCACGTCCTTGCACGGACAAGCCATTCTGTTCGATTAGGGCTGAACTTTTTGTTAGGGCCAAGTATACCCCTTAGACTCCGAAAAGTGAGGGCCAACCCATTCGACAAGAATCAAATAGAAAAAACCCTTGATTTTATTTGTTCTTTTACGTAATTTGTCTCATTTATTTTTTCGAAACTTTTTAGTAGTTTAGGGTCTCATGCGTATAAATACACCAGTAGTTTTTCTCTAAGATAAATAAAAAATTACTGTTCCATATTTGTGGCGATACTGTAGCAAATGTAATTGAAGGAGACTTTCTCAAAATAGGTCTCTGATTGGTAGGCGACGAACATACATGTCGATTGCATTAAAAAATACTGTTCATTCTTTGTAGCAATACTATAGCAAATGCCCGTCATAAATAATCGTCGGCCATGAGTGTTGTATCACGGGTTTGCTGTCTTTTGCGTGACCGTTTGGCTTTCCCTTCCCCTGATGCCTGTGCGAGGCACAAAGATGCAACGTTTGAGGCAGGCTCTCCTGAAGGAATAAAATCGTGTCTGCTTTCCGCACGTCTTATTAAAAGTTTCCTCATCCTCCTCCATCAAATGATCCGGTTCTAGCATAAAGAGCATGCCACTAGCTTGATATGATGAGATTTTATAAATACACTCTCCACTTATCATTTTATGAGTTCTGTGGATCATAAATCATCTGAAACTTTAAAGTTTATGAAATAGCTTCATGGTACTTAGAGACTAAAGATAGTCCCTTTTGAAAGGCTAAGGTAGCCATGTTTATAAGATAGCATATCTGTCTCAAGTATATATACTTATGATTTGCTTCATAGCCCCGTCATGGAAAATATATATTTTTTTTTTTTTTTTTTAAGTAAGAAAGGTCATTTAGTTGCATTACGTCGTTTCCGGCAGTTTGATATGATTAGTCTAGCTTAATTTAATCTATTTTTTTGCGTGTCAATTCAAAGTTTGTTGAGTAAGAGAGAAGATTTCTTTTAGGCTTTGTGCACATTTAGGGGTGTATGATAATACTTCCACTCCAGGGAAAAAATTCTCTTAAGAAATAATTTTTTTTTTCCTATTTCTACTATGGGAAACAATTTTTGAGTAAAATAATGCGTTTGGTAACTATATAAAATTTTACTCTTGGAATAGAAAAAAATAAAAAATGCATTTGATACGATTTATAAATTGTTGTATTTATTCACTTTTTTTTTTCTACTTTTTCACAGATTGCCAACCGTTGCATTATTGCTAACCACTGACTGTTGTCACTAACCGCCGCCACATGATTGCCGCCCACAGCCCACCGACCGCCATCCCCTCCCATGGTTGCCCGTCCGCCTCCAGCGGCCGGCCGGTGGCATCGATGGTGGCGACGACAAGTTGCCAATGGTTGAGTGGTGGCGATGGCGGTTGATGGTGATTGTCGGCCGGCAGGGGTGGCCAATGGGCTATGGGTGGCAACCATGCAGCGGAGAGCGGCGGCAATGGTCAGCGATTGAGCGGCAATGATGACGGTTGCTGGCGATCGATAGTAGGTGGTGGCAACGACGATGATCGGAGGCGGTTAGGCGGCAACGATGGTGGTTGGATAACGATGGCCACGAGCGACCAGAGGTGACCGGTGGTTGGCAAGCGGTTAGCAGTGGCCGCAGCAAGAAAGAAGAATACAAGAAAAATATAAAAGAAATTTTTTTCTTATTTTTATAAATTGTTCCCAGAAATGAGACGCTATTTTTTTTTTCTTATTTCTATTCCAAATCTATTCACCGACTACTTTTCTATTCCCAGGAATAGAAAAGTAAGTTGGTATTACTAAACGGATTTGTGTTCTTTTTTTGTTTCAAGGAACAAAATAACAGAAATTGGGAAAAATAAAAACGTTACCATGTAGGCCCTTACTTCACAAGAATCCTATGACAAGACCATGTTTTAATTTTGCCAAAACAACTCGGTTTACTTTTTTCTTTTTCTTTTTTTCACATTCACCTTGCTTTATTATTATTATTATTATTATTATTATTATTATTATTATTATTATTATTATTATTATTATTATTATTATTATTATTATTTATGATTGCGCAGTTATGCATGACAACATATATATGCATATTTAGGAATAAAAAAAATGAAAAAGATTGGATTAAACAGCTTTTTTTTTTTGCTCTAAAAGACAGAAGGTGCCACTAACGGGCATATAGTAAAATAAGCATAACCAAGCCCCTGATTCGAAACCTTTGGTTTGCATAAATAAGATGAGCCCCTACATATAACTTGACTTCTTACTGACCTAAAATAGGTTAGTAGCAGTTCTACTCTCATTTAATAAATCATTAAGTTGCGATTCACAAGGTTTAGGAAAGTTAATGCGAAGACTCAGCATCTCCTGGCGAGGGGGCTATCTCCGCTTACTCAGCAATCCGTTAAACCACCCCTAGGTCTGCCTCGATTAGCGTCATGACAATTATAGTGCTCAAATTAAAATTTAGATATTTAATAGATGTAGTAGTTACCCTACTGGTTCAGGCTGCCATTCTTCTAATAAATAGGTGGAATTCCAAAAAAGTGCAGTTGTTTCTCCGCTAGATCAAATTTAGGAGATTTTATATTTTCTCTAGACTATTGTTAAGTCTGTTTTAATTGTAGCATTAGAGAAACGCTGCATGGAAGACAACCCATGAGTCCAAGCACATCTAAGCTGAAGGGTTAATGGCTGGCTGACCGTGAACAGAAGCTTCACGCATGTCGAGTTTTCTGAAAAAAGTTGTTTCCAAAATTATAAATATTTTCCTAATCGTTTTGTTTTCTAAAACCCAGTTTCATAAATGGCCAAAAGGATGATAATACATTTGCCTAACTAGGCCAAATAAGAACATCGCTCCATCATTTCAAAGTTGTTCACACATTATCAAGTGTAATGTCATTTAGGATATGTTTGTTTCAAAAAAAAAAAATTCTGAAAAATATTTTCCAAAAAGCTATTTTATAGGAAAACGACTTTATTTTTCGATATTTGACTAAAACCTGAAGGGAAGACCTAAAAATTATTTTCTATCGTTTGATAAGGAGTATTTGATGACTGAAAATAATCAACAAATTTGTATGTTCAATTTTTTCTTTTTATATATTTGTTCTTCCCTTTTCCTTTCTTCTTTTTTTTTTTTTTTTTTTCCCTTTGTGCTTCTTCCTTGGACAATTATCAGCCATGGCAATAGTTGCCACAGACTACCTTGTCCAAGGCTGACAAAGCTCAAGCCTCACTACCAGAGGCTGCAAGCTCACTTGATGTGAAGAGGCTCAAGCCTCCCCACCGAAGGTCGCAAGCTTGCTAGCCTTGAGTAAGCTCAAGCCTCCTCGCCAAAGGCTGCAAGCTTGTCTGGTTCAGTGAAGCTTAAGCGTCGCTACTAAAGGGCAAAAGCTCACCCAATCTAGTGAAAATTGAGTTTACAAGCCTCAAGTGAGCTTGAGCCTCAACATTGGAGGCTACAAGCTCACCCAATCTGGCAAGGCCCAAGCTTGTTGGTTGTCATCATGATTGGTGACTGATTGAAACAAAAGAAAAATAACCACTAGAGCCCACCTCAATGGCCACCCTTCCAACATGGAAGGGAGAGGTGGGGGGTTCGAATCGTCACATTTTTAGTAAGGGTTGGGGTGGGAACAAATTGGTTTCAGAAGTGGGTTTCAACTCCCATGCCCTGTAAGGAAGCAAAGCAAAAGTCTGCAAGTGGAAAGTTAGAATAGGAATAGAGTAGGATTGACAAAAATAAAAAATAAATTAAATGAAATTTAAAATAAAAAATCGATTTTAAAAAAATTATTAAAAATTGATTTTTTTTTTTTTTTATAAAAATATTTTTATAAGAACAAGTGTTTCATTAACAAGGACCCAAGCTCGAGCATTGAGCACTCGCCCATGGCCTTTGTGAACATTGGGCTTAAAGGTCGGGACTAGAGCTCAAGTGTTAGGGATTTGAGCACGGCCTTTATGTCGAGTTCAAGTGCTAGAGCATTGAGTATGGGCACCAAGAATTCGAGCCCAACCTCGATGGACCTAGGTGTGGAGGCTGGGCGCCTAGGCCCAAGCATTAGGGTCTCAGGCACGACCTGATGGACCCAAGCTTAGCCACCGAAGACTAGTCCTAAACACCAGGACTCAAAAATCAACGTTGGTATTTCCTTGTTTAAGCGTAAAGTTTCTAGTCTAAACGCAAATATTTATTCATGTTTTGAAAAACGTTTTCCGGTTCTTTCAAATAGGAAATAATTTCTTGAATTTAAGTTTCGGTAGGAAAACATTTTTTATCGAACTGTTGACTCGTTTTTCTAAGTGAACCAAACACTGCAAAATAAGGAAGATATTTTTTCGGAAAATATTTTTTGCAAAACAAACTATCCCTTAGTCAAATTGCACGTGTATACACTCAGCAATTAGAACTCATACATATCTACCACGTCGTTATGCATATTCTAAAGGACACACAAACGCAGCACATGGAGTCATGCCGGGGCATAAAGTGTTGTGGAACTTTCCTTGTCATTGCTCTAAAAGAAAAATCGAAATTGCACTTATAGTTTCAAAAAACTGTTTGACGAGTGCGCCTCAGAACCCTGATTGGAAAAATATAGTAGTAAAAGGGCGTGGATGCTAAACAACCCCTCCCCCATACATCGAATCCTCAAACCACAGTCCTTTGCTTTCTACAAAATGGCTGATACCTGCAAATATGTATGTGGAATTATTTGTTGCAGAATCTTCTGGTAGATATAGATACAAAGACTAGGATCGAACTACGTAATTTGCTGTTTTTTTTATAACTATTCTTTGTTTATTTGTTCAGTGATTTTCGCATTAACTATTTGCAAGACTCAATGAGGTTCGGTGTTAACTTTACATCACCACCAGTTAGGTGATCCTCATGATGGCGAGCGACGTGGCGTTCCCGTCTCAGTGCCCCATAACCGACGATGAGGTCATGAGGTTCTTCAACGATCTCATTAAGGATGTCCGGTTCGATATTGAGTCTAGCCACTTGGCCGAGGTACTCGAGCAAGTGACCGGTACCACCGGAACCAGTGGAAGGTGCGATGGGCAATCAAGCGCGAGTACTTCGGCAACCCCTGGTCATTCATATAGGCTGCCGCTGCTTTTATTCTCCTAGTCCTTACCTTCATCCAGGCCTTTTACGCCGTTTACGCTTTCTATCTTCCCAAGGATTAACCGAGCTCTGCAACACTGCTTCAGAGAGATATATGATGTTGATTTACCATTCATCGAATTTGGAGCAATCAGACCAGTAAAATTTGTGTTTCATTTCTAAGTTTTGCTTTGGCTATTGTCCTCTAAATTCGTTTTAATTGGCTTGAACTTAATTACATCTTCATCACTGCAGTTAGATCACTTGAAAGTAACGATTCAACAAAGAGCACTATATTCACTAGAGAACTTAATGTTAGTGCGGCTGATCAAAATCGACAGATCAAGAATCCTCAGAACACATGATCATTGTATACTCAAAAGCAGCAGTGATCGCTAATTAGACCATTAATGGAGTGAAGGGGTTGCCTAGATTCCGATTTCACTCACAGGCTAGGCAGATTGAACTAGATTTTGAAAAACTGAGGCCTATGTTATGCTACGTCAAACCAATCACACATCAAGATTTATCATTCACCCTTTCTTCGGCATTTGTTTCCTTCAGCTTTGCCTGACTTCACCAGACACGACGTCAGAAGACGTGACAATATTTCAAGGCCAAAATTTGATTTGTTTTCCACATCATCACTGTTAATACCTGAATTTTTGCCAATACATCAAATATGCATTTGTTGTCATAAAAAATAATATAACTATTAAAAAAATAAGGAGGCTTCAGTTCAATTGACCGTTAATGCATGGGCGCAGCCCATTAATATCAGTTTAGACCCATCAACCCAATTTGCATAATTAGACCCCTTAGGAAAGGAAACCCACGACATTAGATGGAAGGGCCCATCCAAATTCTGAAAAGCCCCGGCCTCCCTCCTCTCTCTCTCTCTCTCTCTCTCTCTCTTCCGGCGAAAATCCTTTATCGCGTACTCCCTCCTTGATGCTTTATTGCGTTCACTTTGGTCCAAGGATCTTGGTTCAAATGACGCTTAAGGCTTCAGAAAACAAATTCATTGAATGATTTGTCTACTAAACTGCTTGTGTCACGGGCCGATCGATTGAGATCATGATTGTTCAGCGACTCAGGCTTTTTTGGATCGCCTAATATCACCAATTTGTCGAATAAAGTCTTGTAACTTGCCTAGCTTTTCTAATCAAACCCATCAGCCTCGAAATCCAGCAAGAGTCAGACGGAATAAGCTCAGAGGCCCATGTTAAGAAATTGCAAGATTTTGCCGGTCGCGTGGTACTTAATTTTGAAGTCTTAGTCTCCCCCATTAGTCCACAGTGTAAAAAGTTTTCCATATTGGGCTGATCGGCCCCGACGGGCACACCAACTCCTATTAATTGCATTGGCAGCACGAAGGATCTTAGCTGAAAAATTGACACAAGTTCAAGGACTTGACTAAATTTATCAAAAGTTCAAGGATTTAATTGAAAGAAATGTACAAGTTCAAGGGCCTGAAGTGAAATTTTAACTCAACAGTACACATTCCTTTTTCCCAACTATCATCTACAGTAAATTTCTCATCAAAACAAAACCCTCGCCCGTGTCACCAGAAGCAGCAAAAAATAAAGAAATTAGTTCAGAAGTAACGAAAGTTAGGCTTTGTCCGGAGAAATATTGTCTATTAGCGAAAACAGTCGCGTCCTTACCATCTAATTATGGTATGTCCCGTGCATAAATACTTGTTAGTGTTAATTAATTGCTTGCATGGTAAGCTTTAGAACTTCCCTCGAGACTGGTAAACAGAAGATAAGGATTTACATATATATACACACACACACCCACATAATGGACTACAATGTCCTAACGATCGCATCTTGTTCTAGCTGGGATTTACAACCAAAAAAAAAAAAAGATTGGTAAACTCTTCTAGCGTACAAAAAATTTAGAAATTGTCTACATCCCGTTAGGTTAGTCATAACATCTCTATCGTTGCTCTTATTTCTTGTAGCAAGTCATGCTGAACTACTCTAGGATAAAGATGCGCAAGCCGATCTTATATAAACAAGCCCAGATCCATTATATAGCTCACTAACTTCATGAACTACAACGGAAGGCACGAGACTACATTAATTTTGTATTTTATTAATAGTTTGGGTTTGGGCCATATAGCTACCGTTACCTATATATAATCTCTTTATTTTGTAATTGAGAGCTGTAATAGAAGAGATGGGAGGTATTAATTATAACAGAATTCTCCACCGAATGTAGCCCAAATTTAAAGGTAGACCAGAATAAATCTCATGTCTCAATTTCTCTTTCTCACCTTTACTCTCTATTTCATTGTGTTTGTACACTGAATCCTAACAAAAGAACCGAAACTTTGGTCGATTGCTCGACTATTGAGCTAATTACACGTAGTGGTCCAGAGATTCGAACTCATCTTGTGTGCCTAGTTCACGTAACTTCTCAATAAATAAGTCAATCCCTTGGGGATTAATCACTGATATTTCTTTGCGTGCCTCATTTTTAACGTGTGCTGTGTGGATGAAATTCTCATCAGGAATCTAATCCGGCCAACATTCGAGTGATATTCCTTTAGTCCTTTTGATTAGCTTATAAAAACATAAACTGATCCTCCAGACAAAGGAATTTCGTGGCACTATTAAATAACTATGTGAGTTTTTCTACTCGATCACACTTTATCATTCACCGCATGCTGCTGTCTCACGTGATGTTAACTCTCACAATTGGAAAGCGATAATCACACCTAAAATTATAATTTTTTTTTTTCGTTGGGTGCCGATATTCCTAAGTAATTTTCATTCCACCAATTTCTCAAACTTGTGCCAATTACTAGAAAATACCTTCCGTCTATATAGCTATTAAAAACCCTCGTGACGGCATGCATGGCCATTAGAAATCTGAAGTGGCAGCCTTATGCCCGGCGATCTCCACAAATACTGCCATATCAGATTTTTATCGGCCATTATGGATAGAAGCCCCGTGGAAGGTAAATTTGGGTCATTGATATAAGTTTGGAGGTATTGATGAGACGAAAATTTTATTATCCCTCGTTCATATTTGGAAATAGACAACAAAAGTTTCGAGAGCTCATAATTATATATGGGGAAATTTATCTAAGTCATAAACTTATTGCATTTATACCAATTCAATCATAAACTTTTATCAGTATAATGAAAAAAAAAAGCAAAGAGAAAAAAGAAATGAAATTTAAAAAAAAAATTAAAAATATCCACGTCAGAGTTGGTTAGGTCACGTAAGACAGTTGACGTCCACATCAACAATTTTAGCCAAAATTAGCCGGAAGAACTCAATTGGCAAATAATTAAAAAGTTATGGGCTCAATTAACAAATAGTCAAAATGTTTATAATTGAATTTGCACAAATGCAATAAGTCCTTTTTCTTTTTGGTAATTCTCCCATTAGATGTGACCTCGGCTAATTGGAGAAATGGTCAATGAGACTATATACATATTTAGTGTCCCACATACACTAAGCATTTGACAATTCAAGGATAAAACATATTAAAGATGAATCCATGACAATCCCCATTTTTTTTCATCATTACCATCATGCACCTTGGGTTTCCCTTTCACGATTTAAAGTACTAGGTGAGGACTCACTATTCATTCGTATCACCATCGACCCCTAGCGGAAGTCAAGTAACGAAACGAGTGATCAAATCGTCAACGGCAACATCAAACCGTCCAATCATATCTTTCGTAAAGCTCGCTCGGGGACTCCAATTTCTCCTTCTGCACCGCTAGAAAATAAGAGAATCAAAACACGACACTCGTAGTTTTTCATCGTCGCAATTTGACGATCAGAAACACAAAACATGAAAGCGTCATGCATGGAAAATTTATCTCCACGACCCCACACGCTTGCTTGACCCTCAATTCTTTAGGGTTCGGACGTTCTCTCTCTCTCTCTCTCTCTCTGTTCTAAGCGTTGAAGCGGAGGTCGTCGGTCAAGGCTCGATCTCATTGGCGACCGGGTTTTTGGCACTTAGCTGAGTGAAAAGCACTTGACACTTTAATCATTAGTAAATTGCAGCTGGTTCATTACAATTATGTCATATAAATTGCATGTCATATGTCATAAGAACAATGCATGTTAATTTAGAGTAGAATTTCATACAATTAGTTTTTTTTTTTTAAATAAAGGAAAACCAAACAAGAGAGAATTAATTAGAGTAACTAATTAGTTAGTAGAATCATGGTTAGGCTACGCATAGTAGTTTAGGTCTTTACTTATATTTAGAAAATCAATTACTTGATGTATTTGAATTTCCACTTTCTAGACTATGATTTGATTAATTTAAGAATTTTAATATTTCTTTTAGAATTTTAGATGTTTGTTTTGGTATGATTACTTGACTTTTTTTTTTTTCCATTTTTTGTAAGTTTTTGCTAGTTTAGGGCATTGCTTATATATGTATATGTTCGTAAATTCTAAACGCGAGTAAATATGTCGAACAAGTAATATAATGATAAGAAATAGCATCGTTCCACAGAGATTGATAATTAATAAACTAATTAAATACTAAAATAGATTAATTCTAAAAAATTTTAAACAAATCAAAATATAATTGAGAATAAATTAAAAAAAAAAATTTGGAGACTAAATGCAATGAATCAATTAGATAAATATGTTAGAGCATCCGATTTCACCATAACCGTTAGATATGAATTTCAGATTGTTCTAGGTACAAGAACGATATCAAACATGTGATAGCGGAATTTCCTAATCTATTTACTATTATCTCTAGGTATAACAAACCTACTCAGTTTATTCATTCACTATATCTCTATATGAATTAAAATAAACATGAGTACATTAAGAACTATGAATATTCCCGACTTACAATGAGTTTGTTGGATCACTTTATCATCGAAAGTTACACAAATAACGTGGTATATATCCACGTCTAATTCATGGTTATATATTATAATGAGCAATTGCATATTATTACTTCTTAGTCTCAAATATGCATATCAGATCATTCAAGTGGTGGCCAGTCACTCAAAAGCATTATATACAATAATATATAACTCATATGAATGAAATTAATTGCAAAACATAAAAATCATAAAATTTACAACGACTACATCGTAGTCCTAACAAAAGAAAATTAAAACATAGTAGAAGAAGAAATAAAAATAAAAATCAAACCCAGCATCTTGAATCAAAGAATAAAAATTTTATCATCACTTTTGTCTTCTTTTCAAAATACTTGAAAAACTGTCAGAACAATAAAAAACGATCTAACAAAAATCTAATTGATGTCTCAGCTATCAATATTCTCCTATTTATAGGATATATTCAACATCCTTATCTCTGAGCAATTGTGCATAAAATTAGGGAGTAAATCAGAGGATCTTTGATTTGATATCTATCTCTCAACACTTATAGATAACATTAAGGAACAAAATTAGGGATTCCCTGATTTGATATCCATCTTCCACTGCTTTTGATTTGAATTCCTGATTTTTGTGATTCTTTTCCCTATCTTCTCCATATCTCATTATTCTACATAAACAAGGAAAATTCGAATAATCAGAAAGAAATTCAAATATTTTCTCATAGATATTGCATTATTTGTTATCTAAAATAGGTAAAATAACTCTATATTTATAGAGTTATCAATATACTTTATTTCATGTAACCTAGTTTTCCTCGTTAATGAATTAAATGAATTGAGCAAGTTTCTTTGTGTTTGCATGTTGATGTGCAACTATGGCTGTGCAAATCTAGTCTAATTTAATTTTGTTTATCCTCATTTTTACCGCATTACATCGTCCCTTTCAATTTCGCCAATTTAATTTTTGTCAACACATATTCCCAAAAACCTAAGTAAATCATTACTAAATTGTATTTTTGTTCAGAAGAACGGCACTACCATTAACTAAGGTTGAATTTGCTTATGATATGGCGCATGCTATCACGCCCCGAACCCCAAGACACGTGAAACAACCCGCCGTGGTCGTGTAAATGCGACATTCCCAGGTAGTGTCGCCGACCCCAATTTACCTTTTTAATGCGCAAGCGGAACGTACTAAGAAAACCCCTTACACAAGCATACGGGATAGGAACAGTAGGAACATCAATTCAAAATCAAACAACATACTTCCATACATCATCATCATTACAAGGTTTACGAACATCAACAGGATCCAGAGACTATGTACCAAAAATGGGTTAGGGTTTATGTGCATCAAAAAGGGGTCAGCCTACACAACATGGATCAGCCCACCAAAAAAAGAGGAACAGTCCTACTAGTACTAATCGGACTCGCTCGGTAATCCTACTTCCTCCACCACTGACAACGCTGTGTCCGGAGACGATGGGTCATCCACCCTACCATCAGGAAGGTTAGCTACACCCTCACCCTGGATAGCATCCATCACGGCTAGCGGGATATCAAAGCTGTCAAGTGGACCAATCCTAAAGCCATTGGCCCCAAAACGGAACCAAGCCCTATACCTATGGGGTACCCTAACATCTTCAGTCTCCTGGATCCATACAGTAGTTCTGATCAACTCGTAGACCCAATGGCTCCCATGATCAGGAAAGGTGTGCACCTGCTCAATAATCTGCACTGGGATGCCATTCTTCTCTGGGGGTCCTGCCATCTACGGTCTTGTAATATTTTCCCCAAACTGGGATGAGACTTTATCTCAGCAAGTTCACCCCTCCTAAACCCCTATTAGAAAGTAAATACGCCCCAAAGTAGCTTAGCCACGACATCAAGAAGACTTACCTTGTCTTAGCCCTCATCTGCAGGTTAGCACAGTTTATATAATTCAACAATGTGAAATTCTAATAACTCAACAGCGGAAGTACAATCACATCATCAGAACGGCTCAATCACGAGGATCGTCTCATGCGATCAATCGATTCGGCCGATTACATGTCATTCTAGTAAATCAATTACTGCTCCTAATCTCGACCCTATAGGAAGGTTTAATAACCAGTGGCAATCACGGCCCCACTCGGCACGACCTGCAATTAGGTGGTAGTTCACGGCCTCATTAGGCACGACCTCTTATAGGTGGTTCATCACGGCCTCACTGGGCATGACCTCTAATAGGTGGTCAATCACGGCCCCATTAGGCACGACCTCTCTTAGGTGGTTCATCACGGCCCTATTAGGCACGACCTCTCATAGGTGGTTCATCACGGCCCTACTAGGCACGACCTCCAATAGGTGGTTAATCACGGCCCCATTAGGCACGACCTCTAATAGGTGGTTAATCACGACCAATCTTCCATCAATTTCAACACTCGGATTTTATAAAGAATCCCTATCTATAGCAATCACACTCAATTTGCCACAATTAATCATCAATTTCAAATTCTACAAGCACAGCAACGATCGGCACGAAATTCTGGGTAACTAGGGTCAAAATAAATTTTTCGAGTTTTTTTTTAAAATAATATTTTAATGAATTTCGGAATAAGATATATTATTAAATAATCCAATAATTTCGAAGCATTTATTTAAATCATAAATAAACTCCTTTAAGTCACATCAAGGTTTATTTTAAAAATAAACACACTTAACCATTAAACTAAACACCATTTACCTTAATTAATTACCTTAATATAATCCATAACTAATTAAGCCAATTTATCCACCTAATCTCAATCAACTTAAGTTAAACATACTTAGGGCATCATTAACTCGCTAATCGCGGATTAGTGAGGTAAACTCACCGGAATCACTTTTTCCGACGAGTCTCCGGCGAAGAGCACGACGATGCCGACGACAAACCTACATGGATCAAGACCAAATGAGCACTAAAAGGAGACCAAAACGAGCTCGGAAGGGACTAGATCTTGCTGGTTTTTCCAGCACTAACCGAGCTTGAGCGGGTGGCGAAACGGTGGCTGAACGGACGGGGAAACGGCGGAGAATGACCGGCGGAGGAAGCTAGGGTTCAGGGCGGTAGCTCACGGCGACGGACGGCGGTGACGGGGCTTCGGTGACGACGAACAGCAAGCGGCTTGGAGCTGCGACGGTCGGGACTTCGCGGCGGAGGTGGAGGCACGGCGGCTCGGCACACAGGATGGTGAGCGGTCGCGCACGGATGAGCGGTGATGGCGGACTCCGGTGGTGAGCGACGAACGGCGACGACGTGCGGGCGACGGGGCGGACGAAGCTCGGCGGTTTCCGCTGGTTCTCTCCTTCGGTTTCCCTCCCAATCTCTCTCCTCTCAAGCTTGAAGATGATTGAGACAAGGGGGAAGTGACATCCCCACTTTTGGTGAGCCAATTGGCTTGTGACACTTGTTAAGCTCTCCTTGAATTTGGCCTCCACCATGACATCACCTGCTTATGTCATTATCCACTAATTCAAATCCTCCATAACATCTTCCAATAGGTTCAATTTCATCCTCCGCCGGGGTCCAAGTTCTTGTACATTCAATTACTTCAATTTCCATCAATTCTCTTCTAATTGAGTCCAAATTAAAGTCCACAAAAATTATCCCATGATCCTAATAAGATGTGTGACATGACCAAGCTTCCGACTTCTAAATTCAATCTCAAATTTTTCGGTTGAATTCAATCTTGTGCGATTTCAGCGTGCCTAATCCACTGAGTGGCTTTTAGGGAAATTTTTTTGCATCCGACCCAAGGGTGATCAGTCCCCAAGTCTAATGCGGTAAAATTCCTTAATCACCTCACTCAATAGACTAGTTCCCTCGTGAGTGGCCAACTCTGAGAGACTAACTATATGCACAATTGAATCGCCCGACTCAATTGACTGAAAATAAAATTGAGAAAAATCGGGATGTCACACATGCAATCAACTAGTTCACAAACATTCACTCAAAATATTGATTAGAGTAATTTGAGATGTAAAAATGAATTTACTGAATTGATATATAAAGGAAGACGACATACTTCAATTGGTTATTTAGGAAAAACAAATCTCTAGTTGATGGCACCCAATTATGCTGTGGAGGAGAAGACTAAACGACTATAAATAAAAGGTAGAGAGAGACTTTGAAATACAAAGAAACCACAAACTTAATCCTTAGTTTGAAATACAAGGAAAAGAAAAAGAATAAATGTTGAAGAAAAACACACATCTGATCGAATCGGGCAAGGATCCTTCTACAAACTAGCTAGTCTTTTACTACGAGTTGCCACTAGCGATGCTTCAGAGCAGTTTGGCCGAAGCCGGGGGCAAAAGCAGCTAGATAGCTGGAGAACAGGTAGTACTAAGGTGGGGGTTGGGGTTTTGGGGGTGTTGGCTGGGCCGTAATTAGGGGCATAAGAGTCCAGCGTTTTGATAAATTGCACCACGTCGTGGGCCAGGCCTTTGAACTATTTCTTGAATCAAACACATGGGATGACGGTGTGGGGAATGCGTGGCATCCTAAAAATTTCATAGCAATCTCTAGGTGCACTGCGACTCATAAATAGGTGATGGAAGCGCCATCAGACCATATTATAGTCATTAGACCAATGAATTTCAATTAATCAAGGCCGAGCATCTAATGGACAATTATTTTGTTGGAAATGTATCCTATGTCCATGTGTGATTAAGGATTGTATTAAAGGATAAAATTGATAAGGAAATTTTGTTCTTGGCCATGTACTTTATAAGTTGGATTTTTATTGATTTATGTTACAAATTTTTATGGCCATATAAATTTGCAATTAGGTATTTATATAAGTGGGGATTAAATGGAAAAATAAGAGAAGGAGTGGGCTGATTTCTTAAGGCCGAACCAGCCCAAAAACCAGCCCACCGTTTTTTCCCATTCAGCCAACCAAGGCTAACCCAAGCCCGGCCCAAATGAGGCTCATTATCCTTGCATGAAAATCGACAAGTGGCAAGAGAGGTTTGCATGCTCTATTACATTTGTCCAAGACCAACTCCCACTTGTCATTGCCATGCAAAACCTCATGATTACTAGCTAATCATGAGAGTGAAAGGAAGAAAGAGAGAGAGAGAGAGAGAGGGGCAGAATGGACGAGGCAACAACCGAGAGAGAGAGGGGGAGAGAGTGTTCGTGAGAGAGAGGAGACCAAGCGAGCGAGCGAGAGAGAATCCGAGAGAGAGTTGTTCATGTGGGTGTTTTGATGAGGGAGGAAGGAGGTCAGCCCCGCCCTGCGTGCACCAGCAGCTGCCACCGTTGACACCGCCTAGCACTGCCATCGATCGAGCCTGCCGAAGCCCCAAGTCACCATTTACTTACTCATTTTCGTGAACTTGAGGCAAGTGAAGTCCGTTAGCCTACATTTTGCTTGCTGTGGTTGTGTGTGAAGTGTGATGGGTGTTGGAGATGCTTGAGTTGTGATGTTGGATGCTGAAATTCGAGTGAATGGTGGTAGTCTCCTAAAATAAGTAAGCTGTTGCATGTAAGAACAGTTAGACCCCTTGCTATTCCGTGAATTTTATAAAATTATCCAGTTAGAATTTGATCTTGTGTTCTTGTTGAAAGTTGTAGATGATATCTTAAAGAGTAATATACTAAAATTTGAGAAGCAACGGACAAGTATTGGTCTGTGAAATGATTTTTATTTGAAGTGTTAAATCTGAAAATCGTTACCGAGGGTTAGGGGCAGTTTTGGTGAATGTAGCTCATGATATATAACGAATCTGAATTTTAGTTCTTCACAAAAATTTTACCTCTATGCCTTTACTATAACATATCAAAATTTCAGAATTTTATGAGTTGATTTAAGGTTTATACCGAATTTGTGAATAGAACTGTGCAATGGTGATGTTTGAAATTTTAAGGTTGTGATGCATAGCCAGTAGCGACTCATACGAAGTTCTTTTGACATGGAGTTCTTCATGAAACCTTTTTATTTAGATCTCGTTTATAACATGTTAAATTTTCAGAATTTATTGAGATCATTTACTAATTCTTTCAGAATTTTTATTAAAGAAGTGCATTCTGTTTTATCCGAAAATTGTTCTATTTTCAAAAGCAAATGAATTGCTCTATGAGATATGATACCTTGAGTTCTTATTTATATGAAATGTGTGGTGACATTTGTGCATTTCATATGACATCATAATTGATGAAATTTTATAAATTTCATGATACTTTTTGGCATAATTGCATCAAATGGTATCTTCCAAAATGATATATATATTATGATGATGATGATACCATTGGAGGTGTGAGTTGACGATACCCCGGGAGTGTCGGGATGCCCGGAGTGTGTGTGCCGAATGCCCGGAGGTGTATGCCGGATGGTCTCGTGATGCCAATTGGGGTGCGAGATGCCCGAAGGTGTGTGCCGGAGGTTCCTCGTAATGCCAGGTTGGGTGCGAGCAATATATAAGGGATGCAAACACTGGTCCCTAGAAGAAAAATGAGATCCTTTTGAAAATTAAAAAGGGAATTGAATCATGCGCATGTGTGTGTGCGTATGGCATGATGCATGAATTGCCTATGAAATTGAGTTGATAGCGTGAAGGTATTAAATGGATCTCATGGGGATATATACATGATTGTATGGATGATATGAATCGTGCGCATGTATGTTCATATGGCATGGAATATAAATTGCCTTAATGAATGAATCTCATAGAAATACAAGCATGATTACATGGATGATATGTGCATTTCACACGAAATTGTGGTTGTTCTGCCTGTTGCATTATGTAGTTTGATGGATCTTTATTGCTAAGTGGTTGTATTCACCCCTTTTGGGGTCTAACATTTTAGATTAAGAGATGCCTCTGTCACTTGTCATGCGTAGTACATTTTATGGCTTACCATCTGATGTTGAGGTCGAGTGCTCGAAGCACCCCTGCGTTGGTATTCATGGTCTGGTGTTTATCCGTGTTCGTGTTTTGGTTATGTATGATATGAGTCTACCTGATGGCCCTATAGTACAGGAGTTCCTGTCCGTGCATGTTCGACGCGATGGGACAATGATGGGGATGCTGCCGCCGCCATCGGCCGATGAACTGGGCTGGGTGTGATTAGAGTGTGTGACTAGTAGAGGATGAATTGATGTACATGTCTGATGTAGAGTCAAGTTCTTTTGGGTTATAGTCGAGCTTAGTTAAAGCCTTGGCCTTTTGTTGTACCGATTCGTGATGTCCATTCATAGTATGTAAATAAAAGTGGTTTGGCATTAGCTATTATATATATGAACAGTGAAGTTGGTGTGCATTACATTGTATTATTTAGTTTGAGTACGGGTTAGGAAGATGTCGAGTATGCTTCCGTTATATGAACTGTGCTGGGACCGATTGAGATGATGCAAACCCCGAGGATTTATGGACCCACTACAATTCAAATGGTATTAGAGTGACATGTTGTTAGGACAAGTGAAAGGTAAGTGAATTGTGGTGACCCTAGCAGATCAGGGGCCATGTCAAGGGGTGCCACATAACGAAGGACGTCATTTAAGGGGTTTAATTGCCGTGCTATATTATAAGGACAATATCCTTTTCTTTTTTTTTTGCAATTTTTTTTTTTGCAAAAGAAAGAGAGAGATAATTTAATATATGAACGTCTATGTGCTGTTGAGAAAACATTCCCTAAGTGGTTTCGATGATTGACAAAACTATAGAAACTTTGTTTTCTAATCAAAATTAGTTTTTAGGTGAAACGTTTGATGAAATATAATCAGAAAATCTCAATCAAAATTAGAGTCATGGATTATTATTCCATTCTTGTTGCATCAAACAACTAGGAATGAGTAAATCACCCATGCAATAGCTAGCCGGATTCCTTGCCATATTTATGAAGAGTTCCAAAAGGAAAGTTTCCCTAATACCTTCTGGAAATCCAACTTTCCTAAAACAATCCTTTAGAGGCAAATTGTTCTTACATAAACATTCAACTTTTGAAAACCCGATTTGTTTGGGTGGCAAATACATATGGGAAGCTTCATCCTAGGCGATCTTGAAGCAATCAAATCTTCTTGACCGTATCCAGGGCCAACGGGTAGATTGGCTAGATGATTCTCTTGGAGACTTTTCCAATAGTCAGCTTGTACTAGGAGGAATATAAGAGGAGGTTTTGAAGCTAAAGGAATAAGAATTTGCATTTACGAGAATTAAAGCTTTTGATTCCAAAGTCTGAAGAGTGCTTTGTGTTCTCATACATTCGTCTTGTTGAGCGCTACTATGTAACCTTTTAGAGGCCAAGAGTGTGAGGAGTTGTTCGCATGAACTTGTGTTCTGTAGCTCAAGACTTGTAACCTCTAATCAATCTTACTAGTGGATTTTAGCGTATAGGCTGTAGTGCGGGAAAATTGATGTAGGCTTGCAAAAGCCGAACCACTATAATTTTGATGTGCAATTCTCTATCCCTTACTCTTTTAATTATTGTGGTAAAATTGTGTACTAGTAAGATCTGACCACTTCACGAGAAGTTGTCTTGTTGTAATGTTTATTTAAATTTTTTCATTTTTGCAGAATCACTTATTCACCCCCCTTTAGGTGATATTTTAGCCTAACAATTGGTATCGGAGCACGATTACTCTTTATTAAAGTGCTATACTACTTTTGAGTTAACGATCTATCTATGACTAGCAATATTGTGCCAAGTCTGATGGAAGGACAGAGTGATACTAGACCCCTGTACTTTGATGGGAAAGAATACGATATCTGGAAGAATAAGATGAAAGCATTCATTAGATCTAAGGATCCCTTGGAGTGGGATGTGGTTCTAAAAGGCGTGAGACCTATAGCTTCTTAGAAAGAAGGCGGCAAAAAACCAGAGATCTTAGTTTTATCTAATGTGGACATAACCAAAAGAGAAGCACTAGATGCTAAAGCTGTTTACTCTTTGTATTGCTCTTTATCTTCATCTGAATATAATCGAATCTCTTCTTATGAATCAGCAAATTTAGGATAGATTGCAAGTGACATATGAAGGAACTGATCGGGTTAAGGAGATGAAAATAAACATTCTTCTCCAACAATACAAACCCTTCAAAATGAAACAAGAAAAATCCATATCGGACATGTTCAGCAGATTTACTAACATTGTCAATGGATTGGCATACCAAGGGCAACCTATATCAGATCCAATGAAAGTGAACAAGATTCTTCGAGGGTTGTCAAAGGAGTGGAACAACATTAAGACATCAATTTGAGAGACTCAAAGAATATCACCTCTTTCTGTGGATGAACTCATAGGAACACTTCAATCCTATGAAGAAGAACGTCTAAATGAAGAAGACACAAGAGGTAAGAAATCAATAGCTTTAAAATCTAATCTTGACTCTAATGATTCAGATTTAGACAAAAATGACGAAGATGACGAGGAGATTGCTCTTATGGTAAAAAGGCTTCAAAAAGTGGCTAGAAAAGAAAGGAAGTTTAAAGGAAAAAAAAATCCTTTGAAACTTCTGAGCATAAGAGAAGTTTCAATAACAAGGAGGAAAACAAAGATGTGGTTTGCTTGGAATGCAAAAAGTGAGGACATATCAAACCAAATTGCCCTCTTCTGAAGAAATAGAAGAGCAAGTATGAGAAGACAAAGAAAACATTGAAGGTCGAAATATGGAGTGACATTGAGTGTGAAGAAAGTGATAAAGAATACACCAACATTTGTCTCATGGCAAAATCTGACTCTAAAGAATAATTTGAAGTAAGTAATTTTAATATTTCGATTGAAATATCTAATTACATTGAAGAATTACATATTGATTATAAGACTGTGCTTAAAAAGTTCTTAGAATTGAAGAAGGAAAACTCAAGATTGAACAACAGGATTTTTTCGAAAAAGAAAAAATTGAGTGTCTTGAAAAGGATATTCTTCAAACAAAAGAAAATCATGATTCTGTTTCAAAAGAAAATGATTCTTTAAAAAAGGAAATTTCAGATGTTGCAAAAAGATCTTCAATTGACTCAAAAACTTTGGAACATATTTTTTCCATGCAAATCCCGTATTATAACAAATCATAACTTGGATTGAAAAAAAAAAAAAGAGTTTTAGAAAATGATTTTATGACTCACAAAGAGAGGAAGAAGCAAAAACCTCCTAGAGTTTTCTATGAAAATCATTTTAGAAAACAATTTGTAAAGCCTGATGATAAAAACCTTCTTAAAAATGTTCAATCTGTGGGAGTCATGATCATTATGAAAATGACCGTTCCAAAGGTTTGAAGCCAATTCGGAGGAACTTTCAAAGCATGGCCAATCCTTCTAACCAGAAAGGACCCAAGTAGATATAGGTACCAAAGAAGACATGAATTTGCATTAACCTTTGTAGGTACCAAAGAAAAAGAGAAACAAGTGGTACCTCAATAGTGGTTGCTTAAGATATATGACTGATGATCCAAGCAAATTTGTTGAGTTCACAAGATTTAATAATGGAAGTGTTTCCTTTGCAGAGAACAACAAAATGAAAATTATTGGTAAAGGAATTGTCGAGATTGGAAACCTGACAATAAAAGATGTATCTCTTGTCAAAAGTCTAAACTATAATCTAATTAGCATCAACCAGCTATGTGATACTAGATACAAAATATCCTTTCAAGGAGACAAGTGCTCAGGTACAAGCAAAGATCTAAAGTAGTTGTTTACTGGGAGAAGACATAGAAATATCTATATATTATGTATAATTGTTGATGATGCTCAATGTCTAATCTCCGTCAAGGATGAATCAGGCCTCTAGACAAGAAGCTTGGGCATATAAGCACCAAGCAAATAGCGAAAATCTCCTCAAAGAAATTGGCATGAGGTTTACTGGATCTTAGATTTGAAAGATTTGAAGTTTGCTCAATCTATGCCCTAGGCAAATAGGTAAGGAATTCATTCAAGCCCAACAACTTCGTTAGTACTAACAAAACTTTGAAAATTTTTCATATGGACATCTTTGGACCTACAAGAATGCAAAGTTTGGGAGGTAAAAGGTACTACTTGGTAGTAGTCGATGATTACACAAGTTATAGGTGGGTTTTCTTCCTTACGCACAAGCATGAAGCATTTTCTCATTTTTCAAAATTTACCAAAAACATTCAAAATGAAAAAAAAAAAAAAAAAAAAAAAAAGGTATTCTTTCTTGCATCAAAACTAATCACGGGGAGAGTTCAAAAATCAGAGTTTTTAAAATTTTTGTGAAGAAAACGGTTTTGAGCATCAGTTTTCAAATCCTTAAACCAGGAGGAGGTCACGAGGTTCGTCAACGATCTTGTTAAGGATGTCTGATTTGATATCAAGTCTAGCCACTTGGCCAAGTTATTCAGGCAAGTGACCCGATACCACCGCCATGGGTGGAACGTGCGATGGATGCAAATCAATCGCGAGTACTTCCGCAGCCCCTGGTCCTTATTTCGGCCACTGCTGCTTTCGTTCTTCCAGTCCTTACCTTCATCCAGGCCTTCCTACACTATTTACGCTTACTATCGTTCCGGGAATTAACCAAGCTCTGCAACACTATATATATATAGTAAGGCCGGTAATTGACCATCAATTGAACTTGGAGCAATCAGACCGGTAAAATTTGTGCCTCATTTCTATGTTTTGCTTTGGCTACTATCCTTTTAATTCGTTTTAGATTGCTTAGAGTTAAATACATCTTCATCACAGCAGTTAAGATTTCTAGCAATGGAACGAGTTCATAACCCTTAATTTAAAAGGCAACAATATAACGAAGAGCACTCTATTAACTAGAGAATTCTGATGTTATTGCAGCCGATCGAAATTGACAGACAAAGATGTCTTAGATGCATCATCATCGTTGACTCAATAGCAGCGATCGCTAATCGGACCATTGTGAAGTGGACTGAAAACGGTCTTAAACGAGCTTTGAATAAATTTCATACATTGTGTTTACCGCTATGGAATTTCATCTGAATAAAAAATTATTCCTTGTTCATGCCAAAGCGTGGGATCTCTAACTTCATGGTAAATTTATACTCTTTTTTTTTTTTTTTTTTTTTATAAAGAAAATTCATATTAGCCTTTCAGTAATCCATTTCGCAATTTTGAAATTTCATAATCATAAACGATATCTTTTATATCTTTGAAAATTTGGGCTTTGGCCAAGCTGGGACGGACAAACCATTCAGTTCGGTTGGCCTTATTTTATTTATTTTTTTAAATTAGGCCCGAGCCAGATTACTAGACTCAGAAAAGGTCATAGACGACTCGACCGGAATCAAGAACACCCTTAGGGCCCCACCGGTCGACAACCCAACTATTAATGACTACATCCTCTCCCTCTTCTTTATATATATCCCTCTTATTTATATATATATATATATATAATTATAATTCATCGTTTGAATTTCCTTGGGCACTTGCTTGCTTCAACTTTGCCCGACTACACTAGACACCGTGACGCAAGACATGATAATACTTAAGGCCGTGATTTAATTTATTTCCCTGATCATTTTTAAATATTCAGAAAATTTTTACATGATATTATTTTTTTTATGTCAACTTGATTTTATTTATCTTTATAAATTTTTTGACTAGTTTAGGATCTCACACGCATAAATATATGCTTCATTTTCATGTGTCGTAATTTTCCTTTTTGATGAAATAAATGAATTGAGAGAAAATTTATATGTTTTGCTCGTTTATGTGTGCGCAACTTCAATTGTACGAATCTAGTGCAATATAAGTTGGTTTATCCCCATTTCACTGCTTTACATCACCCTTTCAACTTGGTCGATATAGTTGTTGTCAATGTATACTCCCCAAAACCCAAGTAAACCATTACATAATTAGGTTTTTGTTCCATAGAACGGCTACTTCCATCAGCTAAGGTTGAATTTGCCTGTCGTATGGTGCATGCAATCAACTAGTTCACAAATATTCTTTTGAAAGATCGATTAGAGAAATTTGAGATGCAAAATCGATTTACCGAATTGATATATGAAGTGAGACAACAAATTTTAAGCAGACATTTGGGAAAACAAAACTCTAATGAGTGGTAGCCACTTATTTTGTGGAGAATAAGACCAAATCACTAGGATTAAAGGTAGAGAGAAAGACATGGGATACCCAAAAAAAAAAAAAACCACACCTTTAATCCTTAGCCTAATATACAAAAAAAGAAAAAAGAAAAAGGCAAACAAGACTAAATAATGTAAATAACCCATACACCTAATCAAACCCGGCAAGGCTCCTTCTGCGAACCAGCTAATTGTTGACCACGAGTCGCCATCATAGATCTCTCGAAGCGCCGCTAGAGACAGAAGCAGGAGGAGGATCGGGACGGGGGCTTGTGTTTATGGGGGGCCCGCTTGGGGTGCGGAGGGGCTCCGGTGTTGGTGGGTTGGCTGGGCTGCCGGACCTGAGAATGGTGGCGGGGCTGGGGGTGTTTTTCTTTTTTGGGGGCCGGCTTGGGGGGCGGCGGGACTCCCGAACTTGAGGAGGGTTTCTGCTTTTGTTTTTGGGGGGTGGCGTTACTACCCGACCTGGCGGGGTGTTTTTGTTTTTGGGGGGCAGGCTGGGACGGGCGAACTTGGGGGACGGCTGCGCCGGAGGGCTTTTGGTTTTTGGCAGGGGAGTTTTGTATTTGGGGCGCCGCTGGGATACCCAACCTGGCTGCGCCGTGGGGGTGTAGCTCACGGGGCCGCCCTTGGCCTTTGGAACCCTCCGGCACGTTCATATTGATGATATTCACGTTAATAGTTGGGTTTACGAGGACTATTTTTGTATCAGACATTTGGGATGGTGGTGAGGGCCACGAAGCACGGCGGTTAACGGATGCGATGGCGGGGCTATGCTACAATTACAATTTTCTTCCTTTGTAAGAGATTGAGCAACTGACAATTTTATATGTATATAGACAGGTCAGTTGGTCAACTTAGACTATCGATTTTATGCGGGGCCTGACGTGGGATTTGCCCACGCATGTGCTGTTGTTTTTTCCTTGCCTAAGAATTTATATTCCAACTCGCTTTGTACTTTGCAAGCACTACGCACCATGTTGTTATCAAATTAGTGACACGCTAAAGGATGGACTCTGTGATATTTTATGAGATCACTATTGACTATTATAAATGATTAAGCTATTCGATGGAAAGATTTGAACTCAAAATCTTTTATTCTAATATCATGTGAAATTTTATCAAATCGTTATGAATTAATCTAGAAGTTTAGGATGTTGGATAAAGATATAATTTAATATTTAAAATATCTTATTGGGCCCGTTTCTTTGGTAGGCATAGATAGTGCCTAGTGGTGGACGGAAAGGTCGAAAAAGCGAGGCCCCTGCCCTCTCAGCCGCTATGATTAGTTAAGAGTGGTGGGCGGAGAGTAACGAAAAAGTGACATGCTAAAGGATGGTCCCCTTTGTTTAGTCTCACTTGGCGCATGAGATTTTCACGATCACAATTTTGCTATCTAAGCAAAATAACAAAATTAAGAAGAGTTTTCTTGTTGTATAATGCCTTTGTCTTTATCGATGCAAAGATTTTAAGCTGGTTTTTGTAATGGAAGTTTGAAAATTAGACTGACAACTGATTACCAAAGTTAAATCTACCTCTAAAATGGCGCATGCAATCAACTAGTTTATATATGTTCTCTCAAAGAGAAAGATAAAATTAGAGAAATTTCATATGCAAAAATGAATTTACTGATTCGATCTATAAAGTGAGACAACATATTTTAAGTAGATATTTTGGTAGGACAAATCTCGGGTCAATGGTACCCTCTTTATCATGGGGGAGGGGAGGAACATATGTCTAAGAATAAAAGGTAGAGAGAGACTTGGCATACGAAGAAACCTCACGATCTTAGCCTAAAATACAATACAAAAACGGAATGATTATTGATTAAATCTGACAAGGATCCTTCTGCCAGTCAGCCGGTCGTTGACTATGTTCGTTATGAGCCAATGTAACAAGTTTAAACTATCTTTCTCGTTTGCCATTTTTCTTTCCAAAGTACGGTTTTATTTTACAAAGCGCTCCCCAATAGCGGGGGCACTGGCCAGCCTAAGATACCGTTACATAATGTAGTTTTCTCATTATAGAATGCTGTCGTGTTTACTGAGGAGAAGACGTTTTTTGGGGGTGGGTGGGTGGGGCATTGTTCAACCTTTCTTAGTCCATTGTTCAAACGAGCAGACTCAGACTCTTATCAAGTCTGAACACTCAGAAAACTTGCAGTGGACGGTGGTTGGGCGCATTGTTCAATCTTTCTTAGTCCAGCTGACTTAGACCATTGTTCAAACGAGCAGACTCAGACTCTTATCAAGTCTGAACGCACAGATAACTTGCAGTGGACGGTGGGTGAGCGCATTGTTCAACCTTTCTTAGTCCAGCTGACTCATCAAGTCTGAACGCTCAGATAACTTGCAGTGGACGGTGGGTGAGCGCATTGTTCAACCTTTCTTAGTCCATTTTCAAACCTGATGACTCAGACCCTTATGAAGTCTGAACACTCAGATAACTTGCAATGGACGCCCCGCACCCACCCACCTAATGTTTTCTTCCTCTAGTCTATTGGTAATTGAGGGAAACTTTCTCTAATTGGATCTCTAATTCGTAGTTTACAAACATAAACGTCACTTACACAAAATATCACCTAAACAACCACATACGCAACAAAATAATAAAGAATCGAATCATCACCTCAAATGTGAGTCCAGCTGAGGTTGCGGATCTCGATTGACCTCAAGCTGCAATAGCTCTGATGTCAGTCCGAAGTCACTGACCTTGGACAACTTTAAATTGGTCACATCTATGCGCCATGAGCACACGGAGAGGGAGAGATATTATTTTACCTAGGTATATCAGTTTAAAGAGAAAAGGAAAGTCAATCAGGAATTCTTCAATCAAAGATAGTGGAAAACATATCTATAAATACCTAATGTTTTGCCTATGATTGTTGAAAAATTCGAGACACTTTGATTGAAAACAAATCTTCATAAAAGATTTCGATTGAAGGAAACAATCAGGTTGCAATCTTCAGGAGCTTTCCAACCATACCAAGACCGTGGGTTTAAAAAATATAGCAACTCTTAGGGTCCGTTCATTTCATGGAAAATTAGCCATTTCTGGAAAATATTTTCCCAAAAGTCATTTTTCAGGAAAATAATAATATTTTTTGGTATTCGGTAAGGAAAATATTTTCTAAGACTTCACCACTTAGGCATTCATTACTTACCAACCTATAAATCCATCAAATATGAACTTGCCTTTAAATCCGGGCGAACTTGCTTCATATCTTTGTTCCCTCATTGTCGCCAAATGCTCATCTACTCTAAAAAATGTTCGTATGGATTTTAAAAAGAAACAAAACATGTACAGCCCTAATGAGAATCTTCCAGTTTTTTTTTTTTTTTTTTGGTCGAAATAAGTAGCTTTCATTACTTGCTAAAAAACGGATAACAAGTAGATTCAACATCTAAGCATAGGATTAAGCAAAGAGGGTGGGGAGATCAATCTAACTCAGTGGAAGAGAGCCTATACGATGGGGCCCTCGCTACCCAATCAGCTACTTGGTTGGCCTCTCTAGGCTGAAAGATAAGCCGGGCTTGAGGATGAAGGCCCAACAAAAAGGTGCAGTCGCTGATGATGGATTTGGCAGCCCACGGTGCTTCCCTTTGTCCCATAATGCTACCCACAGCCACTAAATTATCTGAAGCAAGGAGAAAATACAAGTTAGAAAGTGAACTAAACTCAGTTCGTGGGTGTTCTGTGTCCAGCTTCTTCTTCAACCAGAGCAGCCCCTCTCTCACAACTAGGGTTTCTGCCATTAGAGCCGAAGTAGCGTGGATCGATTTCACAAGACCATCAACGAGAACGCCATGCTTGTTTCTGCAAATCACGGCTACCAATCCAGTCAAGGATGAGCTGCACCAAGAGCTGTCCACGTTTATTTTCCAGATCTGGTTTTTCATTTGCATCCATGGTTCGGGGTGTGAATGTTTGTTGATGTTCAGTTCTTCTTTGTGTAGATGCCATTTTCGGTAGGGACGAGATTCTAGGGAAGCTTCCTCTAGGAACGATCTTGGTTGTGGTGGCTGAGCTCAAAAGACCATAGTATTCCTTGCCTTCCAAATTTGCCATAGTACTCCAGCAACAAAAGCTTTCTCTCGGTAGTCGACCTTTGAGGTAAGAGTCTCCAACACCCATTTGTCTATACGTGTGATTTCCATCAGGGAGATGTTTATTACTAATCTAGGGTCTGACCACACGTCTTTTGTCCAGTTGCACATTAGGATGAGGTGTTCCACCGTCTCCGGTTGTTGGCCACATATTGCGCAGATAGGCTCAGGTACCATCCTCCTCTTGAATAAACACTCATTGGTAGGCAATGCATTGTTACATATGCTCCATCTAAGAAATTTGATTTTGGGTTATGTTTTCAGCTTCCATATTTCATTCCATAAGGCTTTTAGGACCTCGTATGATGTAGATGGTTGGGTCTGTGGATGGCATTTGTTTTGATTTTTGACTCTGTTGTATCCGCTCTTTACCTTATATCCTACCGAATTGTTTACTGTCCATAGTAACTTGTCATGTCGTAGGTTTAGGCAAAGGGGAATTGCTAAAATTTCTGTAACTACTCTGTCCTCAAACAAAAGCTGAAGTTTCCATTCATCCCATTTACCCACTGAAAAATCAATTAGTTCAGCAACAAACTGAGGGCCATTTTGATTTGGAGGGCCTCCTATCTTACCTAAAGGTAGCCATGTGTCCTCTCTAACTCTGAGATTTTTTCCATCACCAATTTCCTATCTCATATCTGGTTCAATAACATCTCGACTCACTAGGAGGTTCTGCCATCCCCAAGAAGGATTATGGCCTGTTTTTGCATTCAAGAAGTTGTTTCTGGGAAAGCATAGGCTCTTCAAAACTTTGCTCCAAAGGACATCCGGGGCATTGATCATCCTCTAGGCTTGTTTCCCCAACATGGCCTTGTTAAAATCTGTAAAATCTCTAAACCCAAGTCCTCCACAATCCTTCCTAGTCTTCATCACTTCCCAACTTTTCCAGTGAACGCCTTTCTTTTCAGCACTTTGTTTCCACCAGAAATTGGAAATTTTTCGCTCAATTGCTTTACAAATGGATATGGGAATTTTAAATATTGACATTGCGTATTGTGGCAATGCTTGGATGACCGTTTTGATTAAGATCTATTTCCCCGCTTTTGATATCAACTTTTCTTTCCAACCCGCTAGTTTGCTGTCCACCTTTGCTAGGATCCAAGCAAATAGTTGTTTTTTAGTTTGGCCCCAATCAGAAGGTATACCTAGGTACTGCCTTGTTTTCTTCATTATAGGGACTCTCAATTCAGCCGCTAGATTTGCTTTCAAGCTGTTGGGCAATCATTCCCAAAGAAAATACCTGACTTGTTGAGGTTGATAGCTTGACCCGTGGCGAAACAATACTGATTTAGAATATTTGCTTGATTTTGAGCTTCCATGATCGAGCCCTTCAAGAAAAAAATGGCATCATCCGCAAACAAGAGATGTGAGAGTATAGGACAGGCTGGGTTCAAATGGATCCCCTGGATGGTTTTATCTTTGATGGCTTTCAGCATAAAGGAGGATAGGGCATTTGCCATTATGATGAAAAGATAGGGGGAAAGTGGGTCTCCTTGTCTAATGCCTCGGGATGGGAAGAAAGGGGCTGAGGGTTCTCCATTAACTCTTACACAAAAAGAGACCGATGAGATGCATGTTTTGACTAGGAGGACCCATTTTTCACAAAAACCAAGTTTCAGCATATAGTCAATCAAAAAATCCCATTCGACTCTATCATAGGCCTTTTGCATATCTAGTTTGAGGATTGCCTGAAACTTCCGCTTCCTTTTCTGAACCCTCAGCTAATGTAAAACCTCTTGGACTATGAATATGTTATCTTGAATTTGACGACCACTCACAAAGACACTTTGTTCTTGTGAAACAATATTCAGGAGGAGGGGTTTGAGTCTATTTGCCATCACTTTTGCTATAATCTTATAGTTGAAATTGCAAAGACTAATAGGCTTGAATTGGGTTATGTCTTCAGGATTTGTAACTTTGGGGATGAGTGTGATATGAGTTTGATTTAGCTCAAGGTCGAACATACCTTGGCTGAAAAACGAGTCAACCATTTGGAATATATCTTCATGAATCACTGGCCATTGGCTTTAATAAAATAAACCATTTAGCCCATCTGGTCCTGGAGCTTTTAAGGCACCCATTTGAAAAACTACAGCTTTAACTTCCTCCCTTGAGACTGGCCTTATCAGCTCCGCATTCATTTCTTCATTGACCCTTTGCTAGCATTGGTCTAAAATAGGCTGATAATTTCTGTTTCCCACTGAAGTATACAAAGATTGATAGAAGCCCCTTATATGATGTTTGAGGATAGAATAATCTCTACTCCACGTGTTATCTTTGAGCCTGAGCATGGTTATCCTATTTCTTTGTTTTTTGGACCGTTGTGGCATGAAAAAATTTTGTGTTGTCATCACCCCATTTCAGTCAATTAATCTTGGAACGCATGCACCAATACATTTCTTCCTGCCTCAATAACCTTTCAATAAGTTCTACAATTTCACTATACTCCGCTTTGTTGGAAACAGCATCTCCACTATTCATCAGCTTTGTGAGTCTGTTTCTTAGACGTTCAATTTGTTGAGGTGCATTTTTGAATCGTTTCCTGCTCCACTGCCATAACTCAGCAGCCACCTTCTTGATTTTGGTACAATGTTCAAAGGGGTGCTTGTATCCTTTCCCCAAGCTTCTCGGATGACTTCTGTACATTCATTTTCATCGAGCCAAAAAGCCTCAAACCTAAACATTCTTCTTCAATTTGTTGTGTTGGGCTCCAAGGTTAAAATCAACAGGCAATGATCCGAGCCAATCGCGGGTAATGCAAAGACTTATGCATGCCGAAATTGAACTCTTCATGTTGGATTACATAGGGCCCTGTCAAGCTGTTTCTTTACTATCTCACTTCCTTCTCTATTGTTGGTCCATGTATATGCGCATCCTTTACTTACGATATCCATTAAGGAACAAAAGTCCAGAAATTCACGAAAGACCATCATTCTATATCTAGCCGCCTCCCTTCTACCAACCTTCTCCCATTGATATAGCACTTCATTGAAATCTCCAATGCAAAGCCAAGGAAGAGTGTTAGAGTAATTGATTGAATGTAAATTTTGCCATAAGCGTAGCCTCTCCTGAAAGATGGTGGAAGCATGTAGGAAAGATATCCTCATTGATTGTCCATTGCTAAGGATTTTGTAAATAATATCAATAAGTTCCTAGGAGCTTCCTTTCAATTCCACTTCAACTTCATCGTCCCACATAAGAGCTAATCCTCCTGCTATTCCGATTGGATTTATAATAATAGAATGCTTAAAACCTAAGCTTCTTCTTACATGGTGAAACACGTTTTCTCTATATTTGGTTACCAAGCTGGGCTTTTCATGAGCTACTAGAGCTCTAAGGTGCTGAATTGTCAAGGGAGTGCCTAACTCTTGAAATTCCAGCTTAGGACCTTCATTTGTGCTTTGGTGGCTTATTAGGGCTAGCCACCAAAGCCCATTATTTGACCCCTTACCAACCCTGGATCGGTGTGTCCATAAGAATCTCCTCATCAAACAGGTGTTTTGAGACCACTCTTGGTTTTCTTCTGCCAGGCCTTCCCTTTTTCTTGGTCACTTGAGGTGAGTAACATGATATGAGTTTGCTGAACACGTTTCCCCTTTGTTGCAACATATAATCATCCATTGTCACATCTTCTACAGGTTCTTCACCTCGAGCGTGTGGTGTAATCACAACTAAGGCATTAGGCCCTGGATATTCCTCCCTTACAACCTCCACTTTAGCCATGATAGGAGTTCTGGGATAGTTTCTTCATCCTCCTGTGGTAGGTCTACTCTTCCATAAAATGTTTCGTAGAAAGGACTAAATTCCCGTACTTCTGCTCTTAGCCATGAGCCATATCTCCCTAGTTTATCTTGAGGTAGTTCCAATTTTTCATAAGGTATTTATTGGCAAAAAGTAGCATAGTGCCCAATACGACCACAGGAATAACTAAAATGTGGTAGCCTTTCATCCTTGAAATCTAACCACCATTTCTTAACGCCTAAATCCACTACAGTACCTGTTTTGAGAGGACTTGAGAGGTTCAGGTTGACTTTTGCCTTGCTGATTTTGTGTAAACTATTGTTTCTGGCCTCTATTTTCACCTCCTCCACTCTTCCCATTTTAGAAGCTATACTCCGAATAGAGTCCTCATTCATTCTATCTCTAGGTAACCCCAAAATATGCACCCAAAATGCAGTGTGTGTGAACTCGTAACAATATTCAGGCACATCGGGATCTCCCTCCAACAACACAAGAAGATTACTTGCGAAAGACCATGCACCCGTCTCTAAAACTCTTCTTTTATCCTCTACTGATTCAAACAGAAAGGAGAATAAACCCTATTCTATAATCTCACATTTGACAGTCTCAACTTTCCATGCTTTCTTCATTGTACTACAAAATGCTTGGAAATTGACATTCGGTTTGGAATAAAGCTTTCCGTAGAGGATGAGTTCACTTTCCTATTTATCTTTCTCAGAAATAGTTGGCTCGAGCTTCAACACATCGTCTTCTGACCAGAGGTCTCCCATTTTCCTATATAATGCCGCAATGATTTGGTTTTCTTGGGATCTCTCCATTTCTGAACAAGTTCCTCAAAATTTTGACTGTTCAAAGGTGTATGGGCAAGGAAAGGAGTGAAGGGAGCTCTATCGTTGAAAAGGCTATTTCCCGCAACTTCTGGTTTTGGGCTATCTGGGTATGGATTGGGAGTGTTCTAGGGACTCACAGGTGGTTTAAAGTTCAATCGGTGGTAGGGGTTTCAAGGTTCGGCTCTTTGTTCATCTGGGTTTGGTTTTTTTGGGTTGATTGTGAGCTTTGGAGACCATTTTCCAGATCTGAGTTGAGCTTTGGCGCAGGGGTTCTACGATGGAGACAAAGTACAATGATGACTAAGAAAGCTAGAAAAGAAGAGGGATGCGGCCCTAATCTGGTGGAAATGATGATGCAATCGCCATTGGGGTAGGGGAAAAACTCACATTAGTGAGAGAACTCAATTTTTGTTAGAATATGAAGTTAGGGATTAATGAGAATCTTCCAGTTGAGTGGCCTGTTTTCCCCTGCGTCTTTTATGTTCTAATAAACAAAAGAAAAAAGAAGCAAAGCATGTGGAGCCATTTGCTTGAGCAATGTACAATTACAGGATAGAGTAAATAAAGAAAATGATAAGCAAGAATGCAGAGCATGAGCTTGAGATCGACGAGCTCAAGGTTCGCCTAGCAACGGCCGACGACTAGCCAAGAAAGAAGAAGATGGGAAACAAAGAAAAGAAAAAGATAAAAAAAAAAAATAGAAAAGAAAAAGGAAATTAAAAATAACTTCAATTAAAAAAGAAAAAATAAAAATAAAAAATAATTCGAATAGAGAAAGAAAAGAAGAAGAAGAAAGGGGAGGAGGAAGTGAAGATTTGTAGAGGTGTCAGATAAGAGAGATTAAGTGAGGAAAATATTTTTCACTTTTCAAAAGTGGAAAACATTTTGCTCTAATTTAGAATGCTTTTTTTCATTCATGGAAAGCATTTTTTCCAATGAATTCATTTTCTATGAAACGAACGCCGAAAAATCCAGAATACATTTTCTTGGAAATTATTTTTCGCGAAACAAATGGAACCTTAACTATGGTCATTTGATCTTGAGGTGTTGAGAAATTTATTATTTGACTCAATCAATTCATTCCATCTTAAAAATCAAGTGAATGGCTTTCTCACGTCGCAAGAATCACATTGATCGGATTTTGCATGTAGCAAATGCTATAAATTTGTACAATAATCATCCATTCGGACAGATGCTCCGAAATCTATGACCGCGATACTTTTTTTTTTCTAAAAAGCAGACCACAATTTTTTGAAAATTCGGATCGCGAGCTTTCCATAGGCACAAAAATTGGGCCGATCAGACAGATGGAAAAGATATACTCAATCAAAGTTTGGTCAATCATTTATATAAAAAAAAAAATTAAAGCCCTCAATAATGGCCCGAGGTGGCATTGGGAGCAATCGTAAGTTATCCTCTTTAAGAGGAATAGTAAGTTATCCTTACCACTTAGCAGATGGGTCTACTTGTAAATTTTGGACCACGTGGTACTCTACTAATAGATGCGGGGTGGTAACATCATCAACTCATTAGTTAATGACTACTGGATGGGCCCATTCATAAAATTCTAAAACACTCCAGAATACACCATCGGATACCGGACTTTTTACTTTTTACTATTAAATTCTAGATTCGAGGATGGTAAAATTATTGTTGTTGATAAGTAACTATTAATTGATTGGGTCACTCGTAAAATTTTAAGACGCATGGTAGGATGCGGGAGATGATAAAATCATCCTTACATGAATAAGTAATGAACTACTTGTCGGGCCCACTCATAAAATACTAAGGCAATAGGTAATTTAGTACTAGATGCTAGATATAACGATGGTAAAATCATTAATATCATTGATGAGAACTACTTAATTAACTACCGCGCAATCACGATGTCCGCAGAGGCAGGGGGCGCGGCTGGTTTTCTGGCATGGAGGGGCGGTTTGAGCAGACGCCGGCTCTTCTCAAGCCCTCGGCCAGCAATTCCTTTTGCTGCATCTTCAAAGTATCCAAGAGCCAATCGGAGAGCAACGCCAAGGCTTACCAGACCCAGCATTCTCTCCAGAACCACCATGGGCAAGAGCATCCGAAGCTGATTGAATAGCACAAGCCTCGACTGTTCTCTATGCTGCTCGATCGGACCATAGAGTATGTTTCGGCCCTGGACGATTACTTCGAGGCCATCACCTTCCTGGAGACCTATATACAGAATAGTACTCGAAGGTCCTTGACTGGGAAACCCCGGATTTGATCGGGATGATGATTCTTGACACTTGTTTCATTGTTTAGATGTTCCATGTCGCTGCTGCAGTGATTCAACCGGACGCAGACGACCTCTTGTTCTCCATGCCCATGAATTTTCTCGCTCCTCACACACGACCTCCTCCGGATTGAAAACCAGATCCCATTCTTCATTCGTCAGACAATCTATGACTATTCCAAGTCTCCCTCTGAAGCCGACTGCTCCCTCTAGATTGCCTCTTGGTTCTTCAACTACAATCTCCGACGACTGGAGGACGAACTCAAGAGGCATTACCGAGTCTCCAACGTCATGCACTTACTGGATTTGGTCCGACTGAGCGTGGTTGGCCATATGGAGCTCGAACATCGCCAACAGGGCGATAAAGAGATAAAGAGTTGCTGCAACTGATACCCTCCGCAAAGTAGCTACTTGTCAAGGGATAAAATTTAAACCGAGGAAGAGCAAGAACCTAATGGACGTCGTGTTCGATCACGGAGTGCTCCGAATCCCTCCTTTGACCCTCGATGGTTTCACCACGTTCCTACTCAACTGCGTAGCTTTCGAGCAGTGCTATTCTTTTAGCTCCAAGCACATCACCAGTTAAGCGATCCTCATGAGATGTCTCATGAACACGGTGAGCGACGTGGCGCTTCTGTCTCAGTGCTGTCGAAATGGTTTGTTATCATAAAAGAAACATTTCTTGGTTAAGAGAAGACGTGATGCTTGGTTAAAATAAGAAGAGACTTTTGGTTATGAAAAGACGTGACTCTTTGTCCTGAAAGGAAATTATCGGTAGTTATGAAAAAATTATTCTTGACATGAAGAGTGGTGATGGTTAGGGATAAGGTATCTATTCCTAATAAAGGTATTGATTGGTTGTATGTGCATAGAGATCAAATCACATATTATTTATAATAACCATAGCTGTTTATAAATGCTTCTTCTTCAGAACACTTTCTTCTTTTCTTTTTATATATGCATCTTTAACACAGTCAATGTGAAATTCCAATAGAATTGAGTAATTGCTGGACTCATTTTTCTATGGCTTTGATGTATATTGTTGAGATATATTTGTTCTAAACTTGATAGCAATAATAGTGGGGGCAAATAATACCTTAAGGATAGCGATCATCATCATGCATTAAAGCATTAAAGATCTACTACTACTTCTCTATCTTCTTCACCAAATAAATTTCCCACAATGAACTTTAAATATATGTTGCCAAACACAAAGATCTTATGATTGAAGTTTATGGGCCTTTTCTAGTTAATGCAATTGTTTCAAAAAAATTTTCTTAATCTTGGAATGATTATCGAAATAAAATTCTTCACACGATTGAGAACCTTATTTTAGAAAATGTGCTAAAAAAAATTCGAATTGAGGAAGGTTCTTGAGATCGTGAAGCTAATTATGTGGAAAAAAGAGTCATAAATAAGGGGCATTTTGTTGAAAATGACAACATGGGTAGAGACAATGAAAGCACTGGAATAATGGCATGAGAAAATTTGATTCAATGGTTCTATTATATGGATTTAAGCATAACAATGCTTATAAGTATAATTACTCAAAATTTACTAAAGAGTATGTAATTATAATCTACTTACATATAGATGACATGCTGATTATTGGTACAAATATGCATGGTATAGATGAAACTAAAAAAATATCTATATCCTCAGTTTAAAATGAAAGATTTGAGAGAAGTTGATAAATTTTAGATATCAAAGTGATCAAACATAGTGACGCTTTAAGTCAATGCCACTATGAGGAGAAAGATCATTCAAAGATATCATCATTTGAAAATCAAAAAATCAAATGTATCATATGATGTGCAATTAAAATGATGAAAATACTAGACAACATTTAACATGATTAGACATGCCAGTGAAATTGGAAGCCTAATGTACGTTATGCATTGCACTACACTAGATATAACTTTTATTGTATGTAATTGTCCAAATTTACTAGTAATCCTAGTACTGTGCATTGGAAGGCTATAAGTAGAATTCTTTGTTATTTAAAGAAAACAATGCATTATGGTCTATATTATGAAAGATAACTAGTAGTACTAGAAGGATATTTAGATGCTAGTTGGATAACTAGCACAATTGATAATAAGTCAACATCTGGATGGGTTTTCAAGCTTGCAAATGGTTCAGTCTCTTGGGCATCAAAGAGGCAAATATATATAGCACATTCAATGATGGAATATGAATTTATATCACTATCAACGGCTGGTAAAGAAGCTGAATGTTTGCAGAATTCGCTATTGGATATAGAGTCCTGGCCACAATCGATGGTAGTCATATCTTTATATTGTGATAGTGAGGCAACCATGTCTAGGGCATACAAAAAATACAATGGAAAATCTAGATATATTAGTTTGCGATATGAGTATGTTTGACAATTAATTACTTATGGAGTTATTTTAGAAATATACATTCAGGCAAATGATAACTTGGCAGATCCATTCACTAAAGGACTCTTGAGAGGTTTAATAAGCAACATTGCCAAAGGAATGGATAGTCAACCAAAGTGGAAGCCCAACTTTATAATTTCTAACGAAATTATTAAAGTTAAATGGGTAAGAACAAGCTACTAAAACTTGACGGTGATTGAGTACTGGGACACAAGCTTAGTACTCATGGAAAGTTAGGAGGATGGGTGTAAGAAAACACTATTAATGAAGTTCAAGGTTTTAGCAAGATAATGCTAAGGTAATAAATTTAGGAACTTCACCCATATGAACATAAGAAGTGGTGCTGCTTCTAACAAAATTTGGATGAACTTTTGTAAATGGTCATGAATGTAGGAGGAGCACAGGCCATAAAAGTGCTTAGGCATAGGATTTCTAACCAAATATGTATAAATTTGAACGCGTGATAATTTAATTAACAAGTGGAATCGTGGTTCAAAGTTTTATCCACCACTAATTTCGTTAATGAAAATATTTACACTAATTGAAGGTTCAAATCTTAATAAATACTTTCTTCTATGTATGAATTTATGTAAATTAATATATATAACAAACTAAGTAAATGATTGTTGAAATAGTTTGTTATCACAAAAGAGGTGTCTCTTGGTTAAGGGAAGACATGACTCTTGGTTAAATAAGAGGTGACTCTTGGTTATAAAAAGAGATGACTCTTGGTCCTGAAAGGAGATTATCAGTAGTTATGAAGAGAAATTATTCTTGACATGAAGAGTGGTAATAGTTGGAGATAAGATACCTATTCCCAAAAAGATATATTGATTGATTGTCTGTGAATAGAGACCAATTCACATATTATTTAAAATAACCACAACTATTCATAAATGCTTCTTCTTTAGATTCTCTCTTCTTCTCTTTTCATTCACACAACCTTAACATATTTAAGGTCAAATTTCAAGAGAGAAATTTAGTTATTGTTGAACTCATTTCTCTACAGCTTTGGTATATATCCTGGAGATATTTTTGTTCTAAACTAGGCAGCAACAATAGTGGGGATAAATAAAACCTTAAGGACAGTGATCATCATCATGCATCAAAGCATCAAGGATCTATTACTACTTCTCTATCTTCTTCACCAAAAAAATTTCCCCAACAAGTGCAGAATAATCACAAACTCTCTAGGAGCTGAAAAGGAGGTCGCGAGGTTCTTCAACAATCTCGTTAAGGATGTCCGGTTCGATATCGAGTCTAGCCACTTGGTTGAGTTATTCAGGCAAGTGACCCAGTGCCACCAAAACAAGTGGAACATGCGATGGGGAATCAAGCACGAGTACTTTGGCAACCTCTGATCATTCATTTCGGCCGCCCCTACTTTTATTCTCCTAGTCCTTACCTTCATCCAGGCTTTCCATGCCGTTTACACTTATTATCGTCTCGATAATTAACCGAGGTCTGCAACACAGCTTTAGAGAGATATATGATGTTGATTTAGCATTCATCGAACTTGGAGAAACCAGACCAATAAAATTGGTTGTTCATTTCTAAGATTTGCTTTGGCTATTGTCCTCTTAATTCGTTTTAGATTGCTTGAACTTAATTAGAACTTCATCACTGCAGTTAGGCTACTTGAAAGTAACGATTTGACAAAGAGCACTGTATTCACTAGAGAACTTAATGTTAGTACAGTTGATCACAATTGACAAACAAAGATTTCTTAGATGAATGACCATTGTCGACTCAAAAGAAGTAGTGATCGCTAATCGGACCATTGATGAAGTGATCAAGTTTGCCTAGATTTTGATTTCACGTGCTGGCATTGAACTAGATTTTGAAAAGCTGAGGTGACAAGCCCCGATCCTCAGGCGCATGCATACATCCCTTACCTTTGGTCAATTTTAAAATGCAATATCCCAACACTAAGTATCGCCGACCCTTTCTTTTATTAAGCACATGCAAAAGTAGTTATAAATCCCCAGACAATAAAACAATGGGATAAAAAAGTAAGGCCATATTTTTCATAATAAAATTCACAACCAAACTTTTATACAGCCACACCTCAAAGTAATTTACCATACTATTCACAAAGGTCTAGTCTCACACTCAATCATCTACAAACAGGGTTCACAAAGAGGATGGGATCACAGTCCTCATTTGAGTCGTACTCGGATCATCATCGGGGTTCTCTTCCAGGTACTCCTCCCTTCGGTTTCTTTCTCCTCAGGCTCCTTATCAGAGTCCTGAAATGTTGTCCCACAACTGGGATGAGACCACGTCTCAGCAAGTTCTACCCCACTAAGACTCGATTAAGAAACCAATACGCTAACCGGGCTACCTATACACGCACGAGTCAGAGGACTTATCTTGGCCTCGGATTCCACCTGCATATTAGCACAATTCAATAGGCACCCTAGCAATCACATCACAGATCGATATCTCGATCAATCGACCTAGTCGATTACATGTCAATCGGACTATTCAAAGTCACTTCCACTCAATCAGTCAATTCACGACAACGGATTAATCATTGATCAATCGACCTAGTCGATTACATGTTAGTCGGACCATTTCCAAGTCAAATCACTTCTTGATATAAAACCTCACATTTGCACTCTTAGTCACAGAGCTACAGTAATGCTGTCGGGCGTCGTTTTCGCCAAGGTGACATATGTACTAGACGGCACTCGTGCGTTCTTTAAGGCGCCGTTTTCACCAGTGATATTCTTAATCACCGAACCATGTATGTCCATAATGAGGCATGCAGTAGACAGCAGTCATGCATTATTTAAGGCGTCGTTTTCACCAGTGATTTCCTTATCACCGAACCGCATATGTCTATACTGATGCAGGTAATAAACAGCACTTGTGCGTTCTTTAAGGCGCCGTTTTCACTAGTGATTTCCTTATCACCGAACCACATATGTCTATACCTTGTATCTGATCGGTCTCAGCCAAGAGTATTCTTACTCCAAACTCCCGATTCCTTCCGATTTACAACTCATTAAAGCATTATAAATGCTAAATAACTATATTCGGCTATCTACCGATCAATCATTCAATTTCACTCAATTTCAATCAATTTAGGAATAATTCCTCAAATTGCACAATTAATTCAATTCAGCACAACGTAGAGCTCAAATAAATAAACGGACTGCACCACGACAATCAGCACGAAATTTCGGTCATCAGCTACCCTTGCCTAATTTCTGAAAAATAAATAATTAAATAATTAATTTCGAAAATTAATAAATAAATACTAAAAATCCAATTTCCCGTAATGCCTAATTGAAGCCCAATAAGGGTCAAGAAAAATCCCGAGATGCATTCAATAAATAGTATAAGCAGTTCTCTAGCTAAGTACACTAACCACCTAACTAATATGCAATGCAATTAACTAACAATCACTAATCCATTCTAATCTAACCACCTAATTGCACTTAATTAAATCTAATCAACCCTTAAGAATCATTAGTCTACTAAACAAGAATTAGTGAGATTACTCACTTGATTAAAAGCAGGGACCGGGACACCACGACGACGACGCGACGGCGGCCGAAATTGGACTTTCGACAACACTGGCGGGCTTGGACCGGGCCTTAAACTTGGGCCCAACAAATCTCAGCCCAACTGAGATTTGTTCTTGCACTGGACTGGGCTCACTCTTGGGCTTGGGCTTGGCTGCGATTAGGCCTTCTTCGCAAGCTGGGCTTGGGCCGAACTTGCTGAATTGGGCCCAATAGAGTTGCTGTAGAGATGGGCTAAGGACACGGGCCCAACTGCTGGGCCAAAATTCGTTGGCTTCGTGGACTGGAAAAGAAGGCTGACTTTGGCTTCAAATTGGGCTGAACGAAGAAGATCGGCTGGCTTCGCTCGAATTGATCTTGGACGAGTGAACAGCGAACACGGAGCTGCTGCAGGCGTGCGGATGAAGACGTAGCAGACGAGGAAGGAGCTGGTCTTCGAGCAGACCGAAATCCACGAGCGTTGAAGGCAGCGACAGAGAGGAAGCAGCTTCGTTTGACGTCACGCGGCCCGCTGGAGACAGAAGCCCCGAAGGTGGTTGAGCTTCGGTGGATGCTGATTTCATGGGTGGAGGTGACGCCGAAGTGGAGGACGCGTGGAGAGTTAATTGCATAAGGCTTGCTGTCGGTGAGGGACTTCGAACGTGGGGCGGCTGGAGTCAAACTTCGATGGAGATGCTGACCAAGCTGGAGAGAAACCAAGCAGAAATTAACGAGGGAAGAGGCTTCGCTGGGGCTGTTGATGGCGTGCGGTCGTGGCTGAAGGCGGAAGGGAGTCGACTCGGGGGCTTCTGTTGGCGATGGGTTGACCGATCATGGAGGCACGGATGTGTTGACGGCAAGAACTCGCGGAGAGAGGCAGTCGTGGTCACGAAAGGAGCAAGGAGGGGATGTTGGTCTTCGGTGGCAGAGAGAAAACGAAAATTGAAGATGTTTGGAAATAAAATGAAAGTGGAGGCCTTCGATGGAGAGAGCTCGTGCGAGGAAGATGGGGACGGAGGAGACTTGCTTGGCAAGCTTGGAACAATGAGGCCTAAAGTCAACAAAGCCAACCCATTTAATTGAATGCATTGTCCCCAAAAGGCCCACAGACCTATACTCTTGGTCTCCCAATTATTTTTTTGAATAGAATTTCCAAAAATCAATCCAAATTGAAGTCTCATTTTTCAGCCCCACGCCTTATTCCGAATTTCACCAAACTAGCCTCAATTCCTCACTCAATTCTCCAAATCGAGGTTCAATTTCAATGAAGAAAAATCCCGAACAATTTTCTGTAATTCCCTGACACTCAAAGGCTCGGCTTGAAAGTCCAAACTCGCTTAAATTCGGCTCATATGAATTTCCATTAATTTTCCACAACGTCCGAACCAATTTTCTGTAAAAATCTCGGAATCTCTAAAAAATCTTCTGAGACTGAGTCAACGTTCCTGGAATTTATTGTGATATGACAAAATCTTCAATTTCTGAAATCGGACTCGAATTCATGGTTAATTTCCATTTGATGCTTTTTTAGCGTGACCTATGCTACCAGATAACTTTCAGAGATTTTTAGTGCAAATGACCCGTGGTCGATTTCCTTCAAGCCACAATGAACCAACTCGACACATTGGCGACTCTCAATTGTCGTGAAAATCTCGAGAATTCAAATACGGACACAGGGTACCAAAACGATAGAGAAAATCAATCTAGTGTCGGCCAACAAGAATTTTCCAATTTAGTGGTTTCACCCACGATTAGCCACACATCTCAGTCGAACCGACCTATCTCTGATCTCTAATCAATTTACGTTTGTGCCGTAATGATCTCGACAGATGAACACGATCGAGTAGCCGATTCCTAGTCGAATTCTCAAGTCTATTTGCCTTAAAATTCTTAACGGTTTCCCTAGATAGTCTAGTTATCTCTAGAATGATCAGTTCTAAGAACAGCCCTATAGACGCATCAATGAAATGCCCGATTTATTCAGTAAAAAACATGTCTGAAAATTTGGGATGTCACAACTCTTCCCCTCTTATAAAAATTTCGTCCTCGAAATTTAAACCTTTACCAATCCTTAAACAAAAAGGTGGAGGTATCGTCGTCTCATCTAGTCTCATTTTCCCCAGTTGCTTCTTCAGTCCCGTGGCATTGTTAGACCATTTTAATCAAGGGGACCTTCTTGATACAAAGAATCTGATATTTCTGATCCACAAGCTAAACCGAGCTTTTCATGTACGACATTCTGTCGTCCCATGCCTAATTCTTCAAGATTTAGCACGTAGGTCGTGTCAGGCTCATATGTCCTCAACATCGACACGTGAAAGACGTCATACACTTGCGCTAATCTCGGCGGCAATGCAAGACGATACAATAGGACCCCGATTCTTTTCAGAATCTCAAAGGGACCTACGTACTTCAGTTTCAGTTTTCCCTTCTTGCTGAAACACAAGGTATCCCTCATTGGTGACACCTTCAGAAAGGTGTACTCACCAATTTAGAACTTTTAGGGCCTTCAATGCTCAACAATTCAATTATTCTAGTAGTTCTGAGCGGTCTGTACTCTGGCACTGATCACGGCAATTGCAACTACTAACTGTTGAACTGACCCTCGGCTTGTGATCTTTCTTTCTCTGATCTCATCTCAACAATTGAAGTTCTGTACACTCTGCTCTACCTCAACAGGAACTATATGATTGATCTGCTGAAACTGGGAATCTCGGTTCTAGATCCGATATAAGTTCATCACTAGTACTCCACACAGACGAATTGTCTGACACACATACACTTCGGCATGCCTATTCCAATCAATATCCTTCCATACAACGATAAAGTGGGCCAACTTCATCGATTTGTCAACCACTACCCCAACTGGAGTCATTATTCCTCTGACTCCTTGGTAAACCTATCACAACATTCCATCATGAAATACTTCCATTCCCACTCAAAACTCTTGAGTGATTGTAAATGTCCTCTCGGCTTGAATTACTGAACTTTCACTTACTAGCATATTTGATACTTGCAACCTGTCCGACGATAACTATCTTCATATCGATCTACCTACCTCACATTGTATGGTCGAATACTGCAACTACCACAGTGAATTTCCTAACAAGGTCTTCTCCTCAAGTTCTGTACTATCTGCCACCTATCATCACCCACGATACTTCGACGTCCCATCTTTCGAAATTTGAAAGTCAACTTTTCCCTTACCGATATCCTCTTACAGGATTTTCTGAACATCTCGGTCTATCAACTGAAGCATATGATTCTGACTTGAATATCCGGCTCAATTTTGAGGGCAGCTATAGAGTTCAAAAGGTAGTCTACCTCAAATTTGAAAACTAAATCTCGAACTTCCTCAAGTAAGTTCCATACTTTAACCAGTATATGCACCATTATAGACTCTTGACTCAACACATCAGTGACTTCATTCTTTCCCCAAGGGTGATACCAAATAGCACCATCCTAGTCCTGCCAAGGTTCTGGTTCATGACACCATCTCATATTCAACCCATTAGGTCTTAACTGGTAGGACACATATGCAATGATCTTATCATGTCGCATCAGTACGCACCCAGTCCTCCGCACAACACCTCACTATAGATCTCGCTTCACTGATAACTGACTCGGTCTTCATCGGGTCCACGGAAATTCTTTCACCATTCTTAGATGTCTCTTGTGCTCCTTAGCATTCCTCGAATGCACCAGAACATCATTAAAAGACACGAGCACAACCAATCTAAATATTCCTTGCACACTCGGTTTGCCAAATCCATGACAGTAGCTGGAGTGTTTACCAGGCCAAACGATCTTACAATACTCTCGTAAAGACCATATCAAGTATGAACAGCTGTCTTTCGTATAACCTCCTTCCTGGTTCGTAACTAACGACATCTTGTTCTCAAGTTGATCCTTGAAAACATCGACACCCTTGATGTCTGGTCACCCAATTCGTCGATCTTTTACAATGGATGCTTGTCCTTGATCGTCACCTAATTGAGTTGATGATGGTCAATGCATACTCGCAATAAAACCATCTTTCTTTTTATCACACATAAAACTGATGTTTCCCCAAAGTGATGCACTGATATGCATGAATTCCTTATTCATCAATCTTCACATCAGCACCTTCAGTTCTACCAATTCAGACAACAATAGCTGGTAAGAAGCCTTTGAGAGTGGCTCTATCCTGGTGCTAGCTCAATCGCAATTTCTATCTCTTTCTCTGACGACGGTCTGACAGTTTTTGTGACAACACATCTAGAAATTCTTAGACCACTGAGATGTCATCCATCTCTAGTTCTCCAATCTGTCCTACCTAAGACAATCGACAAGCAACCTTGGCAACCTCCGTCTAACAAACAAGTTGCCTTCAGCTAACGAGATTAATGAAATCGAAAATTCTTTTTGACTCCCAATAACCTCGACACTTTCACATGCTAATGGACTAAACTGGATTACTCCAAGACCATGATTCATTATCACAAGATGCTCCATGAACCCACACTATTCATGTGGCGTCAAACTCACACCTCAACAACTAGTCAAGCACAACTATTGCTAGTGATTCCCCTTTCTTTCACTTTATTTCAACAATTAAAGTTCTACCAACTCAGCACAAAACTTTGCTGCGCTGCTCTGATAAAATCACCTCCAACACATTCTAATCATTCTCGAACACTGAATTTATCCATATTTCCTTCTACAAATCCAACATCTATTTGGTGAGTCTTCTACCTCCTGTCAAGTGACAGCATGCACTCTTTCTGGTTGTCCCATCGATTTGCTAGGACCACTCTTGTCCAGATATCTCTGTTGGCTATACTCCAAACAATTTCTTGTCTTAGGATGGACATAAGACCGATCTCGGACATCATGTCTAGAAACAACATGATCCATTTGACTCAGTGTTGACCTGACTGCCCCACCCTTCCTATTGGGTGGAATAAGATACTTTTCACTCGACCTCGGTCTTTTCCTTGATCGATTTCCATTTCTACCTGTACTGAATCTGTACCTCGACTTGAATACAATGGCTCGCTCCCAAATCATACCTCCACACTGGACCTTAGCAGGTGCGGCAACAACAGCGGTAGTGACAGCGACAACAATGGCGGCTTAGTCCTAAGCTTGCTGGCTCAACCAATTCCAAGGACACTAGCGCCTGAATGATCCTGTCGAACCTAGGATTGCTCGGTGCTACTACACTAGTACCAACCTGCGGTGGTACTCTTACACTCGAGCTGCCCAGAGCCAACACTCTGCTACAACCACCTCGGGTACTGACCTTTGTCGATGCTTTATCCAGAGTCACAGAGGACATTGTCCTCTTACTAGGAGTTCTCAACTCCTGCTCGCTCATGGTTCAATCTTTACACTGAAACCCGTCTTCCAAATCCACACTGGATTAGAAGGTGAGTGATCCACACACAACAAACAATTCTAGCATTTAGCTAACACAGACATGCATCGGCATGAATTTAAAGGCCCTTCTTACTACTATCCAAAGACTCATCGCTCCTTATCACTCCAATCTTGAACTTCGCTCTGATACCACAAAAAGGGGATGTTAAGCCTCGATCCTCAGGCACGCACACATCCCTTACCTTTGGTTGATTTTAAAATGCGATATCCCATGACGAAGTATCGCCGACCCTTTCGTTTATTAAGCACATGTGGAAACAGTTATAAATCCCCAAACAATAAAACAATGGGATAGAAAAGTAAGGCCATATTTCTCATAACGAAATTCACAACCAAACTTTTATACAGCCATACCTCAAAGTAATTTACCATATTATTCACAAAGGTCTAGTCTCACACTCAACCATCTACAAACAGGGTTCACAAAAAGGATGGGATCATAGTCCTCATTCGGGTCGTACTCGGATCATCATCAGGGTTCTCTTCTAGGTACTCCTCTTCGGTTTCTTTCTCCTCAGGCTCCTTATCAGGGTCCTGAAATGTTGTCCCACAACTGGGATGAGACCACGTCTCAGCAAGTTCTACTCCACTAAGACTCGATTAAGAAACCAATATGCTAACCGGGCTGCCTATACATCACGGGTCAGAGGATTTATCTTGGCCTCGGATTCCACCTGCATATTAGCACAATTCAAAAGGCACCCTAGCAATCACATCACAGATCGATATCTCGATCAATCGACCTAGTCGATTACATGTCAATCGGACTATTCAAAGTCACTTCCACTCAATCAGTCAATTCACGACAACGGATTAATCATTGATCAATCGACCTAGTCGATTACATGTTAGTCGGACCATTTCCAGGTCAAATCACTTCTTAATATAAAACCTCCCATTTGCACTCTTAGTCACAGAGCTACAGTAATGCTGTCGGGCGTCGTTTTTGCCAAGGTGACATATGTACTAGACAGCACTTGTGCGTTCTTTAAGGCGCCGTTTTCACCAGTGATATTCTTAATCACCGAACCATGTATGTCCATAATGAGGCATGCAGTAGACAGCAGTCGTGTGTTCATTAAGGCGTCGTTTTCACCAATGATTTCCTTATCACCGAACCGCGTATGTCTATACTGATGCAGGTAATAAACAGCACTTGTGCGTTCTTTAAGGCGCCGTTTTCACCAGTGATTTCCTTATCACCGAACCACATATGTCTATACCTCGTATCTGATCGGTCTCAGCCAAGAGTATTCTTAGGTCAAACTCCCGATTCCTTCCGATTTACAACTCATCAAAGCATTATAAATGCTAAATAACTATAGTTGGCTATCTACCGATCAATCATTCAATTTCACTCAATTTCAATCAATTTAGGAGTAATTCCTCAAATTGCACAATTAATTCAATTCAGCACAACGTAGAGCTCAAATAAATAAATGGACTGCACCACGACAATCAGCACGAAATTTCGGTCATCAGCTATCCTTGCCTAATTTTCGAAAAATAAATAATTAAATAATTAATTTCGAAAATTAATAAATAAATACTAAAAATCCAATTTAGGCCCGTAATGCCTAATTGAAGCCCGATAAGGGTTGGGTAAAATCCCAAGATGCATTCAATAAATAGTATAGGCAGTTCTCTAGCTAAGTACACTAACCACCTAACTAATATGCAATGTAATTAACTAACAATCACTAATCCATTCTAATCTAACCACCTAATTGCACTTAATCAAATCTAATCAACACTTGAGCAACATTAGTCTACTAAGCAAGGATTAGTGAGATTACTCTCTTGATTAAAAGTGGGGACCAGGACACCGTGACGATGACGTGATGGTGCCCGAAATCGGACTTTCGACAACATTGGCGGGCTTGGACCAGGCCTTAAACTTGGGCCCAACAAATCTCAACCCAACTGAGATTTGTTCTTGCACTGGACTGGGCTCACTCTTGGGCTTGGGCTTGGCTGCGATTGGGCCTTCTTCGTGGGCTGGGCTTGGGCCGAACTTGCTTAATTGGGCCCAATAGAGTTGTTGGAGAGATGGGCTGAGGACACGGGCCCAACTGCTGAGCCAAAATTCGCTGGCTTCGTGGACTGGAAAAGAAGGCTGACTTCGGCTTCAAATTGGGTTGAACGAAGAAGATGGGCTGGCTTCGCTCGAATTGATGTTTGACGATTGAGCAGCGAACACGGAGCTGCTGCAGGCGTGCGGATGAAGACGTAGCAGACGAGGAAGGAGCTGGTCTTCGAGCAGACCGAAATCCACGAGCGTTGAAGGCAGCGACAGAGAGGAAGCAGCTTCGTTTGACGTCACGCGGCCCGCTGGAGACAGAAGCCGCGAAGATGGTTGAGCTTCGGTGGATGCTGATTTCGTGGGTGGAGGTGACGCCGAAGTGGAGTACGCGTGGAGAGTTAACTGCATAAGGCTTGCTGTCGGTGAGGGACTTCGAACGTGGGGCGGCTGGAGTCAAACTTCGATGGAGATGCTGACCAAGCTGGAGAGAAACCAAGCGGAAATTAATGAGGGAAGGGGCTTCGCTGGGGCTGTTGATGGTGTGCGGTCGTGGCCGAAGGCGGAGGGGAGTAGACTCGGGGGCTTCTGCTGGCGATGGGTTGACCGATCATGGAGGCACGGATGTGTTGACGGCAATAACTCGCGGAGAGAGGCAGTCGTGGTCACGAAAGGAGCAAGGAGGGGATGTTGGTCTTCGGTGGCAGAGAGAAAACGAAAATTGAAGATGTTTGGAAATAAAATGAAAGTGGAGGCCTTCGGTGGAGAGAGCTCGTGCGAGGCAGATGGGGAAGGAGGAGGCGTACACGGCAAGCTTGGAACAAGGAGGCCTAAAGTCAACAAAGCCAACTGAAATGCATTGTCCCCAAAAGGCCCACAAACCTATCCTCTTGGTCTCCCAATTATTTTTTTGAATAGAATTTCTAAAAATCAATCCAAATTGAAGTCTCATTTTTCAGCCCCACGCCTTATTCCGAATTTCACCAAACTAGCCTCAATTCCTCACTCAATTCTCCAAATCGAGGTTCAATTTCAATGAAGAAAAATCCCGAACAATTTTCTGTAATTCCCTGACACTCAAAGGCTCAGCTTGAAAGTCCAAACTCGCTTAAATTCGGCTCATATGAATTTCCGTTAATTTTCCACGACGTCCGAACCAATTTTCCGTAAAAATCTCGGAATCTCTAAAAAATCTTTTGAGACTGAGTCGATGTTCCTAGAATTTATCGTGACATGACAGAATCTTCAATTTCTGAAATCGGACTCGAATTCATGGTTAATTTCCATTTGATGCGTTTTTAGCGTAACCTATGCTACTAGGTAACTTTCAGAGATTTTTAATGCAAATGACCTGTGGTCGATTTTCTTCGAGCCAGAATGAACCAACTCAACACATTGACGACTTTCAATTGTCGTGAAAATCTCGATGATTCAAATTCGGACACAAAGTACCAAAACGATAGAGAAAATCAGTCTAGTGTTGGCCAACAAGAATTTTTCAATTTAGTGGTTTCACCCACGATTAGCCACACATCTCAATCGAACTGACCTATCTCTGATCTCTAATCAATTTACGTATGTGCCGTAATGATCTCGACAGATGAACACGGTCGAGTAGCCGATTCCTGGTCAAATTCTCAAGTCTATTTGCCTTAAAATTCTTAATGGTTTCCCTAGATAGTCTAGTTATCTCTAGAATGATCAGTTCTGAGAACAGCCCTATAGACGCGTCAATGAAATGCCCGATTTATTCAGTAGAAAACTTGATTGAAAATCACCACCCACTGCGGTGGCATAGTTGGCTTGAGCTTTGTGCCTCCCATGAAAGTTGCCAAGTTCAAATCCCAGCAGCGTTACTTAGTGACTTAACCGCTGGCGTGAGTGTGGTGGCCAGCTTGCATCAGCCCCAGGTTCTTCCAGTTGGCTGTTGGCTTTCAGGGTTTCCTGGGTCATCAAAAAAAAAAAAAAAAAACATGACTGAAAATCTGGGATGTCACATGAAGTCTATGTTATGCTACATCAAACCAATCACATGTCAAGAGTCACAATTTATCGTTCGCACTTTTTTCGGCACTTGTTTCCTTCAACTTTGCTCGACTGTACTGGACACCGTGACACTAGACGGGACAATATTTAAAGGCCTTTATTAGATTTGTTTTCCACATTATCATTATTGACACCTGAACTTTTGCCAATAAATTTAATATGCATTTTTTGTCATAAAAGATAATATAACTATTGAAAAAAAAAGAGGCTTCAGCTCATTTGGCCATAAATGCATATGGGCAGCCCATTAAAATCAGTTAGACCCATCAGCCCAATACCGCACTTCGCACTTTACTCACTCTTTATTACTATTATTGATATGTTTGTTGTGATTGCTTTTATATCTGTTTTGTGTTGCGGTTCATTTATTTTTAGTTGGATGGTTAGGTTTAATTCAAGTTTCATAATAAACATAAAAATACTGAGTGAACACCTAGAGGCCAATAACTTTAAGATTCATAATTGGATAAAAAGACCGCATGTGACACTTATTTGATAAATAATCAAATTTAGATATTGAGAAAGCATTAATTCAATAACTAATATAATTAAGTCTCCGTACTTAGATATCTAGTTATGTAAGATGTGAGATATAATCCCATAGTTGTGACTCTGTTCTAGCATAGAATCCCTCATCTTTAGATCTTTTGAATTTTGAATGAATTTTTCAACGTCACACAAGGCGAGAGTTAGGAAGAACCCATGCTAATTGAAGACGGTTGGTTCCCAACTTGACATTACCTCTAAACCCATCTTCCCCTTGACATGATGAGTACTTAAGGAGGGTCACAACTAGCGGTGTGAAACTAGAACCGCTCGAATTGGGAACCGCCTAGACTGGACCGGACCAGTCGGTTCTAGGCAATTCCTAGAGAGGGTAGTTCGGTTGCTGGTTCCCATTCTTGGAATTGATGGCCAATCGGTTCGATTCTAGGTTTTAAGGTAAGAATTAGACCGACCAGACTGGACTGGCTGATTTTATATATATATTAGTTCTCTATTGGCAAATCCAGAACTTGCCTAGCTTCGATGTGAAAAGAAGTCCACTCGCTTCAGAACTTGCACTAAACTATGTTTCTTCGCATTCAAAGCTTACAACTTCTCCTCAACATCCTTACCAGCCGCGGAGCTCGCATTGGTGGTGGGCATATGGGAAACCGCGATCCTGGGCACGTCGAGGAATCTTGACTTCCCATATAGATTACCATAGGAAGAGTGCACTCTGTTATCTCACAGCTATTTTTAAGGCTTTAAACAGTTTCTTCTCCTACCTCCTTCACACGTAGTTGAACACAAAACGGAGCTTAAATGCAATGGCGGCATTCCAACATGAGAATTGTTCCGAGCCATTTGCACAGAATTCTCATCATATTGATTATTCAAAAAAAAAAAAAAAAAAACAAGCCAAAGCATAACATGAAACATGAAAAAACACGAGATCCAATTAGAGAACAAGTAATGGAGTGAGATGGCGAATGCGAAAAGAAGCCGTGAATCTAATTCTAGAGAGATCAGAGCATCTTCAAATCATCATCTGGCAAGAGAACAGAAACAAAGAGGCGCACACATACAAGCTTCTGTCAGCCTATATCATGCTTCATACATAACTTCTAAATGTCCCGTTAAAGGATTTCTTCATCAGCATATTTGCCTTCTCGAAGAAGTAGGAGGCAGGATTTTCAAGATTAGACACTTCTTTTACTAACAAAAGAACCAAGAGAAAAGAGACCAATGAACTCCAAGCTCACACAACAGAGTTTCAAAGTTTGGTCCCTGTCGTACTTATAAATAAGCACCGCAAATGGCTGCCACTGACCCACAAAATGCTCCCCAAAGCCAAAGTCCTCAAGAATATCCTTTTCAAGAGAAAAGGGATTATTAAAACCAACAAAGCCCCTAATTCTTATTACAAATTTCCTTTCTCCAAACGAAACTATTACTTCGTAGAAGTATCAAATGCTGCATTGTTTTCCCACCTTACAAGACATGCTTCTAGTAACTCCAACCCAAGGCGTGGGTCCTCTTCAACGAGTAGAGGGTATTCTTGACGTTTTCTGAGCTTATTCAAGTTGTCTGAGATTAAGGAAGTGGCAGCCTCAAGTAGATGCTTGGCCTTGTGCTGGTGCGCAAAGGCATAGTATTTGATTGAGTTGTCCCAATTTAATTTGGATACCAAAAACTTCTCGCAGTAAGCTTTAAGATGCTCCACCTGGTACTTTTCGGTTGATACCAGAAGCTGAGAAGCCATTTGCTCATCGACGCATGCTTCGGCATGAAGAAAGTTGACAAATGCATGGAGGGCATCATACGACATGTCACTTATCTTAATGGTGCCGCTTCGGCTTTCTTCCTTCTCATTCTCAAGCATTGCTTTAAATACCGGGGACCGACTAACCTATTAGTAAGTAGAAAATTGAAGAGCATAAGTACAATTCTTGCGATGTGAAAACTCAATAGTTTGATAGGAGATGTTTATGCATCTTATCTATAAGAGTCATAGTTTGCTAAATTGAAGATGTTATATTATGAGCATGCAAGAAAAGCTTTTGAACATGTCCTTGCTATTGTTATCAAATACCAAAATTATGAAAAACTATGTTGTGCTCATAAATGCTCTATGCCAAGCAAAAAACCATACTCAAGCTTTTGTGATGTTTGAGTTGATAACTCCAATGAAATGCACATAGCAGCAGGCAAAATGCATATCCGCTGGCACAAGCATCATTTAAATCTAATCTTGTGAAAGAGTCATGATGAATGAAGTATCCAGCAACTCAATTACTAAATATGTCACTTCAAATAAAGATTAAAATTCCACTCAACTAAACTGAACCTCATTCCAAGCAAATAAAAGGAGACAATTACCAAAATGTCCCTGTGAACCGGCAACGGCATGGAAGGGCCTCCTTTGGGACCATCCCCAGCGGTGATCATCAAGACCATGTTAGTGAACCTGGGATCATGGGAGCAACCACTTCGGTGGGGGTGGTGGCCGGTCGAAGGGAGGAGACTAAAGATGTCTCTCCACTTCGCCATCTGTCGCGTGAGAAATTTCACTTTTCGCCTGAGACATTTCACTTCTCGCTTGAGCTCTTCCGAGCGCACGTTCCTTTCGGCCTTCTTGAGTAAATCCCTCTTGGCGGCACCAAGTGTGATGCGCTTCTCCTTGCAATGTCATGCCCCGATCCTTGGGCACGCGCCCACCCCTCATCTAGTTGATATAAAAGCGACGTTCCATGACGCATCACCGACCCTTTCATTTTAGTACGCATGTGAAAGCAAACATAAAATCCCCAGACAATAAAATAATGGGATGGAAAAGTATAACTATATTTTTCACAACTAAAAAACCACAACCGTACTTTTATACAAGCAAACCTCATAGTATATATTACAATACTATTCACAAGAGTCTAATCTAACACATATCAGTTCACGCACTGGGTTGCAAAATAGGGTGGGGGTTTCAATCCTCATCCAAGTTATACTCTGGATCCTCCTTTGGATCCTCTTCAGACTCCTCTTAGGTTCCTCCTCATGGTCCTTTTCAGGCTCTTCCTCTAGGTTCTCCCCTAGGTACTCCTCCTCCTCCTCAGAGACTACTCATTCCTCTACGCTCCAGCTAGAGTCTACTACTAATTGCTCGGGAGAATTGGGGTCATCACCCAGCTTGGGATCTTTTGCATCAGTCACCGCTCCATCCTTGGGATCTGCACTCCCTTTTCCAAATGATGCCTCTAAGACGAACAGAGGCACATCACCCTCTGGTATGGAATCCTCTCTTCGCCCATCGTGGTAGTGACGATACCATGACCTATACTCGTGTGGTACCAGGCCGTCTCTATCTACATCAACCTAGACGATGGATTTTACTAAAACATACTCTAAACCTTCCGAGTGGGGCTGTATCGAGAAGTGATACGCTATCTCAGTGACCTCTTCGGGAATACTAAAATGCATGGGATGACGAGGAGGTGGAAGTGTTGTCATCTAGGGACCTAAAATGTTATCCCACGACAGGGTGAGACTACGTCTCAGCAAGTTCTATCCCCTAAGACTCGATTAAGAAGCCAATACACCTTAAGGCTACCTAAGCACAACACGAGTCAGGGGACTTACCTTGGCCTCAGTTCCATCCTGCAAATCAACATTATTTACAAATGTCTCATATCACATCAATCAATAAATCCATAACATCAAATCAAATCATTGATTAATCGACCTAGTCGATTATATATCAATCAAACCATGTCACGGTTATTTTAGTCCGTACTATGCATATTCTAAGATGATGCACCTAGTCACCGGGCCACGAGCATTCTCCAAGATGACATTCCTAATCACCGAGCCACGTGCATTCTCTAAGGTGATATATTCGATCATCGAGCCACATGCATTCTCCAAGGTGATGCACCAATTCAACAAGTCACGTACATTCTTCAAGGTGATATACTTATTCACTGAGCCACGTAATACAACGTTCTTTTTCACCAATTTGTACAGCCCATAAAACATTGTTGGCACTGTAGACCGACGCCCGGTCAATTTCCAATCAATTACAAAAATTGATTAACTTATGAATAAAATCCTAACAACACAATTAAATCAATTCGGCACAAATTAACACTCAAATAAATAAACAGACTGCACCACAATAATCAGAATAAAATTTAGATCGTCGGCTATCATAGCCTAATTTTCAAAAAATAATTAATTAATTAATTAATTACGGAAATTATTAAATAAATGCAATAAATCCAATTTAGGCCCGTAATGCCTAATTGAAAGCCAAAACGGACCCGAAAAATTCCCGAGATTCGTTCAATAAATAATAGAATGTGTCTATAGCTAATTACACTAACCAATTGCCTAACATGCATTGATAAGGCACTAATTTAATTACTCTACTCTAATCTATATACCTAATCACACTTATTTAAATATAAATAACCCCTAAGCATCATTAGCATACTAAGCAAGATTTAGTGAGCAAAACTCACTTGATTAACGAGCGGGTCGGATCAAATCGACGGGAACGTCACGGGGAACAATTCTCCTCAAAGCGGGCCTAGGTTTTGAGGCCCAGAACCACCTCAAAACGGGCCCGGAACAGTGTTGGAAACCCACAAACTCAGCCTCTGCTTGCTACTGGTTAATGACTAGTTCGGGGTTGGTTGAGCAAGACAAGGCCGGCGACGGTTGAGTGGAGCTCCAGTGGGGCTGAACGGTGGTCTACAGTGGTCCGACGACCACTCACGATGGCTGGAACGGCTGAACGGCGATCCTAGTCACGCAGACAGGGGTGAACAACAGCTGGACACAACAAGAACGGAGGGGAGGCACGCAGGCAAGAAGTGGCAACGGCGATGTGCGATGGCGACGAGTGAACTTCAGTGACTTCGACGGCATGCGGCGTGGACAGCAACTTCTCTGGCTCCTCCAATCTTCATCCAGCAATGAGGGAAAGAGAGGGAGGCTTGGACGGTAGCTAGAGGAGAGAGGGAAGAGATGAGGTTGGAGGGGGCCTACCAAGCTTATTTTCCACAAGCTTGTCCCCTTGACCATTTCACAGCCAAGCCTTGCTTCTTTATCCCTCAATGAGCCACCAAGGCCCACTTCTAGAAGTCCGAAACGGTCCAAAAGTCGCGGGTGGTGGGGGCACACGAATTTGGTTCGGTTTTTCCTCAATTGGACCTTGATTCAACACTAACCGGGCTCAATAAAATTAATTGAAATCTTACCGATCCATTTGGCATTTTTCCTCACCCATACAATCCACTTGCTTCCCAAATTTGCGATAAAAAATTATCCTCAACATTTTCTGAACAAAAACGGTATTATACTGACTTTTTCCCAAAAAGTCTCGGGTTCCAAAAAATCTTCTAAGACTAAGTCGACGCTCCTAGAATTTATTGTGACATGACAGAATGTTCAATTTCCGAAATCGGACTCAATTTCGTAGTTAATTTCACTCAGACGCGTTTCTAGCGTGACCTAAGTTATTAGGTAGTTTTCATAAATTTTTAGTTCAAATGACCCATGGTTGATTTTCTTCAAGCCACAATGAACCTACTTGACACATTGACAACTCTCAATTGTCCTGAAAATCTCTAAGATTCAATTACGGACATAGGGTACCAAAACGATAGATAAATCAGTCTAGTGCCGGTCAATGAGATTTTCTAATTTAGTGGTGTCACTCATGATTAGCCACACATCTCAATCAAATTGACCTATCTCTGATTTCAAATCGAATTTTAACTATGCCGTAATGGCCACTAAAGATGAGCATGGTCGAGAAGTCGATTCCTAGTTAAATTCTCAAGTCTATTATCTTAAAATTCCTTAACGGCTTTCCTGAATAGCCTAGTTATCTCGAGAGTGATCAGCTCTGAGAACAATCCTATAGGCACGTTGATGAAATGCCTGATTTATTCAATAGAAAACATAAGCAAAAATCTGGGATGTCACATGCAGGATTTGCAAGGTATCGAGTCGATCTCCTTCTCCTCACATGATTGATGCATCTGCAGAGGGAGAGCTATCTCTCAGCCTTCTTCTTTTTCTTTTGTCTCACACAGGAACAGCGAGGGAGTGCGTGCAGAGGATAGCTCAGTTGGGAGAGCGTCAGATTGAAGATTTGAAGGTCTCATGTTCATTTTGAAGCCCACTGTAGCTAGAGACGCACATGTTGCGAACCATTATACCAATATCAAAAAAGAACATAACAGAATTCATTTATTACAATGTTTTTGAGTAATAGTTGTGTATATACAAGGATAGAATTTTAATCTTTTGTGTTTTCTTAAATTTAAGCACAAAAAACTTACCTTAATGCTCAATCAATTGCAAGTAATTTGAAAATTCTAGAACTTTTTCATGTATAAACCCTAGGATTTCAAATTTAAAATTCTCACTCAATTCTCAATGAAATTATACAAATTATATATAGTTGGAAAGATCTTGACATGTACAAAAGCCCTATGGTTTCAGGATCAATCGAGCAAAAAAATCCACACGAAAAAATAACGCCCATATTCGGCTCAAAAAGGAAAATTTCAAATTTTGTTCATAAAAAAATTGGATTCTACAATCATGTATGACTTGCTCTGATACCACATGTAGAAAATTATTCATATAAATAACTTATTAATCAAGAAGAATCGGATCCATATATGACTGTAAAACACCGAGATCAATAAGTACAGCGGAATTAAAACGTACCTGTTTGAGACATTACTTCACTCGAAGAAAAATAGATCAACCTGATAATTAAAGATCTAATGCCAAATCTTTCTCTCTATGACCTATTTTAGTATAGTAGGGGATAGGTATAACCTACTTTTTATAAGCTAGAAAAGGAACCTAGCAAACCCTAATTAATAGTGTGCCAATTGGGCCCTTCCCATTATGGGTTTCAATTAAACATAATTGCCTACATTACATTGCTCAAGTATACCATAGATGCCAAAACCAAATTCAATAAGATCACTTAGAGATTTCACAAATATTGGAATATTCATTAATCTAATTATTTAAAATAAAAAATAATTAATTAATGTAAGCCCATATTATACAAAATTTCCAACAGTTTTATCATTGGGATGTTCCACGTCTTCGCCAACATCATCCAACCAAACCCCAATGACCCCTTGTTCTCCATGCGGTGGATTTTCGCCTACCTCACGCTCGATCTCCTCCTGATTGAAAACCACATCCCATTCATCATTCTTCAGACGATCTACGACTTATCCAACTCTCCCTCGGAAGCTATCCGCTCCCTTAATCAGATCGCCTTACGGTTCTTCAACCACACACTTGGACGGCTGGTGAAAGAACTCGAGAGGTACTACTAGGTCCCCAATGTCACACACTTGCTCGATTTGTTCCGACTGAGCATAATCGGCCATTTGGAGCTCGAACATTCTGGACGAGTTGATAGAAAGTGGCCGCAATTGATACCCTCCACGAAGCAGCTGCAACTCGCGGGGATAAAGTTTGAACCGAGGGAGGGCCATGAACTAATCAGGGTTGAGTTCGATGACGGAGTGCTTCGAATCCCTCCTTTGACCCTTGACTTTTTCACCAGCTCCTTCTTCCTTAACTGCGTGGCTTTCGAGCATTGCTGCCGTTACTGCTCCAGCCACATCACCAGTTACATGATCCTCATGAGATGTCTGGTGCGCTTGGCGGCGGATGCAGAGTTCCTGCCTCAGTGCTGCATAATCACGAACTTTCTAGGGACCGACGAGGAGGTTGCGAGGTTCTTCAATGATCTTGCCGAGGATATCATGGTCAATGTGAAGAAGAGGTACTTGGTCGAGTTATTCAGGCAAGTGAACCGGTACCACCAGAGCAGATGGCATATTCAAAGGACGGGAATCATGCGCGAGTACTTCGGCAGCTCCTGGTCCTTCATTTCGGCTGCCGCCGCTTTCATTCTCCTAGTTCTTACTGTTATCCAGCCTTTCTTCACCGTTTACCCTTATTATCATACCAAGAAGTAACCAAGCTCTGCGACACACGGTCTAAATATATTCTTTATTTTCATAAATTTAGTTATCCTCTTTGATAAATTAAATGAATCTTTTGATAAATTAAATGAATCGAGAGAATTTTCTTTTTATTTTCCTCGTTGGTGCCTGTGCAGCTTCGATTGTGTAAATCTAGCGTGACTTAATTTAGTTATCCCCATTTTCACCGCTACAAATCGCCCTTTAAACTTGGCCGGTTTTGTTTTTGTCGACATATGCTCACAAAACCCTAAGTATTTGCTCCCTATAGCGGCCACTTCCGTTATCTTTGGGTTGAATCTACGTCTGGTATGGCGCATGCAATCAACTAGGAACCGGAGTTATTGAATTGATCTATAAAGTGAGACAACAGATCTCCAATCAATGCTGTGCCCATTTTATCAAAAACCACACATTTGATCAAATCCGACAAGGATCATTCTGTGAACTATCCAGTAGTCAACCATGAGTCAATGTGACCAGTTTTGAACAGCGCGCTTTGCAGTCCCCAAGCACCGTCCGCTGCCAGCCTAAGATACCATTGTACAACGAGGTTTCTCATTATATAATCCCCTCGTCGTTATCGATAAGAAGACTCGCGGCGGGGACGGGGGAGGATAGTGGTGTTGGTCCAGTTAAATTCGAACGTCATTTGAGCACTATTAAAGTAATTGAAGGAAATTTTCTCTGATTGGTAGGTGACGAAGATACCTGTAACTTACATAACAGGCTTAGCTAAAACAACCACACATATTAAAAGATACGTAAAAATCAAATCATTGGTGCCCCCCCCCCCCCTCTTCCCTTATGAAAGAATTGATGCTATGCTACCGACACTACGTCGTCATCCGCTATCGTCATCTCTAAAGCTCGCCTCTCCACCGTAAATCCTCCGTTGCTCGCCTCTCCATCACATTCGCCACCCTAGATCTTTCTTCCCGTGTCTCGCACACTATTCTCATCGCCTAGGGGGCTATAACCCCACTTGTATGTCGAGCGGAGGTCGTAGACCTCATTAAAAATTCCTATAATTGTTGAAAAGTTTGAGCAACTTTGATGGGAAACAAAACTTCATTAGAAATTCGATTGAAGGAACAATTAAGTTGTAATCTTCAAGAGCTTTCCAATGATACCTTCGCCCGAAGAGGACGGTTGGCTTTAAAGATACTGTAATTCTTAATGAGGATCACCCAATCTTGAGGCGTTGAGTTTATCATTTGACTTGATCTATTAATTTCATTACAAATGTTGAAATATAGTAACTTTTTACTATGATTTTCCGCTCTAGCAGATGCATTAAAATCTATGGTCCCTATTTTCAAAATTGGACCACATTTCAGATCGCGAGCTTGGATGGGCACAAAAATTTGGTCAACTGCATCAGACCAAAAGAAATATATTTAATCAAAGTTTGGTTAATTTAAAAAAAAAAAAACAATAATTTTTAAAAGAATAACTTACGCCAATAGCACCGGGTGGCATTAGCCGGTGGTGCCCTGGTGCTGGTCAAGGCTTTGCCAGGGTTTGTACATTGCGCTAATTTTAGGGCAGTGAGGGCCAGCGCCCTGGGGGTCACACACTATGCCCCAAGCGCTACCCAAAACTCCTAATCACTTGCTCACAGTGGTTCGTCCGCCATACATAAAGGCCTAGATGGCCTTAAGCAGCATTTCATAAGTCTTTGTGTAAGACTTCTCTTTTGCATAAAAAAAAAAAAAATCAACTTTAAAACGATTTCTTCTTCTCATTTCCAATGAAGATAAATGCATTTCTCTCACTCTTAACTTGTGGTTTCTCTTATACCCAAAAAAAAAAAAACTTGTGGTTTCTCTCTCTAACTCCAACGCGAATACCTTTTTTTACTTTCTTCGAATGAGATGGCCCATGACACATGGGTGCCCATGCCTCAGGCAATCGCAGGGATAGCCTAGTGCTGCGCCACGTGAGCCAAACGTTGTGCAATTCTAGGCCTGCGAAGGGTGGCCGGTCCTGGTGCAAGGCTATTTTGACCTTGCAGAAGGCCCATATAGCCTCTGCTTGGGCTTCAAATTTTGCCTTTAAATATGGGGTTTCATTTCAAGCATTCCAAGGTAAGTTTTTCTTCCGAACTACTTCATGGTGCGAGCATTCTAATGATCTCTTCTCTTTTTTGCTTTGATTGGAAAGATTTTCTTAACATTTCATTGAGTAAGACTTCCATCCAATCCAATTTCGACTCATCGTGAGCTTGTTTTTTCATCTCTCGTGAGCTTAAATCTTCTTGTCTATCTCCATTAGCATCCATTTGGATGCAAGCTTAATGAGAAGTATGTAGTGCGTTCATGCTAGATTTATTTTCGTGTTTCCAATTAAATATATATGTTCTCAATTAAGATGTTTCAACTTTCGAGTTGCTTGGGATTAGAGATGGTAAAGTGGGTCTTAAACTCATATATGGCCCATTTAAATCATAAATAGATCATATATGGGTCACTTAGTTTTTGACAAAAAGTAGTTATATAGGTTTAACAATCAAAGACTTAAGATAGGTGGATCTTAAGTGGATCTTAAATGGGTTAGATTTAAAATCCACTTTTAACCAAAACCTCACAATCCCTCTCTTCCCTCTTTAACTTTACCAATATATATATAAATCAAAATTATAATTATTTTTTATTTTAATTTTCTTTTCTTTTTCTTTTTCTTTCCTCCTCCTCCTTCCGATGGCTGTCACGGTGATGGCTGACAACCGGCCAAGCGAGCCTTGAGCTCGCTGGATTTGGCGAGGCGAAGGCCTCGTCGACATTCGGTGAGGCTCGAGCCTCGCCAGGGTCGGGCAAGCTTGAGCTCACTAGATCTAGCGAGGCAGAGGCCTCGCCGACACTCAGCGAGGCTTGAGCCTCATCAATCTGGCGAGACTCGAACTCGCCGGCGTTAGGCAAGCTCGAGCTCGTTGGATCTGGCGAGGCAAAGGCCTCGCTAACACCCAACAAGCCTATCGTCGTGGCTGGCAGCTAGCCAAAGAAGGAGAAGAACAAAAAAAGAAAAAAAGAAAAGAAAATTAAAAATTATATTCTTAAAAAATAAAAATAAAAATAATTAAAATTTTAATTTAAAAATAATTAAAATTCGATTTTTTAAAATAATTATTTTAAAAATTATAAAAATTATCCATTAAATTTGTGTTGTATAAAACTATTTTAGCAATATCATTTTTAAAAAAAATATATATATATATATATATATATATATATATAAGAAATAAGTTTTTTTTAATTTAGTTAAGTAGGTCGGGTATGGGTCGAGTATAGGGTGGGTTGAGTATAGGTCAAAAGTTTTGCATTGCAATAAATGAGTCATAAACGGGTTAAATGGGTCAATTTGGGTCAGACCATTTATAACCTGACCCAAACCCGATTCGACACATCTGTTTAACGGGTCTACTTAGGGTTAATCCTCAATAGGTTGTCTTTGAATTTTGCATCCTAGATACATTCATGTATGCATTTGGTACCGTTTTGACCTCTTCTTTGCAAGATAGGTCGAAATGGAGATATGATTCAGCGTCGCTTTCACCAACCTTATCATTCCCTTTTGTAGAGTTTACGCAATCTCACTTCCTATCATTTTTTTTTTTGGCGTATGGATTCAGTTATATATATAATTTAAATAGTATTATTCAATAAAAATTTAAGAAAGGTCATTTAGGTGCATTTAGTCGTTCCTCGCATTTTAATATTATTAGTCTCACTTATTCATGGAGTCACCAAGGGTTTCAACAATTTCAAAGCTCCCTGTCCAGATGAATATAATAGCTACAAAAAGCTTGGCTCATCGTAGGACGTGACGTTTGATGCTATTATGGAATTCTTCTCTTCAAGGAGAATGCTGAAATCAATAAATTCTACATTGATCTCTCTCATAGCACGGTTTCAAATTCATGCTTCCTTAAGGAGTGCAGACTCATATCATGCTACAATGTTATAAATAAAATCATATCAAAGCTACTTGCAAAAAGAATAATTTATATTTTCCCTTCGATTGTTGGCCTAAACCAATATGCTTTTATAAAGGGAAAACGGATTTTAGAGAATATTCTATTGTGCCGGAAACTCTTGCATGACTACCATAAAGGCAATAAAGGTAAATGGCTGGCAACCAAAATCAATCTCACGAAGGTTTATAATATGGTAAAATGGGATGCTACTCTCAGGGTTTTGAAAGATGTTAATACCCCTTGGTACTAGATTGATCATATAAATCAATGCATTAGTACCCAAGGTTCTCAGTTAACTTCAACGGTGAACATGTTGGGTATTTTGCAAGCACAAATGAGCTATGACAAGGTGACCCCCTTTCTCCTTACCTCTTTATTTTGGTTATGGAAATTTTACTAGAATTATCACGAGGAAAATTTTTAACTCATCTTATAAATTACATTGGCATTGCAAATTGCAAAGGATTACTCATGTATGTTTTGCTGATAATCTATTCTTATTTGCTTAGGAGGATGTAAAATCCATCATTTGCCTCGTTGATGCACTTGATGATTTTGTAGCTCTTATAGGACTTAGATTTAACCTAGACAAATGCCATATATTTTTCTCTAGGTTGTCTGAGGACGAATACTCCTTATATTGGATGACACGCATTTTTCCACGGGCACCTACCTCATCAGATATCCCGGTGTCCCACTTGTTACACAAAGGCTCATACATGCAGATTGCAAGGGTCTAACAGAGAAGATATTTCAGAAAATAGATGGATGGGACATGTATTATATCAACGATGCAAGAAGACTTCAATTGGCCAAATCGATACTTTTTTCCATTTGCACTCACTAGATGCAAATGTCGCTGCCCAAGCAAACCATTTACGAGATTAAAACAAAGATTAGCCAACTTATGGGTAGGAAATGCTGGAACTCATAGATCTCATTGATATAGCTAGTGCTAGTACCTAGAGGGGGGTGAATAGGTATATAAACGATTTTTTTCGCACAATACTTAGACAGTTTAAGGAATTGTAACAGATAACAATCAATCGTAAGACTCAGTGAATGAAAGAGAGAATTAAACACGCGGTTTATAGTGGTTCGGCTTGATTCAAGCCTACGTCCACTCTTCTGCACTGACAGCCAATCGGCTGGATTCCACTATGAACAAAGAGATGTTACAAAGATTGATCTTCCTTGATTTCTGGGTGTAGATGAACTACCACACTCACTCAAGGTATCACCAAGTAATGACACTCTCTGTGTATACAATTTCGCTCAGACTGTATCGACTAATAATCAAGGTGCTTCAGACTCTGGAATTTCTCTATCGATCACACACTTAAACAACTGAGACGTCTTCCTTTTATACTCCTTTATGCCATCATACCCGTTGGCACTTACCAAAGGAATTCCTCCAATCTACCCGTTGGACGGAATCAATCAAGAAGATCATCCGAGCTATTAAAGGAATCGATGATAGCCCATCAATCTCGTTCGCCCATACAATCGGGATCTTGGTTTCCATGAATAGAACCTTCCAAGAATACTTCGTCGACACCGGATCTTCAATTGATCTAGATACGAATCAAAGAATCCGTTGAATATGTCCAGCCAAAAGATCTTCTCCAGAGATCAAGATGAAATCCTTAACCATAATCCTCGATTTGGATTTCCTTCGACACCGGATCGATAGACCGTCGGTGAGAATAATTTTGAGTCTTAAGTCTTGAGTCTTGAAGTATGAGTCTTGAGTTCGAGTCCGGTGGTCATAAAGTCTTGACGCAGATAACTGCACTAGACTCGATGGAAATGTTTTGTCGCTTCAAAATCTTCTAGAGCGATTTCTCCAACAATCTCCCCCTTTTTGATGATTACAAAACTTTCCTGTAGATTTGAACAACCTTGACCCGCAAAAACATTTCTCAAGCAATATGGCTATCTCATAAAGGCTTAATAAACAACCAGACTCGCATCCACAGAAAATTGGTTAGACTTTCATGAGTAATACCATATAACAATACTCGATATAAATGCCAACAGTCAAGCATCATAAACATCACAATCCACAGCCAAATTCAGTCCGTACTCAAGTTCACACAAGTCATACTCAAAAACTTAAAAACTCATAATCACAAAAAAAACAAATTTAAAATCTAGGATTGAAAAAGATGGTTGATTCAAATTTTTTCTCCCCCTTTTTGTCATCAGGAAAAAGGTGAGAAAAGAGTCATGTCTGCTTGGGAATGCGCACGATCCGGAAGTCTCCCATGGGTATCTTGTGCCTTCGAGCCTCTTCAAGTCTTCCCTTAATTTTGCTACCTCTTCTCCTTTGGCATTAGCTTGAATTTGCAGATCGAGGTCTTTCATTCTGTCTTCTAGGGTGACTGAAGATGCTTGGCCAGCATTCTTGAGGGCTTGAATTTCAAAGTCCAGAGCATAGATTTGTCCCCGCATTTCCAGAAGAATATCAAGAATACGCTGAAAATCCGCTGAATTATCTGTCTGCATACTAGCATCTACTTTCTCAGATGGAGTGAATGCAGACGATGGTGCTTCCGTATGATCTTGCAGATTTGATGATGTATCCCGATGTTCTTCGGGCAATGGATAAGCCCGAACCTCTCTCGGAGCAAAGCATGAGGTGAGGATCTTTCTTGCTCCCCAACTCCCCGTCTCTAAGACAATAATTTCTTGCTCGCCAACTCCCCGTCTCTAAGACATCAAAATGGGTGGAGTGATGATCATGCTCTTCCGTGTCTTTCTCTCCAGATTCAGCAGCAGACCTTTCTTTTTCTTCTTCTCCTTCTTCTTCATCTTCTTTTTCTTCCTCTCTCTGTTCTTCGATATTGCTCTGTACATATGGAAGAGAATAGTATGAGGCAGAGTGAACTTCTTCCCTGAGTTGATTGCATACATCAATTTGGCTTCCGAATTGGATACATCAGTCTTTGATGTAGACTTTGGCCTGATGCAATTGATCACAATTTTATGCAGCACAATGTTGATGGCACTCATCTTTGAGTAAGTAATCTTCGCCTCGTATCTCTGTTTTTGACAAGATCCGAGTAGCACGAGCAATTGAGACTTTGATTGGCCGATAACGACCTCGTTCAACACCAATTATGTCCGCTAGCAAGTCCACATCAATCACATAATCCTGATCTCGAACACTGAATGATATTCTATTCGCATCAAGAAAACTTAGATTTGAATAGAAATATGCAGTCAAGTGTGCATATCCATCAGTGGTATCGGTGCAGAACTGCTCAAGTTGAAGCAGTTGGAACTTTTCCCTTAAGTTCACATTAATAGCATCCAAGAAATCAAAATCAACACTCCTGGGGTTTATTACCCCTCGTTTCAACAGACTGAAGAACAGCTTCTCCTGATCATTCGATCTAAACAACTCCATCTTCCTTCCCTTCACTTTTGCAGCAATGCCCATTCTTGGTTGAAAATCACTAAACATTTTATCATCTTCGTTCCCCTCATTAGGAATCGGTCCGAAACCCGAGGGTCACTTGGAATGTTCGCAAGTGATTCTTCAGCCTTACCTTTGGGAGCAATTCCCAATTCCTCCATTCGTTTCAAAAATCTGTACTCATTCCCATAATTCTTTTCTCTAAGAAAAGCATCTATATAATTCAGAGGAGAACCAGAAGCTTTCAATGCACGATAGAGCATGTAAATAAAAGAGGGTTTTTGTGCTCTCACTGGTTCAACTTCCTCTAGAATGACTTCTTCCTGATGATGACCCGCACCTTGTGGGGTAGATGGTGAATGATGAGGAGGAGAAGGAACAGGACTCGTTGCCGACTCGACAAATCTTCTTCCTCGGTGAGATCGAAGTGAGTAGGTCCCTCTTTCATTCTCTCGTGGACCCCCGCTTGCTATCCTTGACGACTTTCTCGAAGAAGACATCTTTTCTTGTCAATGGAAGATTCCTTCGCTTGCTTTCCCAAGGAAAAATAACAACTTTCTCGAGAATGAATACGAAGTAGAAAATAGGGTTGAGAGAAGAATACTTTTTTTAGGGTTTTGAGAATCGAGTAAAAGCTGTGTATATATAACTCAGTTTTGAAAAGGAAAGAGCAATCGTTATGAAGAAAAGTGAACAGTCGCCTTTCTTTTTAAAAATAATAGCTGTCATTTTAAAAGAGATTATCCCTTTTTGAAAAAGGCATGTTAAAGATTATATCAATCAAATATAACTGAACGAAAGATCGTACCTTTTCGAGATTGAAAGAATAACTTACGTCTATACAATGACACCGAGTCCGAGAGTTCGAGTCCGAAGTATAGCGTCCGAAGGATAGAGTCCGATTGATGTAGATTCTTCAGACTTTAACTTCTTCAAGCTTCAAAATGTTGAGTCTCGGTACGGATAAAATCGAATTGATTTTTCTCCAATGGCTTTGTGAATATATCCGCTAGTTGACTTTTCGAATCAACAAATTGAATTGAGATTTCTCCATTTTGAATATGATCTCTAATAAAATGATGTCGAATCTCTATATGCTTTGCTCTTGAATGAAGAATCGGATTTTTGGTGAGATTGATTGCGCTGGTGTTGTCACATCTCGATTTCGTGCATGAGTCTTCAATTCCAAAGTCTTGTAGCTGTTGTTTTATCCATAGAATTTGCGAACAGCAGCTTCCAAGAGCTACGTACTCGCTTCGTTGTAGAGAGAGCTACGAAGATTGTTTCCTTGAAAACCAAGACACCGCCCCTGCTTCCAAGCAACCGGCGGGTTCTCGAAGTGCTCTTTCGTCGATTCCCGCAACCGGCCGGATCGGCGTCCGAATATCCGGAAGATTGAAGTCTCCCTCTTTAGGATACCATAGACCAATGCTTGAAGATGAGGCAACGTATTTAATAACACGTTTTGCAGCCTTGAGATGAGATTCTCTAGGATCTGATTGAAACCTAGCACAGATGCAAACACTCAACAAAATGTCAGGTCTAGAGGCAGTAAGATAAAGAAGTGAACCGATGATGCTTCGTACAGCTTTTGATCAACTTTCTTCCCTTCTTCATCTTTGTCTATTTTCATCGAACTTGACATTGGTATATCAGTCTTTTTGCAATTTTCTAATCCAAACCTTTTGACAAGATCATTAGCATATTTTTCTTGATAAATGAAAGTACCTTCCTTCAATTGCTTTACTTGAAGACCAAGAAAGAATGTTAATTCTCCCATCATACTCATTTCAAATTCATCCCGCATAGACTTTGAAAATTTCTTGCCTGAGACTTTCATTAGGAGATCCAAATATGATATCATCCACATATATTTGAACAAGTATAAAGCTTTTGTTTTCCTTTTTAATAAATAAAGTAGTATCAACTTTACCTTTGGCAAAACCATTCTTTAATAAGAACTTACTTAGTCTATCGTACCAAGCTCGAGGTGCTCGCTTTAAACCATACAGAGCCTTTTCGTCCAAGACCGAGTCCGGCTTCTTTGGGTCCTCAAACCCCGGAGGTTGTTCCACGTAAACTTCCTCATGGATAAATCCATTTAGGAAAGCGCTTTTGACGTCCATTTGGAATAACCTGAAATTTTTATAGCAAGCAAACGCAAGTAATAGACGAATAGCTTCTAACCTTGCCACGGGAGCGTAAGTCTCATCATAGTCTATTCCTTCTTCTTGCGTATATCCTTTTGCCACGAGTCTTGCTTTGTTTCGTACGACTTTTCCTTTTTCATTCATCTTGTTTCGAACATCCATTTGGTTCCGATAATGATTTACCTTTGGTTTAGATGTCGATCCCGCACGTCATTAATGTTAAACTGCTCGAGCTCTTCTTGCATGGCTTCAATCCAGCTTTCGTCGACAAGGCTTCTTCTATGCTCTTTGGTTCTATTTCGAGATGAGAGCTACGGCACTAGACTCTTCACGCCTTTTGGATCTGGTGCGAAATCCTTCATTAATTTCTCCGATAATGAGATCTTTAGGATGACTGGATTTATGCTTCCGATTCTTGGTTGATTTAACGGTTGAAGATCCCTTTCTTTTTCGAGTCTTCATGAGTAGCTTGATGCCGATCTTCCGAATTTGAGAAGCTTCTTGAGATGTAATCTTTTGAGGGTCTGGAGTGTGTTCGAGACTCTTCATGCCGAGTCCTGATTGGATTCTTCTTGCGTAGAGTCTTGGAATTTGACATTCATTGACTCCTCCACAGATCGGCTCTTCTTATTATAGACTCGTAGGCTTTACTTGATGTAGAATATCCAAGGAAGATGCCTTCATCGATCTTTCTTCGAACTTACCAACTTGATCTTTTGCATTTTTCAATATAAAACATTTACATCCGAAAACATGAAAGTATGAAACAATAGGCTTCTTTCCTTTAAGTAATTCATAAGGAGTTTTCTCCGAATAGGTCTTAGAAAGACTCTATTGATTATATAGCATGCTTTGTTGAAACACTGACTTCAGCCCAAAATCGTGAAGAAATTTTACTTTCAATTAACGAGTTCTAGCCATTTCTTGAAGAGATCGATTCTTTCTTTCCACAACTCCGTTTTGCTGAGGAGTATATGGAGAGGAGAATACATGTTTAAATCCGAGTTATCACAAAACTTTGTGAAGTTTTGATTTTCAAATTCACTTCCATGATCGGTTCTTATACTTGATATAACACATCCAATTTCATTTTGAATCTTTTTAGCAAATTTTTCAAAATACGAAAATGTCTCGAGACTTATTTGCAAGAAAATATACCCAAGTAAAACGGGAGAAATCATCTACAATTACTAGGCAATATTTCTTACCTCCAATACTGGGTTCGGTTGGTCCGAATAAATCCATATGCAACAACTGCAGTACATGATTAGTAGAGACATGATTTATTGATTTGAATGAATTTCTTACCTGTTTTCCCAGAATGCAAGGAGTACATAGTTCAGTCTTTTGATAAGACAATCTGGGTAGACCACGAACAAGCGCTTTGACGAGATTTTGGCTAATTGCTTCATATTAATATGCCCAAGCTTTCGTGCCACGTACTTGCTTCGTCTTGAATTGAAATCAAGCATTGCGAATCTTCTCGGTTTCACATCTAGGAGATAGATATTTCCATGCCTTCGACCTTTGAAAGGCGAGTAGAGTCTTTACCGATTCAGAACATGTTCCTTCTTGAAAGAAGATCTTGAAGCCGTATCACATAGTTGACTCGATGCCGAGAAGATTGTAATTGAGTCCTTCTACTAGAGAAACATTGTTTATTGTGAGATTTCCAATTTTGATAGTTCCAAATCCCACAATATTTCCTTTCTGTTTCCTCCAAATGAAACTTTTCCTCCGTTCACTTGAATAAGCTTTATGAAGCTATTTGAGTCTCCCGTCATGTGTCTTGAACATCCGCTATCAAGATACCATTTTATCTTTTCTTGACGGAGACCTCGCATTCAAATGAAAATCTCAAACTTTCTTTGGTACCCAAATTTTCTTGGGTCCTTTCGTGTTAGCAGAATAATCATTATAAGGCCATGCTTTCTTAACAGGCTTCCAAATCATAGGACACTCTTTTTCAAAGTGATCCTTACTGTTACACTTTGAACATCTTAGAGCATTTCGACCTACAGATTTTACAAAAACCTTTTTGAAATGATTATTGTAAGCCTCTATCGATGGTCTCTTCTTAATTCTTTCTTTTACTTTAGGAAAATCAATCAAGGGATTTGTTTTCGCTGTCATACCTAGACCAGACTTATTAAAGTAAGGTCTTTGAACCGAAAGAACTTTTTCAAGTTTTTTAGATCCAATAGAAAATTTCCTTGAAATATTTGATAAATCAGTTTTTAGAAAAGTATTTTCTTTTAAAAGATTATCTTCTTTTTCTTTAAGAGTCAAAACATTCAAATCTAAACTTTTGATTCTTTCTTCTAAAATGTTTTCTTTTTGTTTTAAAACTAAGTTTTCCCTTTTTAGTTCGGAAACTCTTTTGAGAGAAGTCTTAAGATTAAAACACAGATCATTAATATATTTAGAGACTTTGACAGAATTTTAAAATCACTTACCTCAAATTCACTTTCCGAGTCCGATCCAGATCCGAGTCCGAGTCCGATTTTGCCATCGACACGATTTGCATATTCATCCTCACTTTCTTCACACTCGTATCACTCCAAGTTTCGGCTTTGAGTGCTTTTCGAAACTTTTCAGCCTTTTCCTTTCTTCTTCTTCAGAAGAGGACAGTTGGGTCTTATGTGTCCCTTTTTCTTGCATTCGAAACAAACTACATCCTTGCTTGGTTCCTCATCATCAACAGACTTGGATTGCTGTCTTTGAAAATTTTGTTTCTTGGAGTTGAACCTTCTTCCTTTTCTATTCAGTTTTCTGAACTTTCTTATCATAAGAGCAAGCTCCTCATCGTCCGATCATCTTCGTAATCGCAACATCGAATCATCATTTGATTTCAATGCAATAGATTTCTTACCTCTTGGATCTTCGTCTTCATTGATTCGTTCTACTTCATAAGACTGAAGAGTTCCAATCAGCTCATCAACGAGATAGTGGCATAATTCTTTGCGTCTCTCTTATTGAAGTCTTTATATGATTCCAATCCTTAGAAAGTCCACGCAATAGCTTGTTCACTTTCATGGGATCGAGATCTTTTGTCCTTGATTCTCAAGACCATTGACAATATCTCGTAAAACGACTAAACATGTCGGTTATAGGTTCTCCTGGTTTCATTTTGAAGGATTCATATTGACCAAGGAGAATGTTGATTCCGGGTCTCCTTCACTCGATCTGTTCCTTCATAGGTGATATGTAATCTGTCCCATACTTCTTTTGCTGTAACACAAGAAGATATCCTGTTATATTCAGTTGGTGACAAAGCACAATATAAAGAGTAAATTGCTTTTGCATCAAGTGCTTGTCTCTTATTGATTTCTTCCTGAGTCATTCCACTGATATCGATTGTTTCTTTTCCTCTTTCGAAACCGATGCAGCAGTAGGAGTGATCCCTTTTCCACAACGTCCCATTCCGAGGATCCTTTGATCGCAGAAAGGCTTTCATCTTGTTCTTCCAGATGTTGTAATCCTTTCCATCAAAGTAGGGAGGTCTGGTATTGCTTTGCCCTTCCATCAGCCCTGGTGCCAGCATACTAGCCATGGATCTTTTACTCTGAAGTAAAACACTTCAAATAAAGTAAGAACACGGGCTCTGATACCAATTGATATAGCTAGTGCTAGTACCTAGAGGGGGGTGAATAGGTATATAAACGATTTTTTTCGCACAATACTTAGACAGTTTAAGGAATTGTAACAGATAACAATCAATCGTAAGACTCGGTGAATGAAAGAGAGAATTAAACACGCGGTTTATAGTGGTTCGGCTTGATTCAAGCCTACGTCCACTCTTTCGCACCGACAGCCAATCGGCTGGATTCCACTATGAACAAAGAGATGTTACAAAGCATTGATCTTCCTTGATTTCGGGTGTAGATGAACTACCACACTCACTCAAGGTATCACCAAGTAATGACACTCTCTGTGTATACAATTTCGCTCGATCGTATCGACTAATAATCAAGGTGCTTCGACTACTGGAATTTCTCTATCGATCACACACTTGAACAACCGAGACGTCTTCCTTTTATACTCCTTTATGCCATCATACCCGTTGGCACTTACCAAAGGAATTCCTCCAATCTACCCGTTGGACGGAATCAATCAAGAAGATCATCCGAGCTATTAAAGGAATCGATGATAGCCCATCAATCTGTTCGCCCATACAATCGGGATCTTGGTTTCCATGAATAGAACCTTCCAAGAATACTTCGTCGATTACCGGATCTTCAATTGATCTAGATACGAATCAAAGAATCCGTTGAATATGTCCAGCCAAAAGATCTTCTCCAAAGATCAAGATGAAATCCCTAACCATAATCCTCAGATTTGGCTTTCCTTCGATTTGGATCGATAGACCTGTCAGTGAGAATAATTTTGAGTCTTAAGTCTTGAGTCTTGAAGTATGAGTCTTGAGTTCTGAGTCTGGTGGTCATAAAGTCTTCAGACGCAGATAACCAGACTAGACTGATGGAAATGTTTTGTCAGCTTCAAAATCTTCTAGAGCGATTTCTCCAACACTCATAAAGTTGCATAGAAAATAGTATGCTCACCAAAAAAGGAGGGAGAACTAGGCATGCTCGATCTGAAACTCTAGAAAAAGATATTGTTAGGTCACATGCTTTGGAGCATCATCAATCATCTGTCCTTATCCATTTGGAGTACTTGGGTTCATCACATTAAATGTAAAGGTACTCCCATTATGCAACTCGACATAAGGGCTAGTATGGCTGGAAGTTCATGATGGATGCTCAAGTTAAGACTTGCTCTAACACCTATTATCTCTAGCCACACATACCATTGCAAAGAGATATACAGGGAGTTTAGACAAGAGGGATTGGTTGTGGATCGGTATCAATTAATTTGGATCAATGGTATTAGCAAGCATAATTTTATTGACTGACTTGTTTATAGAAATAGGCTATCGACAGTAGTAGCCATATCATGATGGTTGTCCTCAGCAGATACTAGGTGAAACTTTTGTATGACTGGTATAGAAGACGAAAACCTCTTATTCTTTGAGTATACCTAGACAAGTAATGTATAGCACAATATTTTGGCACAAAATGGAATTTGGTGTTCTATGAGAGGTTGGAATTTAGAACTTCAATGGATGATTAGGGCCACCAAAGGCAAAAACTTGGGGGCGAGACTCCACAAACTATCTTTCTTAGTGACTATTTATTGCATATGGATGGAACACAACCGCAAAAGGTTTCAAAACAAGTCAATTGAGCCTCATTTTTTGTTGGCTAGGATTCGAAAATTTGTTAGGGGTAGGACATCACTATTGCAACCTAACCCCTTTCGACTAGGGGGAGACTATTAGGTTTACTAATATTGTCAACTTTGGGCCAACAGCCTTCCATTGACTTGGGCTCTCCCAAGCCTATATCTCGCATGATATCGAGCATTCAAATTTTTAATCAATTTAAGCTTACGTAAATTTTGACTAAGGAGTCGCCACTAGCCTTTTTTTGGATGGCTAGGAACCCAGTAAGATACGAAAGAATATCTTACTATGTACACAACCAAAGATTCTAAACCTTGGGACTTGGATACATTAACCTAATGCTAACGCCATTTTAAGCATGCTAACTAATGTCAGCAGCCTATCAAAGAATTCTAGGTATCGTCCTAACCATTAAAGAGTAGAAAATAACATCCAAGATATTGAAAAGCCAACCAAATACAATCATATAGGAAAGCACACAATAGGGGTGAGCATGTTGGACCTCTCAAGTCGGGTATTGCTCAGACCGAATTGAACCGGCTGGTCTGGTTCGATTCCTGGAAGGATCAGTCCAATTCCCGATTCCATAAAAATGGAATTGGTGATTGTCGATCCAATTCCCGATTTGGGGGGACTGGACCGACCAACCAGATTGACTCTTTTTTAAAAAAATATATATTATTTTTTAATTTTTTAAAAATAGCAATAAACCCTAAAAATAGTAGCAACTCTAGTATTTTTTTTTGTAATTAATTTTTTTGCTAAGTGATCGATTCCATGGAACTAGAATGAACTTGTCAGTTAGGTTTGGTTCTCGATCCCAAAATTTGGGAACCATTCCTCTTGCTCCGGTTCCCAATTCGTAGGTGGAATCGGACAGAACTCAGACTGGGAATCGATCACCCTTAGCACACAAGCATCCTAATATTGTCCCTAAAAAGAAAAAAAAAAAAAAAAAACAAAGACAATTCAAAACAAAGAACCCTATTGTAAAGCCCTAAAAGCTTATCCAACTTTTGGGTTTTAATATTTTTAAAGGGTTTTCCAAATTTTCTAATTTTATGATTTTTTAGAATTTTAGAATTTTTTTAATGGTTTTTCTAATTTCTTTTCATTTCTGAATTTTTATTTTTAAAATATATTTTTCCAAAATTTTTAATTTTTTTAAAAAAAAATTAATATTATTTTTATTAAAATATGAGAAATTCGGACCGGATGAAGAGACCCAACCTAACTAAGCCGACCCAAACCCTATCAGATCAGGTTGGCCTAAAACCAAGGTGACCTTAAGGCCCGCTCGGAATTAATTAATAAGCTCCTGAACTTTTTTTTTTGGTTAATACCCTGAAAAACCCCAAACTGGTACACTTGTGACAAATTTACCCTAAATTATTTTTTTGACCACAAAAAACTCCGAACTTGTATATTTTTGACAAATTTACCCCAAATTGGTAACTTGTGACAAATTTACCCTATATTAGTTTTCATTAAATTTTACTGTCAAATTATTAAGTTAAATTACATGTGATAGTTAACTAGTATATCGATTTAGGATTTTACGCATCGCTATTACAGTTTACAATTTTTGTGATTTTTTTGTGCTATTAATCTAATTTAGCGAAGGGTATATTTGTCACAAATTTATTATTTTAGGGTTTTTTGCGGTCGAATAAATTAGTTTAGGGTAAATTTTCATAAATGTACAAGTTTAGAGTTTTTTTATGATCAGTCGAGGTAAATTTGTCACAAGTGTACCGGTTTAGGATTTTTCATGGTCAAAAAAATAGTTTGGGGTAAATTTGTCACATGTGTATCAGTTTAAAGTTTTTTAAGGTATTAACCCTTTTTTTTTTGGGCCCAAACTCTTAAAGAACATAACCTACAACAAACTTGTCCAAAGCTCCTCTCTTCCTCAGCCCATTCATGAACTCCTCTCTTCATCTGATTAGCTCTCAGACCGAAGCCCGGATCCAAGTATGTTCTAAAATTGTTTGAATTCTGGGACGTAAAACATCAGGGGTATTTTCTCAGGGGTTGGGAAGAAAAAATTACACTTCGGAATTAAGGGCCTTTTTAGATGGAGAGGGTAAACTCCACCACACCTTGTAAAGGGTGTTTGCGGAATTGGTAGGCCTGTGTAATAGCCGCCCACGCTAATGAAAATAGAGAGATGGGTGAAACACTCACCGTAAGGTTGACCTGTGCTTCGCATAAAATCTCTTAGGGGGTGCATGACAACCCAAAATTTCAGTTCCAGACCTGTTTCTGGAAGAGAAATCCATTTGATAAACCTTTTCAGTTTTTCTATTTTAGAATATATTTTTATTCCAGAAATAGGTTTGAAAAAGAAATCAGAAGTTAAAATTTTCTACTTCTAATTTATGAAAGAGAAATAAGAAATAATTTCTCTCACTAAACCCTAATTTCGGTGAGTCCTCCCTCATCTCCTCTACATCTTTGCCTCCTCCTCTTCCTCCGCCTCTCCTCATTTTATTAAAAATAAAAATAAATAAAAATAAAAATATTCATTTTATTCATTTAAAATAAATAAATTTATTAAAATAAATAAATTATTTTTATTAAAAATAAATTTATGATTATTTACCTTGAGTGTTTTGCCAAATAAAATTATTTTTATTTTTTATTTTTATTTATTTTAAAATAAATTTATTTGTAAAATAAAATAAAATAGAATAAACAAAATAAATTTATTTTTATATTTTAATTTTAAAATAAAATGATATTTTTATTTTATTTTTTTATGATTTATTTTATTTTATTTTATTTTATTTTATTCATTATTTTTTTTGTTACTAAATCATTTTTATTTTTATTTTTTATATTAAAGGTCGTGGTCGTCGTCCGTCAAAGTACGAAATGAAGAAAATTTTTGTGTGTCGTTATCAAAGAAATTTCTATTTTTAAAATGGAAATTTAGAGTGAAAATTTTGTGTCGTTATCAAACGGTTATTTTTGCTTAGAAACTCTTCTAGAAATAGAAATAGATTTTCTATTTCTATTCCATAAACTATTTCTGGAACAGAATAGTTGTCATGCGCGCCCTAGACTTGTCGACCTTATACCTCCAATTGAGAGGCTATGTGCAAACCCAGCCCCTTTTCCCTCTTTTCTAGTTTTATTTTTTTTTTATTCTTTTCTGTTTGTCTCTTTTTGTCTTTTTTCTGTTTTTCTGTCCCTTTCTGCTATAAGTTTCTTCTTCTCGTCTTCTTCATCGAAGCTTTTTTTTCTGCAGCTTCATCTCACCGAACCGTGGACTACATCATTTTTCACACACGTCATCACCGATACCTATGCCACGGCCGAACCACCACTTACCACCAGTCGCCATTTCGATCGGCATCCAATATCTCCGGTCGCTCCTTCAGCTGACCACAAAAATCAACAACCAACATTCATCAACACAAATCTATTCAATCCTAACATCTCTAATAGGAACATAATCACAAGCGTATTAAAATGCAAGTAAATAAACTGACTGGAGTGGCTTCAAACCACTGGCCCGGCAGCGGGGGGTTTCCGACGAAGGGATTTCGGCATGGAGGGGTGCGTACGTGACCAACTTGAGCCAGGATTTTGTCCACAAAATAGCGTGAAAAATACAAGAAACAGGAAGATCATAAGATATTCGACCAATACCGACGCAAATGTAAGCCCATCTCAAGATTCAATAACAAATGTAAGCATTTTATCGAACACGTGATATGCAGTTTGAAGGATGCGTTCCAGAGTAAGATTCAATGCGATTTTCGAATCAAAGATGATGTATGAAAGTCTGAATCAACATATTTTGTGCCAAATCCGTCTCAGTTGGTCACAATCCGTTCAAAATCTCGCACTTAAGTTCGGTGCTTTTAAGTGTTTCCCGCTTCATTCCAGCAAAACATCAAACAATCGGTATACATTCATGAACTCGAGTTCTGGGTTCAAACCCGAAGCATTCCTCAGTTCCTCAGCCTAAACACGATGCATTAACTTTCAAAAACATTATGAATCGACCTGACCTTACTTTGGTTTAACAAGATTTCATCAAATAAAAAAAAAAAAAAATTCATCCACCAAGGCGAGTTCCTCCCCGGCCAAACAAAAAACAGGGGCGAAACAGGAGGTTCGGGAAGGAGGATCATGCCTGGTTTGTCGGGCGAGTTGAGGTCTCGATCGGCGATGGCAGAGCACTACAAGCTGGGCTTCTTCCTCGGCTGCGGAAAGACCTCCAACAGAGCAAAGGTGGGCTGACGAAATGGCCCTTGACCAGAGTCCTTGAAAGCTGACGGCAAGCTCCGGCGATCGAGTTCTCGGTCAGTCCCTCCTCCGACGACAGTTGGATTATTCCTTCTGCTTGCGTCATGGGGGTGGCGTCACTCGCACGTCCTCGTTCCCCTTCGCTAGGGGCGCGCGCGCGCGTAGAATAGAAGAACCGAGAACTGAACTAATCCTTTAAACTGCATAAAAATGGAACCGGTGATTGTCGGTCCGGTTTCATTCGGCGAGGCCCCAAATCATAGACTTAAAGGAATAAGGAAAGATGGGGTACAAAAGACAAAAGGGAGATGAGTTAAAAATAGATTGGCTAAACAAAAGAAACATTGAAATGGGCCAAGGAAAGTGAATTAGATGCATGGGCCGAAAGAGATAAAAGAAATGGGCTGGCCACGTGGTTTTAACAAGTCCGAATCTTTTCATACATATTTTTTTTTATGTTTTTTTTTATATCTTTTATCCTCCCTTTTTTATATATACCTTTTGTAAAATGAATGGATACTTAAAACACCAACAAAAATTCAGATGTCAAAACAAGTCAATTGAGCATCATCTTCTATTGGCTAGGATTCGAAAGATTGTTAGAGGTAGAACGTCACTCTACCAACAATGTAGGTTTTTCTAGGAAATGTTGAGTTTGGTTATTGTATGGACGCTTTCTTCCTCCATCGTCTTACATAATTAGTCTCTTTAAAATGCTAAGGGATTCCCCTAAACTTTTGTACCTCAATTAATTAATGAGTTTCACATATTTACACACAAAAAAAAAAAAAGTAAGATGAGAGATTTTTCTAACCTTTTTTATATGTTTACTTTTTACACATAGCTCACAGGGATCCATTGACAAGATTATGTGTTAATTTTGCTAATACAACTTGCTTTACCCTTTTTTTAACATTTACCATGCTTTATTTATTATTGCTATTACTATATTCAGTCATTTTATTGATTGTGCAGATATGCATAGCCGCTTAGATTTGCGTGTTTAAGAATTAAAAAATGAAAAAAAAATAGATTAAACAACATGGGCTTCTGCATTTAACTTGATTTCTAACTAGCCTAAAATAAGTTAGTCGTAGCTGTATTCTCATATGCAAGAAATTAAATTGCGATTGGTAGGCTTTATGAGAGTTCGTGTAAAGGGTAAGCATCCTCGCAAGAGAGCTATTTGTGTTTACTTAGCAATCCATTAAATCGTCCCTCGATCCACTCGATTAGGGTCATGACAATTATAGTGCTAAAATTAACATTGAGATTTGTAATAGATGTAGTAATTACCCTACTGGTCCAAAACTAGAATATGCCGGAATAAGTGGGTTGTCATTCTTCTCATAAATTGGTGGAAATCCAAAAATGCGGTCTTTATTCTTCCAGGTCAAATTTAGGAAATTTCTAAATCATAGTTAATTCTCCTTTAATACTAGCATTAGAGAAACCCTGCACGGAAGACAACCCATAGGTCGAATTACCTAGGAAAATGGTCCAAGTACACCTATGCCAATGTGGTAATCGCTGGCTGATCGTGAACAAAGGCTTCGTGCATGTCATGTATTCTAAAAAAGATGTTTCCAAATTTATAGATATTTTGCTCTCTCTCTTCTTCTTTTTTAATCTCTAAAACCCAATATTATATATGGCTGAAAGGATGAAATTACATTTGCCTAATAGGCCAAATGATAACACGGCTTTGTCATTTCGAAATTGTTCACACGTTATCAACTAAGATGTCATGTAATCAAACGGCACATGAATGCACTTAGCAGTTAGAACTCATACATATTTACCATGTCATCATGCTTATTCTAAAAAACACAAAAACACACATGGCACCTGAAGTCATGTGGGGACGTAAAGTGGTGTGGGACTTTGCTTCTCATGTTGAGACTCATCCCACACAAGCACAGCCTGCACAAGCATAGTCTGTTGTTGTTTCAACAAGGAAGAAAAGAAATGAAGATGCTGCTGTTGTAACAAAGACGAGAAGAAATGAAGTGAGCAAATCATCAGCTATGTCAGCTATGCATATACATGGTGTTGTTGCTTTAACTAGGAAGGAAAGAGATGAAGTCGGTGGTGAATCTTCAAGCTCCACACGTCAAACTATGAGTGGAGCCCTGCTGCATAACCGTTACTCCGTTTTGTGCTCTTAACAAAACAAGCAACAAACTGGGATCCATGATCCTTTTACTTTCATTCAGTTCTCTTCTGTTTTCTATTAGTTTGTTTCTCTATTAGATGAACCGTAAAACTACCTTTGGCTGTTTTTTAAGATCTTAGCATGTAATATAAATAGAGAACAGAGCAAGTAAATGAGAAAGCTCTCGGATGAATGTTTTCTTTAGAATGCAGAGAAAAGAAATCATGAAAGCTCAAATTCTTTGCCTACACTCATTATTCTTCCTCTCATTCTATTCATAAATCTTCACATGGTATTAGAGCCATCTCTAAGAGCACGAAAGTGGTAACAAGAACTCAGAAATATCATTTTCCAATCCATGTTAACATTTCCAACTTTGTTGCAATCAAGCTAGCTGAGGACAACTTTCTTCTTTGGCAAGCACAGTCCCACGGATTCTTGAAGCCAAGAGCTATTTGACTTCATTAATGGTGAAATTCCATCACCTACTCAAACATTACAGGTTGAAGTCGAAGGACATGAAGTTGAAGCTATGAATCCTGATTATACATATTGGGTAAGAACTTATCAACTGCTGTCATCATGGATCAGTGGAGCTATATCTGAGAATATCTTGAGTCTGATCATTGGTTTGGAAACATCATATGAAATATGGCAAACTTTACTTAATCGATTCACACAGAAGTCAGTAGCAGGAGAATTTGAACTAAGAGGGAAGCTACAAGCTTGCCCGAAACAGGATCAACCGTTGTCTGTTTACCTCAGGGAATACAAATCGATTTGTGATCAGTTAAATGTGATTGGGAAGCCTGTAGATGAGATAACTAAGATGTTTGCTATTTTGGAGGGATTAGAATCTAAATATGAGAATTTCAGAACCACCATGTATTGCTTGAAACCTCAACCAGAATATGATGAAGTAATATCACAGTTCGAGAGATTTGAAACAAGGTTGCAAAGCTATTCCTCAAGCTAGTACAATCCTAATCTAGCCTACTATGGGCAAAGAAAATCTGAGGTACAACAGAAGGTGGAGTTTGATAGAGAACTTGTTCAGCAGAACTTTGCATTTGCAGTTCAAAGAGGAAGTAACCATAGGGGACATAGTTGTGGTAGAGGATGTGTGTTTAATAGTAGGAATCGTGGTTATGGATATCATAAAAGAAATCGCAGTTATAGGCGAAATAAGTTGAACCAGGAACAAGATGATCAACGTTTTAAGCAGTTCAATAACTTCTCTGGTTCTGGTCAAGTATTTCGACCATATGCAGGCTCTTCACAAAGGTATCAAGATACCAAATCATATCCCTCCCCAAATTTAACATTTAACAAACACTTGCAAGATGAGAAAACAACAAATAGTGTTTGGTTGGAGTGTGAAATCTGTAAGCGTCCAAGACATGATGCACGTCATTGTTGGTATCGATTTGACAACTCATACCAGACTGAAGAGATTCCAACAACTTTGGCAGCAATTCATCTTGAGGACTCTAAAGGCAGTGAGTGGTATCCGAATACTGGTGCAAGAGCACACATCATTGCAAATCGGGTATTGTCCATAACTTCTCTAAGTACAATGAGACTAATACAGTTATGATAGGGAATGGTTCATGCCTATCTATTGTTTACATTGGTGATGCTTTGTTACATATTGAAATCGATTCGTTACCTCTAAATGATGTGTTGATTGTTCATGAAATCAAGAAAAACCTTCTCTTAGTTTTAAAACTAACAGATGATTATTCCTGCTCATTTTTTTATTTATTTATAAAAATAAGGTCTATATAAAGGACAATCACACCAACACCACAATGATGCTTGGAAGGAAAGTTAGAGGACTCTACCGAGTGGATCCACAAACAACAGAGGCCTTCTTCACTCAAAGACATAAAGCTCTAGGGGAAGATGTGTGGCACCAGCGGTTAGCTCACACTAACTTAAAAACATTGAAGCATTTGCAGAATCGGCACTTGATTCACTGCAATACAAGCACTCAAACTATTTGTAGAGGCTGTCGAGTTGCCAAGAGCACTGCATTACCATTTCTCTTAGCATAATTAGCATCTATTATTCCTTTAGAAAAGATTCACTGTGATATTTAGGGTCCTTCACCAGTTAACTCCTTTCAGAACTTCAAATTCTATGTCATCTTTATGGACAACTTTTCCCGTTATAGTTGGATCTATCCAATGAAATTGAAGTCGGACTTCTATGATATCTTTGTCATGTTTCAGAAACAAGTAGAGAACCAGTTTGATCACAAAATCAAAATATTTCAATGTGATGGTGGAGGAGAATTCACTAGCAACAAGTTTCAGAATCATTTACAAAATTGTGGCATCAAACAATATGTCTCTTGTCCTTACACACCAAAACATAATGGGATCTCTAAAAGAAAACATTGTCATGTGGTTGAACTGGGCCTAGCTATGCTCTATCACGCTAGAGTTCCATTAAAATACTGGGTGGATGCCTTTATGATAGCTAACTACGTTGTCAATATACTTCCCACACCAAAGTTACAGATACAATCACCTTACAACAAAATTTATCGACAAAAACCAAGCTATGAGCATTTAAGAGTCTTTGGGTGTGCATGTTACCCCTATCTCAGACCATATGCACAACATAAATTTGATCCACAATCACTCATGTGTGTATTTCTAGGATATAGTGAACGTCATAAAGGATATCATTGTCTTGTGCCTACTGATGGTCGTATATATATTAGTCGACATGTGATGTTTGACGAAAGCTTCTTTCCTCTTACCAAGAAACTAACAACAAAGTACAATCAGTATACTACTCTATATCGACAATGGGCAGAAAAAGTTAACTTTCTAGACTCTACAAGTATAGAACAAGTGAAATATCACTCAAATGGACATATTGGACATTTATAATATAGTGGAGTCTTGAAAGTTGGTTAGTTTCAATACACCATATCCTGTTGCGATGCCACAAGATTCATCTCCCTTACAATTGCAGTCCAACTCAATCCCTCAAGAACCAGCAGTTCTTACTTACACCACTGAAGCACCAACTAAGATCATCTTCGACCAAGCACAAAAAAATCCTCCATCTAACCCACAAGGTACAATCTCTATCCACCCTATGCAAACTTGACTAAAATCTGGCATTGTAAAGCCAAATCCCATATATGCATGCTTGGTTGAATACAAAGTTCCTCTTGAACCACGATCAATAAAATCAGTCTTGGCAAATGAAGGCTAGCGTAAAGTAATGTAGGATGAAATGGATGCTCTGCATGAAAATCAGACATGGATATTTGTTCCCCAAACTAAAAAAATGAATGTCATAGGATGTAAATGGGTGTTTAAAACTAAGTTAGCACCTGATGCAAGTCTTGACGGATTGAAGGCTCGATTAGTGGCTAAGGGCTTTCACCAAGAAGAGGGAGTTAATTTTACATAAACATTTAGTCATGTTGTCAAACATGCCACCATTCGTATAGTGCTCTCTATGACAATGATGAGGCATTGGCCAATACATCAACCTAATGTTAAAAATGCTTTCTTACATGGAACATTTATTGAGACAGTATATATGGAGCAGCCGCCTGGTTTTACACATCCCCAAAAGTCTCAACATGTATGTCTTCTTAGGAAGTCTTTGTATGGTCTTCGTCAAGCTCTGGGTGCTTGGCTTGACAAGTATAGCAATTTCCTTCTTGAAGCTGATTTCTTTTGTAGCACAACAGATCCCTCACTATTTTGTTGCTCTATGTAGATGACATTGTATTGACTGGCAGCTCAGATTAGCTACTGGCTAAACTAATCAAGTCTTCACTTCCACATAAAGATCTAGGGTGTCTCCACTATTTCTAAGGTATTGAAGCCAAACGTACCTCTCAAGATCTTTTTCTATGTCAAACCAAGTATGCTATTGATCTTCTTACAAGAGCCAACATGACAGAATGCAAAACTATCTCAACTCCTCTATCATTGAGACTAGTCACCATGACAAATGATGATATCCTACTCACCAATCCACTTGAATACGGGTTTTCCAATGTTGGTGGTCTTTAATATCTAACAATAACTCGCCCTGATCTTGCTTATGCAATAAACCTACTATGTCAGAAAATGCAATAGCCAACAATTGGAGATTTTTATAAGTTCAAAAGGGTTCTTCGATATGTTAAAGAGAATGTTCATCTTGGTTTTTTCATTCATTCTAATAGTTCAATGACCTTATACGGGTTTTCCGATGTTGATTGGGCTGGTTGTGTTGACACCAAACGCTCAAATGTTGGCTTCTACACCTATCTTGGTTCGAATCTCATTTCATGGTCAGCCAAGAGGCAACCTACCGTGTCTCATTCTTCCACAGAAATTGAATATTGAGCTCTTGCATCAACTACTGCTGATCTTACATGGATCAGCTTTGTTCTATGTGACATTGGCCTATGTCTCTCCTTACCAACACTTTTGTTATGTGATAATCAGTTTGCCATTTCTCTTACTGCAAATCCTATCCTACATGCTCGAACCAAGCACATCGAAGTCGACTTCCACTTTGTCCAGGAAAAAGTTTCATCAGGCTCCCTAAGTGTTCGTTATGTTCCTAGCACTCGTCAGCTTGCTGATATTTTTATCAAATCGTTATCACGATTGGATCACTCTACTGTCAAAACCAAATTGGGTATGGGCTTCAGACCCCTTCCGAATTTGTGGGGGGATGTTGAGACTCATCCCACACAAGCACAGCCTGCACAAGCACAGCCTGTTGCTGTTTCAACAAGAAAATAAATGAAGATGCTGTTGTTATAACAAAGACGAGAAGAAATGAAGTGACCAAATCATCAGCTATGTCAGTTTTGCGTATACATGGTGTTGCTGCTTTGACTAGGAAGGAAAGAGATGAAGTCGGTGGTGAATCTTCTAGCTCCACATGTCAAACTATGATTAGAGCCCTGCTGCATGGCCATTACTCTGTTTTGTGCTCTTAACAGAACAAGCAAATAGATTGGGATCCATGATCCTTTTACTTTCATTCAATTCTCTTCTATTTTCTGTTAGCTTTTTTCTCTGTTAGATTAACTATAAAACTACCTTTGGCTGTTCTTTAGATCTGAGCATGTAATATAAATAGAGAACAGAGCAAGCGAATGAGAAAGCTCACAGATGAATGTTTTCTTTATAATATAGAGAGAAGAAATCATGAAAGCTCAAATTATTTGCCTACACTCATCGCTCTTCCTCTCATTCTATTCATAAATCTTCACATCTTGTTGCTCGAAAAGAAAAATCAAAATTGCACTATTGACTAGTGACTCCACTGGGGAAAAATTAACCATAACTATCCAGAGGGTTGAAGCCATTTTTATTTTTCAATCAAAGTCCTTGCATTGATGATTCAACTTCCTTAAGTTCACATGATGCGGTTGAACGTTTCTTTTATTCGTATTTGTTTGGTTTTTTGCTTTGTTTATGTGTGATTAAACTGTCACAAATGCCCATTTAAATCAGACTCATTATATTACATTAACACAAAACCATGAATAGAACTGATCCACCCAGGAGCCCTATGGCATGATAATCACATTGTACCTTCTCGACTTGGTCCACATGCACGTCTTGTGTCCCGATAGGCTCCGCCGCAGTAGAAATTCACTCTTCCTCAGGCAAATATAAGAGTGACGGATTTTTCTCAAAATCTATAAACCCTGAATTATAACCAAAAGAAAGTTGTCTTAACGTCTAGTCAATGTTTGTTCCTATCAACTCGAACGAGAGAATTTCATCCACCATCATGACAGGGAGGGAAGACTTGTCCTAAACTACCAAGACAAGAAGACAAGTGCAAACACCTATTTGCTCATACATCCCCCACCACAATCTAATTATAAAAATGTTCAAGGTGGTTCGAGGTCCCCATCAATCCCATGATAGATAAACCTGTCACTATTCCACACAATACAGCTTCATGCGTTGTTCTTCATTTAATTCGTGAACCTAAAACACCACTTCATGCTCACTCCCAACCACAATGATCTCTCATACTCCTTTGAATTATCCGCGTGTGAGGAATGTATATTCGTATAAAATTGGAGTTATTGATCACTCAATCATCGCTACTCACCAGTTTTAATAAAGGACAAATTTCTAAGACCCATGACGAGGACTACAAAAGACTCCCAAACGAGGGCAGCCACGGTTTGTACCAATTTTTATTTTTTTTTATTACATGATCTTTTTCTTTTAAAACAAAATGATATATAGGGATCCAAATAATTTAGGATGCGCCATGCCTTGGCATTCTATTGTTCCGTATAAAAAAAATGAAATTTGTTCCGTGCTTAAGTAAATATCTGTAAGTGTTGGTAAAAAAACGACTAATGACTTTTTTCTTCTTCTTTTTTCTGGTGGCAACTTATGAACATTTTTGTAGGGTGACCAACTTTTCTATAATTTGCAAATCAGCAATTTGTTGCACAAACTTACACTTTTATTGCATAGCTTAATAACATTTTAAATTCTTATATGTAAGATTTGGGGATCGATCAATAACCCCTAAACAAAATATTAGTTAAATTACGTACAGATATCAAGAGCATTTTCCAATGGCATTAAGCCCATATGATCGCGCTAGTGTGAACGGGGTGGTGCAGGGAGATTCTGAGCCTTATCCTAACTAATTGAAGTGAGCCCGTGAATTGAAGATTCGGCCAAAGCCCATTAATCACGCCGCGGCCGAAAATCAAAGACGGGGCCGCCAAGTCAGGAAAAATTGGTTTTTATTGATTCCAAATTTGAGAAAGGAAGCGAAACAGGAAACTCGGAGAAATTGAAGAGATTTTTTTTTTGGTCGAAAAATTGAAGAGATTGGCTGGGGTATTTTATTTGCACGATCACGTGAAAGGGCAAAAGGAGTTCTGTCCTTTCCTCCAGGGGACCACTTCTTTCCCATGTGAAAGGGCACGAACACACACGTCGGAAGGAGAGAAAATTTGAGGAATTTGGAGTAGAGACAAATAAGACAAAAGAGAGGGTCAATTTCTTCACGTAGAAAGAGGAAGTGACCCAAGCAAAAAGTGAGAATAAAGGGCACGTCTTTGCACAGACGAGAGAACAAGGGTCAAAAGAGTGCACAAAGAGTCAAAAGCGAAAAGTGAAAAAAATAGTTCCTTCGGTGGCACCCCCCATCCACTCCGACGTTCAAAAACCGACTCCGGCCTCAGTCCAACGGCTCTCTCGGCCGCGACCCCAGCCATTCCCCTGCAGTTCCCAACGTGCGCTGGCAGTTTCCGGTGATGGCCCGGCAGCACCAGCAATTTCCTATTAACGGCAGTGAACCTAGTAGCACCAGCCACGTGATCTTTATTTACAGGTACTCCGGCGGTGGTCCGGTGGCCTCACCGAGGAAAGCCAGGTCTCGGCCACATCCGGCAGCACCTCCTACAGGCAACAACACCTTTTGCTGAGTTTCCCGCAGGTTTTCTGGTGAGTTCCCATCACGACCATCAGCCGCGGTGGTCCCTCAAAGGCCACTCCCAGCGAAACCTTCAGCACATCGACAATTTTTCCGGCCACTGCCAACTTTTGTTGCCGCGAATCCACACACCAGTCACATTAGTGTCTTATTTAGGTAATCTTCTAAAATTGTACTCGATTTCAATAATCAGTCACCTAAAGTTGGATTAAGTCGATTTCTCCAAATATTTTACTTAAGTTTCTAATCGACTTACCCGAAATTGATTTTGCAGGTTAAAAAGTCGAATAATAAGTTGTGAATTGTTAGGCTTGGGAAAACGATTGGCCTCTGCGCCCATGGGTAGGGCTATGGGGAGGTTATGATAAAGGTGAACCTTTTGTTATTGAAATAAACTTGAGAACACTGGAGATGCAACAGAAAATTCTAAACTTTAAAGACAGCCAAAGTAAATCCTAGAAGGAATATCAGTTGACTTTCCTGCAGTTCTTTCTAATCTGACCGGTTGAGCCAACGAGTGGGCTAAGGTTACCCATCTTCACCATGGCGTTAGCAAAATCTGTCCTAAAAGTGGACAAATTGCTACTATAAGCATTCACGTGAGCGTCCGTGGAACCACCACTGAACAATTGCTGGTCCGAATGGAGAAAAACCTTGTGGGTTTGCAAGTTCTTGAAGAAGGCGTTGTCAAAGGACGTCGGGCTTGTGGTGTCAAAAGGAAAGAGATTGTTGTCTCCTCCGGAGCTTGGGCAATTTGCTTTCAGCGATATCGCGAATGTGGCATTGATGTTGTTCTCGTTGTAAAGATGCTCCCGGAAAGTTAGGCATCGGGCTTGACCTATTGTGTGCAACCCTGTTAATAATAGCCAAACAATTTTTGTAAATTGATTTTAGTATATTGATCGAGCATTATTGTTATTCTTTATTAAAAAATGCAACCAAAAAAAAAAAAAAAAAGAAAAAGAAACAATGACCTAAAAGTGCCACCGTTTCTTTAGCTGTGAAGGCTTTGTTAGAGAAGGCAGAGATTAGGCCGCTACGTTCAAAGTTGGGGGAGGAATGCTAATATTAGCAGCACTTTGACTTGCAGTGGTTGAGTCTCTTCTTCCTAGGGAGACTGCCCAACGAGGGCCACCTAACTAAAAATTAAATAAATAATAAATCCATACGTGTTAGTATTAATATAGCATGGGGAACATAACATGTGATTTTTTTCGTCACAATTGATAAGTAGAATTGAGAAGAAAATGTGCACTTACGGCAACGATGGAGTCTCGTGCAACAACGTCTAAAATATCAGCGCAGGACACAATACCGGGGCACTTGCTTTCCAATTCGGACTTGATTGTGTCGATTACTTCGAATCCCCGCATGGAATTGGCATTCGGGCCGGCGTTCTTCTCCCCGGTGAAGTTCGTAGTGTCGTCCAATAAAATTGACGCGTCGCATCCCTATTTCATGTTTTTTGCCACATGTTGTTAATCAGTCCTTCTAGATAGAAAATTGATCTGGTTGGAGTTTAATGGTTGCAAACAAGTTAAGTGCTATAATCTTTACTGAAATAGTTTGCCCCCATTATGAATATACTAATCTAAATCGATTAGTTAATTTAGAATGACACTTTGAATTTGTGTGAAAGCAAACTAATGAGGCCACGCAAAATGCACGATTTGCTTGTTCAAAGATCTAGTGCGATTTTAGAATAGTATTGAGTTATCAAATTTCATTAAAATGATGCTTTACCATCCATAGCACTTTTTATGTAGAAATGTATGGCTACCACAGCGAGGTGATCAAAATGTGATCAAAATCTATTGGAAAGGACTGATTGGTTAGCCAAATGTGAAAATCGAGTAAAGTCAACCATCGATATAAAAAGCAATGGCCATCTCTCTCTCTTTTTGCCAGCTCCAATGTTATTTATATACCCATTCATCTTATCAACAGCTTAGTTGGCGTAAAGTACGCTCTCCTGCATAGTTTTTGCCGGTGTAAATTAGAGCATAGACCATCAATGTAAAGAAAATTTACATAATCATTCCTGGCCATTCGTAATTTGAGGATTCTAATTACCAAATCTCTCACTAACCGCCAAATTAAGGGTGGATAAGATTGTTTGTGAAAAATATTTTTACCCCCGCAAATGTATGCTAAAAATAATCATGAAGTTTTTTGAATTACCAAAAAAAATTATTGTGCTCTAATAAACAGAATCGATTATTGGTATATAAACTCACAAAAATGCACGACACAACAAAACACCAAAAAGGGTCAGACTCAACTAATTCAATATGTCAACCTCTTACCTACTGTTTGGTTAGTGAAAAATAGAGTTCGTAACTTGCGTAGAAGCGAATCTAATGATTCTTTTGACTATGTGGTTGGATGGAACGCTTCACATGCGTAGGCACAAAGATGCATCATGCATGCTCGCTTGCATTCAGCTTGAATGAAGGAGAGAAACAATGGTAGTAATCAATCGGAAAGAGAGGAGAGACTCAGAGCAGAGGGACTTGCATTGACGAAGCAATCGTGGAAGTGAAGGCGGAGCAAGGACGCGCCCATGCGGGCCTCGTTTTTTACCGCAGAGCTCACGCTGGATTTGATGGTGGAGAGGGCGCTGGGACAGGAGGTGGAGTAGAAAGTACTGGACAGCTGAGCAGAGGCTGTTCCATGGAGGAAACACAGCAACAATAAGAAGGCTGGTCTGGTGGAAGAGGTCTCACAAGCCATGGCTTGGAGTTGAGTTTCAGCAAAGAAGGAGATAAGCGAAGGAGGAGGAGAAGCACAAGCTTGATTGCTGTGCGCGAGTGTGCTTGTGTGTTTGTTGCACTCAAATGAACTCGGGTATTTATACAAGAGTTTTACTTTGCACTGTTATGTACCATCCATGTAGTTTGGAGAAATCAGACCAGTAAAATCTGTGCTTCATATCCGGGTTTTGCTTTGGCTGCTGTACTCCTAATTCATTTTAGATTGCTTAAACATAATTACATCTTCATCACTGCAAATAGATTAGCAAATTTGATGAAGAGCACCACACTAACTAGAGAATTTAATATTAGTGCAACCGATCCAAGTTGACAGATAGATTTCTCAGACGCATGATCATTGTCGGTTCAAAAGAAGAAATAATTGCTAATGGACCATAGAAACAGCAAAGTATTAGGGATCGGATTGGGAAAATGGACTCAAACTAGCTGAAAGGTGGGTTTTTTGCAAAGCTGAGAACCATCTTATTTCCTTAATTATGTTTACCGTTTTGGAATTTCATTTGAGTAAAAAGTTGTCCTTGGTCCATGTGGATCTCTAAGTTCAAGATATAATTCGTATATGTATATATATATATTAAATGATTGATTTTATCCATTCAGTAATTCACGTCCTTGCACAAACAAGCCATTCTGTTCGGTTGGGGTTGAACTTTTTGTTAGGGCCGAGTATACCCCTTAGACTCCAAAAAGTGTTCGGCAGGAATCAAATAGAAAAAACCCCTGATTTTATTTGTTCTTTTATGTAATTTGTCTTATTTATTTTCTTGGAACCTTTTACTATTTTAGGGTCTCATGCGTATAAATACACCAGTACTTTTCCTCTAAGATAAATAAAAATTACTGTTCCATATTTGTGGTAATATTGTAGCAAATGTAATTGAAGGAGACTTTCTCAAAATAAGTTTCTGATTGGCTATGAAGCACGCGTGTCCGACACGTGTTGGAGCGTGTCGAACACGTCGACACGCTCGTACACATTCAGACACGCGGTTAATGCATGGTCAATTTTTTTCGATACGTTTCGACATGCGTGTCGAATGGAAGCGAGGGCGAGGGAGCAGAGACGATGAGCCCGCAACGGCGAGAAACTGGCAGAGAAAGAGTAGAGATTGAGGCAAGGGTGGCCACTGTGATGCTGATGGGCGATGAAGCTGCAAATGTAAGTGAGGAATGGCCGAAGGTGAGGCGGAGGAGGAGGAGGAGAAGGATCGAGAGGAAGAGGAGAGGAAGAGAGTCGTGTAGCGAGGAGGTGGAGAAGGATCGAGAGGAAGAGGAGAAGAAGGGGTCGTGCGGCGAGCGGTGAGGAGAAGGAGGAAGGAGGCGTTACGCGTTAGCTAGGATTTTGGAAACTCAAAAAGATTAAAAAAGAGGGACTCTGATGGGGTGAAGTGACAGCCTGTCACGTGGGGAGGGGAAAAAGTGAAATAAATGTGGGGTGAGGGAAAGAGTCTGACGTGGGGAAGGGAGAGAAAAAAAATTGAAATAAATTTGAGGGTGGGGGAAGTCTGACGTGGGGGAGGGAGGGAAAAAAAGTTGAAACAAATTTGGGGGTGGGGGAAATAAACGAAAGAAAGAAGGGAGTGGGGTTGGCGGTGGATCTCTTCAGGAGATTTTTTTAATTGAAAAAATAAATAAATAAAATTAAAAAATAATTTTAAAAAATGAAAGTACTAAATTTTAAATGATGAATTTTAATTATTGTAAAAGATCATGAATTTATTTAAATAAGTTGATTCTAATTTTTTGTTAGTCATCGATTTTATCAATAACTTTTGTTAAAGTTTAAAAACATATTTCCAAACATGAATACGTATTAATTATGAATTTCCAATGAATTGATTTATTAATATTATTAGTGTAAATTCATTGTAGGCTCTTTTTAATTGATTATTTATTTATTAATTTGAATTAAATTAATTAAAAATAAAAACATTAATTTAATATAACGTATTACAACGTGTCGAAATTTTCTATTTTTGAGAAATGGCGTGTCGACGTGTCGTGTCGTGTCGTGTCCTGTCATGTCGTGCCGCGTGTCCGTGTCGCGTATCGGTGCTACTTAGCTGATTGGTAGGCGATGAACATACATGTCAATTGCATTAAAAACTATTGTTCATTCTTTATAGCAATACTATAGCAAATGAAAGACGGGTCGCTATTCAAGTCACTGTTCATAATGCTTGTCATAAATAATCGTCAGCCATGACTGTTTTTATTTTTTTTTGTGCTGGAGGAACCGGCTTGCAGCCGACAGCCGCGTTGTAAACCCCCAGGTGACACTTAAACAGGATGACCCACCACCCCTAAGTCACACTTAATACACCTAGCGCCTCCCCTGGGTTTTGAACCCTTCACCTCTGGGCTAAGGATCAGCAGGGCCTTATCTAGCGGAGCCACCGCGGCCGGTGGTGTCAGCCATGAGTGTTGTATCACGGGTTTGCTGTCTTTTGCGTGACCATTTGGCTTTCCCTTCCCCTGATGCCTGTGTGAGGCACAAAGATGCAACGTTTAAGGCAGGATATCCTGGAGTAATAAAATTGTGTCTGCTTTCTGCACGTCTTATTAAAAGTTTCCTCATCCTCCTCCATCAAATGATCCAATTCTAGCATAAAGAGCATGCCACTAGCTTGATATGATGAGATTTTATAAATACACTCTCCACTTATCATTTTATGAGTTCTGTGGATCATAAATCATCTAAAACTTTAAAGTTTATAAAATAGCTTCATGGTACTTAGAGACTAAAGATAGTCCCTTTTGAAAGGCTAAGGTAGCCATGTTTGTAAGATATCATATCTGTCTCAAGTATATATACTTATGATTTGCTTCATAGCCCCATCATGGAAAATAGATATTTCAATTTTTTTTTAAAGAAAGAAAGGTCATTTAGTTGCATTAAGTCGTTTCTGGCAGTTTGATATGATTAGTCTAGCTTAATTTAATCTATTTTTTTGCGTGTCAATTCAAAGTTTGTTGAGTAAGATAGAAGATTTCTTTTAGGCTTTGTGCACATTTAGGGGTGTATGATAATGCTTCTGCTCTAGGGAACAATTTCTTTTCAAAAATAATTTTTTTTTTCTATTTCTACTATGGGAAACAATTTCTGAGTAAAATAATGCATTTGGTAACTATATAAAATTTTACTCTTGGAATAGAAAAAAATAAAAAAATGCATTTGATACGATTTATAATTTTTTGTATTTTTCACTTTTTTATACTTTTTCACAGATCACCAACCGCCGCATTATTGCTAACCACTGTCATCACTAACCACCACCACACAACTGCCACCCATAGCCCATCGACCGCCATCCCCTCCCACGGTTGCTCGTCCGCCTCCAGCGGCCGGCCGGTGGCAATCGATGGTGGTGACGACAGGTTGCCAGTGGTTGAAGTGTGGCGACGGCAATTGATGGCGATTGTCGGCCGGCAGGGGTGGCAGATGGGCTATGGGTGGCAACCGTGTAGCGGAGAGCGGTGGCAATGGTCAGAAATCGAGCGGCAGTGACGACGGTCACTAGCGATCAAGGGCTGCAGCGACAATAGTAGGTGGCGGTGACGACGATGATCGGAGGCGGTTAGGCGGCAACGATGGTGGTTGGCTAACAATGGTTTCGGGCGACCAGAGGTTGCTGGCGGTTGGCAAGCAGCTAGCAGTGGCCGTAGCAAGGAAGAAGAACACAAGAAAAATATAAAAGAAAAAATTGTCTTGTTTTTATAAATTGTTCCTAGAAATAAGATGCTATTTTTTTTTCTTATTTCTATTCCAAATCTATTCACTGACTACTTTTCTATTCCAGGGAATAGAAAAGTAAGTTGGTATTACTAAACGGATTTGTGTTCTTTTTTTTGTTTCGAGGAACAAAATAACAGAAATTGAGTAAAATAAAAACGTTACCATGTAAGCCTTTACTTCACAAGAATCCTATGACAAGACCGTGTTTTAATTTTGCCAAAACAACTCAGTTTACATTTTTCTTTTTCTTTTTTTCACATTCACCTTGCTTCTTTCTTATTATTATTATTATTATTATTATTATTATTATTATTATTATTATTATTATTATTATTATTATTATTATTATTATTATTATTATTATTATTATGTCGGAGAAGTGTATTAGCATGATAGCTGGAAAAATGGGAGAGGTAGAGGAAGTTAGAATTGATGCTCGGAACAACGATTCTCAAAAGATAGGCAAAGCAAAGTGAGGCTAAATCTAATGCAGCCCCTAAAAACTGGAACAATCATTCATGTGGGAGATCGCAATTGGTGGATTGACTTTAAATACGAGAGACTCCCTCATTTTTGCTTTTCCTGCGGTTATATAGGCCACTATGCTAACTATTGTCCAACATATCCCTATGAAGAATCTGGACTTCCTCAGGACAAACCAAGCCGCTATGGTTCTTGGTTAAAGGCAGAAGTGAAAACTCTTAGTCCCTGCTGGAATACATTCTACGGCGACATTGATTTTACCTTAATAGAAGATGAAATGGTTCCTAAAACCCCTGTTATCCTCTCTTGTGATGAATCAAATAGGAAAAGTTCTTGTGATGAGAGTCAAGCCCTTGTGCTTTATCAACCTGTGACACAAACAAAACTAGAAGAACCAGATTCAGCAGAGCTTATTGCACAAAAGAAAGGGAAAAGGACACAGCAGCCTTCAGATCTTCAAAAGACATATCAAATACAGGATGCAGGTGTAGCGACTCAGGGGGTAGTGAAACTTGGTCCAACAAAACCAACATCCAAAAAATTGAAACGTTTTGCTCCCTATGAGAAGAGGGTTTCACTGACAACCCTAGTGGATTTGGACCAACTTATGGATACACCCATTCAAGTATGGGAAGGTAAATTGGTAGGGGCTTTGGTGGCTAGCCCTAACAAGCCACCAAAGGAGCCATGAAAGTGTTAAGCTGGAACTGTCAAGGTCTAGGCTCTCCCTTGACAGTCCAGCACCTACGAGCCTTAGTGGCTCGTGAGAGACCTAATCTGGTTTTTCTTATGGAAACAAAGAATCAATACCAGGTGGTGGAAAATATCAAAAAAAGACTAAGATTTACTTCTATGTTTGCTATTAACCCTATCGGCATTGCGGGAGGACTAGTGCTCTTATGGGATGAGTCAGTGCAAATCTCTATTGAGTATAGCTGCCACGAGATGATCGGAATTTCATGCACAAATGCTGGAAATGGAATTAAAATGAAGATTTCGATGCTACGCGCGTCAACAACTTTCCAAGAAAGAGTTTCTCTTTGGAACTATCTTCGAGCAAGAAATGGAAACACCTCACAACCTTGGCTATGCATAGGAGATTTCAATGAGGTATTATACCATTGGGAGAAGGTGGGTCGAAGATCAATGGAAAGGTTCCGAATGACAGCGTTTCGAGAGTTTGTTGACTCATGCTTGTTAATAGACATTGAAAGTAAGGGGTGTGCATTCACGTGGACAAATAATAGGGAAGGTGAGGAATTAGTCAAGGAGAGGCTTGATCGAGCATTTTGCAACCTAGAATGGAGGCTCCTATTTCCTAATGCATAAGCTTTTGTATATCCAGCAATAGGTTCTGATCATGGTCCTCTAATGCTTTGTTTAAATTCAGTTGTACAGAAAAGACAAAAATTGTTCAGATTTGAGCCTTACTGGGTAGATCATCCTGAGTGTGCAGCTGTAGTAGATCAAGCTTGGAAGGTAGTAAATGGGTAGCACCAAAACCTGGTAAGGAAAACAAAGAAAGTAACTCAAGATTTGAGGAATTGGAGCAGGAGATCCTTTAAAAATGCATCAAAACAGATTGATCAGCTCAGAAACCAGCTCATCCAAATAATGAACAGGGAGAACCAGACAAATATGGGTGAGGAATACTACAATTTAACTGAGAAAATTGGCACGTTATGGCGCCAAGAAGAAATGTATTGGGGCATTAGATCCAGAATTAATTGGCTGAAGTGGGGTGATCGGAACTCGAAATTCTTCCATGCAACAACCATTCAGAGGCGACAAAGAAATAAAGTCAACATGCTCAAACTTGATGAGAATGTGTGGAGCCATGAGCCTCAAGTTATCAAACAACACATCACAACCTACTACAAGAATCTATACCAATCTATGGGGCATCGACACTATCAGCCAGTCCTAGAACAATGTCCACGCATGGTAACTGAGGAAATGAATGAGGCGCTTATAAGACCAGTCACAAAGGAAGAAGTGCAGCAGGTTGTTTTTCAAATGGGGGCAACTAAAGCCCCAGGACCAGATGGTCTAAGTGGCCTATTCTATCAAAGTCAGTGGCATATCACTCATGAAGACATATTCTAGCTTGTAAATTCCTTTTTCAGAGAAGGAACCTTTGATCCAGAACTAAACTTAACCCATATTACACTCATCCCCAAGGTGGCAAACCCTGAGAGCATATCAGAATTCAGGGCCATTAGTTTGTGTAATTTCAGCTATAAAGTTATCACAAAAGTCATGGCGAATCGGCTCAAACCTTGGCTCCATCTTATTATTTCTCCTTAACAAAGCGCTTTTGTTAGCAATCGACAGATACAAGATAATATTTTCATAGTCCAAGAAGTCATCCATCAGCTACGAGTTCGAAAAAGGCGAAGAAAATTCCAGGCTGTGCTGAAACTAGATATGCAGAAAGCATACGATAGAGTAGAGTGGGACTTTCTATGTGATTGCATGAAGAAGATGGGTTTCAGTGATAGATGGGTGCAGCTGATCAGATTTGCATATCCTCAGCCCAATTTCGAATTTTAATCAATGGTGAAGCAGGGGAAACCTTTATTCCATCGAGAGGTATACGACAAGGCGATCCGCTCTCACCTTATCTGTTCAAACTTTTGGCCAATGTCCTCTCCCACATGGTGCAAAACGCTGTTAGTGATGGTAGCCTAAAAGGTATCAAACTAAACCCTCACTGCCCCATTCTCTCCCACTTATTTTTCGTAGATGATGCTATTTTCTTTCTGGATGGAACACTTAGAGAAGCTCAGAATCTTGCCAACTTATTGAATTGCTATTGCTTTGCGACGGGCCAGTCAGTTAATCGTAACAAATCTGGGGTGTTCTTTGGGGAAAGCTGTCCACAGGTTTTAAAAAGAAACATAGCATCTGAATTGAGGGTTCCTACCTTAGAAAAAACTGGAAAATACTTGGGGATACCATCCGATTGGGGTCCGACAAAAAAACAGATGTTCAATTGGATCATGGCACGGGTGGACAAAAAATTGGAGGGCTGGAAGGAGCAGTTAATTTCGAAGGCGGGGAAAGAAGTACTAATAAAAATGGTTGTTCAGGCTCTTCCCCAATATGCCATGAACATATTCAAAATACCCCTATCCATTTGTCGAGCGATTGAAAGGAAAATTTCAGAATTCTGGTGGAGGAAGAATGCAGTACAGAGAGGTATTCACTGGAAGAGTTGGGATGTCTTAAAGAGGAGAAAGGACCAAGGTGGATTGGGATTTAGAGATTTAGTGGAATTTAACAAGGCAATGCTGGGGAAACAAGCCTGGAGACTCCATCAAACTCCAGAAGCCTTATGGAGCAAAATTTTTAAAAGACTCTACTTCCCTAATGGTAGTCTATGGACTGCTACTAAGGGCGCCAGACCATCATGGGGTTGGCAGAGCCTCCTACTTGGCCGAGATGCTCTAGAACCTGATCTGAAATGGGAGGTTGGAGATGGCAAATCTATAAACTTCAGAGAAGATCGTTGGCTCATGTCAGGCAAAATTGGAGGACCGGCGAATCAAAATGACCCCAAGCTAGTTGCAGATATTATTGATCCACACTCGCGTACATGGAAAAATCAACTCATTAATGAGCTTTTTGACAGTAACATCTCAGAGGAGATCCAGCAAACAACACTCAGCACAAACACCAGACCTGACTACTTAATATGGACAGGGCATCACTCGGGGAACTATAAAATCAAACATGGGTACCACAGACTACGAGCAGCAACCAAAACAAACACAGAGAATCAGGCATCATCATCTTTTCAAGTCCCCAACCGACTATGGAAGGAAATATGGCACTTACATACTAATCCCAGAATTCGGCACTTCATGTGGAGCTTATGTACTGAAGGCCTCCCTACGAGACTCAACTTGTGTCGGAGGAAAATCTTACCTGAGCCTACTTGCCCTTTCTGTCACGAGCATTCGGAGTCCTCCGAGCACCTATTTATCCTATGCTAGTGGACAAACGCAATATGACTAAATTTCAGTGATCAAATCAGCATCTCCCCAACATCAGTTACAATAATAGATCAGTGGATATGCAACTACCTCTTCTCCGGCAACTCAGCAAGTCAAAAGGCGACCTTCACGACCACCTTATGGTACTTATGGAAAGCACGAAACGGCCTGATCTTTCAAGGTCGGAAAATAGAACAAAACAAGATAATCAGTGAAGCTCGCCTAGCTCAGCAACTATTCGAGAAGTGGCAACCACAAAGGACAGCGACTACCTCGGAACGACACTCATGGGTACCTCCAGATCCGGGCGCGTGGAAGATTAACGTGGACTGTTCATGGCAGGAGAGCAGATCGGAGGGATCCATAGCCGGCATCTGTAGAGGAGCTGATGGGGTGTGTACCGCTGGTTTTGTGCAGAAAATCCGAGCTCAATCGGCTCACATGGCCGAAACCCTAGCTATCCGGTGTTCACTCGAGTGGTTGAAGGAGAAGAGAACTGATCTGTCAGAAACACTTCCAACCGCACGAACTGAAGCCACTTTCTCCATATCTAGCAACTGCTTCCTTGCTGTTCAGTAGATTCTGGGCCGCATAGAAATTCCATGGGCCTCGCGGCCCTTTGTCCTGGACCGCCGACAGCTGCTAGGCCAAATGAAGGATGTCTTCTTGCAATTTGAACCCCGTGAGTCCAACCGAGCCGCGGACCGGATCGCAAAATCACACCATTCTAGTTCCTTGCCAGGTAATTGGGTTACTAATCCCCGCACGAACTCTTTCTTATCTTATGTGTTGATTTTCCTACTACTTGTATTCCACCTACTTAGTATCAATCAAAGTGTTTTCACTTCGACCAAAAAAAAAAAAAAAAAATTTGAAGTCTTAGTCTCTCCCATTAGTCCACAGTGTAAAAAGTTTTCCACATTGGGCTGATCGGCCCCGACGGGCACGCGAACTCCTATTAATTGCATTGGCAGCATGAAGGATTTTATCTGGAAAATTGACACAAGTTCAAGGACTTGACTAAATTTATCAAAAGTTCAAGGATTTAATTGAAAGAAATGTACAAGTTTAAAGGCCTGAAGTGAAATTTTAACTCAACAGTACACATTCCTTTTTCCCAACTACCATCTACAGTAAATTTCTCATCAAAACAAAACCCTCGCCCATGTCACCAGAAGCAGCAAAAAATAAAGAAATTAGTTCAAAAGTAACCAAAGTTAGGCTTTGTCCCCTTAATCTTATATAAACAAGCTCCAGATCCATTATATACCCCACTAACTTCATGAACTACAACGGAAGGCACGAGACTACATTAGTTCTGTATTTTATTGATAGTTTGGGTTTGGGCCATATAGCTACCGTTGCCTATTTATAATCTCTTTGTTTTGTAATTGAGAGCTGGGAGGTATTAATTATAACATAATTTTCCACCGAATGTAGCCCTAATTTAAAGGCAGACCAGGATAAATCTCATGTCTCAATTTCTCTTTCTCACCTTTACTCTCTATTTTGTTTTGTTTGTACACCAAATCCTAACTAAAGAACCGAAACTTTGGTCGATTGCTCGACTATTGAGCTAATTACACGTAGTGGTCCAGAGATTCGAACTCATCTTGTGTGCCTAGTTCATGTAACTTCTCAATAAATAAGTCAATCCCTTGGGGATTAATCAGTGATATTTCTTTGCGTGCCTCATTTTTAATGTGTGCTGTGTGGATGAAATTCTCATCAGGAATCTAATCCGGCCAACATTCGAGTGATATTCCTTTAGTCCTTCTGATTAGCTTATAAAAACATAAACTGATCCTGCAGATAAAGGAATTTCGTGGCACTATTAAATAATTGTGTGAGTTTTTCTACTCGATCACACTTTATCGTTCACCACATGCCGTTGTCTCACACGATGTTAACTCTCACAATTGGAAAGCGATAATCACACCTAAAATTATAATTTTTTTTTTCGTTGGGTGCCAATATTCCTAAGTAATTTTCATTCCACCAATATCTCAAACTTGTGCCAATTACTAGAAAATACCTTCCGTCTATATAGCTATTTAAATCCCGCGTACTGGCATGCATGGCCGTTAGAAATCTGAAGTGGCAGCCTTATGCCCGGCGATCTCCACAAATACTGCCATATCAGATTTTTAACGGCCATTATGGATAGAAGCCCCGTGGAAAGTAAATTTGGGTCATTGATATAAGTTTGGAGGTATTGATGAGACGAAAATTTTATCATCACTCGTTCATATTTGGAAATAGACAACAAAAGTTTTGAGAGCTCATAATTACATATGGGGAAATTTATCCAAAAAGTCATAAACTTATTGTATTTATACCAATTTAATATAATGAAAAAAAAAAAGCAAAGAGAAAAAAGAAATGATTTTTTTAAATTTTTTTTTTTTAAATATCCACGTCAGAGTTGGTTATGCCACATAAGACAGTTGATGTCCACATCAACAATTTTAGCCAAAATTAGCCGGAAGAACTCAATTGGCAAATAATTAAAAAGTTTTGCGCTCAATTAACAAATAGTCAAAATGTTTATAATTGAATTTGCACAAATGCAATAAGTCCTTTTTTTTTTTTTTTTTTTTTGGGTAATTCTCCCATTAGATGTGACCTCGGGTAATTGGAGAAATGGTCAAGGAGACTATATACATATTGAGTGTCCCACATACACTAAGCATTTGACAATTCAAGGATAAAACATATTAAAGATGAATCCGTGACAATCCCGGTTTTTTTCATCATTACCATCATGCACCTTGGGTTTCCCTTTCACGATTTAAAGTACTAGGTGAGGACTCATTATTCATTCGTATCACCATCGACCCCTAGCGGAAGTCAAGTAACGAAACGAGTGATCAAATCGTCAACGGCAACATCAAACCGTCCAGTCATATCTTTCGTAATGCTCGCCCGGGGACTCCAATTTCTCCTTCTGCACCACTAGAAAAGAAGAGAATCAAAACAGACACTCGTAGTTTTTCATCGTCGCAATTTGACGATCAGAAACACAAAACATGAAAGCGCCATGCATGGAAAATTTATCTCCACGATCCCACACGCCTGCTTGACCCTCAATTCTTTAGGGTTCGGACGTTCTCTCTCTCTCTCTCTCTCTCTCTCTCTCTCTCTCTCTGTTCTAATTGTTGAAGGGGAGGTCGTCGGTCAAGGCTCGAGCTCATTGGCGACCGGGTTTTTGGCACTTAGTTGAGTGAAAAGCACTCGACACTTTAATAGTTAGTAAATTGCAGCTAGGTCATTACAATTATGTCATATAAATTGCATGCCATATGTCATTAGAACAATGCATGCTAATTTAGAGTAGAATTTCATACAATTAGTTTTTTTTTTAAATAAAAAAATCCAAACAAAAGATAATTAATTAGAGTAACTAATTAGTTAGTAGAATCGTGGTTAGGCTATGCATAGTATTTTAGGTCTTTACTTATATTTAGAAATCAATTACTTGATGTATTTGAATTTCCACTTTCTAGACTGTGATTTGATTAATTTTATAATTTTAATATTTCTTTTAGAATTTTAGATGTTTGTTTTGGTATGATTACTTGATTTTGTTTACTTTTTTTTTTTTTTTTTTTTTTTTACTAGTTTAGGGTATCGCATATAAATGTAAACTTTATTGTCATGTAACCTAGTTTTCCTCGTTAAAGATTTAAACGAATTGAGCAAGTTTCTCCATGCTTGCACGTTGATGTGCAACTACAGTTGTTCAAATCTAGTCCGATTTAATTTGGTTTGTCCTCATTTTTACCACATTACATTGTCCCTTTCAATTTGGCCAATTTAATTTTGTTCATCACATGCTCCCAAAAACCTAAGTAAACCATTACGTAATGGTGTTTTTGTTCTGAAGAACAGGAGTACCATTATAAAAATGGGAGTAGGCCCTTTACATGTTATAATTTTTGGAAATTATAAATTATCTAAAAAATGATTTATTTTATAAAACCGACTTGTTTTTATGGAAAAAAATTGGCATCTATTCTTCATTGGTATAAAATAGCTCATCATTGCATTTGTGAATGAAATGTCGCATTCCAATTAAGCATGTTATAATTATGCATGTCGATGGTAAAATTACGTGATACGCATGAATAAACACACGTATACTTACGTCCTCTAAATCAATTTTATTATATTGTTGGTTTTACAAATTAACTGATGGGCTCACGTGTAAAATTTTAAACACTTTGAAATATACTCTGGAATACGAGCATGGTAAAAATCATTATCCTGTTTTTAAGTTATTAATTAAGAGAGGCCAGCTTGTCGAATCTAGAACTGCAGCTACGTTAATGTGCATTAGATTTGAAAATGGTAAAATCGCTATTGCGTTGGAGAGTTACTGATGATTGATCTGATAGAGAGAAGTCATCAATCATATTTTACATATCGATAATATAATGGAGATTTACTCGCGCAGAGGAACAGTAGACTCAGTAAAAGTGATAGTCAACCTATTCAACCGGAATCGAGGCTACCCTTGGGACCTGACTGTTACTATTAATGACTGCATCCTCTCCGTCTTTTTTTTTTTTTCTTTCCAACATCAAACCAATCACATGCCGAGAATTATAATTTAACTATCAAATTCTCTTGAGCCCTAACTTTGCCTCATTGCACTAGACACCGTAATGCAAGACGTAATAATATTCAAGGCTATGATTTGATTATTTCCATTATCATCTTTATAATATTTTGAAATATTTTATGTGATCTTTTTTTATGTCTAATTGATTTTATTTATTTTCATAGAATTCTTTACTAGTTTACAATCTCGAGCGTATAAAGATATTTATTTTCACATATCGTAGTTTTCCTCTTTGAAAAATTAAATGAATTGAAAGAATTCTTTCTACGTTTTGCATGCCAATGGATGTGCAACTTCCATGGTGCGAATCTAGTTTAATTTCATTTCCACCATGTCCCATCGCCCCCTTCAACTTGGTTGATTTTTTTTTTTTTTTTTTTTATGTCAATGGATACTCACAAAAACATAATTTTTTTGTTAAAAAGAAATTTCCATTCATTACCAAATGATACATAAAAAAGAATCTAAAAAGCCACAGTAACAAAATAAGCCCATAAAACTCCAAAACAAAACAAAAAATCTAGGCGTTTTATCAAAGCATGGTTGGTAGAGATAATCATAGACTCATCCTTTAAGAACGGATCTATAATTGCTTCTAAGCAAAATGATCGGTAGCTAATCATCGAATCACATAGCACTAATTTACAATAAGCACACGCCATGATCTCCTTCTGTAATTATGGGTTTATCTTTCAATGGCACACATCCCCAACACCATCACCGTACAAAGACAATGTAAATCTATTGAAGAAACTCATATCAGGCACCTATGAGAGCAAGTCCTGTAGTCAATGCAAAGTGCCAAAACTTTGAATGAAAACACATTGAATGAGTACAAATTTGGCAATAAAACTGCTGTAAAGTTCAGAGAGGTAGAGAGAGAAAGCGAGAAAAGAGGTGGGAGAGGAACCCAGCAATAGTTACTAAAACATAAGTAAAATGTTAGAAATTTTGGGTTTTGTTCCATAGAAGGGCCACTTCCATTACCTAAGATTGAATCTACCGCTGGTGGGATGCATGCATCCTCCAGTTCACAAATATTCTCTCTTAAGATTGATTAGAGAAGCCCAGACTAGGAATAAAGGGTAGAGAGAGAGAGATATGGAATACAAAAAAAATAAAAATATATAAAACACGCTTAATCCTTAGCCTAAAATACGAAAAAGAAAAGAAAAAACAGACAAACAAGAGTAACTATTGTAAAAAACTCAAATAAATCTGATCAAATCTGGCAAGGATCCTTCTGCAGGCCACCTGGTTGATAACTATGAGTCGCCATTATAGATCCCTCCGAGCGCGGGCTAGAGGAAGATGCAGCAAGAGGATTTGCGCGAGGGGGGCGCTTGTCCTGAAGACCCTTGTGAAGCGGCTTGGCTGGACACGGTTGTCGTTGTGGGGGGAGTACTCGCTGGGCCACCCGAGGCTGCTCCTCCGCCTGAATGTGGAATTTCGGGCCGCTTATTGCCGCGGTCACCATTCTTTCTTACCGCCGTCAGTTGCCTTCCTAAGAATAACGAATTAATTTGCCCTGGTTTGTCGGTGGATTTAGTGGCCATGTTACGTCACAAATACAGTTTTCTTCCTTTGCAAGAGAAAGAGCAACCGATTATTTCATAAATGTGGATCTGCAAGCGCTTCCAAGTTCCACCAGTATTTATATAGTTCAGACAAGTAATTAACCATTTTTGAGTATTTATTTATCTGAGGTTTCTTGGAACTTGCTCAGGCCCGTGATGTCATTGTCTTCTTCTCTCCTTATGCAGGATTTTATGTTCCAACGTCTCTTTGAAGCCACTAGCCACTATGTTATTACCAAATTAGATTAAAAGCGACAGGGGGTCGCGAAAAAAGAGGCAGCGGGCCTTTCAGCCATCCTCAAGCAACTCCTGTACAAATAAAAAGTAGAAAAAAATTATTAAATAGATTTCTGTTTTATACTAGCATATAGACCCGTAACATGCACGAGAAAAGACTGGTGAAATATATCACTAGAAATAATTATTTCAGAGGTGTACTTAAAAAGATTTTCATAAGTATTATAGGCCCCTTCGACTGAAAGGGAAAAACATTAAAAATTAATAAATTGGATTAAAGTGCACTTGGTCATCGTGACGTGTGCTCTTCTTGTTGCCCTTTGATTGAATTGCGTGCGAGCACAGAGAGAAGAATCGAGTCACTCCTTCAAATAACTCACCAACCGAGTCACTCTGTCAATGTGAAAGAATAAAAGTATGCCCATCGATATCCGGGCTGCCCCAAGGCGACCTCAATGCAAGAGACTACAATTATTGGAGCACCAGAGATCAGTACATTTATTAGCTTGTCTGGTTTGCAAACTACATTTTTGCAAAGTATCTTTTGACTAACGCGTCTGCTGCAGCTGTACTTGTCCGATTTTAGCTTGTCTGGCCGATTCTTCCAGGCTCGGCCAGAGAAAATATGAGGTTGTCCCGAATTGTCATATCAACGCGGTCCCGCGCGCTGTTCCATTTCTTCTCCGGCTGCTGTCGTTACTCTCTCTCTCTCTTTCCTCTCAGTTTCGTTCTTCTACTTCCTCTTCCCTGCTGAAGCTCTTGGTCATGGGAGAGGGGCTCGACCTGGACGAAATGTACATTTCACGGTACAAGAATAAATAAATCACCGATCCCTTCAGAATTCACCTATATTTTAAGCAAATGCAACAAACATCCTTTCCCAAATTGACGTTTGAACGGTTTCATCCGCACCCATAAGACCATAACCTGAATTTCATGGCAAGGCAACTTTAGGGTGCAGCTAGGATAAAAGTCAGTAACGGCGAACTTTTCCAGCCATGCATCCGAAATTCAGTGAAAGGTCAAGTTTGGTCTTCTTGTCTCATTTTAGCCCCCTTTTTTTTTTCGCTCATAAATGTAGTTTAATTTATGTGCAATCATTTCACAACATTCATTTTAAACGAAAAAAAAAAAGAAAAGAAAAAAGGGAATCTCAACACTTAAGAATTGTCAAAATAGGACATGCACTACCCATATATTTAGGTCAGGCTATAAATAGGATTGATCAGTTCTCGATCTAATTCGATTCTGAGGTAAAATCGAAAATTGGACTGATTCCCAAATTTCGAAATCAAGAACTAGACTGACCAGTCCTAGAATCGAGAACTGGACCGACTGACCGATTCGGTCCGGTCTGGTGGAATCAATAAATTTGCTATTTTGGGTCACAAAAAAAAAATTGGAAGGAATTAGGATTTGTTTCTAAGAAATTTAAAAATATTATATATATAATTAATTGGTTTGGTCGGTCCCGTTACTACTTTAAAATTGGGAAACAAACCTATTAGCTACCAGTTTTAAAAGTGAGAATTGAGAATTGAACCGCCCGCTTTGGAAACCTTTCAAAACTGGCCGGTTCGGTCCGATTTGGGTGATTCCTAATTCGCCACCAGCTGTAATGAGTTGTTGGACGTTTTAAGATCTAGCAAGAGTAGGCCATGGCCCACTTGAAAATTAAGGATCAAAGTGCGTTCCGGCCGTGTCTCTCTCTCTTCTCTTCTCAGACGAGTCGGAGGGTGTGAAACAGCTGTCACCGTGTTACGTGTTGTGGAAGAAGGAGTCTTGCCGTTACTAAGGAATTATGATTTGTTTCTAAGAAATTTAAAAATATTATATATATATATATATATATATATAATTGTTTTGGTCGGTCCCATTACTACTTTAAAAATCGGGAAACGAATCTACTAGCTACCAATTTTAAAAGTGAGAATTGAGAATTGACCCGCCCGCTTTGGAAACCTTTCAAAACTGGCTGGTTCGGTCCGATTTGGGTGATTCCTAATTCGCCACCAGCTGTAATGAGTTGTTGGACGTTTTAAGATCCAGCTAGAGTAGGCCATGGCCAACTTGAAAATTAAGGATCAAAGCGCGTTCCAGCCGTGTCTCTCTCTCTTCTCTTCTCAGACGCGTCGGAGGGTGTGAAACATTTGTCACCATGTTACGTCTTTGTGGAAGAAGGAGTCTTGCCGTTACTAAGGCATTAGGATTTGTTTCTAAGAAATTTAAAAATATTAAATATATATATATATATATATATATATAATTAATTGGTTTGGTCGGTCCCGTTACTACTTTAAAATCGGGAAACGAACCTACTAGCTACCAGTTTTAAAAGTGAGAATTGAGAATTAAACTGCCCGCTTTGGAAACCTTTCAAAACTGGCCGGTTCGGTCCGATTTGGGTGATTCTAATTCGCCGCAGCTATAATGAGTTGTTGGATGTTTTAAGATCCAGCCAGAGTAGGCCATGGCCCACTTGAAAATTAAGGATCAAAGCGTGTTCCGGCCGTGTCTCTCTCTCTTCTCTTCTCAAACGCGTCGAGAGGGTGTGAAACATTACTGTCACCGTGTTACGTGCTTTGTGGAAGAAGGAGTCTTGCCGTTACTAAGGAATTAGGATTTGTTTCTAAGAAATTTGAAAATATTATATATATAATTAATTGGTTTGGTCGGTCCCGTTACTACTTTAAAATCGGGAAACGAACCTACTAGCTACCAGTTTTAAAAGTGAGAATTGAGAATTGAACTGCCTGCTTTGGAAACCTTTCAAAACTGGCCGGTTCGGTCCGATTTGGGTGATTCCTAATTCGCCGCCAATTGTAATGAGTTGTTGGACGTTTTAAGATCCAGCCAGAGTAGGCCATGGCCCACTTGAAAATTAAGGATCAAAGCGCATTCCGGCCGTGTCTCTCTCTCTTCTCTTCTCAGACGCGTCGGGGGTGTCAAATAGCTGTCACCGTGTTACGTGCTGTGGAAGAAGGAGTCTTGCCGTCCACGGACTTCTTTCTCCGGCGAAAAACCATTTTCCTCCCTCGTCCTCACCCTATTCTCACTCGAGATCACCTTTCTTCGCTGTTCATCGTCACGGCGAGATTCACCGTCGCCGCTTCGTCTCCTGTCACTTTCTCAGTTCGGCCGCGACGAAGAGTGCCCCCTCGGCCCGGCCCTCGACCTCGCAGACTCAAACCGAGCTCTTCGAATCCGAAGCCTGTACTCACACCCCACAAGCGACGTTTCCCAAATTTCCCAAGCGCTGACTGGACTAGTGATCGTAGTCAAGAATATCTCCTCCGCAAGGTAACACCATCTTCCATGCTTTGCCCTGTTTTTTTGGTAAGACTCAAGGCCGTACGGTATTCATGAAGCGTTTGTTAAAGTCACTGAGAAATTCGAGTCATTAGTAGATGATTGGTGAACTCGTTGCTGTTCTAAATGCTGATCGCTATATTCAAGCCTTTTAATAGAGGTGGTCGGAGGTCGCGCGACCTCGCGGCGACCGGCGCGACCCAGATCTGATTGCTGCGAGGTGGTCGCTCGACCTCTGGTGGACCCAGATCTGGGTCGCCGCAAGGTCCTGCGACCTCCGTGAAGAGCCGCTGGGGGTCGCCCGACCCCAGCAACCCTCGCCGGTCGTCTCCGGAGCGGGGCCGAGGCCTCCGGCGAACTCTTTTATTTTATTATTATTATTTTATTATTAATCACTAAAGTCTTTTATAAATTTTATCTTGGTCCATAATAGACTTTCAAACTACAATTTATTAAACATAAATTTTAAAAAATTCTTTTAACTTAAAATTCTTTGTAGGATTTCTAAAAAAACCAACCAAACGCACTATTGATAATGGGCTCCAATGGTGCCTTGAGCCTAATCTTCTTTGTGGCCCAAACCCGTGAGACCAGATTTTGGCCCATATTCGGACCGGGCTCAAGGGCCCGGCCCGAATACCTATTTTTGGAATAAAAATTATTTTAAAACTTGAAAAATTGAAAAATCCTGAAAACTTAAACATTTTGACTTTTTCAATCCTAAAAATTTTGACATGGTACAAATTCGGTCTTTTGGCTAATTTTGGCCGGATATGACTGATTTGGATGTTGGTCGGATAACATGGCACGACTAACATTTTGATGTGTTTAATTGATGGATCCACTTGAGAAAATTTTAAAGACTTTGTAATCTATTGTAAAATATGAGTGGAAAAATCATTATCTTCTTGTTAAGTTACTAAACAACCGAAGGGGCCTTTTATTGTCCAATCTAAAAGCACTTAGCAATCTATTAATGTGCAACTTGATCAAGGTAAAATCGTTGTTTGATTTACTAATGGTTGAGCGGACACAAACGTTAGCAGTAATATTTTACGCATGTAAAGTATATTTTGGAGCTTACCTGGCGCAGCCGAGCGGTAAGACTCCTTTTTCGTTGACGCAAAATGATAATGACGTGAAAAAGTCTTTTCTTTAAGGAGCTTGTGTGCCCACTCGGGCTAGGCACGATGTTCCGACCTTCCAATAGAGTCATGTCTATTGACGCAGATTACATCACAATGCTTTGCATCAGCATAACATTCCACTCGGCAAAATGTTCAGGGTATGCGGCTCCTGGAAGCTTGACTAGCCGGAATCAACCCCCAAAACCAGAATGAACGGAGAGAGCAACCACTGCACAATCACGGTGAGCGGGCGCAGCTGGTCTTCTCGCATGGAGGACCGGTTTCAGCAGAAGCCGTCTCTTCTGAGGCCCTCGGCCGGCACCTCCTCTTGCTACATCTTTAGAGCGCCGAAGGGCCAGGTGGAGAGCAACCCCAACGCTTACAACCCCCGGATTGTGTCCATTGGCCCGTACCACCACGGGAAAGAGCAGTTGAAGTTGATCGAGCAGCACAAAACTCGAGTGTTCTCCACACTGCTCGATCGGACCAGAGGTGGTGCGGGCCTGGATGATTACTTCACGGCTGTTGCCTCGCTGGAGACTGACATACGGGATAGCTACTCAGAGGCTCTCAATTGTGAAACCTCGGATTTGATTGAGATGATGGTTCTCGATGCTTGTTTCATTATCGAGTTATTTCGCATCCACACCATCGGCACCGAGAAGATTCCACAGTATGATGACGACCCCTTGTTCTTCACGCTATCGATTTTATCGTCCCTCATGATTGACCTCCTCCTGATTGAAAACCAGATCCCGTTCTTCGTTCTTCAAAAGATCTATGCATTATCCAAGTCTCCTGAAGATGCCAACAACTCCCTCGAAAAGATCGCCTTAGGGTTCTTCAACCGCGCACTCCGATGGCCAGAGGAACATCTCCAGAAGCACTACAGTGTCTCCAATATCACGCACTTGCTCGACTTGTTCCGACTGTGCTTGGTCGGCCATTTGGACATCGAAAAACCTCCAGAGGTCAAGGTCGATGAAGAGTTGCTGCAACTAATTCCCTCTGCTAATCAGCTGCTTCTTGTGGGGATAAAGCTTGAACCAAGGAAGAGCGAGAACCTAATAGACGTCGTGTTTGATCACGGAGTGCTCCGGATCCGTCCTTTGACTCTCGACATTTTCACCAGTTCCTTCTTCCTCAACTGCGTGGCTTATGAGCAGTGCTACCATTACTGCTCCGAGCACATCAGCACTTACGTGGTATTCATGAGATGTCTCATGGGCACCGCGGCAGATGCAGCGGCCCTGTCTCAGTGCGGCATAATCACGAACTTTCTAGGGACCGACACGGAGGTCATAAGGTTCTTCAATGATCTCGCTAAGGATGTCGAGTTCGATATCGAGTTGAACTACTTGACCGAGGTATTCGGGCAAGTCAACCAGTACCATCGGAACAAGTGGCAGTTGCGATGGGTGGGAATCAAGCACGAGTACTTCGGCAGCCCCTGGTCCTTCATTTCGGCTGCTGCTGCTTTCATTCTCCTAGTTCTTACAGTTATCCAGGCCTTCTTTACCATTTACCCTTATTATCATCCCATGAAGTGACCAAGCTCTCCGACACGGCTTCAGAGAGATATATGATGTTGATGTCCCATCCATTTAGTTTGGAGAAATCAGACCAATAAAATTTGTGCATCATATCCGGGTTTTGCTTTGGCTACTGTACTCTTAATTCATTTTGGATTGCTTAAACTTAATTACATCTTCATCGCTGCAAATAGATTAGCAAATTTGACGAAGAGCACCGTACCAACTAGAGAATTTAATGTTAGCGCAGCTGATTGAAGTTGATAGACAGATATTTCTTAGACGCATGATCATTGTCGGCTCAAAAGCAGATATAATCGCTAATGGACCATTGAAACAGCGAGGCGTTAGGGATCGAATTGGGAAAATGGACTTGAACGAGGTGTTAGGGATTTAACTATTCGACACGACTCAATCCTTAAGTCCTTGAGGCCCCATCTGACACCTAGACTACATTTCCCCCCTCATTCACTCTCATTTTATGTTTTTCTCCTCTTCTAGACATGTTTTCCTATGTCAAACCAATCACGTAAAAAAATCCCATCGTAAAGGTCATTGTTTCTTTCACTGTGTCCGACTTCACTGTACACCGTGGTGGAAGACGTGATAATATTCACTCTCATCGTTGGATTTGTTTTCCTTATCAACTTGATATTTCCAAGAGTTTTAGGTAGTATTTTTTATGTTGTTGGGTTTATTTATTTATTTTTCAAAATTTTGGCCAGTTTAGGACGCGCACAATAACCATTATCTTTCTTTATATCTGTGTTTTTAAAATTTTTCTATTCCCTAGAATAAGTTTGGAACGGAAATCATAAATTTAAAATTTTAATGATTCTATTTCTGGAACAAAAGTGAAAAATAAGAACTTTTCTCATTATTCACTCTCGTCACCGCCCACCGCCCACTCCTGTTGGATGCCAAACACCAGCCGACCACCAATTGTCGTCGGCCACTGTCAGATGCTAGTCATTGGCCCCCATTTCCACCGCATTACATCACCCTCCTTTAACTTGACCCATGTAATTTTTCATCAACAAATGCTCCCAAAAACCTAAGTAAACCATTACTTAATCGGGTTTTTGTTCCAAAGAACAGTACTTCCATCATCTAGGGTTTAATCTGCCTCTGGTATGTCGCATGCAATCAACTAGTTCGCATAAATTCACTGGAAATATTGATTAGAGAAATTCGAGATGCAAAAGCAGGTTGACAGAATTGTTGTATAAAGTGAGACGACATGCTTCAAATGGATATTTGGGACAAATAAATCTCTAATTGATGGCACCCATATTTGCTGTGGAGGAGAAGACCAAACGACTAGAAACAAAAGGTGGAGGGAGACATTGAAATAGAAAGAAACCACACGCTTAATCCTTACCCCCCCCCAAAAAAAAAAAAAGCAACAGAACAGCCGGAGCGAGGGAAGGAATAGGGTGGGGTTGGTTGGCGGCTGGGTCACGGTCCCGAGGGAGGGGGGAAGGGGTGCGGGGGGAGTCCGGCGTTCTGACAAATTGCACCACTTCAGACGCCAGCCCTCCAAGTTGTGTTCTTGAATCGAACATATGGGATGATGGCGTGGGGAAGGAAGCACGTTGCTTAAGGGGTTCAATTGCCGTGCTATGTTACAAGAACGATATTTTTGTGTCACGGGCTGATCGATTGGGATCGTGACCGTGCTGCGACTCAAGCTCTTTTGAATCGCCTAATATTGTCAATTTGTTGAATAAAGTCTCGTAACTTGCCTAGCTTTTCTAATCAAACCCATTAGCCTCGAAAGCCAGCAAGAGTCAGACGTAATAAGCTCAGGGGCCCATATTAAGAAATTGCATGATTCTGCCGGTTGCGTGGTACTTAATTTTGAAGTCTTAGTCTCCCCCATTTAGTCCACAGTGTAAAAAGTTTTTCACATTGGGCTGATCAGCCCCGACGGGCACGCTAACTCCTATTAATTGCATTGGCAGCACGAAGGATCTTATCTGGAAAATTGACACAAGCTCAAGGACTTGACTAAATTTATCAAAAGTTCAAGGATTTAATTGAAAGAATGTACAAGTTCAAGGGCCTGAAGTAAAATTTTAAGTCAACAGTAAACATTCCTTTTTCCCAACTACCATCTTACATACACTAAGCATTTGACAATTCAAGGATATAACATATTAAAGATGAATCCGTGACAATCCCCATTTTTTTCATCATTACTATCATGCATGTTGGGTTTCCCTTTCACAATTTAAAGTACTAGGTGAGGACTCACTATTCATTCGTATCACCATCGACCCCTAGCGGAAGTCAAGTAACGAAACGAGTGATCAAATCGTCAACGGCAACATCAAACCGTAATCATATTTTTCGTAATGCTCGCTCGGGGACTCCAATTTCTCCTTCTGCACCCTAGAAAATAAGAGAATCAAAACGGACACTCGTAGTTTTTCATCGTCGCAATTTGACGATCAGAAACACAAAACATGAAGCGCCATGCATGGAAAATTTATCTCCACGACCCCACACGCTTGCTTGACCCTCAATTCTTTAGGGTTCGGACTCTCTCTCTCTCTCTCTCTCTCTCTCTCTCTCTCTCTCTCTATGTTCTAATCGTTGAAGCGGAGGTCGTCGGTCAAGGCTCGAGCTCATTGGCGACCGGGTTTTTGGCACTTAGCTGAGTGAAAAGCACGCGACACTTTAATAGTTAGTAAATAGCAGCTGGTTCATTACAATTATGTCATATAAATTGTATGTCATATGTCATAAGAACAATTCATGCTAATTTAAAGTAGAATTTCATACAATTAGTTTTTTTTTTTTTTAAATAAAGGAAAACCAAACAAGAGAGAATGAATTAGAGTAACTAATTAGTTAGTAGAATCATGGATAGGCTGTGCATAGTAGTTTAGGTCTTTACTTATATTTAGAAAATCAATTACTTGATGTATCTGAATTTCCACTTTCTAGACTATGATTTGATTAATTTAAGAATTTTAATATTTCTTTTAGAATTTTAGATGTTTGTTTTGGTATGATTACTTGACTTTTTTTTTTATACCATTTTTTGTAATTTTTTGCTAGTTTAGGGCATCGCTTATATATATATATATGTTCGTAAATTCTAAACACGAGTAAATATGTCGAACAAGTAATATAATGATAAGAAATGGTATGATCCCATAGAGATTGATAATTAATAAACTAATTAAATACTAAAATAGATTAATTCCTAAATTTATTTAATAAATCAAAATATAATTGAGAATAAATTAACAACAAAATTTGGAGACTAAATATAGTGAATCAATTAGATAAATATGTTAGAGCATCCGATTTCACCATAACCACTAGATATGAATTTCAAATTGTTCTAGATACAAGAACGATATCAAACATGTGATAGCATAATTTTCTAATCTATTTACTATCCTATCTCTAGGTATAACAAACCTACTCAGTTTATTCATTCATTATATCTCTATATGAATTAAAATAAACATGAATGCATTAAGAACTATGAATATTCCCGACTCACAATGAGTTTTTTGGATTACCTTATCACTGAAAGCTACGCAAATAATGTGATATATATCCACATTTAATTCATGGTTATATATGAGCAATTGCATATTATCACTTCTTAGTCTCAAATATGCATATAAGATCATTCAAGTGGTGGCCGGTCACTTAAAAGCATTATGCACAATAATATATAACTCACATTCTTTACCAATATATATATATATATATATATATATATATATATATATGTATGTATGTATGTATGCATGTATGTATGTATGTATGTATAACTCACATGAATGAAATCAATTGCAAAACATAAAAATCATAAAATTTACATCATCATGATTAGGCTACATTGTAGTCCTAACAAAAAAAATTAAAACATAGTAGAAGAAGAAATAAAAATAAAAATCAAACCCAACATCTTGAATCAAAGAATTAGAATTATGTCATCACTTTTATCTTCTTTTCAAAATACTTGAAAAACTCTCAGAACAATAAAAAACGATCTAACAAAAATCCAATTGATGTCTTAGCTATCAATGTTCTTCTATTTATAGGATATATCCAAGATCCGAGCAATTGCGCATAAAATTAGGGAGTAAATCAGAGGATCTTTGATTTGATATCTATCTCTCAACGTTTACAGATAACATTAGGGAACAAAATCAAGGATTCCCTGATTTAATATCCATCCTCCACTGCTTTTTGATTTGAATTCCTGATTTTTGCGATTTTTTCCTTATCTTCTCCATATCTCATTATTCTGCATAAACAAGGAAAATTCGAATAATAAAAAAGAAGTCCAAATATTTTCTCATAGATATTGCATTATTTATTACCTAAAATAGGTAAAATAACTCTATTTTATAGAGTTGTCAGTATACTTTATTTCATGTAACTTAGTTTTCCTCATTAATGAATTAAATGAATTGAGCAAGTTTCTTTGTGTTTGCATGTTGATGTGCAACTATGGCTGTGCAAATCTAGTCTGATTTAATTTTGTTTATCCTCATTTTTACCGCATTACATCGTCCCTTTCAATTTGGCCAATTTAATTTTTGTCAACACATGTTCCCAAAAACCTAAGTAAATCATAAATAAATTGTATTTTTGTTTAGAAGAACGGCACTACCATTAACTAAGGTTGAATTTGCTTATGGTATGGTGCATGCAATCAACTAGTTCACAAACATTCACTCAAAATATCAATTAGAGTAATTTGAGATGTAAAAATGGATTTACTGAATTGATATATAAAGGGAGATGACATACTTCAATTGGTTATTTAGGACAAACAAATCTCTAGTTGATGGCACCCAATTATGCTGCGGAGGAGAAGACCAAACGACCAGAAATAAAAGGTAGAGAGAGACTTCGAAATACAAGGAAACCTCAAACTTAATCTTTATTTGAAATACAAGGAAAAGAAAAAGGATAAATGTTGAAGAAAAACACACATTTGATCGAATCGGGCAAGGATCCTTCTGCAAACCAGCTGGTCGTTTACTACGAGTTGCCGCTAGAGATGCTTCAGAGCAGTTTGGCCGAAGCCGGGGGCAGAAGCAGCAAGATAGCCGGAGAGTAGGCAGTACTAAGGTGCGGGTTGGGGTTTTGGGGGCGTTGGCTGGGTCGTAATCAGGGGCATAAGAGTCCGGCGTTTTGATAAATTGCACCACGTCGTGGGCCAGGCCTCTGAACTGTGTTCTTGAATCGAACATATGGGATGACGGTGTGGGGAACGTGTGGCATCCTAAAAATTTCATAGCAATCTCTAGGTGCACTGCGACCCATGAATAGGTGATGGAAGCGCCATCTGACTATATTATAGTCATTAGACCGATGGATTTCAATTAATCAAGGCCGAGCATCTAATGGACAATTATTTTGTTGGAAATGTATCCTATGTCCATGTGTGATATAAGGATTGTATTAAAGGATAAAATTGATAAGGAAATTTCGTTCTTGGCCTTGTACTTTATAAGTTGGATTTTTATTGATTTATGTTACAAATTTTTATGGCCATATAAATTTGTAATTAGGTATTTATATAAGTGGGGATTAAATGGAAAAATAGGAGAAGGAGTGGGCTGATTTCTTAAGGCCGAACCAGCCCAAAAACCAGCCCACCGTTTTCCCCCATTCGGACGACCAAGGCTGGCCCAAGCCCGGCCCAAATGAGGCCCATTATCCTTGCATGAAAATAGACAAGTGGCAAGAGAGGTTTGCATGCTCTATTACATTTGTCCAAGACCAACTACCACTTGTCATTGCCATGCAAAACCTCATAATTACTGGTGAAAGGAAGAAAAAAGAGAGAGAGAGAGAGAGAGGGGCGGAATGGACAAGGCAGCAACTGAGAGAGAGAGAGAGAGGGGGAGAGAGTGTTCACGAGAGAGAGGAGACCGAGCGGGCGAGCGAGAGAGAATCCGAGAGAGAGAGTTGTTCGTGTGGGTGTTTCGGCGAGGGAGGAAGGAGACCAGCCCCGCCGTGTGTGCACCAGCAGCCACCACCGTCGACGCCACCTAGCACCGCCGTCGATCGAGCCCGCGGAAGCCCCAAGTCGCCGTTTGCTTACTCATTTTTGTGAACTCGAGGCAAGTGAAGTCCGTTAGCCTACACTTTGCTTGCTGTGGTTGTGTGTGAAGTGTGATGGGTGTTGGAGATGCTTGAGTTGTGATGTTGGATGCTGAAATTCGAGTGAATGGTGGTAGTCTCCTAGAATAAGTAAGTTGTTGCATGTAAGAACAGTCTGACCCCTTGCGATTCCGTGAATTTTATAAAATTATCCAGTTAGAATTTGATCTTGTGTTCTCATTAAAATTTGTAGATGACATCTTGAGGAGTAACATAATAAAATTTGAGAAGAAACGGACAATTATTGGTCGGTGAAATAATTTTTCTTTGAAGTGTTAAATATGGAAATCTTTACTGTGGGTTAGGGGGAGTTTTGGTGAATTTTTCTCATGATATATAATGAATCTGACTTTGAGTTCTTCACAAAAATTTTACCTCTAGCTCTTGACTATAACATATCAAAATTTTAGAATTTTATGAGTTGATTTAAGGTTTATACCGAAATTTGTGAATAAAACTGTGCAATGGTGATGTTTGAAATTTTAAGGCTGTGATGCATGGACCGTAGCGACTCATACAAAGTTCTTTTGACATGGAGTTCTGCATGAAACCTTTTTCTCTAGATCTCATTTATAACATGTTAAATTTTCAGAATTTATTGATATTTTTTACTATTTTTTCAGAATTTTTATTAAAGAAGTGCATTCTGTTTTATCCGAAAATTGTTCTATTTTCAAAAGCAAATGAATTGCTCTATGAGATATGATACATTGAGTTGTTATTTATATGACATGTGTGGTGACATTTGTTCATTTCATATGACATCAAAATTGATGAAATTTTATAAATTTCATGAAACTTTTGGCATAATTGCATCAAATGGTATCTTCCAAAATGATATATATATATTATGATGATGATGATACCGTTGGAGGTGTGAGCCGACGATGCCCCGGGAGTGTCGGGAAGCCCGGAGCGTGTGTGCCGGATGCCTGGAGGTGTGTACTGGAAGTCCTGGGGAGTTTCGAGATGCCCAGAGGTGTGTGCCGGATGGCCTTGTGATGCCAGTTGGGGTGCAAGATGCCCGGAGGTGTGTGCCAGATGCCCGGAGGTGTGTGCCGGAGGTTCCTCGCAATATCAGGTTGGGTGCGAGCGATATATGAGGGATGCAAACACTGGTCCCTAGAATAAAAAAGAGATCCTTTTGAAAATTAAAAAGGGAATTGAATCATGCGCATGTGTGTGTGTGTGTATGGCATGATGCATAAATTGCCTATGAAATTGAGTTGATATTATATGGCATTAAGAATGCGATCATGAAGGTATTGAATGGATCTCATGGGGATATATACATGATTGTATGGATGATATGAATCGTGCGCATGTATGTGCGTATGGCATGGAATATAAATTGCCTTGATGAATGAATCTCATGGAAATACAAGCATGATTACATGGATGATATGTGTATTTCACATGAAATTGTGGTTGTCCTGCCTGTTGTATTATGTAGTTTGATGGATCTTTACTGCTGAGTGATTGTACTTACCCCTTTTGGGGACTAACATTTCAGATTGAGAGATGTTGAGGTTGAGTGCTTGGAGCACCCTTGCGTTGGTGTTCATGGTCTGATGTTTATACATGTTCGTGTTTTCATTATGTATGATGTGGGTCTACCTGATGGCCCTATAGTCCAAGAGTTCCTGTCCGTGCATGTTTGACGCGACATGATGATGATGGGGATGCTGTCACTGCCACCGGCCGATGCATCAGGCTAGGTGTATTAGAGCGTGTGACTGGTAGAGGATGACACTTTTTGGATGGCCGACACTGGATGATGGATTAATGTACATGTCTGATGTAGAGTCGGGTTCTTTTGGGTCATAGCCGAGCTTAGTTAAAGCCTTGGCCTTTTGTTGTACCAACTCGTGATGTCCATCACAATATGTAAATAAAAGTGGTTTGGCATTAGCTACTATATATATGAAAAGTGTAGTTGGTGTGCATTGCATTGTATTATTTAGTTTGAGTACGTGTTATGGAGATGTCGAGATGCTTCCGTTATATGAATTGCGCTGGGACCGATTGAGATGATACAAACCCCCATGATTTATGACCCACTACAATTCAAATGGTATCAGAGTAACATGTTGTTAGGACAAGCGAAAGGTAAGCGAATTCGACCCTAGCGGATCGGGGGCTGTGTTGAGGGGTGCCACAGAATGAAGGACGTCGGTTAAGGGGTTTGATTGCTGTGCTATATTATAAGGACAATATCCTTTTTTTTTTTTTTTGCAAGAGAAAGAGAGAGATAATTTAATATATGAACGTCTATGCGCTGTTGAGAAAACATTCCCTAAGTGGTTTTGATGATTGACAAAACTGTAGAGACTTTGTTTTCGAATCAAAATTAGTTTTCAGGTGAAAAGTTTGATGAATTATAATCAAAAAATCTCAATCAAAATCAGAGTCATGGATTATTATTCCATTCTTGTGCATTGTATCAAACAACTAGGAATGAGTAAATCACCTGTGCAATAGCTAGCCAGATTCCTTGCCATATTTATGAAGAGTTCCAAAAGGAAAGTTTCCCTAATATCTTTTGGAAATCCAACTTTCCTAAAACAATCCTTTAGAGGCAAATTGTTCTTTCCAAACATAAACATTCAACTTTTGAAACCCCAATTTGTTGTATGGGTGGCAAATACATATGGGAAGCTTCATCCTAGGCGATCTTGAAGCAATCAAATCTTCTTGACCGTATCCAGGGCCAACGGGTAGATTGGCTGGATGATTCTCTTGGAGACTTGTCTAATAGTCAGCTTGGACTAGGAGGAATATAAGAGGAGGTTTTGAAGCTGAAGGAATAAGAATTTGCATTTACGAGAATTAAAGCTTTTCATTCCAAAGTCTGAAGAATGCTTTGTGTTCTCATACATTCGTCTTGCTGAGTGCTACTATGTAACCTTTTAGAGGCCAAGAGTGTGAGGAGTTGTTCACATGAACTTATGTTCTGTAGCTCAAGACTTGTAACCTCTAATCAATCTTACTAGTGGATTTTAGCGTATAGGTTGTAATGCGGGAAAGTTGATGTAGGCTTGCAAAAGCCAAACCACTATAATCTTTGTGTGCAATTCTCTATCCCTTACTCTTTTAATTATTGTGGTAAAATTGTGTACTCGTAAGATCTGACCACTTTATCAGAAGTTGTCTTGTTGTAATATTTATTTAAATTTTTTCATTTTTGCAGAATCACCTATTCACCCCCCCATTTAGGTGATATTTTAGCCTAACAATTGGTATTAGAGCACGGTTACTCTTTATTAAAGTGCTATACTACTTCTGAGTTAACGATCTATCTATGACTAGCAATATTGCGCCAAGTCTGATGGAAGGACAGAGTGATACTAGACCCCCATACTTCGATGGGAAAGATTACAATATCTGGAAGAATAAGATGAAAGCATTCATTAGATCCAAGGATCCCTTGGAGTGGGATGTGGTTCTAAAAGGCGTGAGACCTATAGCTTCTTTGAAAGAAGGCGGCAAAAAACCAGAGATCTCAGCTTCATCTGATGTGGATATAACCAAAAGAGAAGCACTAGATACTAAAGCTGTTTACTCTTTGTATTGCTCTTTATCTTCATCTGAATATAATCGAATCTCTTCTTATGAATCAGCAAATTTAGGATAGATTGTAAGTGACATATGAAGGAACTGATTTGGTTAAGGAGATGAAAATAAACATTCTTCTCCAACAATGCAAACCCTTCAAAATGAAACTAGAAAAATCCATAACTGACATGTTCAACAGATTTACTAACATTGTCAATGGATTGGCATACCAAGGGCAACCTATATCAGATCCAATGAAAGTGAACAAGATTCTTCAAGGGTTGTCAAAGGAGTGGAACAACATTAAGACATCAATTTGAGAGACTCAAAGAATATCACCTCTTTCTGTGGATGAACTCATAGGAACACTTCAATCCTATGAAGAAGAACGTCTAAATGAAGAAGACATAAGAGGTAAGAAATCAATAGCTTTAAAATCTAATCTTGACTCTGATGATTCAGATTTAGACAAAAATGACGAAGACGATGAGGAGATTTCTCTTATGGTAAAAGGCTTCAAAAAATGGCTAGAAAAGGAAGGAAGTTTAAAGGAAAAAAATCCTTCGAAACTTCTGAGCATAAGAGAAGTTTCAATAACAAGGAGGAAAACAAAGATGCAGTTTGCTTGGAATGCAAAAAGAGAGGACATATCAAACCAAACTACCCTATTATGAAGAAATAGAAGAGCAAGTATGAGAAGACAAAGAAAACACTGAAGGTCGAAATATGGAGTGACATTGAGTGCGAAGAAAGTGATAAAGAATACGCCAACATTTGTCTCATGGAAAAATCTGACTTTGAAGAATAATTTGAAGTAAGTAATTTTGATATTTCGATTGAAATATCTAATTACATTGAAGAATTACATATTTGATTATAAGACTGTGCTTAGAAAATTCTTAGAATTGAAGAAGGAAAACTCAAGATTGAACAACAGGATTTTTTCCAAAAAGAAAAAAATTGAGTGTCTTGAAAAGGATATTCTTCAAACAAAAGAAAATCATGATTCTGTTTCAAAAGAAAATGATTCTTTAAAAAAGGAAATTTTAGATGTTGCAAAAAGATCTTCAATTGGCTCAAAAACTTTGGAACATATTTTGTCCATGCAAATCCCATATTATAACAAATGATAACTTGGATTAAAAAAAAAAGGGTTTTAGAAAATGATTTTACGACTCACAAAGAGAGGAAATAGCAAAAACCTCCTAAAGTTTTCTATGAAAATCATTTTAGAAAACAATTTGTAAAGCCTGTTGATAAAAACCTTCTTAAAAATGTTCAATCTGTGGCAGTCATGATCATTATGAAAATGACTGTTCCAAAGGTTTGAAGCCAATTCGGAGGAACTTTCGAAGCATGGACAATCCTTCTAACCAGAAAGGACCCAAATAGATATGGGTACCAAAGAAGACATGAATTTGCATTAACCTTTGTAGGTACCAAAGAAAAAGAGAAACAAGTGGTACCTCGATTGTGGTTGCTCAGGATATATGACTGATGATCCAAGCAAATTTGTTAAGTTCACTAGATTTAATGATGGAAGTGTTTCCTTTGGAGGGAACACCAAAAGGAAGATTATTGGTAAAGGAATTGTTGAGATTGGAAACCTGACAATAAAAGATGTATCTCTTGTCAAAAGTCAAAGTCTAAACTATAATCTAATTAGTATCAACCAGCTATGTCATGCTGGATACAAAATATGCTTTCAAGGAGACAAGTGCTCAGGCACAAGCAAAGATCTAAAGTAGTCATTTACTGGGAGAAGACACGGAAATATCTATATATTAGGTATAATTGTTGATGATGCTCAATGTCTGATCTCCATCAAGGATGAATCGGGCCTCCAGCACAAGAAGCTTGGGCATATAAGCACCAAGCAAATAGCGAAAATCTCCTCAAAGAAATTGGCATGAGGTTTACCGGATCTTAGATTTGAAAGATTTGAAGTTTGCTCAATCTATGCCCTAGGCAAACAGGTAGGGAATTCATTCAAGCCCATCAACTTTGTTAGTACTAACAAAGCTTTGAAATTTTTCATATGGACATCTTTGGACCTACAAGAATGCAAAGTTTGGGAGGTAAAAGGTACTACTTGGTAGTAGTCGATGATTACACAAGTTATAGGTGGGTTTTCTTCCTTACGCACAAGCATGAAGCATTTTCTCATTTTTCAAAACTTATCAAAAACATTCAAAATGAAAAAAAGAAAAGAAAAAGGTATTCTCTCTTGCATCAAAACTAATCATGGGGAGAGTTCAAAAATCAGAGTTTTTAAAATTTTTGTGAAGAAAACGGTTTTGAGCATCAGTTTTCAACTCCCTAAACTAGGAGGAGGTCACGAGGTTCGTCAACGATCTTGTTAAGGATGTCTGATTTGATATCAAGTCTAGCCACTTGGCCAAGTTATTCAGGCAAGTGACCCGATACCACCGCCATGGGTGGAACGTTCGATGGATGCAAATCACTCGCGAGTACTTCCGCAGCCCCTGGTCCTTATTTCGGCCATTGCTACTTTCGTTCTTCCAGTCCTTACCTTCATCCAGGCCTTACTACACTATTTACGCTTACTATCGTTCCGAGAATTAACCAAGCTCTGCAACACTATATATATAGCACTATCAATTGAACTTGGAGCAATCAGACCGGTAAAATTTGTCCCTTATTTCTATGTCTTGCTTTGGCTACTCTCCTTTTGATTCGTTTTAGATTGCTTAGAGTTAAATACATCTTCATCACAGCAGTTAAGATTTCTAGCAATGGAACGAGTCCATAACCCTTAATTTAAAAGGCAACAATATAATGAAGAGCACTCTATTAACTAGAGAATTCTAATGTTATTGCAGCCGATCAAAATTGACAGACAAAGATGTCTTAGATGCATCATCATCGTTGACTCAAAAATAGCAGCGACCGCTAATCGGACCATTGTGAAGTGGACTGAAAACGGTCTTAAACAAGCATTGAATAAATTTCATATATTGTGTTTATCGCTATGGAATTTCATTTGAATAAAAAATTATTCCTTGTTCATGCCAAAGTGTGGGATCTCTAACTTCATGGTAAATTTATACTCTCTCTTCTTCTTTTTTTTATAAAGAAAATTCATATTAGCCTTTCAGTAATTCATTTCACAAATTTGAAATTTCATAATCATAAACAATATCTTTTATATCTTTCAAAATTTGGGCTTTGGCCAAGCTGGCACGGACAAACCATTCAGTTCGGTTGGCCTTAATTTTTTTTTTTTTTTAAATTAGGCCCGAGCCATATTACTAGACTCAGAAAAGGTCATAGACGACTCGACCGGAATCAAGAACACCCTTAGGGCCCCACCGGTCGACAACCCAACTATTAATGACTACATCCTCTCCCTCTTCTTCATATATATCTAAAATTATAATTCATCGTTTGAATTTCCTTGGGCACTTGCTTGCTTCAACTTTGTCCGACTACACTAGACACCGTGACGCAAGACATGATAATACTTAAGGCCGTGATTTAATTTATTTCCCTGATCATTTTTAAATATCCAGAAAATTTTTACATGATATTATTTTTTTATGTCAACTTGATTTTATTTATCTTTATAAAATTTTTGACTAGTTTAGGATCTCACACGTATAAATATATGCTTCATTTTCATATGTTGTAATTTTCCTTTTTGATGAACTAAATGAATTGAGAGAAAATTTTATATGTTTTGCTCGTTTATGTGTGCGCAACTTCAATTGTACGAATCTAGTGCAATATAAGTTGGTTTATCCCCATTTCACTGCTTTACATCACCCTTTCAACTTGGTCGATATAGTTGTTGTCAATGTATACTCCCCAAAACCCAAGTAAACCATTACATAATTAGGTTTTTGTTCCATAGAACGGCTACTTCCATCAGCTAAGGTTGAATTTGCCTGTCGTATGGTGCATGCAATCAACTAGTTCACAAATATTCTTTTGAAAGATCGATTAGAGAAATTTGAGATGCAAAATCGATTTACCGAATTGATATATGAAGTGAGACAACAAATTTTAAGCAGATATGTGGGAAAACAAAACTCTAATGAGTGGTACCCACTTATTTTGTGGAGAATAAGACCAAATCACTAGGATTAAAGGTAGAGAGAAAGACATGGGATACCCAAAAAAAAAAAACCACACCTTTAATCCTTAGCCTAATATACAAAAAAAGAAAAAAGAAAAAGGCAAACAAGACTAAATAATGTAAATAACCCATACACCTAATCAAATCCGGCAAGGCTCCTTCTGCGAACCAGCTAATTGTTGACCACGAGTCGCCATCATAGATCCCTCGAAGCGCCGCTAGAGACAGAAGCAGGAGGAGGATCGGGACGGGGTTTGTGTTTTTGGGGGGCCCGCTTGGGGTGCGGAGGGGCTCCGTTGTTGGTGGGTTGGCTGGGCTGCCGGACCTGGGAATGGCGGCGGGGCTGGGGGTGTTTTTCTTTTTGGGGGGCCGGCTTGGGGGCGGCGGGACTTTCGAACTTGGGGAGGGTTTCTGCTTTTGTTTTTGGGGGGCAGGCTGGGACGGGCGAACTTGGGGGACGGCTGCGCCGGAGGGCTTTTGGTTTTTGGCAGAGGAGTTTTGTATTTGGGGCGCCGCTGGGATACCCAACCTGGCTGCGCCGTGGGGGTGTAGCTCACGGGGCCGCCCTTGGCCTTTGGAACCCTCCGGCACGTTCAGAAACCTTTGTGAAGTGGCTTGGCCGGACACGGCTGTCTGTGTGGGGAGAGTAGCTGCTGGGTGTAGATCGCGGGGCCGCTCTTCGCCGTTGAGATTGCGCATAGCCATTTTTGATGTTTTTTGCACTCAGAGTGGGGGTCCGGGTGGGGGTGGGTGTAACAAAGCACGTTGCTTTCGTTCGTCGATGGACTCGGTGGCCATGTTACGTCTCAAGTACAGTTTTCTTCCTTTGCAAGAGAAAGAGCAACTGATAATTTCATAAATGTGGATCTGCCAGCGCGTTCCAAGTTCCACCGGCATTTATATAGTTCAGACAAGTAATTAACCATTTTTGAGTATTTATTTATCCCAGGTTTCGTGGAACTTGCTCAGGCCCGTGATGTCATTGTCTTCTTCTCTCCCTACGCGGGATTTTATGTTCCAACTTCTCTTTGTAGCCACTAGGCACATGCGACGGGGGTTCGCCAAAAAGAGTGGCAGCTGGCCTTTCAGCCATCCTCAAGCAACTCCTCTACTTGATAATCATTTCCCTTCTCTTCCATTAGCAAATAAGGAAAATTACCAAAAAATTCTTAAACCTATTAGGTTTGTGTCGATTCAGTTTTAAAACTTTCAATTGAGTCAATTTAGCTCCAAACTTCTTGACAATTCGCCAATTAAGTGATTGCGGTCAATTTTTGTCAAAAATTGCTAACGTCAGCACTGATATAAACAATTTTTTTCAAAATTTTTGATCGATTTTTTTTCTTTTTTCTTTAATTCATTGTGGCAAGTGTTTAGAAGAGGAAGAACAAAAAGAAAAAAAAAAGACTTATTTCAGAAATTGTTTCTGGGAATAAGAAATAACTTTTTTCTACTTCTTATTTCTATTCCTAATCTATTCCATAATTACTTTTCTATTACAAATAATAGAAAAGTTAACTGATGTTATGAAACGGATTTCTTTTTATATTTTATTTCAGAGAACAAAAGAATATATTTTAGGTCTTTACTTATATTTAGAAAATCAATTACTTGATGTATTTGAATTTCCACTTTCTAGACTGTGATTTGATTAATTTTATAATTTTAATATTTCTTTTAGAATTTTAGATGTTTGTTTTGGTATGATTACTTGATTTTGTTTACTTTTTTTAAATTTTTTTTACTAATTTAGGGTATCGCATATAAATGTAAACTTTATTGTCATGTAACCTAGTTTTCCTCGTTAAAGAATTAAATGAATTGAGCAAGTTTCTCCATGCTTGCACATTGATGTGCAACTACAGTTGTGCAAATCTAGTCCGATTTAATTTGGTTTGTCCTCATTTTTACCACATTACATTGTCCCTTTCAATTTGGCCAATTTAATTTTGTTCATCACATGCTCCCAAAAACCTAAGTAAACCATTACGTAATGGTGTTTTTGTTCTGAAGAACAGGAGTAGCATTATAAAAATGGGATTAGGCCCTTTACATGTTATAATTTTTGGAAATTATAAATTATCTAAAAAATGATTTATTTTATAAAACCGACTTGTTTGTTTATGGAAAAAAAAATTGGCATCTATTCTTCATTGGTATAAAATAGCTCATCATTGCATTTGTGAATGAAATGTCGCATTCCAATTAAGCATGTTATAATTATGCATGTCGATGGTAAAATTACGTGATACGCATGAATAAACACACGTATACTTACGTCCTCTAAATCAATTTTATTATATTGTTGGTTTTACAAATTAACTGATGGGCTCACGTGTAAAATTTTAAACACTTTGAAATATACTCTGGAATACGAGCATGGTAAAAATCATTATCCTGTTTTTAAGTTATTAATTAAGAGAGGCCAGCTTGTCGAATCTAGAACTGCAGCTACGTTAATGTGCATTAGATTTGAAAATGGTAAAATCGCTATTGCGTTGGAGAGTTACCGATGATTGATCTGATAGAGAGAAGTCATCAATCATATTTTACATATCGATAATATAATGGAGATTTACTCGCGCAGAGGAACAGTAGACTCAGTAAAAGTGATAGTCAACCTATTCAACCGGAATCGAGGCTACCCTTGGGACCTGACTGTTACTATTAATGACTGCATCCTCTCCGTCCTTTTTTTTTTCTTTCCAACATCAAACCAATCACATGCCGAGAATTATAATTTAACTATCAAATTCTCTTGAGCCCTAACTTTGCCTCATTGCACTAGACACCGTAATGCAAGACGTAATAATATTCAAGGCTATGATTTGATTATTTCCATTATCATCTTTATAATATTTTGAAATATTTTATGTGACCTTTTTTTATGTCTAATTGATTTTATTTATTTTCATAGAATTCTTTACTAGTTTACAATCTCAAGCGTATAAAGATATTTATTTTCACATATCGTAGTTTTCCTCTTTGAAAAATTAAATGAATTGAAAGAATTCTTTCTACGTTTTGCATGCCAATGGATGTGCAACTTCCATGGTGCGAATCTAGTTTAATTTCATTTCCACCATGTCCCATCGCCCCCTTCAACTTGGTTGATTTTTTTTTTTTTTATGTCAATGGATACTCACAAAAACATAATTTTTTTGCTAAAAAGAAATTTCCATTCATTACCAAATGATACATAAAAAAGAATCTAAAAAGCCACGGTAACAAAATAAGCCCATAAAACTCCAAAACAAACAAAAAATCGAGGCGTTTTATCAAAGCATGGTTGGTAGAGATAATCATAGACTCATCCTTTAAGAACGGATCTATAATTGCATCTAAGCAAAATGATCGGTAGCTAATCATCGAATCACATAGCACTAATTTACAATAAGCACACGCCATGATCTCTTTCTGTAATTATGGGTTTATCTTTCAATGGCACACATCCCCAACACCATCACCGTACAAAGACAATGTAAATCTATTGAAGAAACTCATATCAGGCACCTATGAGAGCAAGTCCTGTAGTCAATGCAAAGTGCCAAAACTTTGAATGAAAACAAATCGAATGAGTATAAATTTGGCAATAAAACTGCTCTAAAGTTCAGAGAGCTAGAGAGAGAAAGCGAGAAAAGAGGTGGGAGAGGAACCCAGCAATAGTTACTAAAACATAAGTAAAACGTTAGAAATTTTGGGTTTTGTTCCATAGAAGGGCCACTTCCATTACCTAAGATCTGCCGCTGGTGGGATGCATGCATCCTTCAGTTCACAAATATTCTCTCTTAAGATTGATTAGAGAAGCCCAGACTAGGAATAAAGGGTAGGGAGAGAGAGATATGGAATACAAAAAAATAAAAATAAATAAAACACGCTTAATCCTTAGCCTAAAATACGAAAAAAGAAAAGAAAAAACAGACAAACAAGAGTAACTATTGTAAAAAACTCAAATAAATCTGATCAAATCTAGCAAGGATCCTTCTGCAGGCCACCTGGTTGATAACTATGAGTCGCCATTATAGATCCCTCCGAGCGCGGGCTAGAGGCAGATGCAGCAGGAGGATTTGCGCGAGGGGGGCGCTTGTCCTGAAGACCCTTGTGAAGTGGCTTGGCTGGACACGACTGACCAGTCCTAGAATCGAGAACTGGACCGACTGACCGATTCGGTCCGGTCTGGTGGAATCAATAAATTTGCTATTTTGGGTCACAAAAAAAAATTTGGAAGGAATTAGGATTTGTTTCTAAGAAATTTAAAAAATATATATATATATATATATAATTAATTGGTTTGGTTGGTCCCGTTACTACTTTAAAATCGGGAAACGAACCTACTAGCTACCAGTTTTAAAAGTGAGAATTGAGAATTAAACTGCCCGCTTTGGAAACCTTTCAAAACTGGTCGGTTCGGTCCGATTTGGGTGATTCCTAATTCGCCGCCAGCTGTAATGAGTTGTTGGACGTTTTAAGATCCAGCCAGAGTAGGCCATGGCCCACTTGAAAATTAAGGATCAAAGCGCGTTCCGGCCGTGTCTCTCTCTCTTCTCTTCTCAGACGCGTCGGAGGGTGTGAAACAGCTGTCATTGTATTACGTGCTGTGGAAGAACGAGTCTTGCCATTACTAAGGAATTAGGATTTGTTTCTAAGAAATTTAAAAATATTAAATATATAATTAATTGGTTTGGTCGGTCCCATTACTACTTTAAAATCGGGAAACGAATCTACTAGCTACCAATTTTAAAAGTGAGAATTGAGAATTCAACCGCCCGCTTTGGAAACCTTTCAAAACTTGCCGGTTCAGTCCGATTTGGGTGATTCCTAATTCGCCACTAGCTATAATGAGTTGTTGGACGTTTTAAGATCCAGCCAGAGTAGGCCATGGCCCACTTGAAAATTAAGGATCAAAGCGCGTTCCGGCCGTGTGTCTCTCTCTTCTCTTCTCAGACGCGTCGGAGGGTGTGAAACAGCTGTCACCGTGTTACGTGCTGTGGAAGAAGGAGTCTTGCCGTTACTAAGGAATTAGGATTTGTTTCTAAGAAATTTAAAAATATTATATATATATATATAATTAATTGGTTTGGTCGGTCCCGTTACTACTTTAAAATCGGGAAACGAACCTACTAGCTACCAGTTTTAAAAGTGAGAATTGAGAATTAAACTGCCCGCTTTGGAAACCTTTCAAAACTAGCCGGTTCGGTCCGATTTGGGTGATTCCTAATTCGCCGCCAGCTGTAATGAGTTGTTGGATGTTTTAAGATCTAGCCAGAGTAGGCCATGGCCCACTTGAAAATTAAGGATCAAAGCACGTTCCGGCCGTGTCTCTCTCTCTTCTCTTCTCAGACGCGTCGGAGGGTGTGAAACAGCTGTCACAGTGTTACGTGCTGTGGAAGAACGAGTCTTGCCGTTACTAAGGAATTAGGATTTGTTTCTAAGAAATTTAAAAATATTATATATATAATTAATTGGTTTGGTCGGTCCCGTTACTACTTTAAATTCGGGAAACGAACCTACTAGCTACCAGTTTTAAAAGTGAGAATTGAGAATTGAACTGCCTGCTTTGGAAACCTTTCAAAACTGGCCGGTTCGGTCCGCTTTGGGTGATTCCTAATTCGCCGCCAGCTGTAATGAGTTGTTGGACGTTTTAAGATCCAGCCAGAGTAGGCCATGGCCCACTTGAAAATTAAGGATCAAAGCGCGTTCCGGCCGTGTCTCTCTCTCTTCGCTTCTGAGACGCGTCGAAGGGTGTCAAATAGCTGTCACCGTGTTACGTGCTGTGGAAGAAGGAGTCTTGCCGTCCACAGACTTCTTTTGCCGTCCACGGACTTCTTTCTCCGACGAAAAACCATTTTCCTCCCTCGTCCTCACCCTATTCTCACTCGAGATCACCTTTCTTCGCTGTTCATCGTCACGGCGAGATTCACCGTCGCCGCTTCGTCTCCTGTCACTTTCTCAGTTCGGCCGCGACGAAGAGTGCCCCCTCGGCCCGGCCCTCGACCTCATAGACTCGAACCGAGCTCTTCGAATCCGAAGCCTGTACTCACACCCCACAAGCGACGTTTCCCAAATTTCCCAAGCGCTGACTGGACTAGTGATCGTAGTCAAGAATATCTCCTCCGCAAGGTAACACCATCTTCCATGCTTTGCCCTGTTTTTTTGGTAAGACTCAAGGCCGTACGGTATTCATGAAGCGTTTGTTAAAGTCACTGAGAAATTCGAGTCATTAGTAGATGATTGGTGAACTCGTTGCTGTTCTAAATGCTGATCGCTATATTCAAGCCTTTTAATAGAGGTGGTCGGAGGTCGCGCGACCTCGTGGCGACCGGCGCGACCCAGATCTGATTGCTGCGAGGTGGTCGCTCGACCTCTGGTGGACACAGATCTGGGTCGCCGCAAGGTCCTGCAACCTCCGTGAAGAGCCGCTGGGGGTCGCCCAACCCCAGCAACCCTCGCCGGTCGTCTCCGGGAGCTGGCTGAGGCCTCCGGCGAACTCTTTTATTTTATTATTATTATTTTATTATTAATCACTAAAGTCTTTTATAAATTTTATCTTGGTCCATAATAGACTTTCAAACTACAATTGATTAAACATAAATTTTAAAAAATTCTTTTAACTTAAAATTCATTGCAGGATTTCTAAGAAAACCAACCAAACGCACTATTGATAATGGGCTCCAGTGGTGCCTTGAGCTTAATCTTCTTTGTGGCCCAAACCCGTGAGACCAGATTTTGGCCCATATTCGGACCGGGCTCAAGGGCCCGGCCCGAATACCTATTTTTGGAATAAAAATTATTTTAAAACTTGAAAAATTGAAAAATCCCAAAAACTTAACATTTTGACTTTTTCAATCCTAAAAATTTTGACATGGTACAAATTCGGTCTTTTGGCTAATTTTGGCCGGATATGACTGATCTGGATGTTGGTCGGATAACATGGCACGACTAACATTTTGATTTGTTTAATTGATGGATCCACTTGAGAAAATTTTAAAGACTTTGTAATCTATTGTAAAATATGAGTGGAAAAATCATTATCTTCTTGTTAAGTTACTAAACAACCGAAGGGGCCTTTTATTGTCCAATCTAAAAGCACTTAGCAATCTATTAATGTGCAACTTGATCAAGGTAAAATCGTTGTTTGATTTACTAATGGTTGAGCGGACACAAACGTTAGCAGTAATATTTTACGCATGTAAAGTATATTTTGGAGCTTACCTAGCGCAGCCGAGCGGTAAGACTCCTTTTTCGTTGACGCAAAATGATAATGACGTGAAAAAGTCTTTTCTTTAAGGAGCTTGTGTGCCCACTCGGGCTAGGCACGATGTTCCGACCTTCCAATAGAGTCATGTCTATTGACGCAGATTACATCACAATGCTTTGCATCAGCATAACATTCCACTCGGCAAAATGTTCAGGGTATGCGGCTCCTGGAAGCTTGACTCGCCGGAATCAACCCCCAAAACCAGAATGAACGGAGAGAGCAACCACTGCACAATCACGGTGAGCGGGCGCAACTGGTCTTCTCGCATGGAGGACCGGTTTCAGCGAAGCCGTCGTCTCTTCGAGGCCCTCGGCCGGCACCTCCTCTTGCTACATCTTTAGAGCGCCGAAGGGCCAGGTGGAGAGCAACCCCAACGCTTACAACCCCCGGATTGTGTCCATTGGCCCGTACCACCACGGGAAAGAGCAGTTGAAGTTGATCGAGCAGCACAAAACTCGAGTGTTCTCCCACCTGCTCGATCGGACCAGAGGTGGTGCGGGCCTGGATGATTACTTCACGGCTGTTGCCTCGCTGGAGACCGACATACGGGATAGCTACTCAGAGGCTCTCAATTGTGAAACCTCGGATTTGATTGAGATGATGGTTCTCGATGCTTGTTTCATTATCGAGTTATTTCGCATCCACACCATCGGCACCGAGAAGATTCCACAGTATGATGACGACCCCTTGTTCTTCACGCTATTCGATTTTATCGTCCCTCATGATTGACCTCCTCCCGATTGAAAACCAGATCCCGTTCTTCGTTCTTCAAAAGATCTATGCATTATCCAAGTCTCCCGAAGATGCCAACACTCCCTCGAAAAGATCGCCTTAGGGTTCTTCAACCGCGCACTCCGATGGCCAGAGGAACATCTCGAAGCACTACAGTGTATCCAATATCACGCACTTGCTCGACTTGTTCCGACCGTGCTTGGTCGGCCATTTGGACATCGAAAAACCTCTAGAGGTCAAGGTCGATGAAGAGTTGCTGCAACTAATTCCCTCTCGCTAATCAGCTGCTTCTTGTGGGGATAAAGCTTGAACCAAGGAAGAGCGAGAACCTAATAGACGTCGTGTTTGATCACGGAGTGCTCCGGATCCGTCCTTTGACTCTCGACATTTTCACCAGTTCCTTCTTCCTCAACTGCGTGGCTTATGAGAAGTGCTACCATTCTTCGCTCCGAGCACATCAGCACTTACGTGGTATTCATGAGATGTCTCATGGGCACCGCGGCAGATGCAGCGGCCCCTGTCTCGGTGCGGCATAATCACGAACTTTCTAGGGACCGACACGGAGGTCATAAGGTTCTTCAATGATCTCGCTAAGGATGTCGAGTTCGATATCGAGTTGAACTACTTGACCGAGGTATTCGGGCAAGTCAACCAGTACCATCGGAACAAGTGGCGGTTGCGATGGGTGGGAATCAAGCACGAGTACTTCGGCAGCCCCTGGTCCTTCATTTCGGCTGCTGCTGCTTTCATTCTCCTAGTTCTTACAGTTATCCAGGCCTTCTTGACCATTTACCCTTATTATCATCCCATGAAGTGACCAAGCTCTCCGACACGGCTTCAGAGAGATATATGATGTTGATGTCCCATCCATTTAGTTTGGAGAATCAGACCAGTAAAATTTGTGCGTCATATCCGGGTTTTGCTTTGGCTACTGTAATCTTAATTTGTTTTGGATTGCTTAAACTTAATTACATCTTCATCGCTGCAAATAGATTAGCAAATTTGACGAAGAGCACCGTACCAACTAGAGAATTTAATGTTAGCGCAGCTGATTGAAGTTGACAGACAGAGATTTCTTAGACGCATGATCATTGTCGGCTCAAAAGTAGATATAATCGCTAATGGACCATTGAAACAGCGAGGCGTTTGGGATCGAATAGGGAAAATGGACTTGAACGAGGTGTTAGGGATTTAACTATTCGACACGACTCAATCCTTAAGTCCTTGAGGCCCCATCTGACACCTAGACTACATTTTCCCCCTCATTCACTCTCATTTTATGTTTTGCTCCTCTTCTAGACATGTTTTCCTATGTCAAACCAATCACGTAAAAAAATCCCATCGTAAAGGTCATTGTTTCTTTCACCGTGTCCGACTTCACCGTACACTTGTGGTGGAAGACGTGATAATATTCACTCTCATCGTTGGATTTGTTTTCCTTATCAACTTGATATTTCCAAGAGTTTTAGGTAGTATTTTTTATGTTGTTGGGTTTATTTATTTATTTTTCAAATTTTTGGCCAGTTTAGGACGCGCACAATAACCATTATCTTTCTTTATATCTCTGTTTTTAAAATTTTTATATTCCTTAAAATAAGTTCGGAACAGAAATCATAAATTTAAAATTTTAATGATTCTATTTCTGGAATAAAAGTGAAAAATAAGAACTTTTCTCATTATTCACTCTCGTCACCGCCCACCGCCCACTCGTGTTGGATGCCAAACACCAGCCGACCACCAATTGTCGTCGGCCACCGTCGATGCTAGTCATTGGCCCCCATTTCCACCGCATTACATCACCCTCCTTTAACTTGACCCATGTAATTTTTCATCAACAAATGCTCCCAAAAACCTAAGTAAACCATTACTTAATCGGGTTTTTGTTCCAAAGAACAGTACTTCCATCATCTAGGGTTTAATCGCCTCGGTATGTCGCATGCAATCAACTAGTTCGCATAAATTCCCTGGAAATATTGATTAGAGAAATTCGAGATGCAAAAGCAGGTTGACAGAATTGTTGTATAAAGTGAGACGACATGCTTCAAATGGATATTTGGGACAAATAAATCTCTAATTGATGGCACCCATATTTGCTGTGGAGGAGAAGACCAAATGACTAGAAACAAAAGGTGCAGGGAGACATTGAAATAGAAAGAAACCACACGCTTAATCCTTACCCCCCCCCCCAAAAAAAAAAAAAAAAAAAAAAGCAACAGAACAGCCGGAGCGAGGGAAGGAATAGGGTGGGGGTTGGTTGGCGGCTGGGTCACGGTCCCGAGGGAGGGGGGATGGGGTGCGGGGGGAGTCCGGCGTTCTAACAAACTGCACCACGTCAGACGCCAGCCCTCCAAGTTGTGTTCTTGAATCGAACATATGGGATGATGGCGTGGGGAAGGAAGCACGTTGCTTAAGGGGTTCGATTGCCGTGCTATGTTACAAGAACGATATTCTTTTTTCGTAAGAGAAAGAGCAACTAATGTTGGACTTCAAAGATCTAAACCTGGCCCATTGTAGCAAGAAATCAAATCGGGTCGCAGACTGACTTGCAAAGGCTTGTCATAATGGATCACTCTCTTTCAATTGATTGTCCAACCCTCCAAAAGCCTTGTGGGCTTTACTTTGTTAGGAATTGAGTCTTATGTACTCAGACTTTCCATGTTTTCTAATATATTTCCATTTTGACAAAAAAAAAAGGGTTAATATCCTGAAAAACTCCAAACTGGTACACCTGTGACAAATTTATTCAAAACTAATTTCTTGACCACCAAAAACCCTAAATTGGTATACCTTTGACAATTTACCCCAAACTAGTACACTTGTGACAAATTTACCCTATGTTAGTTTTCGTTAAATTTTATTTTCAAATTATTAAGTTAAATGACACGTGACATTGACCGATATACCGATTTGAGATTTTACGCTTCGTTTGTCACAGTTTACAATTTTTGTGATTTTTTTGTGGTATTAATCCAATTTAGCGAAGGGTATATTTGTCACAAATTTACCGATTTGGGGTTTCTTTTTGGGTTGAATAAATTAGTTTGGGGTAAATTTGTCATAAATGTACCAATTTAGGGTTTTCTATGGTCAGTTGGGGTAAATTTGTCACAGGTGTATTAGTTTGGGGTTTTTCATTATCAAAAAAATAGTTTTTGGTAAATTTATCACAAGTGTACCAGTTTGGGGTTTTTCAGGGTATTAACCAAAAACAAAAAAAAGGACCTCCATGTGGGTCCCAAGTTTCAGCATTTACATAATTCATAAAGATAGCTAACTCGTTTCGATTATCGATTAATCCGTGCACCGTGAGGAATTTACTCATCCGCTCGAGGCCTTACTTGCCTTAGTATGATATGATTTTATTTTCCAGAGCTTTTTATAGCCACTAGGCACTAGCCGCCTAAGATACCATCACTTTAAAGAGGTTCGTGTACGTTACGATTTCTTTTTATCTGAAAGTAACTTATAGAATAATTCTTCCTAATTGAAACACGTGCCGTGTCTTATTTTTTTATTATTTTTATTATTTCTGGTTGAAAATAAATATTGTATTAGCTGAAACGAACATTACAACCCGCTTGAAAGGCATCGAAAGCTAGAATGTCTAACAAGGGAGTAGGGGGTAAAAAAGCCCAAGGCGGCAAAAAGCCATTGTTATGGGCCTTAGCAGCCCGATCCGCAGCAGATCGAGCAGCTCTTTGGCAAAACCTAACGCATGAGTGAGTGAGACGAGGGAGCAAGGCAATGGCTTCGGCGAGTAGAGGACGAACCTCCCATGGCAACGCTTCAAGATCGTGCACCGCTTCAGCCATCACAAGGCAATCGAACTCGATGATAAGAGGATCCATGTTCTTGTTGGCGTTGATCAAGTGATGTAGGGTGATACACAGAGCTTGAACCTCCACTTGCAAAGCCGAAGATGCAGGTACTGTCTTTGTGAATCCTTCTATCAGATTGCCATTCTGATCACAACAAAGGTAGGCGACTGATCCATTGGTGCTTCCTGGCTAGAAAGCCTCATCGATATTTATCTTCAGGACTCGGGATCTGGGGGCCTCCATGAGTTGTCTAGATCTAGACGTCTTTGATTTAGTCCGACCCCATGGACAGGAACGGGAACGATATCGGCCGTGTGAGCTTGGCTAAATGCTTTAGCAACAACATGAGAAGGAGCAGGAGTCTGTTGGCAGAAGATGGACCGATTGCGTGACTTCCGAATTTGCCATAACAGTGTGGCGAGCAGCTCCAAACTAGGTAAGGTATGCCTTTTAACAAATAGAGTAGCAAGCCAGTCCTTTATGCGATGAATATCTGCCGGTAGTATAGGAACACTAATCTGGGGGTGAGACCAAACCTAGGAGGTCCATGGGCATAATAAAAAGAGATGTTCCGAAGTCTCTGGTTGCTGTCTTGAGTAGAGGGTACAGATAGGATTAGCACAAATTTTCCTGCGAAATAGGTTGTCCTTAGTGGGCAGGGCATTTTGGCATAAAGACCAAAGGAAAATTTTAACTTTAGGAGGGATATGGAGTTTCCAAATGCTTTTCCAGAGGTTCTGTGGTGGTTGATATGATGAAGATGCCCTGTTTACAGTAGTAGTGGAAGTTGCATGCCGAATAACAGTATACACACTTTTCACAGTAAAAGCACCTTGAGCTGTGCATGGCCAAATTATCTTATTTGACACATAATGAGGTCTAATAGGGATCTTAATGATTTCTGCAATAGTCTCACCATCAAAGAGACGTTCCAGTAAATTCATATTCCATAGGTTAGTTTCTGTTTCAATCAAATTAGCAACCTTTTCAGGTTCATGTACAGCAGCTATTCCTCTTATTTTACCTTTAGAAAGCCAGCGGTCCTCTCTAATCTTGATGCTAGTTCCATCTCCGACCGACCATTGAATCGTTGGTAAAATAGAATCCCGTCCAACTAGTATGCTTTGCCAACCTTAGGAAGATCGAGTAGCTTTTAAGGCATTTAAGAAGTCCCGTGAGTGAAAATACAGACCTTTGAAAAGCTTGGCCCATAAAGAAGTAGGCTGTTGTAGTAGTCGCCAGGCCTGTTTACCTAACATGGCTTTATTGAAAGCCACAAGGTCTCGAAACCTGAGTTCTCCCAATTCCTTTCCAGTCTTTAATACTTCCCAGTTTTTCCAATGGATGCCGAACCTTCGGCTATCATTTTGCCACCAAAAACGTGCTATCTTTTTTTCAATGGACTTGCAAAGCGAAACAGGGATTTTAAAGATTGACATAGCGTATTGTGGGATTGGCTGTACAACACTTTTAATAAGAATCTCCTTACCACTCTTAGAAATGATACTCTCTTTCGAACCATCTAGTTTGGCATTGACTTTCCCGAGTATCCAAGCAAACATGTCTCGTTTAGATCTTCCCCAGTCCGACGGGATACCAAGGTATTTTCCAGTTTTTGCTAATATCGGGATTCTAATTTCCTATACTAAGTTTTCCTGAAGTCAGGTAGGGCAGTCTTTACTGAAGAAAATACCCAACTTATTCCGGTTGATGGCCTGCCCTGTAGCAAGACAATACTGACTTAGAATATTGGCTAGTTCGTGGCATTCCTGTATTGACCTATTTAGGAATAATATAGCGTCATCGGTAAAGAATAAATGAGTCAGAGTTGGACACGACCTATTTAGCTGGATACCCTTAAGGTTTCTCATATGGAGAGCTTGATGGATGAGAGTAATTAGCACATTCGCCTTTAGAATAAAAAGATAGGGTGATAAAGGATCTCCCTATCAAATCCCTCGCGTCGGTTGGAAGTATTTTAGCTGTTTGCCGTTAAACTTGACACTTATGGAAATGGGAGTGATGCATTGCATAATCCACTGAACCCAAGTAGGATGGAAACCTAATATGAATAGATAGTCTTTAAGAAAATCCCACTCAACGCGGTCATATGCCTTTTTCATGTCCATCTTGACAACAACATGGAATTTTCTCTTTCTAGTTCTCATCTTTAGCTGATGTAGAATCTCAATACGATTAAGATATTGTCTTGTATCTAACGGCCGCTTACAAATGCACTATGTCCCATAGAAACGATGTCAGGAAGGAAAGGTTTTAGTTTGTTGGCAAGCACCTTGGAAATTATTTTGTAGGCATAATTACAAAGACTAATGGGTCGGTATCGATCTAGACATTTTGGGTTAGGGACTTTTGGTATGAGTGTGATAATGGTTTTGTTTAGTTCCGAGGGCATCAAACCAAATTGAAAAAACTACTGCACCGAGGAAAAAACTTCTTCTTCTAAGATGTCCCAGTGATGTTGGTAAAACATGCCATTAGATCCATCGGGACCTGGGGCTCGACTTTTCCCTAGCTAGAAAACAACTAGTCGAACTTCCTCTCGGGTAACAGCTGAAATAAGTTTCATATTCATATCATTTGTCACAACACACTCACATCTAGCAAGAATTGGCCCATAGTCGCGATAGCCTTCTGATTTGTAGAGCTTAGAGAAGAATTCCAGCGTCATGTCCTTGAGGAGTTGATCATCTCAAACCTATCTTTGGTTATCATCAAGCATCATCCTGATTTTGTTTATGTTTCTGCGTTGAATAGTAGTGGCAAAGAATTTAGTGTTTTTATCACCCCACCGGAGCTAATTGATCCTAGATTGCATCGCCCAATACTGTTCCTCCTGCTGCCAAGCGTTGTGTAGCTGACCTTTCAACTTCCTGACTAGCTGTTTATTGTATGAATTGTTGGTTTGATTGGTTAACGATTGTAGTTACTGCTGTAAAATTGTTATCTACGCATTTGCTTGAGAGAAAGTGACTCTACTCCACTTCAAAAGAGCCCAACTGACCTGTTTTAATGTGTATGGCAGGTTATAGCCCTTAGCTCGAGCTGAAGACCAAGCTGCTTTGATGACGTCCCGAGAAGCCTGATGCTGCAACTAGTAAGCTTCGAAGTGGAAGGTCTTCCCTTTTCTGCACGATCTAACATCAGTATAAAGCACCAGAGGACTGTGGTCCAAACCCACTACTGGTAAAGCGCAGACTTCAACCTCAGAGAAGGTGATCCTTTAGTTCCAATTGCAAAGAACCTGGTCTAATCTCTCTTTAACCAAGTCATCCCCCTCGTGGTTATTCATCTAGGTAAACGTGCATCCCTTGCTGTCGATATCCATCAGTGCACAATTGTGTAGGACTTCTCTAAAGGATTGCATTCGAGAAAAATCAAGGGGTCTCTTACCTACTTTCTCCCATTGATAGGCAATTTCATTGAAGTCCCCCACGCAAATCCAAGGTAAAGAGTTGTTGGATGCGATTCAATAGAGTGCTATCCATAAGGGCTGACGTGAGTGAAGAGTTGCTGGTGCATGTACACAGGTCAGTCGCATAGGTGTTCCTCTCCCTATCTCTATACATATTGTATCGATAAAGTCAGATGTAGTAATTTCCACCCGTATAGTTATTGAGAATGCCAAAACATGGCCAAACCTCCAACTATGCCTATTGGATTAATGATATGGGAGTTAGTGAACTGAAGTCGTCTTTGTATTCTGGAAAGAACCAGCTCTCTATTATTCGTTTACATCAAAAAAAGTACATCTAGCCTCTCTTTGGCCATTAGGCCTTTAGGGCTTGAATCGTCAGGGGAGAGCCAAGTCCCTGACAGTTCCAGCATGGGAGCTTCATTTTGCAACCGATGGCTTTTTCAGGCAAGCCACCTCAGCCCAGTTCCTGACTTCATCAGCCATTAGGACATGAGTATCCAGTAGTTGAATGTCTTCAAAACAGTCCGAGCCGTGAGAGCACAAGTCATATGGATTGTACCTCTTGAGTTTCTTTGCTGTCCCTGTCTTAGTAGCAAGATGGGAGGGTTTTGTTTTCTTGGCATTGATAGCTGGCTGAACCTTTTCTCAATGCACTTTGTGTAGATCAGGGACCGGAACCAGTGCACCTCCTGCATTAGCTATCAAGGGAGGAGGCAAAGCAGTAGAATTGTGCTTCAAAATTACAGCAGCCCCTATTTCTACAAGAGGTAAGTGTTGTTGCATTGGCACACTTGTGTCCATTGCTATAATCAAAATACTAGAGTCCTTTTCATGAGAGACCTATTGGACACCTTTCATTTTCGATGAGACAGGGATCTTATCAGTAGTCATTACATTCCTATGTTCTGTTACTGCATGACAACCTGCCTTTTCAGGGACTTCTTCAGGAGGGGGTAGAGCAAGTACTTTAGATGTTATAAAACGAGGAGTTTTTGGGATAACGTCATCTGTTCCGTCAGAGGGAAGCCTTCCTTCATAGAAAGGCCGCCAGTACGGACTGTTCTCCTTAACTTCAGCGCACAACCAGTGACCGAAGGCCATCTTCTCCTTACCTTCCATCTTAGTTTCAATGAAAGGTATGGTCTGACAATACATTGCATAATGTCCCATTCGTCCACACGAATAACAAAAATGGGGAAGCCGTTCATATCGGAATTCTAGCTATAATGCTTTGCCTTCGATACAAATCAATTGCCCTGTTTTTAAGGGATCGCTTAGGTTAATTTCCACCATGACATGACCCACTTTCGATGTTGTTCCCTCCTTGGTATCAAATTTTACTTCAAGCATCCTCCTAATGCTTTTAATGGCTTTGCTTAACATCTGAGCTGCGCACCACTCTAGGGGAAGGCCAAATACTTGAGCCTAGAATGCACATATGGAAAAATCATAATAATGGAGTGGAGTATTTGGCTTCCAGGATTGAAAGATCACCAAATTACTAGAGAACAGCCACGGACCTCCCTCTTCTACTCTCTGTCTATCTATTTCTAACTTGAATTTAGCCACATAGATATCCATTTCTTGTTGAGTGATTTCTACATGATCTGTACGCCAAGCGCGCTTCATTGTATTCTGGAATGCTCGAAAATTAATAGAGGAGTTTGAGAAAACCTTATCGACTAATATCCTCCGACATTCTTCGATTTTTTCTAGAGATGGCGACTCTTCCCAGATATCGATTTCTGCTCAGACCATAATCGGCCCAATCTGTTACAGAGGGCAGCAAGGTGTGTTGTCTCTTCCTGGTCGTGATAGTCCATGATTAAAGTCCCAATTCAGAATTCAGAGGAGGTAAGGACTGGAGTCGACATGCAAAGAGTAGTGGATTACTATCAATTTGATGGAGAGAAAGTTAACTAAACTGATAGAGTTTTTGGGGAAATTCGGCAAACAGGTAACGAGCATAATTTTCAGGTGAAAAGGAAAGAGGCAACCGAATTGATGGCTGAGAGAATTCACAAATTCCCATTAATCCAGAGACAGAAGCAAATGAAACACAAAGATAGGTGCAACGCAGCAGGGAATTGGGTTTGACAGAGAGGATTCCATAAGATAAATTATGGGGAAGCTCAAGTCGATGGACGAAAAGTCATTGCAGAAAGTGGAAGGGAAGCATGTTGGTGAAGAAACACATAAAGAGAATCATTGAAGCAGAGAATTGGAGTGCACAGGGGTGAGACCACAAGAGAATTACCGAAGATCTCGAATTGCATGGAAGAAAGAATCGGTACTGCGATTGAAAGTGGAAGGTGCGGGCGAAAGCGCCATTGCCACACAAGAGGGAGATGGGGTTCAAAATGTTAATTAGGGTTTAAAAACAAAAACAGATGCGATGAAAACTACCATTGTTGGTAGAGGAGAGCTTTGCATGTCAAGAGAGATACTCAAATAATCTCATTTTAGCTATATGCCGTGTCTTATTTGCCTTGTTTGTTTTTACATAGGATTTTATTTTCTAATCTGCTTTGTAGCCACTAGATGCTAACAGCTTAATTTTTCAATGGGGTTAGTGTTACTAATGTATTATCAAAATTTATTTTTTTTGTCCAAAATTATTGTCTAGATTAACATTTCTGAGTTGAATATTGAATTGCCTATATGCATGCTGTATCTTATTGGCTTTTTTTTTTTTTTTTTTTTTTTTTAAAAGTTGGATTTTACTTTTGAGCATGCTTTGTAGCCACTAAACAATAGCAGCTTAAGATACGATTTTTTTCAATGAGGTCCATGTACCTATTCTATCATCTACATTTCTTTTATCCGAAAGTATTCTCAAGATTAATTCCCCCGAATTGAACCGATCCAATTTCAATAATCATTCGGAAACACAATTTTGCACATGATTTTTGGCTATTTGTTAAATGCAAGCGACATAAGTGGGTGAAGAGGTAATCCATTACGTTATTACCAAATTTAGTGATATGCCCTTTTTTCTAGTAGTCATCTATAATGGTGGTCAGACGGGTGGTGAAAGGAGAGGCAGCTGCCCTCTAAGCCATCTTCAATCAACTCCTGCGTTTAGTACAATTAGCTTCAATTACCAACCATCATGTTTTGTCAAGAAAGTATAAGTTGAGTCTTACATGGTTCACAAGATTTTCACAACCACAAATTTGCAATGTAAGCAAATTATTTAATTTTAGGGGCTAATATTTGTTTGCCGTATGAGAACTCAGACTTGATAATTCTTCGAATTTAGTGAAATTAGTAAAGTTTGGTTATCCCATTTCCTTATCTCTTATTTTTTCTCTCTACTCACTCATGTGAAAACTGCAGCTACACTATCAAGACTTCATTATCATCCACAATCATCACTCGAGCTTGAGAAAATCACCAAAAGAAGTCCTAAATTTATTGTAATTGTATCAATTCAATCTTAAATTTTATTTTTTTGCCAATTCAGTCATAAACCTTCTACATTTGTATCAGTTTAGTCAATTTGACCAATTTTAGCTAGTTAATGCTAACGTGGCATTCTAAAAATAATATTTCAATAATTTTTTGTTTAGCCAACTTTAATATATTCTCCTCACTCTTATGAGTTTAGAGTGGAGACCCGCAAAGGCCGTTAGTCTGTTAAAACGTTTATAGCTCCTACGTAAATAAGAAGCTGCAACCATGACAAAATAGGAGTAGGCCCTGTCCATGTTATAATTTTTGAAAATTATAAAAATTATCTAAAAAATGATTTATTTTATAAAACCGACTTGTTTATGGAAAAAATTGGCATCTAGTCTTCATTGGTATAAAATAGCTGATATCGCATTCCAATTAAGCATGTCAAATTATGCATGTTGATGGTATCATGTATGAATGAACACACGTATACTTACGTCCTCTAAATCAATTTTATTATCTTGTTGGTTTTAAAAATTAACTTATGGGCTCACGTGTAAAATTTTAAACACTTTGAAATATACTCTGGAATACGAGCATGGTAAAAATCATTATCCTGTTTTTAAGTTATTAATTAAGAGAGGCCCGCTTGTCAAATCTAGAACTGCAGCTATGCTAATGTGCATTAGATTTGAAAATGGTAAAATCGCTATTGCGTTGGAGAGTTAGTGATGATTGATCCAATAGAGAAGTCGTCAATCATATTTTACATATTGAAAATATAATGGAGATTTTACTCGCGCAGCGGAACAGTAGACTCAGTAAAAGTGATAGTCAACCTATTCAACCGGAATCAAGGCTACCCTTGGGACCCGACTGTTACTATTAATGACTGCATCCTCTTCCTCCTCTTTTTTCTTCTTCTTTCAAACATCAAACCGATCACATATCGAGATTTATAATTTAACGATCAAATTCTCTTGAGCCCTAACTTTGCCTCATTGCACTAGACACCGTAATGCAAGACGTAATAATATTCAAGGCTGTGATTTGATTATTTCCATTATCATCTTCATAATATTTTGAAATATTTTCCATGATTTTTTTTATGTCTAATTGATTTTAGTTATTTTCATAGAATTCTTTACTAGTTTACAATCTCAAGCGTATAAATATATTTATTTTCACTTATCATAGTTTTCCTCTTTGAAAAATTAAATGAATCGAAAGAATTCTTTCTACGTTTTGCATGCCGATGGATGTGCAACTTCCATTGTGCAAATCTAGTCTAATTTCATTTCGACTGTGTCCCATCACCCATTCAACATCACCCCCTTCAACTTGGTTGACTTTTTTTTTTTTTTTTTTTATGTCAATGGATACTCACAAAAACATAATTTTTTTTTTGTCTAAAAGAAATTTCCATTCATTACCAAATGATATGTAGAAAGGGAATATCAAAAGTCAAAATAACAAAATAAGCCCATAAAACTCCAAAACAAACAAAAAATTAGAAATCAAAGCGTTTTTATCACAGCATAGTTGGCAAAGATAATCACATACTCATCCTCTAAGAACAAATCTATAACTACATCTAAGTAAAAGGATCGGCAGTCAATTATTGAATCACACAGCACTATTAATGATAAGCATACGCTAGGATCTCCTTCTGTTATTACGGATTTACCTTTCGACGACACACATCCCCAATACCATCACCGTACGAAGACAATGTAAATTTGTTGAAGAAACTTAGATCTAGCACCTATGAGAGCAAGTCATGTAGTCAATATGAAGTACCAAAACTTTGAATGAAAACACATTGAATGAGTACAAAATTGACATTAAAACTGCTATAAATACTATTGAAATTGGATGTTGAGTACTTATTCATTAAAATTTCAAAATCTAGAATTAGATTAGAGAGAAAAAAATTTGGATATAAGATCAGGATGGCAAAACTTTTAGATCCAAAACTAGAAGGGGAGAGGAAGGAAACTGAAAGGGCTAGTAAGATCACCTAGAGGGGGTGAATAGGTGATAAAGAAATTTTTACAAAACTTCAATAAAATTTGCTAGCAATGTAAACAGCATTAAACAATTATATGAAGTTGTGAATTGAAATAAGGAGTTTAGGGATAAGAGAATGAAAACACAATGTTTATAGTGGTTCGGCTTAGATCAAGCCTACGTCCACTCTCCTGCGTAGACAGATCTCACTATGAATCAAAAGAAATGTTACAGTCTCACGTCCTTTGACTTTGCGGTGTAGAGACTCTACTACACTTCTTCAAAGTCTCACAGGTATTTGTTCTCTCTTTTGAGTACAAGTAAAGCTCAACGATTAAAATAGCAAAGAACTAGGAGGCTTCAGACTTTGAATTTTTTTCTCTCATGCACACACTTTGGAACAATTGAACAGTCATCCTTAAATACTCCCCCACGCTTTTATGACTGTTGGTACTTACCAAAGGAGTTCTTCCAATCTTCTCGTTGGACAAAATTAATTAATGATATCTCGAGTTGTTAGTCATCCTTAAATACTCCCCCATGCTTTTATGACTGTTGGTACTTACCAAAGGAGTTCTTCCAATCTTCCCGTTGGACAAAATCAATTAACGATATCTCGAGTTGTTTAAGGAATGTGATGATAGCCCATCAATCCTGCTCACCCATACAATCAAGATCTCGGTTTCCATAAGTAGAACCTTCCAAGTATACTTCGCCGTTCAAAAGATTTGCTTATCGGATTTGATCCAATAATTAATCAAGTAGATGCTATCTCCAGCCATAAGGTCTTCCAAAATTATACAAACCGAATCCATTGAAGATAAACACGCATCAGAATAAGTCTTCAGTCTTCGGTCTGGAAACTGTTAGTGAGGGCAGACTTTGAGTCTTAAGTCTGGCGGTCTTCAGACTTTGACGACAGAGTTTGGAGTTCTTCAAACTTTAATACTTGAGTCTAGAAGTCTTTAGACTAGACTGATGGAAACGTTTTGTCAACTTCAAAACAATAAATAAGTTTTCTCCAACAATTTTCCCATTTTTGATGGTAACAAAACTTTCTTGCAAATTTGAAAACTTATGTCCTACAAAACAATACTTAAGCAATACATGGTAACTTATAAAAATAAGCTGATTAGGACTTGGATGGAATCAATTCCACAACCACTGGAAACAAGTTAATCTTGCAAGATAACTATACATCCACAATTAGTATCACGGGCTAAGTTATTGCAAGCATCAAAGATTCAAATCACAATAACAGTCAAGCAGTCAAGGTCCAAAGTCAAAAGTCCACAACCAACTAAAAATAGCAAAGTCTAAAAGCATCAAATTCATTAAAATAAAGACAAATTGTGAATAAAGATAAATCTACACAATTTCTCCCCTTTTTTGTCAATAGCAAAAAGTGGAGATTAAGTAGAAAAGTTGAGTGAAAAGAGTGATGTGAAAATCATGGCTATTTTGGCAAGCGAACAAGCTGAAAATTCCCCCATTGAGCTCATTGTCTTCTCAAGCTTTCCAAGAGTCTCCTTCAATTGCTGTAAATCAACACCCTTCATATGATCTTGCACTTGAGTCTTCAGGGTGAGTAGCTGTTCTTGCAACGAAACTGAAGTAGCCAAGAAAGCCTTTTTGAGATCTTTTATCCCATACTCCAAACCATATTGATGTTTCCTTAAATCCAATAGGATATCCATCATTCTTGAAAAGTCCGCTGAATGTGCTAATACAGCATTGGGTCCAGCCGAATCTATTCCTGGAGTCTTGAGATTGGAGGGATCTTCAATAGTTCGTTTACCATGACTAGGAGTGGATGCCTCAATGTCTGGTTTAGGATAAAGAGAGGCATACATGTCATCTGGATCTGTTGCAGAACGACTAACATCACTAGCTATAACAGGTGAAGAAATACCTCGATTTTTAGCAGCTCCCCTTGTTTGTGTGCCTTGTGACATCATGAAATTCGACCCCATTTCGATAAAGTGAAATGGGCATGTTGTTGACATGCCTATGGTTCTTTTTCTCTGAGCTAATCACTCACGAGTTAACTAACCTATTGGGTGAAGCCGTTAAGGGATGTATCTACAGTAAAATCCCTAAAAGCTACTCAATTGGTTGGATTGGATTAAAATCGCGTTTGATCGACTCTCACCATGAAATTTAATTTGGTCTCGGGAATCAAATATTCGAGCGTGTCACAATTCATTTTTAGGACCGTCTCATCGTCTATCAAATTTATTAACAAGTCCGAAATTTCAAGAAAGAAATTATCGGAGGAAAAAAAAAATTGAACACTAAAAGAAAATAGAAAGGGAAAGAGAAAAGAAAAATAAGAATAAGGTTATTATTTTATTTCTTTTTCTCTCTCTCCCTTTTCTCTCTTTTTCTCTCTCTTTTCTCTCTGTCTCCTCCCTTTTCCCCCTTCGTGCAAGCACCCCACCGAACAGCCCCTTGCCAAATTCAATTTGGCTTCTCCCTCTCCCTTTAACCATTCAAACCTACCTCTTCTCTCTCTTATCTCTTCTTCTCTCTCCTCTCTCTTCTTCCCCACCCCACGTGATCAAATCCCCTCTTCCTTTCTTGTTTGTGAAAACCAAAAGCGGAGGAAGAAGGACACAGCTTGCCGAAGCCAGCCACAATCACCGCCGTCCCGTCGCCCGCGCCCGCACCCGGCTCACGCATCTGCGCTCACCGCTTGCCTTTGCCTCTCCCTCACCCTCCTCAGCTGCCGCCGACACCTTCTTTCTCCCCCTTGGTTTGTTGCTCGACGTTCCAGCAGATCTGGAAGGACGCCGGAGCAGAAGTTGCAGCTCTCCATCGCGCCGCATGCCACCGGGCCGCTGTCCGCACCAACCGCACGATGCCGCACATTCAGCCGCTAGCCCTTGTGCCCAGGTGTCTTCCCCGTGTGATTCCAGCTGCAGTCTAGCTTGGCCCGATGCCTCCGGCCACCACCCAGCTCCGTCCGGCCATCGTTCGGACCCGCCAAAGCTCCCCTCACCCTCCCCCGGCCTTGCTTCGCCGCCCTAGCCGCCGGACCAGCCTCGGCCAGAGTGGAATGATTCCATCTGTCGTAGATGTCGGGGTAGCAGCCCCTAATGATCCCAGGGTGGATGGGATCTTGCGTGTTCTGGAAGCAATGGGTACTAGAATGGACCAGCAAGTTGCTACTGTTGAAGTCGCTGCTCAGGCCGCTTCAACTGCCGCCGCCACCGGAGTTGCCCCTGTTGCCACACTTGTAGTCGTACTTGCCGTTGCTCTAGCCGCCGTGAATGTAAAAGGTCCACTAGACATAGTGGTCACTACAAGACCAATCCAGAAGTTGGTGGAGCATTTCCTAAGGTTAAATCCGTTGTTGTTCACCAAGTCTGGAGATCCTGAAGCTGCTTCTTCATGGATTCAGAAGCTCGAGAAGGCATTTGCATTGCTAATGTGCAATGAGACTAAGAAGGTAATGTTAGCAACTTACCAGTTGGATGGAGTTGCGGACACTTGGTGGATGACAACTCGTGAAACAATGTTTCCAGAAGGTACTGCTCAAGACTGGAACACTTTTCGTGAAACCTTCAATGATAAGTTTTTCTCTCAGACTGCCAGAGAGGTGAAGATGGCAGAATTTCAACGTCTTCGCCAGGGTTCCCTATTTGTTGATGAATATGAGATGAAGTTCGGTGAACTTTCGCAATATGCCCCCGAGTTAATCGAGAATCCTGTGAATCGAGTGAGGAGGTTCAGAGATGGATTCAGACCGAACATGAGGAGTGCCTTAGTCCTTCTGGATCTAAAGACTTATAATGATATATATGAGAGAGCTCAGAAGATTGAGAAAGATCATAACGATAAGGCTGCCTCATCTGGATCGAGGTTTAGCTCTCATAGAGACAACATCTGCCAAGGAAAGAGGCCGATGTTTGGAAATAGATTCCAAGGCCCGCCCAGCAAGAAAAGTGGATTTAATAGGCCGCTACCCAATAGTGTTGGTGTGTGTCGCTTTTGTGGGAGAAGACACGGGACAGCACCGTGCCCAGCTAGGACGGGTGCATGCTTCGAATGTGACCAACAAGGCCACATAGCCAGATATTGTCCAAAGAAGCAAAGAGGACAACCTCAGTTGCCGCCGCCGCCACCAATGAGACAAATAGGAGGGTATGCCCCTCAGAATGCATCGCAAGGAGAATAGCAGAGACCTCCAGTCCAGGGCACCGTGTACATGATTACCCAAGGTCAGGCAGAAGCTGCACTTGGCGTGATCACAGGTACGGTCTCACTCAACGACCAACTTACTTATGCTTTGTTTGATTCGGGAACAACCCATTCCTTCATTGCCGAGCAATATGTTAGGATGCTAGGGTTGAGTCCTGTATTGTTGGAGTCGGCAATTTGCATATCTACACCCTTGAAAGATAAAGTTATTGCTGCTTTGGGATGTTCGGGGTGCAAGTTAGAGATTGGTGAGTGAGTGGGGAAAATTGACTTGTTAGTTCTAGCCATGTATGATTTTGATTTGATAATTGGCATGGACTAGCTCACCAATCAACGAGCTAAAATGGACTGCTATCGCAAGGCGATTCAGTTTGACCCACTAGGGGGTAAGAGCTTCGAGTTTGTCGGGAATCGAGGAGGACCTTCAATTTCCTTAATCTCATCGGAAGCAGCTCATTTGTTAGACGAGGGTTGCCGAGGGTACTTAGCAACTGTCGTGGATATGACAGTTGAAGAGCTGAAAATGGAAGATATTTCGGTGGTACAAGAGTTTCTAGATGTCTTTACAAAAGAATTGCCAGGGTTACTGCTAGAAAGAGAGATTGAATTTGTAATTGAGCTGGCACTAGGGACAGAACCGATCTCGAAGGCACCTTATCGAATGGCGTTATCTGAGTGGAAGGAACTGAAAGTGCAGATGTAAGAATTACTAGATAAGGGATTTATTAATCCTAGTGCATCACCTTGGGGAGCACCAGTTCTATTTGTTAAGAAGAAAGATGGTTCGTTGCGCTTGTGCATCGACTATCAGCAACTCAATCAGGTAACGATCAAGAACAAGTATCCATTGTCGAGGATAGATGACTTGTTTGATCAATTGCAATGGGCGTCAATATTCTCGAAGATCGACTTAAGGACAAGATATCATCAGTTGAGGAATCAGAAAGAGGATATTCCTAAGTCGGCATTTCGTACCTGGTATGGTCATTACGAGTTTACAGTTATGCCGTTCGGGTTGAAGAATGCTCCAGCTGCATTCATGGATATGATAAACAGAGTGTTCAAGGAATACTTAGATCAGTTTGTGATTGTATTCATAGATGATATCTTGGTCTATTCGAGAAGTGACGAAGAGCATGAGAATCATCTGAGAGTAGTACTCCAGACCTTAAGAACTCATCAACTGTATGCTAAGTTTAGCAAATGCGAGTTTTGGTTAAACTGTGTTGCGTTCTTAGGTTATGTGATTTTTGGAGAAGGAATCTCTGCCGACCCGAGCAAGATAGAAGCCGTGATCAAGTGGCCGAGACCATTGACAATGACAGAGATCAGAAGTTTTTTGGGGTTATTACAGATGATTTGTGGAAGGGTTCTCATTGATAGCGTTGCCTTTGACAACGCTCTTGAAGAAAGAAGAGAAATTTGTATGGTCAGATAAGTGCGAGCGTAGTTTCCAAGAGTTGAAGGAAAAGCTGACTACCACACCTGTGCTGACAATTCCATCTGGTCCTAGAGGATTCGAGATCTACAATGATGCGTCATTCAGGGGATTGGGTTGCATGCTGATGCAACATGGTAGAGTTGTTACATACGCTTCCCAGTAGATGAGACCTTATGAATTGAATTAACCGACGCATGACTTGGAACTCGCAGCCATCATATTTGTGTTGAAGATTTGGAGGCATTACCTGTGCGGAGAAAAGTTTCAGATTTTCACAGACCATCAGAGTCTCAAGTATTTGTTCTATCAGAAAGAGTTGAACATGAGACAACGCCGATGGATGGAATTATTATGACTGCGACATTCTATATCACTCGGGAAAGGCGAATAAGGTCGCCGATGCATTGAGTTGGAAGTCTTCAATAGCGCAAATCTTGGTTAAGGAGTGGAACTTAATCAAGAGAGCTAGGCATTCAGAATTCAAATTTGAGGTAGGCCACCTTTCAAGTTTTATGGCCACCCTCAGAATTGAGCTGGATGTCCAGGTCAGAATCAAGCAACTCCAATCGACAGATCCAGACGTACAGAAAATTCTTCAAGAGGATACCAATAAAAGAAAGGCTAATTTTCAAGTTTCTGATGATGGGGTACTGAGGCATCATGGACGTTTGGTTGTACCTGACGATGTAGAGCTTAGAGAAGAAATTTTATCTGAAGCACATCGTAGCAATTACAGTGTTCTTCCTGAAAGTACTAAGATGTATCAGAATCTACGTCAATACTACTAGTGGTTAGGTATGAAGGCGGACATTGCCAAGCATGTCGCCAAGTGTTTGACTTGTCAGCAAGTAAAAGCCCAACATTGCAAGCCGGGAGGACTTCTGCAACCTCTTGCGATTCCAGAGTGGAAATCGGAGCATATCACGATGGATTTCGTGACTGGACTACCAAGGAGTCAGAAGGGGAATGATTCGATTTGGATAGTAGTCGACAAGCTGACAAAGTCGGCTCACTTCATTACAGTTCAAAAGGACCTCAGTCTGGATAGACACGTAGACCTGTATGTGCATCAGGTGGTTCGTATGCATGAAGTGCCGGTTATGATAACATTTGATAGAGACCCGAGGTTTACTGCTACTTTTTGGAAGAGCTTGCAGAGTGCTTTAGGTACAAAGCTTCAGTACAGTACAGCATATCATCCTCAGACGGATGGCCAGTCTGAAAGGACAATTCAGACTCGTGAAGACATGCTGAGAGTGTGTGTAATAGACTTTAAAGGAAGCTGGGAAGATCAGCTTCATTTGGTGGAATTCGCCTACAACAACAGTTATCAGCAGAGCATCAAGATGGCTCCATTTGAAGCGTTATATGGCAGAGCATGCATAACTCCAGTATGTTGGGAGGAAGTTGGGGAAAGGAAAATCACAGGCCCAGAGTTGGTTTAGCAATCAGTAGATGCCGTGGCAGTGATTAGAGACAGATTAAAGACAGTGCAGAGCAGGCAGAAAAATTATGCAAATAAGCGTCGAAGGTCTTTGTAATTCCAAGTTGGTGATCACGTTTTTTTGAAAGTGTCACCAATGAGGGGAACTTCGCGCTTTGGTAAGAAAGGCAAGTTGAGTCCGAGGTATGTAGGTCCGTTTGAGATTCTTGAAAGAATCGGAAACCTAGAGTATCGTCTTGCGTTGTCGCCAAGATTAGCGCAAGTGCATGACGTCTTTCATGTGTCGATGTTAAGGAAGTACGAGCCTGACCCAACCCACGTGCTCAATTTCAAGGAATTGGATGTGGATGACCGTGTGTCATATGTTGAAAGTTCGGTTCAGATTGTCGATCGTAAAGAGCAAGTTCTACGTACAAAGACCATTCCGTTGGTCAAAGTGGTCTAACAACACCATGGCACTGAAGGAGCGACTTAGGAGACTGAACGGTCGATGAGACAGTTGTACCCTTGCCTTTTTCATAAAAGTGTGTAATGGTTTAAATTTTGAGGACGGAATTTTTATAAGAGGAGAAGAGTTGTGACATCCTGAAATTCGACCCCGTTTCGATAAAGTGAAATGTGCATGTCCTTGACGTGCCTATGGTCATTTTTCTCTAAGCTGATCACTCACGAGTTAACTAACCTATTGGGTGAAGCCGTTAAGAGATGTATCTACACTAAAATCCCTAAAAGCTACTCAATTGGTTGGATTGGACTAAAATCGCGTCTGATCGACTCTAACCATGAAATTTAATTTGGTCTCGGGAATCGAATATTCAAGTGTGTCACAATTCATTTTTAGAACCATCTCATCGTCTGTCAATTTATTGATGAGTCTGAAATTTCAAGAAAGAAATTATTGGAGGAAAAAAAAATTGAAGACCAAAAGAAAATAGAAAGGGAAAGAGAAAAGAAAAATAAGAATAAGGTTATTATTTTATTTCTTTTTCTCTCTCTCCCTTTTCTCTCTCTTTTCTCTCTCTCTCTCCTCCCTTTTCCCCCCTTCATCGAGCACCCCACCGAACACCCCTTTGCCAAATTCAATTTGGCTTCTCCCTCTCCTTTTGACCAATCAAACCTACCTCTTCTCTCTCTGATCTCTTCTTCTCTCTCATTTCTCTTCTTCCCCACCCCACGTGACCGAACCCCCTCTTCCTTTCTTGTTCATGAAAACCAGAAACGAAGGAAGAAGGATAGTAGCTCACCGAAGCCAGCCACCGTCGCCATCGTCCCACCGCTTGTGCCCGCGCCCGCGCTCACACGTCCGCCGCTCACCGCTCGCCTTCGCCTCTCCCTCACCCTCCTCAACCACCACCGACACCTTCTTTCTCCCCCTCGACTTGCTGCTCGACGTCCTAGCAGATCTGGAAGGACGCCGGAGCAGAAGCTGTAGCTCGTCATCGCCGCCGCACGCCGGCGGGCTGCCGTCCGCACGAACCGCGTGACGCTGCGCGTTCAGCCGCCGGCCCTCGCGCCCACGTGTCTTCCCTGTGCGATTCTAGTTGCTGTCCAGCTTGGCCCGACGCCTCCGGCCACCGCCCAGCTTCGTCCGGCCACCGTTCGGACCCGCCGGAGCTCCCCTCGCCCTCCCCCAGCCTTGCTTTGCTGCCCTAGCCGCCGGACCAGCCTCAGCCAACCTTGAACAGTAGCCTCGCCGAGTGGGTTTCCAGCCCCTTCGGCCTGCTTTTGGGCCGTTTCCGGGCCCGAACCCGAGGACCGCTTTGGAGTTTATTGTTCCTCTCATCGTCCCCGTCGGATTGATCCGATTTGCACATGATTCTGATGAGTAATCTCACTAATCCTTGCTTAGTGGGCTAATTACACTTAAGGGTTGTTAGTTTTAATTAATTAGGTTTAGGTGGTTAGATTAGTATGCATTAGTGTTTATTAGTCAATTGTGATGCGAATTAGACAAATTGAATGTGTATTTAGCAAGTAGACATAGTCTACTATTTATTGAGGGTAGCTCGGGATTTTTCCGACCCTTTATCGGGCTTCAATTTGATAATTCGGGCCTAAGTGGAATTTTTGGCATTTAAATATTATTTTCGGAATTAAATTAATTATTTATTTTCGAAAATTCAACTGGGACGATTAGTATTGAAATATTATCCTGATGACCGTGGTGAAGTCCGTTTATTTAATCGGGCTTTAATTTGAGCTAAATTGAATTTTTAATATTTATTAATTAATTTTCGAAATTAATTAATTAATTGATTATTTTTCGGAAATTAAGATTGAGATGGTCGACGACCAAAATCTCATGCTGATTGTCGCGGCGTAGTCCGTTTATATATTTGAGTTATACGTTGCATGGAATTAAATAAATTGTGATATTTTAGGGATTTACCCTAAATTGTTTGAAATTGAGTGAAATTGAATGATTGATTGGTAGATGGCCGAATATGTTTATTTAGCATTTATAATGCTTTGATGAGTTGTAAAGTGGATGGAATCATGAGAGTAGATTGGAAATACTCTAGGCTATAACCGATCAGGTACGGTGTATGGGCCTACGTGGTTCGGTGACCAAGGATGTCACTGGCAAAAACGGCGCCTTAAAGAACGCACGTACCGGTCTATTACATATCCCATCATAGACATACGTGGTTCGGTAATTTGGGATATCACTGGCGAAAACAGCGCCTTAAAGAACGCACATAGCTGTCTATTGAATGCATGACTATAGGCATGTGTGGTTCGGTGATTTGGGATATCATTGGTGAAAACGGCGAGTTAAAGAATGCACGCAATTGTCTAGTAGATATGTCACTTTGGCGAACTTGACGCCCGAGAGCATTGATGTGGCTCTATGACCGAGTTCCCGAAGGGAGCTTATATGGCATGGAATCAATGACCTAGAATGGTTCGTTTGACATGTAATCGACTAATTCGATTGATCAATGATTTGATTAGTTTGTCGTGATTTGATTGATTGTTCGTTATGATTTGTGAAGCGTTCGTATATAACCTTGAATTGTAGGTTGAGACTGAGGCCAAGGTAAGTCCTCTGACTCGTGCTATGCTTAAACAACCGAGTAGTGTATTGGTTCCCTAATTGAGCCTTAGTGGGGTAGAACTCGCTGAGACGTAGTCTCATCCCGATTTGGGGAAAACATTTCAAGACCCCGTTGAGGAGCTGAGGAGGAATCTAAGAAGGAGGATTTTTGGGAGAAGAAAATAATACCGAGAGGGGCCTTGAGTATGGCCCGGATGGACTGAGATTTCATCTTCTTTTATGAACTCCATTTTGATGTGAATAGTTATGAAGTACTCTGGTTTGTGTTTGTATAAAAGTTTGGTTATAAGTTTCAATATGAAGAATATGGCATTGCTTTTCTATCCCATCGATTTACTATCTGGGGATTTATAACTGCTTCCGCATGTGCTTAATAAAAGAAAGGGTCGGCGGTACATATTCCTGGGGTATCGCATATTAAAATCGACCAAGTGAGAAGGATGTGTGCGTGCCCGAGGATCGGGGCGTGACATGCCTTCAGGTGGAGAATTAACTTTTTCTTCCTGTTCCGTTTCAGCAAGAAAGTGATGTTTTTCTTTTCCTTTCACTCCAGTAGTTCCACTTTTTATATGTTCTGAATTACTTGATAAGGATACAGCTAAGGTAGGCTCAAATGAATCATCTCGAGTCTCTTCTTCCTCTTCCTCTTCCTCTTCCCCTGTTCTCTTTTCTTCTTCACTTCTTCTTCCTTCATCTCTTTTCTTTGTCTCTTCTCTAGTCTCTTGTTCTTCTGTCTCTTGAAAGCTAATAAAGCTATGTAAATTGTGAAGGGCAAATGCAGAGATGGTGAGGTCATCCTCATCTTCTTCATCTTCCAAGATAAGTGTTCTCCTTATCTTGATAGGTTCAGTCATTGGTTCTTTGCCTTTTCATTTTGATGCTACAAAGCTTTGCTTTACCTTTGACGAGGGATTTCTCCTTCATTCTCTCTAACAATTTGTTAAGTTCCTTCAGACGCATCTTGGTAACCATCTTCAATCCAATTACCATAGGAGCAATGCTTCGTAAGCACAAAGGAACAGGTAAATGAATGTTGAAGTGTTTGAAGATTCTTGCGATAAGAGCAGAATATGGAAGTTGTCCCTTGTCTTTCGCCACTGTTCTGTACATGTACATCAGGATGGTGTGAGGCAGAGAGAACTTATATCCAATATTTATGGCATACATCAACTTTGCTTCATAATGAGACACATCAGTCTTGGATGTTGATTTTGGACGAATGCAGTTGATCACGATTTTATGTAGCAAGATGTTGGAGGCATTCATCCTAGAGTAGGAGATCTTGCCTTCAACAATCCTGTCGTGTACCAAATTCAATATAACATGAGCAACGGACACACTGATTGGTTGGAAACACGCTCTTTCCACCCCAATCAAGTTAGTCGGGATGTCCACATTGACCAAAATTCCTTATCCTTAACAGTAAAAGAGAATTTATTCACATCTAAAAAGGATAGATTTGAATAGAAATAGGTTGTGAGTTCTGGATAAGTAATTGCTGTCTCAAAACAAAAACGCTCCAATTGTAGAAGTGTAAACTTCTCCCTCAGATTTACCTTCACAGAATCAAGAAAATCAAAATCAACACTTCTAGGTTCATAACCCCTCTCTTCATCAGTTTTGAATAAACCTTCTTGTGGCCCTTAGATCGGAATAGACTCGCTCCATCACTTCCAACATTTGCAGCCACTCCCATCCTAGGCTGGACATGTGCGAGCAATCTTTCATCATTGTCCTTTCCTTCTGGCTAATTGAAAGTGCTAAAATGCGGGTCACTAGGAAAGTTTGCAAAGGTCTTTTCAACCAACCCTTTTTCAGCCATGCCCAACTTCTCCATATCGCACAAGAATAGAGTTTCATTCTTGTAGCCTCTTTCTTTCTCTCAGAAACTCATCGATCAAAGACATAGCAGTACCACTTTCTTTCAACTTAGAATAAAGTTTAAAGGCAACTCGGGGTCTCGGCATTCTTATAGGTTCAATTTCTTCATTTATTTCTTCTTCTGGTTGAGTTGGTGGAGGAGACTGACGTTGTTGAGAAGGTTGTTGCTGACTTGGTCACTGTTGATGTGGCATCCTAAAATTTCATGACAATCCCTAGATTCACCGTGACCCCTAAAAAGGTATCGGAAGCGCCATCAGACTATATTATAGTCATTAGACCAACGGATTTCAATTAAACAAGGCTGAGCATTGAATGTACTATTGTTTTGATTGTGAATATAACATATTCTCATGAATGATCTAGGTTGTGCTAAAAGATGAATTGATGAGAAATTTTCTATTCATGGCCATGTACTTTATAAGTTGGATTACCATCGATTAATATTGCAAAATTTTATAGCCATGTGAATAATTGTAATTAAGTAAATATAAGTGGGGATTAAGGTAGATTATTAGGAGAAGGTGTGGGCTGATTTCTTAAGGCCCAAAACCGCCCAAAAACCAGCCCACAACCCCCCACCATTCGGCCGACCAAGGCCCGGCCCAAGAAGCCCATAAGGCTGTCAATCGAAGGAGGGAGAGGAACTAGATGGAGCAACCCCACGCCACCCCCTCCACTTGTCTCCTTGGTGAAGCCACATGTCCTTCCCTTGGAGCCAAGTGTCCATTCCCATGCAAAACCTCATGATTACTAGCTAATCATGATGGTGAAAGAAAGAAAAAGGGAGAGAGAAGGGGCGGAATGGATGAGGCATGCAACCGAGGGAGTGTTCGCGAGAGAGAGAGTGAAATCGAGCGGGCGAGCAAGCGACAGAGAGAATCCGAGAGAAAGAGAGAGAGTTCGAGAGAAAGAGGGAGTTTGTGAGGGTGCATTGGCGAGGGAAGAAGGAGACCAGCCCTGCCGTGCGTGCGCTTGCAGCCGCCATCAACGCCACCTAGCTCTGTCGTCGATTGAGCTTGGCAAAGCCTCGAGTCGCCATTTTGCTTGCTTGATTTCGTTGAACTTAAGGAAAGTAAAGTCCGTTAGCCTACATTTTGCTTGCTGTAGTTGTGTGAAGTGTAAATAGACTTGAGGATACATAAATTTGATGCTGGATGTTGAAGTTTCAAACTAGTAGGAGTAGTTCTTTAGGATTGGTAAACTGTTTTATGGAGACACAGCATGACCTCTGCCGATTTCGTGAATTTTGTGCAATTATCCAGTCAGAATTTGATATCCTGTCCTTGATAAAAGTTGTAGATGACATCTTAAGGAGTAACATAGTAAAATTTTGGAATAAACGGACAAGTATTTATTGGGGAAAAATTTTTTCTTTGAAAGGGATTGATCTGGAAACTGTACCGAGAATCAGGGAGGGTTATAATAATTATATATTTTAATCCAGAATGATTTCGACTTCGATTTCTTCATGAGACTTTTACCTCTAGGTCTGAAATATAACATATTAAAATCTCAGAATTTTTTGAGTTTATTTAAGGACTTAATCGAAATTATTTCTGAAACTGTGCAAAAGTGGTCTGGGAATTTCTTTTGCTGTGGTGCATGGACCTATGCGATTTATATGGAACTTTCTTGACATGGTGTTCTTCATAAAAACTTTTTCTATAGATCTCTTTTATAACATGTTAAATTTTCAGAATTTATTAATATTTTTTACCAAATTTTCCAGAATTTTAATTAAAGAAGTGCATTCTGTTTTATCCGAAAATTGTTCTATTTTCAAGAACGAATGAATTGCTCTGTGAGATGTGATATCCTGGGTTGTTATTTATACAGCATATGTGGTGACATTTAGCATATCATATGATATCAAAAAGGTTATTTAAACCTTTGACATTATTGCGTCAAATGCTAATTTGAAAATGGGATAGATATGTGAATATACATTGTGATGTTGATGATACCGTCGGACCCTTGAGTCGACAATGCCCCGGGAGTGTCGGGATGCCTGAAGGTGTGTGCCAGATGTCCTCGGGAGTTTCGAGATGCCCGGAGGTGTGTGCCAGAGGTTCCTTGTGATGCTAGTTGGGGTGTGAGATGCCTGGAGGTGTGTGCCGGAGGTTCCTTGTGATGTCAAGTTGGGTGTGAGTGATATGAGGGATGCAAACACTGGTCCCTAGAAGAAAAATGAGATCCTTTTGAAAATTAAAATTGAGAATTGAATCATGCGCATGTGTGTGTGCATATGGTATGGGATATAATTGTCCATGAACTTGAATTAGTATTGCTTGGCATTGGAAATGTGGTCATTAAGGTTTTGAATGGATCTCATGGAGACATATGTATGATTGCATGGATGATATGTGCATCTCACATGAAATCTTGGTTGCATTGTTTGTTGCATTTTGTGGGTTGATGGATCTTTTCCTGCTTAGTGGTTGTACTCACCCCTTTTGGGGACTAACATTTAAGATTGAGAGATGCCTCTGTTACCGGTCACGCGTGGTACTTTCTATGGCTTATCGCCTGACGTTGAGGTTGAGTGTTCGGAGCATCCCTGTGTTGGTGTTCGTGGACTGGTGTTCATTCGTGTTCCAGTTTTAGTTATGTATGACATGGGTCTACCTGATGGCCCTATAGTCCTGGAGTTCTTGTTTGTCCATCTCTATCGCGACGGGGTTATGATGGGGATGTTGTTGCCGCCACCAGTCGATGCACCGGGCTGGGTGTGATTGTGCGTGTGATTGATAGCAGGTGACACTTTTTGGATAGCCGAAACTGGATGATGGATCGGTGTACATGACTGATGAGGACTCGGGTTCTTTTGGGTTATAGCCAAGCTTAGTAAAGCCTTGGCCTGTTGATGTACCGACTCTTGATGTCCGATCAAAGTATGCAAATAAAAGTGGTTCGGCATGAGCTTATATATATATGAAATGTGTAGTTGGTGTGCATTGCATTGTATTATTTAGTTTGAGTATGGATTAGGGAAATGTCAAGTATGCTTCTGTTATATGAACTGTGCTGGGACTGATTAAGATAATATAAACCCCCAGAACATATGGTCCCTCTATAATTCAAATGATATCAGAGTGACATGTTATTAAGACAAAGGAAAGGTAAGCAAACTGTGGCGACCCTAGCGAATCGGGGTCCGTGTCAAGGGGTGCCATAGTTGATGAGAAGAGTCTTCTTCCTTGGTAAAATCGAAGTGCGTAGGACCCTCAGGCATGTGCTGTGGTCCCCTGCTTGCAATTTTGGAGCAGTTTCTTGAAGACATTGTCGCTTTATGGGAGAAATCTTGAACTCGATCGCCAAAAAAGGTGAGAACTTTTTGAAATAAACTAGAGGGAAAGTGAGAGCAAGTGGAATTTTTGTATTCTAAGGTTTGAGAGTAAAATAGAAGAAGAAGAATCTCGACAGTATATAAAGCAAATGTAGCAGGGTAAATGAATCGTCATAGAGGAAAAAGTGAAAATTGCCTTTTTTGAAAGTTAAAAATTGCCTTTTTGAAAAGGAAAAACTGCCTTAAAAATTTGGAAAAGACGATTTTTAAAAAAAGAACAATCAATTAACGATTAAAAAGTAACTGTATCTTTTCAAAAATATCACCCGCAAATTTAAATTACTTGCAAAGAAAAATAATAAACTTACAGTCGTAACTTGGTCGCTCTAAGTCTGAACACCTTCAGACTTTACCTCTGAGTCTGAACACTTTCAAACTTTACCCGATATAATATATGATGTTCAGTTTGGTGCGGATAGACTCAAATAAGCTTTTCTCAAGTGGCTTTGTAAATATGTTTGCCAGCTGATTCTTCGAGTCAATAAACTGTATCATAACTTCTCCATTCTAAACATGATCTCTAATGAAATGATGTCGAATCTCTATGTGCTTTGCTCTTGAATGAAGAATTCGATTATTTGTGAAATTGATGGCACTAGTGTTGTCACATTTGATCTCGGTACACGATTCTTTAATTCCAAAGTCTCTTCGATGTTGGCTTATCCATAAGATTTGAGAGCAGCAACTTCCAAGAGTTGCATATTTTGCTTCAGCTTTTAAAAGAGCTACGATACTCCGTTTTTTTGAAAACCAGGATACTAGTTTGTTTCCAAGCAATTAACATGTACTAGAAGTACTCTTTATGTCCACTTTGCACCTATTAAATTTACGTCTGAATATCCAAGGAGAGTAAAGTCTCATTCTTTGGGATGCCATAGATCTAGCTTCAAAGTTGTTGCAACGTATTTGATGATGCGGTTTGCAGCAGTTAAGAGAGATTCTTTATGATTTGATTGGAATCTAGCACAAATACAAACACTAAATAAAATATCAGGTCTAGATGCAGTAAGATAAAGAAGTGAACCAATTATTCTCTTGTATAACTTCTGGTCTACACTCTTTCATTCTTCATCTTTGTCCAACTTTGAAGAACTCGACATAGGTACCTCAGTCATTTTGCAATTTTCCAAACCGAACTTCTTGATGAGATCTTTCACATATTTCTCTTGGTGAATGAAAATTATCTTCTTCAATTGTTTGACTTGTAATCCGAGAAAGAAGGTTAATTCACCCATCATGCTCATCTTGAATTCATCTTGCATAGATTTAGAAAACTTCTTACACATATTTTCATTGGGTGATCCAAAAATAATATCATCAACATAAATTTGAATGAGTAGAAAATCTTTACATTCTCTTTTAACAAACAAGGTAGTATCTACTTTACCTTTATCAAAACCATTTTGAATTAGAAATTTACTTAACCTATCATACCAAGCCCGAGGTGTCTGCTTTAATCCATAAAGAGTCTTTTTAAGTTTAAAGATTGAGTCTGGCTTTCTTGAATCTTCAAAACCAGGTTGTTGTTCCACATAGACTTCTTCTTAGATAAATCCATTTAAGAATGCACTTTTTACATCCATTTGAAATAACTTGAAATTTTTATAGCAAGTAAAAACAAGTAATAATCTAATTACTTCTAACCTCGCTACTAGTGCATACGTCTCGTCATAGTCTATCCCTTCTTCTTGTATATATCCTTTGACTACAAGTCTTTCTTTGTTCCTAACTACTGTTCCTTTCTCGTCTTTCTTGTTCCTGAAAACCCATTTAGTTCCAATAATAGATTTACCTTTATGTTTAGAAATAAGTGCACAAACATCATTAATGATGAACTGTCTGAGCTCTTCTTGCATGACTTCAATCTAGCTTTCATCAGCCAAGGCTTCTTCTACAGTTCTGGGTTCAACTTCAGAAACAAGTGCTAAAGCACTAGATTCTTCACGCCTTTTGAATCTGGTACAAATTCCTTCATCAATGTTGCCAATAATGAGTTCCTTGGGATGACTTGATTTATGCTTCCAATTGCTAGTTGGTTTGTGAGTCTGCTGATCCTCTATTTCGGTTGAATTTTCTGGTTCATCTTGTTGTTGAACTTCAGGAGTCTGAACCACTTCGGGGGAAGTAGACTCTGTAGGATTTGGAGTATGTTCAGATTCTTCAAATTGAGCCTGATTCAATTAATTCTACATTGAGTCTTGAAACTTGACATTCATAGATTCTTCCATAGGCTAACTCTTCTTATTGAATACTCTGTAAGCTTTGATTGATGTTGAGCAGCCAAGGAAAATTCATTCGTCTGATCTTTCTTCAAACTTATCAGTTCGATCATTTGTATTCTTTAAAATAAAACACTTGCAACCAAACACATGGAAATAAGAAACAATTGGCTTCTTTCTTTTGAATACCTCATAAGGAGTTTTCTCCAGAATAGGCCTTAAAAATATTCTGTTAATGATATAACTGTTGGAGAAATCTTCCTGAAGTATTTTGAAGCTGACAAAACGTTTCCATCAGTCTAGTCTGAAGATTTGCAGACTCTACTATTTAAAGTCTGAAGACCTCCGGACTACCAGACTCAAGACTCAAATTCTATTCTCATTGACAGTTTCTAATCCGTCGAAGAAGGGCTATCTAGAACTGGATGTTTCGTTAAGGATTTGACCTTATTCATTGAAAAGATCTCTTGGCTGGATATGACATAACGGAATCCTTTATTTGATCAAGATTGATTCAAAGAATGAGAATCCGATGATTGGTGAAGTATACTTTGGAAGGTTCTACTTATGGAAACCGAGATCCTGATTGTATGGGCAAGTAGGATTGATGGGCTATCGACATGTTCCTTAAATAGCTCGAATGATATTCCTAATTAATTCTGTCCAACGGGAAGATTGGAATAATTCCTTTGGCAAGTGCCAACAGGTATGATGGCATAAAGGAGTATATAAGGAAGACGTTCCAATTGTTCAAGTGTGTGCGCGATAGAAGAATTCCAAAGTCTGAAGCTCTTTGTTCTTAGTCAATTCATTTACTGAGCGAAATCTTGTATGCAAAAGAGAGTCTATATTCTTGAGAAACCTTGAGGAAGTGTGGTAGAGTATCTACACCGTGGAATCAAGGAAGAGCATTGCTGTAACAACTCTTTTGTTCATAGTGAAATCCAACCGGTGGGCTGTCAGTGCGGAAGAGTAGACGTAGGCTTGGAATAAACCAAACCACTATAATTTCCGTATTCATTTTCTCTTCCCTACTCTCTGCTTTACTTTGATCATAATTAGTTTTGATAATGAAAGGAGAGCTTCCTTTCTATTGTCTGCTTAGTATTGCTCTCTTATCTCGAGAAATTATTTTTACACCTATTCACCCCCTCTAGGTGCTTATACTAGCTATCTCAATAACAAGCTATAGCAACTGCTTTAGCCCAAAAATGATAAGAAAATATTGCTTTCAATTAAGAGTGTTCTAGGCATTTCCTACAAAGATCTATTCTTTCTTTCCACAACTTCATTTTGTTTTGGAGTATATAGAGAAGAGAAAACATGCTAGAAACCGAAGTGATCCAGAATTTTGCAAAGTCTTGATTTTCAGACTCACCTCCATGGTCTATCCTAATATTTGAAATAGCATATCCTTTTTTTCATTTTGAACATTCTTTGCAAATTTTGAAAAATAAGAAAAAGTTTCAAACTTACTTGCCAAGAAATATACATATGTAAAGCGTGAATAATCATCCACTATTACTATGCAGAATCTCTTTCCACCAATATTTTGAGTTCTTGTTGATCCAAAGAGATCCAAATGCATAAACTGCAAAACTCGATTAGTAGAAACTTTGTTGATAGGTTTGAAAGAATTTCTAAACTATTTTCCCCGAATCACACTTTTGATACGTTAGGTTGGGCAATCCACGAACAAGCTTCTTGGAGGAGATCTTGGCAATTTCCTTGTTGACATGGTCAAGTTTTCTATACTAGAGGTTTGCTTCATCTTGAATGAATATTAGGCATTAAGAGCTTTCTGGTTTGATATCCAGAAGATAGATATTCCCATGTCTTTGTCCAGTGAAAGATTGAGATAAATCATTACTAGTTCCCAAACAAATACCTTCTTGGAAGTTAATTTTGAATCCGGTGTCACACAATTGACTAATGCTAAGTAGATTGTAATTAGAGCTTCTACTAATGAGACATTGTTGATTGTGAGGCTTCTAATTTTTACAGTTACACATCCAACAACTCTTCATTTGTTATTTCCACCAAAAGAAACTTTTCCACCATTAATTTGCATGAGTTTTATAAAACAATTTGAATTTCCTGTCATGTGTCTCGAGTAACCACTATCCAAATACCACTTAATCTTTTTTTTGATAGTAACCTGCAATTATAAAAAGAACTCAAGCTTTCTTTGGTACCCACATTTTCTTGGGTCTAGGGAAGTTAGTAAAAAATACACTATTTGCTCATTCTTTCTTAATAGATCTCCAAACTATAGGGCATTCTTTTTCAAAATATTCTGAACCATTACACTTTGAACATTTGAGAGTACTTTGGCCAATAGGTTTTACCAAAACTCTTTGAAAATGATTTCTATAAAATGTTTTTGTAGGTCTTTATTTGATTTTTTCCTTTACTTTTGGAAAATCAATTAAATGAATTGTTTCTAGTGTCATACCCAAACTAGATTTGTTGAAATATGGCTTTTGAATTGAAAGAATCTTTTCCAACTTCTTAGATCCTATTGAAAACCTTTTTATAATTTTTTTTTTGGTAAAAGGTAAGTAACCTTTTTATAATATTTGAAATGTCCTCTTTCAAAAAATATTTTTCTTTGAAAGAGAACCTGTATTTTCTTTTAAAATAACAAAACTTTTGTCCAAATTTTCAAACTTGTCTTTCCAAGAAATTTCATGTTGCTTCAGTTTGGAATCTTCCCTTTTTAGCTTAAGGATCATTTTAAGAGAGGTTTCGAGATTAAGACAAAATTCATCTATGTACTTCGAGACTTTAGCAAGAATTTTTAAATTACTTATCTCGATTTCACTGTTTAAGTCTAAGTTTGAATCTGCTCCAAAGCTTGAGTCTAATTTTAAGTTTGCCATTAATCATATATTGGCATACTCTTCATTACTTTCGTCGCATTCTGTATCACTCAATGTTTCTGCTTGGAGAGTCTTCTTGAATTTCCCAATTCTTACTTTCTTTTTCTTCAACAGAGGGCGGTTAGGTCTGATGTGTCATTTTTTCTTGCATTTAAAATAGACTACATCTTTGTTGACCTCTTCATCCTCATTTGATTTATTTTGGAATTTTTGAGTGCCTTGCTTCTTCTAGTTAAATCTTCTTCCCTTTTTGTTCAGTTTCCTAAATCTCCTTATCATGAGTACTAACTCTTCATCATCCATATCATCTTCAAAATTTGTATCATCAGAATCATCATTAGATTTTAAAGCAATTGACTTCTTACCTTTGGGATCTTCTTTCTCATTGAGTTGCTCCATTTCGTATGACTGAAGTGTGCCTACAAATTCATCAACCGTAAGAGGCATGATCCTTTGGATTTCTCTTATTGAAGTTTTCACGTGATTCCAATCTTTGAAGAGTCCGCGTAGCAGTTTATTGACCTTGATTAGTCCTGAGATTGATTATCACTGATATGATAGACTGTTTACAATTTCTATGAAATGACTAAACATGTTAGCAATGGATTCTCCTGGTTTCATCTTGAAGGCTTCATACTATCTGAGTAAGATATTGATTTTTGTTTCTTTAACTCAATCAATTCTTTCATAAGTAACATGTAACCTATCATAGACTTCTTTGGCTGTTTCATAAGATGAAATTCCGTTATACTCAGTAGGAGATAAAGCACAATATAAAGAGTAGATCACTTTAGCATCAAGAGCTTGTCTCTTGGTTATTTCTTCTTGTGCCATTTTACCAGCATCTACAATTTCTTTTCCTCTTTCTGAGACTAATGCAGCTTTAAAAATAATTCATTTTTCTACTACATCCCATTCCAAGGGATCTTTCAATCTTAGGAATGTCTTCATCTTATTTTTCTAAACATTATATTACTTTCCATCAAAGTAAGGAGGTCTGGTGTTGCTTTAGCCTTCAACCAAACCTGGAGTCAAAATATTAGCCATAGATCTTTAGCTCAGAAGTAAAAGCACTTCGATAAAACAAACACACAAGCTCTGATATCAATTAAAAGGGCTAGTAAGATCACATAGAGGGAGGTGAATAGGTGATAAAGAAATTTTTACAAAACTTCAATAAAATTTGCTAGCAACGTAAATAACATTAAACATTTATATGAAGTTGTGAATTGAAATAAGGAGTTTAGGGATAAGAGAATGAAAACACAATGTTTATAGCGGTTCAGCTTATACCAAGCCTACGTCCACTCTTCCGCACTGATAGCCCACTGGCTGGATCTCACTATAAATCAAAAGAGATATTACAGTCTCATGTCCTTGACTTTGTGGTGTAGAGACTCTACTATACTTCTTCAAAGTCTCACAAGTGTTTGCTCTCTCTTTTAAGTACAAGTAAAGCTCAACGATTAAAATAGCAAAGAACTAGAAGGCTTCAGACTTTGAAATTTTTCTCTCATGCGCACACTTTTGAACAACTTGAACAGTCATCCTTAAATACTCTTCCATGCCTTTATGACCGTTGGCACTTACCAAAAGAGTTCTTCTAATCTTTCCGTTGGACAGAATCAATTAACGATATCTCAAGTTGTTTAAAGAATGTGATGATAACCCATCAATCATGCCCACCCATACAATCGGAATCTCAATTTCCATAAGTAGAACCTTCCAAGTATACTTCGCCGTTCAAAAGATTTGCTTATCGGATTTGATCCAATAATTAATCAAGTAGATGCTATCTCCAGTCATAGGGTCTTCCAGAATTATACGAAGTGAATCGTTGAAGATAAACATGCATCTGAATAAGTCTTCAGTCTTCGGTCTAGAAACTATTAGTGAGGGCAGACTTTGAGTCTTAAGTCTAGCGGTCTTTAGACTTTGATGATAGAGTCTGGAGTTCTTCATACTTTAATACTTGAGTCTGGAAGTTTTCAGATTATATTGATGGAAACGTTTTATCAACTTCAAAACAATAAAAGAGTTTTCTCCAACAGAAACAAACAAAAAAAATGGAAGGAAAAGGAACTAGGAGATGAGGGAGATACCTATGTCAAATCCTTCCCCACTTGTAGTGGAAGAGACGAAGAAGAAAAGTTTAGAGAGGTAGAGAGAGAAAGGGAGAAAAGAGGTGGGAGAGGAACCCGGCAATAGTTACTAAAACATAAGTAAAACGTTAGAAATTTTGGGTTTTGTTCCACAGAAGGGCCACTTCCATTACCTAAGATTGAATCTGCCTTTGTTGGGGCACGTGCATCCTCCAGTTCACAAATATTCTCTCTTAAGATTGACGAGAGAAGACTAGACTGGGAATAAAAGATAGAGAGAAAGAGAGACATGGAATACAAAAAAATAAAAATAAAACACTCTTAATCCTTAGCCTAAAATACGAAAAAGAAAAGAAAAAACAGACAAACAAGAGTAAATATTGTAAAAAACTTAAATCTTATCAAATCCGGCAAGGATCCTTTTGCAGGCCACCTGGTCGATAACTACGAGTCGCCATTATAGATCCCTCAGAGCGCGAGCTAAAAGCAGAATTAGCAGGAGGACTTGCGCAGGGGGGCACACTTGTCCTGGAGACCTTTATGGAGCAGCTTGGTCGGACACGGCTGTCCCTGTGGGGAGATGAGCCGCTGGGCCACCCAAGGCTCCACTGCCTAGGCATACATTGCTGGGCTGCTCTCGGCCCTTGAGATCGTCCATGGCCATAATAGGGGGTTTCGGTGTTTTTTTTTTTTTTTTTTTTTTCTGGCAGGACTAACGAAGGACGTTGCTTTCATTCATTGGCGGATTCGGTGGCCATGTGACATCACAAGTACATTTTTCTTCCTTTGTAAGAGAAAGAGCAACCGATAATTTCATAAATATGGATTTGCAAGCGTGTTCCAAGTTCCACCAGCATTTATATAGTTCAGATAAGTAATTGACCATTTTTTAGTATCTATTTATCTGAGGTTTCGTGGAACTTGCTTAGGCTTGTGGTGTCATTGTCTTCTTCTCTTGGTCCTTAACGCAAGGTTTTATGTTCCAACGTCTCTTTGTAGCCACTAGGCCCTATGTTATTACCAAATTAGATTACATGTGACAAGGGTCGCGAAAAGAGAGGTAGCAGGCCTTTCAACCATCCTCAAGCAACTCATGTGCTTGATAATCATTTCACTTCTCTTCCGTTAGCAAATAATGAAAATTATAAAAAAAAAATTAAACCTATTAGCTTCGAGTCAATTCAATTCTAAAACTTTCACTTAAACCAAATTAACTTTAAACCTCTTGACAATTTACCAATTGTGAATTGAGTAATTCCAATTAATTTTTGCCGGAAATTGCTGACGTTAACATTGATGTAAACACTTTTTCTAATTTTTTTTTTAATTTTTTTAAAATTTCATTATTTTTTCTTTTTTTTATTCATTGTGGCAAGAAGTTAGAAGAGAAAGAAGAAGAAAATAAAAAATGACTTATTCCAAAAATAATTCCATGAACAAGAAAAACTTTTTTTTTATTTCTTATTTCTACTTCAAATTTATTCCCTAACTACTTTTCTATTCCAGGAAATAGAAAAATTAGTTGATATTACCAAACGGATTTTTATTTTTTATTTTTAAAAAGCAAAAGGACAAAATTTTTGAAAAATAGAAATATTACCAAACGAAGCCATTACTATGCAAAGCTGTGTTTGATCTTGAAATGAGGTACGTTTTTAAGAGTGCGCATGATAACCATTTTATTTATGATAAAAAATTTGTTTGATAATGTAATTTTATTTTTTTCTATTGAAGAAAAAATTTAATACAGAAATAGGTTTGAAATAGAAATGAGAAGTAACAATTTTTTCTGAAAAAAATGAAAAATAAAAACTCTTCTCCTCGCTTGCCCTTGCTATTAGTCAACTGCTTCTCTATCACCTCCTCCTGTTGCCCGCCAAACATCTAGAAGGGAGAAATACCGTATCATTATCAAACAAATAGAAATTTTATATTGTTATCAAAAGTGCATTTTTACTTAAAAACTCATATGTGGAATATAAATAGAAAAATATATTTTTGGCCAAAATTTGTGTCAAGAAAACAGAATGATTATCATTCGTACCCTAAATTGCTGAGTCTATGCGAATCCAAGGAAGCTTTGAGAGTGGACCGCGATGGGAATCTTCTGTGTGTAAAGAAAATTATCTTTTAATTTTTTTTTCTGAAAGAAAAACTATAATTACCTCTGTCATTATAGTCCTTTTGGGCCATGAAATTTATATTTGTATCTAAAAGCAAGGGAAAAGAAAGAAATGAACTTAATAGATGACGTTAAGCTAGCATATAGACTTGTGCTGTTCACGAGAAAAGACTCGTAAAATAGATTACTGGAAATAATTATTTCAGCAATGTACTTAAAGAGATTTTCATAAGGGATCATAGGCCCCTCCGACTTGAAGGGAAAAAATTAAATTGGATTAAAGTGTATTTGATCATCACGACGTGTGCTCTTCTTGTTGCTCTTGACAGAATTACTTGCGAGCACAGAGAGAAGAATTGACCCAACCAATACTGCAAAAGAACACCCAAGCACTAGATCACATTTCATTTTTACTCCTTCAAGTAATTCACCAACCGAGTCACCCCGTTAATATGAAAGAACAAAAATAAGCCCATCTATATTTGGGTTGCCCCATTAAGATGAACCGGTAGACAAATTATCATTATCAGAGCACCACAAGTTGACCTCAATGCAAAAGAGTATTGATGGATTTTTTCCTTTTGATGGGCCTAAGTTGACTCGTCTGCCCATGTTGGGCCCAAAGGCCCGGCCTGTGAGTTGAGGGCCCATGGAGGAAATTATTATAGATAAGGGAAAATTAGAGAGGTGGTTATTTGCGTGAAGTTACGTATTTTTAAGGAGAGATTATGTTCTCTCTGTAAGTTACGTTCTCTCAATTTTTACATCATATCGTTTTCTCTTGAAGAATAGAAAGGATTATCCTATGAAGAACAATGTGGATTCTTCCTCGTGCCACAACATCGGTGTTTAGTCTGTGGAAACAAGGTACGTTTGATTATGTGATATATCTTAGGATCGGTGATTCATGATTTTCCTGAGCTCGCTTCCGCTACGTTGTTTTTGTCTTAGGGTTCAATTCTGTGTCGAATCACCTATTTGGGGGAATTCCGTTTCCCGAATTTTCCCTTCATTGGTATCAGAGCATCTCAATCATGTTTCCCGATTACTATTTACATTTATAAACAAGTTTTTGATTAATTTTTCCATTAAACATCACTTTTGATCGATTAAAGGACGGAAAAATCCTATCACCGTACTGTTCCCCCCTATTTTTTGGCTTTTTCGTAGATCGATATGCATTTTTGATTGCTTAGGGTTGAAGTGCTCATCGATACGAGAATTTCGAGTGGTGGCTTGCCACCAGAAGCCGCCAAACGTGCCGCCACACGCAGCCAAAGAGTGGAAACCGCAGGCGCGTGCAACGCACGCGCACAATAACTACACATGCATGCGGCAATTGCCTGTGCGTGCAAGGCACACGCCAGCAGACATCATCGTGACGTCGGCTAGCGGTTGCCCACGTATGCGCAGGGCACGTGCCGGTCGGTTCGTCCGACCGGCCTCACCGGTCCAATCGGACCGACTCGACCCGACCTATTCGAACCGGCGGACCCGTTGACCAGACCCATTGACTCGACTTGGTTATCCGTTGACCGTTGACCAGAGTTGACCACCATTGACCGACGTTGACCACAGTTGATCGACATTGACCGTTGATTAAAAAGAAAAAAAAGGTAAAAGTAATGCGTTTCTATTTCAATTATGTCTATGTGGATTATAAGTAATCCATTTTTGTTCTACATTTGTTGCAGGAACTATGATGCGTTATGCACGCACGCTTGCATTTCTAAAAACGGACAAAGAAAAGGTAAGAATTAAAAGGTTAATAATAGAGTTAGCTAATTATCGATGGAATGACGATGATGTAGTATCACACATGGTCATGGTCAATCAGATGATACAAGAAATTATCTGGAATGGTTATCTTATGCTGGATTTTGATAAGGTGCCGTCCTTAATGAACACTCTTCTACTTGAATGACAAGCAGTGTTATATTGCTTATGGGAGGTCAACGTGATCCTGGATTATTGGAGGCTTGCAGTAGCTTTTGTAAGAGAATATTATAGGATCGAGTTAACCAAAACTTTAATCCTTGGATTGAGTGTCACATGGCACAGAGTGAATGCGCATTGGAAGTGGCATGAGAACTCTCCAAAAGTTTTTCCATGGTTGGCCGATGTGTCTTCAGATTTCTTAGAGAATTTTATTGTCAAATTAGAGGAGATTATCCCTACTTATTTCTTAGATGAGTTTGAGATGTTTTTTTGTGTAAATATCTCTTTCTATATTGATATTTTTCCTTTGAATATATTACTTAGTGTAATAGACATGATTAATTATTGAAAGTTCAATGTTATTTATTGTTGCAAATTAGCATGTTAATTTACAATTCGTTGTGGGAATTTCAAGAAAGTTTTAGTGACTTTGCTGAACTTGTTTTATATAAAAAATAATATTAATGATAATTTCAAGTTAGGATTTTTTGGATGATGATTGAAAACTCGGTGATCTCTTGATTCTGAAACCTAATTTGAAATTATTAATTAACATGATCGTTTTATGCAAAATAGATGCATAAATGATAGGCATTAATAATTCGTGCATATATGTTTGATATGTTTAGATCGATGAATTCAGCAACTAAGAACATAATTGCTGATTTGAACAAAGAAGACAAATTGAATGGCGAGAATAGTGAAATATTGAATATGAAAATTCAATATATGCTTGAAAAGCAAGAAACACTAAAAGCTCTTGACCATGTTATGGAAGATCTTGAGAACGTTATGCGCCACCTTGAACTAGTAGAGAACCGCCTCAAAGCATTTGAGCAGGATACAGATATTTGTTGTGTTGCTTTCAACTCATAAGGGGCTTCAAGCTCTAAGCGCAAGTATATTGATTTGTTCAATATGTGGAAATGCAAGGAATCAAGTCATTCTTGGAAGAAACCAAGAATTAATCAACATAAGAGAGAAAAACGTCCTTGTGTGAAGAGAGGAAAGCGTTCTCGTGTGAAGAGTATTTCAAGAGTGAAGTGTTTCAACTATGACCAGAAATGTCACTATGCTCGCGACTGTCGTGAGCTAAAAAGGTGAACACCCCTTGTAATTTTAAGAACTTTGCTTATGTGTCAAGTACTGTATTCTTAACTGAATTTAATCCTTTGTGGATTGTAGATTCGGGAGCAACTGACCATGTTGCGAAGGATAGAGAATCCTTCCTAGAATTTCGACGAGTTCCAACTAGAACTAAGTGTATTTATGTAGGAAATAACTCAAGAGTTGAAGTTAAAGGGATTGGCACCTCCCAATTGAACATACGTGGTAGACGCACCTTGTTCTTACATGATGTATTATATGCTCCGAAGATTCGTCGAAATTTAGTGTCTATTTTAGTGTTGGTTAAGTTTGATTTTAGTATGAACTTCTATAATAACGGTGTAGATTTGTATTTGAATACCAACTATTATTGTTATAGTTATTTCCTAGATGGTTTTATTGTACTAAATGTTGACCGTGGTAATGTCAATGTTTGTTATTCATTTTCACGTCTTCTACTTCATATGATAATGATGTGAAAGTGTGACATGCTAGACTTGGTCATATTGACCAACAACGTATGAATAGGCTAGCCAAAGAGGGCTTGTTGGGCAACATTGAAAAGTCGATTTGTCCATATGTGAGCATTGCTTAGTAGGGAAAACAACAAGAAAACCATTTGGAAAAGGAAAAAGAGATGAATTTGCATTACATTTAATCCATTCTGAGGCTGTTTGAATGAATGTGTGAGGAAGGCATGGGGCTATTTATTTCATCACATTTATAGATGATTATACTCGATTCGGATATGTCTATTTGATTTCTCATAAATCTGAAATACTGAGTTGTTTCAAAAAATTTATGAACTTAGTAGAAAATCAATTAGACAAGAAAATAAAAGTATTTAGATCTAATCGAGGTCATGAATATTTATCTGATGAATTCAAAAAGTTATGTGATGAAAAAGGAATAGAAAGACAGTTGTCTATTCCTTATATTTCTCAACAAAATGGTGTTACGGAAAGAAGACATAAAATCATTCTAAAAATGGTTAGGTCCATGATTGCACATGCTAACTTACCTATTACTTTTTAGAGGGATGCGCTGTTAACTGCTGCATATATACTTAACCGAGTGCCTTCCAAATCAGTTACTTCAACTCTATATGAGTTATGGACAGGTAGAAAACCGGACTTAAATTTTCTTAAGCCTTCGGGTTGTGCTGCCTATACTCATGAGCCCTCTCACAAGTTTGAGAAATTGGGTCCTAGAAGAAAGAAGAGTATTAGATACTCTGAGCATTCGAAGGGGTATGTGTTCATAGGTGAGCAAGAAAGTTGGAGTATAATTGAATTTGAATTACGGGATGTTACATTCTTAGAAAATGATCTTCCTAAGAAGAGCGAAATAGGTGAGAACTTCTCCTTATTTGAAACCTTGGATCCAGATAATGAATTTAGTGGAGTTTGTTCAAATGGGAGTAACATGAGAAGTGATGAATTTAATTCAACTCACTCTCAATTACAACCACATAATGAGACGATATCATCATTATCTAATCAAAGTGGGAGCATAATAGGGAATAATGTGCAAAGTGTACCATCTCCCGTACGGCGAACAAGTCGCAAAAATATTCCCCGTCGACGTTTTGACATTGAAGGAGAAATTTTTATGGTTGCTCTGCAAAATGAAGATGAGCCAAGGAATGTAAATTAGGCTCTAAGTTGCCATAATAAGAAAAAAAAATTGATGCATGCAATGAAAGAGGAAATGGAGTTAATAAAGTCAAACCATGTTTGGGAACTGGTTGATCTTCCAAAAGAACGCAAAGCCATTGGGAACAAATGGGCTCTCAAAATAAAGCGTAAAGTTGATGGCTTGATAGAAAGGCATAAGGCTCGCCTTATGGCAAAGGGTATAATCAACATGAATGAATTGATTATGAGGAAACATTTTTTCCTATCGTGAGATTTACCTCGATTCGCATTATTCTGGCAATAGTGGCAAGTATGGATTTTGAGTTACATTAAATGGATGTAAAGACTAATTTTCTCAATGGAAAATTAGATGAAGAAATTTATATGGAACAACTTGTTGGTTTGATTATGAAAGGCCAAGAACAAAAGGTATGTTGATTTTTGAGATCAATAAATGGCTTTAAGTAGTCGTCAAGACAATGGTATATACGTTTTCATAATGCCATAATGGCATATGATTTTACAATGATTGATGATGATCATTGTGTATATATCAAAAGGTCTAAAGATCAATTTGTGATCATATCAATATAGAGTTTGTTAACTTTGTCAAAAGTTGACTATCTTCCAATTTTGGGATGAAAGACATGAGTGGGGCTGCATATATTCTTGGAGTTAAGATTTCAAGAAATCGTTCGAAGAGATCATTGTCTCTTTCACAAGAAACATATATAAATAGGGTTCTTGAACGATTTCGTATGCAAGACTGTAAACCCATAGATACTCATATTGCAAAAGGCGAAAGATTGAGTCACAAATTGTGTCTAAGGACTCCACAAGAGAATGAACAAATGCAATATGTTCCTTATACTAGTGCTGTTGGAAGCTTGATATACGTTATGATGTGTACAAGACCTGACATATGTTTTGCAGTTGCAATGGTGAGTAGATATCAATCCAATCCAGGTCAAGCATATTGGAAAGTCGTTAAGAGAATATTGAGGTATCTAAAGAAAACTGCTGATTGAGTTATCAAGATAAGAATTTGCGACTCGAAGGCTATTCTGATGCTGATTGGGGAAGAGATTTAGATGAAAGGAAATCTATCTTTTTTTTGGTAAAGATATACATATGTTGGAGCAGTAAGAGTTATCAAGATAAGAATTTGCGACTCGAAGGCTATTCATTTAGGTGTTATTGAGAGTGTTGCAAACTCATGTTGTTTTGGGAAGAGATTTAGATCCAAAATATTATGGCAAGACCAAAAATCTATCTCTAGATTTGTTTTCTTACTAAATAATAGCGTCATATGTTGGAGCAGTAAAAAACAAACGTGTATAGCCTTGTCCACAATGAAAGCTGAGTCCGTGGCATTATCAGCAATGATACAAGAAGTGATAATTGAGAACTCAAGCTTAAAATACATATGTCACCTTAACTGAGTGTTAAGATGATGGCATAATAATTTCTATGTCCGAAAGTAAAATAACCCACATATTTTACTTTATCTGTCTATGATGCCAAATGTGAGTTCTGATCAATTCCGTGACTAAGTAGATACGTGAACTCAAGTTAGATATTAAGTATATATGACCTATCATCTGTATGGTATTAAAGGTGTGGGCACACGCTCCATAGGAAAGAGTTAAATACCATAATACGTTTTTCATACTACGTATGCATGAGACAATCAATAAGAGTGACAAAAGTTTTGATCTCAACTTTTATGCCGTGTGAGACTCTTGAGGAAAAGAGTTCCTCAATTTAGTCCCCTCATGACTCTTACTTAATCTCAAGATTTTTATTCAATGTTTGCTATCTCAGAATGTTGCTAATGATTATGAATTGATTCGATCTACTGGGACATTTCTAAAAAGGTAAGTTGAACTGTAATTGAGAGTTCCAAGGAAAGAGGAAGATCGAATTTGGAGAGTCACTTTATAGTTTTGTATTTACCGGTCGACCAATTATGATTGTTTTATGAGATAATCATAATTGTGAATACAATATATCATTATTTAAAAAAAAGATCAGAAGAGAGATATAAATATGATCGATCGATCTAGGGTACTACATACGAAATCTACTCAGGATGTGATGTCCATTATAAGCAGCTATATATTCCTAATAGATGTATGGCAACGAGCTCTCAAAGTATGCTGGTTGCACGGATTATTCACTAGTATGAATGTTGCAATGAGGAAAGAGGATTCTGTTCGACCCATCATGTCAAGTGGGAGATGATGGAATTTTTTTTTTCTTATGAGCCTAAGTAGGGCTGTCCACTCTTGTTGGTTTTAGCCCACCATGTGTAAGTGGGAGATGATGGATTTTTTTTCCTTTTGATGGGCTTAAGTTGGCCCGTCCGCCATGTTGGGCCCAAAGGCCCGGCCCCTGAGTTAAGAGCTCATGGAGGAAATTATTATAGATAAGGGAAAATCGGAGAGGTGGTTATTGGCGTGAAGTTACGTATTTTTAAGAAGGAGAGATTACGTTCTCTCTGTATGTTATGTTCTCTTAGTTTTTACGTCATACCATTTTCTCCCGAAGAATAGAAAGGATTATTCTCTGAAGAACAATGTGGATTCTTCCTTGTGCCGCAACATCGATGTTTGGTCTGTGAAAACAAGGTACGTTCAATTATGTGATGTGCCTTAAGATCGGTGATTGATTCATGATTTTCCTGGGCTCGCTTTCGCTACGTTGTTTTTGTCTTAGGGTTCGATTCTGTGTCGAATCACCTATTTTGGGGAATCCAATTTCCCGAATTTTCCCTTCAAGTGCAATTATGGGAGCACAAAGATAAGTATAATTATTAGCGTGTCTGCTCTGCAAAGAACCTTTTTTTGCTGGCGCGTCTGCTTTACGAAGTGAGTTCATCTTTTTGACTGGCGCATCTGCTTTGCAAAGTGAGTTCCAACTGTTCTTGTCCGATTCTTCCAGGCTCGTCCGGAGCAAATACGAGGTTGTCCCAAATGTACATTCCACGGTACAGGACTAAATAAATCACCGATCGCCTTCAAAATTCACTTATATTTTAAGCAAATGCAACAAACATCCTTTCCCAAATTGACGTTTGAACGATTTCATCCGCACCCATAAGACCAAAACATATTTTGGAGCTTACCTGGCGCAGCCGAGCGGTAAGACTCCTTTTTCGTTGACTCAATATGATAATGACATGAAAAAGTCTTTCTTTAAGGAACTTGTGTGCCCACTGGGGCTAGGCACGATGTTCCAACCTTCCAAAATGGTAATGTCAATTGACGCAAATTACATCACAATGCTTTGCATCAGCATAACATTCCAATCGGCAAAATGTTTCAGGGGAGGCGGCTCCTAAAAGCTTGACTCGCCGGAATCAACCCCCAAAACCAGAATGAGCGGAGAGAGAAACCACTGCACATTCACGGTGGCTGCAGAGGGTGAGCACAGCTGGTCTTCTCGCATGGAGGACCGGTTTCAGCCGGCACCAACTCTTCTGAGGCCCTTGACCGGCACCTACTCTTGCTTCATCTTCAGAGCACCCAAGAGCCAGGTGGAGAGCAACCCCAACGCTTACAAGCCCCATATTGTGTCCATTGGCCCGTACCACCACGGGAAACAGCAGTTGAAGATGATCGAGCAGCACAAAACTCGAGTGTTCTCCATACTGCTCGATCGGACTAGTGATGATGGCGCAGGCCTGGATGATTACTTCACGGCTGTCGCCTTGCTGGAGACTGACATACGGGATACCTACTCAGAGGCCCTCAATTGTGAAACCGCGGATTTGATAGAGATGATGGTTCTCGATACTTGTTTCATCATCGAATTATTCCGCGTCCACACCATCCCCACCGAGATTCCACAGTATGATGAGGACCCCTTGCTCTTCACGCCAGGGATTGTAGCGGCCCTCATGATTGAACTCCTCCTGATTTAAAACCAGATCCCATTCATCGTTCTTCAAGAGATTTATGAATTATCCAGGTCTCCTTATGATGGCGATCGCTCCATCGATGAGATTACCTTAATGTTCTTCAACTGCGCGCTCCAATGGCCAGAGCAACATCTCCTGAGGCACGTCGGATCCCCCAAGATCATGCACTTGCTCGACTTGTTCTGACTGCGCTTGGTCGGCCAATCTATTCCCACAAGACCCCCACCGATTGATGAAGAGTTGCTGCAACCAATACCCTCTGTGAATCAGCTGCTTCTCATGGGGATAAATTTTGAACCAATGAAGAGCGAGAACCTAATAAACGTCATGTTTGATCACGGAGTGCTCCGGATCCCTTCTTTGACTCTCGACCATTTCTCAGTTTCCTTCTTCCTCAACTGTGTGGCTTATGAGCAGTGCTACCATTACTGCAGCAAGCACATCTCCAGTTACGTGGTCCTCATGAAACTTCTCATGAGCACAGCAGCAGATGTGGAGGTCCTGTCTCAACGCAGCATAATCAAGAACTTTCTAGGGACCAACGAGGAGGTCGCGAGGTTGTTCAATCATCTCGCCAAGGATTTCCTGTTTGATGTTGAGCTCAACTACTTGACCGAGATATACAAGCAAGTCACCCTTTACCGTCGGAACAAGTGGCGCATGTGGGGGGCAGGCGTGTGGTGGGCGGGAATCAAGCGCGAGTACTTCAGCAGCCGCTGGTCCTTCATATTGGTGGCCGCTGCTATCACTCTCTTAGATCTTACTATTATCCAGGCCTTCTTCACCGTTTATCCATATTATCATCCCAAGAAGTGACCGAGCTCTGCGACACAGCTTTAGAGAAATATATGATGTTGATGTACCATCCATTTAGCTTGGAGAAATCAAACCAGTAAAATTTGTGCTTCATTTCTGGGTTTTGCTCTGGCTACTGTACTCCAAATTCGTTTTAGATTGCTTAAACTTAATCACATCTTCATCACTGCAAATAGATTAGCAAGTTTGATGAAGAGCACTGTACTAACTAAGAGAATTTCATGTTAGTGCAACCGATCGAAGTTGACAGATAAAGATTTCTTAGACGTTTGATCAACTGATCATTATTGGCTCAAAAGCAGAAATAATCGCTAATGGAACATTGAAACAGCGAGGTGTTGGGGATCGAACTGGTGGAGAGCAACCCCAACGCTTACAAGCCCCGGATTGTGTCCATTGGCCCGTACCACCACGGGAAAAAGCGGTTGAAGTTGATCGAGCAGCACAAAACTCGAGTGTTCTCGACACTGCTCGATCGGACCAGAGGGGGCGCGGGCCTGGATGATTACTTCACGGCCATTGCCTCGCTGGAGACTGACATACGGGATAGCTACTCAGAGGCCCTCAATTATGAAACCTCGGATTGATTGAGATGATGGTTCTCGATGCTTGTTTCATCATCGAGTTATTCCGCGTCCACACCATCCGCCCCGAGAAGATTCCACAGTGTGATGACGACCCCTTGTTCTTCACGCCATGGATTGTGTCGTCCCTCATGATCGACCTCCTCCTGATTGAAAACCAGATCCCGTTCTTCGTTCTTCAAAAGATCTATGCATTATCCAAGTCTCCTTCTGATGCCAACCACTCCCTCGAAAAGATTGCCATAGGGTTCTTCAACCGCACGCTCCGATGGCCAGAGGAACATCTCCAGAAGCACTACAAAGTCTCAAATATCACGCACTTGCTCGACTTGTTCCGACTGTGCTTGGTCGGCTGCTTGGACATCAAAAAAACCCCCAGAGGTCAAGGTCGATGAAGAGTTGCTGCAACTGATTCCCTCTGCGAATCAGCTGCTTCTCATGGGGATAAAGTTTGAACCAAGGAAGAGCGAGAACCTAATAGACATCGTGTTTGATCATGGAGTGCTCCGGATCCATCCTTTGAGTCTCGACCTTTTCACCAGTTCCTTCTTCCTCAACTGCGTGGCTTATGAGTAGTGCTACCATTACTGCTCCAAGCACATTAGCACTTACGTGGTCTTCATGAGATGTCTCATGGGCACCGCGGCAGATGCAGTGGCCCTGTCTCAGTGCGGCATAATCACGAACCTTCTGGGGGCCGACAAGGAGGTAACGAGGTTCTTCAATGATCTTGCTAAGGATGTCCAATTCGATATCGAGCTGAACTACTTGACCGAGGTATTTGGGCAAGTCACCCAGTACCATCAGAACAAGTGGCAGTTGCGATGGGCAGGAATCAAGCGCGAGTACTTCGGCAGCCCCTGATCTTTCATTTCAGCTGCTGCTGCTTTCATTCTCCTAGTTCTTATAGTTATCCAGGCCTTCTTCACCATTTACCCTTATTATCATCCCAAGAAGTGACCAGGCTCTGCGACACAGCTTCAGAGATATGTATGATGTTGATGTACCATCCAGTTAGTTTGGAGAAATCAGACTAGTAAAATTTGTGCGTCATATCCGGGTTTTGCTTTGGCTACTGTACTCTTTGTGAAGAAACATAGACCAAAGATGAGATGTATATGAAAGAAACATCTCTGTATATTGTGATTACTGAATGATCAATACATTAGTCAAGAACATTTCTCTTCTTCTCTCAATCTATACAATCTTACGAAGTTCTACTACTCAGAAAGAAAAAACCAGAGAGAATGGAGAGAATCAAGTGTTCATCTATCTTCCGTCATCACCATTAATGAAGCTTTTCATCAAGTTAAACAATCTTCCAAAACTGACTTAACAGTTTCAGTTACAAGATTGAACAACGGAATGACTACACTGTTACATTGACATGTGTACAGCTCCTTGTGCAGCTTATTCAACTTTTGTTTCTGGTTTTAATCTTCTATATAGCCAGCTTCTTCGTGGATAGCCAACTCAGCTTCTTCACGGATCACCAGCTCAGCCTCTGTTTCTTTTCTTTGACTTCTTCATAGATTGCCAGCTCAGCTTTTCTTTATTTCGAGCTTGCTCTGCTTCAGCTTCAGCTTGTTCAGCTTCTGACTTTGCTTCTCTACTTCCATCGGCATCTATAATCTGTGTTTTTGATCTTTGTTCTTTAACATCCCCCCTCAAATTGGGAATGGATAGAGAACAAATTCCCAATTTGACGCGCAGACGAAGATGTGCTAGTCATGACAGAGGTTTTGTAAAAATATCAGCAAGTTGGCAATGACTTGGAATATATCTCACATGTAATGATCCCGAGGATACTTTTCTCGAATGAAGTGGAAGTCTACTTCAATATGTTTTGTTCAAGCATGTAAGACAGGATTAGCAGTGAGAGAGATGACTGATTTATTGTCACAGTATAGATGAATGGGAGGAGTAAGAGAGCAACCTATGTCTCATAGTACAAAACTAATCCAAGTGAGGTCAGCTGTAGTGGATGCAAGGGCACGATACTCGGCCACGTAGAGGATCGACTTTTTTTGTTGGTTGTTTCTTTGCTGCCCAGGAGATAAGATTGGAACCGAGGTATGTGCAGAAACCAGTTGTTGATCTTCTGGTTTCAGCACCTCCGGCCCAGTCTGCATCTGAGAAACCATAAAGATGCATAGTGCTTCGAGAATGGATGAATATTCCAAGGCTGACAGTACCTTTAATATATCTCAGAACCCTCTTTAATCTATGAAAGTCTGCAATAGTAGGTTGTTGCATTTTCTAGCATAGCACATTTGTAGCATAGGCAATGTCTGGACGAGTTAATGTGAGGTATTGGAGACCACCAACTAGACTTCGATACTCAGTTGGATTGGATAGAAGTATAGGATCAGTGATCAAAATATTTGGTCTCAATGAAAGAGGAATTGAGATTGGTTTACACTCCATCATATGAGCTCAAGTGAGAAGATCAATAGCATACTTAGTTTGGTAAAGAAACAAATGTTCAGGAGTATGCTTAACTTCAATGCCAAGAAAATAGTGAAGTGGACCCAGATCTTTCATATGGAACTGGAGACTTAGAGAATTAATGAGATTATAGAGCATTTGAGATGAACTTCCAGTTAAAACAATATCATCAACATACAGTAGCAGGAGGATTGTCTCTATACCAGTATGTAAGATGAATAATGATGGATCAGTTGAGCTATAGAAGAATCCATACTCTAGTAAGAAATTGCTGAACTTATCAAACTAGGCTTGAGGAGCTAGTCGAAGTCTATAGAGGGATTTCTTGAGAAGACATACATGATGAGGTCTCTGTGATTCTTGAAACCCAGGAGGCTGTTCCATATAAACCATTTCACTTAGTGTACCATGTAAGAAGGCATTTTTAACATCAAGTTGATGAATTTGCCATTGTTTCATCATTGCTACGGACAGAACTATTCGAATTGTAGCATGCTTCACCACAGGGTTGAAGGTTTCTATGAAATCAATGCCTTCTTCTTGATGAAAACCTTTAGCTACAAGTCGAGCTTTCAACCGATTAAGACTCCCATCAGGTGCAAGTTTTGTTTTAAACACCCATTTGTAGCCAATTACATTCATTTGATCAGTTCTAGGAACTAATTCCCAAGTTTTATTTTGGTACAGAGCATCCATTTCATCTTGCATTGCTCGATACCATCCCTTGTCTACCAAAGTAGATTTTATTGATTTCGGTTCAATAGGAACTTGGTACTCAACGAGGCATGCATATTTTGGATTTGGTTTAACAATTCTAGATCTTAGTCTAGTTTGCATAGGATGGATAGGAAGAGTACCTTGTGTATTTCCTGATACAGAACTGAGTCGAGCTTGATCTGTATTACTCTGTGGTATTAGGACCGATTCTTGACTTGGAGATACTTGTTCCTCAATACTTGTAGATATCTGTGGAAGTTCAATATTACCTGATGTATTATCAGGAGCAGTCTGTATCTCATCATCAGGTACTGTATTCGTTTGTGGTATAACTATAGGATCGATTGTACTGATTCCACTGTCTTGTACATATTGTTTGAATTGATCTAGTATTTTGCAAGTGTCCAATAGACTTATGGACTTTTGATTTGTCTTGTTCTGTAGTATTGGATCCAGGAAATACCATTCCTCTTATCCATTGTTTGTATAGCTCAGATCCTTGTTGATACTCAGCTGTTATTATATGAGTGAAAGGAAATACTGTCTCATCAAACACTACATGTCTACTGATATAGACATGTCCATTAGTAGGCAAGAGACATTTGTAACCTTTATGTCTCTCACTATATCCCAGAAATATGCATGTGAGAGACATTGGATCAAGTTTATGCTATATATAGGGCTTGAGACAAGGGTAACAAGTAGATCCAAAGACTCGTAGGTGAGCATAATCTAGTTTTTGTTTATACAATTTATAGTGAGGTGAATTCATGTGTAGCTTTCTTGTAGGAAGAAGATTGATTATATAGACTTCTGTCATAAAGGCATCTACCCAGTATTTCAATGGTACTCTAGCATGATATAGCACTACTATGCCCAATTCAACCACATGTCAATGCTTTCTCTCAAAAATACCATTTTGTTTTGGTGTATAAGGGCAGGAAATATTCTACTTAATGCCGCACTGTTGCAAGTGGTTCTGAAATTTGGTGCTAGTAAACTCACCTCCTCCATCACTCTGAAGTATTTTGATCTTGTGATCAAGTTGATTTTCCACTAGCTTTTGGAACATGACAAAAACATCATAAACTTCTGACTTCTGTCTCATTGGATATATCCAATTATATTGAGAAAAATCATCCACAAAAATGACATAGTAACGAAATTTTTTAACAGATTGAACTAGTGATGGTCCCCAAGCATCACCATGTATCTTTTCTAGGGGAACATTAGATGTATAGTCTGAGAATGGAAAATGTAAAGCTGAGCTCTTAGCAATCTGACAACTGCTACACATGTTTTGAGCTTTTGAACTATAGTGAATTGGATGTTGGCTTTGCAGAAGCTTCACTGTTTTTAAACTGGTGTGAGCAAGCCTTTGATGCCAGACATCTTCTCCTACTTCCTGTTGAATCTGAGTGAAGAAAACTTCTGTGGCTTTAGGATCCACTTGATACAGCCCCTTGATTTTCCTTACTAGCTTCACTGTTGTATGGTTGTAATTGTCATTCATATATACCCCATGTTTGTCAAAAATAAGAGAACAGGGATAGTCATCTGTTAACTTTGATACAGAAAGGAGATTCTTCTTGATTTCAGGAACTATTAAAACATCATTTAGTGGTAATATGCTTGTTTTTGTATGTAGTATTCCATTACCAACACATGAGATTGACAAACAAGATCCATCTCCTATCATAACATTATCAGTACCACTATATGCAGAATAGTTACGAAGCATACCAGGTTCTGCAGTAATGCGGGATGTAGCTCCTGTGTCTGGGTACCATTCTGTACCATAAGGTTCTTCAATATGCATGGCTGCCAATGCAGTTGGTATTTCATCTACTTGATATGAATTATCAAAGCGATACCAACATCAAAGTGTTGTATGTCCTGGTCTTTTACAGATTTGGCATTCCAGAGGACCATTATTCATTGGCTTTGTGTTTTGCACATGCTTGTTACCATTTGAACTTTGTGATGGATATGATCTAACACCTTGATACCTCTGAGAAGAATTTGTACATGGTCTAAACCCCTGTCCATAGTTAGACCAGTTATCCTTAGTAGCCTGATCTTGCTATGTTAGATTCAAGTTATTCATTTGATATTAGTGATTCCTTCCTGCTCCAGTAAAGTCATTTCCACTATCTCTTCTATTAATGGATTGTCCTCTGCCATAGTTATACCCTCCTCGGATACTTTCTCTTTGGTTCCTGAAATTAGACTTTTGCATACCTGTTCCAGTCTTTCTTTGTCCATAGTATGCTAGGTTAGTATTGTATTGATTCACATAATATGTTTGTAGTCTAGTCTCAAATCTTTCAAGTTGAGAGATAACCTCATCATATTCTGGCTGAGGTTTGAGACAGTACATGGTTGTTCTAAAGCTTTCATATTCTGATCCTAAAACCCTTCAAGAATGCCAAACATCCTGGTTATATCATCAACAGGTTTTCCAATGGCATTTAGTTGATCACAAATAGATTTAAATTCTCGAAGATATTTACTCAATGGTCTATCTCTTTTCCTGCAAGCTTGTAATTTTCTTCTTAATTCGAATTCCTTTGCTACAGACTTCTATGTAAAACAATTTACAAGAGTCTGTCATACCTCGAATGAAGTCTCTAAGCCAATTATCAGACTTAGAATGTTCTCAGATACTGCTCCACTTATCCAGGATGAGATTAACTGATCAGTCTTTATCCATTCTAGATGATCAGGGTTCATCACTTGTGTTTGACTGCCCTCAATCTTAGCTTGTATCATTTGAGCTAGTGGTGAAGTTTCACCATTAATAAAACCAATCAGATCTTGACTCTTCAGAAACTTGTGAAATTGAGCTTGCCATAGTAGAAAATTCTCTTTTGTCAACTTGATTGTAACAAAATTGGCTATATTCACATGAATCGGAAATGGATACTTCTGCAACCTGGTTGTCATTCTGTATATCTAGAAACTTTGAAGATATGACAGAACAATCAAGTAACCTTTGAAGATCAGCTTTCTGAAGATCAACAAGATCTTGATGTTGACTTGATCATGCAATCTTTGTACAACCTTCCAGTAATGCAGAAAGAAGATCTAGAACTCCCAGGAGATGCTCTGATACCATGTGAAGAAACATAGACCAAAGATGAGATGTATATGAAAGAAAGATCTCTGTATATTGTGATTACTGAATGATCAATACATCAGTCAAGAACATTTCTCTTCTTCTCTCAATCTATACAATCTTACAAAGTTCTACTACTCAGAAAGAAAAAACCAGAGAGAATGGAGAGAATCAAGTGTTCATCTATCTTCCTTCATCACCATTAATGAAGCCTTTCATCGAGTTAAACGATCTTCCAAAACTGACTTTAACAGTTTCAGTTACAAGATTGAACAACAAAATGACTACACTGTTACATTGACACGTGTACAGCTCCTTGTGTAGCTTATTCAACTTCTGTTTCTGGTTTTAATCTTCTATATAGCCAGCTTCTTCGTGGATCGCCAACTCAGCTTCTTCACGGATCACCAGCTCAACCTCTGTTTCTTTTCTTCGACTTCTTCATAGATTGCCAGCTCAGCTTTTCTTTATTTCGAGCTTGCTCTGCTTCTACTTCAGCTTGTTCAGCTTCTGACTCTGCTTCTCTACTTCCATCAGCATCTATAATCTGTGTTTTTGATCTTTCTTCTTTTAACACTCTTAATTCGTTTTGGATCGCTTAAACTTTATTACATCTTCATCACTGCAAATAGATTAGCAAATTTGACGAAGAGCACTATACCAACTAGAGAATTTAACGTTAGCACAACTGATCAAAGTTGACAGACAGATTTCTTAGACGCATGATCATCGTCAGCTCAAAAGCAGATATTATCGCTAATGGACCATTGAAACAGCAAGGCATTAGGGATTGAATTGGGAAAATGGACTTGAACGAGGCGTTAGGGATTTAACTATTCGACACGAATCAAATAAGGAACCCTTAAGTCCTTGAGGCCCGATCCGTTGACACCAAGACTACATTTTCCCTTCGTTCACTCTCATTTTTTTGCTCCTCTTCTAAACATATTTTTCCTATGTCAAACCAATCACGTAAAAAAATCCTATTGTGAAGGTCATTGCTTCTTTCACTGTGTCCGACTTCACTAGACACCGTGGTGGAAGACGTGATAATATTCACTCTCATCGTTGGATTTATTTTCCTTATCAACTTGATATTTCCAAGAGTTTTAGGTAGTATTTTTTATGTCGTTGGTTTTATTTATTTATTTTTGAAATTTTTGGCTAGTTTAGAATAAGCATGATAACCATTATCTTTCTCTATTTCTCTATTTTTCTATTTTTTTGTTCCCTAGAACAAGTTTGGAACGGAAATTTGTCTAGTGACGTAATTTTATTTTTTTATTTCTAGAATAAATTTATTTTCCAGAAATAGATTTGGAACATAAATTATAAGTTAAAATTTTTAATGTTTCTATTTCTAGAACAAAAGTGAAAATAAGAATTTTTCTCATTATTCACTCTTGTCACTGCCCCACCGCCCACTGCCGCCAAATGCCGGACATCGGCCAACCATCAATTGTCGTCGGCCACCACCAAACGCTAGTCATCGGTCCCTACTGGCCGCCGGACACCAGCATTAAAAAAGATGTTGTATTTTCGTGCTCAATCGTTTTCCTCAAGTATGAATTACACAAATTGGAGAAAGTTTTCTCTGTGTTTTTGCATGTAACTTCGGTTGTGCGAATCTAACGCGACTAATTTTCGTTTATTCCCATTTTCACTTTGACACATCGGCCCTTTCAATTCGATCAATTTAGTTTATATCAATATATGCTCTCAAAAACCTAATTAAACCGCTATCTAATGGGGTTTTTGTTCCACAGAACCGTCACTTTCCAAAATCTAAGGTTGTATATGTCTCTGGTAAGGTGCATGCAGTCAATTAGTTCATTATAAATATTATCTCTAAAGATTGATTAGAGACATTTGAGATATAAAAACGAATGTGTAGAATTGATCGAGAAAGTGAGACGACATATTCTGGGTGGATATTTGGGACGACAAACCTTAACCGAGGGTACTATACTGTGGTGGAGAAGACCAAACAACTAAGAATAAGACCCAGAGACAGACTTGAAATACAAAAGAATAACCACACGCTTAATCCTTAAGCCTAAAATACCAGAAAGCAGTATCGATATTGATATTGAACCACACATCCGATCAAATCCGGCATGGATCCTTCTGCGAACCAGTTGCTTAACTCTGAGTCGCCATTATAGACGCCTAGGATCTGAAGCAGTAGCACTAAAAGATATTTTTTCACCAGTTCCTTCTTCCTTAACTGCGTGGCTTTTGAGCAGTGCTACCGTTACTGCTCCAGCCACATCACCAATTACATAATCCTCACGAGATGTCTGGTGCACTTGGCGGCGGAGGCAGAGTTCCTGTCTCAGTGCCGCACAATCACGAACTTTCTAGGGACCGACAAGGAGGTTGTGAGGTTCTTCAATGATCTTGCCAAGGATGTCATGTTCAATGTGAAGAAGAGGTACTTGGTCGGGTTATTCGGGCAAGCAAACCGGTACCACCACAACAGATGGCATATTCAGAGGACGTGAATCATGCGGGTACTTCGGCAGCCCCTGGTCTTTCATTTCAGCTGCCGCTGCTTTCACTGTCCTAGTTCTTACTGTTATCCAGGCTTTCTTCACCGTTTACCCTTATTATCACACCAAGAAGTAACCAAGCTCTGCAACACAGCTTCAGAGAGATATCTGATGTTGATGTACCATCCATTTCCTTCGGAGAAATCAGACCAGTAAATGTAAAATTTGTGCTTCATTTCTGGGTTTTGCTTTGGCTGCTGTACTCCTAATTTGATTCAGATTGCTAAGACAAATTACATCTTCATCAATGTAGTTAGATTACTAGCAAATGGAAGTAGTCCATAATGTATAATTTAAAGGTAACGATTTGACGAAGAGCACTCCAAGAACAAAATTGACAGATAGATTTCTTAGACACATAATTATTATTGACCCAAAAGCAGCAGTAGTCTTTTAAACGGACCTTTGATGAGGCGAACAAGTTGCCCAGATGCTGATTTCATGCACCAGCTAGGAAGTTTGAACTAGATTTTTAGAAGCCAAGCTCAAAGAGGACGCTATAAATTTTAACCGAGGTATTCTTCCAACGGAAAAATTTTGTACCTAGAACAGTGAAACAAGATGGTGCTAGGGATCGAATTGGAAAAATGGACTCAAACTTGCCAAAAGGCCGTGAAGCAAGATGTGACAATATTTATACAGTGTTTGTTAAGGATTTTAGATGGTATTTTTGTCATGGCCAATCGACATTGATTTTCTTTGTTAAATTTTTTGTACTAGTTTAGGTCTCAAACTGTATAAATATATTTTTTATTTTCAAAAATTTAGTTTTCCTCTTTGATAAATTAAATGGATCGAGAGAATTTTCTATGTATTTTGCACAGTGATATGTGTGCAGCTTCGATTGTGTAAATCTAGCATGACTTAATTCAATTTATCCCCATTTTCACCGCTTCAAATCACCCTTTAAACTTGGCCGGTTTTGTTTTTGTCGACATGTGCTTGCAAAAACCTAAGTAAACCATTACTTAATTGGGTTTTTGTTCCCTATGGCGGCCACTTCTATTATCTCTGGGTTGAATCTACCTCTGCTAATGCGCATGCAATCAACTAGGAACTGCAATTATGGAATTGGTTGAGACAACAAATCTCCAATCGATGCTGTGCCCGTTTTTTAAAAAAACACACATTTGATAATGGAACCATCCGGCAGTCGACCGTGAGTCAATGTGACCAGTTTTGAAAGGCGCGCTTTGCAGTCCCCAGGCACTGGCCACTGCCAGCCTAAGATTCCATCGTACACTTTTTCATTATATAATCCCCTCGTCGTTATCGAGAAGAAGACTCGCGGCGGGGACGGAGGATAGTGGCGTTGGTCCAGTGAAATTCGAACGTCATTTGAGCACTGTAAAAGCAATTGAAGAAAATTTTCTCTGATTGGTAGGTGACGAAAATACCTGTGACTTACATAAAAGGGTTAGCTAAAAGAAAGCCCCACATATTAAAAGATATGTAAAAATCAAATAATTGGTGCCTCCCTCCCCCTTCTATCTTCTTCCTTTCTCTCCACTCCCTTACGAAAGAATTGCTGCTATGCTACCGACGCTACGTCGTCATCCGCTATCGTCATCTGTAAAGCTCGCCTCTCCAGTCTCCACCGTGAGTCCCTCCGTTGCTCGCCTCTCCATCACACTCGCCACCCTAGATCTTTCCCCCCGTGCCTCGCACACTATTCTCTCATCGCCTGGGGGGCTATAACCTCATATTTGAGCCGAGCGGAGGTCAATGATATGATCACAAATTGAGATCTTTTCCATATATACACAATGATTCGGCCAATCATTGTAAAATCATATGCCATTATGGCATTATGGTATATACCATTATCTTGACGACGCTTAAAATATATCGAATTTCAAAGTCGATATACATTTTTCTTTTCTTGGCCTTCACTATGAAACCAGCAGGTTGTTCCATAAATCCATTTGATGTAACTCAAGATCCATACTAACTACTAGCTAACAATGCGAATCAAGGTAAATCTCACTACCGTATCTTTATAATCAATTCCTTCCGTTGATTATTCGCCATACAAGGCAAGTCTTATGCTTTTTCTATCGAGCCATCATCCTTTGCTTTATTTTGAGAACCCAAATAATCATTTTGAAAGATACCAGGTTCCTAGACATGGTTTGACTTCTTGACTCTATTTCCTCTTTCATTGCATAAATCCATTTTTCCTTACTAGGGCAATTTAGAGCCTCTTTAATATTTCTTGGCTCATCCTCATCTTGTTCCATAAAAGTTTCCCCTTCAATGCCAAAACGTCGACGGGGAATACTTTGGCGACTTGTTCGCCGTATGGGAGAACAGACATCGCCCCCACCATGCTCCCACTTGGATTAGGTAGTAATGATGTTGTCTCATCATGTGGTTGTAATTGAGAATGAGTTGAATTCAATTCATAACTTCTCATATTACTCCCACTTGGACGAACTCCACTAAGGTCATTATCTTGATCCAAGGTTTCAAATAGGGAATAATCTTCCCCTATTTCGCCCTTCTTAGGAAATTCATCTTCTAAGAATGTGACATCCCGTGATTCAAACTCAATTATACTCTCACTTTCCTGCTCACCTATGAACACATACCCTTTTGAGTGTTCCGAGTACCTTATGAAAATACTCTTCTTTCCTCTGGGACCTAATTTCCCAAACTTGTGAGAGGACTCAGTCTTTCTATTCCTTTTTCATCACATAATTTTCTGAACTCATCGATAAATATTCTGAAATTCGAACGTCATTTGAGCACTGTAAAAGTAATTGAAGAAAATTTTCTCTGATTGGTAGGTGACGAAAATACCTGTGACTTACATAAAAGGGTTAGCTAAAAGAAAGCCCCACATATTAAAAGATATGTAAAAATCAAATAATTGGTGCCTCCCTCCCCCTTCTATCTTCTTCCTTTCTCTCCACTCCCTTACGAAAGAATTGCTGCTATGCTACCGACGCTACGTCGTCATCCGCTATCGTCATCTGTAAAGCTCGCCTCTCCAGTCTCCACCGTGAGTCCCTCCGTTGCTCGCCTCTCCATCACACTCGCCACCCTAGATCTTTCCCCCCGTGCCTCGCACACTATTCTCTCATCGCCTGGGGGGCTATAACCTCATATTTGAGTCGAGCGGAGGTCGTAGACCTCATTAAAAATTCGCTATGATTGTTGAAAAGTTTGAGCAACTTTTATGGGAAACAAAGCTTCATAAAAAATTCAATCGAAGGAACAATCAGGTTGTAATATTCAAGAGCTTTCCAATGATACCTTTGCCCAAAGGGGATGGTTGGTTTTAAAGATACCGTAATTCTTAATGAGAATCATCCAATCTTGAGTCGTTGAGTTTATAATTCGACTCAATCAATTAATTTCAATATAAAGGTCAAGTCATAGGGAGGTTTTTATGCAGAAAATATAGTAGCTTTTTACTATGATTTTCCATTCTGGTAGATGCTGAAAAATCTATGGTCCCAAATCTTTTTTTTTTTGGAAATTGGACTACAAGTTTGAAAGTTTCGGATCGCGAGCTTGGATGGGCACAAAAATTTGGTCAATTGCATCAGACCACAAGAAATATATTTTATTTAAGTTTGGTTAATTTTTTTTAGAAAAATAAATAAATTCAATGATTTTTAAAAGAATAATTGCCGCCAAGAGCACCAGGTGGCATTAGCCAGCAGCGCCCCTGCGCCGGTCAAGGCTTGCCAGGGTTTGCACATTGCGCTATTTTTAGGCCAGTGAGGACCAACGTCCTTGGGCGTCCCACACTAGGCTCCGCCATATATAAAGGCCTAAATGGCCTTATGCAGCATTTCATAAGCCTTTGTGTAAGACTTCCCGGCTGCATTAAAAAAAAATCGACTTTAAACCAAAATTTTATTTTTCTCATTTCCAAAGAAGATAAATGTATTTCTCTCACTCTTAACTCGTGGTTTCTCTCTCTAATTTCAATGCGCATACCTTTTTTCCTTTCTCCGAAGGATCGCTCATGACACATGGGTGCCCATGCCTCAGGCCATCGCAGGGATAGCCTAGCGCTGCGCCACGTGACCCAAGCGTTCTGCAATTCTAGGCCTGCGGAGGGTGGCCGGGCCTCGTGCAAGGCTATTTTGACCTTGCAGAAGGCCCATATAGCCTCTGCTTGGGTTTCAAATTTTGCCTTTAAATATGGGGTTTCATTTCAAGCATTCCAAGGTAAGTTTTTCTTCCGAACTACTTCATGGTGTGAGCATTCTAATGATCTCTTCGCTTTTTTGCTTTGGTTGGAAAGATTTTCTTAACATTTCATTGAGTAAGACTTCCATCCGATCCAATTTCGACTCATCGTGAGCTTGGTTTTTCATCTCTTGTGAGCTTAAATCTTCTTGTCTATCTCCATTAACATCCATTTGGATGCAAGCTTAACGAGAAGTATGTAGTCTGCGTATGTCCTGAATTAAGATGTTTCTATTTTCGAGTTGCTTCGGGTTAATCCTCGATAGGTTGTCTTTGAATTTTGCATCCTAGATACATTCATGTATGCATTTGGTACCGTTTTGACCTCTTCTTTGCAGGATATGTCGAAATGGAGATATGATTCAGCGTCGCTCTCACCAACCTTATTATTCCCTTGTGTAGAGTTTAGGCAATCTCACTTCCTATCATTTTCTTTGGTGTATGAATTCAGTTATATATATAATTTAAATATTATTATTCAATAAAAATTTAAGAAAGGTCATTTAGGTGCATTTAGTCGTTTCTCGCATTTTAATATTACTAGTCTCGCTTATTCATGGAGTCATCAAGGGTTTCAACAATTTCAAAGCTCCCGATCCAGATGAGTATAATAGCTTATTCTACAAAAAGCTTGGCTCATCATAGGACGTGACATTTGATGCTATTATGGAATTCTTCTCTTCAAGGAGAATGCTGAAATCAATAAATTCTACATTGATCTCTCTTATAGCACAGGTTTCAAATACATGCTTCCTTAAGGAGTGCAGACTCATAGCATGCTACAATGTTATATATAAAAATCATATCAAAGCTACTTTCAAAAAGAATAATTTATATTTTCCCTATTATTGTTAGCCTCAACCAAACTGCTTTTATAAAGGGAAAACGGATTTTAGAGAATATTCTATTGTGCTGAGAACTCTTGCATGACTACCATAAGGGCAATAAAGGTAAATGGGTGGCAACCAAAATCGATCTCATGAAGGCTTATAATATGGTAAAATGGGATGCTACTGTCACGGCCCGAAAAGCCAAGGAGTGATCACGAGCGAATCGATCGGCCCGTGACACTACTCTCAGGGTTTTGAAAGATGTTAATACCCCTTAGTACTAGATTGATCATATAAATCAATGCATTACTACCCAAGGTTCTTAGTTAACTTCAACGGTGAACATGTTGGGTATTTTGCAAGAACAAATGAGCTATGACAAGGTGACCCCCTTTCTCCTTATCTCTTTGTTTTGGTTATGGAAATTCCACTAGAATTATCACGAGGAAAATTTTTAACTCATCTTTTAAATTCCATTGGCGTTGCAAATTGCAAAGGATTACTCATGTATGCTTTGCTGATGATCTATTCTTATTTGCTTATGGGGATGTACACTCCATCATTTGCCTCGTTGATGCACTTGATGATTTTGTAGCTCTCATAGGACTTAGATTTAACCTAGACAAATGCCATATATTTTTCTCTAGGTTGTCCGAGGACGAATAACTCCTTATGTTGGATGACACGCATTTTTCCACGGGCACATGCCTCATTAGATATCCCGGTGTCCCACTTGTTACGCAAAGGCTCATGCATGCAGATTGTAAGGGTCTAACAGAGAACATATTTCAGAAAATAGATGGATGGGACATGAATTATATCAACAACACAAGAAGACTTCAGTTGGCCAAATCGATACTTTTTTTCCATTTGCACTCACTAGATGCAAATGTTTCTCTCCCCAAGCAAACCATTTACGAGATTAAAACAAAGATTAGCTAATTTATGGACAAGAAACGCTGGAACTCACAGATCTCATAAAGTTGCATGGAAAAATAGTATGCTCACCAAAAAAGGAGGGAGAACTAGGCATGCTCGATTTGAAACTCTAGAAAAAGGTATTGTTTGGTCACATGCTTTGGAGCATCATCAATCATCCGTCCTTATCCATTTGGAGTACTTGGGTTCATCACATCAAATGTAAAGGTGCTCCCATTATGCAACTCAGCATAAGGGCTAGTGTGGCTTGAAGTTCATGATGGATGCTCAAGTTAAGACTTGCTCTAACACCTATTATCTTTAGCCAAACATACCACTGCAAAGAGATATATAAGGAATTCAAACAAGAGGGACCAGTTGTGGATCGGTATCAATTAATTTGGACCAATGGTATTAGCAAGCATAATTTTATCGGCTGGCTTGTTTGTAGAGATAGGCTACCGACAGTAGTAGTCATATCACGATGGTTGTCCTCAGCAGATACTAGGTGAAACTTTTGGATGACTAGTATAGAAGACAAAAACCTCTTATTCTTGGAGCGTTCAAATTTTTAATCGATCTAAGCTTATGTAAATTTTGACTAAGGAGTCGCCATTAGTCTTTTTGAGGACGGCTAAGAACCCAATAAGATACGAAAGAATATCTTACTTTTACACAACCAGAGATTCTAAACCCGGGGACTTGGATATGTTAACGTAAGGCTAACGCCATTTTAATCATGCTAACTAATGTCATAGCAACCTATCAAAGAATTCTAGGTATCGTATTAACCATTATAGAGCAAGAAATAAAATCTAAGATATTGAAAAGCGAAACCAAGTATAATCGTATAGGAAAGCACACAATAGGGGTGAGCATGCCGGACAAATCAGGAACTGCCCAGACCGAATCGAATCAGCTAGTTTGGTCCGATTCCTAGAGATATTAGTCTAGTTCCCAGTTCTATAAAAATGGAATTGGTAATTGTCAGTCTGATTCCCAATTCAAGGGGGGGAACAAACCGACGAACCAGATCAACTCTTTTTTTTAAAATATTTTTTAATTTCTTAAAAATAGCTATAAACCCTACAAATAGTAACAACTCTCGTATTTTTGTAATTATTATTATTATTATTATTATTATTTGCTAAGTGATCAATTTCATGGAACTAGACCGAACTTGTTGATTAAGTTTGGTTCCCGATCTCAAAATTTGGGAACCAGTCCTCTTAATCCAATTCCCAATTTGTAGGTGGAATTAGACAAAACTCGGACCGGGAATTGATCACCCTTAGCACACAAGCATCTTAATATTGTCCCTAAAAAGAAAAAAAGGAAAAAAAAAAAGACAATTCAAAAAAACAACCCTATTGTAAAGCCCTAAAAGCTTATCCAACTTTTGGGTTTTAATATTTTTAAAGGGTTTTCCAAATTTTCTAATTTTCTGATTTTTAGAATTTTTTAATGGTTTTTCTAATTTTTTTCGTTTCTGAATTTTTATTTTTAAAAAATATTTTTCCAAATTTTTAATTTTAAAAATTTTTAAATATTATTTTTATTAAAATATGAGAAATTTGGACCGGATGAAGAGACCCGACCCAACTAAGCCGACCCGAACCCTATCCGATCAGGTTGGCCTAAAAACAAGGTGACCTTAAGGCTCACCTAGAATTAATTAATAAGCCCATGAACTTTCTTTTTTTGGCCCAAACTCTAAAAGAACATAGCCCACAACAAATAAGTCCAAACTTCCTCAGCCCATTCACGAACTCCTCTCTTTATCTGTTTAGCTCTCAAACCAAAGCCTTGACCCAAGTATGTCCTAAAATTGATTCGCTCGAACTCTGGGACGTAAAACATTGGGGGTATTTCCTTTGGGGTTGGGAAGAAAAAATTACACTTCGAAATTAAGGGCCTTTTTAGGTGGAGAGGGTAAACTCCACCACACATTGTCAAAGGTGTTTGCGGAATTGGTAGACCGTTGTAGAGGCCGCCTGCACTGGTGAAGGTAGAGAGGTGGGTGAAACACTCACTGCAATGTTGACCTATGTTTCATATGGTGTCTCAACCGACTTGTCGACCTTATACCTCCAATTGAGAGGAGAGGCGCTCTGCAAAATCCCAGTCCCTTTTCCCTCTTTTCTAGTTTTCAATTTTTTTTATTCTTTTCTGTTCGTCTCCTTTTGTCTTTTTTTCTGTTTTTTGTCCCTTTCTGCTACAAGTTTCTTCTTCTCGTCTTCTTCATCGAAGGTTTTTTTTCTGCGGCTTTATCTCACCGAACCGTGGACCACCGACGCTACATCATTTTTCACACACGTCGTCACTGATACCTATGCTGCCGCCGAACCACCACATACCACCAGTCGATCAGCATCCAATATCTCCGGTCGCTCCTTTCTGCTGACCACAAAAATCAACAACCAACATTCATCAGAACAAATCTATTCAATCCTAACATCTCTCTAATAGGAACATAATCACAAGCGTATTAAAATGCAAGTACATAAACTGACTGGAGTGACCTCAAGCCAGTTGTGTGTTTGGGGGTTTCTGACGAAGGAGTTTTCGGCATGGAGGGGTGCGTATGTGACCAACTCGAGCCAGGATTTCGTCCACAAAATAGCGTGAAAAATACAAGAAACAGGAAGATCATAAGATATTCGACCAATACCGAAGCAAATGTAAGCCCATCTCAAAATTTAATAACAAATAAGATTCGGTTCTCTCTCAAGCATTTTATCGAACATGTGATACGCAGTTTAAAGGATGCCTTCCACAGCAAGATTCAATGCGATTTTCGAATCAAAGATGATATATGAAAGTCTGAATCAACATATTTTGTGCCAAATCCGTCTTAGCTGGTCACGATCCGTTCGAAATCTCGCACTTAAGTTCGGTGCTCTTAAGTGTTTTATGCTTCATTCCAGCAAAACATCAAACAGTCGGTATACATTCATGAACTCGAGTTCTGGGTTCAAACACGAAGCATTCCTCAGCTCCTCAGCCTAAACACGATGCATTAACTTTCAAAACATTATGAATCGACCTGAACTTACTTTGGTTTAACAAGATTTCATCAAATAAAAAAGAAAATTCATCCACCGAGGCGAGTTCCTTCCCGGCCAAAAGAAAAACAGGGGCGAAACAGGAGGTTCGGGAAGGAGGATCATACCTGGTTTGTCAGGCGAGTCGAGGTCTCGATTGGCAATGGCAGCGCACGACAAGATGGGCTTCGCCCTTGGCTGCGGAAAGACCTCCGAATGAGCAAAAGTGGGCTGACGAACTGGCCCTTGACCGGAGTCCTTGAAAGCCGACGGCAAGCTCCGGCGATCGAGTTCTCGGTCAGTCCCTTCGACGACGACAGTTGGATTATTCCTTCTGCTTGCATCGTGGGGTCGCGTCACTTGCACGTCCTCCTTTCCGTTCGCTAGGCGCGCGCGCGCACGTCCGTAGAGGAGAGGAAATGGGTGACGAGCTGGGCCTTTTTTTGTTTGGTTTTGACTAGGGGTGAGCGGTTTCAAGTTCCAGTTCGGTTCCATCGGGAACTTAGAACCTACCCTCGGGTACAAGTTCCTCAAAATGAGGAACCTCAAACCTACCCGTCAAAACCGAGAATCTGGAGCCTACCCTGTCACAGGTTCCAAGGTCGGTTCCAGGTTCTAACAGGTTCTTTTTTTTTTTTCTTTTTTTTTTCAGATTTAAACTATAACGTATGCGCATGTTACCTATATATATAACGTACGCGTACGTTACCAAAACAAAAAATATAACGTACGCGCACGTTATAAAAAATAAAAAATAACGTACGCGCACGTTATCAAAAAAAAACTGTAACGTGGGTGCACGTTATCAAAAAAAAACTATAACGTGCACGCACGTTACCCAAAAAAAATATCACGTATGCGCACGTTATCAAAAAAAAAACTATAACGTGCACGCACGTTACCCAAAAAAAATATCACGTATGCGCATGTTACCAAAAAAAAACTATAACGTACGCGTATACTACACGGTAACTTCCCACATCTTAGTAAACATACCAATGCCAACATTTTTTTTTATTATTCATTTTTAGAGTTGAATTATAACATACGCGCTCTAAAAATGAATAAAAAAAAATTATAACATACGCGCATATTATCAGGCTCTTCAGCACTGTCGTAATGATCCTCTAACATCAAAATCATGCCATAAATATACTTCCCGAGCTATGAAAACAATAAAACAAAACATAGACTCTTTAACAACAATGTTTTTCCATGCATTAAACTTATCAATGGTGAGATCACAACAACCATCTAAAGGCTCATAAACTCTTTGACAACATAGTTAAAGCAGCACAAAGCCAATAAAAAACCTTGCTTGAATTCTCTACCACTAAACCCATTGCAGTTGCGACACCACCAACTCTATTTATCAACAATAATTTCTGCATTAAGGCCAACCATATCTGGAAAAAAAAAAAAGGTTAAATAAAATATTCACTTATCAAATATACAAAAAGAATTACAATATATAAAGATATAAACATTACTTACCTAATTCAAATTGTTCTGCGTTCTCGATACACTCTTCATCATCAAGCAGTACACGAGCGGCCCTTAACCAATCTTGAGTGCAAATCAAAGCTTCTACTACTTTGGGAGTTAAAGAACTTCGAAAGCCATCAAGCACACGACCCGATGTACTAAAAGTTGACTCTGAAGCAACGGTTGTTACAGGAATGGACAAATATCTCGAGCCATCAAAGAAATGATCTTATATTTTGAACCATTAGCCTTCCACCAAATCAAAATGTCAAGACCAAGATCATTTTCATTTTTTTCTTGAAGATACTCATCAAGCTCAGACTTGTTATCATCGCGCCCTTGTTCATTCGATTATAAAAACATTTTCTTCCAATCTTGGGCTTCATACATCTTTAGTTCTTCACTACCACCCGTATCGGGTTGGGAAGTGGAACTACTACTACTTGCACCCAAATTATGACCACCAAAATCTTGATCACTTAAAATAAGAGAAGATTGCTCATAAAATTCATACAAATGCTCCAACGCATTCTTCACCTTGCAATGCATCTCTTCAATCTTCAATTCATCATCATAAATTTGTCCATACAAGAATCTCACATAATTTAACTTGGCTCTAGAATCTAACACAACCGCAATCAACACCATAATATTCACTTTATCCAAGCTTCCATAATATTTGTCAAATTTTTCTTTCATTTTCAAACCCATAGTTTGAAGCTTATGATTTAAAGCATTGACCGCATCTTTTAAATATCTATACAAAAGAGCTATCCCTTCAAAATAATCATTTGAAGTAACATATAAAGTCCTAGACATCTTCTTGGTGGCATCATAGAAGGCTTTTAGAAAATTCGAAAGAATAATAGCATTTTCCCAATCATCATCCCTAGGAGTTTCATAATCTAGCTCACTTACAAAAGATGGATCGTGATCTTCTATCATTTCGAAAGTTTTTTTGAACTTTATGGCGGTGTCTAACATGAGGTAAGTGGAGTTCCATCTAGTGGTAACGTCAAGAACTAACGAACTCTTATAAGTGATATTTTCTCTCTCAATGCAAGATTTAAATCATTGGGCTCTTGTGGAAGAACTCCTTACATACCTAACCACATTTCGGATACATGCAATAGAGTCACGTACTGTAATCAAGCCATCTCTCACAATCAAATTTAATATATAAGCTGTACATCTCATGTGCAAAACACTACCATCTAATATCAACGACCTTTGTTTGGAAAGTTTATCCCTCAAATAGCCAATTGCAACATCATTCGAGCTAGTATTATCCACGGTAATTATGGACACCTTTTTTTTTTCTATTCCTCACTCCTCAATGCATGTCTCCACCATTTTCCCAATCTTTCTACCCCTGTGACTATTCATCACCACAAAGTTGATGATTCTTTTATGCAACTTCCAATTTTCATCAATAAAATGTGCAGTGAGACACAAATAATTCAGATTTTGATTGGAACTCCATGTATTAGTCGTGAGTACGATCCTAGAATTAATCTTTCCAAAATAATTCTTCAAAGAAGTTATTTCACATAAAAACAACTTCATGCAATCTTTTACCACTGTGAAACGTGATATATGTTTGAAGAGAAGTTGTATCTCAGTAACATATTCACGAAATCCAACACGCTCAACCAAGGAAAAAGGTTGCTCATCAAGGATGATAAACCGAGCAAGCATGTGCCTAGCTCGTTCTTGATTAAATGACCATGTCGATAAGACGCTACCAGTACTAGAATCTCCTCCTGCCTTGCCAGCCATGTTGACATTACGTGGTACAAAGAATTTATGCCTCTTATCTATATTACGAGGAAACCTCTTACATGTGTTTAAGTGCTTCCTCATTGCAGAAGTACCATTAGCAACACGGTACTTAAGCATGGACCCACAATGAATGCATTTCACTTGATATATTTTTTCATCCTTATCACTGATTTTCAAATAATGGTTCCAGCATTCAGATGTATATTTCTTATCATGAGAGTGATGAAAATCGGATACCTTATTTGTGGCACTCAAGGTAGAGGGTGCATATTCTTTAATTTCATTGCCAGAAAACTCAAATTCCATACCCAGAGTCATCTCCTCACGTCCCTCCACCTCCATTGACGTGTTATCTTGATACATTAATTTCGCACTACACAACAATAATATAATATAATTAGAAAATTCAAAACATAATGTGAATTGAGTTATAGAATATACAAGTAATTGCTAAAAACCAAATCAATACAAATCTTTAGGACTATATCATATTATCAATACAAGTGCAAAAGATTTCTTCAAATATGCCCTTATTTTATGATAAGGCACCAAACCAAGCAAAACTCTAAGTAATCATAAACATCTCTTTCCCATCTTTAGTATAAAAGGAACTCTTTATCAACCATCTTAACTTAATTTAATGATATACAAAACAAGCAAGCTTTAGTCTTTGTTTTTGCTGTTGATATACTGTTGTAAAAATGGTTCAAACCATCTTTGTATTTGCATTTGTTTAGAGACTTCGAGAATTGTTCTCTCAGTTTTGAAGTTCAAGTTTTCCTGTACTTCCAGTTTTAGAAGCTCCAGTAACATGCTGACAGTGAGGACAGAACAATATTAGCAATGAAATAAAAGAGTTATGAAAATTGTCTACTCATGTTGCTTGGTCATGTGATTCTTGTGTGAATTGTGCACTGTCTATTATCGCAAGGCATGTGGATTCAAGGGCCTTTAGTGAAGTTTCAAACTAATGCCTTTACTGCGAGAATTCTGGTAACCTTGTTGCTTATAGCATCCAACCTTTGGGCATAGGACTATATCACAATGCTGATGCATTTATGTATTATGAAGACAAAACTGTAAAGCTCTTTCAAAGCTTCCAAGGAACCTATATCTCCTGGCAGCTCTTGCACAAAGTTGTAGAACTTGATATTCAAATAAGCTAAGTTCCTTAGCTTGCTAATGGACCTCACAACAGACGTAGGTAATGTTGAACAACGTTCCAGGTTTAGTCTCTCTAAGTTTACAGGAGTAAGCAGATAGTACTTTAAAAGCCCAGTTGATTGACTGGGCACTTCCTTATGCCCAACGCTACATCTACAGTGTGTATCCTCAGCAATATTTATAGCTTAAACAGTCTGGTTTTGACTATCTCAAACAGTTGCAAGTTGTAGTAGTTGAACAATTGTTCTACAGAAATGTGATCAAAGTTGTGGCAGTTCATCCAAGAAGACCAAACCCTATGTACAATCGAATGAACAATCTAATGAGATAAATTAATTTCTATCACATATCTAGCAAACCGTTTTCTCACCAGACATCATACAATTCAAACCATCAAACCGAGCAAGCGAGTCTTTCTTGGCCAAAACAGAGACAGAGTAAAGTGTTTGGAGCGAGATTTTGCACCCGGTTTGTTTGGCGGATCGAGGTCTCGATTGACGATGATGAAGAGCGTCTGGTTAGAGTTGTTCCTCTGCTTGAAGAAGAAATCTCAGTATTCATTTGATCTTCGACACCAAATCTGTGAAGAACAACTTAACAACTTGTGGAATAGCCTTGACCGGAGCTCTGAAAATCCACGGCGAGCTCTGGCGATGTGGTTTTCCGTCGCTCCAAAATGGGCGTCGCGACTACTGGCGTCGGGTCGTTGGAGCAGAGGCGGAGACAGCAGCAACAGCGTTGTGGGTCAAAATCGCGGCCGAAACAGTGGCTTCTAGAGTCTGGTTGCAGCAGCGGTGGAGTAGAGGAGGACCCAGCAGCAGGGGCGTCGGGGCTTTTGGTGCGAGCGCGTGGGTCGCGAGCAGGGTCTTCGAGGCAACGGCGACTCAGGACTCAGGTGTCGCGAATGCGGGCGTCAAGCGATGTCAGGGACTGGCGTCCAACGGCGTTCGGCGATGGTGGTAGGCACTGAGCAGAGCGACAGGCGTCGAGCAGCGTTCAGCGATGGTGGCTGGCGCTGAGCAGTGAGCAGGGACGTCAGTCAGGGTCTTTGGGGCAACGGCGACTCAGGACTCAGGTGTCGCGAATGCGGGCGTCGAGTGACGTCAGGGACTGGCGTCCAGCAGCGTCCGGCGGTGGTGGCCTTGAGGGCGAGCGACGTCCGGCGGCGAGACTCAAAGCGGCGTCCAGCTGAAACTTCAAAGTGAAACTGAAATCGGAGGACTGAGGAAGATACATGACAGGAGGCTGGAGGTTGGACTTGGAGAGCTGAGCGGGGGGGGGGGGTTCCTTTTGGAACCCTAACCGGTTCCGAAACCGGTTCCGCGACCGGTTCCGGTTCCGGTTCCGCGGCCGGTTCCGGTTCCGGAACCGGGATTGCCGATTCCCGGAAAAATGGAACCAGGAACCGGAACCGGTCCTTTAAGAATCGGGAACCAAACCGAGGTTCCGGTTCCGGTTCTACCCGGTACCGTGCTCGCCCCTAATTTTGACGTGGCCTCAAATTGTAGGCTTAAAGGAATAAGGAAAGATGGGCCACAAAAGACAAAAGGGAGATGGGTTAAAAATAGATTGGCTAAAAAAAGAAACATAGAAATGGGCTAAGGAAGGTGAGTTAGATGCATGGGCCGGAAGAGATAAAAGAAATGGGCTGGCCACGTAGGCTTAACAAGTCCAAAACTTACTAAAGAAAAAAAATATATATATCTTTTATATCTTTTCATACATATTCTTTTATGCTTTTTATCCTTTATCCTCCCATCTTTATAAATATTTTTTGTAAAATAAATGGATACTTAAAACACCAACAAAAATTTAGATGTCAAAACAAGTCGATTGACCATCATCTTCAGTTGGTTAGGATTCAAAAGATTGTTAGAGATAGGACATCACTCTACCAACAGTATAGGTTTTCCTAGGGAAATGTTTTTATTGGTTATTGTATGGAAGCTTTCTTCCTTCATCTTCTCACGTAATTAGTCTCTTTAAAATGTTAGGAGATTCCCCTAAACTTTTATAACTCAATTGATTAATGATATTCACATATCTACACACACGAAAAAAAAAAAAAGGTCAGATGGGAGGATTTTTAAACCTTTTTTGCATGTTTACTTTTTACACATAGCTCACAGGGATCCATTGGCAAGATTATGTGTTAATTTTGCTAACACAACTTGCTTTACTCTTTTTTTAACATTTACCTTGCTTTATTTATTATTGTTATTACTATATTCATTCATTTTATTAATTGTGCAGATATGCATAGGCGCTTAGATTTGCATGTTAAAGAATAAAAAAAATGAAAAAATTAGATGAAACAACATGGGCATCTGCATTTAACTTGATTTCTAACTAGCCTAAAATAAGTTAGTCGTAGCTCTATTCTCATTTGCAAGAAATCAAATTGCGATTAGTAGGCCTTATAGGAGTTCATGTAAAGCGTAAGTGTCATCTCGCAAGAGAGCTATTTGTCTTTACTTAGCAATCCATTAAATCGTCCCTAGATCCACCTCGATTAGAATCATGACAATTATAGTGCTAAAATTAACATTGAGATTTGCAATAGATGTAGTAATTACCCTACTGGTCCAAAACTAGAATATTCCGGAATAAGTAGGTTGTCATTCTTCTCATAAATTGGTGGAAATCCAAAAATGCGGTCGTTATTCTGCCAGGTCAAATTTAGGAAATTTCTAAATCATAGTTAAGTTTCCTTTAATACTAACATTAGAGAAACCCTGTACGGAAGACAACCTATAAGTCGAATTACCTAGGAAAATGGTCTGAGTACACCTATGCCAATGTGGTAATCGCTGGCTGATCGTGAACAGAGGCTTCGTGCATGTCATGTATTCTAAAAAATATGTTTCAAAAGTTATAGATATTTTGCTCTCTCTCTCTCTTTTAATTTCTAAAACCCAATATTATATATGGCTGAAAGGTACATTTGCCTAATAGGCCAGATGATAACATGGCTTCGTCATTTCGAAATTGTTCACACGTTATCAATTAAGATGTCACGTAATCAAACGGCACATGAATGCATTTAGCAATTAGAACTCATACATATTTACCATCCTATCATACTTATTCTATAAAATAAAATAAAATAAAATAAAAAAAACACATGGCACATGAAGTCATGTGGGGACGTAAAGTGGTGTAGGACTTTGCTTCTCGTTGCTCTAAAAGAAAAATCAAAATTGCACTACTGACTAGTGACTCCACTGGGGAAAAGTTAACCATAACTACCCAAAGGGTTGAAGCCATTTTAATTTTTCAATCAAAGTCCTTGCATTGATGATTCAACTTCCTTAAGTTCACATGATGCGGTTGAACGTTTGTTTTATTCGTATTTGTTTGGTTTTTGCTTTGTTTATGTGTGATTAAACTGTCACGAATGCCCATTTAAATCAGACTCATTATATTACATTAACACACAAACCATGAATAGAACCGATCCACCCAAGAGCCTTATGGCACGATAATCATGTTGTACCTTCTCGACTTGGTCCACCTACACGTCTTGTGTGTCAGTACTAGTATGAACACCTAGAGAGGATGAATAGATGAAAAGACAATTTTTCACTAAGAACAGTAGAAATAATTTGCTTTTGAAACTGAGTTTGAAGAATAACAGATTGACTTTAGCAATTAAATGCAACTACGAATAAAATAAAGAAGTTCAGGGGAAGAGAATAAGAACATAGAAATTATAGTAGTTCTGTTTAAATCAAGCTTACGTCTACTCTTTCACACTAACAGTTTTCTGGCTAAATTTCACTATGTGATCAACAAGAGATTACAACTTTGAGTGCAAACACTCAGTGGTAGATCACACTATCTCACTAAGTTACTCTTTTGGCATTTTTCTTACGATCACAAACGTTTAAGCTCACCAAAGACAAGCGTATAATCAAAAGTCGCTCAAACTTTGGAATTATTAATTCTATGCTTCGTCTCTTACTTGCTCATCGGTCCTTGATCTCCTTAAATACTTCTCCACTTCCAAACTAGCCGTTGAACAGTATCTAGAGAATCGTCTTCCAATCTACTCATTGGACAGATTTGTATCTAGAAGATTTGGTAGCAGTTGAGTGATAGAAGTAGAATCCCAAATTGATTCTGATCGCCCATACAAATAGAATATTGGTTTCCATAAGTAGAGCTTCTTCGTATAGAAAATTATTGTCTTCAATATCCAATTGTCAATAAATTAGATTGAATCAATCAAATCTATCTTGATATATAATCCAAACCAGATCACTAATTGTTATATATTTGGGACTTGTGTTACATTCTGTTAAGTTGTTTCATTCTAAACATGCTCTGTTCTGAATCTGTTACGTTCTGAACATGTGTCTCGTTCTGGACCTTATTACTTTCTGGACTTGTGTCTCATTCTAGATGTAAAGTTTGAGAGTCTTTAGACTAAAGTAGAGTCTGAGTATCTTCAGACCGAAATAGACTTTACAATCTGGACGTAAGTCAGAACATATTCTGCTTCTGAGCAGATTTACTAACTGTTATATGTTTGGGGCTTTTGTTACGTTCTATCAAGTTGTTTCGTTTTGAACACGTGTCTCGTTCTAGACCTTATTACTTTCTGGACCTGTGTCTCGTTCTGGATGTAGAGTCTAAGAGTCTTCAAACTAAAGTAGAGTCGGAGTGTCTTCAGACCGAAGTAAAGTCCGAGTGTCTTCAAACTGAAATAGACTTTACAATCTGGACGTAAGTCTAAACTCATTCTGCTTCTGAACAAATTTAACTTTAAGGTCTAAACACGGTTTGAATAAGTTCAGCTTCATCATAAAGTCTGTCTTTTGATTCTTCCAAGTATAGACTTTGACAATATCATTTATACGTTCTATCATCTGCATAGTCTATTACTCAATTATTAAGCACGTTAGTAGCCTTTGATTTATTTTGTCATCTTCAAAACATCATAAGGGATTTCCCTAACATTGCATCCCGATAGGCTCAGCCGTAGTAGAACTTCACTCTTCCTGAGGCAAATATAAGAGTGATGGATTTTCCTCAAAATCTATAAACCCCGAATTATAACCAAAAGAAAGTTGTCTTAACGTCTAGCTAATGTCTGTTCCTGGCAACTCGAATGAGAGAATTTCATCCACCATCATGACACGGAGGGAAGGCTTGTCCTAAACTACCAAGACAAGAAGACAAGTGCAAACACCTATTTGCTCATACATCTCCCACCCCCCCCCACCACAATCTAATTATAAAAATGTTCAAGGTGGTTCAAGGCCCCCACCAATCCTATGATAGATGAACATGTCACTGTTCCACATAGTACGGCTTCATGCGTTGTTCTTTATTTAATTAGTGAACCTAAAACACTACTTCATGCTCACTCCCAACCACAATGATCTCTCATACTCCTTGAATTATCCGCGTGTGAGGAATGTATATGTTAGGGAAATCCCTTATGATGTTTTGAAGATGACAAAATAAATCAAAGGCTACTAATGTATTTGCTAGTTGAGTAATAGACTATGCAGATGATAGAACGTGTAAAAGATATTATCAAAGTCTATACTTTGAAGAACCAGAAGACAGACTCTATACTGAAGCTGAACTAGAAGACAGACTCTATGCTGAAGGAGAATATGTTTAGACTCAGATTGTAAAGTCTATCGCACTCAGACTCAGATTGTAAAGTCTATTACTCTCAGACTTTACATCCAGATTCGACAGAACGTAACTGAAGCCCAATCATATAACGGCTAGTGATCTGGTTTAGATTCCATATCAAGATTGATTTAATTGACTCAATCTAATTGATTGACAATTGGACCTTGAAGACAAGATCTTTCTATACGAAGGAGCTTTACTTATGAAAACCAAGATTCCGTTTGTATGAGCGATCAGAATCAATTTGGGATTCTATCTTTGTCACTCAACGGCTACCAAATCTTCTAGATACAGAGCTGTCCAATGGGTAGATTGGAAGACGATCCTCGAGATACTGTCCAACGGTTAGTTTGGAAGAGGAGGAGTATTTAAGGAGATGAAGGACCGATGAGCAAGTAAGAGACGAAGCGTAGAATTTATAATTCCAAAGACTGAGCGACCTTCGATCATACACTTGTCTCTTGTGAGCTTAAACGTTTGTGATCGTGAGAGAAATACCCAAAGAGTGAAGTGTTTGCACTCAAAGTTGTAATCTCTTGTTGATTGCATAGTGGAATTCGGCCAAGAAGGCTGTTAGCATGGGAGAGTGGACGTAGGCTTAGATTAAGCCGAACCACTATAAACCTTGTGTTCTTATTCTCTTCCCTAACTCATTTGTTTTATTTGAAGTTTATTTTATTCCGCATATATTTGCCAAGATTTATTTTACACACCTATTCACCCCCCTCTAGGTGATTGTACTAGCTTTCACAATTGGTCAGAGCCAAGTGCTCGGTTTATAAAAGTGTTTTTACTTTTGAGCTAAAAATTCTTTATGGCTAGTATCTTGGCACCAGGACTTATGGAGGAACAAAGCAACACAAGGCCACCATATTTTGATGGAAAGGAATACAAAGTGTGGAAGAACAAAATGAAAGCATTCCTAAGATCCAGAGATCTCTTGCAATGGGATGTTGTGGAAAGAAGAATCAATACCACTACTGTATATACATCAAATAAGAATGGCAAAGACAAAGAAACCAAACCCCCCGCTCCTATTTCTCGGACGGAGATGTCCAAAAGAAAAGCGTTTGATGCAAAAGCTATTTATTCTTTATATTGCGCCTTGTCTCCTACTAAATATAACAGAATCTCTTCATATGAAACAGCAAAAGAAGTTTGGGATAGACTTCATGTTACATATGAAGGGACCGATCGTGTAAAAGAGACAAAAGTAAACTTCCTGCTCGGCAAATATGAATCATTCAAGATGAAGCAAGGAGAGTCGATTGGAGATATGTTCAGTCGTTTTACAGAAATTGTAAATGGTTTAGCATATCAATGTCAGCAAATTTCTACCCCGATGAAGGTCAACAAACTTTTGCGAGGTCTCTCAAAAGATTGGAACCATGTTAAGACCTCAATCCGGGAGACTCAGAGGATTATGCCACTATCCGTTGATGAATTAATTGGCACTCTTCAATCCTATGAAGTGAAACAAATTAACGACGAAGATCCCGAAGGTAAGAAGTCCATTGCTTTAATATCTAACGCTGTTTTTGATGAAACCGACTCAGAAAATGACATGGACAACGAAGAATTTGCTTTTATGATCGAGAAACTCAAAAAGCTGAGTAGAAAATGAAGGAAGTTTAGTGAAAGAAGACAATACAAGTAGAATGGCTAGAAAAGAATAATGAAAGAAGATGAGCAAGGAAATATATGCTTGAGGGCTCATTCAGAATCAGAGTCTGACTCAGACACAGACTCAGAATCCGATGGGAAAATCGAGGTAAGTCATTCAAAAATTCCTCTCAAAGTTTCAAAGTATATAAATGAGCTTTGCTCATATCTCAAATCTTCTTTTAAAAGGATCTTCGAACTTAAAAAGGAGAATTTTCGGCTTAGGCAACATGATCTTTCTCAAAAAGAAAATTTTGAAATTTTGCAAAAAGATTTTCTACAAACAAAAGAAAGTCGAGATTTATTTGTCAAAGAAAATGATTCTTTGAAGAAGGAATTTTCAAATATTTCGACAAGATTTTCAAATTGTTCAAAAATATTAGAGCATATCTTTTCTATACAAGTACCTTACTATAATAAGTCGGGACTTGGTTTCAATAAGGAAAATAATTCTTTAATTGATTTTCCTAAAGTGAAAGAAAAATTTAGACAAAAACTTTCAAAGGCATTTTACAAAAATCATTTTCAAAAAATGTTTGTAAAACCTGTTGGTCGAAATGCCCTCAAGTGTTTAAATTGTGGAGACTCAGAAGACTTTGAGAAAGAATGTCCTAAAGTCTGGAGATCTATTAAGAAAAATTGGGTAAAAACAGCATATTCTATTAACTCTCATGGACCCAAGAAAAAATTGGTACCAAAGAAAATATGAGTTATTTTTGCAGGATATAAAGAAGAAAGAAGAAAGAGAGTTTGGTAAGAAATGTATATATTTGGTTTGAGTACACAATTTATAATTTCTCATTATGCTTGATATTCGATATATCCTTGGTGGATTAAGATTTTATAATGATCATATTCCTTGATTTGTTTTATTGAAGAAAGAATCATGTGATTTATTTTCGTGATTCGTGATTTGAGATTTGATTTAATACATGTGATTATTTGAGATAATTCACATTATTTTATACTCTCAGATTTAGTCATATTTTGCAAAGTGAAAATTTGTTTTACGTGATGATGCAAGATATTCTTAGATATTCAAATATTTTATTCTCTCTGTTTTTTATCGTACTATGACTAAGTGAGAATTTATTTTTCAAAATATCATTGTGCATAATATTCTTTTTTTGAATACTTTGTTATGATGAATTAAGAAAGAATATATATTTTTTTTTGGTAAAGGTAAGAAATATATTGAAAAGAACCAGGAAGCTATATAGAGCTATACAGCGAGAACTTGGACCCAAAAACCTATACTCACAAAGACAGCAGTCAGAACGAGTGGAAGGAGGCCAAGGTAAAAGGAGACAAACCAAGCGGCGAAGAGAAGGGCCAAACAACAGCCAAAGAGACCCAGCTATCCTTCCCCGAGACCTAGAGAGGGAACGGCAAAACAAAAGAGAAACCCAAAAGCCCGTTCTAGGACAAGAAGGTAAGAAAGCGATGGTAGCCATAGTCAGGAGCGAAGTCCTTCATTCCAAGCTTCCAATGCAACATCTAGGAATTCGAAAGGACCTCAATTAAGAAAGAATATTTGATTATGGAGATTTCATATTTTACTCTAACGTCATGGAAGGATCCAATTTAATGGATACCAAAAAGGAAATGAGTTGATTGCAGGAAATTCAATAAGACAAGATTGATTGCAAATATACGCAGATTTTGATGCAATAAGAAAAGAATCTTAGGTGAAGATTGGTAATGATTTTTTTTAATTAATGGTATATTTGAAACATATACCTGGGTAAGAGAAATTGTTTTCATCCCGTCTTATAAATTTCTACGTGCATTTATCATACTTTTGGATGATTGTTTATTATATTGCAAATATCTTTTGTTATAAATATAAGATATTGCAATTTTGGCACGTGACAGAAATATCTATTTCCCTTTTGCAAAATGGATATTTGAAATTTATGCTCAAGGAAATCTCTTTGATCTCGAAAGATATTACTGCATATTCATGGATATTCTTTCTATATTCTTAAAAGAAATATTATATCTAGCAATTTTGATCCGCAAATCAAAAGAATATATTACATGACATTTTTGCAAAGATAGTTATCCATTATACAAGAATTTGCAGGTAACAAAAGAATCTTCCATATGAATATTGGAAAGCTCGATCTGAAAATTATGAATATTCCATACTATCTTTTGGAAGATCGAAAATTTCCTTCCATGTGTAAATTTTTCTTTTTAAGGAAATCTCTTATGTGTTATACGAAAGGTTGAATAGTTCGGAATTTTAATATTTGATAATTTTATATATGCTATTCAATTTATTTATTTGAAGAAAATGGCATTATATATTACATGGATATTATTACAGCTTATTTGTGGAAAAAGTTTGTTAAGCTAATGCAAGTTGAATACGAGAAAAGCTTATTGAAGAAAATAAATTTTTGCCTCGAATTTCAAAATGCAAGTGATCATTGCAGATGTTGTTGCTACAAAGGAAATATTGGAAAAATATTCTGTTCAACGTGCACAAGCCACAATTGTTTCTATTCGCAAATATTGTCATGATCACAGGGGGAGCAAGTGAATCCAAGAGAAAGGAAAAGAATTGTGATCATCTCAAAAAAGAAACAAATTGAGTGGGAGCTTTGATCAATTATAGAAAAATCTTTTTGAATCAATCATGATCATGATCTTGATGGAATGAAGGAAAAAGTAAATGTGTAAGAATTTAAGTTCTAAAAAATCCGGTTAGTGCATTTTTTATTACTTATTGTCATTAACAAATCTCTTATTGATATTATCATTTTATTATGATAAAAAGGGTACGTGAATTTTATGATGCATCCGTGATTTTCATTGGATATTTGCTTATATATATGATCGAAGTGAGCTATATTGCATATCTTTAATATTCAATTTATTTTATAAAAGCTGATTTTTGGAAATTATGCAAGACACATTTGTTATCATTTTATATTCTCTATGTGAATCCATTATTATCGCTTTTTGATTATGACAAAAAGGGGGAGAATATATAAATATGCATATGTGTTGATTGCTTGATATTATTTATTGCATAATATTGAGCTGCGATTATTTTTCTATATATTGTTATACTCAATCTATTTGCTATCTTTTGATATCCTTTGATTTAAATTAATATTTTTAAAAAGTCTGCATATTTAAAGATTGTTTTGTCATCATCAAAAAGGGGGAGATTGTTAGGGAAATCCCTTATGATGTTTTGAAGATGACAAAATAAATCAAAGGCTACTAATGTATTTGCTGGTTGAGTAATAGACTATGCAGATGATAGAACGTGTAAAAGATATTATCAAAGTCTATACTTGGAAGAACCAGAAGACAGACTCTATACTGAAACTGAACTAGAAGATAAACTCCATTCTGAAGGAGAATATGTTCAGACTCAGATTATAAAGTCTATCGCACTCAGACTCAGATTGTAAAGTCTATTGCTCTCAGACTTTACATCCAGACTCGATAGAACGTAACTCAAACCCAATCATATAACGGCTAGTGATCTGGTTTGGATTCCACATCAAGATTGATTTAATTGACTCAATCTAATTGATTGACAATTGGACCTTGAAGACAAGATCTTTCTATACGAAGGAGCTTTACTTATGAAAATCAAAATTCCGTTTGTATGGGCAATCAGAATCAATTTGGGATTCTATCTTTGTCACTCAACGGCTACCAAATCTTCTAGATATAGAGCTGTCCAATGGGTAGATTGGAAGACGATCATCAAGATACTATCCAACGGTTAGTTTGGAAGAGGAGGAGTATTTAAGGAGATGAATTATCGATGAGCAAGTAAGAGACGAAGTATAGAATTTATAATTCCAAAGACGATCATACACTTGTCTCTTGTGAGCTTAAACGTTTGTGATCGTGAGAGAAATACCAAAAGAATGACTTAGCGAGATAGTGTGATCTACTAAGTGTTTGCACTCAAAATTGTAATCTCTTGCTAATTACATAGTGGAATCCAGCCAAGAAAACTGTTAGCGTGAGAGAGTGGACGTAGGCTTGGATTAAACCGAACCACTATAAACCTTATGTTCTTATTCTCTTCCCTAACTCATTTGTTTTATTTGAAGTTTATTTTATTTCGCATATATTTGCCAAGATTTATTTTACACACTTATTCACCTCCCTCTAGGTGATCGTACTAGCTTTCACAGTATATTCGTATAAAATTGGTTTTATTGATCCCTCAATCATCGCTACTCACCAGTTTTAATAAAGGACAAATTTCTAAGACCCATGATGACGACTACAAAAGACTCCCAAACGAGGGCAGCCACGGTTTGTACCAATTTTTTTCTTTTTTTTCAATCACATGATGTTTTTCTTTTAAAACAAAATGCTATATGGGGAACCAAACAATTTAGGATGCGCCATGCCTTGGCATTCTATTGTTCCGTATAAAAAAAAAAATTGAAATTTGTTCCGTGCTTAAGTAAATATCTATAAGTGTTGGTAAAAAAAAATGACTAATGACTTTTTTTTTTCTTCTTTTTTCTGGAGGCAACTTATGAACACTTTTGTAGGGTGACCGACTTTTCTATAATTTGCAAATCAGCAATTTGTTGCACAAACTTACACTTTTATTGCATAGCTTAATAACATTTTAAATAAACTAAAAATCTTATATGTAAGATTTGGGGATCGATCAATAACCCCCCTAAACAAAATATTAGTTAAATTACGTACAGATAGCAAGAGCATTTTCCAATGGCATTAAGCCCATATGATCGCACTAGTGTGAACGGGGTGGTGCAGGGAGATTCTGAGCTTTATCCTAACTAATTGAAGTGAGCCCGTGAATTGAAGATTTGGCCAAAGCCCATTAATCACGCAGCGGCCGAAAATCAAAGACGGGGCCGCCAAGTTAGGAAAATTTGGTTTTTATTGTTTACAAATTTGAGAAAGGAAGCGAAACAGTAAAATCGGAGAAATTGAAGAGATTGGCTGGGGTATTTTATTTGCACGATCACGTGAAAGGGCAAAAGGAGTTCTGTCCTTTCCTCCAGGGGACCACTTCTTTCCCATGTGAAAGGGCACGAACCCACACGTCGGAAGGAGAGAAAATTTGAGGAATTTGTAGTAGAGACAAATAAGACAAAAGAGAGGGCCCATTTCTTCACGTAGAAAGAGGAAGTGACCCAAGCAAAAAGTGAGAATAAAGGGCACGTCTTTGCACAGACGAGAGAACAAGGGTCAAAAGAGTGCACAAAGAGTCAAAAGCGAAAAGTGAAAAAAAAAAGTAGTTCCTTCGGTGGCACCCCCCATCCACTCCGACGTTCAAAAACCGACTCCGGCCTCAGTCCAACGGCTCTCTCGGCCGCGACCCCAGCCACTCCCCTGCAGTTCCCGACGTGCGCTGGCAGTTTCCAGTGATGGCCCGGCAGCACCGGCAATTTCCTAGTAACGGCAGTGAACCTAGTAGCACCAGCGACGTGATCTTTATTTACAGGTAGTCCGGCGGCAGCCCAGTGGCCTCACCGAGGAAAGCCAGGTCTCAGCCACATCCCGCAGCGCCTCCTACAGCCAACAAAACCTTTTGCTGAGTTTCCCGCAGGTTTTCCGGTGAGTTCCCATCACGACCATCAGCCGCGGTGGTCCCTCAAAGGCCACTCCCAGCGACACCTTCGGCACATCGACAAATTTTCCGGCCACTGCCAACTTTTGTTGCCGTGAATCCACACACCAGTCACATTAGTGTCTTATTTAGGTAATCTTCTAAAATTGTACTCGATTTGAATAATCAATTACCTAAAGTTGGATTAAGTCGATTTCAATTTGATTCGTATGAGCTTTTTAGGCATTATTCCGAATAGGAAATTTCCACGGTTAAATTGAATATTTGTTAAAATGGATTTATTTATTGCTTGTTTTTTTTTTAATTTAGTAAACTTTATTATCAAGAAAAAGACAAAAAAAAAATCGTGATTACATGTTAGGATAGATTACTTTGCTAGTTTAGAATTTTATATCTAGGAGAAAGGTAGTAATTTAGGAAATTTCCTAATTTAAATTAGGTAATTATGTGCTGCACCTAAATTTTTGGATATTCCATTTCATCTTTCCAACACCTAAACGAAAACACCAATTGTATAGTTCATATTTACATTTCATTTAAATCGTGCATCACATGCTACTTATATTGGCCCACGCATGATGTTGAAATGGACCATCACGAGCGCAATGAGAAGCTTCAGCTGGCCATGTCCAAGGAGGGGTTTAAATTCTACACTCGACTTATTTAATGACGAGATTTGATCCCCGCATTTACTCGGTTGGACAGTTATCTGTCATTATCAATTCATATATATCCACTGTCAAATTACTTCGAACTTATAATTGAAAAATCGGATGAACTTAATCTTTCAAGGAAAACTTGGGATTGTTGAGAAAATTGAAATTTGAAGCGGTGATATTTGAAATCTTTTTTTCTTTTTTTTTGGTAAAAAAATTTGAACTCTTGTTGCGGGCGTCAAAGTGGATAAAGTTCATAGCCAAGTGGAAATTGAGAAGATCCAGACGACATCCGTGCGGTCTTGTTGAATCTCTGCTGCAGCCCGATCAACCAGCCACTTCCCTGTTCGATTCTTGACACATCTAGTTGGTTCCAGGGACGCTAGTCCGGCCCGGGACATCTGCCAACCCACAGTCGTGCACTATCGTCACTGCCTTTTTCCCTGGCACCCTGTCCGGAGCTGCTGCTGCGATCCAGCAGTCCCTGGCACCAAGCCAGCAAGCTTCCAGCAGTCCTTGGCGCCAATCGGGCGAGTTCCGAGGTTTGTTCCGACGCCTTCCCCAACGTGTCTGGTTTGCTGCAGTGTTTCTAGCAGCCGCTAATCAGCCTTTGCTGACCCTTGGTTTACTTTTGCAGGTTGTCCGGTCGTCCAAGATCAATCCTTGCAGTGTTCGTCTCTGCTGTTGAGGTTCCTGTTGGTTTGTTCACGGCTCTTGCTGATTTATTCATCAATGCTGCTGCCGCCTCAACGACCCTTGCCTCAATTCTTTTTCACGGTTGCCACACCACCTGATCACCGTGTAAGCCGAGAAGCCCGTCTAGGTAATTTCCTCATCCGCTGGTTTATTTGAATATTTAAATTGCCTAGTTTGGTATTATAGAAAGGGTTCGCGTCCATCATGGGGTGGCAAAGCATGTAGTTGGTAGGAATTCTAGTTAGGAAGACATGAGATGCGATGTAGGCTGTTAGAAACACGTTGTAGAAATCCAATACCTTTCAATTGCGGAGAGCACCAAGAGTGAGCTTAAGTTTGAGCCTGTTAAGATATTCAGTTGAACTCATATTCTTTGAAAAACTTAAGCTAATGAGTTAAGGACCAACTAAGATTAATTGCTTTACACCATACGAATTCACTGAAATGGGATTTCTCTAATACAATTCACACTTGCATCCTAACAATTCTCTCCTCACTTATGAATTCAGTTTTATGTTTGCTCCCCCTAATTGTTAGTAGAGAAACTATGGATCTTGAAGATGTCAAGACTAGTCTTCTAAATAAGCAAAAACTATATACATAGTTGAATTTTAAAGGCAATTATGATCATGTGGTTGGTTTAGCTTGCTAAAGGAAAGTTTGTTGAGAAAAAACAATGGCAGTAGGAGTAGGTCAAAATCAAAGCATAAGGATCTAACTTGCAACTATTATAAGTTTAAGAGGCATATAAGGATAAATTGTTTGAAACTGAAGATAAAGCAACAAAGAGAAAATAATATGAATTGGCAAAACCAAGGAAATGCAAGGCAGAATAATCACAAGTACCAAAACAGGCAAAATCAAGGAAATGAAAATCTCGCTTAAGCTAGTGTTGCTGGAGAAGAAAACGAAGATTGATTAATGGTTGTAGATGATAAAGACAAATTTAATGATTGTTAAATTCTTGATTCAGGCTATTCATATCACGTGTCATAATTGTGATTGGTTCTCCACATATAAGGGATATAATGGTGAGTCATTCTAATTGGAAATAATGGTAAAAGTAAAGCAATCGGGATTGGGACTATCAGCTATCTTGCAAGGTGAACTTGAAGATAAAATCTTTATGTGCCAACAAGAGGGTTTTCATTTTGAAGGTAAGGAAGATTACATTTGTCAGTTGGAAAAATCTACATATTACTTGAAGCAATCGTCTAAATAGTGGTATAAAAGATTTGATTTGTTTAAGGTGCAACTTGATTATTGCAAGAGCAAATATGATGGTGATTATATTTGTGCAGTTGGAGAAATATTTTTAAGTGATTTTCGTAATTTCCAAACTATCCTTAATACAATAGTTACTATAGTGTTGTGCAGAGGTTATGACAATGTGCAAAGAACAAAGATGATATCTGTAAAATAGTAAGATCTCAAGTTTGTTCTATTCATAAACAACACCAACATATTTGAAGATCAGTTGAAGAAAACGCTTGTGTATGTACTAAAGATATCATGAGTAAGTACACTAGAAGTGTCAAAAATTGTGTATGGTGCTCACTTTAGTTTTTTTTTTTTTTTTTTTTTTGATCATTAAGTGCGATTTTTTTTTTTTAAAAGGATCATTTAACGGTTCAGATTGTCAGAAATCTAACGTGACTAGTCAGTATATAACCCCTAAATGATGTCGTCTAAAAGTTGTAAATAGTTATCATTTAAGTGTCAAATTTTATTTAAAGTGATCACTTCAATCCAGTCGTAGTGAAAAAAATGATCACTTCAATGCCAAGCATGCCACATGAAAATGCCACAAGAATTGAATTTTTTTAAAATTTTGCCAAGTCATATTATAATTTTAATTATAAATGACACGTAATCAATTTGGCTGGAATTTCTCGCCATTGGCACTAAAGTGATTGTTTTTCTTCCGATTTAGCACTTAAGTGAGCCGGCGAAAACTTTGGCACTAAAGTGAGCGCCATACACAATTTTTGGCATTTCTAGTGTACTTATCCCGAAAATAACATATCATTGATGATGTTACAACATCAATCAATTGAGTATATTTGTTAACTCTTAAATATAATAGTTGTAAGGTGGACATGCACAAAAAAATAACCGGAAGTCAAACATAGAATACTAAAACAAGTTGTCCAACAAACCTATTAGAGCCACAGTGATAGGATAGTAGTAGTAGCTATTTCGAGTAGCCTGCAATTGTTCTATAAAAGAACTGTGTGGGCAAAGTACCAATGGTTATCTAGCGGCTTTTGCTTCTCTAAGACATCTCCAATGGGAAGATTGAAAATTGTTATATAAAAGAAGATCTTTAAAAGATAAAATGTCAAAGACGTGTGCATTACAAAACTCTGACTAAAAGCTATGTTCGAAGCTAAAAGCTTTTATTCATCTATTAATTTTTGTGATGTATTCTTGCTGCTTTATAATTGTGTAAAAGATCAAGTGTACAAGATTAAGTGTAGTAGCCAAATCCTAATAGTGTGATCTATCATCAGAAAAAGGATTAGTACTTGCCGTTTGTTACTTGTTGAGTATATTACTAGGGTAATCCAACCAGACTTGTGGCTATTAATTATAAGAGTGACACAAATGTTCACTAGATTCACCAAGATAGTAAATGGCCTAGCAAATCAAGGAAACATATACACTTATGTCGAAAAGGTAAACAAGCTATTGAGAGCATTGCCAAAGGAATTGGAGCAACGTGAAGACTTTAGTATGAGAAACAATGAGGATATGGCCAATCATAATGGATGAGCTGATTGGAACGTTCATGTTTTATGCAGCAAAATACTTGAATGAGGAAAGCAATTCAAAAGGTAAGAAAGGCATATCATTCAAAGCTAACCATGATGATATAGGAGAACAAATTTTTTATTAGATGGAAAAAAGAATGATGAAAATAAAGCACTATTGACTTGAAGATTCAAGTGCTTCATAAAGAAAGGAGGAAACTTAAACACCAAATGAACTACTCAAATGATAGAAAGCCATACAAAAGCAAAGAAGAATCCAAAGGTATGGATATAGTATATTATGAAAGTAGGAAATCATGGAATGACATTGAATGAGAATCTTGTGATGAGGAGGAAGCAAATCTTCACCTAATGACCGATTCTAACCATGAAGAAGAAAATGAGGTAAACAATTTCGAAATTACTTATGAAGAGTTGTGGGGTATTTTAAAGGGAATGTTTAAGGAACACAAAAGGGCTTAAAAAAGAATTAAGAAAAATGTTCTTGATCTCACTACAAAAAATCTTGCTTAGAAATTGCTCTTGTCAACTTGAAATAGAAACATGATCTCTAAACAAGAGATCTTGAAGCCTCTAAAGTTGAAAATGGCAGTCTTAAGGAAAAGATTTCAAAAATCAGCACCGAGTTTTTTTATCAGTTCAAAGACTTTAAATCAGATTTTCTCAATTCAAATTTTTCAATACAAGAAATGTGATTTGGGAAATGAGGAAAGTGACACTAAGACGAATCCATTTCCAAAAATCAAAGAAAGATCAAAACAAGAACCTCTTGTACAGTTCTATAAGAGTCATTATGCAATACACTTCACAAAATCTATTGACATGCAATTTCTTGAATGCTCAAACTACAATGAAAATGGTCATTTCTAGCAAGATTGTCCAAAGGAGCAGTGGAAGCCCAAAAAGATCCACAATAGATTTAATACTGAATCAAAGCCTTAGAAGAAAGGACCCAAATTTATGTGGATACCAAAGAAAAACATGAGAATTTTCTTGATTGCAAATGATCTTGAAGAAAAATACAAGGTATCAAGATAGTGGCTATTCAAGATACACGACTGGAGATAGCACCAAGTTTGTAAATTTCATTATTGTAGATGAAGACACTATCACCTTCGGAGGAAATGACAAAGGAAGGGTGATTGGTAAAGGAAACATCAAGTTAAGGAATCCGATCATTGAAGATGTTTCATTTGTTAAAGACTTGAATCACAATGTTATGTAAGTATTGGTTAATTGTGTATCAAGGGATATCAATTTTGAGGAAGGTAAGTACGTTGGCATGAGTCAAGATAAGTCACAATCTTTTATAAATAAAAGGTATGACAACATTTATTTACTTAGTGTAAATCTTGATGAGGACCAATGTCTTATGTCTATGAAAGATGAATGTGATCTCTTGCACAAGTTATTAGGTCACATCAGTGCAAAGCGAATTTCCAATGTCTTCAAAAGACCTAGTCCATGGTCCACCAAAGATCAACAACAACAATTGCGACTCTTACAATGCATGCATTTTTGGAAAGTAGGTTAGATCCTCAATTAGGTTAGTAAATGCCATTGCTATTAATAGATCTTTGTAGCTATTACACATAGGCCGGTTTGGATCAACAAAAACCATGAGTTTAGGAGGAAGAAGATATTAGTTGGTGATTGTTGATGATGATTAACGGTTTATAAAAACGATGTTTCTAGCTCACAAACATAATTCGCTCAAAAGATCCATAATGAAAAAGGATACAGCATCACAACAATGAGAACTGACCTTGAAAAATTCGTAAATCTAAGCTTTGTCAAATATTTTGATGAAAATAGACTAGAACATAACTTTTCTACAGCCTACACTCCACAATAAAATGGTGTCGCTAAAAAAAGAAATCATTCACTACAGGAAATGGCAAGAACCATAATAGTTCAAAGTATTGTTCCCACCTACTTCTGGGCAGAAGTTGTTGCTACCGAGTGTTATACATTGAATAGAGTATTGTTAAAACCACTGACGGGAAAAATTCTTTATGAGATCTTCAAAGAAATGAAGCCCAACATATTATATACTTCCTTGTTTTTGAATGCAAATATTTCTTTCTCAACAAGCAAATGATAACATTGGAAAAATTTGACGCAAGGGCAAGTAAAGGTAGTTTCCTTAAATACTCAACTATCAATAAAATTTATTGAGCGTTTGATAAAGATTCATAGGAAATAGAAGAGTCCATAAATGTGAAATTCAAGAATATAATCAACAAGGAATTTAACTAGATGATTGCTAAGGAATCATATAAATATATGTACCAACTAGCAATAAACAGCCATAACAACAACAAATTGCTAATTTTTCTCAATAAAATAAATTCCCTAAGGTTGGAGATTCAAGACAGAGCATCCAAAGGAACAAATCATTAGGAAACTAGATGAATTGATCAAGACCAATTTATCACCAATGTATCAATTCAAAGTCAATAAAGTATGGGAATTAGCACTAAGACTCTCATATCAACCTATCATCGATACAAAATAAGTGTTCAAAAACAAACTTGATGACAAAGGTGATGTAATTTGCAACAAAGCAAGATTAGTGGCGAAATGCTACATACAAGGGGAAGGTATTGACTTCAACAAAACATTTGCTCCTATTGCTAGACTGGAAGCAATACGACTTTTACTAACTTATGTCAGTTTCTATGACTTCAAACTTTATTGAATGGATGTTTCTTTTTTTGTCAAAGAAACGAGCTTCATTCATCATTCATAATCAAAAGTTGATAGATGATTTGATTGGGCTTCAAAGCATAATAAATTCCAAGGGGCTTGAGGTGAGTTAGAGACCTAATTAGAAGGGAGGATACTTTGGATTTGGGCTTTGACCACCCAATCCGCAACTTTATTTTGGGTCCACAAGCAATGGGCCTCTTGAAGACCTTGAATATTGATAAGAAGCCGGTGGCACTCCTTGATAAAAACATGGACATCCTAGGGTAATTGATCGGCTACTTGAAGTGTTCTTACAAGAGTTAAATAGTCAAACTCCACTATCACTCCAACGAACCCATGGGAGGATGCCCATTTCACCGCTTAGAGTAGTGCGAGGGTTTCAACATGAGGAACTAAGCGAGCCTAGACAAAGCTAGCATGGCCGTTGGTGAACCTCCCAGTGGAGCCTTGGCACACCCACGAGATGGCGCCAATTGTTTCACCCTTTATGAATGAGCCATCTAAGTTGATTTTATGGGTACCAATGCTTAGTGGAGTCCATGATGCCAGTAAGGCCTTTCCTCTCTTTTCTTTACTAGATGATTTTGAGCCCCAACGAGAAATGTTGTCATTCATGGCAAGGGCTTTGAAGATCACCCATCTCGGATTTGATTTCCTCCCCTAAAGACAAAATCGTTTCGTGCCTTCCATATTTGCCATAGGAGCACCATGACAAACTCCAGATCTAGCTGTGCTAATTGTGAGCTTCTATAGTTTAAGATCCACTGTTTAATTCTACTTAGTCTGTAGCTCGACCCTTTGATGTTTACTTGCAGGTCAAATGAAACTTCATTTGTCTAAGGGCAAAGGAGGAACAAACGTTTGGTCGTTTCACGGTTTTGCGAGCATAGAGGGCATATAGGATCAGGTATGATCTTTCTTTTGAGTAAACTATTTTTTGTGGATAGTGCATTCTAGAGCATATTCTCAGTTTGGGGGGGAGATATTTATTTGCCAACTGTTTCTCAGAGTTTAGTTGGGGTTTGATAATAGGAGGATGGTTGTTGTGTATTTATTGTGGTTGAGGCTGCTCGTAGGAGGTGGTAGCTATCTTTCTTTGTATAAACGCCTGACTTTGTCCTTGTCCAAATTAATTTATTTAAATCAATAACAATTGGTAAAGGGATGGAAAGTATCTCCTTCACCATACTATCATTGAACCGGTGACGGATTAATTGTTCATCCCATGATGAGCCCTGTTTATTTGTGACATCTACGACAAATCTTGGCTCATCAATATTTTATGGGCATCCTATCACTCCTAATGAAATCCATTTTATCTTCTATGATTGTTATCGATTCCCCATTGCTAACTAACCATAAAGCCGACTTTGAAATAGCTTCCCTTCGGCTGAGTAAACTTTGCCAGCCCCAAGATGGTCTATTTCCTCTCCATGCATGCCAAAAATCTTTCAATGTTTTACTCCAAAGAGCTATAAGAGTTGAAAAACTCACCAAGCTTGCTTGCTTAGCATAGCTCTATTGATTGTAAAGTCCCTAAAACCTAGCTCCCCTCTATCATTTCTAGTCTTGAGCGAATCCTAACTTCTCCAATGAATACCTACCTTTGACTCCCCATTTTTCCACTAAAAAACAGCAATTTTCTCTTCTATAGCTCAACATATGGAAAAGGGATTTTGAAAATTGACATATGTAGCTTGGACCATAGCTTTTAGAAGGATTTCTTTCCTTGCCTTTGATAACAAATTTTATTTCCACCCTTGTAACTTCTTATCCACTCTAGTTAGGATCCATGCAAACATTTATTTCTTTGAAACACCCCAATCCCACGAAATGCCAAGATACTTGTCTCTTTTGTCTATTTCCAAGACATGCAACTCTTGGACCATGTTTTGTCTCAAACTCTCGATCATAGGACTTCTGCATGTCAAGCTTCAAAATGGCTTGGAATTTTTTCTCTCTCTTCTTGATACAACGTTGTTGTAACACTTCTTGTACCACCGACATGTAGTCTTGAATTTGCCTCCCAACAATAGAAGCACTTTGCTCCTCCTCAATCAGTTGGGGCAACCAAGGTTTCAAGCGATTGGCTATAACTTTCAAGATAGTCTTATATGCAAAGATGCAAACACTACTAGGATGGTATTAGGAAAGGTTCTCTAGGCTTGGGACCTTAGGAACGAGGGTGATGAGGGTCTTGTTCAATTCAAGAAGTAAGGCACTAATAACTCATGAAGTTTTTAATAAGCTATAGCAAATCTGATTGGTTATCTCCCCAGTGATGCTAATTAAAAAAGTCCATTAATCTCACCCGCTCCGAGGGCTTTCGACACACCCAATTGAAAGACAACATCCTCAATTTCTTGGAGGGTGACTTTTGCTACCAACTATTCATCCATGTCCTCTCCAACAACATTTAGACACTACTCTTAAATAGGTCGGTAGCCTATTGACTTGTATAGCTCCTTGAATTTATGTGAAGAGTGCATTTTTAGATGGATATATCAAGGAAAACATTTTTTGTTGAGCAACTCCTAGGTTTTGAAGACCCAAATAAACCTAAAGCTGTTCATCAATTGAAGAAGGCATTCAAGTGACTCAAACAAGCACCAATAGCCTAGTATAATAGGATAAACATATTTATGGTCAAACATGATTTCAAGAAAGATAAGGTATATATAACTCTTATAAAAAATAAAAATAAAAAAGAGTAAGGATCTACTACTTATTTAAATTTATGTTGATGATGACAAGATATTTGGATCCACTAATGAATTTTTGTGCAAGGACTTTGCAAGGATCATGAAAAGCAAACTCAAAATGAACTTAATTGGAAAACTCATCTTATTGTTTCACAAATCAAGCAAACAAAGGTGGACACTTTCATTCACCAAGAAAAGTATGTCAAAAAATTAGAAAAGAAATTTGGATTGGAATATAGCAAAAAGGTTGAAACACCAATGTCCTCTACTATCAAGCTTGATAAGGATGAAAATGGTATATCTATTAACTCCAAGTTGTATAGAAGTATGATTGGGTCATTACTATACTTAATAGCATCTAAACCCGATATTTTGTTTGGAACATGTCTGTGTGCATGCTTTCAGTCTAATATGAAAGTGATAACTCAAATGATAATTTGGTAAATTAAAAAAAACTAAATAAATATTGGTAAGCAACTCAAATGAGTTTAATAACTAAAAGCTAAATGGTAACTTATTAAGAGAGAATTGATAAGTCCCACATAAAGGTTGGTAATTCAATTTAATGGGTAAACTTAAAACATTGCTATAAAAGGTAAATAAAAGTCCATACAAAGAGATTTTTTTTTTTTTTTTTTTTTGGCTAAAGTAAGAGAAGTTGGTAATCTAAAGTTAGAAAACCAAATAGGCTTTGATAAATAACTATAATAAGAGTTGGGTAACTGTTTAGTGAAAAGTTGATAATTACTCTATTGAGATTGTTAATGACTAAAGAGAGTCTATATATGAAAAGCTAATAACTAAGGCCTATAAAAATGGCAACTTGATAAGAAAATAGTAAATTTTAGAAAATAAGTAAATGCTAGTAAGCAACTGAAACGAGAGTTGGTAAGTCAAAATTAATTGGTGATTCAATTGTAAAAACTTTTATAAGTCATAATAGATCGAGATTGATAATTTATTTATTAGTTAGCAAACATAAGCCATTGCAAGAAATGTAAATAAAATTTGGTAAATTATAAGAGAATTTAGTATCTTTAAAATAACAAAATAAATAGCCATAAGTAACTCAAATAGGAATTCAAAATGCTAAATTAGTTGATAATTTAATTGTGAATAGCTAGAAATTACTTTAATTGAGTTTGATAATAATTTAAAAGAGTTTGTTGAAAGGGGTAGTATGAACACCTATAGGGGGATGAATAGGTATGAACACAATTTTTCGCAACAAACAGTAGAAATAGTTTACTTTTAGAAAATGACAAACTATGAACGAATTCAAATTATGGTAGTTAGATATAACTATGAACGGAATATAGGAGTTCAGGGAAGAGAATAAGAACACAAGATTTATAGTGGTTCGGCTTAAATCAAGCCTACGTCCACTCTCCTGCTCTGACAGCCCACTAGCTGGATTTCACTAAGAAACAAAAGAGATTTTACAGTGTTGTGATCTCGACTTCACAGTGAAGAGTCTCTACTGGTCTCTCACAAAGTCTCGCTATGAGTTTCTCTCTTTTGTATACAACTTTGAGCTCAGTGAATAAAATAACAAGGAACTAGGAAGTTTCAGACTTTGAAATTTTTCTTTCACGCACTGTCACGCCTCAATCCTCCAAGCACGTGCCCATCCCTCATTGGTCGATTAATTACTGACGTCCTAGGATGCATAGCCGGCCCATTCTTTTTAATGCACATGTGGAAGCAAATAAATAAATCCCCAGACAACAACATGATGGGATAAAAAAGCAAGACCACCAATTATCAGAAACCAAACTACACATTTATACATATCAGACTAATTCATTTACATTACTAGCCGATATTTACAAAGTCTACAAAAAGGTTGATTCTCAAAACTAGTTGTCCTATGACTAACTATTCAGACTCATTTGCTAATCCTTCAGAGCCCACGGGATCCGGGCGAGACAACGAGTCCTCCACTACACCATCGGGAGGGTCTGTTGGATCCTCATCCCAAGCAGCATTAATCACCTCAGCAGGGATATCAATACCCCTAAGGGAACCTAGCCTAACACCATAGGGAGTGGTACGAAACCAAGCTCATAATCGATTGGGCATCTCCTAGTGTGGGACCTCTTCAACCCAGACTATGGTTACAACTAGCTCATAAATCTAAACACCTCTGGGATCAGGGAAAATAGAGACCTGCTCGATCACTCTCACAGGACGACCAAGATGCTCCTAGGGAATCGACATCTACGAACATGAAAATGTTATCCCACGACGGGGTGAGACGACGTCTCAGCAAGTTCAACCCCCTAAGATCTGACTTAGAAGAAAATATGTCATGAGGGCTGCCTATGCATAAACACGAGATAGAGGACTAACCTTAGCCTCGAATTTCCTTCCTGTAAGTCAATACAATTCACAATATCATCGAGTCATACCAACCAATCAAATCATTCAATCAGATCGAATCAACAATCAATCGACTCAGTCGATTCCATGTCATCATGACCTTCCCTTGGCTGGTATACTCAATATTAATTTTAAGATCCTATCAAATCAGGACTATTCACCCAAAGTTGAAGATAGATAGTATAGCTCACCCAAAACTAAGAATCTAGTAAACTGCTCGCTCAAAGCTAATATATTAGGGTTCCCAAGCCAATATAGTCTACTAATAATGCTCACCAAAAGCTGATAATTTATTGTTCGCCCAAAGCTGATATATTGAGGCCCATAGGCGGATATGATATACTAATAATGCTCACCAGAAGTTGATCCCAAGATATACCATTCGCCCAAAGCTAACATATCAAAGCCTGTAGGTTGATATAACATACCAATGCTGATTATCTAATCAATACCCGATAAAAATAGCCATGTATGGGTACATGGTCGGCCTTGGCCAAAATAAAATATTTTCATTTTAGAACATCCCACTAGTTTATATGGTCCACCAAAATATTTTTGGCATTATAAACTGACGCTCAGTTATTTTCCAATTAATTACTGAAATTAAATAAAATTTGGGATAAAATATCCCCAACCACAAATCACCTTCAATTTTCACAAACCAGATCAATTAAATAAATGGAATGCACCATTGTAATCAGCACGAAATTCTGGTCATCGGCTATCCCAGTCTAATTTACGGAAAATAAATAATTAATTAAATAATTACGAAAATTAATTAATAAATGCAATAAATAGCAACTTAGGCCCGTAAAGCCTAATTAAATGCTAAGACAGACCCGGAAAATTTCCGAATCACTCTAGATAAATACTAGAGTTTGTCTAGGCTCTAATTGCACTAATTATCCACCTAACATGCATCCGTAATTAATTAAATTCATTAATATAATCTAACTAACCACTCAATATATGTTTAAGCCAAACTAATCAACCATTAAGCATCATTAACCTACTAAACGATTATTAGTGAGTTAAACGCACCTAATTAATGATCCGCTCGGATCAAAACGACGGGGTCGCGGCGAGGAACGACAACCTCCAAAGCGGGACCGCCAAGCGGGGCTGGGACGAGCCCGAAAATGACTACACGAGGCCCACAACCCTTGCTAGAAATTGCTTCAGAAATTGGGCCCAAAGTGTTGCAACGGGGGCTAATTCGGGCACGGCTTAGGCTAGAATCGACCACCGTGGGTGGGGCTGCGAGCCGTGGCTGAAATAGCCATGAACCGGGCTAAGTTGAAGCTGTTGGATGGGCTGGAACGGGCTGCTGAATTTGCTAGAACAGGCTGTTGAATGGGCATTGAAAGCAGGCTAAAGTATACGGATAAAAGCAGCTCAGGTGGAGCGAAGGCGGGCCAATTTCTTCGTGGCCGAAAGGAGGAGATTCGACAGGTGCACGTGAGGAAGATAGCAACAATCAGGCGAGGGTTTTTGTGGGGCAGCGGACATGCAATGAACAAAGATGAAAGCAACAAACCGAAAGAGACAAGGGAGGGGAAATTGTCGATGCCAGTGGGGCCAGAGAGAAGACCACCGAAGACATAAAAGCATAAATTCAAAGATAAGAACAAGCCAAAGTCAAAGGGAAAAGGCTGAAAGAAGACCAACAACAGTGCTTGGTCGGCTGAGAGGGAAAAAGAAAAGGTGTGTGTGTGCAATTAGAGAGAGAGAGAGAGAGAAAAGGGGAACATGCGGCTGAAGGGGGTGTGTGTGTGTGGAGGGTGTGGGACCAAGAGAGAAAAAAAGAAAATAGAATAAAACCAAAATTATAATCTTGATCAACTTCAAAACAACTTTATCAATTGGTCATCCTAGGACCAATTTCTTTACCAACTTGCACAATTTGAAGCCCAATTGAGTATTGAAATGAACTAGTCCCTCATACCTCCAAATTTCCCTCAATTCCGAATTCTATTTATTTTTTCTCGGAGTCCAATTTTTGAACAAATTTCTCCGATTGAGGTTCGATTTGATGCGGAAAAAGCCCACGAAATTTCCCGTCACTAATTCACTCATGCCAGATATCAAAAATCCCTTCAAATTGGCCAATCCGAATTTCCGTTCGTTTTCCGAAACGTCTAAAATGATTTTCCGTAAAAATCCCGAACTTGCCGGAAATTTCTCGAAAGATGAGTCGATGCTCCTAAAATGACTTATGACACGACAAAACTTTCAATTTCTGAAATCGAATTCAAATTAGCAGTTAATTTCAATTAAATAAAAATTTAGTGTGACCTAACCTACCGAGTAGTTTTTAGGAATTTTTGGTGCAATTGACTCGAGATCGACTTTTTTCGAACCACACATACCTCTTCGACATATTGGCGATTCTCGGTGGTCGTGAAAATCTTAAGTTTTCAAATACGAACACAGGGTACCAAAAAAAAAAAAATCGGTCTAATACCGATCGACAAGAATTTTGCAATCATGTGGAATCACCCACACTTTGATCACACTTCTAAGTTGAATCGACCTATCTCCAGTCTCTGATCGATTTTTAATTGTGCTGTAATGACCATTACAGACTAGCACAGTCAAGTAGTCGGTTCCTGATCAAATTCTCAAGTCTATTGCATTAAAATCCCTTAACGGTTTCACCTAATAAGTCGGTTATCTCATGAGTGGCCATCTTAGAGAAAAGCACTATAGTCGCGTTGATGAAAGGCCCAACTTATTCAATCGAAATCAGAACCTGAAATTCAGGATGTCACATGCCCTCTCTCGAACAACAGGAGAGTTTGTCTTAAATACTCCTTCATGCCTTCTCAACCATTGGTACTTTCAAAATGATATCTTTCAATCTACCTATTGGACAGAATCAATCAAGGGGATCTCGAGTCGTTTGAAGAACCTTCCAAGTTTGCTTGCCTTCCAAAAGATTTGAATATCGGAATTGATTCCAATAAAGATAATCGATCATATATGTGTTGTATCCAACCAAAAGGTCATCCATACGCCATACGAATTAAATCTTTGAAGAAATAAAGATAATCTTGCATATGGATAAGACTTCATTCTTTAGTGGCGTTCAGTTTGGAATCTGTCAGTCTGTGCAAACTTTAAACCTAAAGTTTGGCGGCCTTCAGACTTTGACACTAAATCTAGAAGTCTTCAGACTAGACTTTGGAAAGATTTTGTCAACTTCAAAACAGTAAAAGAACCCTGCTGGTTAAGGCTTAGTACCCTATCCGGGAGGGGAGGAGTTCGAGACTTGCAGGCCGCGTTGCTTCAATGCAAAACGCGCGTCTTACCTGCGCTTGGGGGTCAGCGGTGGGGGTTCCCGGTGCTCCAGGGTTTACTCTCCACTGCGAAGCGGCATGCGGAGGTTCCCTAGGCACCAAAAAAAAAAAAGAATTTTTTCTAACAATCTCCTCCTTTTTTATGGTGACAAAAATTTCCTGTAGATTTAAGAACTTTTGATCTGCAAAACAACTTTTAAACAGTCCATGATATCTTATATAAAAAATTGATTAGGATCTGGATAGTATCGATTCTGCAACCACAGAAAACATTTTAATCTTGAAAAGATAAGAGAAATATCAATAATTAAACAACTATCCATCCATAATCACCACATCATCACCACAAAAGTAAGTTGTTACAAGCGTCAATGTCAAACAAAGTCAAACAGAATAATAGTTCAACAAGGTTCAACATAAAAGTTGAAAAGATTAGTCAAAAGATAAGTCAAACAAAAGTTAAATCTGTACATTCTCCTCCTTTTTGTCAGCAACAAAAAGTGGAGAAGGATAAAAGTTCAAAGAAATCAAGAGTGTTTGGGAATGCAAACGAACTGGAAATTCCCGATAGACTGAGCTGTCTCCTCCAGCTTTCTCATTAACTCCTTCAGCTTCTCAATTTCTTCACCCTTGGCAGTCTCCTGAACTTGAAGCTTAAGGTCCCATACCTGCTTGTGAAGACAAACTGAAGTAGATTTCAATGCAAATTGGAGGTTCTGAATTTCACACTCCATGCCATATTGCTTGGCTTTCAACTTTAGAAGGAGCTCTAGCAACCTTTGAAAATCTGCATAAGTTGTTGTTTGAGTACTAGCCTCAGCACATTCAGTTTGTGGAGTGTTGATAGATGAGGGAACTTCAGCTTGTTGAACACCATGACTAGGAGAGGATTCCTCAATGTCAACTTCAGGAAACTATGAAGTATAGACATCCTCTAGATCGGTAGGAGATCTACTGACATCGTCACCGGTAAAGTGCTTAAAAGAAGTCCCCGTGTCCACACAAACTCCCCCTATTTTGATGCCTACAGGTGGAGAAGGGATTTCTCCTTCTTGTTCCTTCTTAGTTTCAGCACTGGAGTGATATGCTTTTTCTGTTCGATCTCCAATGGTTCCACTCCTTGTCTTCTCTAAATCCTCAGATAAGGAAATTGCAAAAGTTGGTTCAATAGAGTTATCCTGACCCTCTTCCTCTTCAATTGTTCTTCCTTCTTCTCTGGCTTCTTTTCTTTCACTATCTTCTCTTCCTTCTTTTCTCTGCTCTGTTTCTCATGTTTCTCTTTCTTCTCTGTCTTGTTCCTGCTTAAAACTGACAAAACTCTGAAGATTTTTCAAGGCAAATGCAGAGAGAGTAAGATCATCCTCATCCTATTCATCTTGTAGGATAAGAGATCTTCTCTTCTCTATAGGTTCATGCATAGGTTCCTTGCATTTCCTTTTCTTTGCAGTAGAGTCTTGTTTGGTTTTGCTAGGGGACTTTTCCTTCAAGTGCTCCAAGGCCTTGTTCAATTCCTTTAACCTCATATTGTACACCATCTTCAATCCTATAACCATAGGAGCAATAGTTCTAACATAGAGAGAGGCTAGAAACTGAATATTAAAGTGTTTGAACAATTGAGTGACCAGTGCTGAGTAAGGGAGATGTCCCTTATCTTTCACAACAATCCTATACATGTACATCAGGATTGTATGTGGCAGAAAGCACTTCATTCCATTACTAATAGCAAACATCAGTTTAGCTTCAGAATGAGAGACATCCGCTTTTGAGGTTGACTTTGGTCGAATGCTGTTGATCACAACTTTGTACGGCAAAATGTTTGAGGCTGACATTTTGGAATAGGTAATGCTTCCTTCAGAAAGTTTGTCCCTAATAAGAAAACTTGTTGAATGATCAAGATACACATTTATTGGTTGAAAACCACCTCTTTCCACACCAATAACATCGGCCAATGTGTCTACATCCACAACATACTCTTTCTCCCTCACAGTAAAACGAAATCTATTCGCATCAAGAAAAGACAAGTTCAAATAGAAATATACAATTAACTCAGGATAAGCAACAAAAGTCTCTAATCAAAAATTTTCAAGTTGAAGGAGAGTCAGCTTCTCCCTCAGGTTCACCTGTATTAAATCCAAGAAATCAAAGTCAACCGTTCGAGGGTTCATCACTCTTTTCAGCAATTTCGAGTAAGTCTTCATGTGATCCTTAAAACGAAACAAACTCATTCCATCACCACACACTTTAGCAGCAATGCCCATTCTAGGCTGAAAATTCGTGTACATTCTCTCATCATCATCCTTGACCTCTAGCTGATTAAAAGAACTAAAACGAGGATCAACTAGAAAGTTAGCAAACGTCTTGTCTACCGTTCCGTCAGGCGCTATGCCTAACCTTTCCATTGATCGTAAAAGCAGAGTCTCATTCTTGTAACCTCTTTATTTCAAAAATTCATCAATAAAGGTCATAGCAGTACCTCCCTGCTTCAACTGATTGTAGAGTTTAAAAAGAAACTGGGGTTTTAACATCCTTACAGGTTCGACATCTTCCACGATTTCCTCTTCTACTCATCAGCGCGGAGGGTTTTAAGTGGCACGCTATGGAGAATGTTGTTGTGGAGAATGTTGTTGTGGAGAATCTTCTTCCTCGGTCAAGTCAAAATGTGTAAGACCCTCAGGCATATTCTGTGGTCCCCTGCTTGAGATCCAATACGACTTCCTTTGGAAAAACATCTTCACAGTCAAGGAGGATTTCTCAAACACATTCGAGTGAAAAAGATGAAAACTCGGAGAGTAAACTTGGGAGTAGAAATGAGAGAGTAGAGATTCTGTATTCTAGGATTTGAGAAATCGTAAATGAAGAAGAAAAAATCGACGATATTTAAAGAAAGTAAAACGGGGTAAACGAACTGTCATAAGGAAAAAGGAAAACTACCTTTTTCAAAAAATAAAAACTGCCAAAAATTCAAAAATTCGAAGAAAATGATTTAAAAATAGGCAGGCAATGATTCAAGTATCAACATACCTTTTCGAATTCTTCATACTAAAATTAAATTACCTGTATTAAAGAGATATTAACTTACTAAAGTAATTTCTGGACATTATGAGTCTAACCAACTTCAAACTTTAATCGGTTGGAGATATAATATTAAGTCCGGTTCAAATAGACTCAAATAGATTTTTCTCCAGTGGCTTTATAAATATGTTTGCCAACTAATTCTTCGAGTCAATGAACTAAACCATAATTTCTCCATTTTGAACATGATCTTTTATGAAATGGTGTCGAATCTCTATATGCTTTGCCCGTGAATGAAGAATTGGGTTCTTCATGAGATTAATGGCACTGGTGTTGTCACATTTAATCTCGATGCACGATTCTTCAATTCCAAAATTTATTAGCTGTTGTCTTATCCACAAAATTTGGGAACAACAGCTCCCAAGAGTCACATACTATGCTTCTGCTGTTGATAGAGTTATAGTACTTTGCTTCCTTAAGAACCAAGACACCAGCATGCTTCCCACAAGTTGCCAAGTACCTGAAGTACTCTTTCTATCGACTTTACAACCTACTAAGTCTGTGTCTGAATATCCAAACCTAGCTTTGGAGTAGTTGCAACGTATTTGATGATGCGTTTTGCAACACTTAAATGAGATTCTTTGGGATTTTATTGGAATCTAGCATAGATGCAAACACTAAACAAAACATTAGGTCTAGATGCAATAAGGTAAAGAAGTGAATCAATAATGCTCTTATAAAGCTTCCGGTCTACTTTCTTTCCTCCTCCATCTTTGTCCAACTTCGAAGAACTTGACATTGGTGTCTTTGTCTTTTTGCAATTCTCCAATCCGAATTTCTTGATAAGATCTTTTACATACTTCTCTTGGTGAACAAAGATACCTTTCTTCGATTGTCTAACTTGTAATCCTATAAAAAAAAGTTAACTCACTCATCATACTCATCTCAAATTCATCCTGCATACATTTAGAGAATTTCTTACATAGATTTTCATTAGGAGATCCAAAGATAATATCATCAATATAATTTGACCTAGCAGAAAATCTTTACCTTCTCTTTTTATGAACAAAGTAGCATTTACCTTTCCTTTAACAAAACCATTTTAGGTTAGGAATTTACTTAACCTTTCATACAAGGTTTGAGGTGCTTGCTTCAATCCATACAAGGCCTTTTTCATTCTGTAGACTGAGTCTCTCTTTCTTGGATCTTCAAATCTTGGTGGTTGTTCCACATAGACTTCTTTTTGGATGAATCCATTTAGGAATGCACTCTTTACATTCATTTGGAATAACCTAAAATCTTTATAGCAAGCAAGAGCAAGTAATAATCTAATTATTTCTAACCTCGCTATTGGTGCATAGATTTTGTCATAATCTATCCATTCTTCTTGCGTATATCATTTTGCCATGAGTCTTGCTTTGTTCCTTACCACTTTACCTTTCTCGTCCACCTTGTTCCTGAAAACCCATTTAGTCTCGATAATAGACTTACCTTTAGGTTTAGAAATTAGCTCCCAAACATTGTTGATGCTGAATTGTCTGAGCTCTTCTTGCATAGCTTAGATCCAGCTTTCATCAAACAGGGCTTCTTCTACACTTTTGGGTTCTATCTCAGAAACAAGTGCTAAAGCACTAGACTCTTCTCACCTTTTGGATCTGGTGCGAATTCCTTCATCAATGTTGCCAATGATGAGTTCATTGGGATGACTTAACTTATGCTTACAGTTGCTAGTTGGTCTGAAAGTCTACTAATTATCTGCTTCAGTTGAATATTCTAGTTATGCTTGTTGCTAATCTCCAAAAGTCTGAACCGCTTCGGGGGAAGTAGACTTTATAAAGTTTGGAATAGGTTCAGATTCTTCAAGTTGAGTCTGATCCAGTTGATTCTACATAGAATCTTGAAACTTGACGTTCACAGATTCTTTCACAGATTGAACCTTCTTGTTGAAAACTTTGTATGATTTGCTTGAGATTGAGTAGCCAAGGAAAATTCCTTCGTCTGATTTTTCTTCAAACTTCCTAATTCGATCATTTGCATTTTTTAAAACATAACACTTACAGCCAAACACATGGAAGTAAGAAACATTTGGCTTCTTCCCTTTAAACACTTTATAAGGAGTTTTCTCTAGAATGGGCCTCAAGAACACTCTATTAATGATATAGCAAGCTATAGAGACTACTTCAGCCCAAAATCGAGAGGAAATTTTGCTCTCAATTAAGAGGGTTCTTGCCATTTCTTGCAATGATCTATTCTTTCTTTCCACAACCCCATTTAGTTCTAGAGTGTATGGAGAAGAAAAAACATGTTGGAAACCAAATTCATCATAGAACTTCGCAAAGTCTTGATTTTCGAACTCTCCTCCATGATCTATTCATATGCTCAAAATAGCTTCGCCTTTTTTATTTTGAACCTTCTTGGCAAACTTTGAGAAGTGAGAGAAGGCTTCAGACTTATTTGCCAGAAAATGAATCCAAGTAAAGCGAGAGTAATCATCCACAATTACTAAGCAGTATCTCTTCCCACCAATACTTTAAGTTATGGTTGGTCCAAAGAAGTCCATGTGTAGAAGCTGCAAAGCTCGATTAGTAGAAACTTGATTTATAGGTGTAAAGGAACTTCTAACATGTTTTCCCAAAACACATGGAGTGCATAATTCAAACTTTTGATAAGTCAAGTTAGGAAGACCACGAAAAAGCTTCTTTGAAGAAATCTTGGCAATCTACTTCATATTAACATGGCCAAGTTTTCGATGCCAAAGATTTGTTTCATCTTGAATGGATATAAGACACTGAGAGCTTTCTGATTTTATATCCATAAGGTAAATATTCTCATGCCTTTGTCTAGTGAAAGATTGAGAGAGATCTTTACTCGTTCCCGAACAAATGCCTTCTTGGAAATTTATTTTGAATCTAGTATCGCAAAGTTGACTTATGCTGAGTAGATTGTAATTCAGACTTTCCACCAAGAAGACATTATGGATAGTCAAGCGTCCAATCTTCACAGTTCCACAACCTACAATTCTTCATTTGATGTTCCCACCAAAAGAAACTTTTCCACCATTCATTTGAACAAGTTTTGTAAAGCAACTTGAATCTCTTATCATGTGCCCCGATGTGCCTTGATCAACCACTATCCAAATACCATTTGACCTTCTTCTTAATAGTGACCTGTAATCAAAAGAAGAACTCAAGCTTTCTTTGGTACCCATATTTTCTTGGGTTCGGGAGAGTTAGTGTTGAAAATAGTCTTTACCCAATCCTTCCTAACAGGTCTCCAGACATTGGGACATTCCTTCTCAAAATGTTCTGAGCTGTTACACTTTGAACATTTGATAGCACTTCAACCAACAAGTTTTACAAAAACCTTTTGAAAATGATTTTTGTAAAATGCCTTTGTAGGTCTTTGTTTAATTCTTTCTTTAACTTTGGAAAAATCAATTAAAGGAATAGTTTCTGAAGTCATACCCAAACCAGATTTATTAAAATAAGGTCTTTATACAGAAAGAATTTTCTCCAACTTCTCAGATCCTTTTGAAAATCTTTTTGTGATATTTGAAATATATTCTTTCAAAATTGCATTTTCCTTAGAAAGAAAATTAAATTTTACTTTCAAGTCAACAAAACTCTTATCTAGACTTTCAAACTTTTCTCTCCAAGAAGTTTCTTGTTGTCTCAAGTTGGAATTCTCCATTTTTAGTTCGGAAATCCTTTTAAGAGAAGTCTTGAGACTAAGACAGAGTTCATCTATATATTTCGAGACTTTAATAGGAATTTTTAAATTGCTAACCTCAACTTCTTTGTCTAATTCTGAATGAGAATTTGTTTCAAAATCTGAGTCTGATTCTGAATTGGCCATCAAACATATGTTGTCATATTCTTCATCACTTTCCTCGCACTCGATATCGCTCCAAGTTTCTGCTTTTAGAACCTTTTCGTATTTCTCTGTTCTTCATTTTTTTTCTTCAGCAGAGGGCAATTAGGTCTAATGTGTCTCTTTTTCTTGCATTCAAAGCATATCACTTCTTTGTTGGTTTCATTGTCCTCAGTTGGTTTGTTCTAGAATCTTTGAGTGCTTTACTTCTTCCAGTTGAATATTCTTCCCTTCCTGTTCAACTTTCTGAACTTCTTAATCATAAGTGCTAACTCCTCATCATCCATGTCATCTTCTGAATCTGTATCATCAGAATCATCGTTAGATTTTAAAGCTATTGATTTCATACCTTTAGGATCTTCTTCCTCATTTATCTGCTCCACTTCATATGATTGAAGTGTGCCAACAAGTTCGTCTGCTGAAAGAGGCATGATCCTCTGGGTTTCTCTAATTAATGTCTTCACGTGATTCTAGTCTTTGGAGAGTCCACGCAGTAGTTTATTGACCTTCATTGGTCCTAAGATTGGTTGTCCTTGATATGCCAGACTGTTTACAATCTCTATGAAACGACTAAACATATCAGTGATGGATTCTACAGGCTTCATCTTGAAGGCTTCGTATTGTCTGAGTAGAATGTTGATTTCCGTTTCTTTTACTCGATCAGTTCCTTCATAGGTAATGTGCAGTTTGTCCCAAACTTCTTTCACTGTTTCACAGGAAGAAATTCAGTTATGCTCAATAGGAAATAAGGCACAGTATAAAGAATATATAGTTTTAGCATCAAGAGCTTGTCTCTTGGTTATTTATTCTTGTGTCATTTCGCCAACATCTATAACTTCATTTCCTTTCTCTATAGCTTTGGGATTGATCCATTTTTCTTCCACATCTCATTCTAGGGGATCTTTCTGATATAGCTAGTAAGTGCCTAGAGGGGGAGTGAATAGGTATATAAAAGATTTTTCTCGTTAATCGCACAATACTAGACAGTTAATAGAATTGAGACAATCAGCAATCAAAGTAAGACTGAGAGAAGGGAAGAGAGAATTGAATGCAATGTTTATAGTGGTTCGGCTTATTTCAAGCCTACATCCACTCTTCGCACCGACACCTCTACCGGCTGGATTCCACTATGAACAAGAGATGTTACGGCGTTGTTCTCCCTTGATTTCTCGGTGTAGATGATCTACCACACTCGCTCAAGGTATCACTAAGTATAGACTCTCTTGTGAATACAATTTCACTCAATATGAATCGACTAATAATCAAGGTACTTCAGACTCTGGAATTTGTCTATCGAGCATACTCTAAAGTAACTAGAACGTCTTCCTTTTATACTCCTTTATGCCATCATACCCGTTGGCACTTACCAAAGGAATTCCTCCAATCTACCCGTTGGACGGAATCAATTAAGAAGATCATTCGAGCTAATAAAGGAACCTGACGATAGCCCATCAATCCTGTTCGCCCATACAACCAGGATTTTGGTTTCCAAGAATAGAACCTTCCAAGAATATTTCGTCGACCATCGGATCTTCAAACGATCTTGATTACGAATAAAAAAATCCGTTATATTTATCCAGCCAAGAGATCTTCTCAAGAGGATAGGACTAAATCCTCAACCAAATACTTCGGCTCTAGATTACCTTCGTCACTGGATTAGAACAACTGTCAATGAGAATAGTCTTGAGTCTTGAGTCTTGAGTTTGGTGATCTGAAAGTCTTCAGACTCTAAACAGAAGGTCTGTAATTATCCAGACTAGACTAATAGAAATGTTTTGTCAGCTTCAAAATATTCTGGAAAGATTTCTCCAACACTTTCGATCTTAGTAATGCCTTCATCTTGGTTTTCCACACATTGTACTCCTTCCCATCAAAGTAAAGAGGTCTGGTATTGCTTTAGCCTTCAACCAAACCTAAAGCCAAAATACTAGACATAGATCTTTAGCTCATAAGTAAAAACACTTCAATAAAATGAGCACACAAGCTCTTATATCAATTGAAAGGGCTAGTATGAACACCTAGAGGGGGTTGAATAGGTGTGAAGACAATTTTTCACAATGAACAGTAGAAATAGTTTGCTTTTAGAAAATGTCAAACTATGAACGAATTCAAATTATGGCAGTTAGATAAAACTATGAACAGAATAAAGGAGTTCAGGGAAGAGAATAAGAACATAAAGTTTATAGTGATTCAGCTTAGATCAAGCCTATGTACGCTCTCTCGCTCTAACAGTCTACTAGCTGGATTTCACTAAGAAACAAAAGAGATTTTACAGTCTTGCGATTTCGACTTCACAATGAAGAGTCTCTACTGATCTCTCACAAAGTCTCACTATAAGTTTCTCTCTTTTGTATACAACTTTGAGCTCAGTGAATGAAATAACAAGGAACTAGGAAGCTTCAGACTTTGAAATTTTTCTTTCATGCACTCTCTCGAACAACTAGAGAGTCCGCCTTAAATACTTCTTCATGCCTTCTCGACCATTGGCACTTTCCAAAGGAATTCTTCCAATCTACCCATTGGACAAAATCAATTAAAGGAATCTCGAGTTGTTTGAAGATTTGTGATGAAATCCCGTCAATCATGTTCGCCCATACAATCAGGATCTTGGTTTCCATAAATAAAACCTTCCAAGTTTGCTTGCTTTCCAAAATATTTGAATATCGGAATTGATTTCAATAAAGATAGTCAATCATATAGGTGTTATGTCCAACCAGAAGGTCATCCATATGCCATATGAATCAAATCCTTGAAGAAATAAAGATAATCTTGCATTTGGATAAGTCTTCATTCTTCAGTGACGTTTAGTCTAGAATCTGTCGATCTGGGCAGACTTTGAACCTAAAGTCTGCCGGTCTTCAGACTTTGACACTAAAGTTTGGAAGTTTTCAAACTAGACTTTGGAAAAGTTTTGACAACTTCAAAACAGTAAAGGAATTTTCTCCAACATTTGTAACTTTAAAAAGTTGGAAAGAAAGGCAAATAAAAGTGGTAACTCTATAGAAAAGTTTTTAAATTAGAAAAAGAGATGGTAATAAGCAACTCAAAAGAGTAACCCAAAACTATTTCTATACTTAATTAAAGAAAAGTGCTAAGTAACTCAAATAAAGGTTGGTAATTTCATATAATGGTCAAAACATTTAGGGTGCCAGTGAAAATGTAAGAATAAAAAGTTTGTCAATGACAAGTGAAGTTTTTTATTTATTAAAAATAAGAAAAATAATTATTTAGAAAAAAAATAGATAATTGTCAATAATTTTGTCTAATAGTAAGAGTTTGTAATGCAAAACTTGTTGGTAACCTAACGGGTTAAATTTGGTAATACTTCAATTTAGGTTGGTAACTTCTAAAAAGAGTTGGTAATTTTAGCTGGTTGGTAAGCAATACAAATAATAGTGGGTAAATCAACAAAAAGTTGGTAAAGCTTGAAGAATCCTAATAGATTTTGATAAGCTACTCAAAGAGACTTGGAAAACTAAAATTAGTTGGTAATCTAATGAGGAAAGAATAATAAGTTGCGCAAATATATATTGATAAATTCATATAAGAGTTAATAACCCAACTGATTACTAATTTAATTTGGAAAAAACGTTGGTAATAAAATTTAATAAATTCATAGGAGTTGTTAAGTTTAAGATGTTAGTAAGTAACCTGTTAAAAAGTTAGTTATTTCATAAATGTTGCGTTAAGTTACCAACAAATGTCGGAAAATCAAGTAACCAATGATATTTTTTTCGTTTTTTTTTAATGGTAATTTTTTTTTCAGCCGCCAGTCTATTGACAGTTTTCACCTCTCTAATACCGGCATGGAAAAATCCGTTTTTTTTCAATGAAATACAAGTATTGTCCCGCCAATGTCTGATTTTTATGCTCAGTTTCTCACCAAACAGTGTACACAATACATGGAATACTATTTCCATGAAGGTTTGGCCCAAGCTTATTAGCCATCAACCGAAGTGGTACTTGCAGAACACTACATCCCCTTACGAAATTAAGATGGTTATACTTAAAAGTAATCTTAGCGCACATTTAGATATGATAATCAAAATAACCTTGTTCCTAAAATTCCCATAAATCAACCCAAAGCACACTACTAGTAATTGAACTACTATTAAATAATATTCATCGAGGTTTAAATAGCCAAGTATGACTAGATTGTGATACGATTTTACGTGGTTTTTCAGTCATTATTAATTAGAAAGATTTTTATAAAATAGCGAGTATAGCTAGGAACTGACCTGACATTGGAGATTTGAGGGTTGTGGGAGACTTTTGAGGAAAAAAATGGATACAAGATAAATTTTTCTTGCACACATCACCTCCATTGCTATTAAAATGGATAATTAAGGTTAACTGTCCAAAATTAATGATGCTAAAGGTGACTTATGTACAAATAAATTAGTTGTGTATCGTGTATACAAGCCAATCCGAGACTGCCATAGGTAAAAATTAGTCCAATCCAAAAGCTTATAGTCATCGGAGAGAGGGAGACTATATCTTTATAAAGCCTAGACAAACCCCATAAACTAGCAACATGAGATGCTTTGACATCTACCATCTAGAAGTTAACTCGCGATATACAGTTTAAGGAACAGCAGTGCTAAGTAAAATAATTGCCTGATAGCAAGGAAAATACATCATCAAATAACATCTAGACTATCATTCTAAAATTTTTAAGATCACATTTTTGTCTCAATTAGTTGATGTGGGGGCAGCTCTGCTTTCCCCATTTTTTTTTTTTAAATGGCCTCCGACAGAAAAGCCCCCCAACGAAAATTGTCTATTTTCTTCAAAATGTTTCCTGCCATTATGTCTTTCATTTTGGCAGATAATGATACGACCCAGACAATTCCAATCTTGAACAGCTGTTGAGCACTCATTACATGAACTATCATGACAAGCATGACTTAGCTTGCGTCTTTGTTTGTTGCATTCTAGCAGCAGTAAAAATTGCCAAGAATCATCACTGAACAAATTTTGTCCTGACTATGCGCTAAAAACCCTTTCTTGGCTACCACAACTCATTCTATCCTCGAACATTTTAATTACAATTGTTGCATCCCTGCCTCTTCTTTTCTGCAGCTCTCGCCTTCATATCAGAGCAAAAAGGAAGCAAAAGAGAAAGAGAGAGAAGATCACAGATTGTTCGAGCGTAATTAATCTTCTTGTTCGTCACTCCATTTCTTGATAGCTTGCAACACTGCCTGCTTCACCACTTGAGCGTCAATGTTGTCATGCCCATCTTCCTGCAAAAGTACCCGGTAATTTGCACTTAACATTCACAAAGAAAGATAAAAATATACTCTTGCAAGTAAACAAAATGAATTTCGATGTGTGCATCTTGAGCAACTAATTTAGTATTAATTTTTTTTTTTTTTGGGTTGACACTGGGACGCACTATGGTGTAGGTAATCACACCGCGCCATCAGAAACCGCACTGCATGTGAACTAGAAAAGGAGTGTGGTCGCAAGGGGGAAATAAGACGTGAAGTCAATTTGATCTATAGACATGTCTATATATCTCAATGATTATTATAGAGAACACCTCCAGGGTAAGGCATGTTTCACGAGGAGTCAACTCCACGTGTGCATTATTAAGTTTATATAAGTGACTATCCATCTCATAGCAAATGCATTTTTCATGAGATCAAGCACTTCTGCAGACAAATTTTTCCACCACCATTGTATACTATGGAGAAGTCAATTTCAGTGCAAGTTTTCGTCTATGGAGTGATTGAACATTAAGTCATGAATAAATGAAGACACTAAAATTTGGACAAGAATAAATGAAGACACTAAGATTTGGAATTTGTCTATTTCTTACTTCTCCTCCAACTGCTTCTAAATGGAAATTGTCAGCACAAGAAACCCTAGCATCCAAAACGTTGAGCCCCAGCTCCTCAAAGGCTTCAAGAATGGAAACGAGCAAACCTGGACAGTTCTTTTCCGAATACACGTTTATTCGGAACCCCCTCTCTAGGCTTTCCACATTAACCTCCTGAAAAACTCACAACCCAATCCACATATATTACAATTTCAACCATAAGTATGTAAGATTCTTAAGAAACCGATAGTATTTTAGATCCATTTATAGCAGAGGAAAGAACTTTCCAATTAGCACAGTAGAAAAGTATGACATGGATTTAGCAATTAAGGTTACAGTAATCGAGTCTTCTATCGTGTCACAAGACCATTAAGGGCTTCCGTAAAAGGTTCTCTCCGTGTGAGTAAACCTAATAAAGGTCCGCTACTATTGCAATATGTGTTTTGCATTATTTCGAGCATGTCATCGACTATACATACAAACGCATACCATGGGTAGATCTTGATCTGTTGAAGTTCCGAGCTCTTCGTTTAGCTTGTCTATCTTTTCCTTCAACTCCTCTATGTACTTGGCTGCATCCACAATGATTGAAGTTTTATTCACCTGCCGAATGAGTCCGCTGTTCTTTAGTCAACGAATAGACATGCAAATAACGAGTATCATCTACGCGATCGATTTCCCCAAAGAAAAACATCGAACAAATGGGCAAATTTCCATGGGAAGGCGCTTCTCGTATTTAAAGCAAAGAACTTATAGAACTTTCTGCATCTGATAATCTTTTCTTTCTGGAGGATTCTTTCACTTGTGCGGTGCCTTACAGGAAATATGGATGACAAATTCAACTCCTTACCGCACTGGAGTTGGTGACGGCGCGCAGTTGCTGCAACTTCTCATAGAGAGCCGCTCTCCTTTGCTCGCGAGAAGACATGGCTTGGAAGCTCCAAAACTGGTCTCGGCTACAGGGGTTTTTTCTCTTTCGGTGCTGTTTCCAATCGAAGGGAGCATCAAGAGATGAGCCATTTTAAATAGCGTGTGTGAGCTCACGAATAACCTAACCTATCTCGTCATTTGTTTGTTTTTTGCACGAGGGCCTCCGTTTCCTTATAATCTAATACGCCACACTGACACCCAATGAGATCCTTGCATATCTATCAGAGTGAAATTACTTGTTGCCCCACATTCCATCCAGATAGGTTATGTGGGGGAACTCTATTTTTATTCTTTCTTTGTTTCCTGAATAATGAATGGAAGATGAGAGCCGCCCCGGGGGGCGGCCCGCCGGGGGGGAGACAGAGAGGAAGAGGATTAATTATAAAGAACATAAAAATTAGAATTACCTTCTTAATTTGGTGGTATTTAATTATAAATCTATTCATGATCTGATAGTATGAGCAAATTATGTACTAACCATAAAGAGATTATAAATCCAGAAAGCAAGTCACCTTACTAAAACGGAAAAAAGTAGTCACTATTTAGCCCCCTTGCCATTTCACTCAAATGAAAGAAGATCTATCCCATCGCCATCTCCAGCGCACCCGACTAATTTGCATCGGTTGTGGTAATCCTCCCATAATTACCCAGGCACATAAGTTTATCTTCTTTAGGGTGATCCGAGAGAATACACAAGTGTAGTGATTTGGAAATGGAATGGCTTTGAATTATATAAATGGCAAGTGGAATCAACGAGTAACCTAACCAATTTTAATACGTCCCATGCTAAAATTTCACAGTCAATTACCTAGAAAACTTAAGCATGTAGAGCATCTTGCCAATTGGGATGGTTGCACAAACTAAACTTCCACTGGCAATCTCGAACAATGGCTCATCCTGCATCGATCCCAATAGAACCCAATTTGTCTCTTTGATAATTACACAACACGGTTTCTTATTCACATGTGGAAACAACCTCCCGACCGTCGGGCTACAAATCACATGTAGATTTCCCTCTTGTCCATTGTGGACCATTATGCATCATTCCCATTAAAAAAATTTCTAAGTAATTGTGATTAGGTAAACGTAGTAGGATTGTTTAGGTAATGAGATTCGATGATTAAGGGCCAGTGAGAAGGTGATTAGACCATTCTTTCTCCACTAGATGCTCACATGAGCTACTTAGTTAACAACTTCGAAATAGACCTTGCCATATTCCTCATCCCTATATCAAACTGGGGTTTAAATAAATAGTAAGATTCTATATAAAACTAAACCTCAGCTTGGCTGTAAGTTCGGTTTCCGGAGAAAGCAACTCTTGTAGTAAATATCGTAGACTTGGCCCGGCTGGTACGGCCTGCAGCAACAGTTACAGCCAGGAAAAAGGGTGCCGCAGCTTTTATAAGGTTTTCGGTAAACTCCCGCATGGCAGCAACAACTTATACAGCCATTTTTTAGGAAACCGCCTCGCCCAACTTTGTGATACTAAAATTCGAAAACATGTATTATCAAGCGCATAAGTTTGCAATGCTTCCATAAACGGTCACAATGCGACGGCGTTACAATACAGCCACAGCTACCAAACATACGTTAAGTTATTGCCATTCTTGCTCATCCTAATTCGTTGCCCTTGGCAGTAAGGACCACAAATGCACTACGGACTTTGATTACGTTGGCATATTGCTAGTTGGGCTATGCACCCATCAGGAGGAGTTAACGTGAGTGTCGAAAAGCTTTTTAAAAAAATAAACCCTAAAGTCGTTATCTAGTGAAGGTCTATCGACTCAGATTAGGGAGAAATTAAATGCAGGTAAGGTGGACCGACTCTGCCTTCCTTAACACGGAATGAAATATAAAATTGCCTATTGTGAGCGTTTGGAAGGTATATCTAGATATCCTCCGTCGTCAATGGAGGATAGAAGTAGTTTTACTTGGGCCATTCCATCTCGAGAGGATTGCCAACTGATCTCGCGCTTCCTCCTCTACCGGTCCACCTAAAAGGCTGGAAAATATTCATTTAATTGGAAGTTTGATTTTTTGTAATCTAGAGAAAATGGGTGTGGAAACTTGGTCACCTTGAGGTTCGCAAAACATGTTACAAATCTCATAAACCAGGTAAGCTCAAACATCTGGCTTGTGCAGGAAGCCCTGTCCAGAGCAATAGGGATTCAATTAATTGATTTTAAACCGTGTGACCTCCAGTTTTTTGAGTTGGAAATCCCTTAACGTCCTGACCTCACGCCAACCCTCTTGGATGGACGTACGAAATTGTAGGTCACTAAATAAGGGGAAATTTTCATTGGATACTATTACAACAAGGAAATTAAATAGGAGGGACGAGAAACTCCAATTTTAGACGTGTGGGGAATGTTAAGTTTGTGAAGTGACATTTTGCATTCGGCCAAAACAACAGAGAAAACAAAAATAAGTGATATTTTGCATGGCTAACATATGTGAGTGAGAGAGAGAGAGAGAGAGAGAGAGAGAGAGAGATGAGCCCGTGAGAGGTTTTTGGAGGGATTGACAGCTAAACACCATTTGACGCTTCCTTAGCAATGCCCCTCTTCCATGTCCTATCTCACGACAGATTCCTCCACCCACAATACGCGTCCTCTCGGAAAAGAATGTCTCCTTTTCCATTTCACATTCCAACTTGTATTTTGCCACCTTCGCCATCCACGTCCAACACCTCCGTTTTGGAAATTTCAAATCCAAAGAACACGATGCAACACTACAGTAGGAACCAATAATGGTGCTCGTATATTCATGAAAATCGTGCAATTGTGAGAAATTTAACGATTGATGTCCCACATAATTGAGGTCTCTTAAACCTAGGGGCGAATTTCGAAATAGAGATTGAAACCAGCACCGCAAGTAGGACTTCATAGCCCACATTATCAATATGGAATTTCCATGTCCTAATTACCACAATTAGGCTAATTCCCCCCCTCCCCTGTCGCCCCAGCCACAGTGGAGGCCGCCACTCCGATCTGCGGTTGTGCGTCAAATTGAAGGTTGTCAACCTCAAGCGATCCAGATCAAAAGTCTCCTAAAATCAGGAGACCTCTAATTCACAAGGGATTTTTACGCGAGGATGAAAAACATTTACTTTGACCTTTGAATTCATCCCTACACATCACATGGATAGAGAGGGATAAGTAAGGTGGCCATGGTGCTGAGGGGACGGAGGGGCAATTATCTAGAGGACGACTAGAGAGAGGGTGCAACAACTTAGGTTTTTGCGTTGGACTTTCTTACTCGGTATCGGAGCCGGCGGATTTTTCCCCTAACTTATTTCGCATCTTTTTCTCGCTAAGCCGGTGAACATCTAGTGCCAAAATCCCCACTTGTCCCCACATGGACAAATCAAACGCACGCGCTGCATCACTTGTTGACATTACTTCCTCCTTTCCTGTCGTGTCCCAAAGATGGACAATTGACGATCACCATATAACACGAAAAGCAAGAATGTAATTGATGGTAGAATCCCAGCGATTTTGATGCTTAAAGCATGCAAGCGCTTGTCTGGAAACTGATCTCGTGACAACCTAAACCGCGTCCGCTATTCCTCCTTCTGGACACGCGAATGCATCCATCATCAAATACTTAATATTGCAGACAGGTGCACGTGTGATTTGTTGATCTTGGAATCTTGCAAGATGGCAAGTGTCCCAGGCCGAATGGTAATCGAGACCGAAGGGTCATTTTCAATATGTCAAGTGCCTAACAGTTCACGTGTATTTCGAGAGGCGGCTTGAGTACACATAATCCAAGCATCTTTTTTTTTTTTACCTACGTGTTGTAAGTGGAGTATTTTCAATTTTCGAATTGCCGGATTCTGATTCATGTTTATTGTGTAAGGCTTCATTTGTAAGAAGACGATTAAAGCAGTGTCATGTCCAACACGTGAACACCGCTTGAATTGGAGTATTCCATACATCGTTGGTCTAAGCCTAACAGAACAAGTATGGTACATCCCATGCCGAAGCTCTATAGGGTCAAGCGACCTTGCCATTGGTAAGCAACGCCTCAGCAAGGGTCGCAACACTCACTATTTAATAGTGGATGGGATGTCGGAACCCACGTCAAAGCAAGGATCTCCTGAGGAACTTATCAATGGACTTGAGGGTGGTAAACCACCCCTCCCCTCTCTCCCATTTCTTCCCAAAATAATCTTCTCTCTTTCTTTGATTTGTCGACACGTTGGCGATGTTATTAATTTAAGAGAAAATAGTAGGTGACGGCTCCGTTAGTCTCACAAGAGTGACGGAGACTAACGGAACCTCATTCACCTCTTATTTTATGCTGAAAATTTGGAAACTTCTTTACCCACTTTCCAATGAATTTCTCATTTTTGCTTGAGCCATTGTACATACTGCAGCTACCTCTCCAACCGGTGGCTTAGGTTGTGCTTGTTTAAAATTGTTTCTATTTTCCGGAACACAAATTTTTGTTCTTTTATTCCGAGAAACAAAAAAAGAACAGAAACACGTTTGTTTACATTTTTGTTCCCGAGAACAAAAAATCTATTTTCTTGTTCCCGGAAACAGATTTGGAACAGAAACAAGAAGTAGAAAAAACTTGTTCTTGTTCTCGGGAACACTTCTAAAAAAACACTTTTTTTTCTTCTTCTTTTTTCGCTTTCTTTTCTTCTTCTTTTCTTCTTCCTTTTGCCGGTCACCAGCTTTGGCCATAGCCATCGTTGGCAACCGGCCAGACGAGGGCCGGCGACCTCACCAGAGTGTCACCGGCCCCTGAAGAGGCCAAGCCACGGCAAGGCCGAGTCTCACCGATAGCTGAGCGAGCTCAGCCTCGCCAAATTTAGGCGAGGTCGGCCTCACCCAACCCAGGCGAGGCCAAGCCTCACGTGGTCACAACGAGGCTCGGCCTCCCCAACTGACGTGAAGCCGAGCCTTGCTGATGGCCTAGCGAGGCTCCGACGAGCTCGCCAGACATCACCTAGCCGGTCGCCGGCCACAACGGTGGCCATCGACCAGCCAAATATAAAAAGAAAAGAGAGAGAAGAAAGGAAAAGTGTATTTCTGTTCTTTTTTTATTCCAGGAACAAAAATTTTGTGCAGTTACCAAAATGGGTTCTTCTGTTCAAAAAATTTTTCCCGGAACAGAAATAAAAAAAAATTTATTTCTATTCCTAAGAACAATTATTTAACAGAAACGTTACCAAACGCGTCCTTAGCTTACGAGAAATGAAACGTGTGGCCATGGTTGCACCATTCACCCATAAAAAGTAACGGTGTGGTTATCCTGACAAGGCTCTCAATTTAATGTTGCTAGAAATCGAAGATGACGGGAAAGCGGACTTGATTTAAAAAATCGAGAAACATAAGGGACTCGATTGAGCAATAAAAGAAAATAATAGAGAACCAAATTACACAAATAACGATATCAAAAATAAGAACTGCAGTTTTACCCTATTTACATCGAAACAAGCCTAGCCAAAGTATTCGAACTTTTTGAATCATTGTGCCCCAACGTTTTCCGGCAGTGAATCGATGGATTTGAGTGATGTTTTTCATTACCTACCAATCACCAAACTAAAAAATTACGTGTCCTAAGAGACCAAACATTCATACTATGAATGTAATCATGACCCTTTTGGCACGTTATAAGTGACCAAAAAATGGTTAGGAGTTGCTGTCACCGTGGGGTCACATTTTGCAAGCTCATGTCCATGAGAACTGATGAGAACTGACGTTGATTATCAAGAGACACCCTTGCTACCCAAACCTTGCATCGGGCGACATCAAGGATCACGGGCAGAGTTCAAGTAGCGAAACAAACAACGTGTCATCCGAAATCCGTAGACATCATGCAGCAAGAGACAAACAAGATCATTGCAAAAAAACGAGAACCCTCATCGAGAAGAACGCAGAGTCAGGTGTCCTTGTCCCGTTTCCTCACATGTTGGATAGCAGCAAAATTCCAGCGAGGGATACAACGATGGAGTTATCCAAGGCACGTCGCTAGTAAACGAAATCTGCTACGCGACATGGAGCAGTGCTTTGGGACCCGCTGGAGAGCTAAAAGTTTATTTGCCTCGAGCTCCTTGCACGTTCGATTTCCCCCCACATGATTGGAAATAAGAGGGTCCTTCTATTGTAGGCATGTGACAGTGAACGCATAGGCCTGAGTAGAATTCGAGGCAGTATCGTTTTAGCATCTGAGGTATGTTCGTCATTATGCACGTACATGTCCATTGAAAAATGACATCTTTGTTTCTTAATGTGATGTATTACGAGGGACTAGACCTCGCTAGGACGAGATGCTTTTTCCGTACACCATTGACGTTTCTTTCTATTATTTCAGATGGAGGACGCGTCAAGATAGAATTACATTTTGATGTAGGATAGCTGGTAAATGTTTATGCAGAAACCTTTGAGCATCATAATAACGAGTGGCCCCAACCACATCATGAATGACAGGTCACCTTCAAATGACCACAATTTTTTATTCGAGAGGAGTTATGACGAATATTAAATCAAAGAGGATTGCAAGATTCTTGAAACTGCAAATAGGTCATGCTAATTTGGCCGGAAAAAGTACGCTAGAAGTGCTTAAAGTTTCGTACGACACTCACTTTAGTCACCAAAAGTTTATTTTAGATCATTTAAGTGCCAAAATAAAAATAAAAAATAAAAAAAATAATCATTTCAGTGCCAACGCTAATCTAATTGATCGAAAATCCAACATGGCATTTTTTTATTAATTTTTGAAGTCGATGTGGCTCGCTGAAAAGTACAGTCAACATTAATTGTCCAAAACGACGTCATTTATATGTTTGCCCCAATTATAAACCATAATTTTATTTGCAATTTAGAGTTTTTGTCCAAATTAGGTTTTCTTCTTTTCAATTTGCAAAAGATTAAAGAAGGAAAGTAGAAGATGATGAGGGATGAAGATGATGAAGGTGGTTGCTTCAGTCATGACCATGCTCCGTCGCCGCTATCATCGTCGTGGGGGAAGAGATGCTTCGTCACTGCAGCCATTGTAACTGAGTGGTCTCGCTTGCCTCTACCTTGAAAACGCTCAGATATGGAACCTCAAGCCATTAAGAACAAGATGTCCCAACCCGCATGCCAAATCGAGCTCGAAGCCCAAGCTTTCCTCCACAAAGACAATTTTTAGGTGTTTGCACACTAGACCAGTGTGAGGATGAAGAAAAACAAGTGAAGGTCTTGACCGAGCTCGAGGAAGGACTATCCCGAGGCTCCGACAAAGATTACCAAGAACTAATCTGAAGGCCAAGTTGTTTCAGTTTCTTGAATCGATACTTTGCGACAACATTTGTTCAAGAACCATAAGAGAGCACACGACTCAAGTGACAATAGCTCTTGTTCGATTCAATTGGAACGTGTTCATAGGGTTGGTATTGATGGGTTTGACTCTTGAAGCATTGATTTCGATGGGCTCGTGCCGTTCCATCGAGTTGCTCACTTCGCCAATAACACTTATGCAAAGCCCTCTGATTGACGAGATCAGATTGCTCAAGTGTGCAAGTTGGGATATCAATCAAAGCTGTCGAGGTCGAGCATCACTGAGAATCCGAGATCTTTTGCGGCTTCCTCAAGCTAATCTCTCTCTTTCTCTCTTCTTGGCTTCGATCCGGTTCAGCCATTTTCATTTTATCTTCTTCAATCTCCCTCTTTTCTACTTTCCCTCTCTTTTGCCTTCTCTCTACAAATTTTCTTGGAAAATGGAAGAGCACATTGAACGATTCTTTCTCATATGGCATCGTTTATGAAGAGTATAGCCATGTCATCATCCATATTGGACTTGTTTTTTAAATAACGATGACCTATCAGATTATACATTATATTTTAAAAGCCACATAATATTTTAGCTGGAATTTATTGCCAAATGTTACATGATCAATTTTTTCTCAGATTTTGCACTCATGTGAGTTGACAAAAACTTTTTGTACCAAAGTGAGTGTTGTACACAACTTTTGGCACTTCTAGTATACTTACTCCCAATTTGGCCAATGTTTGATCTCCAAATTCACGCATTTTCCTTGATTTTTGGGCCATCAAAGATTTCGGATATGTTTTGCAAATTTTCAAACGCATTTTGAAGACTTTCTGCTCTATCAATATTTTTTTCCTGGAAGAAGTACAACCCAAATGCTAAAACTTGGCACGATGGGACACTTAAGTTTCATTTTTTTTTGAAAAGTGGGATACTTAACTATCACCTCCGGCGTACCCCGACAGAAATCCTACGTGTCAATTTTTTATAAATTTTGCTCGCCTACATGGCTCGCCAAAGAGCTAACTTAGTTTTAACTCACCCTAAACGATGTTGTTTCCATAGTTAGCCAAAATAAAAGTTCTAAATCTGCCAAAACGACGTCATCTCCCAAATTGCCTTAAATCTAAAACCCTAAATTGGTAAAAATCTCTATTGAAGTGCTCAAATCCTAGTCCTGAACCCTAATTTTGATTTGCCCAAAATTCAATCGTCAAATATTGGAAATGGAGAGTAGGACTCTCAGCAGCGCCTTAAATTCCTCTCGTCGAAGCAAAGGAGAAGGCCAGAGTTTCTATTTTTGTGGATTACCGAGTCCAAGAAGAACATTGTGAACTCGAATGAATCTTAGAAGAAGATTTTATAGATGCACTGATATAAAGGAGGGTCAAAGTGCAAATACTTCAAATGAGTCAATGCGAAATTCTCTCACTAAGCCACAGAAGTGATATTGGATCTACTTGATGAACGACATCGATCTCCATCTATGCTCATGGATGACTTGGATGATGTTGACTCAATGCAAGCTCAAACATTTTTGGCTAAACTTTTGAAGAATGAAATTTCAATGATGAAAATTGAACGGAAGTGTTTCTAAGCGTTTATTACGGTGTTGTTTTATTGTCTATCCTACTTTATGATGAAATGTAAAGCACTTGAAGATAAAAAAATAATTTCTCCGACTGCCATAGTTAAAAATGAGTAGACAAATGTAATTGTTTTGAATTAAATGTAGGTTTTTTTCTTTTTTGAAGATGAGAAGAAGTTTGTGTTGTTCCACAAGATCGTTATGCCTTTGTTGTTGTTTATGATGTCATATATATTATAGGTTACTTTTTGTGTTAGGCGGGAGGTCAAGGAAAGCGAATGAGTGAATTAGATGCTACTTGTACTGTGTTTTTACTTGTTCTTAAATATAACCAGCAATAATGGATGTGTATTGGGTCAATGTGTTGTGGTGGCTTTTTTACTTGAGCTAAATATAAACATAAACCAATAGCAAACATTGAATTGAATGGAGTTGCCATAAGTTGAACTTCCATAAGCTTATATGTTTTGCTACAAACCAGCATATACACAAGACAAACACGAGTGATTATCTGAGTGCCAAAAGTTGTATTTAGTGATCACTTAAGTGCTAGTCGCGATAGAAAAAAATGATTACTTAAGTATCAAGTTATTATTAAAGTGATCACTTAAGTGTCACTCATAGTTAAAAGTGAACACTTAAGTACCAAATTTTTTAGAATGCGATCAATTAAGTGTCAATTTTTGTAGGTTTTCTCTAAAATCGCGGTAACCACCACCACCAGCCACCAGCCACCACCACTAGCGACACTAGGCACCATAGCCACCACCATGTAGAAGGTACTAGTGCAAGCTGAGCTTGCACCAGAACACCTGGTGTAAAATGTGTACACTGCACACTTGTATCAGATGTAGCATAAGCCCCCAACCCCCACCACAAACCCACAACCACCAGGCATCACCAGCCACCACCACCAGCCACATCAACACCGTAGCCACCACACCAACACACGACCACCACCATAGACCCACCACCCAGCAACCACTATGCTGGTGGTGGGTCTACTGCAGAAGGTGTTGGTGCAAGATGTGCACACCGCACACTTGAACCAGATGCAGCACGAGCCCTCCACCAAATCCCTACAACAAACCCACTACCATCAAGCATCACCATCCACCACCACCAGCCACACCAGCACTCTAGCTACCACCACAAACCCAACACCAACAACAACAAGAAAAAACAGAATCCACATCTTACAAAAAGCAAAAGAATTTGATAAGCAACAAGATCACTCCATTGATATTGAAATTATGTCTCACAAACTCAATGACAAATTTAAAAAAAAAAAAAATCCATAGCAAGTTATTATAAATAAAATTGACTCTTAAGCTCCACCAACCATCCATGCACAACGCCCCTTGTTCGTGCTCCTTTTGATAGGTCTTTCACTTGATTCATAATCCTTGCACTATTTCTAACTGTACGTGCAACTTCTTCTTCAACCTTCTCAGAATGCACTGATTTAGATGGAGCTACAAATGTCCTAGGCTGAATTGATTCAGAATGAGTTGCAACTAACCTAAGCTGAATTGATTTAGATGGATTTGCAACTGGGTTCTTGTTCTTCTTTCTTGTTGGTGCAACTGATGTTTTCTTCTTTGTTGGCGAAGCCATTGATTCTTGAGTTAGGCCTTGAGAGATAAGAACCTCTAAACTTCTCACAGGTTACAAAAAGATAATTAAATTGTCAACAAAAGTCTATAGTATAAATTAAATTACATGCAGCTAATAAAACTTACATTCAAAATAACTGTTTTAGTACACTCATCTATATAAAGGCCATAGCCATATTGTCTTAGCATCTTCCTAAGTGCCCATCTTGTTTAAAGGGGGCGTCACTTTCAAGAACCTGTAATTTGTTAGCTCTTCTTCTTGCCTGTGATTTATTAGGCCATTCTTTTAGCCCTTCAGCTATAACCGGGGCTTCTTCAACCAATTATTCAGCTAGCGTATTCTAGATAGCCTTTTTGTAGTTGCCCCTTGACTTTGCCTTCTTTTAGTTATTCTTCTATGTAGCCATTCAGTTTCAGTGACACCTTTTGTTAGCCCTTCTAGTGGTACTTGTGGTGACCTTTGTAGTGATTCTTCCGGTGGCCCATGTGGTGACCCTTGTAGTGGCCCTTTAGTTAGCAGTTAAGCTCCAACTTGCCTTCTTCGAACTTGAGAAAGAGGCAAAATACACTATAAATATAACATCGAGCCATATAATAATATAAAGGAAACTAAATACAAATTATTGAATTTAATGGGTATTTCTTTCTATGCTGAAAAAAAGTCGACTAAACTGGCCCTTTAGTTGCTTAGACCAATCCTTCAATTGGCCATCTTCTACCTTGCCATCTTCAAACAGTCCCTTTAATTTGAAGTACAGCAAGGGCTTTGGCCAATCCTTTACGTGTTCTTCTCGTGACCTGATAAAGATATTACATACAAGGCCAAATAAGATTATGTAAATATTTATGATAAACCACAAAACAATATAAACACAAATTTCATGACTTACTAGGGTTCTAGTTGTCGACTGAAGAATAGTCAACTCACTTGGCCCTAAGATTTGCCTTTCTCCAAATGTCTCTTCACTAAGCTCTTCAGCTGACCTCAACTATTTTTGTTGCTTTCTCAATTGACAACATTTAGTATTGTGCCTGCTACATGGCAATAAGCACGTCATCTTTGCAACTGTCCTATTCATTCTTTGCGGACCCGAGACTTCTCCCTCCGCCATTCTTCATCTTCGTTTTGGCCTTCCCATTTTCTTCTTCAATGGCAAAGGTTGAGATGCATCACGATCCGTCGGCTCCTAGAAGTTGCTACTTCTTATTAGCTGCATCATGAATTGGTACAAAGAAAGGTATTTCAATTTTTTGTACCAATCATCAATGTAATCCTCTACATATGGCCCTTCAATTAGATAGCACATATGGCATGTGCACAAAGAATTCCACTTAGTTGTCATGCTCTACATGAACATTTTCTCGTACCTAGATGGACAACATACTTATCGAAACCCTTTTATTATCTCATATCTGTCATCCTCATTCCAAATGGGATGACAATACCCACTTGCAGCCAAGTTCTCATCCAATCTTGGCAATCCAAGGACCACATTGTCTAATCCACTTTGCAGTCTCATCTCTTTGTTTGTGCAGCTGAGTCATGACCATAGCTCGTATATCTTCAAGTATTGAGATGATGGTTTGTATCTACGATATATTATCTTCCAATTAAATGATTCGCATATGTTGTTGCCGATATTATCGCACTTGAATTCCTCATTGAAGAACGCTATGCACCAATGCTTCAATTCTTTTTGGGATAATGTAGCACAACCTTCATTTGTCAATTGAAGCAGTCCTTCTTTGGTTATCCTAAAGTCAATCATGTTCGTGTTCTTTGCTAACTGCCAAAATTATGACTGCAACTTATCCCATTTATAGGTCTTTGCCCAATTTCCATATATGTGCCGCGCACACATTTGATGTTTGACATGGGACAACAACTTGGCTACTGCCGGAACTAGTCCCTGCAATAATTCAAAGCAAGAAATGTAGGCAACTAACATGTTGATATCATAAAGCAAACAATTGACTAAATTTTTCAAAAAGTAAGCCAATTGTCGCTCATGTAGGATTATGACATTTTGTTGGTCGCTCATGAATGCCCACCCTTTCTCATTTGTTATCCCTAAGTTGGCCATCATATTTTTCAAGAACCAAGACCAATTGTCATTGTTCTCAACCCTTACAACAGCCTAAGCTAGTGAAAACATTTGGTTATTCGCTTCTCTTCCAATTATAGCCAACAATTCTTTTGCACAAGCCATTTAAGAAACAGCCGTCTAATCCTATAATCCGTCTACAACCAACTAAAAATCCCCGTCTGCATGCAATGAAGCACACATATAATTTATCAAACTTGGTCCCACTATCAGGAAGCAGCCTCTCCACCACCTCTATATACACTCTACTTAAAAAGTTTTGCAGCCTACTATCCCCAGCATAATTCCACACCTACCTATATTTCTTGCCATACTAACTAATAAGTATCCTCATCACATTTTACTTCGATCTTTTGCACTGATTCCTAGATACATTAATGCATACACGCTCCTTCACCAGCATCCTAAAGTCAGTATTTTTCATCTTGGGCATCAACTTGATCAAATTTAAAAAGTGATTGTACAACCATGCACTTGTTACTCTTTTGTTTTGAAAATTAATGGAACAAGTATGTTCCTCTTAGTAGGCTCTAATCTGGAAAGACTCACTCCTCCTAACAAATACGCCATAGATCTTCCATGGACAATTTTGCTTTGAACGCCAAGTTCTTACAAAGTTCATAGTATTTCTAATGAAGTTAATATTTCTGTGTGCACTAATTGAGTTCTTCAGTATAGCTTCCCTAAATTTTTTCGCATCTTAGAATTTCATACCTACCGACAAAGTAGGAGAGGCAACAGATGGATCATAGGAAGGAAACTTACTTTTCCTTCTAAGCACAGCTCCTTGATCTTCTTCAAGCTCGTCTTGGGAAGTAGCATTCTCGACGCTTTCTTCATAATTAGTCTATCAGCCAGCAACACCAGCATCTGCAAGGCCTTCGTCTCTATTTGGAACTTAATCAGTTACTTGCAAAGCTGCAAATTTATCTAACAAAAACTCCCTTTGTTTTTTCCTTGACTATGTAAGCTCCCCATTGTTGTCGTCACTTAAGAAATTTTCACCAGGCAACCATTCATCGTCATCATCACCATCAGTGGATTCAACTACTTCCAAATCTAATTCGGTGATTGTAACATCACATATGTCATCATAACTCTAGTGAACAATATCTGCACCCCTCTCCTCCCCGTCCTATCTATCATGCCCTCCTTCATCCCTAAATCTAGTACTAGCTTGAATATCATCTCTTCCTTCTCCTGCTTGGTTGCTATATCCATCATCATCTTCATCCTCACTATCATTATTGTACTTAACGTATACTTTTGCCTCTTCGCCATGAAGATAATAATATAGGACATCCATAAAACCATTATCATCTTCTAAATTTCTCAAATTATTTTTCAAGCCTTTCCTAGGAATACAACACAGCAACTTTTGTAATTTATAAGGCAAATATATTACTATATCCCTAACAAATTTAATATAAGATGCGTTTTTTATATCTACAAAGATAGTGACATCATTTCCCCCCTCATACTCCCACTCATCCTCCCCAATCACGAAAGGCCCATCGTAGCAAACAATGATAGCAACATAGTCTTTATCATAAGCCATTTCTGCAATCAATGAGAAAAAAAAATTAACTTTTAGGATCACATATATAAAAGACAACAGACAATTGCATATGGAAATTCCTACACTCTCATATACTTTATTAAAGAAAAGAAGAAAAATGGAAGAGATGCACAGGTCAGACGAGATTTACTAAAAAGATACCCTCAAGACAAATAGAGGTCCCCACACGATAACCACTTTAATTATGTCGCCTTCCCTTAAAATGTTGTCCAACAAAAAGAGGTCCCCATGATAAGCACGGGTTCTCATGATACTCATTTCGACGCTTCAATTTTTAAAAAAATGCCCATAGGTCCCCACGACAACTACTTTGAACCCTAAAAATCGCTATCACACATCACATTTCACATTTGACCCCTAAAAATTACTCTTACACATCACAATACCACATCCGAGCTCTAAATCATGTATCACAGTAGCATAAGACCCTTAATTTTCCCCCCGCCAAGCCCTACATTTCTAGGCCGAGCCCTAAACTGCCAATCTGAACCCATATTAGGGTTCTAGCACCACATCTGAGCCCTAAATCTCACATTAAAATACCATCCAAGCCTTTCATTCCCCAACCGAGCCCCAAATTTGCAATTGAAGCCCTAATAGACGAGTCTAAGCCCTAATTTCACCACAGATGAGAGGAAGAAGAGAACAAACCTAAGCAAGCGATGATGGCAAATGAAGATGACAAGCGATGACGGCGAGCGACAATGACGAGCGATAATCGCCTCAGTGAGCATGAACAATGACTTGTGAACAGTGATGGAGAGAAAGACGTCAAATCTGGTGTGAACGTGAGTGTGAACAGAGAGGAGCGGCAATGGCCAGATCTGGTTAAACCCAAAATAAGCTAAACGACGTCGTTTAGCACTAAGGAAAAACGACTTCATTTAGCTTGGCTAAACCAGCGTGGATGGGGTGACATCAATTTCATCATCCACGTGTGCCTTTTTTTTTTTTAGATATTTGCCACGTCGGTAAAGCATGTCACCGGAAAATGCCACATATGCAATATGGTCGGATTTTTTCACCATTAGCACTTAACTTATTCATTTTGCTCCGATTTTGGTACTTTCCAAACTTTTAACACATAAGTGTCCCTCCGTGCCAAATTTTGGTACTCCAAGTGTCTAGCATTTTTTTTTTCCTTAACTCTGTTACTCAATTTTTCATTATTTGATCATTTCCTAAAAGGCAACCCTACTATAAATAGGCACTTGAGACAATGTAAACGATACTTCTTTATTTGAAATAAGCATTATCCTTTGAAATCATTTTCTAATCATATCTTCCTCTGCATCATTTGGTAACAAAGTAGGTCTCTCTTGTGACAATGACTAATAACGCCAATGATAATCTCCCAATAGCTAAGGGCCTTGAAAACAAGTCTATTACACAAGCTAAGTTCAATTACATTGTGGAGCAAACCGAATAGGAATTTTGAGACTTGCTTGTCGCCATCCGACATCTGTCCACCAACCCCATACTTGGTAATCTTTTGGCTGAATGTGCTTAGGCCATTCAAGTCGTGGATGTACCTATGGAACATGGGGCAAATCCTTGACAGATGCCATAAATCAATGTCGAGGAATCTAAAGAAGAAGAAGAGCTCTTAAACGAGCCTGTTTGTGGACACCACCACAATTGGGGAAATCAACGAGACCTCAAGCAATATCAATTAAAGGTTAACCTCCCAACCTTCAATGCCAACTTGAATATCAAAAACTTTTTAAAATGGCTCTAGAAAGTTGAGAAGTTCTCCAATGCTATGAAGATCGAAGAGGACCGCTAAGTAAAACTAGTGCCAAACAAGATGAAGGGTGACATTTCAGCCTAGTGGGGGTAGACACAACAAACCCGACGTCAACTAGGAAAAGCTCTCATCCAAACATGAAATCAGATGAAGCAAATGTAGAAAATCGAGTTCCTCCCAACTGATTATGAACAATTATTGTTTCAATAATCTAGAATTGTATGTGGCTAAACTTATCAATCTAATCCTACTTCCTCAACATTCAAGATTGTGTTGCACTACACCGTTTGTTTGTCTGCCTGAGTCGGAGGAACAACGGACCACCAGGTACATTAATGGCTTATGACTCAACATTCAAGATCATGCTTCATTATACCATTTGTTTTTTATTGACGATGCCCAAGAAAAGGCCCGAAAGTTCTAGATGCAATTGAAGAAAACTAGCCCCACTAATCAAGCTAACAATTATTCTGCTCGAGGATCTTTTGAAAGGAGGAGACAACCGGATCTTCCAGAATCCTCCAACTAGCAAACCAACATTATGAATCAAACTTTGGAGAGTATTGCTAGGGCACTTAAGAAACCAGCCACTACAAACAACTGTAATATCAATTAGAATGCCCAAAACCCATACGGTAAGTCACAACCAATTAAATGCTACAACTGTAACAAACAGAGCCATCATTCAAGCAATTGCCCATGGTGGAATATAACCAATGTTGTCAAGTACAATGGTGGCATATACGAAGATGATTAGGTGGATGAAGAAGTGGAGGATGAAAAGGCTGAGCATGTCAACTACGTCACATTAGGCAATTGTTGATTGCTCGACAAAAAGAGGACATCTAGCAAAATAGTTGTCATGCCCCGATCCTCAGGCACGCGCACATCCCTTACTTTGGTCGATTTTAAAATGCGATATCCCAGGATTACATATTGCTGACCCCTTTCTTTTAATAGCACATGCAGAAGCAGTTATAAAAATCCCCAGACAATAAAGCAATGGGATATACAAGTAGGACTAGGAAATTGAACCTGAAAACCAACACCCTTATGATCATATACAAGCCATACTAAAACGATTGGTTTCTACTCAAATTGATTCTATAGCAAGAGTCATCAGGATCCTACTCTGGGTCATCCTCGAGGTTCTCCTTCAAATACTCCTCTTTGAGTTCTTTCTCCTCAGGTTCTTCATCAGGGTCCTGAAATGTTTTCCCCAAACCGGGATGAGACTATGTCTCAGCAAGTTCTACCACACTAAGACTCGATTAGTAAACTAATACACTTTAGGGTTGCCTATGCACAACATGAGTCAGAAGGCTTACCTTAGCCTCAGATTCCACCTGCATAGTAGCACAGATCAAATAGGCACCCAAGCAATCACATCATAGATCGAAGCATCGATCTAATCGACCTAGTCGATTACACGCCAAGAAGACCACTCGCGGTCATCTCCATTCAATCATTCAATCCACAACATCAAATCAAGGCGACGATCAATCAACCTAATCGATTACAAACCAACAAGACCACTCACAGTCATTTCAATTATTCCCACTCAATTTTCAAATATAAATCACGGTCTTTAGGACACAACTTATCTATAGATGGTAATTACGGCCCCACCAAGCAACTTTCTTAGATTTAGTAGCTTTACGATCCCACCCGACCTTTCTAAGATTTAGTGGCTTTATGGTCCCACCCGACCTTTCCAAGATTTAGTGGTTTTACGGTTCCATCCGACCCTTTCAAGATCTAGTGGTTTTATGGTCCCACTCGACCCTCTCAAGATTTAGTGGCTTTACGGTCCCACCCGACCTTTTCAAGATTTAGTGGCTTTATGGTCCCACCCGACCTTTCTTACGATGCCATACTCTGTCACCGAGCCACATGCATTCTACAGGAAAACATACCGAGTCTCCGAGCCACGTGCATTCTCTAAGGCTACCTTTTCACCAAGATGACATATCCAATCACCGAGCCACGTGTCTTTCCCAGGTGACATTCCAATTCACTGGGCCACGTGCATTCTCCAGATGATTTACCAACTCACTTTCAATACTAACAACCGATACCCGACCAATTCTCAATCACAAGGCCAAAATTGTATTATTTAATAACATAACTTAAAAATGCACCATTAAATCAATTCAACACGAATTAAAGCTCAAATAAATAAACGGACTGCTCCACGACAATCAGCACGAAATTCCGGTCACCGGCCATCCCGATTGAATTTCCGGAAAAATAAATAATTAAATAATTAATTTCGAAAATTAAATAAATAATTATAAAAAATCCAATTTAGGCCCGTAATGCCGAATTGGACGCCGAGACGAGCCCGGAAAATTACCGAGACTCGTTCCATAAATAGCATGGCATGCCTACTTGCTAATGTCTATTTCTAACCACCTAACATGCATCATTAAGTCTCTAATTTAATTGATCTAAATTAATCTAACCACCTAATTGCATTTAATTAAATCTAACCAACATTTAAGTATAATTAGCGAACTAAGAAGGCATTAGTGAGTAAAACTCACTTGGCAAAGAGAAGATCGGAAACCGCGACGGCGACACGACGGCGGCCAAACTTGGGCCAACTTGCATCACGGGCCCAAGATGGGCTAAACTTGCTGGGCCCCGCTGAAATACAAATGATGCTGGGCTTGAAACTAAACTGAGCTGGGCTTCAAATTGAGATGGGCTGACTGAGCTTGGGCCGAAATGCAACTTCAATGGACTGAGAAAGGGCTGAAAACTGCTGGGCTCTTGGGCTTCAAATGGATTAATCCTGCAGGCTTGATGGGCTGCAATTTGGGCCTTGCGAGAAGCAGCAAGGACTGCCAACTGAAGAGTTGCTGGACTGAGGTCGTGGGCCTCAAATGGTCCAATTGCTGGGCCGAACCAGAGCAGCTGTAGAGAAGATGAGCCCACGGAACTGAAGACTGCTGGGCTCCATCTTCGTTGGTAGCTGGTCCACGAGCGAAGGGGAGAGAGACCACGCGGGCAGCAGCTTCGGTCTTCGTGGAACGGAATCTCACGAGGATGATGGCAGCTTGCGTGTCAACAAACCTGCTGGAACTGACCGAGGAAACACGGACGTGGAGGACCAGCTGGCGGTGGAGTCTTCGAAATTTGCTGGAGCGTTTGCGGCTCGGTTGACTACCAAGATGCGTGGACGGCCAAAATTCCACTGAAGCCGAAGGGAAGCAGCTGCTGGGTTTGCTGGCTTCGGTGGAAATCAAATTCGGTGGTGGGTGGCTCTCGTGGCAAAGGAAGAAGGCTCGGCAAGAGGCTTCATTCGGTGCTGGACGAGGCAACACGAGGCAGAAGGAAAGTGGACGCCGGTTGCTTCGAACCGTGTGGGTGGAGTCAACACTTGGGAAGACTTTGGCCGGTTTGTTGACTCCCGCATGGCAGAGGAGACACACGCCGGTGGAACAGAAAAAAAAAAAAAAAAAAACCGAAGAGCTTCGGTGGACGGTGATGCCGCTTCACTCGGGTCTTCGATCGTCGCTGGACGTGGCCGTTTGGAGGAAGAAATTTGGTGGGGGCGTGAGCTGCTTCTCTCGGTTGCATCTCTATCGTAACTTGGCTTCAACCGAAAGAAGAAAAGTAGAGAGCAGAGGCGGGGAAGGAGGTCGGCCGGCCAGCGAAGCTTGTGCGAGAAGGCTGAAGAGGGGAGTCCATTAAGTCAAGGTTAAAATATCTTTTCCATCATTACTTAGGTCACATAGGTCCACAAACTTATCTACTTGTCCCCCAAATACTTTCCAACCTAAAATTTCATAAATAATCCAAATTGGTGCCAAAATTCTAGCACCCCTCCTTAGTTCCGAATTTAATAAATCTTGGCTTCAATTCCTTCATTCAAATCTCCAAACCGATGTCCGATTTTACTGAAGAAAAATCCCAAACAATTTTCTATAAATCCCCGACACTCAAAGGCTCGGCTCAAAAGTCCAAATTCCCTTTAATTTGGCCCGTCCAATTTTCTATTAATTTTCCACAACGTCCGAAACGGTTTTCCGCAAAAATCTCGGAATCTCTGAAAAATCTTCTGCAACTGATTCGACGTTCCTAAAATAGCTCGTGACACCACAGAACTTTCAATTTCTGAAATCGGACTCGAATTCACGGTTAATTTCACTTGGATGCGCTTTTAGTGTGACCTAGACTACTGGATAGTTTTCAGAACTTCTTAAGACAAATGATCCGTGGTCAATTTTCTTCGAGCCACGATGAACTCACTCGACACATTGGCGACTCTTGATTGTCATGAAAATCTCTATGATTCAAATACGGACACAGGGTACCAAAACGATAGTAAAATTAAATTAGTGCCGGTCGATGAGAATTTTCCATTTTAGTGGAGTCACCCACAATCGGTCATTCATCTCAGTCAAACCGACATATCTCTAATTTCAAATCGATTTTATACTGTGCCGCAATGATCTCTAAAGATGAGCACGGTCGAGAAGTTGATCCCTGATCGAATTCTCCAGTCTATTTACCTTAAAGTTCTTAATAGCCTACCCAACTAGTCTAGTTATCTCATGAGTGGCCAACTCAGAGAAAAACACTGTAGTCGCATCGATGAAATGTCCAATTTAACCAATTGAAATCAGAATCTGAAAATCAGGATGTCACAATAGTCTTTTTCGTGCCCCTTATTCTGTCACTGACAAAGTATGCATATGTCTTCATCAATAGTGGCAGTTGTAAAAACATAGTATCCTAGGCCTCATGGATCATTTATAGCTAAAGATAAAGTCACATCCCTTCCCTGTATAATCAAGTGGATTTGTAAAGTAGCTGAACTCAAGATAACATAGTTATATTGTTTACCTATTTCAATTGGAAAGTATTATAGGGACACCATTATTTGTGATGTGTTAGAGATAGATGCATGCCATATCCTACTTGCACAACCATGACCATCCAACATTAACATCATCCACCAAGCCCAAGAGAACACATACTCCTTTGTGTGCAAAAAGCAAAGATTACTTTGAAATTGAAGAGTAACACTCCCTAAGTCCCAAAGAAGCAGAGTACGGGCGTTATGTTAAACAACCATAAACGTGAAGGTATGTACATGATTGTGGAGAAAGGTGACCAACAAGCTGTTATTCCCAATCCTAAAGCTCTTAAATCCTTGTTAAAAGGATTCAGCGATGTCATTTCAAAGAATCTACCTATTGGATTACCTCCCTTGAGGGATATTCAACATGAAATTGACTTTCTTCCAAGAGCGAGCCTACCTAATTTGCCACACTACCAAATGAATCTAAAGGAGAACCAAATCTTACAAGACCAAATATGAGAACTCCTTCAAAAAAGCTTCTTGCACGAGAGCATGAGCCCTATGTGCAACCCCCACACTCCTCACTCCAAAGAAAGACAGGAGCTTATACATTGATAGCCAGGCAATTAATTGAAATACTATCAAGTACCAATTCTCAATCTCTCGCCTGGATGACATGCACGACTAGCTTGCTGGATTAAAGGTCTTTACAAAAATTGATATACGTAGCTGATACCACAAAGTTCGCATCCACCATGACAACGAATGGAAGATAGTCTTTAAAACAAGTAAAGGTTTGTGTGAATGACTTGTCATGTCGTTTGGCCTCACCAACACACCTAGCACATTTATGCATTTGATAGCTTGAGTCCTTAAACCTTTCATTGGTAAGTTTATGGTTGTCTACTTCAATGACATCCTGATATACAATCCAAATGACCAGAATCATATAGAGCATAGTTTTGTCAACCTTGTAGACAAATCAATTGTACATTAATTTGAACAAATATAGTTTCATGATAGACCGACTCCTCTTCTTGGAGTATATTGTTGGAGTAGAAGGCCTTCAGGTTGATGTAGAGAAAGTAGCTACCATTTGCGACTAGCCAACTCTCCCAACCATTGGGGAGGCGTGCAACTTTCATGGGATCGTGACATTCTACCAACTCTTTATCCGAAATTTTAGTCCCATTATGGCCCTAATCAATAAGTGCTTGAATAAGGGAGAATTTCATTAGGGTGACGAAGCAAAAGCTAGCTTTACTCTCATCAAAGAAAAACTTTACATGGCACCAATATTGATGCTCCTAGATTTTGAAAAGGTACTCGAACTGGTCTCTGATGCCTTAGAAATAGGCATTGGCTCTATTCTCTCCTAGGAAGGTAAGCCTGTCGCATATTTTAGCGAGAAACTTAATGATCTCTTTAGGCAATGGTCTACCTATGAGCAAGAGAACTTTGATATAGTACAAGCCATCAAGCATTGATAACTTTATCTTTATGAACATGAGTTTGCCCTTAGCGCTAACCACTAGGCACTCAAGTATATCTAGAGTCAGAATCATCTTAATCAAATGCATGGACATTGGGTCTCCCTTTTGGAGCAATTCAACTTTGTGCTTCGACATAAGGCAGGCCACTTGAACAAAGTCACTAATGCATTTAGTTATCGTACTGCAACATTTATCGCCACGCGCACTGATGCTTTGGGCTTTGAACACCTCTATGCCTTTATGTCGAGGATGATGACTTTCAAGGCATTTGGGAGAAATGTTTTGTAGTAGGCTCTCATGACGACATGATCATTCAAGACAAATTATTGTTCTTTGGCAATAGGTTATGCATCCCTTGCAACTCTTTGCAGGAGCAACTTATTCAAGAGCTCCATGGTGGCACCCTCAAAGGACATCTAGGGTGAGACAAAACCATTACCTTGATTGAAGAGCGGTATTATTAGCCTCAACTAAAACGAGACATTGGACGATTTGTTAAAAAGTTTTACATCTGTCAAACTCCCATAGCCACTCTCATAACACTACTCTTTACACACCTCTACTTATTCCTTCTAAACCTTGGGTAGAAATTTCAATGGATTTTGTGTTGGGCCTTCCCCAAGCCCAACAAGCTATAGATTTTGTTTTTATGGTGGTGGGCAGGTTTACAAAAATGGCACACTCCATTCCTTGCTAAAAGAATTCTAATTGGCTAACTTATTTTTTCGAGTAGTAGTCCGCTGCATGGTGTGCCCAAAACTATAACCTCCAATCATTACACCAAGTTCCTTAATCATTTTTGGAGGACCCTGTGGCACTTATTTGGGACAGATCTACAGTATAGTAGCTCCTTTCATCCCCAAACTCACAATCAAACTCAAGTCGTCAACCTTACTATGGCAGATATCATTCGGTGCCTCTGTAGTGACATGCCAAAACAATAGGTCTTCAGCAACACCATGTTGACAATTAATTTTTAGTTGACGCGTTAATAAAGGTAAGAAATTCCAATTTAGGATTTCCAATCATGACAAAGCCTATTTCTCGAACAAAAAGTGTTGTTTTTCTTTTTTTTCTTTTTTTGGCCTATCATTTTTAAGTAATTTCCTATTTATTTGCACCAAAAAGTCGAAAAAAAATAAAGTCAAATGGTTGATTTTTATGTTGACATTTTTTCAATCCTTTAACCAAAAATCAATCCCAAGTCAAAATTTGACTTTTTACATAAATAAATAAAAAAAAGATTCATTTTCGCCTCAATATCACTTTTGCCACATTAATTTTCAAAAAAATCAAAATTTGATCACAAAATCGACTCTATTTAAAAAAAAAAAAAAAAAGAAAAAAGTCAATTAAAAGGTTGACTTTTGATCAAATCTTTAACAAAAAAATCAAGAATATAACAATCCACAAATCACTTCATTTTAGCTTCAATTTCACTTTAGCATAAAAAATTATGTGAAAATCAATTACAAACCTCCTTTTTTGAATTTTTTGGATTTAGGTTTAAAATTGACTGAAAATAAAATTACTTCTATTCGATTCATATTTTAACTTAGTTTCATTTACGACATTTGATCTAGAGGTCATTACCCATTCACTCGTGCAACTAATTTTGACATTTGACATATAGGATTGCAAATTGTCATTTTTAGCCCTAATTAAGGGTTTAAGTCAATTTTTCATGACTTGTGTACCAACACCTCCATTCTACTCATTTCTTGAATTAACTCCAAATTTAGAGTCAATTTTGGTGAATTCACTAGAGAATTTATCAATTTGATAGACTTAGCTTACTTGAACTTAAGAAATTCAAGCTAATGAGCTCTAATTAGTGCAATTCAAGTTGACCCATTCTAATATAAAGTTTAATTTGATAGGTTGAAGTCCAATTTCGACATTGGTCCTCGATTTATTTTTGATGTGAAGGTCGCACACTTGTTCTAATGTCAATTTGAATGCAATAGGCCTTGTAGACAGGGGCAATTGAATTAATCGATGTCTCGTTGTACTAATTGAGTTCAATTTTATCCAACTTGTGTTTTGAGGTAAGCAATCATGCGAATTTGCCCATTTTAGTACATAACTAAGCCAAGATTCTTTTTAATGGGACTAAAATGCGCGCGCGAGAGAGAGAGAGAGAGAGAGGAGAGGAGGGAAATTTAAAGGATCGATCGAACCAGTCAAGTTGATTTGGACCAACCCAATTAGTCCAACCAGCTGCTAATGAAAAGTGGCCGATTTGGCCCTTCTCCGATCAGCTCTCAATGGCTAACAACCACCACGAGGCAGTTCATCTCATGGCCAACATGTTAGCATCCTCACTTTTCAAAATTACACAATTGTCTTTGAATTTGTAGAATTACAAAAATGCCCCAGAATTACAAAAATGCCCCTAATTATGCAGTAATTTCAAATTTAGCCCAAAAATTGATCGTCACTATTCATTGAGGATTCATCATGACCATTCAAGTTAACATGTGTGTAATAAAGAGTTAATCAAGGTTATTAGACTAGGGAGATTGATCTCAATCCAAGGGCTAGAATCACATCTTACCCTAGATTATATAACCAATTTTCCCTCCAAAATGTAAGAGAAGGCCACACCTCTCTCTCTCTCTCTCTCTCTCTCTCTCGTGTGGGAGTGCTCTCTCTCTCGCTCGCACGTGTGGGAGTGCTCTTCAGCCTCCGTCGTTCGCCGCCCTTCATCAACGCCACACCGATGATGCACTACCAGCCTTCCCTCTCACCCCTCGCAATTGCCAATCATCTCCTCCAGCGCTAACAAGCTTCAATCAGAGCTATTTCTCTTCAGTCTTAAAGACCGACACACATGTGATATCATGAATGTCTGACCCTATAAATGTAATCGGACTATTATGAGCTTAGACTATTGAAAGCGGACCAGAGAATAAGCCCAATGGACCGTAAGGAAACTGTGGGCTTAAGAAGTTAACGGGTTATGTTAAGATAACAAGCACGAGCTTGATCAGCCAAAAGATGGGCTATGGACCTGGGCCTAACCTGGAATGGGCCAAGAGTTGGGTTCGTTAAGGTTATAAATTAAGCCTAGTGGACTATGGGATGAGCCCAATGGGCTAGAGACATGTATTTGGGCTCGAGAACTTTAATTTTCAATTAAGATTATAAAAATTAGTAGAACGCAAGATTTAATCAGAATCTTATTAAAATTTATAAGTGACTATAATTTTCTAGTGGAACACTAACTTTAATTTTTTTTTTTCTCGTGATTATTCATCATTTGCGATAGTAGATTAACGTCAAGAGATTAACACGTTGATTTGACTCATGCAAATTCATAGACCTTTGTAGTTATGAAAGGATCGAAAATCTACAGGTTCGGAACAAAATTAAGCGAAAAACATTACGAACAAGTGGACTAATTACGACAAGAATTAAGACTTAATTCTAAGCCCTCCTCGAGTGCCAAATGTCAACCATGAAGGGAATGCATGCAAGGAACTGCAATCCCCCATCTCCTAATGGTTTCTCTCCATCTGAAACCTACATAAGCGACATCATCATTATTTTTCCTAATGATTTCTTTTCTTGGGATTTAAAACAAATATCTGCACACATATCTTGATCTCCTCAACATTCATGCCTTCTCCCTCTCCCAAAACCAACCCATCTCTCTCTATTTCCTCTCCCTCTCTTCTTCTTCCGTGGCTTGAGCGAAACTAGAGTCTCTCACCTTCAGCAATCTTTTCTTCTTCGGGCATGAGCTTGAGAGCGGATTCTTGGAGAGGATTGAACCACGAGCGATGCCAGAGCATCAGGTAAGGAAATGATGAGGTGCTAAACTCAAATTTATCCATCGTTTGTCGAGAGAATTCGTGGAGCACACTGGATAGTGGCAAGATGGGATTCGATGCTTCTATTTTAGGCTTCAACAGGCTAAATGGGAGTTCAAATGAAGTCATGAGCCCTACCATGTGAGGATCGGGGTCACATGGGTGAAGAACCGAGTGCAAGGAAGCTGTGGGTGTCGAGATGGTTGAGTAGGAGACTGTTTAGGGGTAGATGTGTGCTACATGTTGATCTTGGGTGGTCGTGAGGCGAGTTTGAATTCAAGTGTAGACGGTAGGTTTGTTACACGAATTTTGCGGGTACACGGGATTGTTTTGGGTTCTGTAAGTACAGTGTCAAAGTCCTAAAGGAAACCGTAGATCAAATAAAAGGCTTGTGGTGATAGTAGATAGAATCTAGAACTCGTAGATGGCCAGTTCGGAAGAGAGACACGACAAAAGCTGGTTTAGGTGTCGTTGGGTTAAAATGAGCTGTCGTGGTAACAAACTAGCTTTCCTTAAGTGTGCGCTAAAGAATTTAGGTTTCGACGTATCATTTAAGAGTTTTTTCTTGTGTAAACTAGCTGGTGTGTACTTATTTCCCATAGAACAGCAAGTTGACCGGTGAGAAACCGAAGTACCTAGGGACGACCCGAGAATTTTCTGCACTTTTCAGGACCTAGTTGGAACTTATACCCTTCATGAAAGTCATAGAGCACGTTCTTAGGGACAACATCAAAATTTGAGAACAAACAGTCGAGATTTTGATAGTGAAACGATCTTTTTCTTTAGTAGGTGCTTAATTTGGAAAATTGCTACAAAATTCAGGGGTTAGTACAGCAACTTAATGCTCTCAATATGGTGAGAAATAGGCTTAAGTTCCTTGATAGAAAATGTTAATCTATGTCTCTTCTATAACATACTAATATTTCGTAATTTTTTGACAAGATGTGATACACTTTTCGCTTCTATATTTGAAACTGCTCGAAACAGTCCGTATTCTGTCTTGGTCCGATATTGTGCACTAGATGGTAACCCTCTTGTTTATATTTCTGTGGCTTTTGGGAGCTAATGGTCTCTCAATCTTGGTTAGTCGGTGCATAAACGTGTCTCTTCTATATTTGAAGTGTGACCATTTGAATGGTTGTAATTTGTGTTCCATGAGTGCAATGAGTGCGGCATGTTGAGATGTTGTGTGTGAGCATTGAATTCTTCTTTGAAGTGGCTGTGTGCACTTGAATAGATATGCATGCTATTGAGATGATGTAATTCAAATGTGTGATGCGTGATGCGTGAAATGTGTGAATAAAATGAGTTAAGAGATTTCCATCAGTCTTGAGATAGCGGTGATGCCCTAGGGAGTGGGATGCCCATGCTGTGTGATCTTGGATATCTCGGTTGAGTGAGATATCGAGATATCGTGAAAGTTCGAATGTACGATTATGGAATGACTCAATCGAGCCGATTTGTGATCTAATGGGTAAACTGATCGAGGGTCGATTTAATATACACACTATAAAATAATTCCACTTGACATATGAGTTTGCCTATTGTTGTTGCATCTCATCTTAGTTTGGTTAGTAACATAAAGCATGTATGCACATTTAGCGTGTTTAGTATGAAGTCGTCAATTATGCGACATCATAGTGTCTATTTAGTCATACCTATGATGATTATGTCTTAGCATCTATGAGCTATTTAGTTATGTATCTTACATTCTTTGGCGACTGTGGATTGTTTAGTTTAGGACCTTATTATTTCTTTACTATGCAGTGCTCATTCCTTTCTAATTTTCAGATCGTTAGTATGGACATACCACCAATCACATGACATAGGTTTAGAACCTACATAAACGTTTCCTTCCATGACATGTATAACCCCAATATCAAGCTAACTTACACACATTATGAAGCTACACTCTAGATGGATAACAGAAGGGTAGATTGGATTATGATGAAATTCGTGGCATGGTTTATAAACCATGAAGGGGAGCTATTTAGTCCACTTCAGTTTGATGCTAGAGGACTTGGAGTTGCAGCGGGGGTGCTTAAGCACCAAGTTCGTGATGAAGCCGAAGAAAACTTCTTTTGTTTTTTTGATAGAGTTAGGCTAGTTTAGGGGGTAGTGAAGTTAGGAAGCCCTTTTATTCCTTTCAATGTTTTTCTGTAAGTATTCCAAGTCGATGCATGTAAGCTCAAAATATTTCAACAAGAAAGGTGATGAAGTCCTTCATGATCTTTGTATGTGTTCTTAGTTGGATTGACTAATGCTAAGAGACAGGACCGATACAGAATGATCATATTTTAGAACAATACCAGATCATGTAATAGGGATGCTAACTAATTAGGTCGAAATACTTTAGTTCAATAATTAATTTAAATAGATCTTGTCACAATACTAATCTATATAGTTTCCACTTACGCTTAGTATATGACGCTGTCGGGACATCACAACACATGCCAGTCTTTGTCTCAACAAGTTCAATCGAGATGGTTCTCCAATGGTCCTCAGCCTCTTGTGGTGTCTAGTGGTAATTCTTCCCCTCCAACGACTTATGACAATGTCCTCAAAGTCCGTCGGTCCTTGATCGAGGCTTGATCAAGCTCAATTCGAAGAAATCAAAAAGGTAACTATCTAACGCTCGAATCCCATGAAGCAAGGTCAAGATAGTCGACCGAGGTTAGGATTGGAAAGTTCATGAGCCTTTACATGCTTGAAATCATTGATTATAAATGCCGTAATTGATTATGGCTAATATACATGTGATTGTGTTCATGTGCTTTTGCTGAAAATTCTTATGTTTGACATATTGAATTTCCGTTATAACAAATACATCGAAATCTTGATTTTAGATGTTCTAGACTTTCAATCTACGTTTAACAAACATCGCTTTGATATATTATGGTCTCCAAACGAATGTCATTTGATACCTGAAATCCACTTCAAAAGTTCATTGATATATTCTGGAAATTGAGTTGAATTATATGATGATCTAGATTTTTTAGCGTTTTGCGTGTTAGCTGATTTTTTTTCCGAATTTTATGCTTAGATTCAGAGGTTGGTGTCTTCATGATAGTTATTCAAAATGTCCTTGGCTACAACATATATTTTTTCCAGATTTTTTGAAGTTGATTTGGTTAAAAAAAATCTCTAATAAATCGTCCTTATGGTGCTTTGCCCTATTTGTAACCCGATTAATATTTATCTTAAAACAAACTAGTAAACATATTCAATTAGTCTCGAGTCCTTCACGGATTTGTAGTGCGTCTCATAAGATTTTCAGCACTGTATAGATTGTGCCGATTGGCCGTCGTTTACTTGGTTAATTACATGATTGAAGATAGATTCAGTTCTACAATTTTGTACAATATGATGATTTGACCTTTTTTGCCAATTTTATATGATTTTTTGTGAATCAAATTAGGCTAAGGTGTCTTTATGAAACTTAAACCTGGCATCTAGACCTAATAGCACATGTATTTTTCTCCTGTCTTTTAAAGATGATAATGCATGATTTGTTCTGGACGTTGCTGATGTGATTACTGCAGATTAGACCTTTTAATAGAAATGTATTTAATCATGAGTGTTAACATGCTCAATTACCTTCAATGTGTTTCAGATATTTGTAAAGGACGTTTCAAGCTTCAAAATGACATACAGTATGCCTCAATAGCTCCCCATTTGCGATATTTACTATTTTTGCTAAAATCGAGTATAAATTTAACGATTGGGTTGAACTAAAGTGCTGTCCTATTTCTATGATCCAATCCGTTTGATAATTTTGTGTGAATTTCTATGGATTGATTTTGAAGTAGAGTCCTCAATGAAGTTTGTGCATAACACTTTGGTCTATCACATGTCAAAATTTGAGAACTTTTACATTGGCCGTAGAACTTGTGCTTTGCTGCTACCCTGTTTCATTTCTGATTGGCAAGTTCTCATTCTTGAATTTTTGGAATATCATATGTGATGAATTAGGTATTGATGTCTTTTCAAAAATTGATTGTAAATTGCTGTACTTTGTTGCTATAAATTTGCATAAAATAAAGTGGTTTGGTACTTTTACCATCCATTCGAAAGTCTAGTCTCGAATGTTTTGAAATTCTGATTTCCCAACATAGTTTTGAAACCATCTGAAGTTTTGATGGCCCACGTGATGCCCATAGGAAAATTCTTTTGGCATTTTTCAAACTATGATTTGACATGACCTTATTAAACTCTTGATTCATGTTTAGGACGTTTGTGATGCTTGATCAATTGTGCCCTCGATACACCCAAACTCACATTAATGACTAGACATGATTCTTGATTCGATAAATTCATGTCCCTGTTTGATGCTTTCTTTAGAAATCATGATTTAACATAAAACTTATCAAAATTTGGATCTTATTTAGAATGCCTACAATGCTTTCTTTAGCTAACTTTGATGGCTAAATGCATTCCATAGCATTGATGAGGTTATGTCCTTTTTTCATCAAATCCTTTTGAAACAACGTCTTCTCTTGCCAATTATCTCATAAATTACATATTGATTGTCTTTCTTGCCATAGAATGCATGTGGTTGTGTTTGGCACGTGATGACTGAATAAGTAATACATGATTGTCTCACTCAATTAAATGATTGATTGAGAAATAAGGTCAAATGGCCTACGTACATGTCTTTCTTATACGCTTTGCATGTGATTTTTAGACGTATGATTTAGGTGCGATGCATAATCACATGGGGTCACTTTGAGATGACACTAGAACCTGTGTTTAAGGACTTTTAGCGTTAGCCACAATGCGTGGACACAAATGATGGCTAGTAGCTATAAGTCATATTAAAATGAATTGGGTAGGCATCCAATGTGGGTCGTTACATGAACTTCAAAGGCCAACCCGGAGGCCATGTTTTATTAGCTAATACTTTGATTTGGTTCTTTGATTGTGATTGTTCCTACCTATTTGGTACTTTTTGCATTCCCTTTATTTGCATTGTTGGTATATTAGTTTTAGCCATATTATAAAGTTAGGATAAGCCCTTGGAGATGGCAATCCCGAAGACTCAAAAACGACGAATAGTCGACGTCCAATTCGACCTCTAATTTGTAATATGTGTTCCCCGACATATGTTTCAAGTTTCCTGTACATTGTATAAATGTCCAATGAGTTACGAGTTTAACTTTTTGCACTTAGAATAGTATGAATAGACTTTAATCGCTTTCCCTAAACTACCTTGATTGTTTACTTTTACACACTATTTTTTCATTAATTGTTTATTTTGTACTTGTTCCAATTTAAATCAAGTAGAATGGCACGATCAAACCATCCATGCATGATGACTTTTACCTCTCAAACTTGCACAAAAAAGTAAAAAGAGATGTATGATCACGTTATATAACATATTGACTATTAGGTATCGAAAGGGTGCTAAAGGGCGTTAATAATAATATTAGCATAATCCAATTTCTTGAACCTTAGATATCTGATTGCATAGATATCGAGGGATTAGTTCCAATCCTCAATTGGGCTCTATAGTCGGCTCCCAAAAACGAGACTAGTTGCAATTCCTAAATGTCATCTAGGTTGTCTTAAACAACTCTTAGATAATAAATGAACCCATCGTGGGGGGTATGAACCTTTGGAAAAGGTTGGTGATCATGATTTAGCATACTCATGTGGGCAATCCCAAAAGATGAAGTAATTACTTCTTTTGAAGTAGGGTACAGTGAGAGGGCTATCATGATTGAAATGCCCTTAAACTCATACGTCCAGTTTCCTTTCGACCTTAAAACTGTCAAGCAAGACATGCCGTAACATCAAGGTAGAGTCATGACAAATTCCGCTATCGCACGAGGTGCGAGCTTTGGAGAGATCATGACCATAACCAAGTAACCTCCTAGCGTCAATTCCAAAGGATGAAATCCTTGGAGTTAAATGCCGTGAGGGAACTCTTATGGTTAACTATCTCTGAACCCTACCTTTATGCCCATTTGCTCGCCGATTCATGGGCATCGAGGTCAAGTCGTGACACACCATCAATCACTTCATAGGCAAGTCTCCATTTGAGGCTATCAACGGGCGAACTCTACAATATACATTGGACCTCGTGCTCTTGCCCAAAGTCCCAAGATATACTATTGTAGCTAAGAACTTAGCAACAAAATTGTAGAAGATGTAAAAGAGTGTGAAGTAACAACTAGAAGATTCTCCCGCTGTCTAGAAAGTTGTTGCAAATAAACAACGCCGCCCTAAAGTGTTTGTTATGGGTGACGAAGTGATGGTCTACTTCCGTGAGGAATGCTTTCCTCTTCAGTACATATAACAAGCTAAAACACAAGAAAGTTGGCCCCTGCCGAATTGTGAAGGAGATCAATGACAATGCCTATGTTGTCGATCTTCCATGTGACCTCAACATTTTCCTAACATTCATTGTGATGGACTCCTTTAAGTATCATTCTCTAGGTACCCCCTTTATTTTGACAATAACTAGGGGTCAAGTTCTTCTAAAGTGGATGAGACTAATATAAAACGGCTGACAAATGCTTACATAGAAATCTTCGAGCATCATCTGAGTAGGTGGTCTCACCCACACCATAAATGATGGGTCAACTTCAAACGATCATAACTTTTGATATAAGAGGAGTTATGAAGCATATCAAATCAAGAAGGATTGCAAGATCTTCAAAACTACAAACTGGCAGCACTAATTTGGACAATGCTTGATCTCCAAATTCATGCATTTTCCTTGATTTCTGTGCTGCAAAAATTTCTGACATGTTTCGTAGATTTTGGAATGTTTTTTTGAAGACTTTCCCCTTTATTAATATTTTTTTCCTTAACTCTATTATTTGATTTTAACTATTTGATTGTTTCCTAAAGGGCGACCTCCCCATAAATAGGTACTTAAGACAATGTGAACAGTACTTTATTATTAAAAAATAGATATTATCCTTTGAAATCCTTTTCCAAGCATATTTTCCTTCGCGTCACATTTTTGCTTGTTGTAGGCTATTTGGGTTTGGAATACATTGTGTATGGTTTAGCATCACTTGGCGCTTTTATTTTTGCTTTTTTCCAACTTCATTTTTTTTTTTTTTTTTTTTAATTGTTTGACCCAACAGGTTGATCTATTAAGCTTTGCCACGAAGAGAACTTTAAAATGCTTCTTTTTACCTTGGTAATATTGATAAACCCAGATAAAATTTCTATCCCTATATCGGAGTCTCTTTCTTTAACGGGAGTCGTGTCTTTTCTTTGACATGTTCATGTCTGCCTAAATTAATAATCGAGAGAGACTTCTAGTGCGGTCATGTTATTTAAGTTTTTTACCTTCATTATTATCATAAAGTAATGGCAATCATCTGGGGATTGTTCTCATTAAAGAGGCATAGCATTTGAACTATTGTAGGATGGGAAGTACGTTCTTTATATGAGAAATTCATGATCCTCTTATACTATCTTTTTGCTCATTTTTTAATCCATATATACTGCTTTGTAAGGAGAAAAGAAAGTTCTTACTTATGTCCATAAAAATGTAATAGTACATTGATGAAACTATTGCTATGAATTTACCTGTCACCGGTTTTGAGTTCAAGTCCATGGCCTTCCATATGATGGTTTTTCTTGGGGAAGCAATTCGTTGTGCCGTGAGAAAACTGGGGAAACTCCAACGGGCCTAATAGAACCGGCAAAATAGCTAATTGGGTTGCAAAGGCCCATAGAAAGAAGGCCAACCCCAAAATTGGGACTTCTATCTCCACAAGCCCTCTAGGACTTAATGTGTTTAGAAACTTTTTTGAGGTGTTCTTATGTTTTTCTTTAAAAAACAATGAAATAGACTTATTACCAGAAAAAGAAAAAAAGGGAAATGACACGAGTGGTCTATGAATTTTGATTCAATGTGCAATATCATCCTTGAGTTTTTAATTTGCTTGACATGATTTTTGAACTTTGATCAAATGTATAATGTCCTCCATGAGCTTTTAATTTATTCAATGACATCCCCAAATCCGTAAACCTTTTCACATAATTTAGGGATTACACTAAACATAAACCAATAATTAATGGACCATACTGAACAAACTAAAAGTTTAGGGGACAACATTACACATTAAGTCAAAAATTATGGATCACATTGTATATTATGCCAAAATTTAGGAATCAAATTGCACAAATTAAAAGTTTATGAACGATATTGCACATTAAACCAAAGTTTAAATATTATTTGTTTGGGATATAGAACTAGAATAGCAAGAGATACCCTCGCTAGACATGAAGGAAATTTAATTTTGGTTAATTAAATTATCCAGAGAATCAATCATCATCGGTTACTTATACCATGGCCCATGTGCACCCCGGAATAGGCCAAGTCTCCTTCCCATTTACCATATAAGATTCAAGTTGCTTGTTTTGCAATGTGTTTTTACATCACTTGGTTAGGATCATTCGTAGACATTAAGGTCTGATTGGATTCAAAATTCCCAGCAGCTCCTGACCAAATTCGATAAAGATTGCCGAGCTAAAATGTGAAATACAGCTCGGGAGTCAATATCCAGCATGACCCAAAACTGGGGCCATGGAAAATAGCCCAATGTCTAACCTAGCTCCGCAGACTTTTACTTTTGGCCCAAAAGACAACATGAAAAATGGACCAATTAAAGGGCGGCGTCGGTATGACGATAGAGTTAGAAAGATCGTATCAGAATGGCCGATTCAGTCCAATCAAGAACACTGTAATGACGACACACCCTCCTCGGATTCTCCACAAATAGGTGCAACTTAAAGCTCGATAGTTCAAAGAAAAAACTCCGCGACGACGAGATCATCAACAATCGCCTTTGAAATTTGGTACCAAGAGATCACATTTCCTCTTGTCTATTGAGCTTCAGCAATATCCAAAAAAACAATCACCACGCCCATCAAAAGAATCTTGTCAAAGGTAAGGCCTCTCTACACAACGTCGACACAAAATGAAAACCAAAGAACCAAATAACCAAAAAAAATAGAAAAAATAGAAAAAAAAAAATGCCCTTTGTCAATGAACAAACATTTTCCTATATGCCTCCTGATTTGTGAGTTTAAAAAAAAAAAAAAAAGTGAAAACTCACCGGCAGTCGATCAAGAGCCGTTCCGAGCTCCTGACGCCCTCTTCCTCCTCTTCCGAATCAAATAATACATGAGCCCGCCGACGACCGCTGCCAGGACCAATCCATCCACCACGCCCACCAAAACCAAAGCCCATCTCTTCAAGCCCGACCGGCCGCGCCTCCCGCGGCTCCCTTTCGGCACCTTCACCAGGTAACTCAGCCCGCTCCCCCGCGCCACCTGCTTGATCCCGATCACGATCCCGTAGACGTAGCATTCCCGCAGGTCCGACGAGTACAGTGCGGCCGCGCAGTCGCAGTCCCCCGAGCACAGGCTCGTGCACTCCTCCTTGCTGATGTTGGCCCGTCTCGGTCCATCCTTGATCACGCTGTCCACCCCATCCAGCTCCATCATCTCCATCGCCGGCCGGCCCGCCCCACAGAACCCGCCCGAGATCGCCCCACCACAGTCCAGGCCGGTCCCATCCAGCTTCCTCGTCAGGCGGATGCACGAGCAGGCGCTCGAGAGGGTGCAAATGCCATAAGGCGGGCAGGACATTGGGAGGTCGCACGTAGCGTTGAGCGCCAGGAACGATGCTGCGAACTTGGCCTCGCCAGGGGAGTAATAGTAGAGCCCCATGTTGCCGGTCCGGTTGTCGAGCGCCAGGAACCGGGGCGGCTCGGACCGCGGAGCCGTGATGCGTGCAATCTTTTTGTACTTGTAGTTGAACAGCTCCAGGCCCTTGGCGCCCAACTTGACGAACGTTATGTTCCGGCTCAGGGAAGGGGCGAAATCCCAGTAGGAGTACTTGGAACTGCCGTGGTTCAAGTACAGAGCGACCCTGTCGTGTTCGATCTCGAAGGAGTAGAATGACGTCGAGTTCGCCGGGTACGACGTCAGCCGGGTCGCCCCGCTGAGCCGTTGGCCCCAAAGCATCACGTCGGTCGGGAAATTGAAGCTCTGCCACTTGATGCGGTCCGACGCGTCCACCAAAGCCAGATTGCCCGTGCTCTGTATCTGCAACCTCTGCATTGCATTTCAGATGGCAATGTGAATCCGCCGCCGGAATTTACCGCAGTTTGTGCTGAATTACAACGAACGCGATCGGATCTACTACGACCAGAGGATCATGACACAGAGGGGGCGCCATAGATGGATTTTCGAATTCAATCCATTATATTTATCGAATGATTTGAAGCGAATCGATGGTTGTAAACAAAATTTAGTAAAATTTCTTGATATATTTAGCATTTTTCTGATCAGAATTTTATAATGTTTGGAATGTGAGCTGACAAAGGCTCTCCAGTAGTGACTGTGTTTCAGAAAGATTGACCGCATTAATTGAGAACTGAATGTTATGGAAAATCGCATCATTCCTGATCAGGCATCATTCTATCCAATCTTTTCGGAACGGCACATTACCTCGACCGCCTGACCGGATGTCCCGCTCCGCCACCCGACCTTCTCGTCGGAACCCTTCAACTGCAGGTCGCCGTCCGCGGTGAGCTCGAGCGCGCACCGGTCCGCCACGTAGAACCGCGAGGAGTGACCCGAGTTCCACACCTTGACGTCCCCAAGGAAGACCTCCAGCGAGCACGAGTAGTTCCTCCCGCCGCCGCTCGCCTCCACGCTCAGCGCGACCTTGAAATTGGGCGGCGCGGCACCGTCAGCCTCCATCAGGTAGGCCCGGCCGACGAAGCCGGGGTTGTACGCCGGGGGGATCGCGATGGTGACCTGGTAGCCGGTCCGGATGTCGGCTTCCGACGGCCCGAGGGAGAGCAAGATGGCGGCGAGGAAAACGAGGTGGCGGCGGTGGCGGCGGTGATTAATCATGGGTTGGTTTGGGAGGTTGAGGGTTTCATGTCGAAGGTTTTAGTGCTGCTCTTTGAGTATTTTCCGGCGAGAATAGAGAGACAGAGAGAAGGAAGGGGGGGCATGAGTGCGAGAACCATGCATTGTCCCCCTCCTAGCATTCTCTCTCTCTCTCTCTCTCTCTTCCCAAAAGGGCTTGGTCTTTTTCCATCTTTGAACTTAATTTACGTTCTGAATGTTTTCTCTCTCTGCCTTTCTTTTCTTTTCTTTTCTTTTTTGGCTATTAAAGTGGAGACTGGAGAAACGATTATTTTTCTCCATTATTCATTTCGTTTTTTAACTAGGTTTTTTTCCCCCCAGATCTCTAAGATTCGTGGGGTATTTCACAAATCTAAAATTCACCTAACCATTTGAGGCGAATCTGCTCGAGAGGTCATTTATATAACTTCAGGAGTATTTTGGCCATTTTTTTAAAATAGCGATTTTTTAGGTGAGTGCTTTCTTCACCAGATTCCTTACGTGGAATGTAATTAAGATTGTTCGGATTAAGATTAATTGCATGTTTTATACAGGTGTACCCATAAGCAAAAAGAAAAAGAAAAAGTGGAAGGGATCCAGTAGTGATGCTGATTAGCTGTTGATGAGAGAATGGATCCAAAAAAGCACGCATTACGACCTGAGTATCCCTTATTGCGCTTTACATTAGAGTGGAAAAAATCTCCTTGTTAATACACCAATCCCACCTAATCCCCTCGCATCTGGTCGGGCTCGAAAGGTTTTTTAAAAAATCTAATGCCAAAACTAGCTCACAGTCTTTTCAAGCCCTACCCCTTTTCCCCAAGGCCAAGTGCAAGTAAATGGCCAAACATACTGATTGATAAACTACCCTGCGGTACGGTACGAGTACGCAGCATTTGCTCCTTTTTTCCCTAATAAGAATGGCGTAATCATGGCATTATGGCCAAGCAGCATTAACTACGCTCGTTCTTATACACGGAAAAGGTCGCCATAATTCCCTTGTGTACTCTTGAGACTAAGGCAGTAGTTGGAGTCCAGGCTGTTCCATGTGACATTGTTTAAGAGGAATTTCGCACAGCTGCTCGGGATTTCCGCTTAAAGCAAAGCGAAATCGCGTATGTGCCGCCACTAGACCGCTCGACCACCTTTTTGGAAAGTGGCAAAGAACCCTCCGAGGGTTTCTGGTAGGCCCCCGCGATTCATTCGACCGTGGTTGAGCGAAATGAGTGCGCTGCGCAGGTGTGTTCTTTTTTTCTATGGAGCATATGATGGTGAAAGCGAAGCAGTGCTTGCCCACTCCTCCTGTGACCCTTTCGAAAAGGACGTGTTATTATAGTATTCCGGGGCATGCCTTGCTGCTAAAGATAGGGTTGCGCATAGTGCGTGACGCGGCTCGGGCGTCGGCGTGACGTGTTTCAGTCGGATGGAGGTCGTCTACCATCTCTTATTGTTGTCTTGATTCAAGGATCGATGCTTTCTAAAAGTCTAGGTGATATCTTAATTGTACATCGCCGATTGAATCTAGAATTTTGTCCCACTAAGTGCACTTCATGAGTTGATATATTCTCTTTTTGAATCACTTAATAGTATTTTCATGAGGATTGATTAGTTCATAATCCAGTCTGCTCCCACCTAAAAACTGGGAGCCAAACTAGTAGAATTGATTCCTAATTTATAAAACTGAGAATCGGACCATCTAATCTTAGAACCGGACCGAACCAAGTGTTCCATGGAGAGAGATGACTTTTTTTTGCATAAGGTGCATATGCTCTCCAAAAATTATTGTTCAATTGAACGAAAGAAAGAGAGAGAGAGAGAGAAACTAGAGAGAGACTAAATTCATTGTTTAATATATGGAGAGGGAAACTAGAGAGAGACTAAATTCTGTTATGGTGTCATCTTCGCATACGTTTGATTCCCTTCAATTTGCTTCGCCAACGCGCTCCTTTTTGCTTTACGTTTGCAGACATGAAGGGGAGAGAGAGAGAGCCAACTTTTTTTTTTTTTTTTTAAATAGTGACATGGGCTTTCCTTTTGTTGTGGGCTTACTTTCTCTAGGCTCAATTTTTTTTTTTGTCTTTCAAGTGAGCTATTATTCTTTTGGGCTCATCTGGGCATTGAGCTCATAGGGAACTTTTGATATCGGTCAGGTTCAAGCGGATTGGTGCCCACCCTAAAACTGGTAACTGAACTAGCACCGTCAAAACTAACTGATCCGGGCGGTTCCATTGCACATTCTAAATATTAAACTTAGCGCACTAGCCCACTTGTGACATGGGTAATGTAGGCTACCTAATCATGTGCAGGCCTGGACCGGCTCGGGCCCAGAGGCAATCCTAATTTGTCGTCTTGCTAAGAAAGTAAGTCTAAAGTAGAGCCAGATTTGCACGACCAAACGACCTTTTCCATGATGGGTTATCGATCGACTGCCTCTGTAGACCACTAGATGCATAATCTTCTACACATACCATTATTGAATGATGAAACCGTTGAAGTAGTACAAAGAAGTAAACGAAAGGAGGAAGAGATGATTATTTGCGTCGTCGTCCGAATTTATTCACTGATTGTCTGCACGGACAGAGGACCGGAACATACGAAGACCAGGAGGACATTTTTAGTCGAGACCTTGCATCTTCCTGAACATGACCAGGAACTCGTGGACCTTTTCCGGGTCGGGAAGGACCTTGCGCACGCTCTCCCTCTGCTTGCACCTCTTGATCCAGCCCGACAGCTTGGGACAGTGATCCTCGACCTTGAAGCCCCCGAACTTCTCGTACGCAGGGAACCACGAGGCTATCCCAATGGCGATGATGTCCACGAACCCGAATGCATCTCCCTCTCCCCCAAAGTAGTTTCTCTCCCCAAGGGCTTCCTCTAGTTGCTTCAATATCTCTATGAAGTCCCTCGTTGCCCACCTCCCTCTCCTCTCCGTTGGTCCTCCATATCTGGGCCCCCGCATCATGCAGCTGCTCCAAAGCAATCAGAATTACTACCCGCGTCATAAAAGTTCCAGTAAAACAGGTTACTGAAAAGAATACTACATAGACTCGTTATCTGGGTAACATAAGGGACAGAGGTAAAAGATGTTCGAAGGGATGTTTAGTTAGGAGGTCAAATATGGATCCTACTAATTAGTTTGATAAGAGTGACTTCAGGAATGTGAAAGAAGGGTAACTTTGCTTAAACTACCTTTTTGAGTTGCAAGTATTTTGTGATCCAAAATTTCGTTACTTCGACTCTAGAAATGGGAAAGAAGGTTAACTTTGCTTTAACTACCTATTTGAGTTGCGGGTATTTTGTGATTCAAAGTTTCATTACTTCGACTCTCTCTCTCTCTCTCAATTAAAGAAAGAAGGCTATGATGGAATCAAACCCTAACCTTTTTATCGATGAAATCCGCCCAAAACCTGGCCTTGGCGCGCCCATATGCACAACTCGGGAGCAAAGGTGGTGAAGCCCATGTCTCATCAATGTACCCAACTATGATGGTGGACTCAGACAAGGGCTTCCCATAGTGCAAGAGCACCGGCACTTTCTTATGGATCGGATTCGAGTTGAGCAACAACTCGCTCTTGCCTCCGAACAAATCCTCCTCTCTGTCCTCATACTCGATGCCCTTCTCGTTCAACGCAATCTTCACTCTCATGCAAAATGGGCTCACCCAACAACCTAAAATCACCACCTCCTCTTTAGACATCTTCTTGGCTTTAATCTTTGTAAGATTCTGTATTGCTTCACACTCTTGTGCTCAACAAGAGAGGTCCTGAGCGACTTATATACAAGAGATCATGGCCTTGTGCGATGAAGCACTGTGATCATAGTTGTGATCATAGTGTTGTTCTTGTTGCACCGTTTTCTTGTTACATCCCTATACGAGACAATGTGCCCTCGTGATCATCTTTACATTGTCGCTCTATGACCCTAACCCTTATCTTCTTGTTTTGAATGTGGACCAAGAGTCTTTATTAAGCCTTTGGATTGGTGTGAGACTTGTCCTTCCCACTTCGATTTTATCGACAAGAAGGCGGACCCAAGAATCCATCTTTTACCGTTAGCGTAGTATAGTTCTTTCCCCCTCATTCTATTGTCCCCTACTTAAGAAGAGTCGAAGATCCATGCGATTTTGGAACTTTGTTGGTTTAAATTCGATATGGGTAATAGATATGGGGCATAGAATTCAATGAAACCTTCACACTAGCGGCTAATTAGTCATTGTACGGTGTCTTTTTGTAGTTGCATTGGCTCATAATTGAGAGTTGCATCAATACATCAACAGTGCGTTTCTACACGGCGACTTGGATGAGGAAGTTTATGTGAAGCTTCCACGAAGTTTTACGGCAATAGACTCGAATTGTGTATATCGACTAGAAAAGTCCTCATTTGGTCTTCAACAGGCATCTTAAAACTAGTTTCCAAACTTCTCTAATGCATTGTGGAGTGTGATTTTGATCAATCAATAGCCTATTACTCGTCGTTCAGATATTCTCATTTTGGTACTTTTCTAGCCATGATAGTATACATTGATGACTCATCTTAGTAGAAATTAGTTCAAAACAATCTACAACACTCAAATGGTACCTTGATGAGTGCTTTCATAGCAATGACCTTGTAAGAAATTATGTGAGGCTAAAAACTTTGAAATTATTTAGTGTAATTAGGATATGAAAAATATTAAGAATATTTAAGTTCTTCAAGTATAATTGCAATCTCCATTTTATTGATTAATTTATGGTGGAATCTATGTACTGCTCTACCCATGGAGTGGGTTACACCGATTAAATCATGTAAATCAAATGCTCAATTCAATTTCTTCTTATGTTTATTATCTTGTTTGATCTCTTACTTGTCGTAACATTTAGTATCAAAGTCAAGCTCGATTGACTTACAATAAACAAATGGCGATAGAAGAAAGAAAGTGAAAATAGACAAATTTGATGGGAAAAATTTTAATTTTTGCAAAATGCAAATTGAAAATTATCTATACCAGAAGAATTTACACTTATCCTTATCCAAGGAGAAGCCAAAGTAGCACGCTTATTAACCACTGGGGGTTCGCCCCAGTGGCCACCCTTCTAACATGGAAGGGGGAGGTGAGGGGTTCAAATCCCCACCTTCTCAGGGGGGATGGGGTGGGAACGCGTAAGTTTCAGGAGTGGGTTTCGACTCCCACGCGCTGCAAGAGGCAGGGCAAAAGTCTAAGAGTGAGTATAGAGTAGGAATAGAGTAGGACTGACCAAAAAAAAAAAAAAAGAAGTAGCAAGCTTATTAGCGTATGTCACGCCCCGATCCTTCGAGCACATGCCTATCCCTCAGTGGTCGATTAAATAGCAACGTCTTAGGACACGTTGCCGACCCATTCATTTTAATGCGCATGCGGAAGCGAATAATTAATCCCTAGACAACAATCATATGGGATTGGAAAGTAGGGCCACAAATTTTCGAAAACCACAACACACTTATATACACATCAGACTAAGTCATATACAATACTAATCTATATATACAAGGTCTACAAAAAGATGGAAAAGCTACAAGTCCTCTAAACATTCGAGTCTTCAACTGAATACTCCGGGGACCCTGGATCCGACAGACTCGGGTCCACCACTGAACCACCTGGAGGGTCAATCGTACTCTCGCCAAAAGCTATCTCCAGCACCGACTTAGGAATCTCAAACTCTAAAATGGGGCCTTCTCTGGGTCCATTTCGCCCATGACAATACCACGATCTGAATTTATAGGGTACCTTATGGGGTAAACCCGCATCAACCCAGATAGTGGATCTCACAAGTTCGTAGACCCAGGCTCCTTGACTCCCAGGAAGGGGAATCTGAGAGTGCTGTTTAGTGACATTCTTCGACTGGCCAAAACGCTCGAGAGGTACAACCATCTAAGAACCTTTAAATGTTATCCCACAGCGGGGTGAGACGACATCTCAGCAAGTTCAGCCCCTAAACTCCGACTAGGAAAGAAATATGCCTAGAGGCTACCTATGTACATAAGAGATAGGTGACTTACATTTACCTCAATTCTTTCCTGCAAGTTAGTACAATTCATATATTCAACAAACCACTCCAATTCAAATCAAATCAAATTGAGTCATCAATCAAATGATCCAATTGACTCCATACCACCAACACCATCTCTCAGTCATCCCATTCAATACTATCTATAAAGTCCGATTACATCAAGGACTGCTCCCCTTAAATTGAAGATAGTTAGTATAGCTCGCTAAAAACTGATAATAGATATAGCTCACCAAAAGCCGATAAAGTATACTGCTCGCACTAAGCTGATATATCAAAGCCCTTAGGCTGATATAGTATACTGATAATACTCACCAGAAGCTACTAAGGTATACTGCTCACACTAAGCTGATATATTAAGACCCGTAGGCTGATATAGTATACCGATGATGCTTTAAACTGATAAAGTATACTACTCACACTAAGCTAATATATCAAAACCCGTGAGCTGATATAGTATATTGTTCTCACCAACTGAGAATTTCATCATTTTTATCATTCTCGATAAAAATAATCGTGTGTGAGTACATGGTCGACCTTAGCCAAAATACAATATTTTCCTTTAAAAATCCCACCATTTAATGTAATCCACCATAATATTTTTGTGTTATAAATCGACGCCTGGTGTTTCCCGATTAAATACTTAAATTACTCAATTTTGGGATCAATTCCCAAAATTACAAATTCCACTCAATTAGCATGAAATAACATTCAATTAAATAAACCAATTACACCATTGCAATCAGTACGAAATTCCGGTCACCGGTTATCCTGGTATAATTTCTGAAAAATATTAAATAATTAATTAAATACCCAAATTAATTAAATAAATAGATTTAAATACCATAAATGCAAACTTAGGCCAACAAAGCCTAATTAAATACCGAAACGGGCCCGGAAAATATCTGAACCTATCTAGATAAATACTACAGCCTTTATCTAGTCTCTAATTACATTACTTTAACCACCTAACATGCAATAACGAGTAATTAAATTACTAATCCATTCTAACTAACCACTTAAACCCTAATTAGCCTAAACTAATCAACCATTAAGTATCATTAACTCCATAAGCAAATATTTGAGAGTAAACTCATTAGTTTTGAAATACAATGAGTTCACGGCGACGGAAAGGTGAATATGAGTGACAAACTCCAAAGCAGCAACACCTTTCAAGGTTCGGAAGGGTCCAAAGCGGGCCAAACAAGACACGGCTACCCAAGGGGCTTCGGTTTTGTTGTTGGGCCGAAGAAGAGAGCTAGGCAGCTAGTTTAGGCCAAGATGGTGAGGGAGAGGCAGACGAGCTGTGGCAGGGCGAACGACAGCCAGACGGCAACAAAGCGGCGACGACGAGCTCCAGCTGAGCTTCGTTGGCCACGGGGGAGGCTCAAGGGACGGCTACTAGGCGCGAAACGAGCAAGGCGAGCGGCGAATAGTTCTGGCCCGCGCGAGGCACGACAGTGAAGCGGCGGGACTCCGGTGGCTTTGCAACGGTCGACGGTGAGGGAGGGGTGGCTGCTTGGTTTCTGCAGGTTTTCTCTGGCTTCCCTAGTCCTCTACGCAGCAAGAAAGAAGAGAGGAAGGCTGAGGAAGAAGGAGGGGGACAGTTGCTATGGAGAGGGCCACCTTGACCTCAATTCTACCCCTTTGTCCCCTTGACCATGCCCCACCATTGCTGGCTGTCTTCCTCAACAATTTTCCAGCCACAAATCTTCCTTTAGAAGCCATTGAAGAGGTCCAAAGGTTTAGGGACCATGGGGCTACGAATTTTGAGTGCATTTCCCCTAAATCCTCTTTAATTCTCTCTTGAATTGATTCAATTCGACCCTCAAAAATTCCACCATCATATCCACGATCAAATTGATATTTTTCTTCGCTAATATAACCAACTTGTATCCTAAAAACGCGATCAAAACGGCCCCCGAATTTTCCGTAAAATGACTCGTGACATGCATCTACCGGATAAACAAGCATTTAGTTGAAGTTGTCGTGCATAATATCATGAAAGACACAAACTTTTTTGTTGAACTTGTATGAGAAACTATGTGTGATCCATAAGATCTATTTGATTCGAGTTTATTTCACTTGAAAATGGGCATAGGTGCATAAGTCGCTCAGCTGTCAATATAATTGTTCATTGAGTTCGATGGAGATTGATTTTGATGATGAGATAAATGCATTGATCTATCATCCTTATCACATGACAGTTAAATAATCTGAAACATTCGATGATGGTTGCAATTTCATCCTTATCACGTGTTAAATACTACTATTCTTGAGGATCTTTCCTTCAGAGGAAAAACTTGTTACGAAAAGCAAGAATGAAACATAATAAAATAAACAAAATAAGGAAATAAATCAAATGCTAAATTTATATAGTTCAGTCAGGGACATACCAATTTGAGATTTCACCTTCAATTTGTCCAATTTATAGTTTGTCATTATGTTAATCCAATTTTTTTCGCTTGGTGGTAAATAAAAATTTGTGACTAGTATAAATTGATTTGGAAATAAGACCATACGAAGCCCGGCTGAAGGCCGTTCCATTGCCGGGAAACTCCCTCTCTCTCTCTCTCTCTCTATCCAGTTTCATGAACTCCATCACCCTCAACTCGCTCGCCAGGCTCATGCGCTTCCCTCCGGGAAAGGTCGTCCGCATCGGCTCGTTCCTCTCTCTCCCCTCGATGACGACGACGACGACGCTTCCCCTCCCCTTTTCCCGGGAGACAAGCTCGCCCTCCGTTCGCTCTGCTCCTCGCCCTCCCTCGTCGACGTGCCGACCCTGACGGAGCTGGTGTCGAAGCAGCACTACTCAGAGCTCAAGGCACGCCTCCGGGGCTCGGGCTCCGACCCCGCCGCGGTCCTCCGACGATTTCTCGATTCCGGGTCCGACCCGGATCTCGCTCTCAGGTACTTCAGATGGTCCCGAGACGAGCTCGGGCTCTCCCACCCGCTTGAGCTCACTTTCAGGCTCGCGCACTCGCTGGCGGATGCCAAGAAGTACCCGAAGGTGAGGTCTTTCTTGGATGAATTCGTGAGGGTGAGCGATGGGGACACGGTTTCTTCGATATTTCACTCCATATCGAATTGTGGCGGCGGGTTCTGCAATGGGTCGATCATCGTTGACATGTTGGTGTGGGCATATGCGAAGAATGGGAAGACCCAATTGGGTTTTGAGGCGTTTAAGCGAGCTGGTGATTATGGGTATAAGCTGTCGGTTGTTTCTTGTAACCCATTGATGAGTAATTTGGCGAACGAGGGGGCGGTTGGGGATATGGAGTGTGTTTATAAAGAGATGATCAGGAGGAGGATCAAGCTCAATGTGGTGAGTTTCAATACGTTGATATCGGGCTTGTGTAAAGCGCGCAAATTGAACAAGGCTCGCGATGTGGTCGAAGACATGAAAGCTTGCGGGGTATCCCCGAGCGTGGTCACTTACAATGCCCTCATTGATGGACACTGTAAAAGCGGGGGATTGACCAGAATGTATAAGGCGGATGCAATTCTAAAGGAGATGATCGAGAGCAAGATCCGCCCTAATGAGATTACATACAATATTCTCACTGATGGATATTGCAAGGACGAAAATATGGTAGCTGCGGTCAAGGTATTCGAGGAAATGCAGAGGCAAGGATTGAAACCTAATCTTGTCACGTATAATTCTTTGATCAATGGGCACTGTAATAGTGGGGAGATTAGTAAGGCTGTTAGCTTGCGAGATCAAATGTTGAGTTCTGGTTTGAAACCGAACATTATCACCTATAATGTGCTCATACATGGGTTTGGGAAGAATGGTATGTTTAAGGAAGCTCAAGAGATGCTTGATGTCATTGAGAAAGAAGGGTTGGTTCCCAATGTGGTCACATTCAACATTCTAATTGATGCTTGCTGTAACAGTGGAAAAATTGAAGAAGCGTTCTTGATCAATGCTTCAATGGTGAGCAAGGGTGTTCTCCCTGATATTTTAACATATAATAGTTTGATTACTGGTCTATGCAGAGAAGGGAAAATGGACGAGGCTGAGAAACTGTTTGGGGAGATGAAGGGTAACAGCTTAAAGCCCAATGTGGTCACATATAACATATTAATCGGTTCATTGTGCAAGAAGAGAGAGTCTAGAAAGGCGCATAGGCTCTTGGATCGTATGGTTAAAATTGGTTTGAGTCCCAATCATGTGACTTATGATACTGTAATGGATGGATATTGCGCAGAAGGGAATCTCAGAGCAGCAGTGAAGGTTCGGGAACTAATGCAGAAAGAAGGGTTGCGAGCGAATATTGCTACATTTAACGTGTTGATTAAGGGTTTCTGCAAGCAGGGAAAACTGGAAGATGCAAATAGCCTGCTTAATGAAATGTTGGAGAGAGGCATGGTGCCAAATCGAACTACCTATGATATAATTAGAGAGGAGATGTTAGATAAGGGCTTTGTACCAGATATAGATGGGCACATGTATAATGTTTCGGGCTGACCAATCACAATACTTGAAGGAGACAGCCATTTTTGTTTCATATTGCATGTGTCTGGTGGGATTTCACAAGCTATTGTGCCAAGGAAGCAGTTAGATGAACCATGGAAGAGCAAGAATTCACAGAACTGTCGTCTTGGCATGGCTAGTACACTGGAGGTTCAAAATCATCCCCTCCAATAAGTTAAGATGGTTGCTTTTGCATTTACTTCAGGATATTAAATTTGCTCTTGGAGATTTTACCGGTAAGCAGAGACTATCCCATGTCAGTGCATTTTGTGTTATTGTGATTGGTACAGTTAATGGGGTTGCAGTACTTTCTTATCACACTCGCTTTGAAATAGAGAAAAGGTCATTCAAGAGACCCCTTTGTGAATACTCTGTGGCTAGCTTAGAATATGCTTCTTATGGAGAGTTCCATAAGCCATAGACATCACAAATGTGTATGAATAAACTACTCACAAGTTCTCTCCAGAAACTTGAAGAAAGATAACATAGAAATGGATGAGGAGAATGCTGTCCTTTTCTCCTTTTTTTCTGTTGAGATGCGTATCCTATCATCATTTTCTTTTCACTTGCCACAGCAAAGTTTCTGAAGAGAATTGAGCCCAACAAGGATAAAATTCCAGCTCAGGTTTACCAGGCTTGTTCGAGTGATTTTGATGTGACCCAGAAATATGTAGATTGTTTGACTGCACCTGCCATGGGGAGAGTCCAGGTCTGTGAGTTTGTCCACAGTTTTAACTTTTAAAGATTGATTGGAGATGATTTTTAGTAATGTTCTTTTTTAATTTGACTATGGAATCTGGTGAACCCATCGTTTGTGACCTTTAATTTGCGAAGGCATAAATTGTTGCTCTGATTGGGGGACGTTGAAGAACAGTGTGGAGATTAAAAATGCATGATATTACATCCAGAAGAACAGTGAAAAAGGAAGTTATATGTCAAATTTGTTGTTTCTATCTAGAAAGTAGATAGTGATTAGTTTAACGGTTTTCTGGATGAAGTATAGGTTCCTTTGAACATGAAGTTTTTCTTGGGGTCGTGAGACTTTGCTTTGACAAGATTGTATATAATCAATCTCTTAGTGATCTCATAGGTGACTAGTGAAGTCAATTAGCATGGCAATCTTTTGGCATGCAGTTCCGTGTTGGGTTCTGTTGTTGCATTCTGTAGCTCTTCAGTTATTCATTACATAGTACCTTGAGTTTCTAATCAGTGTTTGTGTTGTCCATGATGTGACGCAGATGACAATATGTTCTTTAATCATCTTTCTGGTTTCCAATTAATCTTCTCTTTTCCTGATTGAGTTCTCTAGTTAATCTATTTTCTCCTCACCTTTTTGAAATGGTTCATCTATGATCATGCGCACCAGGACTACCAGGTATTTAAAATGTGAGTCTGCAAAAGAGGTTCCCCCTCCGCTGGTGCAGACAAAAAGGGAGAATAAAACGAATTGCTTTTGCTGCAAAGATCTTTACCAAATATAAGGATGATCACGATAACCTTGGCAACCGGGGTTCAAGATGACTAGCTCTGGCCATTTTGAAAGTATGCAAATCTCTACTAAGTTTTATCCTCCTTGCTTGGAACGTCTGAACTCACAATGTCATCTTTCTGGCTTATCAGGTAAAAACAATAGACTATAGCAGCTTGGAGGAGCAACACGGATGAGCTTGCACTCAACTTGTGAGGAGGCCTTGATGTGCATTTTTTTCCCAACTGTCGTCATATATACTCTGATCTTCCTTGAAGATCAAAAGATAGAGAAGTTATTAATCCTGTCATATTACTTTGAACAATGTTTAGGAAGACTTCTCGGCAGTTGTGTATAAGATATTGTGACAACTATCTTTGTGCTTTAACTAATTACTCTTAAGCTTGTCTTTTTTTCTTTTTGCTTCAAGATTCAATCTTTGATCTTCATTGGGTTTAGTTCATGGAATTAGATGATGTTGCCTATATGCTTTGACATGCACCTGTTTGAATCTCTTTCTTGTTTGTTGATTTTGCCCTAAATGATCTTTGTTCCAAATAAGGCAATATGCAGCCATAAATCAGGGATGAATGGATAAATGATTCTTAATCGCACCAGGACATGGAACACAAAGAAGGCGACTATTTCTTTCCCCCGGCAAAACATCAATTTCCTCGACTGATTCCATAATCTACACCACAGTAAAACTTGGCAGATGAATGTTGCTTGAACAGTCTTAAACTGATTGTTTCCTGAACTAGAAGGCAGTAAACAAAATACAATTTAATCTGAACTGAACTACAAAGAAGCTGTCCATAAAAGTAGAAGTTAACTCATATCATTTCCAACGGGAGAGCTCTTCGGCAGTTGCCAACTACAGCAATTTTTGGGCAAAACCGCTCTTAAGCTTTCATGGGTGCAGCTCTAGGTCTCCATAGTCCGACCCTGTATTTGTGGGTGTACTTCAATATCAGCTTCCTCTGCAAAACCGAACAAGAACTTAGGACCTCTTCACAAAGAAAGTGAAAAGAAAGTAGTCAAATTAATGTCATTTGAGATCAGCCCAACGACAGACCTCGGTGGATGGAACAGCTACTCCCCTTATTAATCTTAGAAAAAAAATTTATGCCAATAAGGTTACTACTGCATGCACACTTGACAATGAGCTCAAACAATTTTCGATCAACTACAAAAGGTAAAAAGATAAGTTTTAGATGCGCCAGTTTTCAATGGTGTTGAAAAGTTTAATTTCATCTATCAATATATGTTCAAAGCATGCCTCACAAATACAATAGATGTTTGGCTCCTCACCATTATGAAAATAACACAAACATATTTAGCCTATTCGATAGATCATAGTCACTGTAGAAATTTTTTTTCCTTCGATATCCCTAGATCAAAAAGAGTAGCCAGTCAAAGCAAAATATACAAAACAAATTTGACTGTAACTATATATGGTGGGACTTTAGAGCAAGACTATGAACCTATTCAATACTTCGTCTACTCAATGACTCCAGATCATTAGTGCATAAAACATGCCAGAAGATCATCTTCTACTGGCAAAACAACTCAAGGTCATATGAAGGACAAAAATTGAGAAGTGCCATGTCCGCACTTTTGCATATAAAAGAGAGAGGGTGGTGTTAGAAAGACAAATGAGCAATGACCCAGGGGAAAGACAATTTACATGTTTGCAAGGGATGCCAAGCTTCTTGAGCTTAAGCGTGCGGAAAACAAGTAACCTGTTGAAGTCACCAATCTCAGACTCGAGCTTGGCAACATGGGCTTCAACCCCTCTGCCAATACCCTGCAAAAACTCCGGAATCCCAACCTTCACTGCACAAACAATGCAAAAAAAAAAAGGACATGCCGTTAGGCCTCCAACTCGCAGTCAAATCAGCACGATTACAAACTTTTGCTTCAACCAAATGAAGGTTTCTAGAGAAACACTTGTCATGTACTCCAGCATAAAGTGAAAACAATACCAATCCTCCTTCAAACAATACCAATGGCAGAACATCACATCACGAAGACTACAAACTAAGTGCATCAGAATCAACTCATTGCGCTACTCACAGCCTCTTTAGCTAACCTAGACTACAAACAGCACGCCCACAATTAGACAGCACAACCACCCCTGCCCATTGCTCAAAACACATTTCTCTTGTCACTGTGATTAAGCTCATTTACCCATTATCGCAAACAGACCCATCATAAGTTACTTAGCCCCAAACACGCTACAATTCAATAACCCACCTCAAAGCAAATATTTTCTGCCTGATTCAGCTAGCTGGCCCGAAGAAAAAACAAACCTTTTGCTCTCCAAACGCTTCGCTCAGCAGCTCTGTCTACTACTACAATTACGCAGCCAGTAAAAACCGAAATTTAACCTACCCGCATATGGAGCGGGCTTGGAGAAGAATCTGGAAAATGCAGGAGCGAACGAATCCGATTGCGCAATCGGCGAGGCACCGCTCGACGAAATTGCCCTCCCGGTGAGAAGGACTCGCCGCAGAACCATCGCCATCGCCGGCTGCGAAAGGGAAAACGCCTCGCGCGGCCGTGGAACGGCGAGGAGAGCCTCTCGGTTCTCGCTTCTTGCAGCACTGCGAATCCGAAACCAGATCAGCAACCGAGGCCGACGGCGTAGAGCGAGAAAAGCAGGCGAGAGAGAGAGAGAGAGAGAGAGAGTTACCGGAGCAAGCGGCGCGGCGGCGGCGGAACTTGCCCCGGCGGCGGCGCACGGTCGTCCGGGAGAGAGTAGGGAAGACGCGCGATTGGGGAGAAATGCTGGGTTTCGCTATCGATGGTCGTATTTGATTCATTGGGTGCCCCAATAATTTTTTTTTTTTTGGGGGGTTAGTACCCTAATATAATTTTGAGTGACTTTTCTACTCGAGTTAATATTAGAGGTGTGCAATAGAACCGGAAATCGTCCACCAAAATTGACAGTTTCCGTGGGAGTCAGTCTAATTTCCAATTCAAACTTAATGCAAATGGTGAGTTACGGTCCAGTTCCCAATTTTATGCATGAAACCATCCTCCCATTCATTCGGATTTGACTGATATATATACATTTGAAAAAAAAAAAAAAGAAATTCCATCTCATTTATTTAATTATTTTACAAATTTTCGACTAATTGGATATTATTTACTATATTTTGTCTCTTGGGTGTATGATAGGATTAAACCCTTACTTTTTTTTTTTTTTTTTTTTTTTTGGAGGAGCAGAGAAATTTCAATCGCATTTATTTAATTATTTTCAGTGACACTTAGCGGGAGGACCCCACCCCCTGAGTCACACTTATTGATTATATTAGGTTTTGATTATATTCACCTCTTCGTTGATTATATCTTATCAGGTGGGCCACCGCGGCCGGTGGTATTAAACCCTTACTTTTTGTATTCCAATAATCTATTAACTTGCTTTATCAACCAAAATAAAATAAACAAACATAGAGTAAGGGGAGAACCAATTGGAGATGTTTATAAGAGCCAACCGCTTGTTTTATGAGTATAGTTAGGTCTCCCGTTAACTGTTTCCATGATTAAATTAAGTTGATGTTGAAAAAGATGAATCAAGCTATTAATGTTTTAACTTCTCTAGAAGTCAGGACTTTAAACGTGGAATTCTCCACATGTTTCTAGTGCTAGGAAACATTAAAAAGACCACACCACGGTCTTTGAAGAAATCAAGTTTTTAGATAGCAAGTATTATCTATTTGTTCTGTCTTATAATTTTCAATCATTATTCGAAATCAATAGCTCGCAATTCAATCCGAATATAAGACCGAACAAGTTTTGTAGAGGTTGAGGATCAATTTCGTGGACCCACTTAGGAATGGGAACCAGACCAGCGGTCCGATTCCCAAGTGAATCCATAGAATTAATGGGTGGACCTCAATTTCAATTTTTCGAAACTAGTCCTTAATGGCTGGTTCCGATTCCAAGGTGAGAACCGCCCATCTGAATTATGTTCATTTCTATTACTATCACAAAAAAACCCAAATTGATATACGTATGACAAATTTACCCCAAACTAAAAATTTTGACCATCAAAAACCCCAAATTAATATGTTTGTGGCAATTTACTCCAAATAACCAACAAAAACTCTAAGGTCACGTTTGGTCGTGTGGATTTCTAAACACGATAAGACTGAATATGATAAGATAAGAAATCCATTGATTTCTTTATATCCATCCACTGTTAGGTGAACTACGAATTTAAAGTCGGATATCCTCATATCATATCCAATCTACTGTTTGGTGAACTACAGATTTAAAATCGGATATTCTCACATCTTATCCAATCTATCGTTTGGTGAATTACAAATTTAAAGTCGGATATTTTAAAAATAATAACATTAATTTGCAGGTTTAATATTCACAAAATCATACAAAACAATATATATTTTTTCAAATTGACAGATTCTCATCGAATTTTATGATTATGCATTGTAATAATCTTTTCTATTCCTTTAAAATAATCTTTTGGTTATCCCCTTCAACATCAAACGTTTTTAGAATAACCTCAATTCCAATATATTCACTTTGAAATAGGAATTTTTTTCTCTCTTACAAGTTTCTCATTTGTTTTCATTTTGTTATGGGTGCAATACCAAATCAAACAAATGCCCAATTAGAACAAAGCATAAAGTCCGAAGTTCATTCGTTTTTTTTTTCCAACTATCATGAGGATGCAATGATAGTTAATCACGTTAACGAACGATCTCTGAACAATTCGCATTTATAAAGTACATTACGGTTGTTCAGTATTGGCCAACTGCATTTTGACCAAAGTAAACTCATGTTAATGTCCATATAGAGCAGTAGATGCGAACTATCTTGACTTAAGTCTCCTTTTAAGTTCGTGGCTAGGTTTTCTGCCAAAGAGACAAAGAAACTATCTAGGAAAATAAAAGACAAAGGCAAAGAATATTATAGATAATGGTTTTCTTGGCAATCAACACGGAGATAAAGTTTTGAATCATATCCACCTCTTTTCAAGTCAGGGCTACAACTGAAAGGTCCAAAAAGATAACATTTAAAGCTTATAGCTAGCCCCAAAAAACCTTTTAAAAAAAGAAGAAAAAAGAAAAAGTAGGGAGAGAAAACATATCTCCTACAAACTCAAAAACAACTTAATATAACTAAAATCATAAACATCAAATATAAGACTCTAAGATAGGTGTCCAATTTGGAACAAAGCTTAAAGTGCTAATCCCATACGACTTCATTCACTGCAATCCATCACTCCTAATCATCACTCATTCTCTTCTCTCATCTCTTGGAGAAGTAATTCCACAAATACTTTCCTGTTGTCTCCTTGAAATCTCAAAAATAGATTAATATTCTCAAGATCCTTCACAATTTTTCTACATAATTTTATTCTATCTATAATGCCTAAAGACATTTGAAGAAGCTCCTCATTTATTTTTCATTTGTCATTAACCAAATCCTTAGCATGTCCGATGCGGCTAGCAATCATCTCCATTTTCTCGTTAGCTTTTTCCAAGAATAAGCAAAAAGTCCATGCTATCTCAACTAAACCATCAATCCATTTGTCACTTGCTTTAGCCATTTTTTCTTCTTGAAGAATCAAGAAACATTTTGTGTTTGAGAAGATGATACTGGCGGTAAGTTTTGACTTACACCGTTGATTGCCACATTATCACGATTTTCACATTCCTCATGATTTACAGCTGCATGAGCTTTTGAAGGGTCTTCACTAAGATTTCCCTTGGCATGGTTTTTTCCAAATATGGCTACTAGTCAATCATATTGAGAGAAGGACTTCCCTCTCAAAGAAGGGGCTCATGGATAGGTCTACAAAGAAAATATTTTATTTTGTTAAAAATGAAACAATTAATAAAGAAGAAAAATGAGAAGAAGTGACACCAACCTTGCAATATTTTTGCCAACTATCCTCAAAATGAATATCAACACAATGTTTTTCATGGTCCCACCCAAAGCCACTTTGATTCCTCAAGTCATATATCTGATTATACAACTTTTTCAATTTTTATATTTTCGACTCTATGTGAGGATTACCCTTGATGCTAGAACAAGGGAACTTTTTTTCAAACCACTTCTCTAACATAATCATGTAACCACTCTTGAAGCTGTTATCTGCTTTCATTCCTTGCGCAACTAATTCTTCAAGACCATCTAGAAGTGCATTATTGTCCATACATGTTGGTCTCTCTTTGTTCCCCTTTTTTGAGTTTGATTGAAATCGCTATCTTCCATTCCTAAACATCTCATTGCAATTTTAGAAAATTTAATGATGGAAGATAACGTGGTAGAGAAAATTTAATAATAGAGACGACATAGTATTTCAAATTTAAGATGATAAAGTCATAATTCAAACATTATATAGGAAATATATGTCTCAATAATGACAAACCAGCACCATATTACACATGTCTAATAGAAATGGAAAAAATTAAAAAAAAAAAAAAAACATCTTATAATGCAAGTCTTGCAACAATGGAAAACAAATGATTTTTTTAAATAATATAAAATCATACAACTCCTCCATGTCCTCGACTTGCATTCCACTCATTAAACATTTGTACTGCCAAATTTTGCCTCCATGTTGTCCAATGATCCGACAACTCGACAACATCAATTGTTCCCACATCTTCAATAGTGGTGACAACTTCATGTAATTGTGCCTCGATTAGATCAATAGCCATTTCTCTTCTTATCAAGTTGTGCAGAAGGCAACAAGCTATGATTATTCAACCTTGCGTTCTAATTGGATAAAAAGATTGACTCCTAAGAATAGCTCACCATAACTTAAGTAGACCGAAGCATCTTTCTATGACATTTCTAGCTTGAGAATGCTTCATGGTGAAGTACTCCTTGGGTGAATTTAGTGTACGACCTTCTTACCACTTAGATAGATGGTATCGAGTACCTCTATAAGGAGCAAGAAAGCCTTTCCCATTTGTGTATCCAGCATCTACAAAATAATAATTACCTAATAACAAATGATAATATTATTAATTGTCTTAGAACCTTTAAAACCTACAATACATAGAATGCAATATATTGATAAAGGCTTATCTTACCAACAGGGATCTTCAGACCATTGGGTTTAATTAAAACATCTCAAAGCACTCTAGAATCCACTACTGAGCCTTCCCATCTAGGTAAAACATAAATGAATTTCATGTCACGTGAGCAAACTCCTAATACATTGGACACAACCTCACCCTTTCTATTTTGGTACCTTGGTTTATCAACCTCTGGAACACGTAGCCTTATATATGTGCCATCTAATGCTCCTAAGCAACCCTAGAAACATAAAATTAATAAAATAACATTCTCTTTAAAGTATTAAATTAGTTCATGAATTAGCATAACAAACATACCTTAAACCACTTCCATCTATCGTCAGCACATTCCTCTGGAACTGGTTCAGGTGAGACAAGAAGCTTACTATGCATTCTTATCACCGCATTTAAAACTAAGTCAAAATACCTACTTATTGTCTCCCCAAACCTCATAAATCTGAACTTGATGACTTGATTTTTCACGTGATGGGCAAGTATATGTAGAAACATGGCCATTTGTTCTTCTATAGTCACAAGTCCATCTTCTTTTAACCCACCAATTGTACGTGCCAACTTGCATAGTATAATAAGTGTACGTCTATCCATCCTAAGTTGTTCCACAGAATTCAAGTCATTGCTCTTAATGAAGCGGTCAAGGTGATCTAAACAAGCTTGGATTCTAATAAATGTCCGATCCTTCAATATATGCTTGCGGTAGTGCTCTTAAGCAGCAATGGACACTACTAGCATATACATCATACACAAAAGCAACATTGGGAGGCTCATCTCCTCTAATATAAAAATGGTGAAAATTTCCTCTCTATCATTGTGATCCATTTCTAATGAGAAAAATAAACAAATAACATTAGACAAGTACAAATTAATAGGTTAGATAATAGAAAAATATATAAAGTATCTTTTTTTGCAAATTAGCAAATCTCAAGGAAGTTCTCCTTCCTCCTTGCAATAAGGAGAAAATCCTTGATCTCATGGATTTGTTTCCGCTGTTTTTCAAAAGTTTAGAAAGGACATATAATTTTTAGGGGCATTGAAGATATTGAATATATTGCACAAAAATAAAAAGGCCTTTATAAATCTATAGATTCAAAACTACCAAGAAGAGAGCAATTTTTGGCCATTCATCAAAGAACCAGAAGGTATTATTTAACCAAATTTGTGACAACCAAAACCAAGCAAGCAAACAAACAATCAAGTTTTATGAGGGAATGAGGAGCCACATCAAATACCGTAACACCCTTTCATCATGAGCACATGCCTATAAAATATTCGATGGTGTTGGACTCGCTAAACAGCACCTATATGCAGGTTTAAACTTTAAAAAGCCATGGGTGAGACACAATCTATAGCCGGGCATGTCTACATCTATACATCACTGTAGTAGACTGCACAATAGCTTTGTCTCAATGAATGCCATCATGTGCTTATAGATAAAACAAAATTCGATACGCCGGACTAACAAAAGTCGAATGCAAATTCAATCTCAAAACACCAAGGAAGAAGCACCAAACTATAGCCAGGGCATGTCCGCACCCATACATCACAATAGTAAATTGGGGCCTATATACAGCTTTGAACATTATAAAAAAATCTCTCTTTCACATCGCAGAGCAAGGATATAATAAAAAATCTCTCCACCATAGCTCTTTGCCACAAACGCATAATAACAATTCTGGAAAAGAAGGCCTTTGCATGGAAATAATGTAGAAAATGTATGCAGGGGCAAGTCGTATTGCTTATCAAAGCTCCAACTAAAGACCATCCCCATCCCGCCCTGTCAATGTGCCCACCTTGTGCCACGCCAAATGCTAAAATAGATGGACTTGGCTGTTTGTTAACGTTCTTTTTTTTTTTTGTTTATGAACAAATTTTCTTCATTTTTTTGTTCCAGGGAACAAACAAAGAACAGAAACGCGTTTGTTTGTGTTTTTGTTTCAAATATATTTTTTTGTTCCTAGGAACACATTTGGAATAGAAACGAGAAACAAGAAAAATATGTTTCTTGTTTCTAGAATAATTTTTAAGAACAAATTTTCTCTCTCCTCTCTTTTTCTTCTCTTTTTTTTCTTCTTTTCTTTTTCTTTTTTCTTTGGCCAGTCGCCGGCCTCGGCCATGGCCGGCAACTGGCTGTTGAGGGCCGGCGACCTCGCCGGAGCGTCGTCGGCCCCCAGCGAGGCCGAGCGTCGCCGGCCCCTCGTGAGGCTTGGCCTCGCCTTGGCTGGGCGAGCCTAAGCTCGCCCGGCCCGGCGAGGCCAAACCCGGCCGGTGCGGGGCAAGGCTGGGCAAGCTCGGGCTCGCCGGATCTAGGCGAGGCCGCCAACCCTCGTCGGCCGGTCGCCGGCCATGGCCGGCTTGGCGACGAGGCCAAAAGAAGAAAAAAAGAAAAAGGAAGAAAAATAAGAAAAATAAAATAAAAATATTTAAAAATTAAAAAGAAACACAAATTTACCAAAAGTGTTTCTATTCATTTTTTATTAGAACAAGTTTACCAAACGCCTTCTTTTGTTCAAAAATGGTTCCCTGGAGCAGAAATAGTTTATTCTATTTCTATTCCCTGGAACAATTTTTTAACAGAAACGTTACCAAACGCGTCCTAAAATTTCACTTCCAATAACACGATCTCCAATCAAGCAGCAAAAAAGCCAAGAAAACTACAATTCTGACCTACGTAAGTCGAATAGATGAAATAGGAAAGAAATCCACAACCAACCTTATGGGTACTTTAGAGTCAACGTTAGAGAGAGAGAGAGAGAGAGAGAGAATGATTATTTACCTTCACAAATTCGTCGCTTTCATAAAATTTCGATGTGAATCAGAGTGCTATCGAGGAGAAGGCTTTGATGTCGATACTTTGGAAACAAAGGAGTTGGAGTCAGTGAACAGCGGAGAAAGAAAAAAAGCGCGGGTTTTATGTTTCGGATAAAAGAAATTCTACCTTGACCTTATCCCACCCTCTCCTCGGATTTTTTTATCCTGATTATATCCCTTCTATATCCGACTTTATCCTATCCCAAACAGCTACCAAACACGGGATATGATAAAACATATCATATTCTAGTTTGTATCTAGTTGACCAAATGCAATCTAAACAAATATATTTGTGACAAATTTACTCCAAACTAATTACTTGTGACAAATTTACCATCCATTAAATTGGATTAATATAACAAAAAACCATAAAATTGATATAAAATCTCAAACCGGTACACAAGTCAACTATCATGTGTTTTTTAACTCAATAATTTGATAATAAAATTTAACGGAAACTAATAGAGATGCCAGTTTATGATAAATTCATTAAAGGTATATTAGTTGTGTATCTTTTATCGTTAAAAAAGTTAGTTTGTAGTAAATTTATCACATGTGTATCAAGCCCATGGCGTAGCATTCACAACTCTCGAGCGACCAACGTCAGGTGGCCGCCTAAAGGGTTTGCTCTCTAGCAAATGCGTAGGGGCCAAATCTCGGTGGATCTCGACACTGCGTTGGTCTGTCTTGCTTCAACGACCACTAAGTGGACCACGGCGCAATGGTCGCACCTCATAACGATGGTAACACCCACAATTGCCAATCGCTTGTGGGATTTGTGGTTCGCATTTCACCCACAAATCAATCTTATTTTGTCTCACAACGGTCGAAAGAGACACCACCCCAACGATGATCATAATGGTCAGGCAACCCTGATGTGGAGGTCGTCGTCCCGTCGGTCTTTGACCACAACAGAGAAAGGGTTTTCTATTTTAATAGTTATTCATTTGATTTTTTATTTTTTATTTTTTTTGTATTTTTATCCAAGTAAGTTACCTATTGAACAAGTTAAATTGACATGACGAATGCCTCCACCTTTATTATCTTTTCATATCCTATCTCAATCTCACATTTTGTCTTGACGACCAAATATGGTATCCACTTATACAACCCCACCAAAATTAACACTAAGTTTGTTAGGTGCTTTACGCCTGATTTGAGTTACAAGTACCATCAAGCTTATTAAAATCAATCTAAAGAGAAACAAAATCACTTACCGTGAAATTATTTTCCCCCTTTTCTACTGAAAGACGTCCTATGGAGCGCATAGTACAAAAATTTCACTAAATGATCCTGCAAGAACAAACTCCCGTCTTGTCTCGCCTGTTCAAGTATCTCTTGGAAATTCGTCACGTTATTTTAAATAACAAACCTACTTCAAGAAAACTTAGGAAAAAAAATCGAAATGCTGTCAAGATATCTTCGAGTGCATCGATGTGAATTCTGCATTTTCTTGGAAGTGAATGGACAACTGATCTAAGAAAATGTGACATAAGAAGTAATTGAGATGATTTGCCCTGAGCAGCTTGATTTACGACGGGCAGGATTTATTGTAAGTGCGTTATAAGAGTCAATTCAACCTACAAGATTGCTAAAAATCGGACAAATAGAGAAGTTTGGAGGGAAGCGACTATGGCAACTCCGCCCAAGCACCGGCTAGGGCTACCAAATGCCTGCTGGCCTCTAGCCGACCATAGCACAGTCACTGCCGTCTTCGATCGAAGCACATGCGCACATAGGGACAGAGGGATGGGGAGACAACATGAATATGTATGAAAGGATCAACGGCTGATCACTGAATCATACATCATCATTAGTAATGAGCAAATGTTGAAATCTCTATCAATAGTTACAGTTTTATCTTTTGCAACATTACCATACAAAGATAATATGAACATGTACAAGCTTAGATCTAAGACCTGTGAAAGTGAACCATCCAAAGTTAAACGAGCACAAATTTGACACCGAAACTACTATGAACACCATTGAGACTGGAGGTGAAGTACTCATTCATTAAAACTCTTAAATCTAAAATTAGATTAGAGAGAAAATCTCTCAAACCTAAGATTGGGAGAGTAAGGAAAGAAATAAGAGAAAATAAAAGGAAAAGCAATAGAGAGGGAGGGAGAGATTTAGGTCAAATCCCTCCCCTCCAAAAGTTAAAAGGACGAAAAAAGGCCAAAACTTAAAAGTGGGAGAAGGAGGGAGAGAGAGGGAGGGGGTGACAGGTTCCCTGTAATTAGAGTGAACTAGAAGAAGGAAATAGCTTGCTTACTGAAGTGTCGGAAAGCGGCACGGCATCAAATCCAACTACCCATCAGACCGACGGAAATCGGAGATTGTGGACAAGGGTTTTGAATCAAATGAATACAGTTGGGCACGTACATAATGTTGACTTTTTATAGGAAGCAGCCGTTTTCGTTTCACATTGCATCTGTTTGGTGGCCTTTTCTTGTGCTGTTTCGTCAAAAGAAGTTTGGTTAGGGTTTACTTCAAGAAACCAAACTATTTGGGGGAGAGCTTGTATCCTCTCTCGACTTGCCCTTGAAGTTCTCAGGGAATTGGTAGGCATTGCATCATATAAGAACTGACGCTCACTCGCGATCTTTAACTTTCTGAGTTATTGTATGTTAGGAGACACTATATACAAATTACGATAATATGGACCTCAATGAAACGAGTCGTCATTAGAGTAGCCTTCCTCCAACCTATTTATTCGGCAAGTGCACTGGACTTCCTTTCTCCCGGCAAGCAAAGGCTCGGATGCAAGGTTTATCATGGAATCCATTTGCTTCAAGGGAATAAGTGAGAATAAGTACTTAATGTTATGTATAATCAAATCCTCGACTCACTATCAATGGGGTTTCGACACTAGATATCTTACATCTCTCCGACTTGAGCTTTCATTAATACCACTTGGCCATAAATGAGCTTTCATTAATAACACTTGACCACAAATGAGCTTGAGAGCCACATCAAGTTTCCAACATTATAAATCTATTGGCGACAAGTTTATCACTCGATTGAACCTTTTTAAAAAGTTAAAGACTCGGTTGACTAGTAGCTAAATCATAACAGACAGGTTCTGCACTTTCATCTGTTTTGCTAGAAAAGTGAAAAATCTTTAGTACGATGGATTTGAATGAATTGATAGATGGCTGTGAAGGCATTTTTATTGATTTTAGACAGGAGAATAAATGGATGGAAACTTAATGGAAAGAATACCAGGAACAATAGTTGCCAGCAATGTAAACAAAGCTACAAATTAAAGGATTACAGAATATAAAGAACATTGGGTGTTCTAAGATTGATTGAATGAACCATTGGGTGTTCTAAGATTGATTGAGTGAACCTTTACAACATATACACTGAAAGTGTTTATAACCCACCATCGACATTTACATATACACAGTTATTGAACAGTCACAAATTCACACATGATTTCATCAATCAACAACACTTATCTGTAAGAAGTTAAAAATAGCTAAATTATCGACTCCACTATCTAATAGTTACAGACTCACGTCAATTTGCCACCCCTGCCTTTTAATTGGCAAAGCAATCATTTTTTCACTCCATTCATCGATTGTCCTCTTAAACTTGGTTGAAATCTAATAGAGTCTGTTGTTATCAATCAATTCTTAAATTCTCGATGAAGAATCTTGTCGATCGTGCTGGACATCGGCTTGCCGATCTTCTCGACTGCCTTAATTCTTACACCAAATCTTGTTCTTGTCGACCAAACCCTGCTCGTCGGCTATTCCACAACACTTTGCCATTTTTGGGTGTCAACAATCTAATAAAACCACCTTAATTTCATAAATTCAGACAATCACGATGATTGGAAAAACCATTGTTCACATTGTCAAAAAGAAAAGGAGTAAATTAGTAATTATTGATTATTACATGTTCTGATACATGGAGTGACTCATCACACAAGCGAGTAAAACGACTCGTTGAATTCGAGTTTCCTAATCATCTGCGAGACAGATCACAGATCGGTCGCAAGCCTACAGGATCCTGTACATAACGAAATCTCAAACCCGTCCCGCGGCTCAAAATCGCGATCTGGGACGGGTCGAGTCCCTCCGTTAGATCCGCAAGCGCAAGCGATAATCATAAACACAAACCGGCGTACCAAATAGCAGCCTCGACAAGAACCACACCATCATCAAGAAGAACAAACATTTTGCACCTGGGAAACGAGAGACTTGCATAGATTCCCCTCATCGCCATACGAACGAATCATGGGCAAGTTCCAAACACCCCACGTAAGCTAACCCCAAAAGACAAGAGGGCAAGAAAAGGAAGATCCAGCAGCCCAATGTCAACCGCATCGATCGAGCTCAGGACACACGATGTCGGATGGCCATGGACATCAGGATCGGCGAGTACCTTATGGCAGAAGAAGTAGAGGCGGAAGCAGCAGAAGCAGAAGTGGAAGATGGAGAAGGATGAGGAGGGAAAGAAGAAGGTTGCCTGGCCATGATGGTGGAGAACCGGAGAGCCGACACGACGATGGAGGCGAGGTCGGTGAAGAGGTAAGAGAACTCGGCGAACAGGCTCATGCTCTTCCTCATCAGCACCTTCATCAGCACCGACGCCGCGTCCCCAAAGAACTTCGCCATGCTTCCTCCTCCTCCTCTGTCAGGTCGTCCTTGTCGCCGGCATTGGCAAAGACTTTTGAGGAGAGAGAGAGAGAGAGAGAGAGAGAAGCTCTAGGTTTGGGGTTGGATTGGACAGGGTCTCTTGGGGGCTTACGTAAGGAGAGGAGAGCTGAATTCGAAGGGTGGATTTACGGAAATGCCCTTTCGACAAAGAAGTGTATCAGTTAAGGTGAGGGGAGACGTTGAGTGCTCCGCATGAACTTTTCATGCTCTAGCGTTGATAGGTTCATCTTCGGAATATATAACCTTTACAGAGGGAGAGATGATGATAACTTCTAATCAAATGGTCTTGTTGTGCTTAGAATTATTTATTGGATGAAACTCTATTTTGTTTTATTCAATCGGGTTCAGTAAAAAAAAATGAAGATATTAATATTCATAGTATAATTTCATATTCCAATTTATTCATCGATACCTCGATTAAGTAGCCAAGACCCATCGTCTAGATACTCTTTTATTTTCTTGGTTAATTAAGTCCACAACTTTTGTGGAGCTTACCATGTTTTGATGCCCCTTTTTTGGGCTACTGTCAAAGAACTTTTGATGATAATTAATAGTACTTTTTCAGATCCAGAAAAAAAAAAAAAGCTCCTTCATTTCGACACGAGAGGCTATCAAGCCTCCTCAAAACTTTATACCATTTTTTATTCAAATCGAACTTAACCTAATTATGCGTTTCCTATAAATAATTCACAAAAACCAACACCCGATCAATCGCATGAATTATCCAACACAATGCTTCGAAAGCACTATAAAAATAAAAATTTTACTGCCAAACCGATGAAGGACAAGGCGAGAGGAGTGAAGAAATTCTGCCATAAAAACGCTCTCCATCCCCAAGTTCCAGTGGCAGCTCGTGGGAAATACGGAGGGAGTGCGAGGGCAAAACCGTAAAAAAAAATGGGGCCCGCGGAGACAAAACCCAGGTCGCTGGAGGATGAAGACATCATGAACTCATCCGAGCAGGTACCCGCCCTCGGATCTTTGAGGTCCCGTGCCACGAACAAAGTCCAAACGTTTCCCCGCGAAATATGTCGACACTCCCATGACAAAATGGACGGTCGATTTGTTTTCTTTATGTAATAATAAATAATAACAAAAAGAACACTTAAATTGCGGCGTGCACGACCCCAAAAAAAAAAAAAAAAAAACAATTTGCGGTATAGTATGCTCTTCCCTGCCTCGTGCCGTCCTCACGATTCAGTTAGCAGAATGATTTTTTAGTACACTTAATTCCTTATTAAGTGTACTAAATAAAATAGCACTTAATAATTTTTACATGTGTTGTTATTTCTTGTATTCATAAGATTGTGTATATTGGTGTTAATTGGATTATTAGATTTAATAAGTATGTGAAACCCTATTTGCTTTTCTTGGCAAAGGTGAAAAGTATATCATTATGCTATGTTAGCGAATCGGATGGGCTCAAGAATTTATTAAAAGTATTCTAAAACGCAACGTATGAATTGTACCAGTTCTGCTAGAAAAGTCGGACATGTCGCAATTGATGAATCAATGAAGGTAAAGAAATATACCATTATACAATCTTAGCGAATCATATGGGCTCAAGAATTTATTAGAAAGTATCTTAAAAACGCAATGCTCGAGCTATGAAAGTTGCATTCGATATTTGTTTCGCTACAACAACCAGATCTATTGCAATCAATGAAAATACCTTTCACCAGAAGCTGATGTTTGGTTTTTTGGTTGAAGGGGTTTGGTGGTTATTCAAAAAGGAATTGAATTGCATAACAAGGATCGAGAACAATTAAATATGAAGGAAAAGAAATGCAAGTACTGAAAATTGATGAGCTAAGAAAATAAATAGGTTTTTGTCATAATAACTACACACCGCTTTATATAGTCTACTAAATAAATTACAACTACATCTTCATATTTTTAGGCTCCATTATCTACATCAACCTTACCTAGGTGATTACAACTCTTCAAATGCCAATGGACCTAACCCTTAATTGGTATCTTTGTCTTCAAATGGCATCCCTAATTTGTCCTCTTTTTTCTTTTTCTTTTTTTTTTTTATTTCATATGTGTTCAACAATTAGTCAACTCATTAAGTGATAATCGCTGATCGATGATTGTTATGATTGTGCTCTTCAGTCATCAATGATCATCATGTCATTGACAAGTATCTTTGTTATCGGTAAGTTACTAATAACCAAATCAATAACACCAAGCTTTCTACTCACTCAAATCGGCATCTATTGATTACAAAAACTTGATCATTTTTTTGTGTAAACAATACCTAAAGAGCAAGACAAAGCTGTCAGCACAAATCCTAAGAGTGATGGCACTAAGTGCGAGAAATAACAATGCCCATCACTAACAAGCAACAGCACTAGGTGTGGCGGTGAGTAGCATAAGAGCGGCTTGTCGAACAAAAAGCGTGGAAGGAGAAATGGGAAGTTCATTAAAGTCCATTCTCGAATTGAGTTTGTAATCCCAAATTTGTGGAAATGCAATGGTCAAGACGAGCAAAGGTTCAATTTGAAGGCTATGGTTTTGCAAGGATGATGATGCAGCACGCAGGCTACCAAAATGTGCTTTTAGAATTGCAGTCGATTCCCCTTCCCATGTCACAGACCCCACGCCTCCTTGCATTTAACGGGCTGTTGAATGATGAATGAATTGTACATTGCAGATATGAGACATAAATGCAGAATTTTCGGTGAGTGGACAAGCCAAGTCAGCAAAACATGATGACGTGGCACTTTATTTGACAGGACGGCCATGTGAACAGGCAAGAGAACTCGGCGAACAGGCTGATTTAGGTTCGTGGTGGATTTACCGAAATGCCCTTTTGTCAAACTAGATGTGGTGTGCTCCTCTAGTGACCAATGAAAGATAGTGAAATATCATCTTTTGCAAAACGTTCCTCCTCTTAAACTTTTTATGGTTTATTGTTTGTTGATAGCTTATCCAAGGAATACAACCTTTATAGAGGGAGAGATGATAACTTTGAAACAAAGGCTGGCCTTACTTTCTAAAGTTCCTATCATACAATTCGAAAAGTTCATGTGTGTCTAATATTAGTCAAGATTTTTTTTTTTAAGCTGTAATGCTATAATTATTTATTGGATGAAGCCCCATTTGATTTCTTCGACTCGGTTAATCGAGTCCAGAAAAAAGAAAAGAAAAAAAATAGGTTCATTTGTTTGTGGTATGCAACAGCCGGTATTGCCTTGGATTCCAAATAAATACATCCATCTCTTGTTAGTAAAAAGTCATATCAAAATCAAGCTAACTAAAGCTCTTTTAACCGTTGTCAAAACTCTTTATCATTTTCAATTTAAATCAAACTCAACCTGAACATGTCCCTTCAAACGAAAAATATAGAAAATTCACAAAAATAGATGTTTGATCAACCTTTGATGGTACTTAAAAAATTTTGCTGCTAAACCAATGGAGGGCAAGGCAAGAGCAATAATTTATATATATAGTTGATAAGTGTAATAAAAATCTTAAAATTTATCACGAAAGTTATAAAAATTTAAAAATATACAATCAAGTATTAAAATTTATCATTCTGAAATTTTTAAAAAGTGCAATTAAGTCATAAAATTTTCTAAATTAATTAAACCAAATCATTTTATTGATTCATTTTTTAAAATCTTTTAAATTTCTAAAATTTTAAGGGCTCGACTGCACTTTTAAGACATGTTTTAGGATTTTAAGTGTACTTATCTTTTCTGATTTTTTTTCTTTTTCTAAAGCACTCTCATATTAGGTTCCAGTGGCAGGTCGTGGGAGATACAGAGCGAGTAAGGGCAAAACCGTAAAAGACGGGCCCGGCGGAGACAAGATCAGGCGCTTGCAGAATGAAGACATCATGAACTCATCCCGAGCGGACACGACCCTCGATCTTTCCAAACCCCGTCGCCCCGAGCAAAGTCCAAAGCTTCCCCCCGAAATATGTCGACACCCCCATGAAAATAATAATAGAAAAAAAGAAAAAGAAAAAAGAAAATGAGCATTTAATCTCAGTGTAGCCTACTTTAGCTTATGCCATCATCACGATTTAATTAACTGAATAATTGTTTAGTACACTTTTTTTTGTCAAATTAGTACACTTAATTCTTTATTAATTTTGGATCTAATAATTCATCATGAGTAATTTATTTATTTTTATATTCATAAGATTGTATATATTGTACTCATTCGATTATTAGATCCAAAATTTTGCGAAATACTCTTTGATTTTCCCTGTGTTTTAGCAAATCAATTGGGATCAAAGAATTTTACTATGAAATTTTCTCGAAAACGCAATGCCTAGTTTAATGTAAGTTAGCACTAGATGTATGTTTGACTAGAAATTGAGAGCTGTCCAAATTAGTGAAATACATTTCACAAAGGTTTATCTTCGTTTTTTATTGAACGGTCCAGCGATGACTTGGACAAAAATTCAATTGCATAATAATGATCGAGAATAATTAAATTTTCAAGGAAATGAAATGTGAGTATTGATAAATTGGGAAAATAAATAAGTTATTGTGATGGTAGTTATGTCCTCATACAATTACACACAACTTTGTATAGGCTACTACAAAGTATAACCGTTTGTAAGTAGTTCATATTTTAATTGATGATTGCAACCACATCTTCATATTTTTAGGCTCTATAATGGCACATCGACCTTGTCAACAAGCAGTTACAACTCCTTAGGGATCATCAGGCTTGACCCTTAATTGGTATCTTTATCTTCAATCCGCATTCCCACTTTGTCCTATTTCTTCCTTTCCTCTTTATTCAACAGGTAGCCAACCCATTAAGTGATAATTGTTGACCAATCACGCTATCGTATATCGACATTTGTATTCCTTAGTCATCCATAATTATCATGTGATCAATAACTATTTTTGTTATTGGCAAATTACTGATAACCAAGTTGAATTTAACATCGAGTATAAATACTCGCTCAAATCAACACCATGTTAATTACAAAAATTGTCTTTTTTTTTTTTTTTTTTTTTTTTTTTTGTGAACAATACCTAAAGAGGAAGAGAGGTGTCAGCACATATGCTTGGATCAATGGCACCAAGTGCAACAAATGACAGTGCAGCGCCCATCGCTAGACAAGTGACGACACTTGGCATGGCAGCCAGTAGCATTAGGGTCGCATGTTAAACAAAAAGTATGGAAGGAGATATGGGAAGTTTATTAAAATTCATTTTCGAATTGAGTTTGTAATCCCAATTTATAGAAATGCAATGGACAAGACGAGCACAAGTTCAATTTTAAGGTCATGTTTGTGCAAGGACAATGATGCAGCACACAGGCTACACCATAAACCCCGTCCTCGGTGCATTGAACGGGTTGTTGACTGGCGAGTGAATTGAACATTAAACATAAGAAACAGAGCAAAAATGCAGTTTTTTTTCAGTGAGTGGACAAGCCAAGTCAGCAAAAGCTTGATGACGTGGCACTTTATTTGCCAGAAGGGCCACGTTGAGCCATATATTGGAAGGATACTTAATTGAACGAATTATCCAGGTACCCAATATTAAGCAAATCAAGGGCAGTTTTGTCAAAACACGCCCAAATTTTCGCAAAAGAATTAAACTAAAAATAAATCCCAGCTGAAAAGAAGGGAAGAAGAAAGAGCCGAAGCCCGAAAGCGTAGACTAGCCTGATTTTAAATGCTAATGCCATGGCTAGAATTTCGAGTTTATCATATATACTTTTTCCATCCGAGCGGGTTTGGGCCTTCGGGCCCGAGATTTTCAAGCCAGAAATAGCCTGGATTGGCCTGAAGTCATTTTTAAAAATAAAAACATGTATTACAATATATGTAATATGAAATATGAGTAATAGAAAATACATTATTTATACTCGAAACACTTTAATAAAACATGAATGAGTTTTTCTTACTGAAAAAGTATAAATAAGTTAAAAATACATAATTAAAATCAAACGAACGAGAATTGGCATGCCAATATGTGTTAAATTCAAGAAAGAATGGTTGGACACATATTAAAAAAAAAGTGATTTTTTTAAAATTTCTATCTAAGGCTGTACATGTTTTGTCCGTTTCGGTTGGTGACACTAGCCTCCTACAATATTAGACCTGTGAAAGTGAGCTATCCAAAGTTGAATGAGTACAAATTTGACACCGAAACTACTATGAACACCATTGAGACTGGAGGTGAAGTAATCGTTCATTAAAACTCTTAAATCTAAAGTTAGATTAGAGAGAAAAACTCTCAAACCTTAGATTGGGAGATCAAAATCCCAAACCTAAATCTAGATTGGGAGAGTAAAGAAAGAAATAAGATAAAATAAAAGAAAAAACAATAAAGAGGGGAGGGAGAGATTTAGGTCAAATCCCTCCCCTTTAAAAGTTAAAAAGACGGAAAAAAGGCCAAAACTTAAAAGAGGGAGAGGGGGAGGGAGGGAGGGAGGGAGAGAGGGTGACAAGTTCTCTGTAATTAGAGTGAACTAGAAGATGGAAATAGCTTGCTTACTGGAAGTATCGGAAAGCGGCACGGTATCAAATCCAACTACCCATCAGACCGACGGAAATCGGAGATTGTAGACGAGGGTTTTGAATCAAATGTATACAGGTGGGCACGTGCATAATGTTGACTTTTTATAGGAAGCAGCCGTTTACGTTTAACCTTGCATCTGTTTGGTGGCGTTTTCTTGTGCTGTTTCGTCAGAAGAAGTTTGGTTAGGGTTTACTTCAAGAAACCAAATTATTTGGGCAAGAGCTTGTATCCTCGCTCGAGTTGCCACTAAATTTCTCAGGGAATTGATAGGCATTGCATCATATAAGAACCGAAGCTTACTCGTGATCGTTAACTTTCTGAGTTATTGTATGTTAGGAGATACTATATACGAATTATGACAATATGGACCTTAGTGAACAAGTTGTCATCAGAGTAGCCTTCCTCCAACCTATTTATTTGGCAAGTGCACTGGACTTCCTTTCCCCTGGCAAGCAAAAGCTCGGATGCAAGGTTTATCATGGAATCCATTTGCTTCTAGGGATCAAGTGAGAATAAGTACTTAACGTTATGTATAATCAAATCCTAAACTCATTATTAATGGGGTTTCGACGCTGGATATCTTACATGTCTCCGAATCGAGCTTTCATTAATACCACTTGGCCACAAATGAGCTTGAAAGCCACATCAAGTTTCCAACATTATAAATCTATCGGCAACAAGTTTATCACTTGATGGAACATTTTTTAAAACATTAAAGACTCAGTTGACTAGTAGCTAAATCATAAAAGACAGGTTTTGCACTTTCATCAGTTTCGCCAGAAAAGTGAAAAATCCTAAGTACGATGGATTTGAATGAATTGATAAATGATCGTGAAGGCATTTTTATTGATTTTAGACAAGAAAGTAAATGGCTGGAAACTTAATGGTAAGAATACTAGGAACGATAGTTGCCAACAATGTAAATAATGCTACAAATTAAAGGATTATGGAAAATAAAGAACATTGGATGTTCTAAGATTGACTAAGTGAACCTTTACAATGTATACATTGAAAGTGTTTATAACCCACCATCGAAGTTTACATATACACAGTTATTGAACAATCACAAATTCACACATGGTTTCATTGATCAACAACATTTATCTGTAAGAAGTTACAAATACCTAAATTATCGACTTCACCATTTGACAATTATAGACTCGCGTCATTTTGCCACCCCTGCCTTTTAGTCATCAAAGCGATCATTTTTTCACTCCGTTCATCAATCATCTTCTTATACTTGGTCAAAATCTAATAGAGCCTATTGTTAATGATCAATTCTTAAATCCTCGATGAAGAATCTTGTCGATTGTGCTAGACATCGACTTGCCGATCTTCTCGACCGCCCTAATTCTCAGACCAAATCTTGTTCTTCTCGACCGAACCTTGCTCATTGGCTATCTCGCAACACTTTGCCATTTTTGGGTGTCAACAACGTGATCTAATAAAACCACCTTACTTTCCTAAATTCAAACAATCACGATGATTGGAAAAACCATTGTTCAGATTGTGAAAAGGAAAAGGAGTAAATTAGTAATTATCGATTATTACATGTTCTGATACATGAAGCGACTCATCACACAATCGAGCAAAACGACTCGTTGAATTCGAGTTTCCTAATCATCTGCGAGACGAATCGCAGATCGGTCGCAAGCCTACAGGAACCCATACATGACGAAATCTCAAACCCGTCCCGCAGCTGGAAATCGCGATCCGCGACCGGTCGAGTCCCTCCGTTAGATCCGCAAGCGCAAGCGATAATCATAAACACAAACCGGCGTCCCAAATAGCAGCCCCAGCAAGAACCATACCATCATCAAGAAGAACAAACATTTTGCGCCTGGGAAACCAGAGACGTGCATAGATTCCCCTCATCGCCATACGAACGAATCATGGGCAAGTTCCGAACACCCCACGTAAACCAACCCCAAAAACCAAGAGGGCAAGAAAAGGAAGATCCAGCAGCACAATGTCAACCGCATCGATCGAGCTCAGGACACACGGTGTCGGATGGCCATGGACATCAGGATCGGAGAGTACCTTCTGGCAGAAGAAGCAGAGGTCGAAGCGGCAGCAGCAGCAGCAGAAGTGGAAGACGGAGAAGGATGAGGAGGGGAAGAAGAAGGTTGCCTGGCCATGATGGTGGAGAACCGGAGAGCCGACACGACGAGGGAGGCGAGGTCGGTGAAGAGGTAAGAGAACTCGGCGTACAGGCTCATGCTCTTCCTCATCAGCACCTTCATCAGCACCGACGCCGCGTCCCCAAAGAACTTCGCCATGCTTCCTCCTGCTCTTTCAGGTCGTCCTCGTCGCCGGCATTGGCAAAGACTTTGAGGAGAGAGAGAGGAGAGAGAGAAGCTCTAGGTTTGGGGTTGGATTGGACAGTGTCTTGTGGGGGGGCTTACGTAAGGAGAGGGGAACTGAATAATGTCGAAGGGTGGATTTACGGAAACGCCCCTTCTACAGAGTAGCGTATCAGCCTAGGTGAGGGAGACGTTTGAGTGCTCCGTTTGAACTTTTCATGCTCTAGCATTGATAGGTTTATCTTCGGAATATATAACCTTTATAGAGGGAGAGATGATAATAACTTCTAATCAAATGGTCTTGTTGTGCTTAGAATTATTTATTGAATGAAACTCTATTTTGTTTTCTTCGATTTAATCAATCGGATTCAGCTGAACAAATCAAAATATTAATATTCATAGTATAATTTCATATTTCAATTTATTGATCGATACCTCATATGTTACAATTGAATGGCTAATCAAGTTACTGATTATGTAGCCAAGGCCCATCATCTAGATATTCTTTTATTTTCTTGATTAATTCAGTCCACAACTTTTGTGGAGCTTACCATGTTTTGATGCCCCTTTTTTGGGCTACTGTCGAAGAACTTTTGATGATAATTAATAGTACTTTTTCAGATCCAAAAAAAAAAAAAAATCTTCTTCATTTCGATATGAGAGGCTATCAAGCCTCCTCAAAACTTTGTATCATTTTAGATTTAAATTAAATTTAACCTAATTATGTGATTCCTATAAATAATTCACAAAAATCAACACCCGATTAGTCGCATGAATTATTCGACATGATGCTTCGAAAGCACTATAAAAATAAAAGTTTTACTGCCAAACCGATGAAGGACAAGGCGAGAGAAGTGAAGAAAGATTCTGCCAAAAAAAGGCTCTCCATCTCCAAGTTCCAGTGGCAGCTCGTGGGAAATACGGAGGGAGTGCGAGGGCAAAACCGTAAAAAAAAAGATGGGCCCCGCGGAGACAAAACTCGGGTTGCTGGAGGATGAAGACATCATGAACTCATCCGAGCAGGTACCCGCCCTCGGATCTTTGAGGTCCCGCGCCACGAACAAAGTCCAAACGGTTCCCCGCGACATATGTCGACACTCCCTTGACAAAATGGACGGTCGATTTGTTTTCTTTATGTAATAATAAATAATAATAAAAAGAACACTTAAATTGCGGCGTGCACGACCCCAAAAAAAGGAAAAGAACAATTTGCGGTATAGTCTGCTCTTTCCTTGCCTTGTGCCGTCCTCACGATTCAGTTAGTTGAATGATTTTTTAGTACACTTAATTCCTTATTAAGTATACCAAATAAAATAGCACTTAATAATTTTTACATGTGTTGTTATTTCTTGTATTCATAAGATTGTGTATATTGGTGCTGATTGGATTATTAGATTTAATAAGTATGTGAAACCCTATATTTAGACAAAAGTAAAAAGTATATTATACCCTGGCTCAAAAATTTATTAAAAAGTATTCTAAAACGCAATATATGAATTATGAAAATTGCATCTAGTACCTGTTATGCTAGGAAAGCCGGACATGTCACAATCGATGAATCAATAAAGGTAAAGAAATATACCATATACAATCTTAGCGAATCATATGAGCTTAAAATTTATTAGAAAGTACTTTGAAATGCAATGCATGAGCTATAAAAGTTGCATTCAATATTTATTTCTCTACAAAAGCCAAATCTGTCACAATCAACGAAAATACCTTTCACTAGAAGCTGATGTTTAGTTTTTTTGGTTGAATAGGTTTGGTGGCGATTCAAAAATGAATTGAATTGCGTAATAAGGATCAAGAACAATTAAATATGAAGGAAAAGAAATGCGAGTGCTAAAAATTGATGAGTTGAGAAAATAAATGGGTTTTTGTCGTAACAATTGCGCACCTCTTTATATAGTCTACTACAAAGTATATTTGCTCATAAATTACAACTACATCTTCATATTTTTAGGCTCCATTATCTACATCAACCTTACCTAGGTGATTACAACTCCTCAAATGCCAATGGACCTAACCCTTAATTGGTATCTTTGTCTTCAAATGGCATCCCTAATTTGTCCTCTTTTTTTCTTTTTCTTTTTTTATTTCATATGTGTTCAACAATTAGTCAACTCATTAAGTGATAATCGCTGATCGATGACTGTTTTATGTTGATGATTGTGTTCTTCGGTCATCAATGATCATCATGTGATTGACAAGTATTTTTGTTATTGGTAAGTTACTAATAACCAAATCAAACTTAACACCAAGCTTTCTACTCACTCAAATCGGCATCTATTGATTACAAAAACTTGGTCATTTTTTTGTGTAAACAGTACCTAAAGAGCAAGACAAAGCTATCAGCACAAATCCTAAGAGTGATGGCACTAAGTGCAAGAAATAACAATGCCCATCACTAACAAGCAACAGCACCGGGTGTGGCGGCGAGTAGCATAAGAGCAGCATGTCGAACAAAAAGTGTGGAAGGAGAAATGGGAAGTTCATTAAAGTTCATTCTCGAATTGAGTTTGTAATCCCAAATTTGTGGAAATGCAATGGTCAAGACGAGCAAAGGTTCAATTTCAAGGCTATGGTTTTGCAAGGATGATGATGCAGCATGCAGGCTACCAAAATGGGCTTTTAGAATTGCAGTCGATTCCCCTTCCCATGTCACAGACCCCACGCCTCCTTGCATTTAACGGGCTGTTGAATGATGAATGAATTGTACATTACAGATATGAGACATAAATGCAGAATTTTCGGTGAGTGGACAAGCCAAGTCAGCAAAACATGATGACGTGGCACTTTATTTGACAGGACGGCCATGTGAACAGGCAAGAGAACTCGGCGAACGGGCCGATTTAGGTTTGGGGTGGATTTATCGAAATGCCCTTTTGTCAAACTAAATGTGGGGTGCTCCTCTAGTGACACATGAAAAGATAGTGAAATATGCTCTTTTGCAAAACGTTCCTCCGCTTAAACTTTTTATGCTTTATTGTTGTCGATAGCTTATCCAAGGAATACAACCTTTATAGAGGGAGAGATGATAACTTTGAAACGAAGGCTGGCCTTACTTTGTAAAGTTCCTATCATACAATTCGAAAAGTTCATGTGCGTCTAATACTAGTCAAGATTTTTTTTTAAGCTATAATGCTAGAATTATTTATTAGATAAAACCCTATTTGATTTCTTCGACTTGATTAATCAAGTCCAGCAAAAAGACAAAAGAAAAAAAGAGGGTCCATTGTTTTTGGTATGCAACAGCCGGTATTGCCTTGGATTCCAAATAAATTCATCCATCTCTTGTTAGTAAAAGGTCATATATCAAAATCAAGCCAACTAAAGCTCTTTTAACCATTGTCAAAACTCTTTACCATTTTCGATTTAAATCAAACTCAACTTAAACACGTCCCTTCAAATGAAAAATATAAATAATTCACAAAAACAAATGCTTGATCAACCTTCAATGGCACTTAAAAATTTTTGCAGCTAGACTAATGGAGGGCAAGGCAAGAGCAAGAATGAATATATATATATATTATAAGTGTAATGAAAATCTTAAAATTTATCACGAAAGTTATAAGACTTTTAAAATATACAATAAAATCTTAAAATTTATCATAAAAGTGTAATTGTGTCTAAAAATTTTAAAAAATACAATCAAATCCTAAAACTTATTAAATTGATCAAATCAAGTCATTTGGCTGACTACATTTTTAAAAAGTTTTAAATCTCGATTTTAATTTAAAAATTTTAGGATTTGATTGTATTTTCAAGACATATTTTAAGATTTTAAGTGCACTTATCCCTTCTTCCTCTTTTTTGTTTTCTTAAAGCACTCTCTCATATTGAGTTCTAGTGGCAGCTCGTGGGAGATGCAGAGCGAGTAAGGGCAAAACCGTAAAAGACGGGCCCGGCGGAGACAAGATCAGGCGCTTGCAGAATGAAGACATCATGAACTCATCCCGAGCCGACACGACCCTCGATCTTTTCGAACCCCGTCGCCCCGAGCAAAGTCCAAAGCTTCCCCACGAAATATGTCGACACTCCCATGACAGAATGGACGGTCAACTTGTTTTTATTGAAAATAATAATAGAAAAAGAAAAGGAACACTTTTTTTTTAGTACACTGAAAAATCTCACTGGGGCCTACTTCAGCTTATGCCACCATCACGATTTAATTAACTGAATAATTGTTTAGTACAATTTTTTTGTCAAATTAGTACACTTAATTCTTTATTACTCTTGGATCTAATAATTCATCATGAGTAATTTATATTTTTTATATTAATAAGATTGTATATATTGTACTAATTTAATTCTTAGATCCAAATTTTGTGAGACACTATTTGCTTTTTCCGGTGTCTTAGCAAATCGGATGGGATGAAAGAATTTTATTATGAAATTTTCTAGAAAATGCAATGCCTAGTTTGTGAAAGTTAGCACTATATGTATGTTTCACTAGAAATTGAGAGCTGTCCAAATTGGTGAGATGCATTTCACAAAGGTTGATCTTTGTTTTTTATTGAACAGGTCCAACGATGACTCAGACAAAAATTGAATTGCATAATAATGATCGAGAATAATTAAATTTTCAAGGAAATGAAATGTGAGTATTGATAAATTGTAAAAGTAAATAAGTTATTGTGATGGTAGTTATGTCCTCATAACAATTACATACAACTTTGTATAGGCTACTACAAAGTATAACTGCTTGTAAGTAGTTCATATTTTAATTGATGATTGCAACCACATCTTCATATTTTTAGGCTCTATAATCGCACATCGACCTTACCAACAAGTAGTTACAACTCCTTAAGTGTCACCAGGCTTGACCCTTAATTGGTATCTTTATATTCAATCCGCATTCCCACTTGGTCCTCTTTCTTCCTTTCCTCTATATTCAACACCTACCCAATCCATTAAGTGATAATTGTTGACCAATCACACTATTGTATGTCAACATTTGTATTCCTTAGTCATCCATAATTATCATGTGATCAACAACTATTTTTGTTATTGGCAAATTACTGATAACCAAGTCAAATTTAACACTGAGTTTTATACTCGCTCAAATCAACACCATGTTAATTACAAAAATTGTCTTTTTTTTTTAAACAATACCTAAAGAGGAGGAGAGGTGGCGGCACAGATGCTAGGATCGATGGCACCAAGTGCAACAAATGACAATGTAACACCCATCTCTAGACAAGTGACGACACCTGGCATGGCAGTGAGTAGCATTAGGGTCACATGTCGAACAAAAAGCATGGAAGGAGATATGAGAAGTTTATTAAAATTTATTTTCGAATTGAGTTTGTAATCCCAAATTATGGAAATGCAATGGACAAGACAAGCACAGGTTCAATTTTAAGGTCATGGTTTTCCCGGGACAATGATGCGGCACAAAGGCTACATCGCAAACACGGTCCACGGTGCATTGAACGGGCCGTTGATTGACGAGTGAATTGAACATTAAACATAAGAAACAGAGCAAAAATGCAGTTTTTTTCAGTGAGTGGACAAGCCAAGTCAGAAAAAGCTTGATGACGTGGCACTTTATTTGTCAGAAGGCCCTTTTTGAGTCATATATTGGAAGGATACATAATTGAACAACTAATGCAAGTACCCAATAAATATTAAGCAAATCAAGGGCAGTTTTGTCAAAACACACAAAAAGTTTCGCAAAAAAATTAAACTAAAAATAAATCCCAGACAAAAAGAAGGGAAGAAGAAAGAGCCGAAGCCCCGAAAGCGTAGACTAGCCTGATTTTGGAGGCTGATGCCTTGGCTAGAATTTCGAGTTTATTATATAAACTTTTCCCATCCGAGCGGGTTTGGGCCTTCGGGCCTGAGATTTTCAAGCCCGAAATAGCCTGGATTGGCCTGAAGTCAATTTTTAAAAATAAAAACATGTATTACAATATATGAAATATGAAATATGAGTAATAGAAAATAAATTATTTATACTTGAAACCCTTTAATAAAAGTATGAACAAGTTTTTTTACTGAAAAAGTATAAATAAGTTAAAAATACATAATTAAAATCAAACGAACGAGAATTGACGTGCCAATATGTGTTAAATTCAAGAAAGAATGGTTGGACACAGATTTTTTTTTTTTTAAAAGTGATTTTTAGGCTGAAAATATAATGAAAAACCTTTTTAATTTAAAAAAGAAAAAGCCATTGGGCTACGCTCGAACCAATTTAGTTCGGACCGAGCCTTTTCCGGTATGGTGGGCTGGTCTTGGAGACCGGGCCTACAAATTCCATGCCCAGTCTGGCATGCACGAATGGGTAGGAATCGTTGATGCACATTTGTCAAGTATACAATCCTCTTTTGTTTCTTGAATTTTAGCAAAATCTTCAATGAAATCTCTACGCTTCCTTTCTATTGATTGGGTCCTTGAGTTACATGTATTTTTATTCGAATGAGTCCCTTTTGTTAAAAGAAAAAGGCCGCGCTTTTTCGAATCCTTGTTTTGGTTTAGATTTTTCTTTTTTTTATAACCATACTATCCCTTGTGTGACATGCTACTTCTGCTTTAAATTTATAAAAATGATCATTTTTTATTTGGTGAACTCTTTCTATTTTTTTTATTCTTTTCTTTTCTACTTCTTCTTTCTTTCCACACATTTAATGTCTTAGTTCTCAGCTCTTGTAGATTGTTTCTCTGTTTTCTCTTTTGCATGCAATTTTCTTCTTCCTACACCTCCTTACTCCTCAAGTCACAAGTATTGAAAAGTTAAATATTTATGATGCCAACCCCATCTTCCTGCACACTTCCATTGGCACTAGTATTGAGCTCACTGTTGACCTACCCCACGAGCTCCTTTTTCAGCCATAGGTATTCTCTTCTTGCACTATGGAAAGCAACATTGAGAAGTGCCGCTTCTCTTTCTTTCCTTTTGTAGATTTTTCTCTCATCTTCTTGTGCATGTGTAAGTGTAAAGAAAGAAAAGGTGTCGCCACCATTTGTAGGCATAAAAGTCGAGAGGCAATAGGTGAGTTGTGTTCTTCTACATAATATGAAGTGGAATTCGAATTACTCGTTCGATTTGATTGTAGTTTTCCATGTCCAAGTGTTAAAATAAAAATTGGCTTTTGTAGATTAATTTCTTGGAACATATTGTTACAATGCTACATTTATTCCTTCAATTGTGTTGCGGTTGTTGCTTTTAAGCCTAGACTATAATTGTGTGTAGAGTTGAACTTGATTTTTGAACAACTATTTTGTAAACTCACATTTGTAGGGAATCATCATTTGGAGCTTGCTCCATCTTCGAAATCTAAAGATGCTTGGAGCTATAATGGTGTTTTTTTTATTTTTGCTAGTCTTATTGTCATAGTTGAGAAAGAGGTGTTATTGTAATTGACCTAGATATGAAAACCTAAAGTCAAATCGTTATTTGGAATGAGATCCACTAACATCCTTTGTTCTCAAGATAAAATAATGGCCTGCAAGAGAGAAAGCATAGAGACTATTTGTAAGAGTTGAGAACTGAGACGTTAAAGGCGTCAAAAGATAGAAAAAGAAGGAAAGTGGAATTCGCAAGGAGGGAAAAAAAGAAGAAACAAAATAAAAAGAGTTGAATGAACTCAAAAAGGATCATTTTTATAGATTTATAACAAGAGTGGTGAGTCATATAAGAGATGGTAAGATCAAAATACCAAAAGAAAGAAAAAAGAGTGTCTAAATCAAGTGAGGAGTCAAAAAGAAAAGGGAAAATATCATAAAAAACCCAAAACTTTGCTCAAAGTGACAAATTTACCTTAAACTTTTTTTTGGGACATGAAAAACCATTTGCAAACTGTGATACATTTATACCATCAAAGGCATTTTCATCTTATTTTTTCTATTTTTCCTTTTTCTTTTTTTCTTCTTCTTCTCTCTTCCCTCCGCCGGCCATGGTGGAGGGAAGCTGATGTCCGGCGAGGGTTGCTCTCGCTGACGTCAGACAAGGGCGTCGAGCGAGGGGTGCCCTTGCCAGATTTGGCAAGGGAGGCCCTCTTTCGACCTAGTTGAGGGCCCTCTCGCTCGGGCGAGGGCGACCCCTCGCCGGCAAGAGAAGCCCTCGCCTAACACTAGACGTCGGTGAGGGCAGCCCTCGTTTAACGTCGGCTTCCCTCTACCGCCGTGGTCGGCGGAGGGAAGAAAGAATAAGAAAAAAATTAAAAAGTGAAAAGATCAAAATGTCATATAATTTAGGGTGAATGTATCACACGGATATAAGTTCAGAGTTTTTTGTATTACGAAAAAAATTTGGGGTAAATATATCATGGTTGGCAAATTTTGAAATTTTCATGTTACTAAAAAAAATTTAGAATAAATTTGTCACTTTAAGTAAAATTTGGAATTTTTGGTGTTTTTTCCCAAAACAAAAAAATGAAAGTACTAATGCAATTATGAAATTATCATTAAATGTCGAGTTGACATGACAATAAAAAATCTTAAACAATACAATCTAGTATCTCCGTCCATACATTCAACAAAAGGATACCTAAAGCAAAGAGGTACATAATTTAATGACATGATTGCATAAAGAAATGTCCAAGCACTTTGATTGATTTTTTTGTGAAAAAAAAGTTGAAGCAATGGCGTGGCTTCCTCAAAATTTTTCCCCTTCTGCATAAAATGAATCGGTGATGGACACAAGTTAGCTACTGCGGTCGTTGTTAAAAAAGTGAACTTTACGTAAGTTTTCCCGAAATCTACCCAAAGTCGAACGAGAATTCTCCTCCCTCCCCTGCCCCTTACCTCGGACGCCGCGTTGGGTACGGCGAAAGCTGCTGTGAAGAAGCCTCGGATCGCGCCAAGATCTGGGGCAGACGCCGGGAATCGAGGAGCTAGTCTTGCTTCGGCTGCAGTGCCTCGCTGTCGCTCTGGCTTGACGCATTGTCGCTGCCATCGTTCGTCTCGCGCAAAACCCATCTGCCCCCGTGCAGCTTCGCATCTGGGTACCCAAAATCTCCGACACCCATTTGCCGCGGCCGTCTCCTTCGCGTTCTCTTCGGGCGCCGACAGACCCAGAAGGCCGCCGGGTCCGGAGATCTCCGGAAACAATGCGGAGGTACGTGGCGCGAGCGGAGAAAGATTTGATTTTCGGTCGCGACCCGAGCGGGGTATCGAGGTTTACCGTGTTGGGTTTCTGTCGTTTTGGTGGTTGCAGGTCGGGGTTCCACCACAGGCAGCACGCCAGGCAGGGCGGGTTCAGGGGAATTCTGGGGAAGTTGTTGCTCGCCGCCGTCGTGGTCTTGATCTGCACCGTGTCTTTCTTGTTCTCCTCGTCGATGAGCGGCAATGCCGGATCCGGTTACTCCTCGGAGGTCTGTTTAATTTTACTGTTGAGTTAGCTTGTTTGGTTTCGGAGATAACGTGGGGAAGTGATCTGGAGGCTTGGTTCAGGTGTGGAGAAGACATGGTCTGTGCTAGATGGCTAGTTAATTAGGGAAAGCTAGATGATCTGATCAATCATTTCCGTGTTCTTAGATCAGCTAGATTGAGTTTGGTTGTCTATTGTTTAGTGGGTTTACACCATGGGAAGTACTTAGCAGACTGAAGATCCTTTAGGCACTCTTTGGCTGTTATGAACTTTTAACAATTTTCAAACTGAGATCATGGGTGCTAGTTATTGTTAAAATTTCTATCTAGTGCTGTACATGTTTTGTCCGTTTCAGTTGGTGACACAGGCCTCCTACAATATATGTTGATGGGTTACGGAATTCATTCTGCATCAGATTTATGTGAATTCATCAGATGGTTTTAGAGATGTCGGAGTAGAACGAATGGTAACCATGGTTGGCATTTCATTGTACAAACAAATGCTAATTGCTAGGTATCAAAACTTCTTTTTGACAGGTAGTGTCAAACTCTTTTATGGGAATGACCAGAATTGAGTGATCGATGCTATCTATTTATAAGAAGAAAGGCTCCTAGTTGGAGATTTCATATTGTACCGTTGTTGCCTTGTCTTTCTTTAGCAACTAGCAAGTGATGTTTTAAAAGTTCATCTGTGATGATAATGTTTGAGATATTCAGCTACCCTTTTTGTGTGCTGCATCTTGAGTGGTCTTGGTTTTGACCTCTCGAACTAATTGAAAATCACCTAATGTGTTCTTTTGCTAATCAGGCTAATGTAGAGAAGCTTTGGAAACCTGCTTATTCTGATGGTTGGAGACCGTCATCTGCTCCAAGAACTGATTGGCCTCGTAAGTAACCTTTCCGGAATATGATCTGTTGCAATCAATATGTGGCTTGTACGATCCGATGTTCAATTTTACTTTGTTATGTTGCTGCAGCTCCTCCAAGCGAGAGCAATGGCTATCTTCGAGTTCGTTGTAATGGTGGCTTAAATCAGCAACGCAGTGCGGTTCGTCTCTTATTCTGGCCATAAAGTGGTTCTTTTTTCTGTTTTTGGTCAATGCTTTCTTTTGGTAATCTTCTGTGATGATGTTGTATGGTCTGATCACAATGAAGTAATAATTACTTGGTGGCTCATTAATTGGTTATAATAGAGTTCTGATATTAGAATGAAATCTGCTAAACAAGGTCAGTAATCCTCTTGATTAAATTGGATATGAAGCATTCTTAAAAGTAACTTCTGTATTGATGTGCATCTTGAAATTGCATATTAGATACTAGTGAATACCTATGAAAAAAATGCTAGTGGGGCTTGTTGATATGGAAATCAACTGTTATTTCTCGATAGTTAGTTTAATCCCGTTTTTTGCTGGGACAGCTGTTACTTGCCCTTTGCTAGTCCACAATCTTGACTTGATGTGGCAAAGCAAACAACTTGTTGGGGTAAGTTGTGTCTGAGTGCTGAACATCCTCTGGCATCCTTTATTCAACAAATCATGGCAAAGTTGAGTGGAGTATGATTAAGGCTGCACATGAATGATGGTTAGAACCCCCAATTTCAGATGTTTATCGGAAGGAATCTTCCAAATGAGATACCTTCTTGCCTGTCAAAGCTCACGGCTTGAGCACCCTAAATTAGAAAATTGCAAAGGGTCTTGACTTTGAGTCTTAAGAGATATGAAACCTGCTCCCCTCTGTAATTGTTTTTGGAATGTGAGATTTATTGAATTTTGTGGGTCAAGTAGATGTTGGACCTTCAATTTGATCAAATAGGATTACGCCTTGAATTGTTTGGTGGAAGGCATTGATGGAGGTAACGAAGAGATTGGCTTTAAAAGAGGAGAGCGTCAAGCAATCACTGACAATGGTGACTCTCCAGCTGTCCCCATAAAGTTACGGGTTTGCACGTTGCTCCACTGTTTTGAAATAATGAAGCATTTGTTACAAAAATTGCCAACATAATTTAGTCTTCATAAAATACTAAAAGTGACATCAAAGAAAGCTGAATATTATTGCTGCAAAATTAGTCATCAGAAACAGAGATTTTGTAGTATGATAGTGCTTGCTAGGTAAATTTAATGCTTGGAGAATAGAATGGGTCACAAGGATGAGGTAGCAGCCTTGATGCTTAAATCTGAAAGGTTCTGCTCAAGAGCTGGTGTTTCTGGCTAACTGGTGGTGTTGGTTTGGTTATTAGTTAATCGAGTAAGACGTACAAGCTGATACTAGTACTCGTGGCTGGGTACAAAAAAAGGTTACGGATACTAACCAATTTGGAGTTGGATTAGTTCCCGAGTCATTTGTTCTTCACTGTTACAGTCGTGCTTACTAAGGGGTGCTGTGCCAGCAGCCCTATCATACCCTTCTTCATTTGGTGGATAAGTTGCAGCCTTTGTGGCATGGGTTCAAACTTCACTGGCATTGGGAGCTTGCTCCTGTATCAGTGCTTATTTTACTGATGGCACTTGAGGATGAGATTGATACAGTATCTAGACTGGTGAAGTGTCATGGTTAATTTGGAAGATAGTGGTAGAGAATAACCAGGCAGTATATTCTATTCGATTGACGTTTCTAACTGCAGAGCGCCTTTAGCTCTACTTTGGACTGCACAGGCACACACAGGCACAGTATGCTAATTTGGATGTAGTTCGAATTCGAGTGATGAACTGAAATGCCATATTCAACTTGGACTCAATTGCTTATGTGTAGATTGCAGGACCTCACTGCATGCGATGTTAAATTTTAAGAAAGCCTAGCTCCTGTTATCAGCTTTCCTCTGCATGCAGGTCTAGTAGCCAATAGGTTCCCCCTTGCTTCTGTCCCAATGTTGGTGATGGCTCTTTGTGGATATTGTGTTATTAGATCAGACAAAAAGTTCTTTTCTCCGAATCTGGACACTAAATTGATCATTCCTCTAGTATCATACAGATCACACAAACTAATGTCTAGTTCCTTTTGGCTGCTTAAGATTTGTAATGCTGTGCTTGCTGCCCGGATCATGAATGCTACTCTTGTGCTACCTGAACTGGATGCAAACTCATTCTGGCATGATGACAGGTATAGTTCGTGTTGCTATTCTAGTACTTTAGACAAAGTGGTCAAGATTCTGTAGATGCTATAATCTAGTTATGCTGGTTTCTTGTTTTCTACGAGATTAGCAGGAATTATAATAACTTTGCTCTATATGCAGTGGTTTCCATGGTATATATGATGTCGAACATTTCATCAAGACACTGAGATATGATGTGCGGATAGTGGAAAAAATACCTGAAGTTCGCAAGAATGGAAAAACGAAGAAGATAAAATCTCATCAGGTAATCCAGAAGAAGTTAATTGAGCTGTAGATTATAATTTGTCTCGTCTAGTGAATGAAGGTAAGGGAATCAAGCATTTGCATTTATGATTTCTTGAAAATTGATGGTTGTCATTTTGTCAAATTTTGATTCAGCTGCGTCCACCTAGAGATGCTCCAGCCAGTTGGTATTTGACAACTGCTTTAGAGAAGATGAAAGAACATGGTGCCATCTATCTTACCCCCTTTTCACACCGTCTGGCTGAAGAAATTGACAACCCTGAGTACCAGAGACTGAGGTGCAGAGTAAATTATCATGCTTTGAGATTTAAGCCAAATATTATGAAGTTAAGCAAAGGCATTGTGGAAAAACTCCGATCACAAGGTCACTTCATGTCAATACATCTTCGCTTTGAGAAGGATATGCTGGCATTTGCTGGGTATGTCTTGTGCTTCCCAAGACTTTTTCAACTTATGAAGGGTTTAGAGTCAAACCTGATAACAGATTGCATTTGTGTTGGGGTTGGTGATATAGTTAGAGTGCTTGTCAGACTAAGGTTAAGAACTGCATTAGTTGATTCGTAAGAAATTTGTTGCTTTATCTACTTGCATGCAATGGATCTTTCAGAACACGGTTAATAGATTACTTGCCTTGGTGTCAGTCAACTCTGGAAGATAGTTGCAAACAGACTATTGGTGTAGTCTATTGATGTTGCTATATATGGTCTTTCATCTATGATATATTTGTCAGGCAATGTGTAGTTTTGGGGAAGTATGACAAAATCTTTTGACTTATGGCCAAAAACAAAAAGAAAGATAACAGAATCCTGTAACTGATTTTATTGTATGCTAATTTTCAAGAAGACCTTATGTTACACTGAAAATGAAAGACTGGCTAATTATTGGGACCTTTTTACTTAAAGGAAGATTCTCATGCTCCCCATACTGGACAGTTATCGAGATTGAGTGCAATTGCTTTTCATTGACTGCTGCTGCTTTCTTTGATGTTATGCATCTCTACAGGTGCTTCGATATATTTACCCCTGCGGAGCAGCAAATATTGCAGAAGTATCGAGAAGAAAATTTTGCTGAGAAAAGACTTGTCCCGAGTGAAAGGAGGGCAATTGGCAAATGTCCTTTAACCCCTGAAGAGGTAAACCTTGATTAAGCATCTTATAGAAAAGAACTTTTAGTAAATGTTAGCGGAAGGTTTCCTAGTAACCACTTCATATTAATTTGGTACCTTTTCTTGAGTAGTTGTAGTCTTGTAGTTCGTAATGAATGGCCCTGTTTTCTTGTGCCACTTTGCAGGTTGGTCTGGTCCTACGAGCTATGGGATTTGACAACTCCACGAGAATATATTTAGCAGCTGGTGAACTATTTGGGGGTGAAAGATTCATGAGACCCTTCAGGGCTTTATTTCCTCGCCTTGAGAACCACAGTTCAGTGGATTCCTCTGAAGAGTTAGTGGCGAATGCCAGAGGATTGGCAGGCTCTGCTGTGGATTACATGGTCTGTCTACTTTCAGATATTTTTATGCCAACATATGATGGCCCAAGCAACTTTGCAAACAATCTTCTGGGTCACCGCCTATATTATGGCTTTAGGACTACAATCCGACCTGACAGAAAAGCTCTTGCACCGATCTTCCTCAATCGAGAGAAGGGACATTTAGCTGGCTTTGAAGAAGCTGTCAGGCGAGTCATGCTTAAAACGAATTTTGGCGGGCCCCACAAGCGTGTGTCTCCTGAGTCCTTTTACACAAATTCTTGGCCTGAATGTTTCTGCCAGATGTCAACAAATAATCCTGCTGATAAGTGTCCACCTGAGAATGTCATGGAAATTCTGGACAGTCAACTAGAGAGTGAAGCGGTCAATGACTTGGAATCATCAACAGCATCTAATTCTACAGTATCTGTGGCAGAAAGATGAGAAAGCTAAAGAAGATAATAACTTTCTTGATCTCAACAGACCCCAAATACCCAAGCAGAGAAATTAATACTGGCCTTTCAGGTAATCCTCACATCTTGATTGGCCCTTGGCTTGATTGCGCATCTTTCAACTAGATTCTAACCCTATCCTCGCACCGTCCTTCTAGTCCCATTTGCTTTTGGTCATTCTGGAATTATAAAGCCTAGAACACCAGTCCCACTGCGTGCAGAATCCTCCTCCCATTAGGGTGCATTTTGATATACTGCCTTTGGGATACAGAGGCAAGGCTAAGAGTGAAATAAGTCATTATAATCACATATAATCATCATGACGTTTTGACTGTTGCGGTTGGAGAATAGCGGAAAGCTAATTATAGTGGCTGGATTGGGAATGGGGCTGAGTGGAACTCATGTCAAACTAGGGTCTTCGTGCAACATCTGGAAATACTTCCAGGAGATAGACATGAACAATTGTTTGAATTGAGTGGCAGAGATTGTTGTACTTTCTTAAGGTAGATTCACTTAAAATGCTATTTCCCTTCCTATTTCACCCACTGAGATATACATTGGGTCCTCTCCTTCTATATTCCTCCTTGTTGGTCTTTTTGCTGTTCTATATTAAAATGGTTTACATTGAACTTTCTTAACCACTCTTTTATGAATGCATTGCATCATGGTGTCCTCAGTTTTAATATGGCATTTCTTCTAGTTTTCTTTCCTTTGAGTCTTAATGATTGGCTATTTAAGCTGGAGTTTGAAAGTGCCTTTTCTGTCTATAGTCTGATACCTAGGACTGTCCTGGGTTTAAATATGGCAGATGATGATATATTTTTAAGTGGCTCCTAGTCCATGTAGCATGTTGTCTAGATTAGAGAGGTATTAATTGATAGGAACGCTTGATGTTGCAGCCTACAATACTCGGGCCTCAAATATTTGAACTCAGTAAAAAAAGCGGTACCAGACTCTTAACCTTTGGCATTAGGATCGGAATAGTTCTTGAGACACAAGCATGCACTTTGTTCTGGGAATGTCGAGTATTGTAATCTTTGCCAAATGGAAGCTCATTGAAATGATGGGTTTCATCTGTTTTTTCTAGTAACTCTTAAATGTGCTTAACGATATTTAGTGATGGCAGTCTTTAGTTTAAGCTACATCTGAGGTCTGTTAATATATTTTTCCATCAAGTTTCAAGTTGATCGTTTTTCTGATGACTTCTCTTTAATTTCCATGGCACCAGCTAATGAAACAATGTTGGACACTAGTACCTGTAACATGGAATTTTGGTTTGTAGACTGCGAGGTATATCATGCGAGAGGAGTATTGTGCTACTGAATTTGTTGAAGCGGCCCAGAATGATGGTAATTTCTTGCACCAATTATTTAGCTTGAACGCATGTTGTACTAATGCCTGGTTAATAGAAAAGTTTGAGGCTGTAAAATATCAGTGATATCACTATAGGAAAGGCATTCGACAATGTTCTGCTGACAGGTTCTTGACACTCGATTTTTTGATTTTGAGCTGTACCTTTCGTCATATATCTTCATATCAAGTGATGGTTTTCCAATTCATCTGGAAAAATTTGATGAGATGCGCATGGTTGCAAGAACTTTGGAGATGTGTGACGGCAGTATGCAAGAATCGCCATAGCCTTACATTTTGAAATCAAACCATGCTTGCAAGTTGCAACTGCGGTGCTTTAAGCACATTGACACGTGCATGTAATAGAAGTTCTTGACAAGTTCAGGTCTCGGAATTCAACTATGAGGTTCATGATTTGCACTTTGATTACTTTTTCACTGTAGGCAATATAACTTTTTCACTTGCAAAAGCAATTTGGTTCTGCCAATGAGACCAACCCGGAATCCTGTAATGCCTGAATTTTCAGAAAACTGGAGTGAATCCAGGGAACCCCTCAAATCTATAGTCGTTTGTGCACAGATGGCTTACCGGTAAACCTTATTTTCCAAAGGGGCACTTGCAATGCCAAAATTTTTATCACAACACAGGCATCACAAACTTGAACAAGCAGGCAATAGCTGGCCGCCCCAGCTTTGAAAACGACAGTGCAGCCATTAGTAAAAACTGAAGAAAGATAGGGAAAGAGGTGAAACGCTACAACACAGTAATCAATTGGCCCACGCCATCAACCATCACAATCAGCTTACAAGTCTCGGAAGTTTCATTTGGCAGAACAAATCTTAAAATCAATAGCTCGCCATCAAGAGCCTGTCTGCACAGCGCTCAGAAGCCTTATTAAGAAGAATTTTACGATGAAGAAAGCCACCCTGGTATGAGAAATTGATAAAATGTGACTTTGTGTCAAATAAGAGTCTAGATACACTCAAAACCTAAAGACAAATTGCCCCATATTTACATCCTATAAGAAGCAAAGCAAAGCTTTGTTATATGCACTTCACTTCCGCCCACCAACCATGCTGGGACCAGGACTCCCGGAGAGTGTGGAAGATCCGCCGTTTGTCGTCTTCAGCCTTCCATTAGCATTGCCGAGGACGTTTAGATCTTCAAACAACCTGTAAGAAGGAACAAAAGGCTTCTGTCCAGGTGGAGGCGCAGAAATATTACTAGGAACTGAAGATGGAGCGGGTCCATTGCTTCCTCTAGCAGGAAACGAGTTAAAAGACTGCAATGGTCTGATTCCTTGTGGAGGCGCGTAAGATGCAGGGGTCTCAGCTCGAGGAGTCCAAAATGTGCCAGCATTTGATGTGGGGACTTGGTGTTGGTGATTGGAGTAACCATTGCCGGATGCCCATGGTGGTGGAGGGTAGGGCGATGGATATTGGGGTTGCATTTGGGAAGGAAATGGTCGGTATGATTGGAGCTGAGGCTGAGGCTGAGGCTGAGGCTGAGGCTGCAGCTGCGGCTGCTGCTGGGCCCACGGAACCACATAACTATTATATGTCGACTGTCCTTGAGATCCAAAATTATTTTGGGTAGCATAAGGATTGGCCTCCATACTAGGAGAAACAGGTACTTGATTCATATTTTGATCCAAGGACGGAGTGTGAGGGGTTTGGGGTGGAGGAGACGTGGTCGTCAGGGCAAGACTCAGGAAGTCAATCATGTCTTGGTCTTTTGTAGTCTTAACAGGAGCAGGCGGGTCAGGCAAAGCTAAAGCCAAAGCATCAGCTGGATTGGCAGCGGATGTAGATGGAGCAGATGAAGTTGTGCTGCTTGGGTTGTTCATTGATGCAAGACCGGCATTCCCAACAGCAGTTGTGCCTCCAGGAACATTTTGCGCTTTCGAATGCCTGCATTTTGGGGATACACATTAGTATGATGGCACAGACGAGCCTCCACATAACTTGTCATCTCATGCTTCAGAGAATGGAGTCACCCAAAAACTATCCAAGACTAGCAAATGGAAATTACTAACTTCGAAACACAGATTTAGCTCCATGTAAGTCAGTACAAAACTCCTCAAAACACAGAATGAAATTTCAATATTGATTTTATTATGTGATCAGATACATAAAATCTTCTTTTATTTATGGCGTGCTTGCAAAAATCTGCTGATGCACTGATTTACATACTAGTTCAACTATGAAACAGAACAACTCTTGAGAAAACAATTCTGCCCCATCTATTGTTCAAGGTTCCAGAATCTACTGACCTTCGTGCAAGTTGAGCAAAGTCATCTTCTTCTTCATCCTCTTCATCCACAAAGCGGCTTGCAACAGTAGCAGGAGGTGTAGAGGGTGCTGCACTTGCTCCTGGGCTAGCATCTCTTTTCATCTCCCTCTGGTTAACTTCACCCTGTTTAATGCCAGGAGCACCAGCTTTGTCCAATTGAGAGTTGAAGTTTGATATTTGATTTGGCAATGGGGACCCAGAAGCTATAGAATCATGTTTTGACAATACAATTTGCAGACCATCATTCAATTCAAGACCTCGTGCAAGAAGTTCTTCATCACTGTGACAAAAGCAATGTCTGTGATACACCCACTGAAGAATTACAAGCAAATCCCAAATAGCAGGGGAAATAATGCCAATGGAGAGGAAAACATAGCAGTAAACAGGCTAAAAAATAGAACCCAAGTAAACTGAAAGTTCCTCAAGACTAAAGTAGATAGATAAATTCATGAAGTGCATCGAATGAGACATAGAGGAGACATGACACACTGATGTAGGTTACCTAGTTGTAGTAAGCATCTGCATAAGCTTCTTTTGGTTGGAACGACACTGATTCACAAGATCGACTATAATTTCATCTTTCACCGACTGCAGCAACAATAAATAAGAGTCAGAGACTCAGAACTCAGTTAACTCTCGATCATTGCAGCTTATCATGCCACTTACCTCACGACTACCCGGGTTCACAGCTTGCAGCATCTCACTTAACAGCTCCATGATGTTCCGCATTGAATCCATGGTAGACAGACTGGATGATCAAAGGGAATTGGCAGGGAATAGAAGTCAAAAAAGGCAACATGACAGGGACGAGCACTAAAGAAAGTAAGAAAATGACGAAACTACATATGGCTTTTTACAAAGGCAAAACCCTGACCTGAGAGATTCTATCTCAGTTGCCATTGCTTCATCAAGTCTTCTCGTGGAATTGCTTGGCATGCCATATCCAGCTTGAGGATCCCTCTCAGTTGGATGGGTCACTGGCGGAGTAAATATTGGTGCTGCATCCAATGAGCGCCGGGGAAATTGAACGCCAGAACGCTGGAATTATGAAAATGAAAAACACATAAACATTGTCTTTCACTTGAAAGTAGTAATTTCTACACAATGCCTCTACACAGTTGAACAACCACCATTTCTTCTTCACCAGTCCTGCTTTATGCTTTGGTGATACCCAACTATAATTCCCAGCACATACAAGATAACTAAAGATGCCATTATCATTCAATTCTGCAGAAGATGGAATCCTCAGCAGAGCACTTAGCACAAATGTTAGAGGATTGTTACAGTCAGATTCACAATATTTCTCAATGAAAAATAGGCATATTTTAGAGGGACCTAGTCATACCACCAACCATAAACTGAAAATAATAGATAATAGCATTCAAAACTTTTTTTTTTTTTTTAGTAACAAACAGCCTATCATCAGTCTTTCAGGCAGAAAAGAACTAAAAAGAAAGCAATTTGACTGGATCCAGAAACACTTGCCACTCATCAGATGGATACTTACTCTAAGTTCCTCATATGCATAGTAGTACTGCGGATGTTTTCCACCTGGTCCACCAAAAGCCTCTTGCCAAGCATCTAACAATGCTAAAATTTTGTTGCGGACATTCATATCTGTCTGCATAAGGTATCCACATGCTTTAAGTGCTCCAAAGAATTGCAGAATTATTAACAGAAGAAGTAAGCAACAATCGTAAAATAAAAGGAAAGCAGCTGAAGCACTAGATATTCTTGAGTCTAAGTATAGAGGTAACTATCACGCCTCATCAACCATGAAAAGTGATGAATCAAACAATGCAAAATTAATCTGCTACAGCATGGAGTAGGGTGATCAACATATAAAAAGTGACTCTAAACCATTGGAAACAAGCCCCATCAAGATCTCACTCTCAGAATTATATATAGCCAAAGCAAACCAATTCTCTCACTATTATCAAGGCCGACAGCTTTAAATTTTTCCAACTAAACACGACTACCCAAAAGAAACTCAATAAAGGCAAGCAAGATAAATAATGTGGGGTAGGAAAAACCCTCTTGAAGACTCTGATACCAATTTGATGTAGTCAGAGAAGTAAAAGATAGCAAAAAGAACAAACACAGGGTGATAAATAGAGTTGAAGTAAAGATGGAGCAAGGAAAGGTTATTCTTGGGTTCATAAAATAAATGAAGTTTATGGAATGAGGAAATATTCAATGACAAAGAGACTTAAAGACCTATCCATACTAGGATTACTGATGAAAGATGATCTCCACCCTTAATTAAAATAAAATCTTCTAATCTCAACCATTGGAGTTCATTAAAAGTCACACGACTGGCACCTAACTATTTGGTGACCTAAAACATAATAAAAGATTTAACCAAAGAGAAAACACTTCAAATACTAAAAGCTGAATTATGCCACTGCATCACTCTCCCCAGATTGGAAGGAATCAAGCTCAGCATCAATAACTTTGATGAGCTCAGGATGTCTTTTGATCAATCTTTTCTATCTTATCTCCACAAATACATGTCCTTCGGAAAGCTGAATTATCTGAACATTTCAATATGAACTTCCTAGCCATGTTTTCTATTCTAGTCAGCTTACTTCTTCTCCAACTGGAGAAAACTCAACCTCAAGTTTTAAATGCTAATTATTGAGATATATAGCAAATTCCTTCCAATCATCATCTACATTTGCATTGCATCATGCAAATAATCAAAGATTTATAGCTTCACGAAAGCTTGCCAATTGAATTTGTCAATTGAACCTTCAAGTTGATCTGAAATAACAAAATCAATCCTTGACATGATCAATACTCTTTCTTCAACTTTAAATTGGCTAGCATCTCCTCCAAGTGCTTCCTCGTCTCGTTCCTTAATACCTCCTGCATATTTAGCCAGATCACAATCTTCAGGAATCTTCTTCCTATCTAGTTTTAATCATCAATAATTTCGACTATTTCATCTTCTGCCAGTAAATTTGCCATAAACACTTTGTCTTCATCACCATAGTCATCCCATACAACTGTTGGCATGACTTCATGATCATCCCAATTAATTGTTGTTGTTTCATCTTCAAAATCTTCATGAAAAGGATATATCTCTTTGTCAAGATCAAAGGCATAACGCAATCACTCTTCGAACCTCCTACCATATTATCAGTCCAGCATCATGAAAGTGGTTTGATGTCCAAGGGATTGCAGTCGCCTTGCCATTCTCCATACAGACTTCCACACATTCGTATCACTCCAAAGCTTGAACAGCCCACGACAAGTTTTCAATTATATGCCTCCCAGTCATCTCTGTTTTTTTGGGCTTGATTGCCTCTTCAATGCACAACCATCGTGTTGAAATGGAAATCTTAATAACAAGTTAGGACCTTTTTCACACTCTAATACCAAAATTGATGTAGGAAAAATGCTAAAAAGACTGTTGCCAATTTGACATAGTCGAAGAAGTAAAAGATAGCAAAAAGACCAAAGCCACTGCTAAAACAGAGTTGAATTGAAGATGGATCAGATGTTAAGCTTTATAAAAACCAATGAAATTTAAGGAATGAGGAAAAACTAATGACAAAGACTTAAAAGACCAATTTAGACTAAGGGTTACAGACGACAGATGATTTCTCAACCCTTAATCTAAAATAACTTACAGATCATCAAAAGTTGACATTTTAGTACCTAAACATAATAGAACACTTGATATAAGAGAAACGACTTAAAATACTAAAAACTGCAGAAGGTATAAAGTCTTCAGTACAAGCCCAGAGTTCCTATCCTTAGAAAGGGTCAAATCTCGCTCGTCCTACTATTTCACAACCATACAATTCAGGATTCTCTAACATCTTGTGCATGAATCAACATGAAATTTTATGAGGATATCAAAGAGCAGTGTACAGATCAAAACTGGTGTGGATCAAGAACCTTAGCACAACTACTACCCACAAAGTTCGTCTGACTCAATGAACCAAATGCTTCTCAGAACAAGGAAAAATTTAATATCCAAAGGACGCCAAAAAAAGTTACCAAAATTTTGATGAAAGAAAAACAGCTTCAAGACATCAAACTAGTGACTATTCAAAGTGATGCTGCGTGAAAACATCTCATAGCTTATACAGCAGTCCATCAAGCACTTACCTTCTTCTTAACAATTTTGACCATCTCCCCAAGTATATTCTTCTCTGCAATTTGAAAGTGCACATAATCACCGCAGTTCTTCACCATTGTCTCCAAAAGCTACAGTAGTAGAAAACAGAAAACAGAAATCAGATTTCCATCAAATTCTCACAGCAAACAGAAAGTGGCATGTTTTCTGCATGTTAAAATTCAATTTTCATGTTAAGAAGCACGTCTTGAAGTAGTTATGCCATGTATAGTGTAATGCATCTGAAGAGCAAAAATACCGTCAAAGCAAGGAATTGGACTTGCGGGCTCTTGTGCTGCAATCTTTTCTTCACTGCTTTAATAACTTCTTTAGCCTGTCTGAGCAATCCAGAAGAAATAAAAATCAGCATGCAATCAAAAAACCATCTTCCCTCCCTCCCTCCCTCCCTCCCTCCCTCTCTCTCTAGCGTGCTCTCATGCATACCCAAAAACGATGCAGGATCAAGGTTTAAAAGAAGAATTTGTTAACTAGTGCTCTCATATAACTAGTCACGCTTCGACTATCCTGCTTTCAAAAGGTAAAAAGGCAATTTTAACAAGTTTTGTTTCCTTGTATCATCAAATTCCATTCTTCTTCAATATCTAATATTATGTAACTATAGATTCATATCATCAGTGTCTACAGCGATAATTATCAAGTGTTCCATAGGCATCACTCGTCAACCAATCCCTCGAATAAAAAATAACAGTTGCCATCTGCCTTTCTTCTCAATCAGAGACGAAAATTCCCGTCTAATACCGTGAAAAGAACAACCCAATTTCCCCCTCGTCCTCAAGACTAAATTTTTCCTTTTCTCCCATGACAAATTATTCCCCCCCTAATACATATCTCTTCCTTCTCACGCAACACGGAAAGAGCCAGCAAAAAGTTGGCAAGGGCGACATGCAAGCGCGACGATCACAATCATCAGCCACTGAAAACCTCCCAGCAACGCACCAAGGCCAAAGTCAACCGACCCACAAACGAAAAAACCAAAATTTCCCACAAAAGAATTCGTGGGGAGAAAGAAAGAAAGAACAAATAGAGAAAACTGGGGGTACCCAGGATAGGAGTTGACATAATCGCAGATGTCGATGTTCATGGTCCAATCGGGGTTCATCAGGAGATCGCTCGTCGCCTTCTCCACCCGAACCGTGGCCGAAGAAGACGATGCAGACATCATCCTGTCTCTCTCTCTCCCCTCTCTCTGTGGCTCTGGCTCTGGCTCTGGCTCTTGCGCTCGACTTTGGCTGGCCGGTCTTCGAGATGGGTACCGCCCGTTTCGAAAGGGGGCAAAGAATTTTCCCTGGTTTTGCAGAGAAAAGGGAAGGAAGGGAAGAGGGTAGGGGCTTAATTTCCGAGAAAAGCACTTCCAACGCGACGCGAGGCGAGAGATGATGAGGAACAACTGGGAAAAGCAACTAAAAAAGACATTTTTACGAGCCCAGCCCCCACCCCCAAAGCAAGATAACAGGGAAAAAGTCGAGAAAAAGCATCGATTTTTCTGTCGTATGTTCCTGTTTTTTCTTTTTTTTTTTTTTTTTTTTTATACGTTTTTTTTTTTTTTTTTTTTTTTTTTTTTTTCTGGGGGGGTGGTCTTGCAATTTTTGTCTGGGATATATAGATCGCCACCTGGACCCAAGCAGGTCCTTAAACTGCTTCCGGAATTAAAGAGGGAAGATTCCCTCAGGTTCCTTTCCCCGGTTTCAACATGGGTAAAAACCACTAGGGGAAGCCACGGGTGGTCGACGCCTTCCCCAGGACAATTTTGTGGGGGTACAGGGTAATGATCTATGGACTTGGATCATAACCAACCGGGGTCTATCCATAATCGCGATTTTCTCGCCCTTGCTTTGGTTTTGCAGACACCCCCCTCAAAAAGATGATATTTACTTAATTACCCTCGTCTCTTTCTTAGATTTTTTAGCTTGCCATCGGATTCTCAGATTGCCAGGAAGAAGAGGAGAAATTGAGGGAGCAAGAAAGGGATCGGCTGCGGAAAGATTCACATGGAAGAAGGGGGCTCGCCCTTTGCGGAAACGGCCCCTTCGTTAGCACGGTAGACATCACCAATTCATATTGGCGTAGTTCCCTCGAAAATTCCCAAACTTTAGGTCAACCTCCTAGTTTTGCCGCCTCAACTTTAAATCCAATATCAAATTTGTTCTGAACTTTCTTTTATCAATCAAGCGAATCGCTCACTATCACTTTAGTTTCAAATTTATTTGTCAACTAGTAATTTGATGCATCATTTTCACGTTAATAACAATCCATATCAATAAGCGATTTGAAAAATTATCTCCAAAACGAAACCATTCTTTGTTACGAAAATTAGGAAAATTAAGGATGATTGATGGCTATCTTTGGATGGAAGGCTAATTAGGGTCCATTTGTTTCGCAAAAATGAATGTAAAAAAATTGTTCATATTATATATAAAAATGAACGAATAATAAATTATTGTCGATAAAAAAAATAATTTTCATTAGTTATTAATTTCAAGTGATATAAATGATCATTTTTAGTAAATTATTTATTTTTCAAGAAATAAATAAATCAAGCTTTAAAGTTGGTTCCTTTTTTTTTTAAAAAAAAAAAAAAGAAGAAGAGTTCGGGTAGACTTCTGACTAAATCGAAAAATGAAGGGTAATTAAACCTAAAATCGAGATTTTTAAAAAAGAAATTAGGCCCTTTTTTTTTAATATATAGTTTGGTATGGATGAGTCTTTCAACATCAAACCCAACGGTCAGACGGACGAGGGACTGTTTTTATGAGACGCAAACACGTGGTATAGAATCATGACCCCAAAGTGGGGGAGTGGCCCCTTGAGTAAAGTGTCACGAGGAAGGAGTTCAGAAATTTCCTCATTCCATTTCGGCCTTAGTCAAAAAAGGGTGACCAACGCAATTGGAAGCATGCTTGTAATTATTGAATTGGAAGCGTTGACAAGTCTAAATATCAACAACCTAAAATAAAAGCATGGGTTGATGATGATTGAAAATAGATGGCTGGGTATACTTATTTTCCTACATAATGTAGAACGATGATCGTGATTGGTATAGGTTTTAGCAATTGATTTTTTTCTTCTTATTTTGTTGAGTGAATTACATAGCCTCTTTTTTTTACTTATCACTATGATATCTTAACTTGGTTGAGTTTTTCAATTCAATATTGGTTAAGTTTATCAAATGAGCTTAATCCTGTTTTTTTTTTGTAATTAAGGACTTCACCACGGACCTCCCTGTGCCCGAACGGCTCCTGAGAGCCAGACCTCTATATCTCGGAGAAGACTAGTCCAACAACCCATCGCTAGAGCCCCCACTTAAATCGCTAGCAATTGCGGGTTTCAAACTCTCGACCTTTATGATAAGGGAGGGACTCTCAATTAACGCAGCTACTCAATCCTGTTCACTTCAAAATTTTTCAATTTTCCACCACTTAATTGGGTTGTTAAACGGCCTTAGTGATTTGTAGTGCTCTAAATGCCTAAATGGGCTTTTGAATAAGTGAATCGTCTTTAACATCTACTGGATTTGGTCACTTCACATAGGACATAGGACATGTTTTTATACCTAATTATGTTTTGAATTTTTTTTTAAATAGGCATTTAACAACTTAACCAACATCCCTTACCAAAAAAAAAAAAAAAAAAAAAAAAACAACTTAACCAACATCGATTTAAAACCTATGAATAACAATCCATAGTTTCATGTATGGTAAGAAATTAATAAAAAGCAATGATCAATTTTCAATTAATTTTGAGTAGCTTCTTATTTCTATTTTTAGCATTTCAAATGGCAAAACTTAAGTCAAATGCATTATTTTCGTTTTTATTTTCAGCACTCATTCTTCAACTTTATCAAATGAGACTTGGTAGTACCAATTTAATGGACCAATTTTAATATATCAAGCATTACTAAATTGGTTTCCCCTCAAGTAAAATTTTACATTTCTTATGAGGATCAATCGGGTCAAATTCAAATCATGAAGTTTGGTACTGGTTCTCCAAACCTTAAAGGAACTTACGGAAGCCTTCTCCACCAACGCAAAATTGAGAGTTCACAATTTCCAAACTGAAAAATCCAATTCAAACTTTGATTATTACTCTTGTCCTCACTCAAAGGAAAACAAAATCGAGTCTTGTCTAGAAACTCATGAGGTGACTAGTTGCTTCTTTAATAATATGTCGTTTCTTTGGCACGTGAATCCCCACAACTTCTTGGCATATTCTACTTATCTCATTAGGGCATGAGAGCCAAAACGGTGCATCCTAAGTTTGGTCATAGGTGATGACAATTCTTTTCTTGTTGTCCTCATTCACCATTGTCAATTGTTTAGGAGGACAAGTTACCCGATTAGAATTGTTTGTTCTATTGTATTTGATGATATTTCGATGATACGACTTCCGTAGGCATCTTTTTGGAATCCAAGTAGATTGGAAATTTGACTTCAAGGCATCAATGCCTACAATTTTTTATGTCATGAATGGAGGAAAATTATCTGTATACAATGAGCATATAAACTTCCTCTCATGTGTAAAATGGATTAGAAATGAAACTTGAAATTTGATGAATGGGGATTGGACATGCCAAATAAATTGGGGCGCAACCTTTTCTTGATACCATGTTAGAATGTTATAAACCCCAAAAGCCTAAGCTTATAGGCAAGGCGAGGCCACGCATACATAGAAACTATATAAATTCCATAGACAAGTGATGTGAGATTCATTAACATATGATATAGCTGACTGTAGTTAGCTGTGTATACACAACTAAAAAAACAAAATAACAAAAGGCTTTTCAGAAAGGGGAAAAAAAGAAAAACCCAAACCCTCGAACGGATGTAGAAAGATTATCCCGTTTTGTATTTTCTAATCAAGCCACTTTATACCCGCACATTCTCCGAATATTAATAAGAAAACATGAACACGGCAATGCCGGTATTTACGAGAGTTGGGGGAGCTTAGAAAATGATATTTTTATCATCTTCCACGAATTGAGCAGAGAGATGTGGACATCCTCTTTGGCCCAACTAAAAAGAGTTGCAATCTGTTGTCACTTCGATGCGGGCAGGCAACATTGGTTATCAATATATAATCCCCAGGATGGGATTTGACATAATTATTGAATCGGAAGCAATATCGAAAACCTAAAATAAAAACATCGATTGATGTTGATTTAAGTTTTAGCAATGGCTAGATATCATCATTTTCCTACATAATATAGAACAATGATCGTTATAAATATAAGTTTTAGCAATTGCTTTTTTTTCTTTTCTTTTTATTTTGATGAGTGAATTACGTAGCCTCTTTTTACTTATTGCATTTTGGTGATATCTTAACTCGGTTGAGTTTTTTAATTCAATATTGGTTAAGTTTGTCAAACGAGTTTAATCTCGTTCACTTCAGATTTTTTCAATTTTATGCTACTTAATTGGGTTGCTAAATGGCCTTAGTGATTTGTAGTGCTCTAAATGCCTAAATGGACTTTTGAATAAGTGAATAATCTTTAACATCTACTGGATTTGGTCACTTCACATAGGACATGTTTTTATACCTAATTATTTTTTTTAAATATCCGACAACTTAACCAACATCGATTTAAAACCTATTAATAAAAATCCATAGTTTCATGTAAGGTAAGAAATTAATAAAAAGCAATGATCTATTTTCAATTAATTTAAAGTAGCTTCTGATTTTTATTTTTAGCATTTCAAATGGTCAAAACTTAAGTCAAATGCATTATTTTTGTTTTTATTTTCAGCACTCATTCTTCAGTTTTATCAAATGAGACTTGATAGTATCAATTTAATGGATCAATTTTAATATATCAAGCATTACTAAATTGGTTTCCCCTCAAATAAAATTTTACATTTCTTACTAGGATCAATTGGGTCAAATTAAAATCATGAAGTTTGGTACTATTTCTCCAAACTCTAAAGGAACTTACGGAAGCCTTCTCCACCAGTGCAAAATTGAAAGTTCACAATTTCCAAACTGAAAAATCCAATTCAAACTTTGATGATTACTCTTGTCTTCATTCAAAGAAAAAAAATATCGAGTCTCGTCCAGAAACCCATTAGGTGACCAGCTGCTTCTTTGAATACATGTCATTTCTTTAGCACGTGAATCCCTACAACTTCTTGGCATATTCTACTTATCTCATTAGGGCATGAGAGGCAAAACGGTGCATCCTAAGTTTGGTCATAGGTGATGACAACTCTTTTCTTGTTGTCCTCATTCACCATATTGTCACTTGTTTAGGAGGACAAATTACCTGATTAGAATTGTTTGTTCTACTCTATTTGATGATATTTTCAATGATATGACTTCTGTAGGCATCTTTTTTGAATCTAAGTAGACTGTAAATTTGACTTCAAGGCATCAATGCCTATAATTTTTTATATCATGAATGGAGGAAAACTATCCATATAGAAAGTGCATATAAATTTCATCTAATGTACAAAATGGATTAGAAATGAAACGTGAAATTTGACGAATGGAAATTGGACATACCCATGTTAGAATGTTATAAACCCCAATGACCTAAGCTTATGGGCAAGGTGAGGCCACACATATATAGCGAGTATATAAATTCCGTAAACAAGTGATGTGAAAATTATTAACATATGATACAACCGATTTGTGGTTACCTATGTATACACAATTAAAGAAATAAAATAACAAAAGCTTTTTTCAGAAAGGGGGAAAAAAAACCAAACACTCAAATGGATGTATAAAAATGATCTCGTTTTGTATATTCTAGTCAAACCAATTTACACCCGCACATTCTCCCAATATTAATGAGAAAACATGAACACGGCGATGCCGGTATTTACAAGAGTTAGGGGGGGGGGGGTTAGAAAAAGATGTTTTTGTCATTTTCCACAAATTGAGCAGAGATGTGGATATCCACTTTGGCCCAATTAAAAAGCGTTGCAATCTGTTGTCCCTTTTACTGGGGCAGGCAACATTGGTTATCAATATATAATCCCCACTTGGATAAGGCACTATGACGTCAGTCCACTTAAAAGTGAGGTTCGATAAAAGCCGGCCACCCGTTCAATTTTCAGGTCACATAGGCATATGATGTGGAGACCACATAGGCGATTCATAACGAAAATGCCATGGTCAACATTTTATAAAATAATGTATTTTGAAATTTTAGATGCATGAATCACCCATTTGATATACCCATATATATATATATATATATGTATGTATATTAATCACCCATCTTGGGGCATGCCAGATTGCCTCACGTAATTTGTGTTACTATTCTTTGTGCGCATTTCAAAGGTCTCCTGGATCTGTTGGTGAATTAGATTTACATAAGGAATTGACTGTATAATCGGTAGGGGTGTGCAGCCGGACCGAATATACCAGTTCCCGGATTGGCCCACCTGGAAAACAGGGTCGGGAACTGGTTTCCATTGAAACCGGTTCGGGAACCGATTCCCAAAATTCGGAACCAGTTTAAACCGGTTTGAGAATAGGTTCCGAGTTCTTGGACCAGTTTTGGAACCAGTCTCGGACTGATTTTGTAAGTAGAGGTCAAAAACCCTTTTTTTTCTCTCGATTTCAAACCCTTTTTTTTCCCTCGATTTCTATTTTTATTCCTGCAATTACACGACGTTTTTCCTCTTGGCTCTCTCAAACACACACGGGAGGACATTCCTCTTCCTCACTTGTTTCCCTCCCTCACTAGCTCCCTCTCGCACCGTCCAATGGACGGACGGTGTTTGTTGCCGCCAAATTCTTGTGTATCGCATGGATTGGCTCATCTAATTTCTTTTTTATAGGAGGAGTTATGCTTGCATAAATGAGTAGTTTCATATAGTAGTTGTGGGAATAAGACTAACATTAGACCCATGTTTGTTGCTAATTCTTTGCCTTATGATTTTATTTGTGGATCCTTAATTTTTTGTTTAGTAAAAAAGTTCATGTATTTATTTATTACAAGTGCTTAATGTTTCAATACAAATTAGGAGGATTGCGTTATTTTCTCATGTATTAATATAAAATTCGAAGTCGTATAGGATATCGGGAGATTACAAAATAAGTTCCAGTGGAAACAAGGTTGATCCTAGAACTGGATCGGAAAAACAAGATGGGTTAGGTACATGGTCCAATACAAACAGGGTTGGATATAGGGCCCAAAAAAGAGGAACCGGTTATAATAAGGTTGGGTACAGGGTCCAGACCCTACCCACCTTGGACCCGATCACCCCTAATAATCGGTGATTAGTCCTTCGTCCATATGTTGATTCAGTGTTCAGACACTTGGTTTGAATTTGACTGATCTCTTACTAGAGTCAAAGCGTCTTTCGCTGAGGATGACCAATAGGAGCTGTACTTGTCATTATGTGAGTGAACCTTATTCGATGCATGTTAATGGACATTGGATAATTTTTTTTTTTATATGATAATGTGAGAGAGAAATTTGATCGATGGTTGGCTAGGATAGTAGGATTTACCTAATCATAAAGGCATGGCTATATGTATGGTAGAATTACTCTATGGTATATGAGATGTAAAGTCTTCAGAGTATATATCTTTTATGAGTAAAAGTACAGAGAGTGGCAACACGTGGTAGCAATTTCTTATGGGCGTTATTATAAGGGTTCCACACCCATTATGAATTATTTGGATTAAGATATAACTACTTTACACCATTTTTACTAGCTCCTCACCGTAGCCCTATCAATATACTATCAGTTAGGAAGTCTCTCCATAAGATATGTTGCAATTAGGTAATATAGCATGAGTTATTTAAAGATTCACTCACAAGTGAATAAAACTCTTGATCTTGTAAAAGATAGATAATCCCTTTATCATTAGATGAACCCATGAGGCCATCTTTAAATTTTTTGATAATAAAATAATGATGATAACAAAATACTTTTCATATGATAAAGTAGTGTTTGCCGCCCTATAAAGGGAAAACCGCCTCGGCTCGGCCCCTCCTAGGGCGCAGGGCAGCGACGGGGGCAAAGTTTCTTTGTTCATAGGAGGGGAAAAGGAGTAGAAATGTGATCCCTGTCCCGCCCTGCCCCCGTGCCCTTCCAATTTTTGGAAAACATGACCTGCTTGGGTACCATATGTTATTTAGATGCTAATCCCATGATATTGTGCACATCATTATGACATAAACACATCTCCATGGACATAAACATTTTAGTAGGCCCTTGCAGGCCCAAAAACGAGGCCATTCTGAATCATAGCAGCCAAAATGGGCCATCGGCCCACTTGTATATCGAAGCAATCTTCCTAAAATATGCAAAAATAGCAAAAGCGTGTTAGTAAAACATTGGTGCTTTTACGGTAAATAACGGTATGTACGTGATTTTCGATAAAATTTTGATGGGTTAATACGAAGAAAACCCTATGTTGATATAAATATAATAAATTTATCCAAAAATATTTTTTTAATCATAAAAAAATCACAAACTAGTATATTTATGATAAATTATCGCAAACCAACTTTTTGATCACCGAAAATCCCAAATTAGTACTTTTGTGACAAAGTTATCCTTTTTTAATTTCCATTAAATTGAATTAATTCCATGGAAAATCACAAAGTGGTATACTTATGACAAACATAAAGTAAAATCCTAAACTGATATATTTGTCAACTATTACACGTATCGTCTAATTCAACAATTTGATAGTAAAATTTAACGAAAATTAACGGAGACTTAATTTGCCACAAGTATACCAATTTGGGGGTTTTTTTTTTTTTTTTATGATAAAAATTAGTTTGAGATAAATTTGTCATAGGTATATTAATTTAAGATTTTTGTGGTATTAACGTCACTTCGATTTCTCATTCACTTGTTAAATTTAGGGAAAATACCTATTCCTTTGGAGTGATGGAATTACAAGTGTTAAGCACACACGATATCATACTCCGATGAAAATACTTAAAAAAACTTATTTTATGTAATTTCTTTAGTCAAAGAAAGATCTGACAAATTATTTATATGACCAAAACATCGTTATTTTGTTTTGTATTAACAAAGAAGGACACCCGGACTCGGGAGTGCCAAAAAATTGGTACAAAATGACACTTAAGTGCCAAAAGTTACAAAAGTGATATTTAAGTGCCAAAATCGAAGCAAAATGAATTATTTAAGTACCAATCCGACCAAAATTCGGCCAAAATACTGATGTGGCGATTTTCGCGAAGCAAATGCAAAACAGCATCGTTTTGGTGCTAACGTGGTAAAAAATAATATAAAATTAATTAAATGAAATTTAAAACTAAATTTATTTAAAGAATTTAAAAATAAAATTTTAAAATTTTAAAAAATGAAAAATATATATAAAATTAAAAAAAGGGAGGCGGGCGAGGGCCGAGCCCTTGTCGCCGCCGCCTCCCCGTCGCACGGAAGGGTCGGCCGACGGAGGGGGAGGGTCGGTCGGGGTCGCCGAGCCCCAGCTGTGGCCGCCTCCATTGTTGACCCTTCCTAGCGGTGGCGAGGGCTCAACCCTCGCCGCCTCTCCTTTTTTTTTTTTTTTTTTTTATTATAAATATTTGTATTTTTAAATTTGTAAATAAATTTAGGTTTAAATTTACTTTAATTAATTTTTTTACTAATTTTTTTACACTTTAGCACCAAAACAACATCGTTTTTGCATTATCTAGCCACGTTAGCATGCAAAACGATGTCGTTTTGCACTTATTTGGAAATTGCATACACCAATATTTTGGTCGGATTGACACTTAAGTGATCAATTTTACTTTGTTTTTGGCACTTAAGTGTCACTTTCGTAACTTTTAACACTTAAGTGTCCATTTGTACCTACTTTTGACACTTGAAGCAATCTTTTGCCAACAAAGAAGTATAATCACATATTGGCAACAAATTGAGTAGATGTATAAGGCATTTTTTTAAAATCGTGTAACCGATTCTATGTAAGCTTTTCTTGTTTATAATATGATTTATGTAATATTGTTATAATATTGTTTCCCCATTTCATATTGGTACAATATAGGTTTAATAGTAATTAGAATCCGAAATAGGTTTTAAACTCATTTTATTGAAAAAGAACGAATACTTCTCCACAAGTTTAGAAAATGTGCGAGGAAGATGTCTTTAATCGACATACATATATTTATGTGTAACATACGCAATGGCACTGAGCACTTTATTACACCAATTGTTTCGTATAACCATATGATGTTGTCGATGACAGTAGAAATTCGCCATACATCTATCTTTGGTTTGGAATATCAAGATGTCTAATCCCTCATTAGAAGTTTTGCTAAAAATATCGCCAAAGTATCAATTCTTCTTCAACTTTTTAACCGCCCACCCGCTTATAGCCACCGGTAGCACGATGACAATTATCTCTATCCACAACTATGATATATATATATATTATAGACCATATGATAACTTCTTTCTTCCAATGACATTTGTCAATTGGGTCACTCTCTTTCGTTGGGTCATCATTCTAAAAATGTCAGACCACGGTACCTTTGCTAGAGAAGGTGGTGGAAGAGAGGGGGAGAAGGTTTCTTTTGGTAAAGAGTATTTATTCCTTGTATTACTTCAAGATATAAAGTATGAGTTACGAAATAGGTGCTGCAAAGTGAGATGGGGATAAAATAAGGGGAAAATTACCAAAAAAGTTCTACATCTATTATAATTGTGCCGATTCAATTTTAAACTTATTTTTTTGATCAATTGAGTCATAAAATTTTTGTAATTATATCAATTCAGTCAATCTGACTAAATTTAGTCAGTTGACGCTAACGTGGATGCTGGCCGATGTCGGGAGACAATTTTTTAATTAATTTTTATTTTTTATCTTTTTTTTCCCTTTTTTTTTCCTTCCTCCCCTCCTTTCTCCTCCTTTCGGCGATCGGCTAGAGAGGAGGGCCAATCGCTGGACTCAGGCGACCGGCCAATGGCGAGCTCCCCTCATTGTTGCTGGGCAAGACATGAAGAAGACAAAGAAAGGGACGGATCCGTGGATGGTGTCGCTAAACATGGACAGCCTTGAGCTCATGGCGGTGAAGAAGCCCTTGTTTTGATTCTTCTTCAGACTCCCCATCCTTGTCTCTCTTTGTGTGTAGCTTGCCCAGCAACGGCAAGGTTCTTCTTCACCTAGTGAAGACAAGGCGAGCTCACCATTGGTCGGTTGCCCGAGTCCGGCAATTGGCCCTCCTCTCTAGCCGGTCGTTGAAAGAAGAAAATATAAAAATTAATTAAAAAATTCAAAAAAATAAAAAATTATTAAAAAATGTTTGCTGGTGCCAGCCGAAATCTATGTCAATGCCGTTCGGCCAAAGTTAGCTGGATAGACTAAACTGACATAATTGCAAAATATTTAGGATTAAAATGGTATAAAAAAAGTTTATGACTGAATTGGTATAATTACAATAGGTTTAGGATTTTTTTTTGTAATTTTCCTGTAAAATAAGAGGTTGCTCATTGATACGTTTCGAAAATAAGCAACCAAGTACCTTTTTTTTTTTTTGTCAAAGAAAAATCTCATTCATTTTTACGGATATATAATAGAGAAACGTAGTCCAACTGCAAACCATGACAAATCTCAAATACTGAAAATAAAACAAGCTCCTAATAATAAGATAAATTATTAGAACAAGATTAGGGGTTACACGTTCAAAGAATAGATTTGTGACTTCTCCAAATTAAAATTGATGACTAATCACCAAATACATCTTCAGTAACGAGCATACACTAAAATCTCCATTTGTTGCCACAGCTTTGCTTTTCAATGGTAGGCATCTAGGTTTGACGTCTTAAACACCATTACAGTCAAGAGTAACAAGGTTGAACATATGCAGACTTGACATCTGTGAGAGCGAAACCTTCGTGAAACTTCTATGATTTTCTTCGAAATTGGACTTGTACATAAACAAAACCCGAGGGAAGCCTAGGTTTGACATCTTCAACACCATTGCTGTTCAGAGTAACAATGTTAAATGTATGTAGACCTGACATCTGTGAGAGTGAAATCTTCACGAAACTTTTCTTATTTTCTTTGAAATTGGACTTATACAGAAACGAAACTTGAGGGAAGTGAAACCTCAAAAACATATATGCAAAAAACCCCAAATCTAGACTAGATTGATTGCATGATATTTCATCATGAAAATGCACACAGACGAAGAAATGAGCCGTTTCACTAAAAATTACACCAGCACACAAACTTTCCCACTTTTTTTTTTTTTTTTTTTTTGTCGAAAGGTGGGATTTTTATTTATATTATAGGCGGAAACCGCAGAGGCCCGCTTCCGGGGCATCTATACAAAGTAAAGCCCAAAGGGCAGAGGGAGGCGAGGCCCGCCAGTTCAAAGGGAGGGACTTCTTCCGGTGATGGGTAGCGGCCCAGTCGGCCACCGAATTTGCAGAACGTGGACAGTGGGCCATCTTCACGTGCGACAACTTCTGGAGTAATAGTTTAGTTTCCTTCAAAACTCCACGTGCAGAAGACTCCGGTTGTTGTTCAGAGAGCAAGTAATCCATCACGAGTTGAGCATCTGTTTCCACCACAGCTTCGGCTTTTTCTTTTCTCTGTAGAAATTTTAGGGCTTCAAGGACTCCAAGGGTTTCAACTCGAAGAGCTGATTCGCCTGCACCGTCTTGGTAAAACCATCTATGAGAACGCCAGAGGAGTCTCGGACAACGCAAGCCACCGCTCCCTCCGGCGAGTCTTTCCCCAGCGACCCATCCACGTTCAGCTTAAGGCATCCGTCCTTCGGAGCTCGCCAGGTAGGTGGATTCGTTTGTTCCGGTTCTGATTCGACTGAATCTTCCCCAAATCCCCATCTTCGGTAGCTAATTTGCTGAGATCTTGCTAGATCTACAACTCTGCATACCTCTGGGGTTGTTCCTCGGAAAATAAAGTTGTTGCGCTCCTTCCAAACCTGCCACAAGAGATAGCCGATGGTTTCCAAGGAGGGTAGGTGTGACTACTTGCTTATAAATTTGAGCAACCATTCATCAAGTCTTGTAACTTCATGTTCATCAATTCGCAGGTCAGTGTCCTTGCAACTCCACACTCTAGCAACCCAGGGACAGAGGAGGAGGGTGTGTTCAGCCGTTTCTACCTTGGTTTGACAGAGATTACACATCGGATCAGGTAGGATCTTTCTTTTCCACAGATTTTCCTTGGTTGGTAGGGCATTTTGACAAGCCTGCCATACGAATAACTTTACTTTGGGGTTGGTTTTCATGCGCCAAATTGCTTTCCATAAGGCTGTAGGGGTTTGATGTGAAGATGAAGGAGCTCTTTCTCGCTTTTTTCTATAACTGTGTCTCGTAGCAAGTTGTATCCATTCTTGACTATGAATGAACCATGTTTTGTTCCCATCCATAACAACTCATCTCTGAAAAATGGACCGTTAATTGGAATTGCAAGGATCTCCTGTGTTTGCTGCTCATCAAAGAGATTTCTTAGCAAAGTTTCATTCAGTCCGAGTACTCGGTAATATTAGCTCGAAACTTTCGGGGATCATCCTTATTTGCTGGTCCTCCTATGTAGCCTCGTTTCAGCCATCATGCATTCTTATTTGAACCGAATCTCCAGTTCCGATTGACCATCGATTGATTCCGCAATGGCTTCCCTTCCAATAAGTAAGCTTTTCCAACCCCATGAGGGATTACATCCAGTTTCAGCATGCATGAGGTCTGTTCGATTGAAATACAACCCTTTCAATAGTTTACACCATAGAGCATTTGGGTTTTTGATCATCCGCCAGGCTTGTTTTCCTAATAAGGCTTTATTCACAGTGATCAGATCTTTAAAGCCCATTCCCCCTCTATCCTTCCTCATCTTCATAATTTCCCAGTGTTTCCAGTGCAAACCAGCCCTTGAGTCATTGTTTTTCCACCAGAAATTTGCTATTTTTTTCTCTATAGCTTTGCAAATTGAGACTGGAATTTTAAAAACTGACATCGCATATTGTGGAATCGCATGTACTACTGATTTCAGGAGAGTTTCTTTGCCTGCTTTTGAGATGAGTTGCTCCTTCCATCCCTCTAACTTTATATTGATCCGGTTCAAGATCCACCCAAAAACTTGCCTCTTAGATGCCCCCCAGTCAGAAGGAAGACCCAAATACCTTCCTGATCTTTCTAGCTCTGGTACCCTAAGTTCGCTCTTCATATTATCTTTCAATAAAGCTGGACAGTCTTTGCTGAATAAGATCCCTGATTTGTTTAAGTTCATAGCTTGTCCTGAGGCATAGCAGTATTGGTTAATGACAGCTGCAACGTGCTGGCATTCCTGAATAGATCCATCTAAGAAAAATACTGAGTCATCTGCAAAGAACAAATGGGTTAAAGTAGGACAGTATCTATTCAGTTTGATCCCCTTTATGTTTCCTTCTTGTAGTGCATTCTTCATCAACATGGATAAACTGTTTGCTACCAAGATAAATAGGTAGGGTGAAAGAGGATCTCCTTGTCGAATACCTCTAGTTGGAGCAAAAGCCGGAAGTGTTTCCCCATTTAGCTTAATGTTAAAAGAGACTGTGGTAACACATTGCATGATCCAATGTACCCATTGAGAACAGAACCCCATCTTCAGTAAGCAACCTTCTAGATAATCCCATTCAATCCTATCATAAGCTTTTTTCATGTCAAGTTTAAGAATTGCCTGAAAATGCTTCTTTCTTTTACGCTTCCTCAATTGATGCAACACTTCTTGAACAACATAGATGTTGTCTTGAATCTGTCTTCCGCCAATGAAAGCGCTTTGCTCTTATGAAATCAGTGAAGGGAGCCATCGTTTCAGTCTGTTTGCCAATATTTTTGCAATGATCTTGTAGGCACAATTACACAAACTGATTGGGCGAAATTGGTCGATGGTCTCCGGATGGGGAACTTTCGGAACTAAAGTGATATGCGTTCTGTTCAGGGCTGGATCTAGTAGCCCATGTAGAAAAAAATCTCGGACTTCCTTTAATATATCGGGTTTGATAATCTCCCAATTATGATGATAGAAAAGTCCATTTAAACCGTTTGGGCCCGGTACTTTCTGAGCTCCTAGTTGGAAAACAGCATCATGAATTTCTTCCATAGTCACTTCCGCTACTAAACATTCATTCATTTCATTTCCAACTAGTGTAGGCTGTTGATCTAAAACTGGAATGTAGTTGCGTGGGCCTTCCGAGGTGTATAGCTCCTTGAAAAAAGACAGAATGAGGTGCTGGATTTGCTGTTTTCCCCTGATCCACTGATTTTCTGCATTTTTCAGCATATGGATTCTATTCTTTTGTCTCCTTTGGATCGTGGTTGCATGGAAATATTTCGTATTTTTGTCTCCCCAACGAAGCCAATTAATCCGGGATTTCAAACCCCAAAACATTTCTTCTCTTCGCCATAAAGTTTCTATTTCTTCTTTGATACGCTTGATTATGCTTTTGTCTTGACAACTTCGATGGTTGTTTGTAATGGCTTGGAGCTCCTTCTTTAAGGCAATAATGCGAACATTATATTGGGGAATCTCTGTTTGCTCCATGTGATTAAGGCTTTGCTGGTGATGCGTATTTTCTCTCCCAAACCTCCCTGGATACAAGATTGAGACTGCCATGCGTGTTTTACTACCTCCTTACATTCACTGTCTTCAGCCCAAAATGCTTCAAAATTGAAAGCTTTTTGTTTTTTAACAGGTCTGGCACTACTAACCACAAGGAGTGGGCTATGATCAGAGCCCACAGCTGGAAGGGCAAAAGCTTCAGCCTCCGGTAACATTACTCTCCAATCCATTGAGCAAAAAACTCTATCTAATTTCTCTTGAACTAGATCAACCCCTTCTCTGTTGTTGGACCATGTGAATGCACATCCTTTATCCAATTTCCATTAAAGAACAGTCATGGATGCAATTTTGAAATGCCTGCATTCTATAATTGTCAGCCATTCTTCTGCCTCTTTTCTCCCAGTAATAGAGAATTTCATTAAAATCTCCCATGCACACCCATGGAAGTGTATTAGATGATGCAAGCTGTCTTAACTTCTCCCATAGTTGTTGTCTCTCCCCATATATGTTTGGGGCATGTATATAGCTAAGCCGCATCTTTATGTTGCTTTCATAATCAAGACATATCATGTTGATCATTTCTTGAGAGCTGAACTCCACTTCTACCTCCATTTCTGTATTCCAAAACACCGCCATTCCCCCCGCAATGCCTTTCGGGTCCTCTACATGACTGTTTTGAAAATTCAGATTTCTTCTAATACGATCCACTACTGATTTTTTGTTTTTTGTTTCCATGAGCAGGACTATGTTGGGCCTTTCCTGAGCCACCGTGGCTCTCAAATTCTGGACTGTCAGTGGTGTGCCCAACCCCTGACAGTTCCAACATATAGCTTTCATTTGTGAACCGGTGGCTTATTTGGGCTAGCCACCAAAGCCCTACCCCTGGTCTCTTCAGAAAGACTTATAGGAGTATCCTGCAAAGTTGTTTCATCCAAGCATGCCAGGTCAACAGCTGAGGAGTGGTAAGGAGTATATCTCTTTAATTTTTTTGCTGGAGAGTTTTTCACAATCCGACTTTCCTTCTTTAAAACCGTTTTCTTTTTCCATGAAGAGGAGAATTCCGCTTGCTGCATCTTCATTGCTGGTTCAGCAGCATTCAGAATACCTTTGCCTTTCTCCTTTTTCTGATCCAGTTGGATGTCAGGTAAAATTACATCCATTTGTGCCCTGCTTTGGGAGTGTTGTAGTTCTGGGTTGTTTACTTCAGTTTGCACTCCTGAGAATATTACAATTTGAGTATCATGAGAAGATATGGCCCTGTCCTCTTGTGATTCCGCCTCTTGTTCAGCCACCTTTTCATCGTAGAATACCTCCCAAAAGGGACTATGTTCTTTTACCTCAGCTTTCGGCCAACTACCAAACCTGTTATTTTTTCGTCATCGGTTTGTCTACATCATACGGGATTTCTTCACAATTAGTTGTAAAGTGCCCAACCCGTCCACATGAATAATAGAATCTAGGTAGCCTCTCGTACTTAAAGTCTAGCCGGACCTTCTCCTCTCCCATTAAATAAGGTACCTGGTTTTAAAGGTTTTTCCAATTCCGAGATCAACTCTAGCTCTCCCCACCTTGTGAAACGCCACTCCTTTTTCTCCACTTTTACTTCCATCACCCCACCAAGTTGTTGGGCAATAAGAGACACTATCTCTTCACTGCACCATTCAATTGGAAGACCATGCACTTGAATCCAGAATTCACAGCTTGTAAACTTGTAACATTGTGCTGGTTTGTTTGGTACCCACGGCTTTAATATCAGTAAATTACTTGAAAAAGACCATGGGCTATTGGCTAATATTCTGTTTTTCTCCCTTTCAGATTCAAAAGTGAAGGATAAGATATCCGCTTCTCGTTGTGCAAAGTTGAGGGAATCAACCTTCCAAGCCCACTTCATAGTAGAGATAAAGCTCTGGTAATTTATATTTCCTCCCGAATACAACTTCCCGAATACCGTACGCTTGCATTCCTCAAGAGTTTCTGCTGAAATGACATTTTCTCGAGGCGGTGCATCCACCTCGGTTTTCAGGTTCCCTAACCTTCTACACAGTAAGGCTAGGCGATAGTCTTTTTCTCCCAATTCTTCCATAGCGAATTCCCAATGAAACAGCAGTAGATAAACGCCAAGAAAGCCAGAGCTCAAATCCAGGTAATACCCATTTAATAACTACCTTCCCTTTCAATATTTTCTTCCGGATGACCCTAATCAAAATATATTTTCGTCACTAAAGGATACACCAGATCATTCTCAACCGAAGACTTACACGGGGGGTGGGGAAGGATGCTTTATCATCATCTTTGGCCGTTCCGAGACACGAACACCATCTGCAGCCACATTTGCCAAACCTCGGGATTAACAAAGCTTCGTTGGCTCTCCCAAACAGAGAGAGCAAGACCAGAGTGGGTCTCGAAGATTCCTTTCCAGTAATTAGCAAGGAGTCACAACCCATCGTCCCCAGAAGAAGACAAGATGGATCTGACCAGTAAAAGCACGCATTGTTCCAGATTTTGGGGATTTCGGCCGTAGGGATTTTTTTTTTTTTAGGGTTTAGGGTTTAGCGTTGGCTACCATAGTAGGTAGAGAGAGCTCTCAAGCGAGAGAGTTGGTGGGGTAGGCAACTTTACAGTGAGAGATTTCTTTGCAATTGCAGTGCCGGAATTGTTTCCTTTGCGACTCAAAACTTTCCCACTTGAGTCGACAATGTAGCGGTGGTCACCAATCCCCCTTTTTATTTCATCAAAGATCACAATGAGGGCGACGATGAATGCACAGTCGATGTTCGGATAGACCGTGACCATAAACTTGTCCTTTCCCAGAAGCACACTTTGAGTTTGGATGCCAGTCTCCTTTTGCATCTTTTGCATCTGTACCACTATGATATAGTCAGAAATTGATGATTCTATTCCTTTTTGATGTGTGTATATAGGGCTAGTTACCGAATGGTTCTTATCCTATATGTCGATAAGAATACCAATTTACTTAATCGAATCACTTCAAAAATAGATGGGCAGTCGAGATATATTCTGTAGGCTGGTTCGTATTCTATAAATCGATTTGAATACCAATTCACTTAATTGAATCACTTCAAAAATAGATGGGCGGTCGAGATACAAATCCCAACTTGCAATTTGACAAATTATTAAAAAGAACAAGAAAGCTGATGATGACAATAAAAAATTTATGTGATTCGATATTTTGTAGGCAACAGATTAGGTTATTTGAATATGATGTGATCTCAGTGGGGCAACAGATTAGGTTATTTGAACATCGAATCACAAATTTTATGTTGTCATCATCAACCTTCTTGTTCTCTATAGTAAATTGTCAAATTGCAAGTTTGGATTTGAAGATCCCACGCCCCTCATCTTCACTTTACGCACAAACAATTTTTAATTTCATACTTCTTGAACTTCGATAAAAATGTTAACCTGGGCACTAATAACTAAGGGTGAGTATTGTGATGTTCTCAAATACCAATTGGCACATCTCACTACTAATTTCAACTTTCAGGTGGACCAACCTACACACGCATATATATTAATTTTTTTTTCTTTTTTTTTGGAAATTAACGATTCAATTCTAAAGTTACTGTATGGATGACAATACAATCCATAACCTTTATTTGAAATTCCAATATAGTCATTCCAATCTAATTGCTGTTGGAAATTGTTAACGTCACATCTAATCATAATCGGCTGTCTTACATGACATGTTGATATAGATAACCTACAAATTGCCATGCTAACAATTTCCAGCAGCAATTAATAGATGGATTACGTTGAAATATCGAGCAAAGGTTCAAAATAACATTATAAAAACTGAAAGTCTAAAATTTGAACTGCCAAATGTACAATAGGTTTGGAACCGAACTGATTAGGCTTGAATGAATAATTTTAAAGAACAAGAAGCAGCCTTTGGAAAAGAGTATGTTACCTGGGCAACGATACAGGGAGGCTGTCCGGCATAGATGACACAAGACCGCTCGAAACCTTTGACCTTGAAGTCGCGGAGATCCTCGTTCCCGTTATTTGCTCAGAAAACGTCTAACTCGGTCTTGAGTTGGATCACTGAACTCATCTTGGCGGTGAAGACAAGGTCGCTCATGTCCGAGCTCTTCCCTCTGAACGCTCGCCATCGACTGTGATCAGCCCTTATCTGCACCAATCATCTTCACCTAAGCCACTAAAACCTTATCTTTCGCATGGATTCGGCTCGTGATAGTTTGCAAAAGGATCGATGCTGAACCTTGATTTCGCTTAACCAGTTCGTTGAACTTCAGTTTCTTTGGCTGCCAAGTTAATGCAGTACCAAAAAAGAAAAAAGAAAAAGAATAATCGGGTGTCTAGTTCTAGAACCTGTGAAAAGCGAAGGGTGGATATCTAGTTCTGGAACCGATGGTGGTTGTGATTGTTCCCGAGTATAAAAGAATTCAGTATGAACAGCGTAGAGTGATGTTAAAGAGCAAACCTCTCGCCTGAGCGTGAGAACCGGCTGCCCGGTGGCGTCGATCAAGACCCAGCGGTCATGAAGGGTGAGTAAAGCTCCCTTCACTTTGAAGATGAGGTCGTCGCCGCTGCTGAGGGTCATCGCCTTCCTTAAAATGGCCACATCTGCTGCGTAAGTGCAGCAATATTGAGGCCCCACGACGGGCGGAGGAGCAAGTTGCATCGCCTCAGCTGGTTATGCCTTTTGAAAACGGTCTCTCTCTCTCTCTCAAACTTATGGCTTCTATGTTAGGGCTTCTTGTACATGCCAGGACGTCCAGTTGCAGAAAGCGTCAACCTCGAAACCAGCTTGGTTCGACGTGTTGGGTCAGATTCATTGAAGGTCATCAATAAGCTTGTTGCTCTGCCTAGGTCTTGGTCAGACGACGCGTTATGCAAAAAGATAGTCGCGGAATGAACTTGTGCGACAGGTGAAGTTCTGGCTTGGCCTAGGTCTCGGTCAATCTCGGGCATCGTCCCGTTCTGCCTATATCTTAAACAATCTTGGGCATCTGTTACCTAGTCGCAAAAAAATTTTGTGATTCAAAATCAACCGTCATTTTCAATTCATAAAAAACATTTTTCATAGTCAGAAAATAATTTCTTGAAAGCAATTTTTCTTTAAATGAATGGATCTTCAATCGCGTGCGAATTTCACGAGCCTCGTGTTTTCCAGGAAATTGCCCTGAGCAGGCCGGACCGCCAGTTTCGTAGATCTGTCACGCAAGTCCAGAAGTGGACTCGTCAAGACATGGAAAGACAAGTGCAGGTACCTTATTCTTGCCATTGATTAGTCAGAGAGGAAAAAGTTCAAAATCTAATTTACTACAATTTTTCAAGTTTCCACACTTGATTGGGCTATTAAATGAGCCTTTGAATAAGGGGATCATCCTTAACATTTACTAGATTTTGACAATAAGTGCTGAAAATTTTCAAAAAAATCAGCACCGGATGAGATGAACCTTTTTTAACATCTTAACTTTACAATGATTTGAAAGTCGATTTAAGTAATGGACTCGCAAGATGTTTGATTCCATAACCTCTTTGAAATTAGGCCTCTCTCCTCTCCCGATTTAAATTTACGTCCGGATCTAGGGTTTTAGTCTTCCTATTTAGATTTAGGTCTAGTTTTAGGAGTTCCTTGTAGGTATTTGATATGTGTTTTTTCAACATATTAATGTTGGTGTCTCTATATGGCGCTAATGATGAGGACATTAAACCTAGACGCGCACTACAAGTCGTTGCAAATGGAGTGAGGGATCTTGACATGTGCTAATCATAGAATTTAGCGTTCGGCCGTCAAACCTTTATGGTGATAGATCTATTTTTGAGATATGAGAATATACTTTAACTTGCAGATTGTGCTTTGTTATTTGCATTTTGGCATTTGCTTTGGTCGATGGTTATAAGAAATTTACTAGATTTGAAAATATTCTATGTACCTCTGTTATTTTGAGAAATGAATGATTTTTTTTTTTTTAATTAAAAAAAGAGTAATGGGCTCTTTCTTTCACTGCTAATCCCAAGAAGTTCATCAATGTTGCTACTTTTCCTCTTCATTCGAGCCAGGAGCTTGTGGTCCTCTTTGAGTGTGGGTTCAATTGGATGAATCTGTCAAGTCAAGGTCAACGTACATAGCAGCAAGGATGGTGCATCGCCTTTTTCTCATTCCCCTAATAAGGTCAGTAAAAATGGGTTACTTAATTCACTATATAGAAAAAGTAAGTGATGACGATTAGGTCTTGTCAAATGTTGTTAAGTCCTACCAGTATTGATCATAATTTCATGTGTAGTGAGAAATTAATAATGTTCACTAATCAATTTCGAGTTACTATCAAATAGCCTTTTAATTATATTTTCAGCATTTGAAACAGTCAAAATGGAAAGTTTGTTGCTTAAATTTTTATCACTCTATTTTTTTGTCTTATGGGTACCAATTAAAGGATCCATTTCAATATATCAGGCATTATCAAATTGGATTCCCATTAAGTAAAATTTACATCTTTGATAGGAATCAATCGGGTCAAATTAAAACCAGCAAATTTGGTAGTGTTTTACCAATCTTTAAAGTACTTTTCTTTCATTGGCAAAGTAGATGAAGATATAATATGCAAAAGATAGAACTATGTCATCCCGGTATGTTCAGTAGAGAGTACATAGGTGCTTATAGACCGTACAAGGGGACTATTTAAGGTAACGCAATATCCATACCGTCCTATTGTGATCTATAGTATTGATTACAATCAATCGTGTGTAAAATCTTAAAAAGAGATATAGAGAGATGTGGTAAATCTCATAAATATTGCTACCATGCCCTAAACTCAAGGTTACGTCGGAGGACAAAATAAGAGACAATCTTTAAAGAATGAAATAAATAGGAGAGAATGTTTCGCTCATTAGGTTTTTTGGATACACACATACATATATTATGCATTTAATGTACTCTTTGAAGCCCGAATGACCCGAATTGGCCCGAAATAAAACTTTATTGCAGGCCTGGTAGGAGGGACAGCTATAAAAAAAAAAAGCTGTGGCACCAAGGTAAGTGACCAGACGTCGCCTCTTCCTTTCCTAGCAGCAATTACTCCTCTGTACTTTCTCGTCGCGGTTACTCCTTGTCTTTCTTGTCGTCATCGATCTCGTTAAGAATTGCGACGAGCGCGACTATAAAAGCGTGGTCGATGTTGGGATAGACAGTCACCGCGTAGGTGTCCCTTCCGATCGCCATGCTTTGGATCGTGTGCTTCGTGTGCATCTGCATAGCCATACAATGCCGGAACGCCGGCCGATAGTTAGCTTTAGTTCGATGATCAACCAAGCTTTTCTCTTCTTTATCCTCACTGATTCGTTTTGCGGTTCTGTTTGGTCAGTCGGAATCGAAGATATGGAAATGGAATGAATGAACAATCTGTATCTGAATCTGCTAATTCGTGCGTGAGTGACAGATGGTAATGCTTATGAGCTATCGTTGAATCCATCATCTGAGAATGTTCCAACGTTAGGGTAAGAGAACAACACACCTGGGCAATCATGTAGTTACTCTCTCCGACATAGATCGAGCAAGATCGGGCCGCCCAGCTTCCTTCAACCCGATAGTCGCAGGTTCTTTCGGATTTGTTGCCCGCTAGGAAGACATGCAGCCTGGTCTTGAGTTGGAACATCGACGACGTTCGAGCGGTAAACACCAGATCATCCGGCTCGGTGCTCTCCCCTCTGAAGACTTGCCATCTCGAATGTGCAGTGATTTTCTGCATACGAAATGGTCGGCACGGAAGCAAGAGGGTTTCATCAAGATATGAATAAATGCAAACGTACTTGGAAAAAAAAAACATATCGAAGAGACTAATCGACGTGCAGAAAAGACATCGAATCATCATATCGTAACTAAAGTTCAGTCTCGGCATCGCATTATCTAGAGAATCGCCATCGTCGTCGTTATCATTTTATTATTGTTAAAACGCGATAGACCTCACCGAAGGATTATTCTAGACATGAGAGGGTGATGAGTAAGTTTTGTTGGAGATTAATACCATATCATGATAGAAAAAGAAAAGGCGTTTCTATTCTCTCATCGGTTGCTTCGTGAGGATGAGTGACAGATCCTGATTTAAGGTGAGAACCTTTTGCTTGAAGGTTAGGATCGTGTTCCCAGCCGCGTCGACGAGGGCGCGCTTTGTGTGGATCAAGTTGAACACGTGCTTGACCTTGAAGATCTCGTTGCCGGAGGAGTCGGAGATGGCGAAGTTCCCCTCAGTGATCGAGATGAGCTTCTTCACCATCCCGAGGTCGATCGGGAAAGGGACGCAATACTGGGGCCCGACGACCGGGGCAGGGGGCGGCGGCGGGGGTTGGGGCGGCGGTGCGGCCATGGCGAGCTGGCGAGGGCATGAGAGGGAGGTGGGGGTTGCAAATGAGAGGGGGTTGATCGCATGCTGTTTATGAAGATGGTTAAGGCAGGCTCGGACGTTATTTTTACGAACAAGCACCAGCCAGACAACAAGCGGATGGTTAACGACAGGACATGGACAGTTAGATCGCCTATCGATCCCTCTCTCACTTTCAATTTAGATCGCCTCTGGCCTCATCGCTCCCTCTATCACTCTTGTTCCCGATCACCTCCAGCCTCCGACCTCCGACCTCATTGCTCTCTCTCAGGTCTCACGCCTTTTCCAAATAGCGACATTTTGACTAGTTCCATAAACCCACCCGGAAACTAGTTTGGAATGGCGGTCCGTTTTTCCAAATGGGTCTATAGGACTAACATGTGGTTTTCGGTTCTAAATTTGGAATCAATCCTTAGTGCGTGGTTCCTAATTTAGGGTAAGCACCGCCCATCTTGGAATTAATCACCCCTAATAAGAAGTTATAAAAACTTTCACAAAAAAAAAAATGTAATCGAGTTGAAATTTGTCAAATTGGTCCATACTGTCATTTCGTTAATTGCCCATTCAATTTTGTGCATTCTTATTTTTTAGAATATAGAATAACATAAACATGAAATATGTTAATAATCCCAAAGCTTCGTAAACTCGTATTTTAACTCATTTCAAGCATATAAGAGTTTCTAAATGTGAAAACTTCTTTCTTTTAGAAAGAAATTTGTTAGTGGCCCTAATGTTCTCTTTCGAGCATCATGGTATGATAGGTTGGCTACCCAGTGAGCTCGGATTTTTATTTAAAACTAAATTGGCCATTTCGGGTTTTTATTTGAGCCAAGATCTACTCTAGGCACTTTTACCAAAAAAAAAAAAAAAAATCTACTTTAGGCACTCTTTAAAAAAAAAAAAAACATTTGCATTTTAAATTTTTATTTGAAATTTTCTCTAATAATAATGTGAACTCCATATATGCCTAAAGGGAAAGCAATAGTTTCATCAACTCATTTAGAAAACATTTTCTTATAAAATGATCACTTATATCGCTTAAAATAATTAATCATTTTTTTTGGTTATTAAGAATAATTTATGTCTAAAGTTTAGTTCATAAAACAATTTTAGACATAAATTATCATCGACAACGATAACTTTTTCCCATTGATTAATTATTTCATGCAATACAAATGATCATATTTTTTAGAAATTATTTTTCAAATTATTTATTTTTCACAAAACAAACAGAATTTAAAAGAAATTGTGACATGAGAAGTGGAAGAATTATCTTAATCCTCCTAGTTGAATTTGGCAAAAATAATAACGAGACATTATAAATGGCGCCGCGGGCGACCTCGTTTGTGGAAAGAAAAAGTGTCGGCTCGTTTCCCTGGACGAAGTGCCTCGCCTCTTGTCTATCGACATCGATCGATGACCATCTTACGGCTTAGACAGCATTCGCGTTGTCGTTAATCTTGTTCTTGGCGGACCCATGTTGATAGAAATGTTGTCATGAAGCTTCCCATTTACGGGTTCTTGAAAATGTTTGTTCTTTCATAAAACATTTTGCCAGAAAAGTTGTCATGGTCATAGTCTAAGGTGATGCTTGAAAGGAGCGGGCTTTGGTTGGTGTCTGTACAATCTTGAATTGATGCAGATAGATTGACTGTTGATGGTTAATGGGCAAAGATTGTTTGACCCATTAAGCAGTAAATGGAGTACGCGGGTCGTTGCTGATGATTGGCTAATGATTGCCTTCTTGATGTTCGACGGAATGCCTGAATGAATTACAGGTGAATTCGGGCCTACATGGTGGTAGAGCAGCTGCTGTTTGGGAAGATTTAAAGTCAGTTGTTCCGAGGCTGATCGGTCCGGATTTCATTATGAAGAGGCTGTCTTCTCTAAAGGGCGCGAACCAATTTTTGAGGAGGAACAGGAGGTGGCCATTGTCTCCATACAAAACCAAGTGGCACCAAACTTTCTCTGAAGAACAAGCCATGCGAACTCTAAGAGACGCAGTCAGAACCACTGTAGAGCCATTGTGTCACCGCGGTAATAAACATCTCCCGCAAAATCCTACCGAACCCAATCTTGTTAGCACTCTGGTAGACTCATTTAGTGCTTACAACTGTGAACCAACCCCAAAGGCCTACCACTTTGTCATCCAGAGTCTATGTGAAATCTCACAGTTCCACCTGATTCCACCAGTCCTCGATCACATTCGAAGGGTTGAGAAATTCGAAACTCCCGAGTACATTTTCAGCGATCTTATCAAGTTCTATGGCGATTTTAACAAAATTGAAGATGCCGTTGGTTTGTTTCTTGATATACCCAAGTTCAGGTGTGTCCCTACTGTCTGCTCACTGAATGCTCTACTGTCAGTACTTTGTTATAGCAGAGATCACTTGAAGATGGTGCCTCAGATTTTGCTGAAGAGTCAACAGATGAATATCAGGATAGATGAATCGACTTTTAGAATAATGATTGGTGCACTTTGTCGGTTGAGGAAGGTGAATTTTGCTATTGACATATTGAATACACTGATAAGTGATGGATTCACAGTTGATGGGAGAATCTGCTCGTTGATACTTTCGTCATTCTGTGGACAGAGGAACTTTTCTAGTGTTGAGGTTTTGGGCCTTATGGAAGAATTGAGGAAAATGGGTTTTTCCCCTGGGCTAATAGACTATGCGAATGTGATAAAGTATTTGGTGAAGAATAGAAGAGTTACTGATGCTTTGGATGTCTTGAATCAGACGAAGGTCGGTGGGATTAAACCTGATACTGTTTGCTACACAATGGTTTTAAGTGGGGTCATTGCCGAGGATGATTATGAGAAGGCAGAGGAGTTATTTGATGAAATGCTCGTTCTGGGTTTGGTCCCTGATGTGTATACCTACAACGTGTATATAGATGGTTTGTGTAAGCAGAATAAACTTGAAGCAGCCGTTGAAATGGTAGCTTGCATGAAAGAACTTGGCTGCAGACCTAATGATGCTACTTACGTCACGGTAGTTGAGAGATCATGTCAAATTGGGGAGCTGAATAGGGCAAGGCAGCTTGTGAGAGAAATAGGAGTGAAGAGTTTTGGGTTAATGTTAAAGTTATATATGCCTCTGCTGGAAGGATTCAGTGGAACTGGTAAAATTACTGAAGCTTGTGATTTAGTGGATGAATTGTTGGTTAAGAGTTCACAATTTGAATGTTTTACAGTTGATGCGATAGTATGTAGTTTGTGCAAGAGAAGATTATTCTCGAAAGTGCCAGAATTACTTGAGGCGATTGTCAAGAAGGGTATCATTCCAGGAGTCTTGACTTGGGAAGTGCTCATTAATGACTGTGGATCTGAAATCAAATTGTTGGAGAGTAGTCTAATTGATTTGGTAAATTCTATCCGAGTTGAATGAAGTGCACCTGCTTTTGCTTTATGGCAACCTTGTTGGAAACCCAGTTCGTAGAATATTTAGAATCCATGAAGAAGGCAAGCTGTAGATGATATGATACCCTGTAGATGAACGCCTACTTGGTGAACAACGTGGCAGTGCGAAACTCTCTTTCCACCTATTGAGGAGGTAATTGGCTCCCGCAGATCTGCTATGTGATTGGTGGTTAAACTGTGTTTGCTCATGGAATTGCATTTAAATCTTTTGCATTTGTCACTGGCATATCTCTTTCCTTGTTGAGATTCATATGTGCTTCTGCATGGCATGATATAGTGTAAGGATTGAAATTGATGAAGTGCACCCTCACTGCTTTTGGGTCAGTATTTGGAGCTTAACTATCAATTGTCCGGAAGAGGACAATATTAAGTCTTCAACAAATTGTTTTGTGGTATTATGAACTAAATACATGTTATGCATTGAAATGCCTGAAATTTTCTAATTTGAAAAGATAGTGAAATTTCTCATAATCTTATCAGTCTGAAATTGTCCGTGAGGCGAATTACTTGGCCAAACTTGCATCAACATGAGTATCTTCCACTATATTCCAAGTTCATTCAGGAATTATTAGGGCCATTAACTATCAGAGTCCTGGGGTTGATTGATCCACTTGCTTCAAGAGCTAGGCTCTCGGTTCAAGCCTCATTGTCCACTTCTATTTTTACTCAGTCCATGAATAATCATAGTCAAATAATCCATAAATTTGACATTTGCTGGCTTGTATATCAAGTTATTGACTCTGCAGATTTGAATTGTTCCTTTCAATTGGTGGATGAACTAAAATATTCTCAGAAGTTTCACTCATCTATGCAAGAGTTTCTAAATGCAGTTAAGCCATCTAATACAGTATATAGGGGCAAAAAGCAACTCACACTCACTTCCTGAGCTCCAAATATCATGAATGCATTAAGTCTGCAATCTCCTATCTATGAAAGTATTTTTCCTTGGGGGTTTAGAATTGTCGGTTGCTTCTGCATTATACACTTTTATTCGGCATTGGGCATCTCCTTCTTTCTTTCCTAGTACATTTCTGACGTTCTTAAATTTTTATTTTGACAAAATCCTTTATTTCCCATCCAAAAAAGTCTATTAAAGTACTTCTTCCAATTATTCTATACTGGACTTTCTGGGTCTTCATTTTGCAGAATATGCATGTGGTTGCAGGAATCAGTAACAAGTTCTCATCAATTCTCGTTAGTGATGAAATTTATAAGATGAGTGATCTGACTACTTCTAAACGGTCTCTACACTCTCCGTAAAGCTGACTCCTCAGGTCACAGCGGTGATAAATACAAGGTTCAGAATGTCGGGAAGGAAAATATACTCCAGAATTTCTCTTGGTGCCCGGAGTACTCTGCAATGTGATTTGTCTGCAACATCAAAGTGATCATTTAATCTTCATAAAGTTGTCTGAGGATCAAATAAAGGATATCTACTGCATTTTGCGCTTTTACTGTTGAAAGGGCCTTTCTAATTCATACTTGAAAGGTGTAAGATCATTCAACTGAACTCTGTCATTCCATTTGGGTTTTGGTGGGTGCTTTCTTGGATTGATCTTTCTAAACGTTTGGCAAAACATTAAATGCTAGTTACAAAACATGGTGGCTTAAGTTTATTCTTGAAGACTTTGAGTCTAACTGCACGGTCCGGGATGACATGGTATCATGTCTTGGAATGTGAATGCAATGTTAGGGATACCATCGACATCTGTATTAATGTAGGTGGTTAGCAGATAGGATCAGGTGGTTGGGGCATACATTTAATTAGATTTTAGAGGTTATTTTCTAGGTCTTACATGCATGTCCCTTGTTGTACAGTTGTAGCCGAAGTCAATGCAATATATATATTGGCCCAAAGAAAGTAAATAAATTTGTCAGTGTTTCTCTTTATGTTGTGTACATGTTGAGGACTGCTAATTTATCATCACCTGACACCTTCCTTGTTCTCAAAGCTTCCTAAACTTGTTATTGATTGACCGATCTAGTCATGCGTGTTTCACCTTATATTGCTTGTGATATGTATGTACGTGGACATTTTCTCTCTTAACACTTCCTCTGCCTTATATTGCTCGTGATCTGTATGTGTGTGGACATTTTATCTCTTAATACTTTCTCTTAACGTAAAGCTAATAGGAGGACGAAAGCGCGAAGGACATGAATGCCGACATGCGCTGTGTGGGTAAAGGAATGATTGGAATTCGGTGACATTGAGCTACCTATCCATTGTGTCGTCTCCTGCAAGGCTGTTGCCTATGGCGACAGCTGCCTAAAGGATGCGAAGGCGGCATGGATGAGTGAAAGAAGGATTGAATCCGAACATGCGAAGGGAAGAGCGAAGAACCGAGAGATCAATTCCCGGAGCTCTTAGGCAAAATGTCGATGTCCTTATACTTCGAATCTGTTGCCGCATATCACTGGCATATGACTAAGAATCATTAGTGAAGGATCGATTTAACGCCCTTCTCAAGTTTTCTATATTTGTGCAAGTGAGATGGTAGTTTTCTTGACATCCGAACATTGGTTGGTAGGTACCAATTTTGCAAGAAGACCCCATTAGTATTTATATAAATTCTCCAGCCTTAAAGAAACGTCAATCGGTCGCCTTCTATTATGTCCTCGTGGCTTAATTGTCTCTTGACAATGCATCCACCATGATGACACCATGATGACTTCACATGTGTAGCCACCGATGCCCTCAAAACAATCGGACGTTATTAATATCTCAATGTGATGTCTGCGCTTACGCATTTTCTATGACAATCCGATCCTCAAATATAGGATATCGTACCTTTTGGCTAGACTAATCCTTCCGGATGTTACAAATTGATCCCATCTATGTATATAAAGAGAGATTGTTCAATAGAATGCCAAAGAAATAGCCTAAATAGAAAGGATAATGCTCTGTCTCAAGCGCTATACTTTGAAAAGCACCCATTTTGATATTCAATCTATGGATCCACTTTGATAAGAAACTTGGATGATCTGTGTTACAACTATCTTGAGCGCCCACTATAAGTTGTCAGATGATACTTAGCAAGCACAGTGTGGTTGGGTCTTGATTTTAATCGATTCCAATGTTCGTGGGGGTACGTTGCTGACTATGTTTAGAGGCAAATTATAATAATCATGCACTTACAGGAAGAAACGGAGTTAGGTCAGCCTGGACATTGGAGGGGTTTTCAATTTCTAAGTTTTGGGATGGTAATGATTCTCTAGTTTTCCCCATTAACCCCATAAGGGCATTAGCATCGGTTGAAGTAAAGAACAGAAGTCTCAAACAAAAGGAAAGCAATGCATTATGTATTTCAAGTATACCTATTTGTCAACATTTTTTTTCCATTACCTAAGATGGGATTTACGAGGGAAATGTATGACGTCGTATAGCCACGTGAACAAAGTAGCTGGAGACAGAAGCATTATGAAGTAACTCGTGCTCTGATATCACGAAAAGAAACCATTTGTCGGTAAAACAAGCCCAAAAAAAAACATGTATCAGCAACTTCTTGAAGCTTGAACATGAATGTGCTGGCCGCTTCAAGATCTTTACACTGTATATGGCGCAAAAGTGCTGCATACATTACTCTTTATTTGCCATGGTCCAATCCACCCAAAACCATGGATTCTTACTAAAATAATAAATAAAAAACTAAAACTCGTAGAATAATATTCTCTTCCGTAATCATGAACTCTTTTTGCCGGCTTTGAAGAAACGCATAGACAAGATCGTCATAGACAAAGCTATGACCTTCCAACAGGTCTTGGATACTCCTACCAATAGGAGGATGCAACAATGCTGGAACCTTAGCCCTTCTATCTTCTCAGGTTGAGCTTTGGTTTGCCTTAGTTTCTTTTCTTTGGACTGAGGTTTATCAGCCCCCTCTTTTCATTTGGGTTACCACGATGCCCTTGCACTCCTATTGACATTTCCTAATGTCACCAGAAGTGCAAGTCCTTATGTTGGTGTCGGGTCCCCCTTTTTTGTATAGTTACGCTTTGGGTTAAAGTTAATACATATCTTACTTTTACCAAAAAAATAAAAATAAAATTCATATAGATTAAAAATAAGACCTGAGAAGAAAAGGTGTACAAAGTGGCCACTACAAGAAGAATCTCAGGCGATCATTATTTTGGCGTGCAGAGTGTAATAAGTGTTTTGCTCAGTCAATTACTCAGCAAGCAAGAGCTTTACAAGTGCTGAAAATGGCAATTTTCAGGTTCTATATACGAGAAAGGATGTATAAAATAGGCCCAATTCATTGAAGAATGGGGTACAGGAGACAGAGAGGGAAGCAATATTTTCAGATGTCCTACTGATAAATCCCAATTCCCAAATAAAAAGAAAAGGATGGAAGATCTTCCCAGTCTAAGAACCTCCGCTGCTTTTGATGGCTTAAGCCTTTGAATAATCTCATAGTTAATCAGCAATTCGCGCTATAAAACACCCACTTAAAGAAAAATACGTAATACATACGTTGATATTTACCTACAGTAATGTACAGTATGCTTGTCAAACATAAAATCTACAGTAAATTGATGGCTCCAAATTAGTCTAAGGCTTCCTTTTTATCCATAGATGCCATATGCCCAGCTTTCGCACATTAGAATGAAGTAGATATTCATCTCTCTTATCATGTCAAAGCGGGTCATTCACACCTTTTTGTACGAATTGCGTATATGAATATCCCGATTCCTCGTACATACATTATACGTATGTCTTTTTGTGTATATGTGGTGCGCCGGGGAGAGAGAGAGAGAGAGAGAGAGAGAGAGAGAGAGAAAATAAACAACTCACCAAGCATTCCGGAGGTAATGCTAAGAGAAGCTTTCATGGATGATTTTAGAGGTGGGCTGGTCATGATGGGGAAGAAGGGCACATGAAGAACCCACTCATGGTTCACCAAACTTGGAGCCATCAATGATATAAGAAACCCTTCATGGTTCAGCCAATTTCTTGGTTTCTCTCCAGGTACGTACGGCATGAGTCGGTAATGCACGTGCCCTGCTTCTCCATCGTGCTCTTCGCACACCTTCTCACCTACGCACGCGAGAGAGACAGAGCGAGGGAGCTTGTCCATCGTGCTCTTTGCACACCTTCTCAAGTTTCTCTCTGTGAGAGAGAGAGAGAGAGAGAGAGAGAGAGAGAGAGGAGTGTATAACAATGTTGGTACTGCTTTGGCCTCACGAATATATAGCAAAGAGAAGGATGAGGCAGGTAATATGTGAGATTTAGTCTAATAAATGACGATAATACCACATCAAAAGCCAATGAGATTTCATTAGGTTTAAGTGAAAAAAACGCAAACCCTAATTAATTTCGGAAATGAGAATTGGTCTCATCTCGTAATTTTAATGAAACCATCGTTATGTTAATGTTTTTTTTTCTTCTTCTTTTTGGTAGAAAGCATACAACTTGAGGAATGTACCGATCAAAGCTTTTGTTGGATCGTGGGACCGTTGACGTTTGTCGCAGAATTAGAGCGGACCACACGTATCCCCATTCCTATTGTTTTACCTTTTCGTTCAACGAAGGGCTCCGGAAATCATTCCAGGAACCTTCGCCTTTTTACCTTCTTTTTTTATTAATTTAGGGAGGAATTAGAAGGAAAACTTGGACTAGAAGTTCCTGAAGTTTGATTTTTTTTTTCCTTTGTTTCATTTCTCCCGTTCAAAAGATGATATCTGGAGTAGGTTTTTCAATCTCCAAATTTTCGTGTTTTTTCAATTAAAATTACCCAACCCTCATTCATATTATTGCAGTTCCACCTTCGAATTGAGACATCGGCTTTGATTTGGTTTGGCAGAGAGAGAGAGAGAGAGAGAGAGAGAGAGATGGAGGCGGCTCGATGGCATCATTGCAGTTGGAGGTCTGCTGCAAGGTTCATGGGGGTGTCGGCGGCGAGCTACAACGGTGAAGAGCCAGCGGTCGACAAGGAGGGAGGGGGCAGAAAGATAGCACAGGGGAGGGAGACATGGAGGGTTTTTTTCTCCTTGAGTTTTACCCCTTCGATTGTGGGTGGAGTGTTGAGCACAGGGGAGGGAGAATTACCATGTGACATGACTTCGATTGTGGGTGGAGCGGTGATATCCGGTGTGAATGCTTGTTGGGAACAACGCTCCCTCTCCCGTCTAAAAATTGTTATATCCATACTTAGTGTTAAAGTCAAATTCAGAGAATGAATCCAAAACATTATGCCTTTTTGCGTCTTTAAGTAGGCAATAGCAAGGGGAACATGTATGATGTCGAATTCAAAGGGAATATGTTTATCATATACAAATATTATCGTTTTCCTCACTCGACACCTAAGTTTGAATCATTGCGCTTGCGGATTTTCTTCTTGACACCTGCATCCCTCACACTCTTGGGAGGCAGCGAGCTACACCAGTGAAGACCTGTCGGTCAGCTACGTAAATGAGAGGGAGGGAGACATGGAGGATTAATTTCTTTTTTCCCCTTGATGGGTTTTAAAGTACCACGTGACGTGAATTTGATTGTGTATGGAGTGGTGTATCTGGTGGGGATGGTTGTTGGGAGCAACACCCCCTCTCCCATCTAAAATTTGCTATATCCGTACTTAGTGTTAACGTGCATAAAAAAGAAATGCCGATTATATTCAAGTCGAAAGTCAAAGAATGAATCAAAAACATTATGCCTTTCTGCTTTTTTGATTAGGTAAAAGCTAGAGGAACATGCACCATGGCGAATTCCAAGGGAATATGTTTATCATATACAAATATGATTGTTTTCCTCACTCCACACCTAAGTTCGAATCATCGTGCTTGGGTACTTTCCTCATGGCACCTCTAACCCTCAAACTCTTGGAAAAGGGCCTACAGCTTATGGATCTTTATTCTTTGTTAAATTATAAGAGCTGAGGTGAGATCTTCTGGCCAAAGGGGATGTCAACCTTCCCACGAAAATAACAATAGAGCAAAGAAAAGCCACATACATTAGCAAATATAAGATTAATCTGACTTCCATGGTCAGATTCCTTTCGGCTAGAGAATGACTGGTGCGTCTTTGCTCATGATACCATTCGCGACCAAAACACACATGTAAAAGCTATTCTTAGGTCAAAGCTGGCTACAAAAGAATCGGTTGATTAAACATAGTGGAATTGGGAACCTTTGTTTTCACATGAAAATTTTATAATTTGGGCTGCTTTACTTTGGAATCAAGTTCTCTCTCTCTCTCTCTCTCTCTCTCTTCGTGTGTTTGTCAAACACGTTCCAACAAGAACAAGAGCAGACTCAACATTCTAGGGAAGTATATCTTCGGGAATAAGAAAGCAATGATGATGAGATTGACCAATATCAGCAAAGAAATGGTTGTAGAATCCTGCGGAGGAGGGGAGTTTTCAAATGGGTCAACATTAGACAACTTGCATGGCCAAAAATATCAGAAGCACCAGAAGAGAAAAATGAAACATAAACCACTGGTATCATCGTCCCGTCCAAATCCCAGTCTGCGTCGAAGGCTGCCGATCGCCACAGAACATGCGTGATACTTAAATGTCCTGTCTCGAGAAGTTGCTATCCACGCTCTTGCGAACAAATTAATGACTGTTACAGTCAAAAAGGAAAAGGGCGGAGAAAAAAAAAAGAGAATGCTACGAGATATTGGACAGATTTGCGCGTGTTCAGTGCTTTATTTGCGAGGCCTACGAGGATACTGCCAATTCCTTGATTTATTATATCTTGCAAGATCGTATATGTTTTTTGATTTTACTATGCTAAATAAAGTTCGATTTCTGGGAAAAGCATCTGGAGCTGGAGATGTGAGTGAAGACATTACTGTCTGAGGAAAATATACAGGGAGAATATCAAAAAAGACAAAAAGAAAAAGACTTTTCACCCATAAAAAGACTTTTCACCCATGGAGAAATAAATAGAAAGGGGTAAATCCGACGCATTTTGTCTTGACAATAAACAAATTGATTTTGTGATTTTCAAGATTTTCTAGAGGGAAGTAGGTAAGAGTATCTTGAAGTTCAAATTAATTTCTATCAGGATGCCACTAATGAATTCAATTATCAAGTATTCTAAAGTGCATGATCAAGTCTTTTCGAACAGGATAAAGAGTTTTAAGAACTACGAAATTTATTTATTTCTTATCTTTTTTTTTTCTTTTTTTTCTGTTAGGTTACTCGTTTGTTAGTGTTACCATTTAGATATTGGAGACTTAGCATGATGGAATTTCTTATTAATTTATCTATTTCCCATTTTTAAATTAGAATTTCATGAGGAATTTTTCAGCTATACATATCCATTATGTTTCTATTCTTTGATTAATTAATGAAAATATCAAGATTCTATCGCGCTTGTTTGTAAACACTGTAGGTGTGCATTTTCCGGTTTACTCATTTCTACCCTTTAACCATCGCGTCACTTGCACTCGATCTTTTCCGGTCTACGCCAATTGACATCGTGGTCCTATCCGCCGACGTTGTCCTGTCCTGTCTTAGCTCCATCTTATAAAGAGGCTTCTTGACGTCGACGCAACTATACTGAAAGAGTTTCTGGAGCATCAGAAAATCAAATTGTGATTCCGCACCAAGAATTCACCTAACTTTTTCGCAAACGGACAATAACTTTCGATGCAAGAGAACTTACAGGACTCGTAAGACCTATTCGGAAAATTCGTTCTAAACAGTATGCTATTATATCCACACCAGGGAACTTTTCTATTGTTGTTGTGAACCTTAAAATCTATCATTGGGACACCTTTTCATTTTTAGGTGATTTTTTTTTTGCACTATTGTAGTCCATTTAGTAATATTCTGATTTCCTTTGTCGCTTGAGGTTAATTTCGGGTGGCCTAGGGTTTATAGAGTATTTATTTGATCTTGTCGAGAAACCAAACAGCGGCGATCCTTATTTTACATAATACATTGAGAATTAGTTTTTATAAAATTTCACCGGTTAACAATTTTAGGTCCTTGTGGCTGTATGCGATATGAATAATTCACGTCTTTACAATTGCTCGAATCTTTTCTATCTTACAACAACCTTAAAAAGTTCAAATCACGAAATCATTTCTATTTCCAATTTATGTGTATAAAGTCCTCATACTATTTACTTAAATCGAATTTATTGTAATTTTTTACAAAATATTTCTATCAATTTCTTTTCTTCAAGTATTTCTTAATAGGGCGGTTTTACTTGATCTTTCAAAACACTGCTTTCTTTGCGTACACACAACATGTGTGCATGCATGCTAATATACAGGGAGATTACGAAATGGAAAGGATTGAAAATCTTAACACCTTATCTCAATTATTCATAGGGTTAATATCACGAAATATCCTAAACTGATATACATGTGACAAATTTACTTCAATTTAATTTTTTTTATCACCAAAAATCCTAAACTGGTATATATATGATCAATTTACCATTCGTTAGTTTCCATTAAATTTGATTAATATCATAAGAAACCACAATGGTACACATGTGACAAACGGAGGATAAAACCTCAAACTAGTATACTTGTCACTATGTAACGAAAGACAAATTTGTCATAGGTGTATTGATTTGAAGCATTTTATGATAAAAAAATTAATTTGGAATAAATTTGTCATAAATGTATTAGTTTGAAGTTTTTCGTAATATCAACCTTTATTCCTAAAACCAACTTTTTCTGTAGGATATGTGAATGAGGTGATTGAATAGTTTTAAAATTTGTTATGAAAATACAATTAAATTTTAAATTTTTTGAAAAGTGCAATCAAATCTTAAAATTTGTCAAATTAATCCAACCAAGTATTTTTGTTGAAAGCACTTTTTTTTTTTTTTTTTTTTTTTTAAAGTTTGAGGATATAATTGCTAATTTTTGAAAGTTTTAATTTTTAATTGCACTTTCATAATAATTTTTAAAATTTTCAGTATACTCAATAATTATTTTCCTTATTTTGCTTTGAATATTAAGGTTAAAAATTATTTTTGATTTTAAAGTGGTCCGCAAATCTTTGTGATCGTACTCAATGTCGTTTTTACTAGACCCACCTCCTCTTTCGATGGGGTTTCCCGGGTCCCCCTTTGCAACGTCCACTTCCCCAACCACAGCGAAGGGTCCTTTAATGCTTGTCATGTCTTAAAACAGGGAACGAATAGGGTCTGGTCTTTTGTAATCTCCAAGAAATTTTTTAAAGTCATGTTAAGGATGAAAGTTTCAAGAATTATTAAAAAAAAAAAAAATGAATGTGTGGCCAAGAGTTTTCCTCAAGTCAATCCATCACGAATGCACCCAGCCCCGAAATAAGTTTTTACATAACGTAAAAACATAATTAGTCATCTAAGTTTAAAGGATAAATGTATTTGAAATGCTAAAATTTGTAATGAAAGTAGTATTGAGTTTTAAAACTTTTAAAAAGTATAATTAAATCTTAAAACTTATCACGAACGTATAATTGAATCTTAAAATTTTTAAAAAGTATGATCAAATCATAAAATTGGTCAAATCGATTCAATTAAGTTATTTCGATGATTACATTTTTTGAAAATTTCAGCATTCAATTGGACCTTCATGATAAGTTATAAGATTTGATTATATTTTCAAAAAATCTAGAATTGAAATATACTGTAGAACTTTTAGTGCACTTATTTTTAGTTTTAATACTAAGTGAATATGCTGTTTCTCATAATAATTTCTGAAATACGATGACAATTATTCGTCTAGGGATCTTATGCAAGTATTATGCCTCCGGTTCTGCTCATACAATGTCGGCTCAAAATTATTTGACAAGATCTCTATGGGTTGCCAGTCTGCCTTACCGGAGGGTCGTAGAGAATTCGGCCAATGAGCTCCGAATTAGAGTTGGACCTAGCTACTTTTCGAGCGTTCTTGTCACCCCCTTGTTCTTGTGACATGTGGCAATCGATTGATAGGCCGTCTCCCCACGGTAGACAGACATCTAATTACTAGCCATATATTTCAAATCGAATTTCAAAATCACTATCATTAGGTACTCTAGACAACATGGTACCGGCCATGCACGCCCGTCGTTCTCTAAGAACCTGAGCCACGTTTCACGATTACGCTTGTTACTCGGCCTCATCTCATGTTTCATTAACTTTATTTTCTGGTTTTGGGAAATTTATATTATGCATCTTATGTTCTCGTAATTGGATATCTAGTCACATCTCTCGTCAAAATGATCTTCGTCCACTTATTCACCAAACTGTCATTTTCATTTCCAAATTGCTCGCATCGCTCGCTCACTCCTTCCACGGGTACTCTGAAGCTCTAATATTCCTCCCTGTTTCCTCCTCCTCCTCCCTCTTCCCCCAACCTTTCAGTCGCCGTCACTGGTGCTTTCTCAAGCTGAGCTGTCATTTCCGGCAGTTCATTCCTGCGGCACACCCTCTAGCCTCATCTAGATAACGTGGACCTTGAATCGATTAGGTGGTGGTGCGTTAGTTTTATTTTGTAAGCCGTCCTTCTTTTTTCATTGTTTACAGTAAAATAATATACACAAAGAAACGGTTCAAAGTAAAAATTAAACGGTGGGGAGTGAGCAAAAGCAAATTAGGAACGAGTAAGGCTTGTGAGCCACAAGCGAGCAAGGATGAGAATGAGTTGCGAGCAAGAGAGAGGGAGTCGTGAAGTGTTTGAGTGTGATTGGAGAGAATAGAGAAAAAGAGAAATAGAGAAATAGTAGGACTTTTGAGCATTATGAAACAAGTTCCAAATTTGGTATGGTCATTTTGGTTTTCGAGTAATTTTTCACTCAAAACTAGGAACTGGTCCAGTTCCTATCAATTCCAAAAATTTGAAATCAAGAACTAGACAAGTTCCAATGGAAACGGGTAACTGAACTGTTTTTCAGGGTGATTCGACCCGATTCTTGATTAGAACCAATTCGGTCATATAGACCTACTCTTCCCCCACCCGATAGCTTTGTAAGCTGCCTTTGTAACGCAAATTGATATCCTTATGATCTGTATGAGTGGTGGACTCCAACAGTCCTGGTACTCCGCATGAGTATTATATAAAGATAGTGCATGTACGATATTTATTTGAAGATCTTCCGCGTTTGCGCGCACGAGAGATGGGGAAGAGATGAAAACAACTCATGAATAGACATCCACATTCTGTCTCTCTCCTAGAGATTGAGGAAATCTCCCCTGGCCTATGAGACGACAATAGTGTAATTATCAAATATCTTTCAGCAATTGCATGGTCCAGATTTGCGGAAAAGCACATAGCATAGGCAAAGGCATATAAACATGCAAACGCCCCCTTTTCACACAATTTCGTTTGATTCCTTTGGCCCGCCATATATTTGTCCCAATCTCAATTCTTTCGCAACAAGATGATTCTGGAGAAGCCCTTTCTGCGGTAGAAATGGTCGAAACTAGGGTTTCGGTGAAGGTGAAAGAAACAATTCCATGCTCAAGTCGCACGGCGCCGAAAACCCTACTTAGTATGTGAATGTGACGTGTATTTGACATGATTAACTATGTCAATTAGGATTATATTAATGAGCATAGGCATGATAACCAAGCAATTAAGAAAATTAAGTTTTTGTTTATGGATTGCCTTTATCATTTTTATGAGTAACCACTTATTTAAAAATTAAAATACTCTTAATTAAACATGTTTAACCAGTGCCTCAAGGGCACTCATTAATTAGACCTCACAAAGGATAGTCTTGTTAATGCTCCCAAATGAAAACGAGAATTGCCAATGTGCATGCCCTTCAAGTGAGCTTGATTTTCACTCAGTAGCGGAGTACTACATGTTTTGGGGTTAAATAAACACATTGGCCAAACCCTAGCCCACGGTAGGAGCATAAATAGGACTTGCTACTTGCATAAAGGAAAAATATTGTATGATACATTCGTTTAATTGATAATGTGATAGCCACAACACCACTATGAACTAATATGTTTAGATATATATTCTTTTAATCTAGTGTGAACCGCATTACCTAGTCAAATGGGATTGACTTGATTTGATGTTACTAAGTTAAAAAGTAATTTCTTCTCGGGGGTAGGGCTTCCACTTTTTGGACAACGGAGAAAGCGAAAAGTGGCAAGCTTTTATGAATAGCAACCAAAGTGAATGGAGGGTATGGGCTCTCAATCATCTAACATTTAATCTATAGGTTTCTTTGTACTATTAGATTAGTGCAGATTGGATTTAACTAAAAATATGGCATGGTGGTGGCCTTTATTTTTGGATGGTGGGACTGTGCTCTTGTATGCATTCAAACTCGCTCGACACGGCCTATACGACCTGGCATTCCACTGACAGACAGCGATTATGACTTGAGTAGGAGACAATCTCTATTGTCCGCACTTTCATTAAACAAAACCCCAACCCATGAAAAAGAAGCAAGCTAACATTTCAGAATGCCTTTATGTTACAAACACTATAATATTGAGAGATGTCAATTCACAAGCCATGCTTGACATCAGCTTTGAGAAAGGGGAGGAGGAAAAAAGGGTAATGGGAAACAGGTTCGATTTAGTGGTTGGTAAGGTGGTAATTTATTACAATTATGTGATAATTAAATTTGGTGGAGAGCACAGGCATGGAGTTTAGGTAAAGGTTGTCCATTAGGCACGCTTACACATGCAATGGACATATCACCCAAAAGCATAATCTATGCATAACACAGTGGAGGAAGATAATGATGGGTCTCCCGATTAATTAAATGGCATCGAATTCGATTTGATGCCTTTCAGATCGATGGTGCACGAATTGCCTTGTCCATTAGGGTTTAGTCCAACATCGGAATGATTAAGGTCTTCCTCCTTCATTTCGTGGGTCATTTCCTGTCTCTAGTCTATTATAAGAAAACAAGAGTAAAGTCAATGATCGATGAAGACTTGATCACATTAGGTTTTTGGGTATTTTCCTGGTCTTTTCCCCCTTCTTTTTGGCCTTTTTTTTTTTGGTCAAATTCTTTTTGGCCCTTTTTCCTCCGTAATTTGAGGAATTCCATCTACAACGAACTAATACAGGGTAGCGAAGTCCTCCTATAGGCTTGCTAATCTCTGCAAAGGGAATGTTTTTTATTCGAAGTTTATAGGTCTACCTGACGGATTAATCAAGAACAAAGTGCACTTTGGGTTTCTTCAAGAAAAATGAATGGCAAGTTAGGTCTCTTCAAGAATGATTGGTTTCATTATGATCACAAATATAAAGATATCTAGCTCTCAATATTTGATAAATTCGAGTATTTTATTCAGTGCATTCTCTTTGGGTCATTTCAATAAAGAGATATGGTGCCAATATCATTTTGTAGATCATCATCAATCAACAGTGAATTCTAATCCTATTAAAAGTCATCAAATATGCAATGCCTATACAGAAGATTTATTAATATGACGCCACGTGGGATGTGGGCTTAATTGCATCGAACATATAACTGGAGATAAGAATAGGTAGACTCGTATGAGCAACAGAGATCACGAATACGAGAGGAAGTGCCAAGGTCCGAAGCTCAATTTCTGATACCAGTTTAAAATGAGCTTTGCTTGTCTAACCCTAGAGGACTTATGTTCTTCAAGCATGTCCACTTAATGTGTAATAGTAACTAGACCAAATCCGAATACCTCTTGTATTTATGTTAGTGACTTCAGCAACAATGTCAAGCTTTTTGTGAAATTTTGGAGCCAATGTAGTGGTTTCTTGTCATCTGTAGACATGTTAATAGCTTTAGATATAAGGTCCACTATGTAGTGGTCTCTTATCTTATGTGCAGGAATCTTTCTGTGTGGACGATTCTTTGAGATTGTGTCCATCACGCAAGAGTCATGCTACCGCAAGCTTACTGGGACGGGATCTCGGCCTGGAAGTCTTCATTAGTTCTCAAGGGGTTTTCAGCCTCTGGTGGCCAAGCTCCGGTTAATTAGGTCAAGTTTGGTTAAGCCCTATTATCTTCTAAACTTTAGGGAAGCAGTGTCAGAGCACTATTTGTCGGTACTGACAAGACAAGCGTGGAATCTTGTTTTGTCTGATTAGCGGAACAAACGGAGGAGAGAGAATATATGGGGTCGGGTCTCGATTGAGGAGAGAAAGAAGTTATTGGAAAGTCACATATTGGGTTGAGGATAAGAAAGAGAATTTTGCGCATCAATTACGTAATTGACGTTTTATAATCGATTAATCATGGTTTTGGAGAAGTTTCATGCTCGATTAGTTGAACTTTTGATCGTGTAACACGTGATATTCCTGTTACGTACAATACATTCTGGATGGAATACAACTTCTATTTTGCCCACTTGAAATGAAACTTATGTGTAATGGTCTAGTTATTACTGCTTTACACAATTTGATGATTTGATACACAATCATATTATCAGCAGATTCCAACGATATAAATGAATAGACTTCTCAAAATACCGCATGAGAACGCTTTTTAAAAATGATGGTAATCAGCCAAATAAATTTAGGTGGTGCATCTTTTTCTAAGAAATTCATATGATTAACTTATTGAATTATTTCCACCAAGTGTTGGCCCAATGGTAGACAGATCAATTATTTTTTTATGAGATTATGAGTTAAATTCCCGTTATAAGCGAAACTCTACACAAATGGCTCATGATGCGTTGTTGTTTAGTTGTGGCATATTTCGTTTGGTGAGGATTCCCTCACTTATCTTGATGAGAATGTAGCGATGGATTCCCTAACCTCAAACTTTCGAGTGGTGAGTAACATGGAGTTGCTATGGCTCAATCTGACATTTTGTAGCAGCCTTGGAGCACTTATGACAATGCCCAAAGGGGGTCTGTAGCTCTAGTTGCCACTCTCCATATTTACTCATAAAAGAACTTAGTAACTCATAAAAGTAGTTGCTTAAGGAAAAACAAGACGTACAAGAGGAAAGTGCTTGGCAGGCTAAACTATTACAAGTACATTGGCTCAATTGTGATGAAGCCTACCCAACCTAAATGGACCATTTTGTGGATCCACTGGCAATTTGGGGGATAAAAAGGGCTATCCAGACTTGCAAGTTCTCAAGTGTGTATCTATACGTGCAGAACAACGCGAATTGGGACGAAATTCTAAGGGTCGTAAGATCTGGTCGATCCTACATGGTTCCACCAAATCTGACATGCACTTCAGTACATGTAATATACTCACTAAACAGTTTCCCGCCTTACAACACATGCATGCTGCTGGGCAGCTCTGTCCATATGTTGGCAATTCTGGCGGCAATGTGTTCCTTGTGCTTATCAATCTCCGCCGCAATTATCGTGGCCTTGCGTGCCGTGATGGAACAGGAGATCCTGAAAATGTACTCTGAAGATTGATGCTAGGATAGCAAGCTAATTAGTTGTTGTCGCTGTTTCTCGGTCATGCGAGACTGAGTTTCTTGAACCGGTTTTGCGCAGGGAATGGCTACGTACGGCGAAGTCACTTCAACAAGAAATGCGTAACCACAAAATATGTGGTTACTGCGAGGCTAGATAATAGAGATTGTGTTGTTTCGGTTCGATAGTAGTCGGTAACTGGGGATGGCATTGTTTGGACTTTTACAATCTTACCTTAAATACATTATTGAGACGTGAGATGATAGTGAATATACTAAGAATGATTTCGTTAAATTGATATACTGGGTGATGTGATAATCCTTATTGAGTGGGGTGTACAACATGTATCAAGGGGGATGATGGAGGAAGATGCTCAAATATATTTTGAGTTTGAGCTCATGGAACAAAAACGAGCCCCAATTGAAGGATGTGCGGGACCTGCTTGTGAATGCTCAAACAAAAAAAAAGTTATTTGGAAATTCTATATTGACTAGAAGAGAAGGTTCACTTTTAATTGTCAATCTCAGAGGCATGTTGGTAAGAAGAAGCTTATTATAACTCAAAAATAAAAAATAAAGAAATCACTGCGTTTAAGTTTATGTTCCCAGCTCCCCAACCTCATTGGCTTTTCTCGTGATATCATTTCAGATTTTTTATTTGTTTTATATGTTTATATAATTTCAATGGGTAACTCTAAATACACTTTGCAACAAGAACAAATTTCAAATTTAGTCTCCAACAAATGTGAATCATATCTCGTTGAAACCTTGCTGTAATTTCTTGACCTCATGTTCATTTCAGTTTCAGATCAAAAACCTGCTTAATGAAGGACTGTAGTTTGGAATATTGAAGGAGTGATTTGATGTAAAGTGAATGTTGAATGATGGCATGAGGTGAATTAGTACCTCATAATAGATGTTTTTCTACCAAAAGTCTTCACAAGCAATCTTTTCGATTTTTTTCCTGGTTCCGTCTAAAATTAAAGTAAGATAAAGACTTCGATATGATGCGTTGCATTTACCGATATTTTACCTCTACCAAATTATAGACTTTAACAGTGATCATCGAGACCCAATCCGCTCATAAAAATGGCATTCTCCTCCAACTTCCTTCTATGGATTTCTACTTCAGCAATGGCCATGCTTAGTGAGAAGGCACTGGACGACAAGCTTATTATACTATTGGGCACTGCTTATTAATCGGCTATACCTTGTGATAAATCGGCCCTTTTTGCATTTTGTCCAAGCCCTAGACTCCCAACACCAGCCCTTATGCATTGGAACCAAGTTAAAGGTATCTTACTAAAATATATACTTACTAGCTTCTTTTCTTGATGCCACTTCTACTTGTGTTCCAGATCACTCCGCAGGTATGTGCTTCTTCTTTTCTCCAAGTTCTGCCATTGGTTTTATCGGAATGATATTTGGAAAGTGAAACTTTCATTGTTCTCTTTTTTACAATGATTTAGATATTTATGACATCATAAATGTCATAACTTTCAAATTGTACTTACTTAAGTATCCTAATTATTTTTTAAATTACTTGAGTTTCAAATTGATGAAAAATTATTCACTTGAGTGCTTATTCTGAAAATTCGTCTTACATGGCTTTTTAAAAACTAATTGGGACTCTATGTGGCTTTTTAAGATAAATTCAAGTCCAATGTGGATAATCTTCGCTTGCGGTGATAAAGAAGGACAAAAACCGACATCATGTTGGCCTTTATGTTCCCATAAATCTATTTCAGATTGAAACCCTAATTGATTAGATGGAATGAAGGTCATGTACAACCATAGGAGTAGCTGCTTGAAGAATCTACCAAACTTCACTCTTCCCATCCTTCTCTCCAGTCCATAGCAAAGCGCCTAAATCTTGCTCTAGCTTCATGCCTTGTCCCTCACTCTCGTCGACGACAATAATTTGCTTAGTGTTTGCAACTAATCAACCATAATTGCCACTGAAAACCTCGAAGACATAGAGAATCCCTTGAGGATGCGAAATCAACTCTATGGAGAAGTTGTCGACATTGTAGAGATGGCTAATAAATACAGGTCTGTAGCCACAAAAAAATGGCTATTCAAAGAGCCAATGTTGGAGAAAGGGGCTTGTCACTTTGAAGAACGCAAGGAAGGGAAAAAAGTTGCTGCTTGTGCCTTTTTAAATTAGATTTAGGGTTTCTACATTCAAATTTTGCTCCAATTCGTCATTTTGGGGGAAGTAGATGTGTTAAACAATGTCATTTAGTGCTAATTTTGCTAACTTCACTTTGTCAATGAGCCACTTTAGTCGATTTATAATAATTTAATGAAATGTTGGATTTTTCAACCATACAAATCAGCAATGGCACTCAAATGAATGATTTTTAACCAATAGTACTCATGTAATTGGAAAACAAGTTATGGTACTCAAATGTGAACCGTATGAAAATTATAGCATTTGTGGTGTCTTTATCTGATGATTTAGCCATGAAAGCTTGGGTTAGGAGGTTTCTTAGGCATCGAAACTTATTGTTGTCTTTCAAAAAAGTCATTAGCATTCCACCTTGGCAAACATCATTTTGAGGAAAAAGAATCTAATTGTCAACGCTAAAGACTTACATATGAAGAAAGCAAGTTAAAACTCAAACTAAATCTTATGCTAAGTTTATGTTCCCAGTGTCCTTAACCTACTGGCGCTTCCAGTGATTTTGGATTTTGTCAAACCCTAACTCTATAATTATAAAAAAAATGATATGACCGTCTTTCTACTTGAAGAAGGCAACCTCGAAGAAAAACCAACATAAAATTGTTATCAAAATATATATCCATCAGACAAAGTGTGACACCTAAGAAAGTCACGCGCGGCATATGTCCTTTCCTACTATAACTCAGAATTATAATTACGCATGTGGAAACACAATTAAACAATTATAAAAGTATTGGGAAGGGTCGAGCTATCTAAAACCATCATGCGCCAATCCTGCACCAAAAACTTGCCTACGAGTTACCTAAAACCATCACACCAGTCCATAACCAAAAACTTGCCTGCACAAGGTCACACTTCGAAATGACAGATAAAGAATGTTGCTCATCAACAGGCTGTTGTCGTTGAAACTAAGGGGACCATTGAAACCCCTAAGTGGTCCAACAAACTCCCCATCGACTTATACGGTGGAACTACACTTAATATACATTGCCATTGATTTAGATATAAGCACAACTTAGTATTCACAATCAAAATATGTAGGAACTTCAAATCGCAGTGATGGAGGTTGATCTATCCTACAAAATTGAAAAAATAAGGGGTGAGCCGAAACGCCAATAAATGAAATCTCTAAGTCTAATGTAACAACCTCAAATCCAAGTCGTGATGTTATCATTGCGATGTCCCAACTACGTCGTTGACCTTTTTAAATTTTTGATTTAAGCATATGCTGAAGCGTTACAACATCGACCCCTGACCACAACACAACAAACAAGCAACCGGGAAAACACTACACAAAGCATACTGCTATTTTATTACATCGGTATATTTACAAGCCCTTTCTATGGGCCTCTCCTTTTTCCATCATGCTTAACTATTTGTGTAGGCCAAGAGATGTCCTATATTCTCTGATGTGATTGTGACTTCCAAAACTGGTGTGAGGCCTCTATGCCTACAAGTTTGAAAAAAAAAGAGTGAGTCCAAGACTCAATAAGTAAAAGCCCCCAATCCTTTACTAGGATAATATCTCGTCATCAAATTTAGCATGTATAGTGCTCGTATTACAATATTGATGGCGGATTGATAATAATATTACTATTTCACCTCAACTACATATATGTGTCCCTTCGGTGTAACTACCATGCATAATTACCTTTGGTTTATTTCTAAACACACCAAGTCGCATAGTAATAAATATACCAACATGTATAAAAGGCTCATTAACATACATCCTAGCTCAATTAGGGCATCTTAGCTCAACTGAGGCTTCTAGCTTTAAGCTAGGTATCTTAGCTCAACCAGAGCATCCTAGCTCAATTGAGGCATCTCGGGAGCTAGCTTGCTCGAGGCATTTGGACTCAACTCAAGCATTCTAGCTCAACCTAGGCATCTCGTTCTCATGAACGAGGCATCGCCACCCAACGCAATGTGACGGCGGTCATCTTCTTTAATTTAATGATCACATATTTTGTGTCACACAAGCTGGTTTATTATCTTCCATCTTAACCCACACATGAGCAAACTATACAAAGTAGACCTACAACATATAAACGACTACTCACGGGTAAGCACATAACTAAGCTCGATGATGAAGCATATCACCCTAGCCAAGGGTTAGGAATTCTATTTACTTTTGATGAATCTTTAGGATTTATAGATGGTTTTTACCAAGAGAGGGTCGTTTCGTGACATGATAGGCAAGTAAGGCTTGGAGAGGGAGAGGGGGTGATGGTGAGAGGGTGTGAGAGGGTGTGAGAGATAAGAGATAGGGTGAGAAAATGAGGGGAAAAGCCTCTATTTATAGGCAAATTTCTTATCATTATCTTTTTAATTATACCAATAGGATCTCTTTGGGTGGTAAACCTAGGTTGGGGAGGTGGCAAGATTATGAAAGAAGAGGTGGCAAGACTAGATTCTTAAGAAGACACTTGTGCTCTTCCTCATTGGGCCACCTAAGTCTTGTAATAATGAAATGGCCAACTTACTCTCCAAGGCTTAGTTTAGGCATAATTATGGCCTATTATATTGGATGGCACTTAAGCATACACCTCAGCCCCCTTCATTTAATGTTTAAACTTTTGTGTAATCATTAAGCCAAGATATTCATCAGATGCCTAAACAAAACTTGCTCTCCAAGTTTGGCCTCTTTGGAATCTTCCTCCAAGTCTCAATATAACCCTAATGATGGCTATGTCTAATAGGTAACACATAAGTGCGTGACTCATTTTCCCTCATTTAATGCTTAGATTTGTGCCATTATGAGATTTGGATTTGTTCTTATCCCTAACTTATTCTCCAAGTTAAGCCAAGCCTTCTAGAGTCTTCTCTTTTGTCTATTTTAAAGAATAAGCTAAACATGAAAATGAGACCATGTGTCACTAAGTTATCTAAGCTTAGCAAAAACTTAACTCTCGAGTCTCAAATTAGTATCATGATGGCTAAGGTTAAAGAAACACATAAGCTTATGATTAATCAAAGTGCATTAAATGGCATTAAATAGTTAGCTTCCAAAAATATTTAAGACCAATCTTGGTTTTCAAGACAACTTGGTCTTTGGTCTCCTTACCCTTAAAATAGGCATGTAACCCCCTCCTTGAGCTTGGATAAAACTTATCTTCCAAGTTTCATATTAGTGTCATTATAGCCTAAGTCTAAAAGGACACATAAATATGTGAGTTAGGGGTGAGTGGTTTTAGGTTCCTTACATATTCCACCTGGAACCTATAATCTACCCTCGTGTTTAGGTTCCTCATTTTCGAGAACCTGGAACCTACCCGTCAAAACCTGGAACTTGGAATCTACCTTATCATAGGTTTTAAGGTTGGTTCCAAGGTCCAACATGTTCTTTTCTTTTTTCCTTTTTTCTTTTCATTTCTAGTTAAACAAAACAAAAATGAACTCAATAATAATAAACAAGCATGTTATTCATCAAAGATAATACAAAATGAACAAACCTAAACAATAGTGGTGGCATCAGCACGCGGGACTCTTTTCCATGGCAGCTTGTCGACATGTAGGTTGCTTGTCGTCGAAGTCTAAATAGCAGCGATGTCATCACGCAATTGAGTCCAACTGGCAACAGCAAGACAATACTCAACTTATCTAGACAAACTAATATAGATGCCATGAAGATTTTGATTTCATCCAACTGGCAACATCAAGACAGCATGAAGATTTCTTATAATCTTGAAGTTTGAAAGTCATTTTCCTTTCTTTCCACCTATTTTACATTTTATCCTCACGCAAGCTCTCATATCAACTATAGTGTAAACTTCTTATAATCTCAAAGTCTGAAAGTCTACACATGAAGATTTTGATTTCATCTTGCGCTTCCTTCTAGGCTATTGTCTGCACAAAGGCAACATCAATGAGGAGCTTCTTTCAGAGCATTGGGAATATTGCATACATAAGTAACACTATGCCATCATGTTGCACCAACTCATTGGGTAAATTAACAAAGAAACCTTTGCAAATGCTCTACAAAGGTTTTCCTTATTAAGTTAAGGGTTGAAGCAATAAACTGATACTAACAGTATTTCGCACCTTCCAATAAGTAGATACCTTCAATAGTCATAAGATGTTCCTTTGTCAGAGTTCATCATAGAATCTGTCCAAAGAAGATAACAAGCAAGGTTAAGAATAACATTCAAAAGCACTCTATTTGAGAATAAGGACTCATTGATTGGATGTGCATGCTGATTGTGTAAATAAACAAGAATGAATTCAAAAGCTTCATGATCTATGTAAAGTATTTAGTAAAGAACAATGTTAATCAAGAAACTATGCTAAGCTTGCATTTACAACTTCAAGAAGTCAAAGTAACCCTAGTGTAGAAGCAAAATCATCAAGAGACTTAAAATGAAACAAAACAAAAACAAATGAAATTTATAATAATGCAATTATATATTGTCAACAATATCACTTGGGTTTAAAAAAGATCATAGTAAAACCGTTGAACTTCTCCACCCAAATCAAAGCAAAACAGACTAGAGCAAAATCGTCGAACTTCTCCACCTGCTTACCAAAAACTAACCTTAGCATTTCACTTGGAAAGAAAAGAGCAGTGTTCGGAAAATGAACTAGAGCAACAAGGAAACCAAAAGCCCAGAAAAAGAAAGAAAAAGAAAGAGCGGTGAAACCAACCAACCAAGCAGAGTTTGCAAGAGAGAGAGTATACCTGAGGATCAAGCAAGTCGGAGGAGACGAATGGTGGTGAGACAAGCGGAATTGGTGGCAAGAGGAAGAACGGAGTAGCAGTGGAGTCGTGGGTCGGGATGGCGACGTCAAGGGCGGTGAGGTCAAATGGAGTAGCAGCGGCGTCAACAGCAACGTCACGGGTCAAGACGGTGGTGTCGAGGGCGGCAAGGGAAGTCAAGTCGTTGTCGGGGGCGTCACCGAGAGGAGATAAGACTTAGGGGGGAATTGGGGATGGGGAGAGAGAAACAAAATGGAAATTAAGGATTTTATTTTTGGGTTTAGGAACCTGGTTCCTAAAAGAAAAAAAAAAAGGAACCGGGAACCAGAACCTCTCTCCCTAGAACCGAGAACCAGACTGAATCCATTGGTCCGGTTCTTCAATTCTGAGTTCTACCCGGAATGTAAGTCACCTATCCTAATGATGGTTCTTGGATCTAGTTCATCAAGAAAGCCTATTTTTATGGCCCGAAACTAAGGATGCTACAATTCTTCCCCCCTAAAAAGAAAATTCTCCTCCAAATTTAAGTACATACCTGATTACTCGAATAAATGTGAGTATTGACACCTCATCGATTCCTCACTTTCCCAGGTTGCTTCTTATGTTCCATCGCCAAATGACCTTAACTAAGGGAATGACCTTATTTTGCAACACTTGCTCTTTCCTATTCATGATTCACACCAATTCCTCCGAATATGACATTATGTCCTCTACTTCGATTTCTTTGTAATTTAGTACATGTGCCGGATTGAACTTATACTTTTTCAACATCAATACATGAATGACATTATGTACCTGAGCAAGTTTTGGCAGCAAAGTGAGCCAATAGGCCAAATTCCCTATATGTTCTAGGATTTCAAAAGGTCTTAAGTATCTGGAGCTTAATTCCCCTTTATTTCCAAAGTACAATACTCCTCTCATAGGCGACAACTTAAGAAAGACATGGTCGCCTACTTGAAACTCTAAAGGTTTTTTCCGCCTATCAATATATATTTTCTACCTACTTTGAGCTGTCCTAAGCCTTTCCCTAATTACATGCAAGGCATCTGTTGTAAGTTAGGTCAACTTTGTATCAGTGATCTTTCTTTCCCCGACCTTGTTCCAACATACTAGACTTCTGCAAGCTCGACCATACAGTGCCTCAAATGGAGCCATGTCAATGCTCTGCTGGTAACTACTATTATATACGAACTCAGCGAGATGTGGATGCTCATCCCCCACTTCTCCTAAAGTCGATAACACAAGCTTGTAACATGTCTTCCGGCATTTAGATGGTTCTTTTGTTTGACTGTCTGTCTATTATAGTGTCTTAATTTTGGGTACTATTTCTGGCGCAATCACGCTTTCGCTGCATATTCTAATAAAATAAGGCAATCCTTAAAGATAATTTATTCTTATAATGATGTCAATGCCGTACATGGCCAACACAATTAGATCTACCGTTTCCTCTTATTTACTTATAACAATCCCACACTCCTTACATTCTATGATGAATAGTACTTCATTATGTAATAGCAATATTGGAGTTTTCCGCTTCCTCTTGAGTGACCGCATAATCCCTTCCCTAAACTGGCGGACATTGGAAAATGTCATATTGTAGTGCTTCGTTTTGTAACATTGTTTTCGGTTGTTGTAGCAGCATCATTTGCTGCCATTGTAAGCAATCTCTAATAATGTGGCTTTGCTAATCGCAATTGAAACAAGCTCCTATTCGAGTCAAGTACGGAGCGTTGCCATGTCGTTTTTCACAATTGCGACATACACCACTTGGAGCAAAGGTCGGCCTCGGGGTCTTATTCTTCTTGTTGGAAGCAAATGGATATTTTTTTTCCTATATCGGCCTCTTGTTCATACAGCTCGCTTTAGTTCTTGAGATTCAGTGGCACCAATAAACTCTAGATTTCATGTCATCCAGAAATCTCTTCACCCTATCCACTGGATCCTTTATCAACTTAAGGGTGTATCTTGATAGTTCGGCAAATTTTGCTTTGTACTGATCAACGGTCATGTTGTTTTGTTGGAATCGTAGAAACTCCGCCATCTTCTTGTCACGAGCACATTCATAAAAATATTTTCTATTGAATGCCTCAATAAACACATTCTAATTTATGGCAATATCAAGAGGAAACACCTTTCCTTGCTTTGCCTTCCACCAATGACTAGTATTACCTTCTAGTTGCTATATTGGCAAGGTCACCTTATCTTGATCAGAGCACTTTAAAAATGTGAATATCTTTTATAACTTATTGACCCATCATTCGGCTTCTTCGAGATCTCCTACTTTGACAAACTTGGGGGGTCGCAACATTAGGAACTGCTCCACCAATTCCTGCATAAGATGTTCGCCATTTCCATTTCCATTTCCAGCCACAAAGGTACTTCCAAAAGTAGAAGCCACTTAATGTTATGCTTGCTGCCCCATTATGCTTCAAATAGTCTCGAGAGCTTGTAGAATTTCATCTAATCGGGTGTCCTCTTTTAAATTTCCTTTAGAACTCGATTGGCCTTGAGTTAACTTTCCTCTCGTGGCCACCTAAACCTGATTATTCATGTTACAACTACATGAATTCTATGAAAGCTTTTCTATAACACAATAAGAGGTTAATGGTCATGGACTACCATTGCGAACATCAGTCAAACAGTAAACCACATACACAAAGTGTTTTTCTAGCTAACTATCCCATAACTCTCGGCGCCCCTTATCGTTTTAAGTAATAACCTCACTTTGATTCCAAAAATGTAATGACCTCGAATCCAGGTCATGGGTTATTGTTGTGACATCCCAGGGGCATCATTGACCCTTATATATTTAGGCACATGCGAAAGCATTACAATATCAACACTTGACCACAACACAACAAACAAGTAGTCAGGAAAACACTACTCAAAGCATATTGCTACTATATTACATTAGTATATTTACAAGCCCTTTCTATGGGCCTCTCTTTTTTACATCATTCTTATATATTTGTGTAGGCCAAGGGAATTCTTATCTCATTTAACATAACTGTAGCTCCCAAAACTGGTGTGAGGCTTGTATGCCTACAAGTCGGAAAAACAATGAATGAGATGATGACTCAGTAAGTAAAAACCCTTAATCCTCTACCAAGATGACATATTGTCATCAAATTTAGCATGTACAATACTCGTATTGTAATATCAATGGTAGATCAATAACAATATTACTACTTCACTACGATTACATATATGCGTCTCTTCGGCGTAACTTCCATGCATAGTTATCTTCAGTTTATCTATGAACACACCAAGTTACATAGTAATAAACATATCGACATGCATAAAAGGTTAATTAACATACATCCCAGCTCAACTGAGGCATTTCGGGGGTTAGCTCACCCGGTACATTCAGGCTTAATCTAGGCATCCTAGCTTAACTTGGGTATCATGTTCTCATGAATGAGGCATCCCGCCAATGTTATGTGATGGCGGTTTTTCTTCTTTCATTTAATGATCACATACCATGTGTTGCACAAGTTGGCTCATTATCTTCCATCTTAACCTACACATGAGCAAACCATACAAAGTAGACTTGCGACATATAAACGACCACTTAGGGTAAGAATATGACTAAACTCGATGATCTAGCATATCGCCCTAGCCAAGGAGTAGGAATTCTACTTACCTTTGATAAATCTCGATGAAATGTGGTTTTTACCAAGAGAGGGTCATTTGATGAGGCAGTGGCCGAGAGAGGGAGAGCGGGTGATAGTGAGAAGGCGTGGGAGAAAAAGGGAGAGTGAGGGAGAAGAGATGGGGTGAGGAAATGAGGGGAGGATGCCTCTATTTATAGGCAAATCTCTCATCATTATTTTACCAATTGAACAAATAGGATCTCTTTAGGTGGCAAACTTAGATTGAGGGGTGGCAAGGCTATGGAAGAAGAGGTGGCAAGACTAGACTCTTAGGGCATGTTTGGTAACGATTTTGTTCCCGGGAACAATTTCTGATCAGAAATGATTCTTTTTTACTCTGTTCCTGGGAACAATTTCTAAGCATTTTAAACCGTTTAATAACTTTCTAAATTTTCTGATTTTGGAATAGAATTGCGTTTGGTACAAGTGCTCAAAATTTCTACTCCAAATCATTTTTCTTTTAATTTTTAAATAAATTTTTTAATTTTTTCCCGTTTTTTCTTTTCTTCTTTTTTCTCTCTCTCTTATTCTTCTTCTTCAAGTGGCCATTCATCAAAGGGCCGACGACCTCACTGGAGCATCACCGGCAGCTGGGTGAGGCTCTTGCTGGTGGCCAGGTTGGCCTCGTTGGGGCTGGGTGAGGCCCGCCTGGCCACCGGTGGGGCTGGGTGAGCCTTGCCAGGGCTAGGCGACGTCCGCCTGGCCACCGGCGAGGCTTAGCCTCGCCAAATCGTGAGGCTCACCTAGCCCCACCGGTGGCTGGGCTTGCCTTCGACGAGCTCGCCGGACCGATTATCGATGATCGGCGGCAGTAGGCGGCGGATGACAACCACGGCAATGGCGGAAGAAGAAGAAGAAAAGGGAAGAACATGAAGAGAAAAGGGAAGAAGAAGAGAAAAAATGGGCTTGATTTTTAGATTTGTTCCCGGGAACAGATCAATTTTTTTTTTTTATTATTCTTGATTCTGTTCCAAATCTACTTCCGGGAACAAAAAATAGAAATTTGTTCCCAGGAATTTTTTTTTTACCAAACACGATTTTGTTCTAAAACTACTCCCAAGAACAAAAGAATAGAATTTGGCACTATTTGGATGGTTATCAAACGGGCCCTTAAAAAGATACTTGTGCTCTTCCTCATTGGGCCACCTAAGTCTTTTGATGATGAAATGGCTAACTTACTCTCCAAGACTTAGTTTAAATATAATTATGGCCTATTCTATTAAATGACACTTAAGCATACACCTTAGCTCCCTTCATTTAATGTTTAGATTTGGTGTAATCATTAGGCCAAGATAGTCATTACATGCCTAAACAAAACTTGCTCTCCAAGTTTAGCCTCTCTAGAATCTTTCTCCAAGTCTCAATATAACCCTAAAGATGGCTATGTCCAATAGTTGAAACACAAGTGCATGACTCACTTTCCCTCATTTAATGCTTAAGATTTATGCCATCATGAGGTTTGGATTTCCTCTTATCCTTAACTTGCTATCTAAACTAAGCCAAGCCTTTTAAAGTCTTTTCTTTTGTCTCTTCTAAAGTATAAGCTAAACATGAAAATGAGACCATGTTCCACTAAGTTATCTATGCCTGGCAAAAACTTACCTCACAATTCTCAAATTAGTATCATGATGACCTAAGGCTAAAGGCACGCATAAACTTTCGATTCATCAAAATGCATTAAATGGTATTAAATAATTAGCTTCCAAATATATTTAAGACCAATCTTGGTCTTTAAGACAACTTGGTCTTTGGTCTCTTTACCCTTCAAATAGACGTGTAACACATTTTCTTGAGTTTGGGTAAAACTTATCTTCCAAGTCTCATATTAGTGCCATTATAGCCTAAGCCTAAAGGGACACATAAGCATGTGAGTCACCTATCCTAATGATGGTTCTTGGATTTATTTCATCAAGAGGCCCTATTCTCATGACCCAAAATTGAGGATGTTACATCTAAAGTAGGAGATCATCTTACCACTCAACTTAATATCAACAAATGCAATGAGTTCAAATGGTGCAAAATAATCATATATAACAAATGTATAAGCAAATGTTCTATCTTTACTATCACGATATGTCAATGGAAACTATTAACAATATTGTGTAGGATCATTTGCTCAAATGCAAGCAAACAATATATTATGTTATGACGCACAAATATCACATTATGGCTCATCCCTATGTATAGGGAGTATGTATTCTTCATTAGTCATGAAGCTCACGAACATACGGAGGTAAGTTCATACTCGTCATGAAGCTTACCAATACATATGGTGAGTTCATATTAGTAATGAAGTTCACTAATATATACATGTGAGTTCATACTTGTCACTAGCTATGACTCATCTTGACTCATGAGGCATCCCGAATATTCTCGAGGCATCCTAACTTACAGGTCATTTGAATTTGTTCGATATGCAATTCAATTCATTCTTACTCCGTTTGTTATCCTATAAGCCTACCAAGAGCTGCTCCTTATTCGAGCCCTTTGGCCCTTGTGACCACTTCTCGCTATCACTAGACCGGATCATTACAGAATCACTAGCTTCCGCCTAATTTGTTTCCAAACCACACACCTACTAGAAAAGGTTTCATTTTGACATCCTTAAGTTAACTCACTAAAGGTACAATTGACAAGTGAGTATAATCGTTAAGTGGATATACTAGGCAAATGGTTATGCTCAAAAAGTGGATATAAACAATATGTGGTTATACTAAAAAGCTGAATATGAGGAGTGTGTGATTATACTCAGCAAGTGCATATAAGTAGTGTGTAATTATATTTAGCAATTGATATTAGCAGAAAATAATGATACTTAAAAGTGGTTATAATCGGAAAGTGGATTTGAGATCGACAGATAAATATAAAGTGAATATGAGCAGTGGTTGGTGAGTATAAGGTGAAGATGAGCAGCAGCTGGTGAGAATACAGTGAATATGAGCAATGGCTGGTGAATCATAATTTATGAAAAGAACGTTTCAAGCTCAATTTCATCATTTTCACATTTTAAACATCTAACAAATTATCACACCACACGGAAATCAATCATACTCCTTTTAGGGATGTAAAAACCCATAAAAACAAATCATATCATCACAATATCTCAACGCACCATTGTTTTTTTTTTTTTGGTACCCAGGGAACCTCCGTGCGTCACATCGCAGCGGAGTAAACCCTGGAGGAGCAGGAGAGTCACCACCGCCCTTTTTGCCCTGGGTAAGTCGTGGGTTCCTTTCCAACAAGGCAGATGATGCAGGGATTGGAACTCCAGACTTCTCTTGAAAAAACGAAGCTCAACCACTACGCTGCCACCATGGGTGGTTCCATTGTTGAGATTTACTAATACTTATAATTAAATTTAACCAGAACTAAATTTAACAAATGTCAACCAACCAAGTCAAGAGTACTAACTATATCAACTTAATTTGGCCTATTGAGTTTTCACTTACCGTGAACAAAACTTGAACAAGCTAAAGCTTTAATCTCCTTCAAAGCAAGATAAGTAAGAACAAGATTAACATCTTTCAATCTTTTAATAAAACTTGTTTAGGAAATGAGAATACAATCATCAAATTACCTTGTAACTCTCAAAAGATGAAATCTTTACTTTCAAATTGAAGAATTAGCAAATGAGAATAGAAGAGGAAAGTGATGAATGATCTTTTTTCCTTTGTGAGAATAAGTTGGTATATATATATATATATAAGTTTGAAGACATAAATAGACCTATTTAAAGGCCAAGAGGAATAAATTAAGTAATGGCAAAATCATATGGTTAAAAGAAATGATAATTTGAGATTAAAAATTATTAGGTGGAGGATGCAAGAGATGTATTCAAGTTAGAATATCACAAATGGCAAAATCATATGGTTCTTTCTGATGATGTGGCCTAGGGGAATGAATTTAGAAGACCACGATTTATTAAGAGATAAATTTTCCAACCCAAAAGTTACAAGTGATTCAATATGAAAAGCTAAATGAGAGATATTTTGAGAGAGATTTTTTTGATCAAGTAAATGAATGAGCCATCGAGAGATTAATTAGTAATAATTGAAATAGATGATGTGATTGCATGAAATCATTACTAGCCTGAGTTTAATGTCTCAAATTAAGAGCAGGGGGGGTTTAAAACACTTATGATTAATGAAAATAGGTGTGCATAAATTGAAAAAATGGCCGTCTCTTATGGCCATATCTCTTCTGCGATGTGTGCCTTCTGCTCTTGTAGGCCTGACTCGACTGATCATTTGTTTTTTGAATGGCAAATTACTGGTACTCTTGCGCGTTATTGGGCGGCTAAGTGTAATTTAGCTTGGCAAAACAAATGCTGGGTTGATAATATTGCTTGGGTTACCAATCATCTTGCTGACAATAGTTTCCACCAATCCTTGGCTCGCTTTGCTTTTGGAGCTTTATGCTATCTTATTTGGAAGGAACGAAATGAGATTATCTTTCGCAACCGCCCCCTTTTCCTGCCCGCGTTGAAGATGCATCTTCATAAGGCGATTAAGGATAAAGCCTTGTCCTTCAATCACGTCCTAGACATTCCCCGAAATAGAAGACTGCAACAAAGTTGGGAATTGCCGTCGTCAATCTTTGATTGATTGTGTTCTTCCCCTTCTTGTTGTTGTTTTGCCTCCTAGTGGCTGTTTGCCTCTTTTTTTGTGGTACCACGACACCCCCACACTCTCTTGACTCCTTTGTCTTTTGAGTGTTTGTTTTGTTGGTGCCGGGCTTCCTCTCTTTATATTCGTTTGGTAAAATCTATATCATACTTACCTTTACCAAAAAAAAAAAAAAAAAAATTGAAAAAATGGCTAACGGCTCAACTATAGGGTTTTTAAAGTAGATATTTTTTCAAGTTACCAAAATATTTATTAAATCATTATACAAATAAGGAAACAACATCCATTCTAAACATTGATAAATCCAAAAAAGGATCTCAAATACACTTAAATTATTGTTAAGTAATGCCAAATGCTAGGAAAATTTTCAATTCAATAAATTTAAACTTAAAATAATCAAATATGTAATTTGTCTGTCTTTTTTACAACTAATATGGTGGTAAATCAGCTATCGTCATCTCTACACCATCAACATACAAGGCGACATCTATCAATGTAATCTCAAAGCATCATAGTTTGGCCGACTACGGTCTTGAAAAATCATCCTAAACATTATTATTGAACATGGAAAATTCCATGTCACAATAACAGTTTCTAAAATCCATTAAAAACTACATACATACATACATACATACATACATATATATAGCGCTCTCAACTTATACATCAAAATATTCTCAACTCATACCCAAAAACTATGAAAAGTTCTCCCACAAATAGTACCCTCGATTTGTTTGCCACTAGTTGAAGAACTTCCAAAAAATCTGAACTAAATAGTGTGAGTAACAATACTCATTATACATATCTCTTCTGAGTAGATCGAGTATTCACTACACATATGTACCCTGCATTGCCAGTGGATTGACTCTAAGGTTGTCCTAATAATAATATGCATACTCACAAACCCCTCAATAGATTTAGGGTTCGTTTGGTTCAACTTTGCGGAAATGACTTTAAGAAAATACAAATATCTTTGAGCTAAAGGGGTTTCCCGAAATGCCACACCATGTGGTAAATTGCAATATTAAATAGCATTGAAAAATAACTTTAGCATAAATATCGTTTGGCAAAACTCATAATTGTAATTGGCTTTTGCTATTTTTATTTTTTTTGAAAGTCTGAAAATAAAATTCGACAGCCACTAACCGTTGGCCAACTGCTGGACGGCTAGATCTGGCCGCCAGATCGCCAAATTTGGCCTCCAGACGACCAGATCTAGTGGCTGAGGTTGCGCGCCGCCAGATCGCCAAATTTGGCCTCTAGATGACTAGATTTGGTGGTTGAGGTTGCGCGGACCCAGGCGGCATTGCTTGGCTCGCGCGTGCCAGGCAACGTCGCTTGGGTCGCGGGTCGCGCGACCCCCATGCGGCGGTGGTGGCTGCCGGAGAAGTCGAACTCTCAAGTGGCGAGGAAGACGAAGACAAACGAGGAAGAAGATGAACAGTAACGGTGATGAACAGTGAACTTGCATTTCCACAATGCCCAATGCTCAAAGTTGGTCCGAACCTATATTGGGCTTTTAGCATTGGGAATATTGATATTTAGCCGAATGAGCTTTCAAAAATAGTTGCCAAACACAAAATATTTTCCCCAAGGGGCTTTGGGGGCCCAAAGCTCCTTGGGAAAGCTAAACCAAACGGGGATAATGAGTGTCAAACTACTAACATCACCTTTCATTCACTCGTAAAGCCGATACAAATTCATGTCATAAATCAATTTCATAAACAAAAATATAGTACCTTTTACAAATCAAGTCATCAAGCAGATTACACTTCATAAGGCATTTCTCAAATCATTTTAGATTTCAATTCATTAATCAGTATATAATATTTCATTATACTTTTCCTAAAACATTTCTTAAACTATTTACATATAATCAAGAAGTAGTAAAAGCCTGATCTGGCTTTATACGATAAATATACTCTTTCATGACCCATATTATATTGGAATTTCATTACTTTCAAGACATGAGTTTATGAATTCATAGAAGAGACAAGCATCACGCACCGCTAACCAATAGCCCAAATTAGAAGTTATGTTGTCTAGAAAGTTTTGAAATCCTATCAATGAAGCATTAACTGAAGTCAAATTTATGCATCAACTAACTATGACTAAGACTCCACTAGGTGACATTGTTTTCGAGGTAGAATCATTCACTACGAGTCAACAAAAGAAGCAAGACAACAACTTGTGTGACGAATAGCTAGCTACGCTCGTGTTACAAACTTTGTCGTGCCATATCGCTCTTTATCGAAATTTTATTCAAGTGAATTTACAATTAAAAGAAAAAGCTCTTTTGAAGTATTAAAAGATCACAAGTTTTGTCGACTCAAAAGATAGCCAAAGATGAGCAAAAACCATTGCACAAAAAGAAATTTGTAACTAGCCAATAACGTGCGTGAAACTTTGAAAATTTGTTTTCACAAAATTGTAATCCCAAATCAACTTCTATAAAATCTCACAACTCCACAACACCGCTAAACTTTTATTACAACATAATTTCATGACCCAATAAGCTTTAGAATGAACCAACAAATGAAAATCTATACTAGTTCCAATGTACAATTCAATTTCAAAATTTCTTTGAAATAGATGAACAAAAGGTTCAAATCCTTATTGGGTGTTACAAAACAGAGTTATCCTTTTTAAATTTTGAATTATCAGGGACATATTATCTACAACAAAACCTTGATAATCCCCATCTACATGGATACTGAAATTTACTTGTCCCCCCTTAGCTTTTACATCTTTTTCGATTTCCCTCAATTGAAAATCTTTATTCTGTTTGGATTTGACTTAATTAATCAAGATTATTTGCACATGAAGATTACCTAGTCAAGCACTGAGCTAATGAATTAATACCTCCGGATCAAACTTTCGTATATTCTAAAGAATAAACTTCTAAATAGTAAGAAATGTTGCCATGTTACGTATGCTTTAGGCATTTGCTACCACATTTGCCTTGCTTGGATGATAAGTGATAGATATATTACAATTTTTCATAATCTGTAACCACCTTGTCTATCTCATTTAGTTTTTTCTAAGTAAGAAAATACTTCAGGCTCTTATGATTTGTAAAAAAGCTTCACATTGTTTACCAAACAAGTAGTATCGTCATGTTTTCAAAACAAACACAACGGTTGCTAACTCTAGATCATGAATGGGGTAGTTTTCTCATGTGATTTTAAGTTTCTAAAGGCATAGGCCACAACTCTATCATTTTATGTAATCAGAGTCTGAAATTCTTTTTCCATCTATTTCCTCTAGACATTTTCTACTTCAAATTTATTATCTGGTTTATTAATTTTTTACATTTCCATCCTCAATTCAATCCATCAAGATTTGGCACTTAGAATCTGTCGAGCCTAAAGGATCACATTATTGGAGCAATCTAACATTTAAGTACTCTTTTTTTAAAGGAAAAATATAGATTCTTATATAGCCCTAAATAGTCATGAAGTATCATCTATTTACATAATACCGTTACTAAAATTTTCTCCAACTTCATAAAATTCGTTAGCATTCGTTGACACTTGATATCTGATCAATAGAATACCCATCAAAATAAAATATTTCGTATCTTCTATAGTCATCAAAATTGGAAAATTCGCTATCAATTTATTCTTTTTCTTATATATTCCCTTCACTTCAATTAAATACATAGCCTAAGAATATCATATTATCCATTTGAAGAGTCGCTAGCCCTTTCTAGTGATGGTGGGATGGTGGCGGCAAGGGCTTTATAGTCTCTCGCTGTTTTGCCTTCCTCCCCCTTCCCCCCCTTCGATTTTGTAAAATTTAAATATTTCCTCTCCCTTCCCTCGCTCAATTTTCTTTTTTAAAATATAATTTATTCTTATGTAATTGAAATAATATTTAAATTTTTAAAAATTATATTTGAACCAAGATGACATCCTTTTAGCCTTATCCTTCATGTCTTAGCCAAGTTGACATCACCTAAGAGAGAGAAAATAATAACAAATCACATTAGAATTTGTCGTTAGCAAAATTGGACAAAATTAAAAAAATGATTTAATTGCATCAGTTCGAAAAGTTTTAAAACTTGATTGCATTTTGTTGTCAATTTTATGACTCAATTACATTTTCGTGACAAATTTTAAGACTCATAGTACACTTCTCCCTTTTGAAAAACACTACAACTGAATTTATAATGTCTACTGGGTCCACAAAGCTCTTTAGAGTAAGATCAAAAGTTGTTATTAAAAAATTTACAAGTTACAATTATGAAGGTCACACCAATTATTCTGACTTATAAATAACTACTTATGATATCATCACCTAAATTTAACACTTCTTAGATCATTAACTTAGGCAGTTGCCCTACATTCATCATTAAAAAAAAAAAAAAACACAACTGAAATTGATAATATCTACTAGTTCCACAAAGTTCTTTAGAATAAAACTATAATCCATTACTTAGAAAATTCACAAGTTATGACTATGAAGGTTGCACCTATTATTCCAACCTATAAATCACAAATAAAAATATGTCATGCATCACAATTCCTGCTTATGACTTCTAAGATTATTTCATGTTATGTCAAATATCGCCACGTAAACATTAAGATTTTCAATGTAAAATTGTCATTTTCTAACTAGAAAATAATAATTTATCTCAATCAATAACGACATCATTATCAAAATTACAACTTATTATGCATAGATCATAACTTATCCATAAAAATAATCATGACTTTTTAATGAAGGATCAAAGCTTTTATCTAAGAAAAATCATAACTTAAACTTTTCCATCTAAATCCACCTAATTACACCAATAATCGAAGCTCAACCATTTTCAAACTAAAATTTACTTTGATAGAAACAGTAACTTGTGACTCTGTGAATAATATCCAAATGCTCAAGAGATCATCACTTGATGCATGAGATCAAAGTTCAAACTTAACAATTCTAAAATTGTTACATTGATATAAATCAAATACTAGGATTCTTATGGCTCCAAGAATTATAAATTAGAATTCTAAAATATCATAAGTTATAAAATAATTTGTTACTTGCAAGACCAAAACTTAATATTTTCACGATCCTATTTCACAAAGTTCCTCTTAAGCTTAAAGTCTATATGCATAGTCCATCTATTTCTCTTCTAACTTCAACTCTTAATCACTAGTCCATCCTATTACTTTGTTAATTAACCAAGTGTGTGATTTGCTTTTCTAAATTGGGTAGAAGTGCATTCTTTGTCATTCTCGGAGTTGATAGCTTCGCTTCTACAAAATTCCTTCACTTGATGGCGAATATCAATCATAATTTCACAAATTCTAACTAAATTAGCTTTGGTGGTAGGTAGGTGTCATGCCTCGATCCTCGGGCACGCACCCATCCCTCACTTGGTCGATATAATAGCAACGTCCCAGAACGCATCGCCGACCCATTCATTTTAATACGCATGCGGAAGCATATAAATAATCCCCAAACAATAAAATAATGTGATAGGAAAGTAAGACTCCAAATTTCCACTTTAAAAGCAACCACCCTTATATACATTGCAAACCATAGTGCAAATATATACAAGGCGAATTGTTAAGTCAGGTTTTAAACCACAAGTTCATAAAACAAGGTTTGCAAAAGGGAATCGACTCCCATCAAAAGAGAATTGTTCTATGACTAACTAGTCCAATAGGATCGTCAATTCTTTAGGCTTCACCTTCTACACTTCGAGCCTTCGGTCTTTCACCACAGCCATCTAAGAACCTGAAAATGGTTATTCAATAACCAGTGAGACTATGTCTTAGCAAGTTCTACCCCCTAAGACTTGATTAGGAAGCCAATACACTCAAGAAGCTGCTTAAGCACACCACGAATCAGAGAACTTACCTTGGCATCAATTCCTTCTTGCAAGTAAGTATATATCAGATATACAGGAATCACATCAATCACATCAATCAGATTGGATTATTGATCAATCGACTTAGTCGATTACATGTCACCGCGACCTTTTCTTGTTTGGTACATTCAATATCATCTACTCCCCAAGATGGTATATCTAGTCATTGAGCCCAAGTGCATTCTCCAAGATGGTATATCTAGTCATCAAGCCCACGTGCATTCTCCAGGTTAACGTACTTAGTCACCGAGCCCACGTGTCTTCTCCAAGATGACCTGCCTAATCACCGAGCCCACGTGCATTCTCCAAGTTGACATACTTAGTCACCGAGCCCACGTGCTTTCTCCAATGTGATATATCGAATTGATGCACCAACAAAATATGTTTTTCTCCGAGATGACATCTTTAGTCATTGAACTGACGTGGTATAGCATTCTTTCTCATATTCTATTATACCCGATAAAATAGCCGTGTATGGATACACGGTTGGCATTAGTCAAAATATAACAATTTTACTTTTCATAAGTTCCACTATTTTCAATAGTCGATAACATACTTTTGGCGCTGTAAATCGATGCTTGATTAATTTCCAATCAATTACTAAAATTGATTAATTTAGGAATAAAATCATAAAATCAAATTAAATCAATTCAGCACAATTTAGCACTCAAATAAATAAATAGACTGCACCACGATAATTAGCATAAAATTTCAGTTATCGACTATCCTAGCCTAATTTCTAGAAAATAAATAAATAAATAATTAATTACAACATTATTAATTAAATGCAATAAATCCAATTTAGGCCCGTAATGCCTAATTGGAAGCCAAGACGAGCTTGGAAAATTATCGAGACTAGCTCAATAAATACTAGACCTATTTCCTTGCTAACTACACTAACCATTTGCCTAACATGCATTGATAAGTCTCTAATTTAATTACTCTAATATAATCTATCCACATAATTGCATTTAATTATATCTAAACAACCCATAAGCATCATTAGCATACTAATAAGGGATTAGTGAGCAAAACTCACTTGATTCACGATCCATCCGGTTCAAAATGTCGGGAACGTAACATAGACCGACTTTCTCCAAAGCGGGCAAAACTTTCAAGACTTGAAACCATCTCAAAACGGGCCTTGAAGGTGGCTGGATACCCATAAACTCAGCCTCTGTTTTGAGCTGCAAAAACAAGGAAACAAGGGCTAGTTCGGCTTTTGCTTTTGCTTGTTGGACTACAGAGAGGAAACCAGCAGCTTCAACGGCAAAAATGGGCCGATTGGAGCTTCGGCAAGCGGGTGGTTGGTAATTGATGGCTCTTAGGATCAACGGGGGATGTGCTGGTGGTTGGAATGGGCAATGGAAGGGTTGGAATTGGGAGAAACTCACGAAAAACATGAAACAGTTCACTCGGTAGGGCTCCAGACGGTCTAGCGATCAGTAACTTCACGCCGGCGTATCGGACAGCTGGTGGCTCCGTTCGGGCGAGGTCGGTCTTGATGGAACGGTTTGGATGTCCTCGTCACGGCGATGGGTGGCTTGTTTGCTGACTCATTCGGGAAGTCGACTTTTTACTCGGATTTTGGCAAAAGGTCAGCTGGAGCATAAACTGGAAGAAGTGAAAATAGAGGAGGAAAACGGTCTGGCGGTGGTGTGGCTGCTCCGGCGACTTCCTTGGCTGTTGGTGGGGTTCGAACAAGGTGAGAGGAGAGAGATGGAGAGGGTTTTGGCCGGCCAATGGGGAGAGGATAAGAGGATAAGAGGGAAGAGATGAGGTTGGGCCACCTTGCCTTCATTTTCCACAAGGTTGTCCCCCTTGGACTCTTCCTTAGCTAAGACATCTTCCTTAGTTGTCCATGAGCCACCAAGACTTCCCCCCACAACCTTGAATTGGTCCGAAAATGGCTAAGGGAAGGGGGCACACAAATTTGAGGGCTTTGGCTTCATTTAGTCTTAATTTCATCTTCAATTCAATCTCACATGGCCTTTATAAATTCAATTGACATCTCAATGTTCCAATTGATATTTTTCCTCACATATTGATCCATCTTGCATCTCCATTTTTTGATCAAAATGATCCCCGGCCTTTTTTTTTATAACAAAAATGGTTCTATGTCGACTTTTTCCCCAAAAGTCTCGAGTTTCAGAAAAATCTTTTGAGACCGAGTTGACATTTCTAGAATTTATTGTGATATGAAAAAATCTTTAATTTCTGAAATTGGACTCGAACTCACAGTTAATTTCCATTCGGCGCCTTTTTGGCGTGACCTAGGCTACCGGGTAGTTTTCAGAGATTTTTAGTGCAAATGACTCGTGGTCGATTTTCTTCGAGTCATAATAAACCCACTCGATACATTGGTGACTCTCGGTGGTTGTAAAAATCTCAAGTTTTCAATTATGGGCACATAGTACCCAAAACGACAAAAAATCGGTCTAGCGCCGATTGATGAGAATTTTGCAATAAGATGGAATCAACCACACTTTGATCACACATCTTAGTCAAATCGACCTATCCCTACTCTCTGATCGATTTTGACAATGCCGTAATGACCCTTGTAGACTAGTATGGTCGAGCAATCGACTTATGGTCAAATTCTTAAGTCTATTGTATTAAAATCTCTTAATGGCTTCCCTTGATAGTCTAGTTATCTCACGAGTGATCGGCTTTGAGAATAGCACTATAGATGTGTCAATGAAAGGCTCGATTATTCAATTGAAAACAGTACTAGAAATTCAAGATGTCATAGTAGGTAGGGCTCATCTCTTACTTCTTGCAAGTTGGGACATCCATCATAATGATCCCTTGTCTCTTTATCGTTATCGTGCGTCAATAACCTTAAGATGCATTTTTGACATTAGAGGTAATGACTCGCTTGTCTCCACAACTTTTATGAAGCGAAACAAGCGTATTTGAGTAGTGAAACAAGCATATTTGAGTCAAATCCATGATCATTAGACCCAAAAAAAAAAATTATATTTTAATACCTAACAAAAGGCTAATAGGTAATAACCTACAACCTAACCTCATAATATCCCATATCAATGAATGTCGTATCTCAACTTTACAAGTACAAGAGAAATGACATAATCGCCCTTCTACCTGAAGGACACTGCCTCGAACGCAAACTAATTACCTATTATCAAAATATATAAGGTTAATACTATAAAAACCCCAAAAATATACATGTATACTACATATATCCTAAATTGTGCACCCATATCACATTTATCTCAAACTAATTTTTATGTCACAAAAAAACTCAAACTAGTATACTTGTGCCACAAAAATTAATTTGAGTAAATGTGGCAATGTGGCATGGGTATATTGGTTTGTGAATTTTTGTGGTATTATGCCAAATATGTATCCATCTATATATGATCGAATAGTGAGTTGGTTACCAAGTAAGAATTTTTAAAATCCATATATATGCACACATGCACACACACACACACACACACACACACACACACACACACACACACACATCTTCAACTTAACTAAACCTAAAACTATCATCATATAAATTCAATTATCTCAAGTCATACCTAAAAGTTCCCTCGTTGATAATGCTCTCGACCTCCTTGCCACAACTTGAAGAACCTCAAAGATATTTGAATTGAATGGAGTGAGTAAACACAATTGAGTATGTTGAAGAAAATTCCTTTATTAGTTTTGATGATTAACAAAATTTTCTTTAATCATCATTTGATTTTGATGATTAGCACTTTCAGACGTTACTCATTAGACTCAGAGGATCAAACTTTAAGTCATGATAAAATCCATATCCTTGATATTTGATACTTGGAGACATTGATCAAGAAGATAATCTTCATGCAACGGCCAAATATTTGGTGGATGCCTTGCTATAATTAAAAAATCTATCCAAGAAGGAAAGCAAATCAAATCCAATATCTCAAGATGGAATTAAGCAAGTTTTGGATAAATCAATCTATAATAGGTGAAATATTCTTTCCAAGTGAAGCACTCTTCCTATAGAAACTCTATTTGTTGTATGAGCAATAGAATCAACAAGAGACTTCAATTTCAGTAACCTTGAAGCAATCAGATCTTCTGACGATGTTCAAGTCTAATGGTAGATTAGATGAGCGATCCTCTAAGGATATGTCCAACGGTCAACATGGATAATAAGGATTATAAAAGAAGGTCGAGATGCTTAAAGGGAATAGCAAGTTGAAATTCTGAAGTTTATAATTCCTAGTTCTTGAGTGATCTTCAATTATATACATTTGTTTCTGTGAGCTATACTATGTAATCTTTTAGAGGTTGAGAGTGTGTGAGGGTTTGTTCACACGAGTTTGAGTATTCATTACTCGGATTTTGTAACCTCTAACAAATTTATCTAATAGAATTCAGTCAATCAATTGTTAGTATGGGAGAGTAGACATAGGCTTGCAAAAATTGTACCACTATAATCGTTGGTATGCAATTTTCTTTCTTTTACTCTCTTTATTTTACTTGTGATAGAGTTAATTGCACACTAGTAAGATCTTATATTTATTTGGGCAATATCATTTTAAATTTATTATATTCTACACTATCACTTATTCACTCCCTCTAGGTGATCCATCTAGCCCTAATAGAGTAAGTAGTATATATCTCTTCTAAGCAGATCAAACATCCAATATGAATATGTACAAGACAATGTCAGAATTCATTTATCTCAAATCTAGTATATGATATATGTATAAGTTTAAAAAGAGTTATATCTCTTTAACATATATATATATAAGAAACATTTCATTAATTGATATATCAAAGCATATATTAATGGTCATGTCCATCGAATCAATCTCGTGCTTGAAATAAACATAAATAGTTAATTCATTGATCAATCTAGTACTCAACATCCAAATATAGTCACATTTAACGTCTTGTGACAACGGTGGTCAAAATTCCCCCTAGGCTAAGTCTCCACTTATATTATTGGTGACTCGGCCCATAAGGACTATTTAAGAATAATATGCATACTCGCAAACCCTTTAATAATATTAAAATATAGCGATAATGAGCATCAAACTACTAATATCATCCTCCACTAACCCATAAACCAAAATGTGTAACATTTAAAACAGAATGCACTTTATAAGGCATTTCTCAAATCATTTTAGATTTCATTTCATTAACTAGGTTTTTAAATTAATATGTATAACCTTTCATAATACTTTTTATGAAATGTTTTTGAAACCATTCATAATTAACTAAAAAGTAGTAAACACCTCATCTAGTCTATGTAATAAATATGCTCTTTCATAACTCATTACATGAGTATATAAATTCATAAAAGAAGTTTTATAATACCCTAAACTTCCATTACCACATAATTTTTACAGTCTAATAAGTTTTAGAATGAACCTAGCAAATTAAAATCAACACTAACCTGCATGTATAGCTCAATTTTGAAATCTCTTCAAATTATATGAACACATTGTTTGAATCCTTACTAGGCGCTATGAAATGAAATTATTCCGACTCCTCGTGGCCTTTTAGGTGCACATGCAAGTAGCCCCTTTGTCTTTCCCTCCTATTCCTTTCTTGTTTATTTTTCGTCGACTGGTGTTCTCTTTTCTCCTGCTATAATACTTCATTTGCATTAGCTACTAAAAGAGAAAAGAAAGTGGATTAGGGCTTGACTATGGAAGGATATGGACTTGGGTTTGGGTTTTCTTCCTTTTCTTTTATTTCTTTGAAAAGCCTATCTCTTACACATTCCGAATGGTATAATATGTTTATTTCATTTAAATTGTTTAAATATACTTCTACAACAACAATAAATACAAACTCAGTCCATAAAATATGAGTCATATCTCCTTGTAACTTTATTGTAATAAATACTAATCTCATATTCTAAATGATGCTAATTGGGACGTGCATATATATATATATTTTCTAATAGAGTACAGGAAGTCAAAATACATCAATCAATACCCATGACATTGATAAATTCAAGAACAATCACTACTTTAAAGCATTAATAATATATAAAAAAATTAATGATTATCTTTGACCTATATGCGCGTCATACCCTTTCCCTCCTATTCTTTCCTTCTTTGAAAAAGTTTATTAAGCTTAAGGGCTGCATATAAAAATGCTGGAACTTGAAAGACCAAATGAGCACTTCTTCCTTTAGAAAACTAAATTAATGATCTTTTATTAATCACTATCTCTGCCGGCTTGGGTTAGTGGCATCTTTATTTCCATTAGGAACGACGCGCTTCGTTTGCTTCCACCTGGCGTCCAAGGCGGTCCTGTCTATAGAGTAAAGATAAGGGAAAGATTGTGTTAGGAAGAGCCCATTTGAAAAAGTTCTGTTGGGACTTAGAAGAAAAGGTTAAGAAAAGAACAGAGTCCTGGCTTAGCTAAAAAATCGGGCTACCTTGTCTTACACAAGAATGTGACTTGGGAATGAAATTAAAGTATTCGTGGTAATTAAAATCATTTTGAAAAAAATACCCTTAAAGCGCCTAATAAAAACAAACTCTCACATAAAGTCAATTCATGATGAATCAACTGTATTGATTTATGAATTTCACGTGAAATTTTGTACTTACAATAGTCGTGACTTATCAATCAATGTAGGTCTAGTCCACGCAAGTATCAACCGTTACATCATAACTATCCCCAGAACAAAAAAGAGTACATTGTTGGTCCGAAGCCTCTCTCAAATTTCACCCAAAAAAAAAAAAAAAAAAAAAAATGTCCTTCAATTAGTGTCGTTTCTCTCTCTGTCTTTTAGCTCTTGTTTTCCACTAAGCAGATTCCACCCAACCGTATACCAATCGAAGAGCCCAGGTCGATTGTCGTTTCCCCTGCTTCATCCCCCATCCTCCATTACCAATAATTGCAAAAATAATCAATTCATCAATCCATTTGATTGATTTAATTTTTTGTCGTTCGGTCCAAAACGACAACTGTCAATTTCCCCCAGCCGCTTCCAGTTGCGTTGCTCTGCCGTCTAAAACTAATTTTCAAAAATGGGGAGAGACAGAGAGACAGAGACAAAAACAGAGTGGGCTTGACGGCTCGCCTGGTGGCACTTCGATTCACTATAACACTCTGAAACTTGCTCTCCTGAGTCTGCTCTTCCTGTTCATCATCTCTCTCTCTCTCTCTCGCTCTCTGCAATGGCGTCCTTCGGTTTCAGCTCCAACTTCTCTCTGGTTGAGAACAGGGGACACGATGCTGTTGACCTGAGAACGCTGGTTGCTGCGTCGAAGCCGTTGGCTCACTCGCTGGGCTTGCTCAAATTGAACCCGGGTTCGAAGAGCTGGAGCTTAAGGGCGGGGTGTTCCCGTGAAGTTGGAACCGCGCGTGCCGCTTCGGAAGCAGCCACAGCGGTTGCGGTGGATGATGGAGTCGTGAGGGAGAAGGAGAGAGATGGGGTTTTGAGGGTTGGAGTGATTTGCGGGGGTCCATCCGCGGAGCGAGGGATTTCGATGAATTCCGCACGATCGGTGATTGATCACATTCAGGTGATCATTGGGATTCTATTGACTCATGCATGGCTATCTTGGTATAACATTAGACTGCACAATTGGTGCTGATGGTTCATCAATTGAGTGGAAAAAAGATGATATTTTACTTATTTTTAAGTTAAGTTCAGTTGCCCCCAGTCGGATTTAAACTTTGAAAAGAAGTAGGCATTTAATTGTTTATATTTCATCATTTACTGTTTGCAATGACTAGTGATACTGAAACAATGCCATTGTTATCTAAAAACTTATCGATATAAAATCTACATTAACCCGTCAACTTGTGGAAAACATGGTGTTTCAGTTAGCTGCAGTCAATGTCTTCCCTGCTAGGAAATAGTATACTCGAACTACTGTAATAGAGAAGAAAGAAGTTTCTGGAGTTTATAGGCTCTTGGGAGAATCTTTTCAGTGCTATGCATTCAGTATAGAGAATAAAATTTCTTGCCAATGATGGTAACATTTGGATTTACTTGCTATGAAACAATTTCTTATCAACAATGTTGGGTTTTGAAACATCCAAGTTGTTCAACATCATGTAGGTCAATGAATTTTCATCTCCAGTATAACTGTAATTGGTTGTTAGGGAATTGTTTATGCTGATCTTCTTGTACCAATCAGTCCGCTGAGCATCACTAGCAAGTGATGTAGGGCATGAATTTATTAATTATGGACTTCCTTGTGATACTTTTATTCTTTCTTGATTTATGAGTGAAAGCAGTGATTGAAGTGATGATTTTTTTTTCCTGACAGGGGGAAGATTTGCATGTTAGCTGCTATTATATTGACTGCGACCTAAATGCATATGCTATATCAACTGCTCAGGTTTGTACATGCACTTATCTGTAATCTCAAGCTCCTTTCTTATCAGCTGGATTGGGCTCACACTTGTGTGTGGCAATTAATGGATATCAGGTTAAAAACCTGGTTTGCTAAACCTTTGTCTAATGTATTTTGTCTCTATTTGCTACTTAGAAGCATAAGATTGTGTGAGTATGTTTTCAAATCAGATGCAGTCAGATGAAAAGATCAAGATGAGTCATTACAATAAGTAGGGAAAACACTTCAGTTGCTGTTATCTGAGACTTGAGAATTGAAAGGCTAGCACAGGGCCATCATTCACCTGGTGCCGGACATCTAGGAGGCCAGGATGTGTGACCATGAGCTTTAACCAGAATTGCTTCAATATTTGCATATTGTCACAAGGATGACCAGTTAAATGTTGTGTACTACTGGGTTAAGGATTAGTCATTTTTTGAAGGGCATGCTTAGGATATGAATTTCAAGCAAGGCTCTTGCCATTAGAGATGCTAGAAAGGTAATACTTGGCTGAAATATGTGACGTGTTTATTTGACCAAAGGTCGTAGATGTTAAGTCTCTGAAAATGCACCTCCGACTAAAGTTTGCCCCTTGTCTGATTTATGTTGCTGTCCTTTAATAAAAAATATAGCGTCTGATCATTGTTTGCAATTGCTTCTGGCTTCGTGTACATATTTTGGTTACATAATGACTAGTTAGCCTGCATACTTAAATCGCTCTCTCCCTAAAATTATATTCAAGCTTTGATTTCCATAGCCAAAGTTGTGTTCTGATTTCCTCATGCATACCTTATACAGGTATACTCAAACACTCCTGCAGATTTTGATTTTAAACTCGAAAGGTAAGCTGGCAAATCATTAGGGGTTGCTCACCTACAGGAAAAATGTTGACACACCTCATTTACTGTCTATGTAGCCTAGCCCAGGGTTTCCGCTCTCTGTCTGACTTTGCAGCGCATTTAGCAGCTTCTGTAGACATAGTATTCCCTGTAATCCATGGTCAGTTTGGAGAAGATGGTGGCATCCAGGTGTGGTACTTCTTCTTTATGAAAGGGACTGATATTGATGTATCTAACGCAATACCTGAGATCAATCTTGAGCTTGAGCAATGAGATTGAGCATTACCATTAGCTCTGACCATGCATAAGCATGTGCATTCTCTTGTGGAGTTGGACTTAAGGTCCATGAAGCCTTTTGATCATCTAAACATAGGTTTCAATTAAATGATACAGTCAGTCAGACCTCTTTTTCCCAACAAAAAGTTTGCTTCTGAATGAATCAACCTGTGCACCACGTTTGCACCTTGTCATCAGACTTTTTTTTACCTCTAAAACTGTGTCTGTTGAAATCTTCAGGAACTACTGGAAAGATACAATATTCCATTTGTTGGAACTGGATCAAGTGAGTGTTGCCAAGCATTTGACAAGGTTAACCAACTAACTTTATCCTCTGCCAATGTTCTAATGCTTTTTCGGAGATAGCTCTTAGGCATTGACAGCCAATTGAGTATAGATGCATGTCTCAAACTCCAGTACTAAAGGCTTAAACAAGATAGCCAGTTGGATTTCCATATTAACAGTATCAAATTGGGAATTTTAGCAGAAACTTCTGATTGAAAACCTTGTATAATTTAATACATTCGAAGATCACAACCCCTTATGCCGAGGATTCTGAAAGAATAGCATTGCTAAATTCTTACATGCATAGGTGTTAGCTCCACAAACTAGAAACTAAGCTACTTTCTTTGTCTTTTGGTTTGTGTACTGCCAATTGTAAAATGCCTTGATATAAAGGGTATCATGAAGAAATTACATTGATCTTGTGGAGTAATGATCCCGCTGGAGAGTAGTGCCTAGTAGAATTGGGATCTCTATGATTCTGCATGACGCTATTTACGTTAGAGATCTCACACTCGGCCAATGTGAGACAGACACTATTGGCTATGTCTCCTCAGCTCTTGTTATGCTAAAGATTGTCTGTTGTAATTCCTGGCAGTATCAGGCATCATTGGAGCTGAGCAAACATGGTTTTGTGACAGTACCCAGTTTTCTTGTGCAGGTATGTCTTTTAGGAACTTTATTACTTAGCTGTCAAATCCCAATAGTGAAAGACAGTATCCCCAATTGTCATTCTGTTCAGTTTACCAAACACTAGTCACCTCTACGTTTAGTATTAAATGCTATTTCATACTGAGTATTCTATGAGAAAGTCATAACAAATGAAAATCCTTTATCCAAGTAATTGCTTCTTCAATTCAAGTATCTCTTTCTTTGTAAATCAGCTTTAGCTGACTGATATGCCTCATAGCCATTCATTATCCTATTCATAAGTTTAATTCTTCGAGGTCCATCTGTAAGTCATGTAATGTAGTTCAGTGTCATTTTTTCACAGTAGTACATATTAATACGCTTCCAGGTGTTTGTATGCCTGCAAACGCTTGCTCATTTTTTTGAGTATTTCTTGTCCTATGCTGATTTTATTTCCCTGATCATCCATATACTGCCTTGAGATAGAACCTCCTTAGCCTGTGGTATTGGGATGAAAATATTTTCTGCTGTTTCGGTCCTTCGTTCTTTGTAGTGTTATGTAAAAATGATTTGGCAATTGAGTTGACTGTTCCTGGGCCACTAGACATATGATTGGGCTTTATGATCTATTTGCTCATTAACCGGGAACAAGAGTATAAGGTAAATCTTTGTTTTTTCAGTGACAGCCTCTGCATTGCTGGATTTTTGTTTTTGGAAAAGAAAAGACCTTGCTTTATTGTTCAGCTGCAAATTCTTTCTTCAGGGAGAATGGAAATTTTATAATCACTTTCTAGATTTACATCTCAGTTGGGGTTAAGTTGGTGTCTTTAATTTTCTATCATATATGTACATTGTCAATTTAGTTAGTAAGTTATAGCATTTCTGATTTATATTATCAGTTCCTTTTTTTAAGTATTTTCTTCTAATTTAAGTTTAGCTTAAAGTTGTACCTTTATATTATATCATCATATCTTACCATTGAGGATTATGTTGAAAACATTTTGATTTATTATCTTCAGAGTCATTATGTGGTCTTTTTCTATAATTTATATCTTTATACCATATTGTGATTTCTAGTTTGATAATAAATGAAAAGATAAAACTGGTGCCTTGGCCCAGAACATTTGATTGTGGCATGGCATCTGTCTTGCACATCTATTCTACATATGAATCATTTCACAACAACTTTTGAATTCTTCGCTTCATTTTATTCATTTGGGTTGGTCTTAACTCCATTTCCATGTATTAGATATGGAGTAGCTACTCTAGATCCTTTTGCTTAGAGTCATCTGCTCAGTATATTAAAGTAGATTCAAGCTGCATTATTCCATAGAAAGCCATGAAAGTTCAGCAAGTAGAGATAAATAATAGCCCCGCATATGTGTGGATTGGGCCAGTGACCAGTGAGGGGATTTTTGGCTTAGCTTTACTTCAGAATGTATGCATGGCGTTTTGGCTTGCCTTTAATGATCCAAGTTTCACGGTGGCACATTATTTCATGAACAAAGACTTTCTCATCTTCTTTTTGCATAAGCTTTTTTTTTTTTTTTAATTGTATACAAGCTTTCACAAATGTTTAACCTAGTTTCCTTGTTGTCATTGCTCAAGTTGTATAAGCAATCGGATTCTTGTTTAAAACTTACTTTCCCGGAAGATTCGAGTAAATTAGAAAAACTGCAAGATAGGTTAAGTTGTGTTGCTCAGTGCTGTTGTATAGCTAACTTATCTCCATATGATTCTCATGGGCACTCTCTTGCATGTAGGGATGCGAGGCTAACGAAGCTGAACTTGAAAAATGGTTTGAGAGAAACCAACTGGATCCTATGTCTGGGAAAGTTGTGGTGAGGAATTCTACCTTTGTTTGCCTGAAAAGCCTTGATAAGGAGGAAGAAAGTTTCAAGTTCTAAAGTTCCCTGTTCATTCTCTTTTAGGTAAAACCAGCTAGAGCTGGATCAAGCATTGGTGTAACAGTTGCTTATGGCACAGCTGATTCTCTCAAAAAAGCCAGTGAAATTATTTCAGAGGTACTTGAGCTTGGTCCAAAACTTCTGCAGGATTTCGTTCTGAACTTTCAAAGCCACTAGTGGAGCCTAGAAAGATTAATATAAGTGGATGCAGATTATTGTTGGTTAGACTCCGACGCAGGAAATACGATTGTATTGATGTGACTGCTTTCTTTTTGTTTGGTGAAATACATCTCCTGCAGAGACGCATGAGAGCACAGAAACCAATGTAGAAGATTCTTTTATGTACCTTTTCACGCAGAAATTGCACTTTGATTCCATCCACTTGACAGATATAAAGAAATACACTTTCGGTTTCTTGTTACACATGCAATCATCCTTTTCTTCCATTTATCTTCAGGGAATTGATGAGAAGGTCATAGTTGAGATATTTCTTGAAGGAGGAAATGAATTCACTGCCATTGTACTTGACGTTGGCTCTGGGTTCGATAGCCATCCTGTTGCATTATTGCCAACTGAGGTACTTCAAGATTTAAAATTATTATGCCTTTCATCCTATCAGTTCACTTTAGGCTGAACTGCCTCAACTTGTAAAGCCTTTCATCTACTTCTTGAAAGGATGGCTGTCTTTAATTTGGTGAAGTAATTGGGCAGCAAGAACAGAAAAGAACTGTAGCGCTATTTAGGTTGATTGATGCTTTGTAGGATAAGTTAAGTCTCCATGAAAGTGAAGAACAAGTGAAAAATGTAATACTGGATGGCTGGGGTTTATTTTGCACCCCTTGTCTATAATTGATAAAATTTTAGGATTGAAAGAGAGTGGGAGAGAAAAATAGAAGGTGAAAGGACTACATACTTTTCTCAATCGACTTTCAGCAAAATTACCTAGGAGCTATATTGTATAGAGCATATGGATAAACTCACATTTAATACATAAAGTCATAGCTATCTCATTTAATCCTACGCCCAACTAATGGCTAACACTACTCAATACACTTCAATAGCAATATACATTACTCTTTGCACTATACCAGCGCAAACATCTAATCTAGTAATAAATTCAGGATTGAATGTTTGGGGTTCACTGTGCCGCCATATTTATTTATAATTTACATTGTATGACCTTTTGTAAGTACACCCCTTAATACACCTATAATAGATGGAATTGTTCCTCAACATCCTTGGCATCAGTGGCCATAGACATGATCTACCACTAGACTAACCTTTGGCACACAAGACAGTATCACGGGGAGGCACTTTCTATTGACCCTGCAGGTTTTCTGATTGCTATAATGTTGTTACATATGGATATAAGTGGGCTTTTTAAATTGATTTTGATGGAAATTCAAAGGTCAAAATCATAATAGGATTTTACAATGTTGTAGCATGTGTGGTCAGGTGGAGCTCCAGTTTCATGGCAATGTTGATGTGAGGGAGAAAGATGCAATTTTCAATTACCGTAGGAAGTATCTTCCAACTCAACAGGTAGGAATCTCCATATGATTTGTTATGAGGGTTATTCATACTTAATTCGATAGCATATAAGCCATATCTGTGAGTATCTGCTTTGGGACATCTTGGGGTATGATATGCAATTTCAAAGTTCTTTAGTTGGAGATGTCAACTAAATTTCCACATGCCCATTAGTTCTTTTACTCAGTAGAAGGTGTACTCAATCATCAACAGGTTGCATACCACACTCCACCTCGTTTTCCAGTAGATGTAATAGAAGACATACGTAAAGGCGCGTCACTGTTGTTTAAACAGCTGGGGCTACGTGACTTTGCCAGAATTGATGGATGGTTTTTGCCTTCTAAGCATTTATCATCTTCTAAGGAAGTATTTGGCGTGACTGATTATGGTACAATAGTTTTCACTGACATAAATCTGGTAAGAAGAGTCAAATTCTGTTCTCCCAATCCTAGCATTGTCTGTATTTGCCCTTGACAATTGACACAAGTTTGCAATATGAGCCAGATAAGTGGGATGGAGCAGACTAGCTTCCTATTTCAGCAAGCTTCAAAGGTACTTCTGATTTATGTATTGCTGGCTCCTAGTGAATAGAGCTTGGCTTGTCAATGGCACAGATTTTATGGTATCTTATGTTATGTAGTTTTCTGCAATTTTACATGAATGTTACGCAGCACAATAGTTCCAATGAAACTTGAAGTTCTTGACACATCAATGTTGTAGCATTAAAAAATTCTACTGTACATTCCATCTAAGAGCTTTAGCTGAATAAATTGGCAATAATCTACAAATAATATGTTGTATCAGCGCAAGAGGTTTTATGTAATCCAAGCCTACAGGCGGGTGAGGGGTGGTTCTAGAGAATTTAAATATCAAGTCACCATAATCTACCAAATTAAGATTTCAGATAAACTGCAGTGCTCTTACGAATTCTAAGGTGTCACAGCAAAGTCAAAATTTAAGAACCATGTAAGCAAATAGATCATGTACATGAGAGTGAAGTTTATGGATATTTTTCTAGCTTCTTATGCTACCTTATAAATGGTTAAAAGAATTGCATCTCTAGACTTTAAACTACTGCTCTGCATTAATGGGCCTTTTAATATGTCCAGGTGGGATTTTCTCACTCAAACATCCTCCGGAGCATTATTAATCACGCCTGTTTGAGGTTTCCGGATCTTGCATCTCATAAAGATCTATCTGGCCATTTGCCCAGAGTCGACAACTCCTCAAAACTTACTGGAACTTCTAGAAAACTTGAAAAGCGCCGCAAGATATTTATTATATTTGGAGGAAACACTTCTGAGAGACAAGTGTCCCTCATGAGCGGCACTAACGTTTGGCTCAACTTGCAAGCATTTGATGATGTAAGGCCACATCTTAGCCATCTATTGCAATGGTGTAAATGCATACCAATTCTTTTACCACTGAAGTGATATGGCTTTATGAATGTCTACTCAGCATATAGGATGTATAAATCCCTCTGTTGAGTTTTCTGGTTGGGAAGCCTCTCATGGAAGATGTTAAATGTCTGGATCATTACTCCTGGGATAACTATTTGTAAATGGCAATGAGAGCAATACTTTGTTCTGTGAAAGGACAAAAGAAAAACCGTGGCAGCAAGAAATACCTGTGACTTTGGTTTAATATCTAAAATAGCCTTTGTCATCCTACTTTTCCTTAAATTCTGATATCAGCTGTTTAATTGCATCATAACTGAGAAGCTTGTTAAGTCCATAAGGTACTTCTTTTCTGATTTTCTTTCACAAAGCCTTTGGATATTTTCCTTCTTCAAGCTGTCTGTACTTCCCCATGCTAACTACTAAATGAAGAGGAGGCTGCAATAAGAATTTTCTGTGATAAATCAGTTGCTGCCTTGACTTGGATAAGTTTGATTACTGTGCTCATGAATGGATTATGGCTGTTGCTTGTTGGCCTAAACAAGTCATGAGTCATCTCATTGACCAAATTCCAGGAACACAAGAGCTAGCAACTATGTCCCTACTTTATGTGCTTTTGCTTTTTATCCCTGCTTTAGATTCATGTTTTGACCTGTCTTTCCTGAAGAATTTAGTGTTTCGGTGTAGATCCTTGTTACAGAAAAAAAAGGGACCATGCAATATTTTCATGTTATCGATTTTTTTCCCTACTACTGTAGTGCATGTTAGTTGTGCTAAGTAGAACTTTGGTTGTAACAGCTTGAAGTCATCCCATGTTTGCTTGCTCCTTCAAACCAACATTCCTTGGGCACAGTTGTGAATGGGGAGGATTTTCAGTTGAGCTCATGGGCAGTTTGTTCTCTACCGTAAGTGTAACTCTTCGTCTGTTTGTAAATATTAGTCAAGCTTGTTGATAGATACTATGATTGGAGATAGGGTTCCATGTTTTGGCAAGTCGTGGAGTTCTAAAGTAAAATTATACAATGGCTTGAGGGTTCTCACTGCATTTGTTCTAGTCTTGGGGCCAATGATCATTTGTTGGACTTCTTGGCTCAACCCTTTTGTTTCTCTACTAATGTGCCATTATTTTCGTTTAATTTTCCCCTCAAGCAGTGTATTTATATAATGCTCGTGTGAGGTTAAGCCATGTGGCACACTAACGTGCAAGCTTTACCCAATAATTTGTTTTCTATGTCACTTTAGCAAATCTTTAATGCTCGCAAAATCCTAGCAAATCTCAATTTCTTATGCTAGTTTTGGTATTAGATATTTAAAAATAACTGTTTATCAATTTGATTAGAACTGTTGCTGGACATTTCCAGTGTTTATGGAACAGATCATCCTTCACATGATTTGACATGAGACCTGTATAACTGACTGCATGAAAAAAATACAGTGAAATACCTCCACATATATATACTGTAATATCCACAGTACAATTTGTCTTTTTCACCTTTGATGTTGTTCGTTGATTCATAATTTCACTCTTCTTTTGTTGCTGCAGTTACTCCCTGGTACTTAGACACACAACCGAAGAAGTTCTTGCCGCGTGTGTTGAGGCGATTGAACCATCCCGGGCTGCATTGACATCTCTCCTGCGGAAACAGGTTATGAGAGATCTCATGGAAGGTCTGAGGAAACAAAAGTGGTTTTCAGGATTCGATATAGCTGATGAACTGCCGGTCAAATATTCACTGGAGCAGTGGATCCTGCATGCCAAGGAAGTTCAAGCCACTGTTTTCATCGCAGGTTCTTTCCAGAAGTCATTACATTTTTTGTATATGATAGATGTACTTCCACGATGTTGCACCAACTTTGGCAATTTGTTTAGCAGTTGAGGGCAGAAAGATCATGTATTGGAACGTTAAAATCTCAATGTGAAAATTTCAGCTAGTGATACTAATCTAAAACTCACATTCTGTGTTCCTGAAATCATCTGCAGTACATGGAGGCATTGGGGAGGATGGTACATTACAGTCTTTGCTAGAGAATGAAGGAGTTCCTTATACAGGTTTCCTGCAAATAACACATAATTTGAGAAGATTGTAAATGTCTGCTATTTAGTTGATTAGTTCTTTTACTTGTTTGTTCTTGCTTCACAGGCCCTGGGGTGATGGCTTCAAGGACATGTATGGACAAAGTTTCAACATCTCTTTCTCTAAGCAATGTATGTTTCTTGTGCTCTTAAGCATTTTGGGAAAACAAAAAAAGAAAAATTGAAGAAGAATAAGAAGAAAATGCAAATGGGCTTTCTTAACTATTAGTTTCCCATTTGTCTCAAGGTTCAATATTAAATCTGTAATGACTGAAATCTATGATTGCTTATTAGTTAGCAAACTTGGGAGTTCTTACCATAAAGAAAGAAGTGTGGAGTAAAAAGGATCTGCTGAATGTACCAATACTTGATGTATGGCAAGATGTGATCTCAAAGCTCCAGTGTGAAAGTATATGCATAAAGCCGGCTAGGGATGGATGCTCTACTGGGGTTGCAAGACTTCGGTAGGTTTTCGACGCTCTTCAAACTTGCCGGTGCACTCTAATGGCATTCTTGATTTTTCTTTTCTTTGTTTTGCATAAACAGATGAAGTTTGACCTTGTTGTCCTTTCCATTTCTTTTCTTATTTCAGTTGTCCAGAGGACCTGAAAGTATACATAAAAGCCTTGGAAGAGGGCCTTCTACGTATTCCTCCAAATAGTTTTTCAAAGGTGTACACTCTTTTTGCCATACTTACTGCTCATTTCAGAATTATCTTCTGCCAAACAAACTTCTGCATGATCATCACCGAGCATTTGTTCTAAGGCTGTTGTCATGTTTGGGAATGCCTTCTAAAAAGAAAAATAATTTATATGCTTATTGAATTGAGGAAGAACTTATTACCCCTGATTCTATGAGAAGAAACTTTACAAGAAACAACAATTCAAGATGTATACATTCCATGAAAAAGGAAATGTTATTAGTGCTCCCAAATGATGGATTAAACATATGAGCTATAGATTGCCTATGCATCTAATTGTCTTTCAATGTCCCATAACTGGTTCTAGAATTGTCTGTTATCCTTGAATCCAATCAAAGACAAATCAAATTTCTTCAAATAGTGTAGTATAAATCATTCCTTGTATGCAATATGTGACCAACCACCAACACTCAAGGTTTTTTGCCCATTTTCAACAATTATGTGCTTTAAATGATGGGAAGTCATATGCTTTTGATCAACTTCTTCTACATAATCTAGTGAAAGGGTTGCCTGTGCTGGTAGGGTTCTGTCCTTTTTTTGGATATGCTGACAAGCCTTCAATTCTCATAGCTGAGTAGTAAATGTAATGCTTGCACCCTTTTTATGTAATTTTTTCCTATTATGAACTCTTCTGGCCACTTATGTGATATATGTAGAGCACAATAAGCTCATTAGTGACTGTCTTTTGCGTAGCAAACAGTTCTGCTGAAATTTCCTTAACTCATCTATCCACCATGCAATTACATTGTCTCTTCATAAGTATCAACTCAAAGGAAGTGTTTGCAATTAGCCATACTTGAGTTAACCTTTTCCTTTCAATTACTTTTTAGGCTCATGGGATGATTGAGATGCCGAACCCTCCTCCAGAGTTCCTAATTTTCGAACCATTTATTGAGACTGATGAGATCATTATGTCGTCAAAATCCAAGAATGAAAACGCTTCTCACTTCATGTGGGAAGGACGCAGTCGGTGGGTAGAAATTACAGTCGGAGTAATAGGAAAACGAGGATCCATGCACTCACTGAGTCCTAGCATAACTGTAAAGGAAACTGGCGACATTCTGTCACTTGAAGAAAAGTTTCAAGGTGTGCATGCTATCAATAATTGCTTCATTCATGCTATCAATAATTGCTTCATTCATGCCTCATAACTTTGCCTTAAGCGCTACCTGATTATTCTGTCTCTAATAACAAGATGTACTTCAGTGAGGATAGCGATGGATCATGAAATGAAATTTCGATCAATTCAAGTTTTGCATGTGTTGCTAATGCTTATTTTCAGCGGTATAATGCTTTGAAATCGGCGCTTTTGCTCTTTACCACTCAGAAAGTAATGTCAAACAACAAGCTAGGAAAACAATATCTTTTTACTCTTTTTCCTGAACTTTTGTTATGGTTGCATTTTAGTTTCCTCGTGTGGTGGAACTTTTCAAGCTTTGCTAGAAGGTTATGCCATATATCTTATCTTGATGATCTAATATAGCTTGAACTTGTTTGACAGGTGGAACTGGCATAAATTTGACCCCACCACCAGTGTCAATTATGAGGTTTGTTAAGAACATCTATTCAGATTGAAAATGCATCACTCACTATGGACAATTATTTCCTTCATGAGACAATTTCCCTTTTGATGGCTGCATCTGTATGTTTATCACTTGGCATCAATGGGTCAATGACCTACTTAAGTGTCTGTCTCATGTATGATCCTCATATTTCACTGAACTTGAGTTTTTCCGAGGAAGTCCTTCATATTTTACTAAATTTTCTGCACAGAGACCATATGAGTGAAAATCCTGCAGTTACTGAATTTGCTGCAGTCTGTTCATTGCTTTAATTTTACATTGTTATGGCATTTTCAGCAATGCAAACTGATGAATTTTACAATTTCTAGCATTTCTGTACTTGATGTTTTCCATGGTTTTTACTATTCTAAAATGGAAATTGTATCTGCTTCCATTAAGACATTGGATTTTTGCGGACTTTCTTCTCCTATGCAATATTGTCAGCTGTCTGGAACTCATCCAACTGATTTGTGATTGATGCAGTGAGGAAGCCTTAGAGAGATGTAAACAGAGGATAGAAGTGATCGCAAACACTCTACATTTAGAAGGGTTTTCACGCATTGATGCATTTGTCAATGTCGATACAGGAGAGGTAATTTATATTCAAGCAGTTCATGATACCTAAATATAAGTTGGAGTGAAAACATAGCTCTCTCCTTATCTTGCTGTGTTTATGATTGTTAGCTCCAAGTCTGACTGCCGATTATAGTCAGCATGATAATCCTTTGAGGGAACCGGCCATTAACGAGTAATCCTAATGTGGGTGGATTTGGTCAAGGAGATGCGGAAATTGAGAATGAAGTCCCTCCCTTAGGAAAACAAATCTTAAATGGGTTTCTTAATATTATAGGTGAAATATTCTTAATTGCATACCAAGGAATACCACCATTTATGAAACTAGATAGAAGAGGTTGTTTTTGAATTCTCATAATATATGTATAACGTGCATTTAAGCATGTCAAGGTACATCGAGAAGTTTGAGACTATCTTTTTGTTTCCTGTGAAAGATTTTTGCTTGATGACGTAAAATGGATGAGAAAATCACCTAGCCTGATTCAGTCTCTGATCTCATAATCCTTATTCTTCACGTGAGATTGACTTTGGTAGAACCTAATGGCATTTAAAGTAGGTCATAGACGACTGTTTGTGATGATTTATACTATCTTCTTGCTTTCTCTATGTAAAGTGTGTGGTACATTTATTTGCAGGTTTTAATTATCGAGGTCAATACTGTACCCGGAATGACTCCTTCCACCGTGTTGATTCATCAGGTAATTCTCACAGTTCTCGATTCATAAACAATATGCATGAGTGAGAGCAGACATACATGAAATAGAACACGATAACAAAAAAAGACGATAAATGAGTCGGTCTAGTGAGGAAGGACAATGAGCAGTAGATTAGCCAAACGAGTGTTATAGTTCTTATTCTTCACAGGTTGTCGAGCACAGGGTTTCAAACTGATGAATTTTCTTCTAGTAAACTGGTGCATCGTTTGCCTGTGATCAGTCTCAAGAATGAAAGGGGTGCAAGTACTGAAAAGCAACTTACGAGAAAATCATGATTGATCTCTAGAACGGTGATTTAATGCATTCACTATGTTGTACTGATGTGGTCTTATTAGAAGTTGAATTTTGTTAGTGTTCATACTGCATTGGCATACATCCCTTACGTTGTTTCCCTGATAAGCATGCTTCGTGTTATATCTCAGGCACTTGCTGAGAAGCCTCCCGTGTACCCTCATGAATTCTTCCGTACCCTCCTTGATTTGGGTTCGGAGAGGTTTGCATAGATTTTTAAGTTGGCGAAGTCTCCATGTATCAATTACAAAATCTTTGAGGGCGAATAACCTAAATTACTGTAGATTTGCCATACTGAACTGTATCGATTTCGTTTGGAAAATCAGCTCTTGCAATTGTATTTCTGTGGTACATCAGTAACCGTTTATTGCTATCATTTCCATCCTTTCAGCTAGCATAACTAGCTGCTTTGAGCAAGTACCTTACGATGGTTATGATCTTATGCAATTGCCACATAATTTCGCAGTTAATTTCATCCAGGATGGTGTTATTTTAACCCAGACTTGAACAGAACCCTGAAATTAGGAGGAAGTCGAATCACTATCTTTTTTGCTGTAGTGAGTTCTTTGTATCGTTAAAAACTCTATTACTTATTTTGATCCCTACTAAGAAAATTTTGAGGCACTCCAAGCAAATGGTTTACTTGTCATCTAAAGTCAATCATCACATGTTAAATACTATGAATTTCCTTATTTTCCTTTCGAAATGATAACATTTTCAAGAATTGATTTGAAACTTGAGTAGATGAGAGTATTTATGCTCTTGGAGTACCTAAAGCCTTTTACCTCCTCAAATTGGGTTAAAATTAAAAATTGACTAGCGAACTCTCGCTACTTATATAATTGTGAGAGATTTTGTTGAGTGATTCATAAGTTATCACTCACCGGTGTATCCCAAACCTTATGTAATTATTGGAAGTAATCCTTTGAAGTGCTTGGTTAATGGGGAACGGGGCAGGTCAATACGATATCAATGCAAATTTGCAAGAGCAATTGATGTGCTTTGTTTGTGTTTTTTTTTTTTTTTTTTTTTTTCCTTTGGGATGTAAGATTTATCATTTTTCACTATACTTCAATGAGAATAAATGTTATAAAAATTCCCTTACTTGAAATTCAAAATTCTCCCTTTCAATACTGTACCTCATTACCTTGTCTATTCAGTTTCGTTTGATTATTACTTTTATATTCCCCTCTGTCCCTCCTAATCTTTTCGTTATTTATAATCTTATTTGTGACTATCTCTAATTTGAGAAATATAATCTATTTGTACAAAAGAAAAAATATATACAATATAGAAACACAAAAAGTGCATTATAAAGTTAGCATATAGTAAAATATATTTATAAATTTCTTTAACTTCAAGCTCAAGTGAGAACCCATAATCGATTGGCATTTTAATGTAACTAATGAACTCATTGTTCAAAATGATTTTTGAACTTTTAGTATATATTCAATTTACTCCCAAATTATATAAAGAAAAGTTCAATATTACCCCTTGACTTGATATTTTCATATAGTTTTGGAATAAAATTAAACAAGTGTCAAAAATTCAATGAATATATTAAACATACTAAAAGTTTAGGAATCACATTGCACATTAAGTTAAAGTGTATGGATCATATTAAACAAATTAAAAGATTAAGGGCCACACTGTACATTGAATCAAAATTCATAGACAACTTATGTCTTCAAAAACTTCTATAAAGAATAATATTTATAGTGTGCTACATCATAGATATTTGATACTTATTAATTATTTTGAATAGGGTTAATACCCTAAAAAACCCAAAACTGGTACACATGTGATAAATTTACCCAAAATTATTTTTTTTACCATGAAAAACTCCAAATTGGTACACTTGTGACAAATTTACCTCGACGGACTATAAAAAACCTAAACCGGTACATTTACGACAATTTTACCCTAAAATAATTTATTCGACCGCAAAAAATCCTAAACTGATAAATTTGTGACAAATATACCCTCCGCTAAATTAGATTAATACCACAAAAAAATAAAATAAAAATTGTAAACTATGACAAATGATGCATAAAATCCTAAATCAATATACTAGTCAACTGTCACGAGTAATTTAACTTAATAATTTGACAATAAAATTTAACGAAAACTAACCGAACGTAAATTTGTTACAACTGTACCAATTTGGGGTAAATTTGTCAAAGGTAAACCAGTTTAGGGTTTTTGGTGGTCAAAAAAATAATTTGGAGTAAATTTTTCATAAATATATTATTTTGGGATTTTTTAGTATATTAATCCTTTTGAATATTGTTACGTAGCATTTACACTTGTACATATTGTAATTCTTTGCAATTAAATCTAAAAAAAAAAAAAAATTAGAGAAATTATCGGTGACTAGTCATAGTCAAAACTTAAAAGTCAAAACCCCTCCCCCTCTCTCTCTCTCACTTCGCATTTCGCCGCCTACGCCCCTTGCCTCTCTCCCCTCTCTCCCCTCGTCTCTCCGACCGCCGTCGCCGGCCCCACGGCGGCGCTGAACTGCGGCGGCGGCGGCGACCCAGGAGGCCAACCGCCGCCACCGCAATCTACTCCGACGGTACGCGCCCACGCATTTCCCTGGCCGTCTTTTCGCTGCTGATCTCCATTTCACAAGAACCAGAGATCAACTCTGGAGTGCGGAATCATCGCTTCTGGCTCTCTTTCCGGGTCGAATTTGTCGTGGGCTGAATTAGTTCATTGGACCACCTTCACCTTTGCATGGTGCTGGAATGGAAAATTGAGTTCTTGACTTGACTCTAGTTTCTTGGTAGTTCAATCCCTGGGCCAGGGTAGGCGAAGATGGAGTCTTTAGGTCCTGGGTTGCGCACAAGTTTGAAACTTCCGGTAATCCGAAACACCCCAGAATCGTTGTTCTTGCGGCCGCCTTCGTTTTGTTCTGGCCCTCTTGCTCGAACTAGCAATTGCTTGTCTCTGAGAACCCGGAACCGGTTGGCTTTTCGAGGTTCTTGTCTGAACGATAGGTTAGAGTCTGGTGGTCGCGTGGAAATAGCGGCGAGTTTGAGTTCTGAGGGCGAGGATGTGAAACATGGAGTGAAGAAGAAGAAGTTGGCGGTTTTTGTGTCTGGAGGGGGATCGAACTTTCGGTCCATCCATGAGGCTTGTGTTGCAGGATCGGTTCATGGAGAAGTCGTTGTTTTAGTGACTAACAAAGGAGGTATGGCTTCACCATATCTCATCAGCTTTTACAGTTTAGCATTCATCATCCTCAATCGGATATATGTTTCGTACTTCGATACCTATTGTTAATTATTAAAGCAAGGAGTTTTTGGCGGAATATGTATGTTCTGTGTTTTCAAAGTAAGTGACTTTTGGGATGTATAATCATCTGTTTTATAACCCATCTGTCACCTCGTCTGCTTTTTATGATTCAACTTCTTTTGTTTGAAAATGTCATTCTTCTTTCAAAATTTGCCTTCTGCTCTCCGTATATTTCAGTGCTGTTTTATACAAAAGCACAATTTTGTGGAATTTTCTTGAAAGCCCAACCTTTGTATACTGAGTAATAAAATCCTAGGTTCATCATGCTTATCTAATTGTACATGTTTCCCATATGATATTTTTTTATAAGCTGATTATTTACAAGGGTCTTGTACTTGAAAATTGTCACCTATTCTGTCAACTTCTTCAGTTCACTTGCCATTTATACTGGATTAATTGTTTTTTTTCTCTAGAAAGAAAAAAAATTCTCTGAGTTGCTAATTGAAATTCGATGGCATTCACCGTTCAGGGTAGTTTATATATCACTCACTCTACAGCTTGATATCAGGAGCATTTTGAATCAGTATTCTAATTTCCCCCCTTAGCTGATTCTCAATGCCATTCCTTTATTAGATTGCCATGGATTTTCTCGTATTTGTTTGCTGCATGCAGTCCTATTTGGCCCATGTGCTGCAAGGACATATTCAATTACTTAAGAAGGTCCTTAGTCACTATTGATTTCAGTACTTAAGTAATGACTAATGTTTCTGAAAATCATGCATGACAGGCTGTGGAGGTGCAGTCTATGCTAGAGACAATGACATCCCTGTTGTTTTATTCCCTAGAACTAAAGAAGAACCAAATGGACTATTTGCAAGTGATCTGGTGGCTGCTCTAAGGTGAGCTGTTATAGCATTAGCCTATTGATTTAATTGTTTAATCTTTGCATGCTAAGCTTGTTTCATGTGAAAGGATGATCCACTCAATTGCTTAATCATGTCTAGAGTTTTTAATGAAGAATTTACCATTTATATTGCAGTTTGCCTTTTTGCTTTTACTGAGAAACTAGCCTGTTTTTTTGAGCTTAAGTAATAGTAGAAAAGTAACTTTTTGCCTTCCTGCCAAATGTTTAAAAAACATTATTCAATTGTGAATCTACATTGATGAAATTATACTTTCCTGCCCTTACAACATGTAAGCACATATGATCTCCTTGTGTTGATGTTGCCATGGAGCTGGTCAACATTCAGTTACTCACAACATCAATGGGACATTTTGTCCTTTTCTAGAAGCACCGGATGCATCCATTAAATACATATGGACATCCTCCTGTGCCGATGTCTAAAACATGGTGGACTGCCAAGTGTCTAGCTCCAAAAGATGGTTTGGAAATGCTAGTGTCTTGTCAATCAAACATAGGTCTCATGTTGATTGACAATTTTTTCATGGCATGCTCACCTCTTTTCCTTTTTGTGCCATATACAAGCATGAGAGAAAAGTGGACACACATCGTAGTAAAGAAAATCATAAACCAAAAATTTAACGCAAAACAATATGGAACTTGAAAAATAGAATGGAAGTTACAATTTTCGTGTAACAGGATACCAAAGTCGATAGTTCTTGCCAATTTCTTTGCTCCGAATGTCCATGAGACTATCAATTTTGTATTAACCATTTAATGTGTATTATTTACAAACTTGGAAGGCAGCTGATCTGCTCACAAAGCAATGCAATAAAGCTATATATTGAGAGAGAGCAGTGGAGAAATGGAGAATCATAATAGAGAAACTTAACAACGGTACTATCGTTCCACAATGCCCAAACCCTCCCTAAAGGACATTTCCATACTTATACTATACCGAGATCTTAATCTTTGGTATTTGTTAATCCCTAATCTTTTACTAAACAAGATTTGCTATCTACAGAGGAGGTGCGTCTTACAAAAGTACTAGATTTGAAATATTTATTGTCCAGACTAGTAACTTTTCAAGCAAATATATTACATGCATAATGCATTTCGTCCTCTTGTGAAGTCTGGGATACAATCTGTATGAGAAATGTTCCTTTGGGGAGGATTTGGGTGTTGTGCAATGATAATCCTGATGTTAAGCTTCTCTAATGTGATTGTCAGTTTTTTCACTGTTCTCCCTATATATAGCTATATTACATTGGTTTGTAAGCATATTAGCCACCTTGTCAGTTTGTTAGTGATAGAGTTTATAGGAATGTGAGTTTCATGAACAATTTGTGTGATGAAATTGGCAGAATTGTCAATTTTGGTTCGACAATTACTCGAAAATTGTAAGTTAAAATATGTCCATATTATTTTGCATGAAATATATTGATTTATGATTTTCTTTACTTTGATGTGTGTCCAGTTTTTGTCATGCTTAACTATGGCACAGAAACTGAAAGGCAAAGAAGTGAGCATGCCATGACAAAATTGTTAATCGACACAAGACATGTGTTTGACAAGACACTGGCATTTCCAAACTGTGTATTGAGCTACACACTTGCCAGTCTATCATATTCAGACATCACCTCAGGAGAACATCCATATGTATTTAATTGATGTTTTTGGTGCTTGTGAGGAAGGGTGTGAGGAAGGGTGATCTGGACCTGTTGATTTTGTGAGTAGTAGATGTTTACCATTACCTACCGCAGGATTGGTGCGGGAGATCATTGGTGTGAACATGTAGCAGGGTCTATTGGGTATAATTTCGTCACTGAGTGCTCCTTTCATGCAACATATGGTACAGCCACAGTGCTCCATACAGAAAACAAGAGTTTAGGGCAAGAATATCCATTTAGTAAACCAGTAGGCATACCTGAGCATGGATGTCATTCTCATAGTTGCTTTTGTGTTGACCACTTACCTGCTGTGTGTGCTGTGTTATTTCATGTGGGGTTTGCACATTGTGGTTACAATTGTCTAATAGTTCAAATTAGAGAGGAGGAAAAAGCAATAAAATTGCAGAGTTTTCTATTTGGCGGTCAAAGTAGAAAGGGGAAAAAACAATGGAAGTACAGAGAGTCAGACATTCTGTTTTCCTTCAATTGACATTTGCTTCTGGACATGGAGTCTCATAGAACGTTTCATGTATTCAGTTGCTTAGATTTAGCCTGGCTACCGTGGAAGAAATCCTGTCACTTGCTCCACAAGATAGCTATCATGTTGATCTTTTAAGCACTTAGCAAAGTAGATTAAACTTAAGCAGCTATAATAACATTAACTCATTATTTTATGTTGATCAGGAGATATGAGGTTGATTTCATTCTCCTTGCCGGGTACCTGAAACTCATACCTATGGAATTGATTCAGGCATATCCCAAATCAATTCTTAATATCCATCCATCACTTCTTCCTGCTTTTGGAGGAAAGGGTTACTTTGGAATGAAGGTGCACAAAGCAGTCATTTCTTCTGGGGCTAGGTACATTCCCAACTTTGACGCCACATGTCCCTGTTTGTCTTGTCCTTCAGATTTTATTGGTTCCTTATCATTCCTTTGCAATTTATTCTCTTGCATTTTCTTGGTAGATATTCAGGGCCTACAATTCACTTTGTTGATGAGCATTATGACACGGGACGCATTCTTGCTCAAAGAGTCATCCCAGTGTTGGCTACTGACACTGCAGAGGAACTGGCTGCAAGGGTTCTCAAAGAGGTAATGATACCTTTATAATGATTTTGCTGAATTTCTATGCAAAAATTTCATTGTAGTGTTATTTATTATTCTGTTTTAATCAATTTTATTGAACTAGCAGGTGCTAGATAAATATTGTTAATCCACTTTTATTTTGAGGTAAATAAAAAAAACAGAGAATGCATTCAGCTAATCTTTAGGTCACATCTTGTTTGTTTATAGGAGCATCGTTTATATGTGGAGGCAGTCGCCGCAATATGTCAAGGGAGAATAGTTTGGAGGGAAGATGGCGTTCCCCTCATACGGAGCATAGATGATCCCAAATTATACAGTTAGTCAAACTATTTATCAGCTATTGGTATGATCTAATCTTTTTTATTGTGATACATATTTCTGCCTCATTAGAATATACCTGCTCACAGCAAAAAGGAAGTTTGAGTTACTGAAGTGAGAATTTTCTTGTTTTTGGAAGGCTGCCTGATCTATACTCTTTATTCATCTGGGATTGTGAAGAGCTCAACTGTATGTGTTTTCAGTTTTCTTCAAATTCTTTCAATCTGAAGATAATTTAATTTGCTCGGAGCACCTATAAATTTATATCTTCTGGAATGCGAAGGGGATTGGTTCCGCATTCATTTCTCTTTGAAGGAGGGGCAACGCTGTTTTTGGCCTCATAGAATAGTTTTCCTGATCTTTTTCTGGGGTTGGGAATGTAATTTGATACATACATGTTGTAACTCTAGGATATGGATTGTGCAAGAGCTATTGAGTAAGAGGTACTAGCTTGATCCCACAACGAAATATCTGAAATCTGCAGATTCGAAGCTTGGTTTCTCTACTTTTTATGTGGAGAAAATCAATGGCTTCCACTTTTCCTCTCCTTCACATGAACACTTTCATACTGTGAAGTCTTTAGTTATATCGGGCAACTTGACAATGTCGCATCTGTGACCAGGTTTCAATACCGTTGTGGCCTAATCTGCATACTATATGTTGGTGTAATGGTGAGTTGATGATCCTTTAGCTAACTAGAAGTTACAGAACCAAGGTCTTAGCTCCACATCGTATACTACATGGGACAGAAAACCCAATGCGTTCTGTGGCAGGTTCTTTTTTTCTTCTGGTTCTATGTTTCTTTTGCCTTTCTATTCTTTGGCCATAGTTGTGCACTATTCTTCCTATGGCTTATGTAGAAAAGCTGGAGCTTTCATCAAGTGTGGTCTCACTCAATCAACTGATATTTCTATGTTTAAGTCCTTGAATGTATAATCTTTGGTGCTTTGACTGATGGAACCTGGGATAGAGGACTCTGAGTTGAGATTGGAGCAAAATGAACAGGGGAACCATCATGCATAAGCAAGAGATCATACTAGAGTTGAAACCGAAAAGTTTCTATTAATCGTCAACAATGACGAATGGACCTTTGAAGTCTATTATTTCATGAATAAGTACATGCCAGGCGCAATATTGTGATTCAAACTTGGAGTGGGGAGGAAAATATTGGATTATTGAAAAGATAAGTAAGAAATATCATGCTCAATTGAACTCAAACCGATCAGGCTATTTACTTGTCATTAAAACATAGAATGTATAGTGTGATTAAAGTGTTGTCCATATTGCTGTCGCCAATATGGGTAAAACTTCACGCTTGCATCCATCATTGGCATTGAATTTTTCTCAGCATCTGTTATGATCCGTCTGTTTTGTATTCTTGAGCATACCATGCTTGTCTCAGTCTGCAACTTTGTAAGCTATACCCATCCAATAGTAGACCCAAACCAGTTATCGAGTTCTTGATAATCAAAACCCTCTTTCTATTTGTTAATAATAGTCAGGACCTGCAAACAACGAGGATTACTTTTTCGTTCAAATTTTGGTGTCTTGCCTAGAGAACAAAAATAATATCTAATCTGGGGACAGAAAATATGCTGGGGAAAAACTTCTGGACCATTTTTCGTAATAGATTCTAGGTCAGATGCATAATTTCAAAAACCTTCTGATCGATGAAATTATTCGAGAAGCTCGTGTCATCATGGGGAGTCAATTGGCGAAAACATCATGCCTTGGGGAAACGCTTAGAGCCGAGGAAATCTCGTCGGTTGAGTCTTGTCAAGGACTCAGCACCACCCATTAAGGCAGATCTCAGTGAACCATCTTATGATATGGAAGTGAACACGTTGACGCGAAAAAGAATGAGCATGAATCGATCTGCAAGCTGTTGCGGCTTCACCATCAGACGATCTCCACGCACCACCTAACATGCAAGAGTTTCTGAACAGAAAGAGGCCGAACCAGCCTTAGCTTTTGTGGTCTCTGTGTGTTCAATGGCTTGTCATGTTCTTGGGCTTACACTTTTTAATTGTTTTCGGTCAACAGATCGAGCCTCGGTTCTGTCGGGTTCTCGACTGCCAGATGGCATTGTGGCTTTTAATATCTTTTGGAACCAACGTACTTGGCTCTATCGCATCTTTCTCTCACACGGTCCAACTAATACAGCGAAGAGCGTTAGCTGTTCATGTGATCCTCCTTTCACCTTCCTTCTGCGTCCAAAAACTCGAATTCAAGGAGTTTTCATACACTAAAAATCCTGATCACATAAAATGTCATGGGGCCATTCCGATGCATCAATCAAGCACGGACCAGAACAAACGAATTGGGCTAAATTAAATGCAGGACCATCTTAAGCTTGCTTAGTGATTCGAGGTCAAACTATATTATCACTTGTCCCCCGCCTCCTTGGTGGAAAGTGGCCTCGCCTACCTTTTAACTCCATGAAGAATAATCGTTCGTTAAAAGCACCTTTTTCCTAAGAAACATTGTATCAACCACTTCTGTCTAGCGGCATTTTACCAGAGAAACCATTGACAGCTAAAGAGCTACTGTCTTTGTGTGACCGCCGAGCAAGTTTGGACCTTGTACGGTGGTAATCAAAGATTGAGCAGCAGCTCTCACTCATATAATCTGATCGGACGCCTTTCATAGGGAGGTGGATCGAATGCATCTGATTTATACAGAAGGACGGTTTGCAACGATGGCTGAAAAAATTGGCCCCAGGAGTAACATTGAGAGTGGTGCATCACCTATTTCTCATTCTCGATGTACGCTATGTTTAGTTGCAGCTAGCGCTATAGGATACCAAGAGTCTGTTTGGTAACATTAACATTTATGCTTCGGAGAATAATTTTTTTTCAAAAGTAATATTTTTCTATTTCTATTCTTTGGAATAATTTCTAAGTAAAATAATGCATTTGGTAACTACATAAAATTTCTATACTTGGAATAGAAAATGAATAGGAATACCTTTGATACAACCCACAAATTCTTTTGTAATGTAAAATTTCTTTTAATTTTTTAAATAATTTTCTTCCCTTTTTTCCCTCTCTTCTTCTTCTTGCTCTTCCTCTAGCTTACGGTGGCGTCAGAGGCTAGCAAATGGCGGTGACAGTGGCCAGCAAATGGCGATCAGTGGTGTCCGGCGTCGGGCGACCAATGACCGATGGCACGTGGGGGGCGAGTGGTGGCAGGGGGCGGGGGCAGCCGACAACAAGCAAGAAGAAGAAAAGCAAAAAAAAAAAAAAAGACTTATTTCTAAAATTAAAGTTACTTTTTTCTACTTCTTGTTTATGTTCTAAATCTATTCATTGGCTATGAAAAATTACTTAACGTTACCAAGTAGATTTTTGTTCTTTTTTTTTTTTTGTTTCGGAAGATAAAAGAACAAAAATTTGAAGAAATATGAACATTATCAAATGAACCCCAAGTTTCTTTTAACACAAGTCATATTTATCACTATTCATTTAGATAATTTGTTACTTTCTAAAATATGATGAACCATATTGACTTTGATAGAGATTTTATCCAGATTTGTTATTATAAATATAGAGACATTTACCTGGCAAGATGAAGAGATCAGGTCATGAAATATAACTCTTCCCCATTAGATTTTCGAGGGTTTGTTCTGATTTTATGTATACGTGAGTTCATAACCATTGAACAACTTGAGATTTTCAGTTGGATCATTCCCAAATTGAAGGAAAAAAAAAAGAAGAACAAGAAAACTCCAAGTACAGGGACTGTAAGATGATCTGACCCCAATGCATTTATAGCATGATGGTAAGCATGAAAGCGATGTTCCTCCTACCAAAGATGACAGACCTCTCTCTCACAGAAAAGGTTAAATACATTTATGATCTCATGGTCGATGTTCAATGGATCGATGCTTTCATGTTTGAATCGGAAAGTGGGGACGCGAGAGTCGATTGAAACGCAATAATGAGGAGCCCCATGCACTCGTGTACCCAGATGATTGTACAGAGTCGAGAATTCTCTGGCGTTCGTGTGGATTCATGTCCTTCGAGAATGTATGTCCTGAGCACACGAGCGCCTCCTGGCTGGATCCAACTGTTGGTATTCTTAAATGCTTGCTTTATTGACTTGTCCCAAGATGTTCGTGGCCTTGCAATATATCATATGTTTTAACAATACTATGACATGTACTTTCTATTTGAATTTTTGGTAAGTTAAGATGCACTATGTATTGAGGATGAATCCCATACATCGGGTGAGAGGGATGAAGCGTTTAGCATACTTAGGTGATTCAAATCATGATTGTCTCCAATTTATATCCCATTCATTTGTATAACTGAAACATGTTTTCTTTTTTTTTAATGAATGATTCGATGAATCATACCATGTTTTATATGAATCTTCCTCGTTTTGAACAAAATGAAGGTCAATTCTTAATACATGTCATATATTAACGTGGAATAAAGGGACTCAACAACAGTTCAAAATCCCTAATCATCATTGGTATAAGATATAGGGACATTTTATATGTTAGAATCACTAATTTGCACTAATGTTCCTTTTTGTTGAGCAGAACTCATGGCCTTCAATGAGGCAAGCACAAACATTAGTCCGAAGAAAATGAGTAGAGAGTGCAAGAAAGTACCTTGTGAGGAGAATGATCAGTCCCTCATAAATTACAATCCTACATACTACTTTTAGAGGTAATCCTTATGGAAGGACCTGTTATTATATATATAGTCATATCTAATTAATTTATAAACTTGAGTTAGCCCAAGATAACAGATGTGGTCAAGGGCGATGGTAGAGAAGATAGCACTCGTCCCGAAATGCAATAATTGTGTAATTTCATTGTAGTGAGTTCAACCAACATGTATTTTAAATAATGTTATTATGTCACATATTATATATATATATAAAAAAGTTACCAAAATCTCAATCTTCTTGCAATTTTTGTCGAGTAGTTTTTCTTTAGCGTTTCTTATAAGAGCGTCTGAAAAAAAAAAAAAAGAATTTTGACATTGGATGGGATGCTGACAGGGATGTTTGAATTATTGAATTAACAATTGACATGTCATGTCAATGGCAACTGTGACGACACCTAATCCCTATTCTGTCCGGAACGAGGGGGTACTTTAGGAAATTCATGTGTTTTTTTTTTTTTTGGACAATAGGAAATTCATGTGTTACACGCGCGCTGAAAGGGACCTTGGGTTTGGACAGCCTTCCGACGTTGCTATTCAGAAAAAAATAAACTAATAAAAAAAAAGAGTCAAAGTAGTCAAAGATTCTGCCAGGCTGGCAGCATAAAACCCGCCATCAACCCGATTGTTCCACAAATTACAATATTATCCCTCTCCTATTTTTCTTTTTCTTTTGTCCTTTGGCTCTAGAGTTTAGGTATAATTATTAGGTGAGCCCCAAGCATTTTAAGTCCAGGAGATCAGATTTATTCGATCATTTAGGTCCCACATGGAGTTCGTGTGATCTAATCGATTACATGTATCGGGTCGACTATTCTTAGCGTGTAGACAATTATGTCTAGAAGTTTCAAATGTACAAGAATTGTCTTTTTCATGTTTTTCTTTATGGGTTCCTTGATGTTATCATACATTAAATATAGAGTAGTCATTGTCACTAGAACAAGATTGCTAATGATATTTCTACGGATGCCTTAATATTAATATAAGCTCACTTTTCTCACCAACTCATTTCTATATTTTCGTCATTGGCATGATCTTATACTCATCACTAGCACGTGCAGATTATTAGCGAATTGGTTGATGATCTTCAATAATGATATCAATGAAATGACACGTGATATCATGAATAATTACCCTTGTACCTTTATTAGTATCTAAAGACCTTCAAAATGCCAGCGTGACTCTGCTATATCCAAGTCACCATGAGCAGACTCATATTAGCACTTGTTCTCCTAAGTGTCAAAATTTGATTTCTTGTCTTTATCAATATCCAAGGAACATTGTCATCGGCTAGACTAACACACCATTTGCATGTATCATCATAGATATTAGTACCAAAGACAGTTTTGAAATTGTCCAAAATTTCATAGGAATGTTTTCCCAACAAAGTGGTTTGAAGTAAAAAAAATGACAATATAGATGACTTCCAAAATAGCTAATTTCCTATTCACCTCTAACACTGATACATATTTCCAACGTGGCATCCCCGATTTAAGTTGAGTTTCCAATATGTTGCAATGACTAATGACCAAAGGAGAGCTCAAATAACTCTTTTTTATTGCCGCTTAGAAACAATTTTCCTAATAAAGGCAAGACCTACTAGAAAAAATTTTGTATAGGAGTTTTTCTAGGCCTTCTGTCTAGCCAGTACTCATCTTCTTCTGGTGGAGGTAAACAAACACTTAAAACTGGTCCTGAATGTTATCATCATAAAGGACAATTTGCTGTCAATTTCTTGGATGAGAACCCAAAGAACAAAAAATCTAAGAAATCCATCCACTAACTTTTTTCTTGATGTTAACTTTCCATGAATACCCACATGATCATCACCATAATTGTCTGAGCTCTACATTCAGTAAAACTATTGAAAAAAGAGTGAACAAACTTAATTGTCAACAAGACATGGAGTGGAATGTCCTCTTTGCACTCTCCTCAAGTTTGGAAGCATGCAAAATCATCAAGTTCATTACGGACAAAAATAGAAGCACCCCATTTCGCTTTCTCTCTTGCTAAACAGCCTTATGTTGTGAGTAGATACCTGAGGAATAAAGGTGTATAAAAACTATTATATAACCTCCATCTATTCATGGCCACTTAGGAAAGAAAAGGAAAAAAAAATTCACTAATGACCAACCTTTCGAGTGGAATAATTCTTTATACTCAGAATGCAAGTGAATCCTATGCGTCATAGTTTTGGATGTTAGTAGATCTCACGTGATTAAGAACTTAGGTGTTTTAAAGTATTCAACTACACTTTTCTTTAATAGTTTAAATTTTTAGAATAATTGGCGATGAATAGGAGATGTTAATTTCAAATATTTCTAGTCCCACTTATTTGACTCCCTTGTTTTATATTTCCATCCCTAGTCTTAGGTTAGATGTTTGAATTATTAAAACAGTTAACAGTGATCTACAAAAACTTATAAAGTGTGTGAAACTCATGTGTGCGATGCACTCAATAATATTCCTTTGATACCAAACATGTTTGAGTGAATTGTGTGTATTGCAAAAAAGCACAACAGTTCCACTTCTCACACCACACTAAGTGTAGCCAGTTTTATCTAATAGGTACCCACTTGAATTATGGCTCACTTCTTATTTAGACTGTGAAATTAGCTGAGTTACCGTATGAATTAGGGATTCTTGTTTAAAGTGAATTTTCTGCCACGAACAAAAATCAAGGTGGGACTGGATAGAGAAACCCTACAAGGGGCAGAATGGTCATTACGCCCAGATATGTCTTATTATGGTTTTTGAGTCCATCTGGTTCCGGTACAATCCCCATCGATTGTCCCCAGAAGAGCATTGAATTTAGAGTTGTATTTTTGTGAAAGCCCTGAGTTCCTGCTTGGCATCAAGTTGTGGCACAAAGGACATACCCATCTTAGGAGCAAGTATTGGCCGTCTGATCTTCCACGTCATCACCACCACCGTTCATCTCTGACTACTCAGCGAAGTGGAACCCGATCTCCTCCTCCTCTCTCGATGTCATGCTATAAATAGGTTCACCACAAGGCCTATACTGCAATCCCAGGACCAACACACCCCCAAGCAAGAAAGCAAGCTCCATTCCACACAAAATCCCACCGTTCTTTTATCCCATATACCATTCTCCATTGCATCACACTCCTTCATTTATACCCAAAAATGGCAACCAATGGCATTGAACCTACCATGCCTGAATCCAACAAAAACAAAGCAACCGTCGAGGCCCTTTACGCCAAATTGGCTCTTGGCCACTCCGACTTGGTGGCCAAGCTTCTAGCCAGCGATCTCGAATGGTGGTTCCACGGGCCACCAGGTTGCCAGCACATGATGCGCGTCCTCACCGGGAAGTCGGACTACTCGGCTTTTCCATTCCATCCACGAAGTATAACAGCTATAGGCGATGGTTATGTGATCGCTGAGGGGTGGGAAGGGGCGCAGGCGTATTGGGTCCATGTGTGGACGCTGAAGAACGGGCTGATCACGCAACTCAGGGAGTACTTCAACACGTGGCTCACCGTGAGAGAGGTGTCGTTGCCGCGGTGGGAGGTGGTGCGGGCAAACCAAACACTTTGGCAGAGTCAGGTGAGGGATCGCTTCGACCGGTCGTTGCCGGGGCTTTTGCTTGCCATATGAAGAAGAGTTGCGCGTGCAGTCGGGTGGTTTGGAATGAAAATTCGGGGCTGGTGTGTGGGTGCACATATGTATGGTATGTTTGATAAGAAAAACAGGACCGCTCATGTCAAGTTTGAGGAAAGCGGAAAGAAAATTAGTCAATGAAGTGTCACTTACGTTCATTATAAAATCATGCGTCTGTCGGACTATGAATCTTTGTCTGATGGAAGCTTCCCACAGGGCTCGCAAGTAAACAAAATGGATAGAAATTACTCGAAGGACCACCATTTCAATCTTATGTATAACCTTCTAAATCTTACAAAGGAGAGTTTGACTAAGGTTTCGATCTAGTTTCCATTATCAGGCTACAACTAGTGTAGGTGCTTACGCAGCACGACGAGCAAGAATCTGCACATGCAAAAACATTAGTAAATTGTCATCATTGATTGAACACATGTCTGTCTCTCTTCACTGGGGATAAAAATCATCTATCCTCTCTCATTGTACCTGAAGACTCAGTCCCTGTATCCGAATGATGATAAAAAATGCCTTTTGAAATCAAAACCACATTTTAGTTCCAATGATGAAGAAATCGCGCTGGCTGGGGGAGGGAGGGAGGGAGGGAGGAGAGAGAGAGAGAGAGAGAGAGAGAGAGAGAGAGAGAGAGAGAGAGAGAGAGAGAGAGGTGCTAAGCGAGGGCGGTGCAGATGGCGGTGGCAAGAATGGTGACGCAAACCACAAGCAGCAAGCAATAATGACGGCCGCACACAGACAAGGAAGAAGGGAACCAAAAAAAGTGAAAATGAAATAATAAAAGAAAAGAAAACATTTTACATCCAGTTTGGAAAAAGTGATTTGAAAGGGAAGGAACAAATTTAAATAATTATAAGCAATTGAAAAGAAAGGATTTGAAGGGATTGAGTAATAGTGTTGTTTAGATAGGAAGGGAAAAGGAAGGTAAAAAATGCATTATGATATATATAAATTTTTTTGTATTTATAAATAGATTTAACATGGTAAAAGAGAAGAAGAATAAAATTCTTTAGTAATACACAATTTCCTTCAAATTCCTTCATACTTAGAAAGTTGCGGAGGGATTCAAAATGTATGACCGCAGAATCCGTTCGAGTCCTTTTCCTCTGTCTTTTTTTTCTTCATCCAAACACGATTATTTATTTTTAAACCATTTCTCTACCCTTCTAATCCCTCCTAACAAACATAGTGTTAATCATTGAAATTGATTCAATACATTAATGTATCCTTCTCTTAGGAAAGTTAAATTTGGAATGTAATTTCATAATATAGAAGGTGCCAATCCAAAGCCATGCTTCTAGATCACTAATATAAAAGTCAAATCTAGGATTTTAGGGGTAGATTAATTTCCATTGCATAGGATTAAATACGTGCTGGATTTTGTACATATATATAGGTTTAAGATCTTGATATATAAACTTCTCAAAATTGGCCCAATGGTTGGGATGTTATTGGATTTTCAATAGATCACTTTTTTTAATCTTATTAACTGCGTGCAAATTACTCAATTTTAGAGCTATTTGCATAAGGTAAAGGTGTCGACTTGGTAAGTTCATAGGGGCTTATAGAGCATTTTATGTACTTTCTAATAGTTAAGCCTTTGTGCTCATGCCCCCGATGGTGATGTGTGTGTGTAGGCAAGCACGCATATGTGCTCTATATTGCATACGTGTTGGTATCCATTTTTGCTACATGTCGTTTTAATTTGTGTTTTATGTAATAGTTGTCACAATCCTCCCTTGGTGAGCCTCAAGTTTAATGGATTAATAAGCAAAGTACAAATCATCCTTCTTGTGAAGTGGCAGTCATGCATAGCTCAAGCCCTCTCATATCTTATCACAACTTGGTTTTCTCATTCAATGATTTGTTTGATATTAAAATCGAGAGTCACCACTAAACTATTATAGGCAAGTCATGGGCTCAAATAAGATACAAGAGCCTACCTTACTCTCTCCCTCCCTCCCTCCCTCCCATGCTCTCTCCCTTTCTCTCCATGTTTTGAGTCCAAGAGTTTATGTTAGGAAAGAGACTAAACCAGCCTTTGTTTTTGTGGTCTCTGTGTGTTCCATGGCTTGTCATGTTTTTGGCTATCTTGCGCCAGAATTTCTCCATCAACCAAAAATCATATACATAATTTTTTTTTTATTTAAGAAAATAAGGGTTCTACGTCAACTCCGAACATGAGATATCACAGAGTAATAGGAACTAACAACTTAAATTAGAACATTATTGTACAAACACAAACATCCTGAAATTTAATCAATGACAAGGTCTAGAAAATACAAACTCGATGAACTAGCTAGATGTGAATAAACTATTCCAGAATTTAATCAACGACAAAACCTGAGAACATAAAGAAACTATGCTGAAATTTAATCAACAACATGACACCTAGGGTAATAATACAAGCTAGAATTTAATCGATGACACGAATCTAGCTACAACTAGGAAAATAAAGTGAAACACAAGAAGATAAAAGTACTGAAAAGATAGTAAATTTGTTTGATTTGTGTGGGAGGCTTCCTAATAGATGACTCGGGATATTTATAATCGTTTCGTGAAATTCTCTGAACAGTTTCCGTTAATTGCCTCCATGTCCTTTTATCTCCGCAAATTTCGTGCCCACCCTTTTATAAAGTCATGCTTCTATCTCTAAACGATTGCTCCTCCTAGATGGCGTGTTAACTGTCTCTTACTTTTGCGCAATCTTTATCTGTCCCGCTATTCTACTCACAAGTGATAATTGTTCCGGCCAAAAAAAAGCATGCGTATTACTCCTCCATGTCAACTGCTTTGCAGATTTCATAACCGCGTTTCATCTCTCTTTAAGTAAACACCTGCCAGTATATAATGGAGAGCCGCGGCTGAATCTTGGTTTCATCCCTTCTGTCCAACGGCATTCTATCGAAGAATCCAACGACAAATATCAAACCAAGATTCTGCCACAGCTCCCCATTATATACTCTATTTGGACGCCTATCATGGGCAGTGGATCAGATGCTCCCGGTCTATGCCAAAGAACGCTTTTCAATTGTGCCCGAAAAGTTGGGGAAGCCGAGAGTAGCATTGAGGACGGTGCATTGTCTGTTTCTTGTTCTCGCTGTTTGCAACTTTTCATTGCAGCTAGCCTTCCATGGTACACAAGTTTCTTTTAACAACTCACATGTATCACTATTCAATTGGGTAATTTAGTAAATTCTTAAAAGTATGACTAACCATATCAACTATGATGGAGATATTATCTGGATTTATTTGAGAAAAGTAAAAAAAAAGTTCGAATCCTATTGCACTTGTGCCGATTTGGTCATAAATATTTTAATTATGCCAATTTAGTTCTAAACTTATCATATCTATCTAGCCATATTAAGCAAGAAATTACTAGTGTGGACGATGTTCATCCTACGTGACATGAATGGTGCTGGCGTGGAAACTTTTTTAATAATCTAATAATTTTTCTTTTTCTTCCTATTTTTCTTTCTCTTTTCTTTTTGTTAGTGGCCAATGAGGGTTGGCCTCGCCAGGGCAGGGGTTGCCCTCGGCTGCCATAGGCAAGGGTTAGCCTTGTTGGGCCGTTAGCATCTACATTAGCAATTTCCACATAAGACCTTTGGTATCTACATTAGCAATTTCTAGCCTAAATTGGCCCAATAATTTCAATGGGCAAAATGTGAAAATATATAAGATTGCATTGGCATAATTGAAAATTTTAGGACTGAATTAATATAAATGTAATAGGTTTATGATTTTTTTCATACTTTTCCTGAATTTACTATGATGTGTAGAAAGACCTTTTATCTGACAAGATAAAGAGATCAAGTTATGAAATGATGTACAATTAGAAAACTCCGAGTACAGTGTCTGTAAGAACATTTTGACCCTAAATAATGTGTAGAAAGAATTATAACAAATGAGCAAGTGACAACAATTGAGAACGATGAATGCATTAATATCATGATGATAAGTATGAAAGCGATCTTCCTCCTACCAAGAAGAGAGATCTCTCTCTCATTGAAAAGGTTAGGTGTCGTTTATTATCTCGTGGTCAATGTGCAATGGATCGATGCTGTCATGTTCGATTCAGAAAGTGGGGCCACAAGACAAGTCGATCGAAACACAATAATGAGGAGTCCCATTCATTCGGGTTCGCAAATGATTGTACAGTGTCAATAGTTCGATCTCGTTCGTGTGGATTCACATCTTCTGGAGAATAGATGTCCCAAGCACACGAGTGCCTCTTGGTTGGATCCAACTGTTGATATCTTAAATGCTGGCTTTATTGGCTCGTTACAGGATGTGACTGGTCTTGCGATACTGTGAATATGCGGCAATTATGTAGGTGCTTTGTTTTTGAATTATTAGTATGTTAAGATACATGTGTGAGTATGAATTAAGGATGAAACCCACACATCGGATAATTGTAAGTATTTAACTTACTTAGCCAATTCATAACTCAGCAAATTTCATGTTGAAAGCACGATGTCTCCAATTTATATTCATCTGGGAGGTCATTGCACAATGCCTTGGGTAAAGGTTCGGCGGATCTGTGTTATCAAGAAGAGAGAGAGAGAGAATTGATCTTGTTGTGCATATCTCAATTATCTAAGATCTTGTGTCGACATAATTGTTTTATGCATACGTTTTCTTCTGCCCGCCGCCGGTAGCGGGGGTTGAGGAAGCCTAGAACAAAACTTTTTTTAGGCAAATAATTTTATTTAATTATGATAGTAGAGGAACTCGTGCCATCCTTATTTGATTGTGGTGAGTAAACCCTTCTCAAGATATGAGGAGGGTTCCCACCCCTGGCACTGAATAAATACTAACTAGAAACATAAAAGAGGATTCAAACTCGAAGAAGGATCCGAAGCAGCATGTCCACACACATCTCAATTCGTGGTGTAAAGAGAGGAGGTGAAGGATTTAATGGCAAAAGATAGTTTGGTTACGCTTGAAGAATTTTTTTTTTTTTTTTTTAAACTCCAATATAATGGAGGGCTCCCCAAATATACTTAAAGCTATATCTTCAATTTCGGAGGAGGCATTTGGTATTCGAGCTGGGAGTTTGAACGAACATAACATAATGCATTATTATAAAAAGTTGATCTCACTCAGGGTAAAATGCATCCACCAGCAAAATATATCTTATTGTCATCGTCGCTACCGATTAATGGGTATTGGCTCGTGGTCATCACCAAACTTTATCCAAAAACGTTTTCTTTAATGGGTTTGCATTAATAGCTAGAAGACTTTGCGTAAGCCCCTCCATGGTTTTTATATGGCAAGAGAAAGTTGTCTTCTTAAAAGCATCTTAATGTGGGATTTTTGGCGGTCCTCCACGACTTCCAAATATGTGCACCCAACTAGTGCAAAATTCTTGGACTGTTGTCCATATTGGGGGTAGCTTGGGAACTATGATTAGCAGGTCTATCTGTCGTTGGAGGATTTAATTTGAGTTCTATTCAGCAAATGTGGAAAAAAGATCGGCGAAAATGATTCATATTTGACTCTATAGTGATTAAATATTATAATGCACAGACGCGTTACTATCACGAGTCGATACTTAAGATCATGACCGTCTAGCACTCAACTCCTTTGAGTTGTTCACCCTTTATTTGAGTCTCCCAAGCTTAGTCTTCCCCTAATCATTCAATCACTCGCTCAGTCGGGTCATCCGAATGTAGAGAGAACCAAGAAAGATAGAGAGAGGTATTTGAAACAAAATGCTCCGTTGCTCTTCAAGTGTTGGAGGCTAGACGTTACAAACTAGGGGAGGGTACTTCAATACACACGAGCCCTTGAAATATAACCACATATCTATGTTTGATGTAACAGTGAAAATATAATCGAGTGCCGGACACCTAAAGTGCCAAAACTTGACATAGAGGATACTTAAGTATCAAAAGTTAGAAAAGTGACATTTAAGTGCCAAAATCAGAGCAAATTGATCAGTTAAATGCCAATGGCGAAAAAATCCGGTTAAAATGCTAACGTTGTGATTTTCCGGTTAGACAAGTGCAAAATGATATCGTTTTACACGCTTACGTGGCTAAATAAGTGCAAAAACAATGTTTTTTTTGCTGCTAACATGGGTAAATAATTAACATAGAAATTAATTTAATTTAATTTAATACCATTTTTTTTTAAATGAAGATGATGAACAGTTGCAGGCGGCCGAGGGCTCAGTTGTCACCTCCGCAACCTCTCCACCATCGCCAGGCAAGGCCAGCGACAGTGGACGAGGGTTCGGCCAAGGTCGCGGAGCCCTAACCAAGGGCCGGCGACCCCGACCAACCGAAGGCGAGGGCCTACGAGGGCATGCGAGCGGCCCTTGGCCCGGCTGAGCGAGGGCCGACGACCTTCACTAGATCTAGGGGAGGGACGCAACCCTCACCTCATATTTGGGCTCGGGCTTGCAAGCCCTCACCTCTGGTTGATCGAGGTCGTCGGCCCCTAGCCAAGGCCTAGCAACCCCAATCGATCCTTTGCCCACGATCACCAGCTCTTCCTAGTGACGACGGGAGGCTACAGTAAGGGTTGAGCCCTCAACCACCTACAACTATTCATCTTCTTCTTCTTCTTCTTCTTCTCTCTCTCTCTCTCTCTCTCTCTCTCTCTTTTAAAAAAATTAATTAAATTTAGTTAATTTGTAATATTAAATTCAAATTAGTGCCAAAACGACATCATTTTTGCGTTTTTATTTTATTTTATTGAGTCAGCTCTCCCGTGAGCCACGTAAATGAACAAAATTAATAAAAAAATTGTCACGTAAGATTTCCGGCAGGGTCAAAAAAGTGGCACTTAAGTATCACTTTCTTAATTTTTGGCATTTAAGTGTCCTTTCATGCCAAGTTTTGGCGCTCGGGATATATTTTTGCCAAATATAATCTTCTCATCTACCAACTACCCTCATGTAATATAAGAATTCTCTATAATATAAGCATGCCATTACTATGATTCCCTAAGAACATTTTTGGGTACAAAAGAAAAAAAAAAGAAAAAAAGAAACTCAAACTATTAAAAATTCAAAGATAGGCCGAGTTACCTCAACCATCATCGGCTCTTTGTGTCTTGAGAACCTCTGGTCTGTGACACGTGTTTAATCTTTACTCCGCGACAATCTCACTAACTGCAAAATTGCATGTTTTTTTTTTTGGTCTGAAAAGAGAAGCTATATTGATAATTAGAGTCCATTATAGCCGACTGCTAAGGCATCGGCACATATGATATCCATCAACTGAAAAGGGGGAAAAACAACCCAACTTTTGAAACTTGAAGCCTGATTATGGGCCTTTGAAGCCCAGTCAGCGGCCATATTGGCCTCTCGTCTGCAATGAACGAGGGATAGGTTAGGGAAGTGAGACGACACCTCCGCAGCTTCGTTGAATAGAGACCGATCTTCCCATGGCGGCTTCCTCCTGCGATTGAGAGTGTCAACCAAGATCAAACTGTCAGATTCGAGGAGAAGACGAGCGTGGGTTAACCCTTGGCGTTGCAGATGCTGAAGAGTCAAAGTGAAAGCCTGGATCTCCGCCTGTAAAGCCGAAGTTGCTGCAAAGTGCAATGAGAAGCCGTTGGTAAGTCTGCCGTTATAATCCTGACAGATGCAAGCCATACTACCTTCGGTAGATCCTGGTTGATGAGATCCATCTATGTTTACTTTCAAGGTACCCGGATCTGGCGGCTTCCAAAGGGCTCCCCCGAGATAGAGCGATCGACCTTTACTGGTCAAGGAAAAAGCTACCAGGCGAGCAACATGATTTTCGACGAGAGCTGCCTCAGCCACTTGAGAAGCTTGAAGCTCTTGGTTGCGGAAAACGAACCCATTGCGAGCTCGCCAAATCTGCCACAACACAGATGCAAGGATCTCCAAACCAGGTGAGTTGCGTTGTCGTTGAACTTGCTCTGTGATCCATTTATCAATTCTCTGGACTGCTATAGGAGAGATGTGTATGTTCAAATGGGGATGAGACCATACCTCCGTTACCCAGGGACATAGTAGAAAAAGATGTTCAAGAGTCTCTGGTGCATTCTGATTACAAAGCAGACAAATTGGAGTAGCAATAATATGTCTCTAATATAAATTGGCTCTTGTTGCTAGAGCGTTCTGACAAAGGGACCATATGAAGGTTCTAACTTTTGGGGGGGATTTCAGTTTCCAGAGTTTCTTCCACAACCAACTTGGATTCTGATAAGATGTTGAAGTCGATTGAGCTGTTTGAGTTGTTGTTGATGCTATAATAGTGTGATAAGCTGTTTTAACCGTGAAAGAGCCATCTTTGGTAGCAGTCCAAATGAGTTGATCTTTAGCACAATGGGGTCTTATAGGTATGTTAGTGATCTGGTCACTTACCTGTTTGTCGAAAAAATTGTCCAGCAAAGCGACATTCCAAGTACCAATACGCTGGTCAATAAGATCAGCTACTAATTGGGGTTTTTCGCGAACCGTTGGTCCTCCTAATATGCCCATAGGGAGCCATCGATCACCACGAATGCTGATTGATCGCCCATCACCTACTGACCAACGTATGTTGGGTAGGATGGCATCTCGTCTAGTTAAGAGGCTCTGCCAACCCCAAGATGGACGAGATCCTCATTCGGCATTATAGAATGTTCTTGAGTGGAAGTAGATGCCTTTGAAAACCTTACTCCATAGCGAGAAAGGGTGAGTGAACAACCGCCAAGCCTGTTTGCCCAACATGGCTTTATTGAAATTTAATAGATCTCTAAATCCCAAACCTCCCTCTTCCTTTCGTTTTTTCAATACTTCCCAACTCCGCCAATGGATGCCCGATCTACTCTTATTTGTCTGCCACCAAAACCTGGCAATTCGTTTCTCAATCGATCTGCAAATAGAGACAGGGAGCTTAAAAATGGACATGGCGTGCGAGAAACACATGTCAGACGGTTTTAAGAATGATCTCCTTCCCCCCTTTCGATAGCAGTGTTTCTTTCCACCCTTCCAACTTCTTGTTAACTCTCCCATTATCCAAGAAAACATATCTTTCTTTGAGCATCCCCAATCATAAGGTATCCCCAAGTGTTTCCCGGATTGCTACAATATAGGAACTCGCAGTTCGCTGGCCATATTTTGTTGTAAACTAACAGAGCAGGCTTTCCCGAAAAAAATGCCCGATTTATTGCGATCGATTGCTTGCCCTGTAGCTACACAATACTGATGTAAGCTATTAGATAAATTCTGACATTCTCGAACAGTACCATCAAGAAAGAAGATAGCATCGTCTGCGAAAAACAAGTGGGATAAAGAAGGACACCACCTATTAAGTTTGATGCCTTTAAGGGTTTCCATGCCGACGTCATTGTTAATTAAGACTGATAAAAGATTGGCCATCAAAATAAAAAGATATGGGGACAAGGGATCACCCTATCGAAGACCTCTAGAAGGGTGAAAATACTGTAGATGCTGCCCATTAAATTTAACGCATGAAGATTGGGTCGTGATACACTGCATAGTCCACTGAACCCACATAGGGTGAAATCCCAATTTAAGAAGATAGTCTTGTAGGAAATCCCATTCAATCCTGTCATATGCCTTCATCATATCCATTTTAAGAGCAGCTCGAAAAGTGTGCTTCCCTCTTTTTATCCTAAGCTGGTGAAGAACTTCCTAGACTAGTAAAACATTATCCTGTATCTGCCTACCCCCAACAAATGCAGATTGTTCTTCTAAGATTAGAGTTGGTAGTGGAGGTTTCAAACGATTGGCTATGACTTTTGAGATAATTTTATAAACATAATTGCACAAGCTGATAGGGCGATATTGGTCTAGGTGTTCGGGGTGGGGAACTTTAGGAATCAAAGAAATCAGTGTCCGGTTTATAGATAGAGGCATAATACCAGAAGTAAAAAAAGTTGCTTACCTCTCGGAAGAGATCATTTTTGATAATGTCCTAGTGCTTCTAGTAGAATAAACCATTAAGACCATCCGGACCTGGAGCTTTGGTGGCCCCTAGTTGAAAGGTGGCCTGATGGACCTCTTCAATGGTTACAATGGCGGTTAAACGTTCGTTCATCTCTTGTGTAACCATGGTAGGACATTGTGTCAAGATAGGTTCATAGTTGCGGCTGCCATCTGAGATAGCTAGTATAAGCACCTAGAGGGGGTGAATAGGTGACAAAAATAATTTCTCGAGATAAGAGAGCAATACTAAGAAGACAATAGAAATGAAGTTCTTCTTTGGTTAACAAAACGAATTATGATCAAAGTAAAGCAGAGAGTAGGGAAGAGAAATGAACACAAGGTTTATAGTGGTTCGGCTTATCTCAAGCCTATGTCCACTCTTCCGCACTGATAGCCCACCAGCTGGATTTCACTATGAACAAAAGAGATGTTACAACAATGTTCACCTTGATTCCACAGTGTAGATATTCTACCACACTTCCTCAAGGTTTCTCACAAATATAGACTCTCTTTTGCGTACAAGATTTCGCTCAGCAAATGAATTGACTAAGAACAAGGAGCTTTAGACTTTGGAATTCTTCTATCGTGCACCCTCTCGAACAATTGGAACGTCTTCCTTTTATACTCTTTTATGCCATCATACCCGTTGGCACTTACTAAAGGAATTCCTCCAATCTACCCGTTGGACGGAATCAATTAGAAAGATCATTTGAGCTATTTAAGGAACATGTTAATAGCCCATCAATCCTGTTCGCCCATACAATCAGGATTTCGGTTTCCATAAGTAGAACCTTCCAAGTATACTTCGCCAATCATCGGATCCTTAATCAATCTTGATTCGAATAAAGGGTTCCGTTATGTCATATCCAGCCAAGAGATCTTTTCCAGTTGATAATGTCAAATCCTTAACGAAACACCCAGTTCTGGATAGCCTTTCTTCAACGGATTAGAAACTGTCAATGAGGATAGACTTTGAGTCTTGAGTCTGGTAGTCCGGAGGTCTTCAGACTTTAAATAGTAGAGTCTGCAAATCTTCAAACTAGACTGATGGAAACATTTTGTCAGCTTCAAAACACTCCACGAAGATTTCTCCAACACCATCAGTGGTATATAATCTCGAAAAGAAGGCTGTCACCATCTCCTGTAATCTTGTAGAGTCCCGCACCCAAATATGATTATCGTCCTGTAACATAGTAATTCTATTCCGCTGTCGCCTTTGAATAGTAGTTGCGTGAAAAAACTTGGTATTTTTATCTCCCCATTTTAGCCAATTTAGTCTGGATCTCATAGCCCAATACTGTTCTTCACGACTCCACACCAGTTGTAACTCATCTTTTAAAGCTATTGCTGCCGAGTAGTCGTACAAACCATGTGGTTGATTAATGAGCTGCTGTAATTGTTGTTGCAAATCGTTCACATGGAGACGAGTATGTAAGAATTTAGTGCGACTCCAACTTGCGAGAGCACTAGAAACTGATTGGATCTTATGTTTAATTGTTGCATTCTTCAAATGATCAGAATTCCAAGAGGAACTGATAATATCCCGACACTTTGCATCTCAGTTCCAGTATGCTTCATACATAAAGTAGCGTTGTGTGTTCGTTAGAGCTAGCGTAGTGTTTAAAAGAAGCGGACTATGATTTGAACCAATTGCTGGGAGTGCGTGAACTTCAGCCCTAGGAAAAAGCAGGTGCCATTCCATAGAACACAAAACTTGGTCAAGACATTCCTTAATAAAAGCAGCCCCCTGACGATTATTGGTCCAAGTAAACGCACACCCCTTTGCTTCAATATGCATTAACCCACAGTCATTCACAACAGCTTGAAAAGATGCCAATCGATTAAAATCTGCTGGTCGTCCCCCTTGCTTCTCCCAGTGGTAAAGAATTTCGTTGAAATCGTTGATACATACCCAAGGAAGAGCATTGGCAAGACTTATCCGGATGAGATCATGCCAAACCTGCTGACGAAGTTGTTGAATGGTAGGGGCATGAAGGCAAGTAAGGCGCCAAGAAAGACCGTCCCCCCTTCCTTGCAAGTCATATAAAAAAAGTCCGAGTTAGAGCTGAGAAAATCTATTGAAATGGTATCATTCCATAAAACTGCTAAGCCTCCGGCCAAGCCAACCGGATTGTGAACATGTAGATAACAAAAATACAAACGACGTTTCATGCGCTGAAGAACATCTTCTTTTTGCTTAGTTTCCATGAGAAATAGTAGATCGGGCTTCTCCTTAGCCACAAGGGCTTTTAGTGCTTGACTGTCAGGGGATTGCCCAACCCCTGATAGTTCCAACTTAAGAGTTTCATTTGTAACTAGGTGACTGTTGAGGGCCAGTCACCTTCGCCCAAATCCCATCAGTAGGGATTTCCATAATTGGAGCGTCCAAAAGACAAGATTCATCAAAGGCTGTTGGAGTTGCACTGCTCATATCATAGGGATTGTAGCGTTTTATCTTCTTTGCAGGGCTGAGTTTTGGTGTATGTCGTGAGTTCTTGATTTTTTTTCCAAGTTGGAAACTACTAGACTGCTCCTGAATCCCTTTCATCTTCTCTATTGCAGGTATTAGTGCAGTGTGAATTGTATTTGCATGCGTAGGAAGTCCAAGTCTGGGCTTGGGCAGCGCACCTGTTGAAGGAAAAGTGTCTCGATGGAGCTGCTGTACTGTGACAACAGAGGTAGCTTCAGTGTTTGTATTTGGCCTTTGCACAATTCCTTAACAAGCCTGCAGAGCTGTTGAAAGATGATTGTCATTTGGAGTCTTCTGGGATACTGAAACAGGGGGAGCATCCACTGCAGAAGCTGTCAATGGTACTAAAGGAAGAGGCTGCACATTGGTAGGAGGTGTTTCAAATACTATTTCTTCCAAACTTTCCTTCTTGTCAGTCGATTCATAATATGTTTCCAGTAAGGACTATGCTCCCTAACTTCTGCACAGAGCCATTGTCCATAGGGCAGTTTATCCTTGCCATCTAATTGGTTTTCGTCATATGGAACATCTTTACACGACATGACATAATGGCCCAACTTGCCACAGGAGTAGCAGAAGTGAGAGAGCCTCTCGTACCTAAAGTCGAGCCAAAAGGTTTTGTGATTGATTCTAATAAGTCGACCTGGCTGTAGGGGTTCTTGAAGATCAAGTTCAACCCTTGCGTGACCAGACCTCAAGGTGAAATTATCTATTGCATCTGCCTTCACCTCTAGAACTTTTCCAATAGACTGTACAGCTCTTAAGATAGTTTGTTCTGTGCACCATTCTAATGGCAGGCCAAAAACTTGGACCCAAAATGCACAAGTGGAAAAGTCATAGCAATGGAGTGGTGTATTGGGAATCCAAGCCTTAAAAACTACAAGTTTCCCAGAAAACAACCATGGTCCGCCTTCTGAAATCCTTTGCCTATCTGCCTGCAATTTAAATTTTGCCACATAGACTCCGTTTTCTCGTTGTGATATGTCGACCTGATCAGTTCTCCATACCCTTTTCAATGTGGTTTGAAAAGCTTGAAAGTTGATTGCAGAATTAGAGTAAACCTTACCCACAAGTGTTAATCGGCATTGATCCAATTTTGCAGGAGAAGGCTCTTCATTCCATACCTCGATTTCCGGTGGGGAACATAAACGTCCCAGGCGATGACAAAGAGCAGCCAGGCTAGTGGAATTCTCCTCGTCTTCTTGAGCCATACCATCAGTGAGGAGAATCAGAGAGTAAAGCCAATCCAAAGCGAACCTGGAGCCATTCGCTAATCAATTTGGGGATACGAGGGCTTGAGACAGGTGTAGTGTGGGTAAAATTAAACATGCAACCAGCGAAAATGGGAATCGGTGAAGAAACAGGGCAGCGAGACCAGAAGAATTAGCTTAACTATCGAAAGCTAGGGAAAGACAACGTGAAATTGGGTATCCGCTGGAGGAACAGCAGTGAAATTTGCGACTTCATGGTGACGGTACAGGATTTGAGAAGCGAGAGAATGAGGGTTCAGACTACCATACGGGTAGAGGAAAACTCTGCAAATCGAGAGAATTGCATGTTGATAGAACACATTTACGACCAATCAAACCCTTCGAATTAACGGCCCAACCAATGAAGGCTGCCAAACGTTTTATAGTTAGGGAAGGATCGATGCTACCGAAAGAGCTATGCTCCAAGGAGTTTGGCGATAAACGAGGCACTAATTGTTAAGACTTGATAGGACGGGATAATTACTTGTGATTTGATTCCTGATTCTGTCGTTGTTGCCTGGAAGAAGGCGGGGATGCGACATCCATAACGACTCTTGACGATGGTGAATGGTGAAGGGCTAGGGATAGGGAATTGATACCCCTATATGCCAGTTCAATCTTCTTAATAATATAAAATAGTTGCACAGTTGTGGATCTTTGATTTGTGCCTTTTTGTGGTATTAATCAAATTTAACGAAATGTAGATTTGTCTCAAATATACCAATTTTGGATTTATGGCCATAAAAAATAATAATTTAGGATTCCTTGTGGCCCCTTGGACACTTTTATTCCGACCTCTATTATGGACAGTATAAATCTCCCTAACAATGCGGATGTGGCGGACTGTTTTCTCTGCAGGATACACGCTAAAATCTCTTCTCCATAGTTGGGGCATTGTCCTCCCAAATTTATCCTTGGCTCCTGATCAATTCTCTTGGCGGTGTGATCCAACTGGTTTGTTCTCGGTTTCTTCTGCTTGGAGCACCATTAGAGCGAAAAGAGACTGTGTTCCGTGGGCTTCTCTAGTCTGGGATAGTGCCATAGCTCCTCGGTACCAGTTCCTTCTTTGGCTTATTACTAAAAATCGCCTACCCACTCAAATGCTCCTCCTCTCTTATGGTAGAATTGATTACATGGTATGTGCTTTTGCAATGCCCAACCAGATTCAATTGACCACCTTTTCTTTGAATGTCACAACTCGCTACGCTTGCATATACGGGCTTCTAGGTGTAACCTTCCTTGGAGGAGTAGAACTTGGATGGATACCATCTCTTGGGCGCTTAAGTTCTTAGCCGGAAAGGACTTTTATCACATTATTGCACGGTTCTCTTTTGCAGCTATGTGCTATAAGATCTGGAAAAAGAGGAATTGCATCATTTTCCGTGGAGAATCCTTCGCGATCTCAGATTTAAAGAATCACCTTATTAAGGTGGTCAAGGACCGAGCTCTTACCTTCGAAATGTTCCTACGTCTCCAAAGAATAAGAGACTTTAAAGGTTGGGGTTTTGACCCTTCGGTTTTTTTTTTTTTGCTCGCCGCCCGGTTCGTCCTAAGCGTCTAGTCTCGTGCCTTGTTTGCTTTCTAGCCTTCTCTTAGGCTCTCTGTTCTTCGACCCTTTCCCTTTTGTATTTCTGAGGGTGGCTGGGTTTGTTGTTTGGCGCTTGGCCTTTGGATTGGGCTGTTTAGCTTTGGTTCTCTTGCTTTTTGCTTGTTTGGCTTCTTACTTGGCTCCCTTTCACTCTTTCTGCTGTTGCGAGTTAGAGTGGAAGTTTTTGGTGCCAATTTTGTATACTTGTTCCAAAGCTCTAATATAATTTCTTACCTTTTACCAAAAAAAAAAAAAAATAATAATTTAGGATAAATTTGTCACAAATGTACCAGTTTAGAATTTGTTGTGATTATTTGACGTGAATTCATCATAGGTTTACCACTTTGAGGTTTTTGATAGCATTAACCCATTTTATTATAAATGATTCGTTAATTTTGTACCCCATTTCATGTTAATCTTCCTCGGTGAATTCTTAATTCATATTGCATATTAACATAAAATAAATAAAATAAAGGGATTTGTTAATAATTTGAGAATTCCTAATTATAGCTAAGCAACAATATTATAATAATATACCTTACGAAAATAGGTACAAGAGATGATTGATTTTTCAGTAATTGTTCATTTGCAATATTAAAAGTCATTAAAAATATATTCTTTTAAGTTGAACAGAATTCATGGTATTGAATTACAAAAGCATAAATCCTGGCCGAAAGCAAAATGAGTAAAGAGTGTTCAAAAAGTACTCCTTGCAAAGAGAATGATCATTCCCTTGCGAACCAAAATTCTATGTATTACTTTAGAGATAACGCTTACAGAAAGATTTGTTATTTTGTATATTTGTGTATGCATGTGTGTATCAAATGTGTTTATTGAATTTTTTAAACATGAGACTAGCATGAGTTGGCAAATATTAGCATACTTACGTGGCGGCGTAATTGCAGTTGAAAAGGAGATCTTTCAATTTTGCATTGAATTGAGAAAATAACACTTGTCCCAAAATTAAGTAAGTCGGTAATTAAATGAGAATATTCCATCCCAGTGAGTTCAATTAACTTGAATTTTCAATAAAATTGTTTGACATTGCTATTAAAAGAATGCCTTTAAATTGGAAAAATATTATGGATTCCCATATTATACAAAAAAAAAAGAAGAGAGAGAGAGAGAGAGTTAATATATATATATATATATATATATATATATATATATATATATATATACGACATTTGGTCTTTTATTATTAGGGCTTCCGGTAACTTGTATTGTATATTCAGCTTGTCTCCGAGGCAGATTTTAAAGACTCGAGATGTTTTGTCAAAGTATCTTGTTGGAACAAGGCCTTCCTTGATACAATTGAGGTCAGCCCCTGTATCAAAGAGTGCCATTGTTTCAATAATATACTCATTATTGATTTTTATCTTAATATTTATTATCCATTTCCTAGATGTGATTTCTGTTAATAGCATAAGAAAAGCTGGATCAGAGGTATCTGAAGTACTAGTGATTTCATTTTGATCTTCAAGTTTTGTTGTTCTTTTTATGACAAGGGACTTTATATCAGAAATTTCTTGTTTCATTTCTGATTGAGTTTCTTTTAAAGCTTGTATTTCTAACTTTTGTTGTTTTATTTCATTTTGGAGGTCATTAATATTCAAAGTTCAATGTCATGTCAATGGTAGCTGTGACTCTTCTAATAAATCGTAATCTGCCTGGAATTGGTGGGGTACTATAGGAATTCAAATGTTACGCGCACGCTGAAAGCGACCTTTGGACAGCCGTCCGACGTTGCTATGCAGAAAAAATAAACTAATAAAAAAGATTCAAAGCAGTCAAACATACTGCCAGGCTGGCATCAAACAAGCCGCCGCTGCTGCCGGCCGCCGCCCCGCCCCGCCCCAACTTTTCCACAAATGACGATATTCTCCTTCAGCCATATTTCATTTGGCTCCCCATTTAGAGTTCAAGTATTGGGTGAACCCAAAACATACAAGTTCTAGGATCTACATGGAATCCACATGATCCAACGGATTACGTATAATGGGTTGACAATTCTAGGTGTAGATAATCATGTGTAGGAGTTTTGAATGTATGATAACTGTCTTCTGCACATTTTTTTACCATGAGTTCCTAGACGTCATCTTATTACGAAACTGCAACAGCAATTCATAATTAATAAAGATTGCTCATGCTATTTATGTAGATATCTTATGATATTTATGTCTAGTTAAGTTGTCCAGCTCTTTTCATCGTATGCCTCACTTTGTACTCAGTAGGTCCTTGCTTAAACTCTTCAGAAGCAAGTTGGAAAGGCCAAGCTTGATGAAACCTAGAAATCAATCACTCATCCAATTTAAGTACCTCCTCACAAAATAAAAACCTCAACAAAAAACTAAAGAGTGACAACAACAAGCGATTGAGCAGCATATCACCAGATCTCATAGTATGTTATGCTGCTTATTCAACCACTCATTTCATTTACGACATGCCATGAGATTTTGATTTCTTCTATTTTTCTGATCATTGACTAAGTAAAGAACTTGAGTTGATTCAAAATATTGCGTGTATTATAAATAAATAAATAAATAAATAAATAAATAAATAACCCAATAGGACCTAGAATGAATCGTGTAGTACCTATAAATGGGAGAATCCCGTTTGGTTCGGCATTTGAAATGGGATTTGGGACTCTAAAGTCCCTTGGTCAAATGCAAACGCGTTTGGTTTGTGTTTTTGCTCAACTTTGAGAAAATACAATTGCATCTCCAGTGGGCTCTAAAGGCCTTTAGTCCAAAGCAAGTCTTGAGGTACTTTGGGAAATTGCATTTTCGGAATGCAAATAGCCTCGTTCACTGTTCATCTTCTCCAATGACTGCCGCATGGAAAAGCTGATTGGAGGCCGATGATCGCTGCCTAAGGGGTTGCGTGTGCCCGCGACCACCGCTTGAGGGTCGCCCGACCCTGGCGACCGTCACCAGACCTCAGGCGACGCTCGGATCGCGCAACCCAGGCGGTCGCCTGAGGTCGCGCAACCCCGGGCGCGACGGTCGCCGGGGTCGGGCTACCCCAGGTGACGGTCACCTGAGGTCATGTGACCCCAAGTGACAGCCGAATCGCCTAGGCATCACCCACCTAGGTTTGGCTGTCGCTTGGGGTCCCGTGGTCCGGCAGCCAAATTTGGCCAATTGATGGACAGACTTCAAAAAAAAAAAAAAAAAATACAAATTTTTTTTTTTTTTTTTAAATTTAACAAAAGTCCTTTACAAATGCAATTTTTACCAAACATGATTTTGCCCAAAGTCGTTTCTCAATACATTTTAGAATTACAATTCACCAAACGCTATTTGCATTTTGGAAAACCTCCTTCACTCAAAGGTATTTGCATTTTTGCAAAAACATTCCCCCAAAGCCGAACCAAACGGGGCCTTACTTTCATAAATCTCAGTGCTTTTTGTTTGGCAATAACTTTGAGATTTAATCCTACAAAGAAGATAGTTCACCTATAAATTACACTTCGATGACATTGAGTCGGTTTAATCATGAAAAACAACATCCGAGTTATCACGCACCATGGATGAAAATTGGAATAAAGCCAGAGTAACAATAAACCTGATATAAGCTTAAATAAATAAAATGGGACAAAAGAGATTATCCCTTATAACTTGTCAAGCGGTCCGAGGCCAAAAAAAGGCAATGTAGTTGACTTCTAGGATAGCTGATCTCTATCCATCATCTAACACTGTAATATATTTTCCTCGTGGCATCCCTAATTTAAGTTTAGTTTCTAGTCAAAATATTAGTGACGAATGACCAAAAGGACAGGTGAAGCAACTCTTTTTTTCTTGCCGCTCGGAAACAATTCTCCTAATAAAGCCAAGACTTACAGACGACATCTCGATAGTCCTTCCAGGCTGCTCGTCTAGCAAGTGCTCATCTTCTTGTGGTGGAGGTTAACGAATACTTAAAATTGGTCATGAAGGTTGTCATCATAAAGGTCAATTTGTTGTCAATTTCTTGAATGAAAATCCCAAGAAAAACAAACCTAAGAAATCCTTCCACTAACTTTTTCTTGACTTCAACTTTCCATGAATACCCACGTGATCATCTCCATCTTTGGATTCGTTCTTCATTCAGTGAAACTTTTGAATTAAGAGTGGACAAACTTAATTGTCAACAAGATGTGGAGTGGAATGTTCCCTTTGCACACTCATCAAATTTGGCACATTGCAAAATCATCAAGTTCATTCCGGACAAAAATAGGAACACCCCAATTCGCTATCCTCTTGCTAAGCAGCAGCCTTACCTGGTGAGAGATACCTGAGGAATAAAGGACTATAGAAACTATTATGTTACTTCTGTCTATGCATGGCCACTTCGGAAAGAAAAGAACGAGAAAATTGACAAGTGACCCACCTTATCAAGTAATCCCTTTATGATGAGAATGCATGTGATTAATGTATTATAAGCCTTTAATTTGGTGGATTTGATGTGATCCCATAAAATTTTACATAGTATCATAGCATGAGATTTTGACTTCAAATATATCCAAGCCCTTATTTGACTTCCTTGTGATATATTTCCACGTTTAGTTTGAAGTCAATGGCCAACTTAATCAATAAAGGGACTATTAAAATATCAAATCCTACATTTATTTAACAGCTTATACTATTAGAACAGTTGACGGTGGTGATATAAATTTTTTTAAGGTGGATTGGATATATATGCAGCTCATGCACTATATAATATTTCTTTGAATTGCCCCGAGATTATGCACCAAATATGATTAGATGGATTATGCACATCTCAAAAAGCATAATATTTTAACTTCCCATGCCGCGTCGGATAGACAATTTTACTTTAGAGTTATCCACTTGAATTAAGGTACGATCCTAATTTGAGAAATTATTGATTTTTTTTTTTTTTTTAGGTGAAGGGTAAGAATAGATTGAGCTTTAACCAATAATTACAAAAGTCCGGCGCCACAAAACTTGCACTGACCATGACAACAAGTTAGAGTGAGTGAAAGGAAGCCGAATACAAAAAAGGACCGCAAGAGCAGGCCTAAGGAAGCAAAACAACCAAATAAGGCAAAAAAGCAGCGGGAGGCCACGAAAGGCCATATGAACCACAATCTACGCACACATCCGGCAGCAACAAAAGTGAAGAACCATCAAGGAAGCAGCCGTGCAGATGAAGAGTATCCAGACAGCTAACACCAGGCTAAGGCCCTGCAGAATTAGAAGAGTCCCCAGCTGAAAAAATGATCGGATCAATACTCCAGTTACGTTGCAGCCTCCGGTTTCTATAAGTATCATCCACACTCCTGTAAGTGGTGGCCTTATCTCTAACGACCTTGATGAGTTGGTTCTTCACTGCTGGGACGGATAAGCTCTGCTCTCGAAATAGGATGCCATTTATGTGCTTCCATATGAAATAACAAAGAGCACCAAAAGAGAAGCGAGTAATGCACTTATAAAAGTTTTTGCCCATAAGGAAAGTGGCGGCCCAATTGAGATTCTCAACCCATGAATTGTTTTGCCACAGAAGATTACACCTGGAGGCCCAAAAGAAGGCGATGCCGGCGGAGATGCGGCAGCCAAAAAATAGGCGGTCTATAGAATTCGGTACCTTGTTGCAAAAGGGACATAAGGCATTATCTATCCTACCATAAGATAATAATAGAGCTTGGGTAGGAAGCCTACGTTTGGCAGTAAGCCAAATGTTAAATTGGTACCTTGGAGTGATGGAGTTGTTCCAAATAAACGTGTGCCAGGAGACCCGAGTCTTCCTCCTTCTAATCAAATCCCACGTCGAGGCTACCATAAAGAGATGGGAGGTGTTTCCCTTCCAGCCGAAATGATCAGAAGAGTGGGAGAGGGTGGGAAGGGGATCCGCCCAAGAGTCCAAGACTCCCTTAATCATAGCTCCACAATCAGTGAATAGGTCCGCCACTGTTGCTTGCCTAGGAAGGCCAGATGCATATATGGCCGAGTCCGGAAAGTACAAGTTCAAAGGGCCCCTAGGGTACCAGTTATCAAACCAGAGGGATATCGAGCAACCATCCCCGATTCTCCAATAGAAGGAGCTTCGACACTCAGTCCTGAGTTGGAGGATCTTCTTCTAGGCCCATGAATAGTAGGTCCGCTTTTTGACCACCCAGAAATTCACCATTTTTAAGAAGGTTGAGTGAATCCATTTGCACCATAAAGATTCCTTATCGGCAAACAGAATCCAGATATGTTTTAACATGATGGCCTTGTTATACTCCCGAAGCCTTCGGATCCCAAGGCCCCCCTCGTCTTTTGGGCAACAAACGTCCTCCCAGGAAACCTTTGCACCCCCTCTTCCCAACTCCGGGCCTTTCCATAGGAATTGTTTAAGTATTCATTCAATTTGATCCAAGACAACTGCAGGTAAGATAAAAACACTAGCCCAATATGCTTGGATGGCATGAAGGATTGACCTGATCAATTGTAGCTGACCGGCAAAGGAGAGGAAGCGATGGGTCCAAGATTGTATCCTCGCAGTGATGCGATTGACTAACACACATCAATCTGCCTTACTGATCCTAGAAGTGATGATGGGAACCCCGAGATAGTGAGCCGGTAGGCTTCCTTCTAGGAAACCAAGGGTAAGGAGGATTTGGTTTCTTAAAGAAGGTGAACCTCCTGCAAGGTAGACTCCACTCTTATTTGTATTTGGAACCAATCTAGACCAATCATAAAAGATTTTGAGACCTTCCTTGTATAGCTTCACCGAAGGCAAGTCGGCTTCACAGAACAGAAAGACGCCATCCGCAAAGAATAAGTGTGAAAGGCTAGTCGCTTTGCATCTCTAGTAATATTTGAACTCTGGCATCGAAGAGCGAGTGGTGAGAATACCTGATAATACCTCCATGACCAATGTAAATAGGTAGGGAGATAGAGGGTCTCCCTGACGAAGCCCACGGCCACTAGCAAAGAACCTATGTAACTCCCCATTCAAAGCAATGGAAAATTTAGGGGTCCTCACGCACGTCATGATGTGTCATGCCCCGATCCTCGGCACGCACACATCCTTCTCACTTGGTCGATTTTATAATGCGATATCCCAGGATAAAGTATCGCCGACCCTTTCGTTTATTAAGCACATGCAGAAGCAATTAAAATCCCCAGACAATAAAACAATGGGATAGAAAAGCAGGGCCATATTTTTTCATATTGAAATTTATAACCAAACTTTTGTACATGACATCAACTAGAGAACTTCATAACTATTCACATCAATTGGAGATCTCAAAAGAAGACAGAAACTTAGACGAACTGGGCCGCACTCAAGGCCCCTCTCAGGATTGTCTTCTTCTTCCAAAAATCCTTCTCGATAGATTTCACCTCCGAGTTCTCTCACTCAGATTCCTCCTTCTCAGCTCCTCATCGGGGTCCTGAAATGTTTTTCCCCAAACTGGGATGAGACTACGTCTCGGCCAAGTTCTACCCCACTAAGCCCAATTAGTAAACTATTATACTAAAGGCTGCCTAAACACGCATAGGTCAGAAGACGTACCTTAGCATCAGATCCCACCTGCAAGTTAGTACAATTCGTAATAGGCACCTAAGCAATCATATCACGGATCGAAGCATCGATCAAATCGACCTAGTCGATTAAATGCCAACAAGACCACTCGCGGTCATTTCTAATCAGTCAATCAACCCACGACATCAAATCAAAGCAATGAATCACATCAAGTCACACTCAGACCATCTCATGGTCATTTCCAATCAATCGATCAATTCACAACATCAGATCAAGCAATGATCAATCGACCTAGTCGATTACGCATCATACAAATCAATCCCTACTGTGGGATATTTAAAAGCTAGGCCGCGTGCATTCTCCGGGATGACCTTCCAAGTCTCCGAGTTCACGTGCCTCGAACCTTGGGCCCACGTGCATACTCGGGCGACCTTTTCGCCAAAGTGATGCATCAAGTCACCGAGCCCACGTGCCCTTTTAGATGCCCGGGCTCACGTGCATTCTCTCAGGTGCATTTCACCAAAGCGATGCATCAAGTCGCCGAGACCACGTGCCCTTTTAGATGCCCGGGCCCACGTGCATTCTCTCAGGTGCATTTCACCAAAGCGATGCATCAAGTCGCCGAGACCACGTGCCCTTTTAGATGCCCGCCCCGTCACCGAGCCACGTGCATTCTCTAGGACGACATACCGAGTCTCCGAGCCACGTGCATTCTCTCGGCGACCTTTTCGCCAAGGTGACATATTCAACCACCGAACTCACGTGCATTCTCCGGTGACATTCCAATTCACCGGGCCACGTGTCCTCTTTCAAGTAGTCACCAGTCTACTTTCAACACCAATAACCAATGCCCAACGATTTCTTAATCAAATAATTAAATAAACTCAATAAAGCATTATAAATACTGAATAACATACTTGGCCAACATACTTGGCCATTTACCAATCCACAATTCAATCACAATCAATTCCAATCAATTTAGGGTAAATCCCTAAAATATCACAATTTCTTCAATTCCATACAACGTAGAGCTCAAATACATAAACGGACTGCGCCACGACGATCAGCACGAGATTTCGGTCGTCGGCCATCAAAATCTTAATTTCCGAAAAATAATTAATTATTAATTAATTTCGAAAATTAATTATTAATTACTTAAAAATTCAATTTAGCACAAATTAAAGCCCAATTAAATAAACGGACTTTGGCACGGTCATCAGCATAATTTTCCGGTTCCAGACCATCTCAGTTGAATTTTCGGAGAATAAATAATTATTTAATTTAATTCCGAAAATTAATATTTAAATGCTAAAAAATCCACTTAGGCCCGAAAAGCCTAATTGGAACCCACTAAGGGTCGGGAAAAATCCCGAGGCACTTCCAATAAATAGTAGACCACGTCTACTTGCTAATTACACATTCAATTTATCTAATTCGCATCACAATTGACTAATAATTACTAATTTAATCTAATCTAACAACCTAAACATAATTAATTAAATCTAAACCAACCTTAAGCATAAATTAGCCAACTAATCCAAGATTAGTGAGATTACTCACCAAATCGCGCACAAATCGGATCAATCCGACGGCGGCGACGGGAGGAACGATTGTCCCCAAAGCACGGCTCGGGTTCGGGCCGGGAAACGGCCCAAACGGGCTCGAACCAGCTGGAAACCCATTTCGTGGGTTGCTGGATTGCTGCGAAACAGAGGAAAGCAGGGATGGTTAGGGGCGGAGAAGGGTTCGGGGGAGCGGGCAGAACTCCTGGGAGGCCGAACGGCGGCTCCGGCGGCTTGCTCGGCCACTCACGGTGGCTGAACTAGGCGGAACAGGAGCGGGAGACGACGGGGAGGCCTGGGCGCGAGGAAACGAGGGCTGGCGGAGCGCGCGACGAGCGGCGGACGCGCGGGCGCTCGGGCGGCGGACGACGGCGAAGGGCGGCGGCAGTGCAGCGAGCTGCGGTCTCCGTTCTTCTTCAGCTTCTGGTTCCCGATTCCACGAAGAAGAAAGCAGGAGAAGAAGAAAGAAGGGGGTGGGTTCGGTCACGTGGGATGAGGGAGAAGAGAGAGAAGAGAGAGAGAGAGGATAAGCTTTTGACTAGTCAAATGGGGAAGAGAAAGCAAAGTAGGAAACGGCAAGGGGGAAAAAGAGAGAGAGAGAGAGAGAGAGAGAGAGTCGGCGTGGGGAGGGGGATTCGCACGAGGGGGAGGGGAGAGGAGAGAGAAAGAAAAGAAAGAAAAAGAAAGAAAAAGAAAAGAGAGGGAGAGAGAGAAAAAGGAAAAATAGAATACATAATGCCTTTATGCAAATTTTCCTTTTCTCTTTTCCTTTCCTTTCTAATTCTTTTGGTCTTCAATTTTCTTCCGATAATTTCTTTATTGAAATTTCGGACCCGTCAATAAATTAACGAGCGATGAGACAGGATCTTAATTATCCAACGGTCAAATTAAAACCCGAAAATCTGGATGTCACAACTCTTCCCCTCTTATAAAAATTTCGTCCTCGAAATTTAAACCTTTACCAATCCTTATGCAAAAGGTGGGGGTATTGTCGTCTCATCAAGTTTCACTTTTCCACGCTGATCATTCGGTCTCGTGGCGTTGTCTAACCACTTTGACCAAGGAGATCATCTCGGTACACAAACTCTTCTCTTTCTGAACCAAGGACTGAACTGAGCTTCTCACATAAGACATTTGTCATCCACATCCGATCTCTTTTTTCGACTCCCTAATAAACCTTCGAACCTCAACGATTCAAAATTTCGAGCGGTCCAATGCCTTTATTCTCGACATTGATCTCGACAACAAGCAAATACCGATCACCGAGCCGACGGACTTGCGATTTTCTGATTTCTGATTTCATCTCAACTGATTGAAATCCTGTACACTCTGCTTTGCACTGATTAACAAGAAATTATCTGACTGATCTGCTGAAACTGGGAATCTCTGGTCGAGATCTGATATAACTCGGGCACTAATCTTGGCAATTGCAATCACTGACTACTGTACTGTCTTTGGCCTGAAATCTTCATCACTTTCTTTTTACCACTGAAATTATGTACCCTCTGTTATGCACTACTTAAGAAAGAACCCTCTGAAAATTCTGCCAAACTTGCAATCTCCGATTTAGATTCAAAATATACTTCATCCCAGGCACTCCATGCCGGTGAATTATCGATGCACACACACTTCGGTATACCCACTCGTGACAAGATAAGATCTTCAATTTCTGAAATCGGACTTAGATTGGCGGTTAATTTCACTCCGACACGCTTTTAGTGTGACCTAGGCTCTTGGGTAGTGTTGAGCTTTAGGACAAATGACCCGTGGTCGATTTTCTTCGAGCCACAATGAACCCACTCGACACATTGGCGACTCTCAATTGTCGTGAAAATCTCAAAGGTTCAAATACGGACACAGTGGTCCCAAAACGATAGAAACATCAAATTAGTACCGGCCGATGAGAATTTTCCAATTTAGTGGAGTCACCCACGATCGGTCATTCATCTCTCGAGCCGATCTATTTTTGATTTCAAATCGATTTTATATTGTGCCGCAATGATCTCTAGAGATGAGCACGGTTGAGAAGTCGATCCATGGTCGAATTCTCAAGTCTATTTGCCTTAAGGTCCTTAATAACTCACCCAGCTAGTCTAGTTATCTCCTGAGTGGCCAACTCAGAGAAAAACACTGTAATCGCGTCGATGAAATGCCCAATTTATCTAATCAAAATCAGAGTCGAAATCTGGATCACACACTCAAAACGAGATATATTCGAACTGTACCAAGGTGAACCAACTCCATCTATCGATCAACCACTATTCTCAAATGGTATTAGTAATCCCGAATCTTTAGTAAGCCTATCACAATGTTCCATTGTGATATATTTCCATTCTTACTTGGGACTCTCAAGTGATGGTAAAATTCTCCCGATTCGCATTTCACTTAATGACACTTTTGACGCTTTCAACCCGTTTAGCTGTATTTATCTTCATATCAGCTTACTAGGTTAGCTAATGTCGATTCTCGATTTACTTGCACCATATGGTCAAAGCTGCGATACTATAGTAAACTTCCGACAAGATCTTTTCCCCGAGTGCTACACCGTCAAGTGCACTCAATTCCTCATGGAACCCGAACGTTCCACCCTTAAAAGTTTCAAGGTTAGATTCTTTCTTGCCGCATCCTCTTATAAGATCTTCCGAACATCTCGGTCTGTCAACTAGGCATCGATTCTAACTTGAACATTTGGTTCAATTTTTGAGGGCGGCTATAAAATTTAAAAGGTAGCCCGCCTCAATTTTGAAAACCAAATTTCGAACCATTTTCAAGTAAAGCCTATACTTTAGCCGTCTATGCATAATCGAAGACTCTCGGCTCAACACATAAATTACTTCTTTCATTCTCCCAAGATAATACCGTATAACATCACTATAGTTCTGCCCAAAACTCGATTCACGACATTTGTGTCATGTTCAACTTGTCGGGTCTCAATCAAGGGACGGTTATACAACAATCTTCTCATGTTGTATCAATACATACCTGGCCGTTGGCAAGACACATCACTAAAGGTTTCATGCTTTCCAGAGCCAAATGAAAGTTTAGCACAAGTGCGGTAGTCGATCTTCATCGAAGCTCGGAAATTATCCTCGCACTTGTCTATGCCAATGAATTTCTCTTCTTTCTCAAGAGGTCAAGCCCATGATGATACCGATGCTGAAAATTCTTTCACAAACCTTCCGTAGTAATGTCAAATCCCCACAACTTCGATCTCTCGACATTGATGTCGGTCTCGATCCATTAACAACCTGGGATTCGATCTTGGCCGAGTCCATGAAGATTCCTTTACCTATAATCACACGACCATTCTTAAGGGCATCTCGTGATTCTCAACACTTAATGAACATCCTATAATGTCGCTATACCACACGATCACCGTTGATCTAGATATTCTTTAAACACTCAATTTGTCAAATTTATGACAGCGGCTGAAGCGTTCGCCAAATCAAATGGCTTTACATTATTCTCACAAGGACAAAATCAAGTGCGAAATGCCGTCTTAAAGATAACCTCCTTCCCGGTTCTCAATCGACAATAACCCGTCCTCAAGTCGATCCTTGAAGACATCCACACTCTTTATAACAAGTCGCCCAATTCTTCGATCTTTGACAATGAACACTTATCCTTGATTGTCACTTGATTGGATCGACTATAGCTATGCATAATTACAACGAACCATCTTTCTTTCTCTTTTCACAAACCGATGATCCCTAAAGTGATGCACTAATATGCATGAATTCCTCATTCATCAATCCTCACATCTGCACCATTGGTTCTATCATTTCAAACAACAACAACCGGTAAGAACTTTTAGAGAATGGTTCTGTTCCGGATGTTAACTCGATCGTAATTCTATCTCTATCTCTAGCAACGGTCTGACCACTTTTCTGGCAACACTTCCAAGAATTCTTGGACTACTGAGGAGTTCTCAATTTTAATTCTTCAATCTGTCTTATCTAAGATCATTGCCCACTAATCTCGATAACTTCTGTCTGACAACCAGGTTACCTCAAGTGACGAGATCAAAGAAGTCAAGGACCCTTCTCAACTCTCGTACTCCTACATGCTCCCGGAATAAGTCGGGTTATCTACCATAACAATTCATCACCATAAAATGCTCAAAACCAATTCTTTCTACACTTGACGAACAAGCCATACACCAACAGCCAATCAAGTATAACTCTAGTTAATGGTTCTTTCCTACAGCCTTAACAAACAACTGAAATTCCACACTCCGCAATCCCAACATTCTCTGGCACTATTCGATAAAATCACCTCAAAATATTCTTTCATTGAATAAGGCATAGTCGGTTCCGTTCTCTCCTTTTGCCATCTTGATGGCGTTCTAATGGTAGTAACAATGTTGGTGTTCTTCTTAAACCCCAACCGATAGTCCTCACCCGATGGCCGTGCTCACTACCATCAAAGCCTGTTCTAGTCATTCTCGAACACAGATTAATCCATGCATTCCTTCCATACTTTCGGCACTCACCTAGTGAGTCTTCTACCTCCTGTCCTCAAAATACATGAGACTGATCCATACCATCTTCCATGTAACATATCTTCCACGGAACAACATGTTCCATTTGTCTGAATACTGACTTGACTATGCCGCCCTTCCTATTGAGTGGAATAGAATATCATTCTCTCAACATCAGTCTTTACCCTGACCGAATTCCCAATCTGCTTGCATCGAATCTTGACTGGATATCAAAATATATTCCCCGACCATCCTTCCGTGTTAGACCTCGATGGAAGGTAGCAACAACAGCAACAACTTGATTCCGACCCGGTTCATCCGTATCCCAAGAAATACTTGCATGAACGATCCTATCGAGCTTAGGATCATTCGACGCTGCTACACTAGTACCAACCTGCAATGGTACTCTTACACTCGAGCCGCAGGCAGCCGACACTCGCCACAACCACCTCGGGTACCGACCTTTGTCATGCAGATTATCCGAGTCACAGAGGACATTATCCTCTTACTAGAGTTCTCGCCTCCTACTCGCTCATGGTTCAGCCTTTATACCGAAAACTCGACTTCCACATCCACACTAGATTAGAAGATGAGCGATCCACACACAACAAGCAATTCTAGCATCCAGCTAACACAAACATGCATCAGCATGAATTTAAAGGCCTTTCCTACTAACTATCCCATGGTCAACGCTCCTTATCACTCCAATCTTCAACCTAGCTCTGATACCACTTAAACTGGATGTCACGCCCCGATCCTCGGCACGCACACATCCTTCTCACTTGGTCGATTTTATAATGCGATATCCCGTGATAAAGTATCGCCGACCCTTTCGTTTATTATGCACATGCAGAAGCAATTAAAATCCCTGCATAATAAAACAATGGGATAGAAAAGCGGGGCCATATTTTTCATATTGAAATTTATAACCAAACTTTTGTACATGACATCAACTAGAGAACTTCATAACTATTCACATCAATTGGAGATCTCAAAAGAAGACAGAAACTTAGACGAACCTGGGCCGCACTCAAGGCCCTCTCGGATTGTCTTCTTCTTCCAAAAATCCTTCTCGATAGATTTCACCTCCGAGTTCTCTCACTCAAATTCCTCCTTCTCAGCTCCTCATCGGGGTCCTGAAATGTTTTTCCCCAACCGGGATGAGACTACGCCTCAAGCAAGTTCTACCCCACTAAGCCCAATTAGTAAACTATTATACTAAAGGCTGCCTAAACACGCATAGGTCGAAGACGTACCTTAGCACGATCCCACCTGCAAGTTAGTACAATTCGTAATAGGCACCTAAGCAATCATATCACGGATCGAAGCATCGATCAAATCGACCTAGTCGATTAAATGCCAACAAGACCACTCGCGGTCATTTCTAATCAATCAATCAACCCACGACATCAAATCAAAGCAATGAATCACATCAAGTCACACTAGACCATCTCATGGTCATTTCCAATCAATCGATCAATTCACAACATCAGATCAAGCAATGATCAATCGACCTAGTCGATTACGCATCATACAAATCAATCCCTACTGTGGGATATTTAAAAGCTAGGCCAAAGTGCATTCTCCAGATGACCTTCCAAGTCTCCGAGTTCACGTGCCTCGAACCTTGGGCCCACGTGCATACCATGTACCTTTCGCCAAAGTGATGCATCAAGTCACCGAGCCCACGTGCCCTTTAGATGCCCGGGCTCACGTGCATTCTCTCAGTGCATTTCACCAAAGCGATGCATCAAGTCGCCGAGACCACGTGCCCTTTTAGATGCCCGGGCCCAGTGCATTCTCTGTGCATTTCACCAAAGCGATGCATCAAGTCGCCGAGACCACGTGCCCTTTTAGATGCCCGCTCGTCACCGAGCCACGTGCATTCTCTAGGACGACATACCGAGTCTCCGAGCCACGTGCATTCTCTCAGGCGACCTTTCGCCAAGGTGACATATTCAACCACCGAACTCACGTGCATTCTCCAGTGACATTCCAATTCACCGGGCCACGTGTCCTCTTTCAAGTAGTCACTACACACTTTCAACACCAATAACCAATGCCCAACGATTTCTTAATCAAATAATTAAATAAACTCAATAAAGCATTATAAATACTGAATAACATACTTGGCCAACATACTTGGCCATTTACCAATCCACAATTCAATCACAATCAATTCCAATCAATTTAGGGTAAATCCCTAAAATATCACAATTTCTTCAATTCCATACAACGTAGAGCTCAAATACATAAACGGACTGCGCCACGACGATCAGCACGAGATTTCGGTCGTCGGCCATCAAAATCTTAATTTCCGAAAAATAATAATTAATTATTAATTAATTTCGAAAATTAATTATTAATTACTTAAAAATTCAATTTAGCACAAATTAAAGCCCAATTAAATAAACGGACTTTGGCACGGTCATCAGCATAATTTTCCGGTTCCAGCACCATTCAGTTGAATTTTCGGAGAATAAATAATTATTTAATTTAATTCCGAAAATTAATATTTAAATGCTAAAAAATCCACTTAGGCCCGAAAAGCCTAATTGGAACCCACTAAGGGTCGGGAAAAATCCCGAGGCACTTCCAATAAATAGTAGACCACGTCTACTTGCTAATTACACATTCAATTTATCTAATTCGCATCACAATTGACTAATAATTACTAATTTAATCTAATCTAACAACCTAAACATAATTAATTAAATCTAAACCAACCTTAAGCATAAATTAGCCAACTAATCCAAGATTAGTGAGATTATTTCACCAAATCGCGCACAAATCGGATCAATCCGACGGCGGCGACGGGAGGAACGATTGTCCCCAAAGCACGGCTCGGGTTCGGGGCCGGAAACGGCCCAAAACGGGCTCGAACCAGCTGGAAACCCATTTCGTGGGTTGCTGGATTGCTGCGAAACAGAGGAAAGCAGGGATGGTTAGGGGCGGAGAAGGGTTCGGGGAGCGGGCGTAACTCCTGGGGAGGCCGAACGGCGGCTCCGGCGGCTTGCTCGGCCACTCACGGTGGCCGAACTAGGCGGAACAGAGCGGGAGACGACGGGGAGGCCCGGCGCGAGGAAACGAGGGCTGGCGGAGCGCGCGACGAGCGGCGGACGCGCGGGCGCGGCGGCGGGACGACGGCGAGCGGCGACGGTGCAGCGAGCTGAGCGGCCCCGTTCTTCTTCAGCCTCGGTTCCCGATTCCACGAAGAAGAAAGCAGGAGAAGAAGAAAGAAGGGGGTGGGTTCGGTCACGTGGGATGAGGGAGAAGAGAGAGAAGAGAGAGAGAGAGAGGATAAGCTTTTGACTAGTCAAATGGGGAAGAGAAAGCAAAGTAGGAAACGGCAAGGGGAAAAAGAGAGAGAGAGAGAGAGAGAGAGAGTCGGCGTGGGGAGGGGGATTCGCACGAGGGGGAGGGGAGAGGAGAGAGAAAGAAAAGAAAGAAAAAGAAAGAAAAAGAAAAGAGAGGGAGAGAGAGAAAAGGAAAATAGAATACATAATGCCTTTATGCAAATTTTCCTTTCTCTTTTCCTTTTCCTTTCTAATTCTTTTGTCTTCAATTTTCTTCCGATAATTTCTTTATTGAAATTTCGGACCCGTCAATAAATTAACGAGCGATGAGACAGGATCTTAATTATCCAGTCAAATTAAAACCCGAAAATCTGGATGTCACATGATGAGTCGGGTCAAATGATCAAGAAATCCAAAGGACTGAAGGACAATCTCAAGGAAGTCCTAGTCGATTGTGTCATAGGCTTTTCTGAAGTCTACCTTGATTGCACATTTAGGTGAGTAAGGTTGGATGTGAAAGCTAGAAAAGAGTTCCTAAGCTAGCAGGATATTATCCCTGATTTGCCGACCTTTAACAAACGCGCTCTGGGAATGGTTGATGACATCTTGTAGGATTGTAGCAACTCGATTGGCCATGATTTTAGGAGGTGAAGACACCTGGAGTGCCATAACTTGGCACGCCGGGACACTTAAGTGCCATAACTTTAAAATGGTACACTTAAGTGCCATCATCGGAGTAAAATGGGACACTTAAGTGCTACTCCGGCGAAAATCCGGCCAAATGGCTGACGTGGCAATTTTCCAGCTGACTTTAGTCCAAAAACGGCATCGTTTTTGCACGCCGACGTGGCGGAGAAAACGCAAAAATGACGCCGCTTCGTGTCTACGTGTAAATAATAATATAAAAATTAATTAAATTATAAAGTATTCAAAAATTTTAAAAATAAGAAAATTTAAAAAATTTAAAAATTAAAGAAAAATTTAAAAAATTTAAAAATTAAAGAAAAATTTAAAAGTTTTAAAAAATTAAGAAAAAGGGGGGAGGTCGAACGGGCGGCCGAGTGTTGAGCCTTGCCGCCGTTGCCGGGAAGGGCCGGCGACGGAGGGGGAGGGTCGGCCGGCCGCGGCCCGGCCAGGCCCGGCGACCCCGGCCGATATGGGCGAGGGTCGCGGCCTCGCCCGCATCCGGGCGAGGGGTCGCAGCTCCTCGCCGCCTCCCCGCCACCGCCGGGAAGGGCCGGCACGGAGTGGGGAGGGTCGACCGGGTTGCCGGGCCTTTGGCCGAGGCCGGCGGACCAGGCGGCGAGGGCTCGCGGTCTCGCCGACGGGGCCGGCGGGGGTCGCCGACCCCGGCCGACCCTCTCCTCGTCCGCCGGCCCCTTCCCGGCGACGGCGGGAGGTGGCGGCGGCGAGGGCTCAACCTCAGCCCGCCCGTCTCGACCTCCCCTCTTTTTTGTTTATGTTTTTTGTTTTTAATTTTTAATTTTTAATTTTTTAAAATTAATTTTTTTTTAAAATTTCTTTTTTTTTTTTTATAAACTTTTTAATTTTTATGCTGATTTGGAGCTTCGGCGAGCCACGTAGGCAAAAAATAATAATAAAATATTGCCACGTAGGATTTGCGGCAAGGGTCGCGGAGGTGGCACTTAAGTGTCCCACTCGAAAAAAAGTGGCACTTAAGTGTACCGTTTGAAGTTATGGCACTTAAGTGTCCCGCCGTGCCAAGTTATGGCACTTGTACTGTACTTCTGCCTGATTTTAGTGATGCACTTGTAAATGGTATTAAAACAGGCGATTGGCCTGTAATCATCCACAGAAGTCGCATTTAGGGTTTTTGGTACAAGGACCAATATGGTGTTGTTAATCTCCTTTAAGAGGCTACCCGGAATGAAGAAATCATTCACTACCGATATAACCAACTGACCCACCGTCTCCCAATTATTCTTAAAGAATTCAACTATGAAACCATCAGGTCCAGGAGCTTTTCCTCTAGCTAATGAGAAGAGCGTATCACTGATCTCTGAGTCAGAAACGGGCCGATCAAGGAAGCTAACTTGGTCAGCGGTGAGGGGAAACTAGATGGCCTCCTTGATGTCCCCAACCGAGGGTCTCCTATGTATAAGCCGTGGTGACAAAAGATCTTGGTAGTGTCTAACAAAATGCTGATGAACAAGCTCCAGATCAGTGATTTGGAGACCCGACGCATCCATAACCGAAAGAATTCTATTTCTTATCTGTCTTTTTTTGACATAATGATGAAAGAATCTGGTGTTGCGGTCTCCCTCCTCTAGCCATTTAACTCTAGACTTCTGCTTGAAAAATGATTCTTCTTTAGAGCGCAAGTCCAAGAAGGTACATTGCTGAGACTTTTCCAATTCTGCAAGGGCAATAGAGTTCGGGTCTTGCTGAAGGTCAAGTTGAGTACTCCGAAGCACAGCCTTCGCTTCATAAGTCCTGATGGATATGTTAGAGTAGGATTCGTTATTGAGAGTCTTGAGATGACCTTTGAGAGCCTTGAGCTTGCACACCAGTTTGAACATGGGCACTCCCTCATCCGGCATCCCCTAAACTTGGTTGACAATTGGAATGAAATCAAGATGATCCATCCAAAAGTCAAAGAATTTGAAAGGCTTTCTTCAATGGACCAGGTTTAAAACTTTGACCACCATAGGGGAGTGGTCAGATATACTTGGTGTAAGGAAGGAAGCTTTCGAGAAGGAAAAGTCTTGGCACCATTTGGAATTGACTAGGACTCTATCAATCTTCCTTGCCTTCCGCAAAGTACCAGAAGAGGTAGTCCAAGTAAACTGACATCCAACATACCTCAAAACATCTAACTCAGCTCAGCTATAGATAAGCACTATCTAAAATCATCAAAGCATGGTATCCATTTATTTGATCCCCCAAGTCTATCAGACGGGTCTCTGATAGCGTTGAAATCACCTGCGACTAGCCAAGGCAAATCTTGTAAAGCTGCACTTTTATGGTAAGGTCTTCCTAGAGTGGTCTCCTGGAAGTGAAAGTGTGCAACCCATAGACAACCAATATATAACATACTATATCTGAAGAGAGCATTTAAGATTCCCATGGATCACCTGGGCATCTACCGTAGACACTTCAAAACTAATAATCGACGGGTTCCAGCCAATCCAAATCTTCTCTTTAGGAGCACAACTATAATTCGAAATCCAATTCCAATCCCTTATCAGACTCGAAGAGATAGAAGAGAACATGGCTTCCGGTACTTTAGTCTCTAGAAGGCCGACGAGGCAAAGTCTATTTGAGGAAACCAAACTACGAACCTAATAGGGTCAACTAGACCCCTAATATTCCAGATACCTATGTACATAGAAATATATACAAGTTGAAGGACTAGAAACGGTTACCTCGGCTTCGAAGGTTTTTGGCGAGCGAAAGCCGGAACCATAGGAGTCGTGATAGGAGGTGGATCAAGAAGTAGAGTTAGCAGCTTGTCCTGCATCATCACCACTCTTTTGGAGGCAGCCCTTGGGGACGTATCCACGTCCAACAAATCCTCGTCTTCATAGCTAGATGAGACATCTGATTCGGCACCTCTAACTTGCTGTTTGAAGGGCCTGAAGTTAGTTAGTTCGGGGTTAGACAGGGGTAGGACCACCTTCAAAGGAGTGGTCATTCCCTTTGATGGCTTGCGTGAAGATATGGGAGGCTCGAGTTTCCCCGAAGCTAAGGTCTTCGCAGCACGGTGGGTGCCCTCATCGCCAGAGCTATTATGGAGGAATGTGGAACCTTCCTTGGGGGGAGCAGCCTTCTTCTTTTTCCCTTTTACCTATTTCTAGTCCTGGTGAGGCACAACCTCCTTCGACTTCAATTGGTGTTTCAAGGACTTGCTCTATCTCATGCTCCTGGTCTTCGGGATCCACAGCCGGGACAGGTACGTGAGACTGGACAGGGGGTGTCGAGTCAGGGGCATGAGACGGTTCAACCCCCATTGATGAAGGAGCATTCTGGCCCCTCTGCACAGGTCTGCTTGCTCTAGTATTTGGTGGTGGGGCATCGCAATTGTGACCGAAGCAGCCACATCTTCCGCACTCCATTGGTCTCCACTCATACTCGATGGCAATCGAGCGGACCACTCCTTCCAAGACCACGTCTACAGAATTACTCCTTGGTTGACCCGCATGGAGCTCCACACAAACCCTTGTGAAGGAGATCATCTTCCTTTGTTCCATTCGCTCATCCACATAAAGTGGTTTCCCCACAACACTTGCTATAGCACTAATGGAATGTGCCAACCAGAGTTCGAAGGGGAGGTTCTTCAATCTAGTCCAGACAGGGTTGGATTCTTGTTTTTCCATTTTTAGCTCCATGAGGGGCCTCCATTGCTTCAAGATAAGGGGCATCCTTGCAACCGTAATAGGGCCATCTTCTAGGATTTTCCTTCGGAAAGTCGGATCCGGGATATGAAAGTAGTAGAATCCTAGGTCATCTGCCAAAACTTCAACAAGTTTGGGGCCCCAAGCAAACTTCAATGAATCTTTCGTGAGCTTATAGGGTAGCCTTCTCCCTATATAGTAGCCAACGAGGTACTCGTTTCACACAAGGTCTGAAGCCTCCATAGCCTCTTCCAAGAGATGAACGATGGGCTTCTTGTCCACAAAAGTAGGTGGGATATAGGATAGATCGTATTCCTTTGCAGCAAGGCGAGCCACACTCACCCATGAGCGAGTCGGAGTTGTTTTCGGATCACTTGGTTGCTGAACAGGCGGCTATGATCTCTTGGAAGAGGACCGGCCACGGCTGCGGCCTCTCAATCGGCCCGAGCGGGCTGAGGAGATCAGCCGCCCTTTCTGTTTGACATTCGGACCAGCGTGGGTTGCTATGGTAGCATTTTCCTGATCTGGAAGCCCCTGGGATGAGCTACCATGAACACGAGAGGTAAGGCTATCGAAATTATTGATTTAACTTTATGAATTCAAGATTTGCCTATCGAAAGTGAATTTTCTGTCCACAAGGAAGAAAAATAAGGTGTGACAGGATAGATCAATTCTAAAGGGACAGAATGGTCATTTTCCTGGAGAAATGTCTTATTATGGTTTTTGGATCCATCTGGTTCCGTTACAGTCCACCATCGACTATCCCCAGAAGAGCAATGAATTTTAGAGTTGTATTTTTGTGGGAGCCATGAGTTCTTGCTTGGCATCAAGTGTGCACAAAGGGCATCCCCATCTTAGGAGCAAGTATTGGCCGTCTGATCTTCCACGTCATCACTAGTACCAATCACCTGATCTCTGAATAATCAGCAAAGTGGGTCCCAATCTCCTCTTCCTCTCTCAATGTCATGCTATAATTAGGTTCACCTCTAGGCCTATAGTGCAATCCCAGGAGCGACAACTACAAGAAAGCAAGCCATATCCCATGCAAAATCTCATTGATCTATAAGCTTATAGACCATTGCATCAAATTCCTCCATTTATACCAAGAAATGGCAACCAATGACATTGAACCTACCATGCCGGAATCCAACACAAACAAAGCGACTGTCAAGGCCCTTTAGGCCGCATTGGCTCTCGGCGACTCCGCCATGGTGGCCAAGCTCCTGGCCAGTGATCTCGAATGGTGGTTCCACGGGTCGCCTTGTTGCCAGCACATGATGCGGGTGCTTACTGGGCAATCAGACTATTCCGAGTTTACATTCCATCCACGTAGCACAACGGCTATCGGCGACGACTGTGTGATTGCCGAGGCGTGGGAAGGGGCGCAGGCATGTTGGGTCCATGTTTGGACGCTGAAGAACCGGCTGATTGCGCAGTTCAGGGAGTATTTCAACACGTGGCTGACCGTGAGACAGGTGTCGTTGCCGAGGCGGGAGGCGGAGCGGGCGAGCCATACGCTGTGGCAGAGCCAGCCGAGGGACTGCTTCGACGGGTCGTTGCCGGGGCTTTTACTCGCCATATGATGAGGGTAGTGCATGCATTCAGGTGGTTGGGAATGAAAATTTCGGGGGTGGTGTGTGTGTGTGTGTGGCCGCGTGTTCAATACGTTTAATAAGAAAACCAGGAACGCTGTCAAGTCGTGGGAAAATGGACAGAATTGTAGTCAATGAGGTGTCAATTGCGTGAATGTCAAGACCAGGACTACGAATCTTTGTCTGATGGAAACTTCTTACAGTGCTCACAAGTAAACAAAATGATAGAAATTACGTGATGGACCACCATAGGTCAATCTTATGGATGAGCTTTCGCGTCTAACAAAGGAGAGTTTGACTAGGGTTTCGATTTAATGTCCATGACCAGGCTACAATTAGTGCAGGCCTTTATGCAGCACGACTAGCAAGAATCTGCACATCCAAAAACATTATTTAATTGCCACGCACCGTTCCAAGACGTGTCTGTCTCCTTTTACAGGGAAACAAGGATAATTTATCCTCTTGTTGTCTATCGGATCTCAAGGCTCAATCCATGATGTACTGGAGCCCCTTGCATGGGATGATAAAACATGCCATTTGAAATCAAAACCACATCAGTCCCAATGACGAAATCCCATATACGTAACAGAGAATACGATATACGAAATTCATAGACCAGGGTCTGGAAATGGCATGGCTAACGAATTCACAAGATGTTGATCATAGTAGAGCTCGACGCCTCCAGGAGGTCACCAACCCCTGATCTTCAGGCCAGTGACCTTCGATCTGATGTCACGACCCTCGACTGTAATTGCAACCAGATCTTGAGAGAGAGAGAGAGAGAGAGGCGCTAAGTGAGGGCAGTGCAGATAGTGGTGGCAGCAGCGAATGGTAACGCAAGCACAAACGGCAATGGAGAGCAAGCAATGTTGATGGCCGCACACAGAGAATTAATTCCTGATTAGCTCTATTATATCCATGTTACATATTGCACATGATTTAATAAGTTACATAGCCTTAGGAATTGACTTTAATTAACCTATCGTATATAATGGACCTAAGCGTGTCCTTAAAAGGCTTCGTCTGAAATTTGAGATGTGAAAAGTTTAAGGGTATTCCTTCCTAGGTCAAGAAGCAAAATGTTTACTTAGGAACTTGGAGGACTATTGGGGGAACGTAGACTACCCTGTCATTTCTTCGAAAATGGCAACCGCCTACATTTAGGATTAATGCATGTTCAATTTATTTGGATAGTTTAATATTTATGATGCATGTCACTTAGAATCCAAGCAATAATAATTAAGTTAGGATACGCATGCCACGTCACAAAAATTTAATGTCATATCGCATTCATGCTCATGACATATAGTTTGATATGCATTCGTCATTAGGGAGGCTTCTATTAAGTCATTTGAACATGCCTTAGTTAACCATTAATTTTATATATCTTAGTCTAATTTGGATCTTCATGTCATTGAATTATATTGCATGTCGAAATTCGGCGACGTAGAATTCTAGGAGTTCATTTCATATTCATCGTGTTAATTAAATGAAAAAATACCATAAAGATTAGTATAAGTTGGATACTAAATAGATCTGATAACTATTCTATAATTTATGCGTTTCATATGTGTCTCCATGTGTTTATTTAATCGTCTTTTGAGTTATAGTCTGCAAAAATTACGTTTCAAGGAACGATAATGAGGCTTTGCTTGTATTTTCTCATGCATCCAGGTTCTTCATATTTTCCACAATTTAATTATTACTTTGACTATTGACTGTTACCTTATAGCCTGTGCGTTTGCATGATCATCTCTCATATGTCAATGGCATAGGATAAAACCAACAAAGATTGCATGCAAAAGATCTTGAAAATGAAGAGAAAATGTATTAAAAGGGTGTTAGATTAATGTAATACTCAAGTCTTGCATCCACGAGTCTCTAATTTGCAGAAGTAAATACTCCCACATTTTACTTGGATATCTAATTGACCGATAACAAATTAGTGACAACTCCAAAATATAAGTTTAAGCGTGATAATTGAATTGAGATTCCAAGTTGCATTCGATATGAGCTTGAGAGAGCCTGTGCTAAAAGTAGCCCCATTTCTTTTGAGAGTAATTGTTCGTGCCCACTTAGTAATCCATTAACTTTTCCTTGGTGGTTTATCTCAAGAAAGGCCATGACAAGTGTTCCATTTGGAAATGATGGAAGTGCAAAGTTCTTTGCATTTTACAGTCAAAGTAGAAAGGGGAGAAACCAATAGAAGTGTAGTGAGTCAAATAGTAAGTTTCCTTCTATAAAAAATTTGCTGGGAAAATATCTTATAATGTTTTGAAAATAACAAAATAATCAACAGCTACTGACGTTTTTAATGATTGTGAGTAACCAAGTAAAAGATACACAAGCAATTATGCAAATGATATTATAATAGGAAAGTCCAAAGGATATGAGTTCTCAATCAATTGGTGAACAAGGCATTGCACATAGAGGTGTCTACAAGTTGGAGATACCTGATAAGAAGGTGAATAAGCCTTGAACCATGAGTTCGGTAAAATTTGGAAATACCATGGATTGGTGAAAAACGAGCTAGAACTATGACTACTAATATACTTTGATATCACCAAATATCTGGAGTTGGATAGCATCAGATCAACCGTAGGATATCAACAAATTTTATACACGGATATCATCAATGCATCTGATTACTTCGGACTCTTTTGCTAAAGCTGAATCTATTTTTGATTATATATTCAAACGTAAACCCTACTATTTACATCATCACAGCTAGTAACCTGACTCATATTTCCAATATAGAAAATATTTATTGATCTTCAATCTATAATATTGTCTTGCAACGAAATCCTTATGCAAGACATCTTTTATTGATTGACAATCATTTCAAAGGCAAGCTACTTTTCATGATCAAAGAACTCTACTTATGGGAACTGAAAATTTGCTTGAAAATTTAGATCTTATCTCTCAACAACTACTCAATCTTCTTTGCATATTTCGCCCAGCTGATTGAATAGAGAGTGATCCTTGGAAGACTGTCCAATGGTAAATTGGAAATGGAGGAGTATAAAATGAGACCAAAGTACCGAAGAGCCCAGATTGGTCCATAATAAAAAACTCCAAAAAGAACTTCATCTTACATACTTGTCCTTCGTGAGCTAAAATTGTAATCCTTGAGTCATTGAAAGAGTGATTATGTGATATAGTGAGGCTTATCACAAACGTGATTATTATCACTCATTTTTGTAATCTCTTATTAATAGTGTCATGCCCCAATTCTCGGGCACGCACCCATCCCTCACCTTGATCGATTAATAGAGACGTTCCAAGATGCATCGCCGACCCCTTTCATTTTAATACGCATGCAGAAGCATAAAATAATCCCCAGACAATAAAACAATGTGATAGAAAAGGAGGATTATATTTTTCTCAACTGAAAAACCACAACTATACTTTTATACAAGGCAAACCTCATAGTATATATTACAATACTATTAACAAGAGTCTGATCTGACTCATAACACTTCACACTCAGGGTTTGCAAAACGGGGTGAGGTCTCAATCCTCATCTGGGTCATATTTCGGCTCATCCTTGGGACCCTCCTCGAACTCCTTCTCCGGTTCCTCATCAGGGTTTGAAATGTTGTCCCACAACTGGGATGAGCTCAGCAAGTTCTACCCCCTAAGACCCGATTAGGAAGCCAATATACTTTAGGGCTGCCTAAGCACAACACGAGTTAGAGGATTTACCTTGGCCTCAGTCCCTACCTGCACGTCAGTTCAATCAATAAATATTGACAACCGCATCAACCAATCAATTGCAATTGAACTATCAATCAATCGACCTAGTCGATTACATGTCATCACGACCATTTCTTGGTCGGCCCATTCCATATTATCTATAAGTCTGATCAACATCCAAGACTACTCACCCTTAGTGATATATATATAGTATATTATCCTATCTCCAAATGACATATAGAGTCATCAAGCTGTCAAATCATATCGTACTATCTCAAGATGATCTATAGAATTATCGAGTCGGTATATCATACCGTACTATCTCAAGATAACCTGTAGAGCCACCGAGCCGATATACATGCCATTCCAAGCAAACCACCAATAACCATTTTTATTCTTTCCGAGAAAATGTCGTGTGTGGGTACATAGTCGCCCTAACCAAAACACAAGGTTTTAACTTTTAAAATCTCCCACTATTTTAAGCAGTTCCAAAATAAATTTTTGGCGCTATAGATCGGCGTTCAGTAATTTTCCAATTAATTATCCAAAATTAATTAATTTAGAAATAAAATCTTTTAATCACGATTAATTCAATTCAACACAAATCAACGCTCAAATAAATAAATGGACTGCACCATGATGATCAACATAAAATTCTAGTCGTCAACTATCCCGCTTAATTTTCGGAAAATAAATAAATAATTAAATAATTCCAAAAATTATTAAATAAATACAATAAATCCAATTTAGGCCCGTAATGCCTAATTGGAAGCCAAGATGAACCGAGAAAAATCTCGAAGTTCATTCAATAAATATTAAAAACTCTCTACTTGCCAATGACTAAGTCTAACCGCCTAACATGCATCATTAAGTTACTAATTTAATTGTTCTAAACTAATCTAACCACCTAATCATGGCTAATTAACAATAATCAATCTTTAAGCATCATTAGCAAACTAAGCAATGATTAGTGTGACATCCCGATTTTATCAATTTTATTTTTAGTCAATTGAGTCGGGCAATTCATCTGTGCATGTAGTTCGCCTCTCAGAGTTGGCCACTCATGAGGGAACTAGTCTATTGAGTGAAGTAATTAAGGAATTTTACCGTGTCAGACTTGGGGACTGATCACCCTCGGGTCGGATTCAAGAAAATTTCCCCAAAAGCTACTCAGTGGATTAGGCGCGCTGAAATCGCACGAGATTGAATTCAACCGTAAAAATTGGGATTGAATTTAGAAGTTGGAAGCCGGTCATGTCACATATCTTATTAGGGGTGTGGGATAATTTTTATGGATTTTAATTGGATTCAATTAGAAGAGAATTGAAAGGAAAAATTTAAGAAATTAGATGTACAAAGATTTGGACCCCGGCGGAAATGATATTGCACCTATTGAAGGATGTTGTGGGAGAGGAGATAGTAGAAGATGATGTCATAGGATGTGGTCATGGTGGTTGGAGCCAAGTGAGGAGAGCTTGACAAGTGGAGGGTGGAGATTTAATCTCAAAAAGCCACCCATCACCATCATCTTCAACCTCTAGCTCATTGGGACTTGGGGATTCAAAAATTGGAGGAGAGAGAGAGAGAAATCCGACCGGTTGAGCTTGCCAACGCCTACCTTTGCCTGCTCGTCACCGTCGCTAGCCGTTCGTCGCCGGAGCTCGCCGTCGCCGCTCGCCCGCATGCGACCGCGCACCGTCTCGTGTCAAGCTGCTTCGTCTCCGCCCGTGAGCTCCAGCCGTCGTCTTCCATTCCGCAGCCGCTGCTCGATGTCGCCACTCCTCGCTGAAGCCTCCGTCGCCGCCGTTCCTCCGCCCAAACCACCGCCGGTTGTTGCTCGAGCTGCCGCCGGTGTTCCTCCACTTTTCCTCCGCCCGTTCAGCCACCATTCCGTCACCCCCGAGCTCGGTTAGTTGCTGGAAAACCAGCAAGAACCAATCCCTTCCAAGCTCGATTTGGCCCCCTATTAGTTCTCATTTGGTGTTGATCTCGTGTAGGTTTGTCGTCGGCGTCGTCGTGCTTCTTCACGGAGACTCATCGAAAAAGCGATTTCGGTGAGTTTACCTCACTAAAACGTGATTAGCGAGTTAATGATGCCCTAAGTGTGTTTAGCTTAAGTTGATTGAGATTAGGTGGTTAGATTAGTTTATTTAATTGTGGATTGGATTAAGGTGATTAATTAAAGTAAAGTGTGTTTAGTTTAAAGGTTAAGTAGGTTTATTTTAAAATAAGCCTTGATGTGACTTAAATGAATTTATTTATGATTTAAATAAATGCTTCGAAATTGTTGGATTATTTAATAATATATCATATTCCGAAAATCATTAAAATATTATTTATAAAAAAAAAACTCGAAAAATTATTTTTGATCCTAGTTGCTCAGAATTTTGTGCCGATCGCCGCTGTATGTTTAGAATTAGACTTTGGTGCGTGAATATAGCAAATTGAGTGTTGATTGTGAAAAATAGGGATTTTATTCAGAAATTCCCACGTGTCGGGTTGGGCTCTGGAATCGAATTTTGAATGGTTAATACCGTAATTGGAGTATGTGAGTGAAATGTAAAGTATCTAGGGATCGATTTTTGAATTGTCGTGTGTTGGTTGAAAGATCGGGTCGCAGTAGTGGCTAGGCCAACTGGACCTTTATTATTCTAGAAATGCCGTCAAGAGAGTGACGTGGCTCGGGTCGTAGCAGAGGCTAGGCCAACTAGACCCATGCTCCTTCGGGAATGCCGTCGATGTACTGATGAAGCCGCGCTCCAAGGTGGGAAGGCGATGCCTGGCTAGATGTCAGTAGATAACTGAATTGCGAGTAGGCTATGCCATTGTGTGGCAATGGATAATGATGATTGGGAATGCTTGCTATGATTACGAAATTGAGTGAAATTGATTGAGTTTCGATAAATTGCCTTCTTATCATTACTTGTGCTTGAGTGATATGAATCGTATTAACCTATAAGGAGGCAAGAAGGCGAGGTAAGTCTCATATGTTGTGTGGCTAGACCACTTTGGGGCATATTTTCTTTCTAATAGGGGTTTAGAAGGGGTGAACTTGCTGAGACAAAGTCTCATCCCGGTTTGGGGAAAATATTACAGGACCGTAGATGGCGATACCCCCGGAGATGAGCGGCCTGCCGATAGAGATTGAGCAGACGACTGAGAGTGCTCCTAACCCTAGAAGTCCCTGGGTCTATCAGTTGGTTAGGTCCCATATCTGGGTCCACGTGAACGTGGATGTTAGGGTACCTTATATGTTTAGGACTTGGTTTCGTACCGGAGCCGATGGTGTTAGGATTGGCCCCCTGGACAGTATGGACATTCCGTTGGCGGTGATGAACGCCATTTTGGGAGAAGGTGTGGCAGATCTTCCCGATGGCCGAGTGATCAACGCTTCGCCCCCGGCCTCCTGGGTGACTGATCCTAAGGATGTAGGATCGACGAACGGGGATGACCAGTAGTTCTAGGACTGTGTCTTTCCTTTTTGGCGGACTGATCCATGTTGTGTAGGCTAACCCTCTTTTGATGCACATAAACTCTGACCCATTTTTGGTGCATAGTCTCTGGATCCGGTTGATGTTTGTAAGCCCTGGATTGATGATGATGTATGAAAGTATGCTGTTTGATATTTGAATTGATGTTCCTCCTGTCCTATCCCGTATGTTTTTTGTAAGGGGTTTCTTAGTACGTTCCGCTTGCGCATTAAAAATATAAATTGGGGTCGGCGACACTACCTGGGAATGTCGCATTTGCATGACCATGGCGGGATGTTCACGTGGCCGAGGTTCGGGGCGTGACATCCCCGTTTAAGTGGTATCAAAGCATGGTTCATGTATGGAGTGATAAGGTGCGTGGGAGTCATGAGATAGTTGGTAGGATTATTATACTGATGCAAGTGATTGTTAGTTGTTTGTTAACTTGTTGTGAGGTCACTTAGATTCTAATGTTATATTGGAATTTGCAAATAGGCATCTATATTAAGCCTGTAGCATGAGTGACCAAGTGCCAAGAGCTGCTAGGAAGAGAGCAGTAGGCCCCGTGTTTCGAGGTGGGCCATCGATGAGAGTCAGTGCTCGAGGTGCCTTGGGAAGAGCGCAAGCTGAGGCCAGTGCGAGTGGTGCAGCGTCGCCTCCAGAGGATGCAGTAGCCCCTGAGGATCCGTTTGTTGGGATCATGCAGATGCTTAAGATGATGGGTGACAGACTAGACCAGCAAGCCGCCGCTTCAGCCGCCGCTATCGCCGTTGCCACCAATGCTGCTAATGCCGCCACAGCTGCTACCGCACCGGTTGTCGAGCCAGAAGAGGAACTTGAGGAAATACCACCTGAGGATGTGGCCGCTGGGAGGCCTAGGCAGAAGTTGGTACAGCACTTTCTGAGGTTGAATCCACCAACGTTCACGGGAGCAGGAGATCCTGAAGCTGCAGCACTGTGGGTTCAGGAATTGGAGAATGCTTTTGAGCTGCTGTTGTGTACTGAAGAAGAGAAGGTCGTGCTGGCAGCCTATCAGTTGAGGGGGACCGCAGCCACATGGTGGAAGACTAATAAAGGGATAGTGTTCCCTGATGGTGTAGCTCGAGAGTGGAACGCATTTCTAGAGGCCCTCAATGAGAAGTACTTTTCAGATTGTGCTAAAGAGTTGAAGATGGCGGAGTTCCAATGCCTTCGTCAAGGTACACTGACAGTCGATCAGTATGAAGCGAAGTTTGCTGAATTGTCGCAGTATGCCCCTGAGTTAGTTCAGAAACCGGCAGACCGAGCTCGAAGGTTTAGAGATGGGCTTAGACTAGAGGTGAGGAGCTTTTTGGTGCCGTTAGATCTGAAAGAGTACAAGGATCTTTACAAGCGGGCCCAGCTGATTGAGAAAGACCAGAATGAGGGGGCTGCCACATCTGGGTCGCGGTTTAACTTGAATAAGGAAGGTAATCGGTTTGGGAAGAGACCGATGTCTGGAGGAAGATATCCTGTCCCACTCAACAAGAAGGGTGGGATTGGAAAGTCAGCGCTGAGACCGAATGGTGTATGTCGTCTATGCGGAAGGTGACATGGTTCGACCCCGTGTCCTCCAAGGACGGGCGCCTATTATGAGTGTGGCCAGCAGGGTCATATAGCCAGGTATTGCCCCAGGAATCAGATGGGACAGCGTCGGTTGCTGCCGTCGCCACCGTTGGGTCAGAACAGAGGAGTCGCGCCGCAGATCATGCCGTAGGGTGGATTGCACCGACCTCCAGCTTAAGGAAGGACTTATGCGATCACTAGAGGACAGGCGGAGGATGCGCCTGATGTGATCACAGGTATGGTCTTACTGAACGACCAACCTGCTTATGCTTTATTTGATCCTGGAGCTTCTCATTCATTTATAGCTGAAAGATATGTTAAGTTGGTAGAATTAATTCCTGAGTCGTTGGAGTCTGTGATTAGCATATCTACGCCATTGAAGGATAATGTGTTAGCTACAGTGGGTTGTCTTGGTTGCAAGTTGGTGATTGGTGAGCGAGAGGGGAGGATAGACTTGATAGTCCTAGCCATGTTTGATTTTGATGTGATAATTGGTATGGACTGGCTCACCAAGCAACGGGCTAAAATGGACTGCTATCGCAAGGCGATTCAGTTTAACCAGTTAGGGGGTGAGAGCTTCGAATTTATTGGGAGTCGAGGAGGACCCTTGGTTTCCTTAATATCATCGCTCGAAGCAACTCGCTTGCTAGGCAAGGGTTGCCAAGGTTACCTAGCGACCATTATAGACACGACAGTGGAGGAGTTAAAAATTGAAGATATTGTAGTGGTACGAGAGTTCCCAGACGTGTTTCCGAAAGAAATACCGGGTTTGCCGCCAGAGAGAGAGATAGAGTTTGTGATCGAATTAGCCACCGGGACAGAACCGATCTCTAAAGCTCCTTACCGAATGGCCCTATCAGAACTTAAGGAACTGAAGGTGCATATGCAAGAGTTGTGGGATAAAGGATTTATTCGTCCTAGTGCATCACCTTGGGGAGCGCCGGTTCTGTTCGTGAAGAAGAAGAATGGTTCCTTGTGTTTGTGCATCGACTATCGTCAACTCAATCAAGTGACAATTAAGAACAAGTATCCATTGCCGAGGATCGATGACCTGTTCGATCAGCTTCAGGGGGCGTCGATATTTTCTAAGATCGACTTGAGGACAGGGTATCATCAGCTAAGAATCAAGAAGGAAGACATACCGAAGTCGGCATTTCGCACCCGATACGGCCACTATGAGTTTACTGTGATGCCGTTTGGGTTGACAAACGCCGCGGCTGCTTTCATGGATTTGATGAATCGGGTGTTCAAAGAGTACTTAGATCAGTTTGTAATTGTTTTCATCGACGACATCCTGGTGTATTCAAGTAGTACTGAGGATCATGAAAAGCACTTAAGGATAGTGCTTCAGACCTTAAGAGATCACGAGCTGTACGCCAAGTTTAGTAAGTGCGAGTTTTGGCTGACTCGTGTGGCTTTCCTAGGTCATGTCATCTCCGGAGAAGGAATCTCGGTGGACCCAGCAAAGATTGAAGCGGTGATCAAGCGGCCGAGACCGACGACGATGTGACTTTAGAAGTTTTCTGGGATTAGCAGGGTATTACAGACGGTTTGTAGAAGGGTTTTCAAGGTTAGCATCGCCGATGACGAGACTACTGAAGAAGGAAGAGAAATTTGTGTGGACGGATAAGTGCGAGAGTAGTTTCCAAGAGCTTAAGCATAAGCTGACTACCACACCTATGCTTACTATTCCATCCGATCCAAGAGGGTTTGAATCTACAGTGATGCGTCGTTCAAAGGATTGGGTTGTGTATTGATGCAGCATGGTAGGGTTGTTGTATATGTGTCCCGTCAGCTGAGACCTCACGAGTTGAATTATTCGACGCATGACTTAGAGCTTGCAGCAATCATTTTTGCCCTGAAGATTTGAAGGCATTATTTGTGCGGAGAGAGATTCCAGATCTTCACTGACCATCAGAGTCTCAAGTACCTATTCTCTCAGAAGGAGTTGAATATGAGACAGCGTCGATGGATGGAGCTCTTGAAGGACTATGACTGTGAGATTTTGTATCACCTGGGAAAGACGAATAAGGTCGTCAACGCACTGAGTAGGAAGTCCTCAGTTGCTCAAATGGTACTCAAGGAATGTGGTCTAATTGGAAGAGCACGAGATTCATATTTCAAGTTTGAGGTAGGCCACCTTTCGAATCTTGTGGCTACCCTTAGAATTGAGCCGGAAGTGCAGGTTAGAATCAGAACGCTTCAGCAGACGAATCTAGATGTTCAGAAGATCCTGCAAAAGGATGCAGAGAAAAGGAAGGCTGACTTCCAAATTTCTGAGGATGGAACATTGAGGTTCCAAGGACGATTGGTTGTACTTGACGATGTGGGGCTAAGAGAAGAAATTCTGTCAGAAGCGTATCGTAGCAGTTACAGCATTCATCCTGGTAGTACCAAAATGTATCAGAATCTGCGTCAACACTTCTGGTGGTGTGGCATGAAAGCGGATATCGCCAAGCATGTCGCCAAGTGTTTGACGTGTCAGCAGGTGAAAGCTCAGCATTGCAAACCGGGAGGACTTTTGCAACCCCTTGAGATCCCAGAGTGGAAATGGGAGCATATCACGATGGACTTCGTGACGGGACTACCGAGGAGCCATAGGGGGAATGATTCGATTTGGGTAGTGGTCAACAGGCTGACAAAGTCGGCTCACTTCATTGCAGTTCGAAGGGACTTGAGTTTGGACAGACTCGCGGATCTATATGTACGTCAGGTAGTTCGTATGCATGGAGTGCCGGTTACAATTACTTCAGACAGAGACCCGAGGTTCACCGCCGCTTTTTGGAAGAGCTTGCAATCCACTTTAGGAACGAAGCTGCAGTACAGTACGGCCTATCACCCGCAGATTGATGGCCAGTCTGAGAGGACAATTCAGACTCTAGAGGACATGCTGTGAGCTTGCGTCTTGGACTTCAAGGGAATCTAGTAGGAACAGCTTCATCTGGTCGAGTTTGCTTACAACAACAGCTATCAGTAGAGTATTCAAATGGCTCCTTTTGAAGCATTGTATGGCAGAGCATGCAGAACGCCAGTGTGTTGGGATGAGGTCGGAGAAAGAAAGATCACCGGTCCAGAGTTGGTTCAGCAGTCAGTAGAGGCGGTTGCAGTTATTAGAAACAGATTGAAAACCGCTCAGAGCCGTCAGAAAAGTTATGCCGATAAGCGTCGGAGGCCATTAGAATTTCAAGTTGGTGAGCACGTCTTCTTGAAGGTGTTACCGGTGAGAGGCACTTCCCGCTTTGGCAAAAAGGGGAAGCTGAGTTCGAGGTACGTAGGTTCCTTTGAGATTTTGGAAAGAATAGGGACTCTGGCGTATCGTCTTGCACTGCCGCCGAAGTTGTCACAAGTGCACGATGTCTTTCACGTGTCGATGTTGAGAAAGTATGAACCTGACCCGATTCACGTTCTAAATTTCGAGGAATTAGACGTGGACGACAAAGTGTCGTACATTGAAAGCCCGGCTCAGATTGTGGATCGCAAAGAGCAAGTTCTGCGCACCAAGACCATCCTAATGGTCAAAGTGGTCTGGCAACACCATGGCACTGAAGGAGCAACTTGGGAAACCGAAGATTCGATGAGAGAATTGTACCCTTACCTTTTTGCTTTAGATATGTAATGATTTAAATTTCGAGGACGAAATTTTAATAAGAGGGGAAGAGTTGTGACATCCTGATTTTATCAATTTTATTTTCAGTCAATTGAGTCGGGCAATTCATCTGTGCATGTAGTTCGCCTCTCAGAGTTGGCCACTCATGAGGTAACTAGTCTATTGAGTGAAGTAATTAAGGAATTTTACCGTGTCAAACTTGGGGACTGATCACCCTCGAGTCGGATTCAAGAAAATTTCCCCAAAAGCTACTCAGTGGATTAGGCGCGCTGAAATCGCACGAGATTGAATTCAACCGTAAAAATTGGGATTGAATTTAAAAGTTGGAAGCCGGTCATGTCACATATCTTATTAGGGGTGTGGGATAATTTTTATGGATTTTAATTGGATTCAATTAGAAGAGAATTGAAATGAAAAATTTAAGAAATTAGATGTACAAAGATTTGGACCCCGGCGGAAATGATATTGCACTATTGAAGGATGTTGTGGGAGAGGAGATAGTGGAAGATGATGTCATAGGATGAGGTCATGGTGGTTGGAGCCAAGTGAGGAGAGCTTGACAAGTGGAGGGTGGAGATTTAATCTCAAAAAGCCACCCATCACCATCATCTTCAACTTCTAGCTCCTTGGGACTTGGGGATTCAAAAATTGGAGGAGAGAGAGAGAGAAATCCGACCGGTTGAGCTTGCCGACGCCTCCCTTCGCCCGCTCGTCGCCGCCGCTAGCCGTTCGTCGCCACTCGCTCGCTGCGACCGCGCACCGTCCCACGTCGAGCTACTTCGTCTCCGCCCGTGAGCTCTAGCCGTCGTCCGCCATTCCGCCGCCGCTGCTCGACGTCGCCGCTCCTCGCCAAAGCCTCTGTCGCCGCCGTTCCTCCGCCCAAACCACCGCCGGTTGTTGCTTGAGCTGCCGCCGGTCTTCCTCCGCTTTTCCTCCGCCCGTTCAGCCGCCATTCCGTCACCCCCGAGCTCGGTTAGTTGCTGGAAAAACCAGCAAGAACCAACCCCTTCCAAGCTCGATTTGGCCCCCAATTAGTTCTCATTTGGTGTTGATCCGTGTAAGTTTGTCGTCGGCGTCGTCGTGCTCTTCGCTAGAGACTCGTCGGAAAGCGATCCCGGTGAGTTTACCTCACTAAACCGTGATTAGCAAGTTAATGATTCCCTAAGTGTGTTTAGCTTAAGTTGATTGAGATTAGGTGGTTAGATTAGTTTATTTAATTGTGGATTGGATTAAGGTGATTAATTAAAGTAAAGTATGTTTAGTTTAAAGGTTAATTAGGTTTATTTTAAAATAAGCCTTGATGTGACTTAAATGAATTTATTTATGATTTAAATAAATGCTTCGAAATTGTTGGATTATTTAATAATATATCATATTCCGAAAATCATTAAAATATTATTTATTAAAAAAAAACTCGAAAAATTATTTTTGATCCTAGTTGCTCGAAGTTCGTGCCGATCGTCGCTGTATGTTTAAAATTTGAATTTGGTGCGTGAATATTGCAAATTGAGTGTTGATTGTGAAAAATAGGGATTTTATTCGAAATTCCCACGTGTTGGGTTGGGCTCTGGAATCGAATTTTGAATGGTTAATACTGTAATTTGAGTATGTGAGTGAAATGTAAAGTATCCAGGGATCGATTTTTGAATTGTCGTGTGTTGGTTGAAAGATCGGGTCGCAGTAGTGGCTAGGCCAACTTGACCTTTATTATTCTAGAAATGCCGTCAAGAGAGTGACGTCGCTCGGGTCGCAAAGAAAGGCTAGGCCAACTGGACCCATGCTCCTTCGGGAATGCCATCGATGTACTGACGAAGCCGCGCTCCAAGGTGGGAAGGCGATGCCTGGCTAGATGTCAGTAGATAGCCGAATTGCGAGTAGGCTGTGCCCTTGTGTGGCAGTGGATAATGATGATTGGGAATGCTTGCTGTGATTACGAAATTGAGTGAAATTGATTGAGTTTCGATAAATTGCCTTCTTATCATTACTTGTGCTTGAGTGATATGAATCGTACTATCCTGCAGGGAGGTAAGAAGGCGAGGTAAGTCTCCTATGCGGTGTGGCTAGACCACTTTGGGGCGTATTTTCTTTCTAATAGGGGTTTAGGAGGGGTGAATTTGCTGAGACAAAGTCTCATCCCGGTTTGGGGAAAATATTACAGGACCGTAGATGGCGATACCCCCGGAGATGAGCGGCTTGCCGACAGAGATTGAGCAGACGACTGAGAGTGCTCCTGACCCTGGAAGTCCCTGGGTCTATCAGTTGGTTAGGTCCCATATCTGGGTCCAGGTGAACGTGGATGTTAGGATACCTTATATGTTTAGGGCTTGGTTTCGTACCGGAGCCAATGGTGTTAGGATTGGCCCCCTAGACAATATGGACATTCCGTTGGCGGTGATGAACGCCATTTTGGGAGAAGGTGTGGCAGATCTTCCCGATGGCCGAGTGATCAACGCTTCGCCCCCGGCCTCCTGGGTGACTGATCCTGAGGATGTGGGATCAACGAACGGGGACGATCAGTAGTTCTAGGACTGTGTCTTTCCTTTTTGGCAGACTGATCCATGTTGTGTAGGCTAACCCTCTTTTGATGCACATAAACTCTGACCCATTTTTTGTGTATAGTCTCTGGATCCGGTTGATGTATGTAAGCCTTGGATTGATGATGATGTATGAAAGTATGTTGTTTGATATTTGAATAGATGTTCCTCATGTCCTATCTCGTATGTTTTTTGTAAGGGGTTTCTTAGTACGTTCCGCTTGCGCATTAAAAATATAAATTGGGGTCGGCGACACTACCTGGAAATGTCGCATTTGCATGACCATGGCGGGATGTTCATGTGGCCGAGGTTCGGAGCGTGACAATTAGTGAGCTAAACTCACTAATTTAACAATCCGTTCGGATTGAAATGTCGAGAACGTCACGGGGGACATTTTTCTCCAAAGCAAGCCTAAGGTTCGGGGCCTGGAAACACCTCAAAACGGGCTTGGAAGTGGCTGGAAACCCACAAAATGTCTGGTCTGATCTTGCTTAAAATAGAAGCCAAACAACTAGATTCAATGCGGGAATTGCTCGGGAAAGAGAGAATAGGCCAAACCGGGCCTAGATGTGGACTCACAGGGGTTGAATGGGATTGAGATGGCTTCGGATGAGTTGCAGCAAACCCGCAACAGTAGCTGGGAGGTGTGAGGGAGGTGGCCAAGGGCGGACGGCGTGTGGCTAGTGGCGAGCGTGCGGGCGGGGCGGATGGCGGTGAGCGGCGCGACTCCGGCAATGGCTTGGCTGCTCTAGTCTTCCTCCTCAAGTTGCTAGCATTGCACACAGTAGGGAGAGAGAGGAGAGGAGGGTTTGGCTAGTTGGTGAGGAAAGAGAGAAGAGATAAGGGGAGAGAGAGATGGAGGGGCCCTTTGGCTTGTTTTTCCACATTTTTGTCTCCCAAAGGCTTGTCCATCAAGCCAACATCCCATGGCTGCAAATGAGCCACCAAAACACCCTTTTACCACTCTTGAAATGGTCCATTTGGGTAGGCATTGAGGGATACACGAATTTCCAACAATTCCCTCAATTGAACACTTGATTCACTTCAATTCAACCTCATTTAGCATTTACAATTTCAATTGGTACTTCAATGCTTCAATTGACATTTTCCCTCACCCATGAATCCATCTTGCATCTAAATTTTACAATGAAAAATAATCCTGGCATTTTTTTGAACAAAAACAGTTCAATGTCGACTTTTTCCCAAAAAATCTCGGGTTTCAGAAAAATCTTCTGAAGCTGAGTCAACACTCCTAGAATGTTTTCTGACATGAAGAATCTTTAATTTCTGAAATCGAACTTGAACTTGCGGTTAATTTCCATTCAACGCGTTTTTAGCGTGACCTAAGCTACTAGGTAGTTTTCAAAGATTTTTAGTGCAAATGACCCGTAGTCAAATTTCTTTGAACCACTATGAACCCACTCGACACATTGGCGGCTCTCGATTGTTGTGAAAATCTCAATGATTCAAATAAGGACACAGGGTGCCTAAATGACAGAGAAATAAAACTAGTGCCGGTCGACGAGAATTTTCCAATTTAATGGAGTCACCCACAATCAGCCACACATCTCCATCGAATCGACCTATCTCAAATCTCTAATTAATTTATATCTGTGTCGTAATGATCTCGGCAGATGAGCACGGTCGAGTAACCGATCCCTGGTCGAATTCTCAAGTCTATTGCATTAAAATTTCTTAATGACTTCCCTAGATAGTCTAGTTATTTCAAGAGTAATCAGCTCTGAGAATAGCCTTATAGGCAAGTCAATGAAATGTTCGATTTATTCAATAGAAAACATAGCTGAAAATTTGGAATGTCACAAATAGACTAGTGAAATCCTACTAGTAGACTATCAATGTAGGATAATGAACATATTTTTTCAATCTTTGAACTCTTGTCAATATATATGTTTTTGCATGCTAGTGAATTTCATTATATAACTATTGATATTCAAACTTTGACCTTTTTGCACTAACGAATATCAATGTTTAGACTTTGAATGAGTTCAATTTGATCATACTCATCTTGAGTATCTTACTTCCACATTAAATTGTTGAGATTTGTTTAAAATCACCTATTCACCCCCTTCTCCCCCCTGGTCCCCCTCCTCTAGGTGATTTTACTGACTCCAACAACATTAACTTCCGGATAATGAGTCTCATAGATGGTGGCATGCAATGGGTTATTTAGATTTAGCCACAATTACAATGAAAGAAATCCTATCACTTGATCCACAAGATTGCTATCATGTTCATCTTGTAAGCGCTCAGCAAAGTAGATTAAACTATGGCAGCGATAATAACTTTCACTTGTTATTTGATGTTGATTGGGAGACACAAGGTTGATTTCATTTTCCTTGCTAGGTACCTTAAACTTATACCTATAGAATTGATTTAGGCGTATTCCAAATCCATTCTTAATATCCATCCATCTCTTCTTTCGGCTGTTGAAGGAAAGGGTTATTGTAGAAAGCGTTATTTATGATTATGTTCTAATCTATTTTATTGAATTAGAGGCGTTAGATAGATATATTTATGCACTTATATTCAAGGTTCAGAAAAATAGAGAAAGCATTAGTTAGCCAATAGGTGAAATCTTCTTTTTTATAAGAGCATCGTTTTCATGTGGAGGCAGTTGCCACAATATGTCAAGAGAGAATAGTTTGGAGGGAAGACATCGTTCCCCTCAAAGAGTAGTTTTTCTGCTTTTTTTTTGTAATTTGATACATTGATCTTGTAACTCTAAGTTGTGGGGTGTGCAAAAGCTATCGAGTAAGAGGCATTCGAGCTCGATCACTTTGGATTAGGTCGATGTAGCATCCTTATTGTTCCAACGTATATCCTCATTTCATGACTATGTTAAGTCCTCCTTGAATGTGTAGTGTTGCAAATCTTTTGCTCCATTCCATTTCCTTTCTTTCCGTAAAAAATTTACCAAATCTTTTTTGTCCTCTTCTGGTTCTAACGTCTGTGTCCACAAAAAGGCATGATGTTGTAACATGAAGATACCAAATGCATATAATCTTTATTCCCTCTTATATTGTCACCGTGATAGACACAACTTTGAAGTGGATCATCTCGTAAATAGTTGCATCCGTTAAGAAAAATTCTAATATGTTTTGAGAATTGACAAAACATTCCTTAATTATTTAATAATTCCAATGAAAGAATTTCCAAGTGGTGTTCTTGGAGCAATTCAATTCAGACTCTGTTTTGGATATCATCATACTTAGAGCCTTGTTCTTCTTATTCATTAAAATTCAAGTCTTGAATTTCCAGGTGATATTTTTGGAGTAATTTTTTTGGTTTCATTGGTCCAAATATTGCATTTCCTTGATATGAAATCTACTGACAATGGTAGTAACTCCACTGAAATTTCAGACACAGATTCATCTGGCTTTATCTTTAAAGATTCATATTATATATTCATTTGTCCCATTTCTCTTTTGGTGTTTCACGGAAGAAAATTCAATTATACTTAGCAAGTGTTAAGACACAATAAAGATAATAAACTACTTTTGCATCTAAGGCTTTTCTTTTAGTTAGTTCAGTCTGAGATAAGGTGGTAGTTGAGGATGTGTTGCAATCCCCTTCTATTATTGAAGATGATTTAGCATTATGATTAACCACTTTTTTGAACAATATTACATTCCAAGGATCTTTGGATCTAATAAAGACATTCATTTTGTTTCTTCAGATGTTTTAGTCCTTTCCATCAAAGTAAAGGCCTAGTGTCACTTTGTCCTTCAAAGAGACCTAATGCAAATTACTAGCCATGATAGATGGGTTGTGACATTCTGAATTTTTCAGTTCTGCTTTCAATTAAATTAATCGGGCCTTTCATCATGCCGTCTATAGTACTATTTTTAGAATTTATTACTCTTAAGATAACTAAACTATCTGGGGAAGTCACTACAGAATTTTAACACAATAAACTTGGGAATTCGACCATGAATTGATTACTCAATCGTGCTTATCTGCAAAGATCTTTATGGCACAGTTAAAAGTCAACTAGAGATCAAAGATAAATTGGTTCGATTGAAATGTGTGCCTAAACGTGAGTAATTCCACTAAATTACAAAATTCTCGTCAACCGGCACTAAACTGATTTTTTTGTCATTTTGCTACCATGTGTCCGTATTTGAATCATTGATATTTTCACAACAACCGAAAGTTGCCAATGTGTTGAAGAGGTTTATTTTGACTCAAAGAAAATCGACCACGGGTCATTTGCATTGAAAATTTCTAAAAGTTACCTAATAGCCTAGGTCACGCTAAAATCGCGCCAAATTGAAATTAACTGTGAATTTGAATCCGATTTCAGAAATTGAAAGTTTTATCATGTCACGAGTAATTTTAGGAACGTCGACTCAATCTCCGAAGATTTTTCTGCAAATCGGGATTTTTAGAGAAAAAGTCGAGATAAAGCCGTTTTTGTCCAGAAAATTCAAAGAATCATTTTTATCTCGAAATTGGGATGCATGTATGTTCTAATGGCAAGGAAAAATGCCAATTGCATCGAAGACTTGACGGTGGAATTCTTAGAAGCCAAATTGAGCAAATTTGAGGAGAAATTGAATGGAAATTGAGCCAATTCCATGGCAAATTCGTGTGCCCCCCTTGGACCCAACTTTTGGACCAACTCAAGTCTTCTAGAATGAGTTTTTGGTCTGGAAATGGCTGAGAAAGATAGCTGGGTTTGGTGGAACAAGTTGAGGGAACAAAAGAGATAGGAAGAGACTAAAGTGGCCCCCCCTTGCTGCACCTGGTTCCCTCTTCGCCTTCCTCTCTCCATCGACCTCATCCTCTCTTCATTTCAGCAGCTTGAAGCTCCCAAGAAACCCAGAAACTGAGTTGCAACCTCACCTCGCCATCACAACCGTTCGCCGAAGCCGGAGCCACCGTCACGTCACCACCGCTACTCGCGTCTCGCCTGCACATCACCGTGCATCCCCGACCGTTGTCTTTTCCCTAGCTGCGTTCCCGAGCCTCCCCAGTGGCCATCAAAGCTCAACTCGTCACCGTTTAGCCACACCACCTGCCCTCAACTGGAACCACAGTAGCCCCCGCCAGTCTTCCTTGCTCGTCTCTGCCTCAACCGCACCACCAGCCAACTTCTTCGGCTAAGAGCAAAATCGGACAACAATGGGTATCACAACCACTATTTGGCTAGTTTTTGTGGCCTTCCAGACCTCGTAAGGCGGTCTCATTTTGGAGTGTCTCGACCCTCGCCGCGTCCCCGTTGTTTTGATCCGAGTGAATCACTTAACAAGTGAGTTTAACTCACTTATCATTATTTAGTAAGTTAATGACGTTTAAGGGTTGATTATTTTAGACTAAGTATGGATTAGGTGGATACTTAAATTAGATTAAAAATTTAATTAATCGTTATTGCATATTAGGTGGTTAGAGTAGTGTAATTAGAGCCTAGACAAGCTCTAGTATTTATCTAGAGTGGTCCGAACATTTTCTAGGCCCGTCTCAACTTTTAATTAGGCTTTACGGGAATAAATCCTATTTATTGGCATTTATTAATTATTTTTCGTAATTAATTAATTATTTATTTATTTTCCAAAAATTAGACCGGGATAGTCGGTGACCAGAATTTTATGCTGATTGCAATTGTGTGATATGTTTATTTAATTGATTGTTATTTTGTGCAAATTGAGTGTGATTTGTGAGTGTGGGTAATTATCCCAAAATTTATTTAATTTCAGTAATTAATTAGAAAATCACCAGGTGTCGTTTATAGCTCCAAAAAAGAATTTGTGGACTATTGAAATTAGTGGAATTTTCAAGTGAGAAAATATTATATTTTGGTTAAGGCCAACCGTGTACTCATACACAAGTATTTTTATCAGGTATGATAAAAATGGCGAAATTGTTAGATGATTAGGATGGTATACTATATCGGTTGCGAGGTGATATTTGGCAACTCGGTGAGCAATATTAGTATACTATATCAATATATCTGGCAACTTCTAATGAGCAATATATATTAGTATATCTAGCAGCTTCTCATGAGCAATATTAGTATACTATATCAATATATCTGGTAGCTTCTGATGAGCAATATTAGTATACTATATCAGTATATCTGTCAACTTCTGGTGAGCTATACTATCTATTATCAGCTTAGGTTGAGCAGTCCTAATTATAATCAAACTTTATAGATAGTATTGATTGAGATGACCAAGAGATGATCTTGTTGACATGGAATCAACTGAGTTGATTGATCGATGATTCGATTTGATTGATTGAAATGATTGAATGGTTGTTCGAATTGTACTGACTTGCAGGAAGAGGCTAAGGCTAAGGTAAGTTCTTTGACTTGTGTTTGTGCTTAGGTAGCCCTCAGGGCGTATTTTCTTCCTAGTCAGGTTTAGAGGGTTAAACTTGCTGAGACATCATCTCATCCCGTTGTGGGATAATATTTCAGGCCCATAAATGGCAGCTCCTCTTGAGCATTTTGGACAACCAAAGAAGTTCACAAAATAGAGGTCTTACATTCCGCTACATGGGGCTCCTAGGGGCTAAACCTATGAGCTGGTAAGGTCCATAGTCTGGGTCGATGCGGATCTACCCAAAAAGGTACCCCATTGATATCGATCATGGTACCGTGAGGTTCAAGATGGCCAGAGATAATGTCCCATACCGGAATCTGAGATGTTTCTATATGTGCTGGAGGTTACTTTTGGGGAAGGCACAATAGATCCTCTTGAAGGCTTGATTATAAATACAGTAGACCCAGATCTTGAAGACCCCGGAAGTTCGGTGTGAGGATGTGGAGCATGAGGAAGATTAGTACAAGCCCAATGTTATGTAGACCTTGAGGATGTGGATGACATGGGAGGAAGATTAGTAGCTGTTTGAAAACCCCCCTTGTTTTGTAGACCTTGTTTCTATATATAAGCTTGTATTATATATGACATGAGTTACTATGTGTGTGTGTGTGTGTGTGTGTGTGTGTGTGTGCCCCTTGTTTTGTACCTTGTATATATATATAAAGTGTGATTTGATTTTGAAAAATTATGGCCCTACTTTTCTATCCCATTTTATTGTTGTTTGGGGATTATTTATTTGCTTTCACGTGCATATTAAAATGAATGGGTCGGCGATGCATCCTGAGACGTCTCTATTTACTCGACCGCAAAGGGATGGGCACGCGCTCAAAGGATTGGGGTGTGACATGGTTAGCTCAGAAGAAATGTAGCACTTCAAAAAGTAATGAGCAACCTGCTCTAATACCAATTGTTGTGGTTAAAATTATCACCTAAAGTGGGGTGAATAGGTGATTATATACAATCTAGACAACTACATCTTTGGCAATTTAACTGACGGAAGGAATGATAGGGGACATTGAGTTGAGATTGGAGCAAAATGAAAAGGTGAATTATCATGAATAAGTGAGACGTCGTACTAAAGTTGAAACCATGAAGTTTCTCTTAATCATCAACAACGACTGATGGTGCTTTGCGGTTTATCATCTTATGAGCAAAAGTAAGGCACAATCTTTGTGATTCAAACTTTGGAGCGGAATGAGAAGATTGGGTTACCGTAATAAGTATGAAAGATCATATCCTGAGTAAATGCACGTAAGAAACGTGTGGAGCATTTTTTTTCTTTTTTTCCCCTAATAGATTCTAGGTCAGAAATAATTTCAAAAACCTTCTGACCTAACGAAATTATTCGAAGAAGTTCATGTCATCATGGGGAGTTGATTGGCAAAAGCATCAAATGTGGGGGGCCCTTATTGAACAAATTTAAGTGGTGAAAAAGAAGAAGCACACGAGCCATGGAAATCTCTTGGGTGGAGTCTTGTCAAGGAGTCGGCGCCACCCGACAAAGCAAACCTCAGTGAAACATCTTCTGATTTTCGAAGTGAACAAGTTGAGCATGAATTGATCTGCAAGCTGTTGGGCCTTCACCATCAGACGACTGCCATGCATCACCTAACATGCAATCATTCAGATCTCTGTCTTTCTATCTCTCTGACCCATGTTTTGAGTCCAAGAGTTTCTATACGGAAAGAGACATAACCAGCCTTAGTTTTTGTGGTCTCTGCGTGTTCCGTGGCTTATCATGTTTTTGGGTAATTCACGTTAACTTATTTCAGGACAACAAATCAAACCTCGATTCCGTCGGTTCTCAACTATGGGGTGACAATGCAGTTTTTCAAAGCAAACACTCTTTTGGAACCAATGTGCTTGGCTTTGTTGCATCTTTTTTTCGTGTTTGTATGATCCTCCTTTCACCTTCCTTCTCTGTCCGAAGATTTTAAATAAGAAAAGTTTTCAGAAGGCTAAGCCGGTTTTCTTGAAGTTTTTTTTTTCTTTGGTCAAATAAAAAAAAAAGCAAAACCCAAGCAGCAAATTAGAACAATAAAGCACAAGAACCAGTGATAAGCACACTTTCATCTTATAAGAAAAAAATGTCATCAAAATGGAACAAATGGCAGCCAATCACCAGATCTCACATCATCATAAGTGATGGGCACCCACCGTAATCACCTTTTTAATAAATACAGCTTGCCCAGTGAATGTCACACACTTAAGTTCAGCATTCTCAATACCATCACTGTACGAAGACACCAAAACAATTTGAATAGGTTCCCATTTAGATCTAAATAAAAAGAGATTGAACAAGCATAGAATTACCTCTAAGGAACTCCTAGATCTAAATCTAGATCAGTAGAGAAGTGCTCCCAAATCTAAATCCAAATCAAGATATGAGAGCTTTCAAAACTCGATAAAATCATATAATCGCTTCCAGTATAGTATAAACTCATCGTATTCCTCCTTGATCCTATTGGACTTCTTAAATTGAAGGATCTAAAGCAGTGGTTTGATTTCTAACGATGAAACCAAAAGATAGCGAGTAAAGAAAAAAATCAATAGTAAGCAAAGAAAAGAACAAAACAAAACTAGATAAAAATAATAAAATACTCTCAAATCAGGTCAGGAAAGAAAATCTCAATTGAATTGAGAAGATTGAGCCTCCTTCGATAAAAAGCTTGAAGTGGAAGATAAAAAGGTACTAATGAGAGGTGGGTGAGGGAGAAACCGGCTAGGTTTTTACTCCTTGCGGAATTTAAAGGCCGATTTTCTTGAAGTCCCAGGCACCCAAGCGCCTCCTGGTTGGATCCAGCTGTTTGGTGTTCTCGAACGCTGGCTTCATTGGCTTGTCGCAGGATGTGACTGGTCTTGCAATACTATGTAGATGTAACAGTTATGCATGTAATTTGTTTTGAATCATTAGCACTTGCGAGTATGTATTATGGATGAATCTCACCCTGAGGGATGGAAGTATATAATATACTTAGCCCATTCATAACAAGGCACAATATATATATGTTAATATTATGACCGTGAGACAAACTTGTACCCCCGAGATATTAGAAGGGCCCCACCTCTAGCCTGGATAAATACGAACCGAAAATGTGAGAGAGGATTTGAACTCGGTATCCGAAGATGGGATCGAAGCAGCATCTCCATACACATCTCAGTTCGTGGCATATAGAGAGGACGCGAAGGATTGAATAGCCAAAGATTGTAGTCACAATTGAAGAATCGAGATCTCGTAGGGGAAGGCTCCACAAATAGCAACCCATAAGCTATATGTACAATTTCGGAAGGAACATTGCATATTTTAAGCTGAGTTTGAACAGAAGAAGTAGTGCCTTGGTATAAAAGCTGATCTCAATCATAGTACAATGCTTCCACCAGAAAATAAAATTCATCATATGATCAGTACCCAATTTAGTCTAATAAGAGTTTTGTTCTAAAAATTCATCATATGATCGGTACCAGTTTAGTCTTATAAGAGTTTTGTTCCATTTTGTTGGAAGTTTTAAACTTATTATACTTGTACCAAATTAGTCCTAAATTTTCAATTTTGTCAATTTAGTCCCAAATTTTTAATGATTTACCAACATAGTTCTTCCGGCCGATTTTGACCAAACAATGATGACGTGAATACTAATAGTCCTATGTGGCACTGTCAATATTGATGCAAATAACATTTAATTTTTTTAATTATTCTTTTTATTTTCTTTCTTTTTCTTTTTTCTCTACTTAGTCTAGCGAGGGCTCTGCTAGGGTCGTGCAATGGTCGATAAGGGCTATCGGCCCTTGCCTTGTGACCAACAAGGATCAGTCAATGACCCTTGCTAGATTAAGTAGAGAAAAAATTTATAAAAAAAAAAATCCAGAAATGATCCATATTAGTGCGTGTAGTTGTGCTATGTAGGATAACCAACGTCCACATTATCACCAAAATTAGCCAAAATAACTATAATGGTAAATTGACAAAAGGTTTAAGAGTCAATTGGTAAAATTTAAAGGTCTATAACTCAATTGGTACATATGTAATACATTTATGATTTTTTTGGTAATTTTTCCTATTTTGATCCTGCACCAAAACATTGTGGACCACCAAATAATGACAAAAACCATACAATGCATTATTAGCTTGGAATATGTAAGTGAGCCCCTTCATGATTTTTAAATCGCAAGAGAAAGTTGTCTTCATAAAAGCGTCTCCGTGTGGGCTCTCGGCGGTCGTACACAACTTATAAATAGATGTATCCAACTTGGCCAAAATATGGCTATTATAATTGAAAATTTCTTGAACTATTTCCCAAATTAAAAGATAGCTAGGGAACTATTATTAACAGGCCTATCTGGTCTTGGAGGATTCGATTTGATCTCTATCTGGTGAATGCAAGAAAAGGATCAGCGAAAAAAGTCCATGCTTGATTATGTAGATGTAAGGCCCTAGGTCTCCAGGGTACACATATCGTCCGCTTTGAATACTAAGCCCTCACAATTTTGTTCTTCTTAAAGCAGCCCATATTACCTCAGAAAACATGTGTATACAGTTAAAGAAACTCAAGCCCTATAAGCTAGCCCAAAACTCCCCTAAATAATGTGGGACAGGAGCCATGCACTTAGCCTCGCCCGCATACTTTTGAGGCGATCTTAGTCCGTCCCTCCGTGCTGCCCCAGAGTTTGGGTCGCCACAGTAGATAACTAATTATTATAACATGCAGATGCCTAACTACCAGGAACCATTACTTGAGATTGCGACCATGCGGCACTTGGCCCCTTTGACTTGTTCATCTCTTACTTGGTTCGCCTAAGCTTCGCCTCCTCCTATATACTAGATTGTAGGAAGAAATTTAAGAAATATATTAGAAGGTTTTCTCAACACATAAAAGTTCTAAACTAGCAACTTATTACACCTGATTAAGGAAATTCCATGATTGGATGATTTGAGAAGGACTTGATGCTGTCACTATATCAAATAGGTACTAACTTGCATTCTTGCCTCTCCTATATACGTTTTTGACGTAGAAGAGGGAGGGATCGGCCATTCCCTGAACATTGCCACAGCCATTGCTCGTTTGAGCAAGCCCAACTTCAACCGTCATCGAGTCAAATACCTTAGAATAGGGTCTTCAATAATTGATAAATATTTTGATTTAGCTTATACCAGTTGCATTTGAGTTGACCTGCCTTTCCGACTGGGTTGTTTGTTTGAGGCTAGAATGGTGATTATGTCTAGTTTCATTGTCTAGCTCTTTTCTTGGTGTGCTCAATTCCATACTTAGCACTTCCCTGCCTAACTCTTCGAAAGCAAGTTAGAAAGGGTAAGCCCGATGGAACCTAGAAACCTTTCATCAATCTAATTTGAATAGCTCCACAGGTTAAACCTCAGCAGAAAACTGGAGTAATGTGAACAAGTGATTGAATAGCATAGTGTCGAGTCTCAGAGAATTAAACTACTCATTTCAATTAAGACGCAAGATTAAAATCCTTCGATTTCTTCTATTTCTTCAATCATTGACTAAGGAAAGAGCTTGAGTTTAATTTGAATTGATAACTTTGATTAACTATTTTTACGTATACTATAAGTAAAAGGGCAGTAGAACTTAGAATGTGCAGTACCAATAAGTGTGAGAATATTTACTTTCATAATCTCATTATTTGCTTATTTGGATATAACTCTGGATTTAATCCTATAAGGATGATAAATTCTTTGCCTATGAATTGGACGAGATGAATTACATCTTGATGATACTTTATATCATGTAAAAGAATATCAGACCTAACAGACTCCACTGGATGAAATTTGGAATAGATGAAGAGCTATAATACATCTGGCATAAGCTGCACCAACACCTCTTAAGAGTTATCCATTTATGAGATTGAGGGACGATTGAAAGATTTGAGGACATGATTGGGTGACTCCAATCCACATAGGAGTAAGTCTTAACCATCTAAGCAAACACCTAGATCATAAGTGACTTTTTTTAAAACTTTTTATTATCTTTAAAAACTGTTGACTCCTGAATTTGACTATTAATTAATGTGAAACACCAGAAACCTTTCAAATTATACAAACATTCACAAGTGAATTTGCGTACGATGTTTTTCCCAAATTTTTTCTCTATGTGGATCAAATACACGTTTAGGTTTGGTTTCTGCATTGAGTACACTTGTCAAAATAGAACATAGACCTATTTCTTACCTCATATTTGATGGCTAAGTTTTTTTTTTTTTTTTTTGGTGAAAGGTAATTATATTGAGCTTTAACCAATATTTACAACAAAGTGGCACCAAAACATACACTCATAATGAACAAAGGCATAATGAGTGGAAGGATGCCGAAAGAAGAAAAGGGAAGCCAACAAGGCACAAAAATACAGCAAAGACCGCACAACTACGGCCACATTCAGAAGACGGACCAAAACAAAAGAAGGTGACTAGCCGGCCAACAATGGCAACCCAAGCCCAAAACCCGAACAAAACATCACCGCCCATCCGTAAAGGATGAGACAATTGGCAAGAATCAAGGCTAGCACCGAAGCACATCAGCTAGGCAAAGCACAACAATGGACCCACCTGCAGCTCCATTCCAAACAGGAAATACTACGGATGCGTTGGAGTAGAAGTGAAGATGCAGGGGTCAATCCCCCAACTAAGTTGAAGTCTCCTATTTCTTAGGTTGTCTTCAACATTCGTGAAAGTTGAAGCCTTATCCTTAACCACTTTAATAAGGTGGTTCTTCACGGCTGGAAGCGTGAAGGTATAATTTCTAAAGAGAACCTCATTCCTGTATTTCCAAATAAGATGGCGAAGAGCCTCAAAAGAGAACTGGGTGATGGAGTGATAGAAGTCCTTACCAGACAAGAACTTTATAGCCTAGCAAAGGTTGTCAGCCCAAGTCCCATTCCGCCAAGGGAGGTTGCATCTGGCGGCCCAAAGGAATGCAAAACTAGAACCTCATTCCTATATTTCCAAATAAGGTGGCAAAGAGCTCCAAAAGAGAACCGAGCGATGGAGTGATAGAAGTCCTTACCGGATAGGAACTTTATAGCCCAGCAAAGGTTGTCAGCCTAAGTCCCATTCCGCCAAGGGAGGTTGCATCTGATGGCTAAGTTATTATGTGTTATATTTAGTAAATGGGTTATGAATGAGTTTATAATGATGAAGTCCTAAATAATATGGATATTAAATGGGTTCACAACTTACTTACATTCAACTTACTTCTATGGTTTTCTCTTCGCTCTTTCTTGCTCTCACTCATTCTCACACTCTTTCCTCAATCTAGATATGAGTTTTCCTAAATTGAGTTAAATATGTAATTATTTTAGCAATATGGGTCGGGTTGGGTCGGGTCAACTATGAGTATGGCTTGTGTATTGGCTAGGTCGAGCATGGATCACTAGACTTGTATTGTGTGAAAATCGGTCAAAATTGGTCAATTTGGATCGAGTATTTTTCACTCAACCTAGCCCATTCATTTGACAAGTCTAGCGTCTAGAGATGACAAGTTTATATTTACGTCACCCATGCTTGGGCTTTGGCTCACATCCTACAAGCTAATAAATTGATTAATGGGAAAATTTCATGTAGCCAAGGTTCTTTTATCTAAAGAGGCTTCTCGTCATGAAGGAAAGAAGAAATTCTGAATAGATTATCCTTTTGAGTATTAAAATGGTCTGGAGCAAATATAATGACGATATGGTTAACCAATAGGATAACAAGTTTCTTATTTATCATCTAATACTACGATGATTTTCCAAAGGGCATCCCCGATTTTAATTAAGTTTCTAGTCATGATGATAATCTCTAATGACCAAAAGGAGTGGTCAAGCAACCTTTGTCGCTGCCGCTCAGAAACAATTCTCCTGATAAAGCAAAGACTTACTAGACAACATTTGTATAGTAAACATTCCAAGGCCATTCGTCTTGCCGGTACTCATCCTCTTGTAGTGGATGAAATCGAACACTTGATACTAGTCATGAAGGTTATAATCATAAAGGTAAATTAGTTGTCAATTTATTGGATGAAAAGGTCAAAAAAACAAATCTTGGAAATCCACCCACTATCATTTTGTATATGTCACTGAATACCGACATGATCGTCGTTGGCATTGTCTTACTTATACATTTAGTATGACGTGTAAATAAAGAGTGAACAAACTCAATAGCCGACAAGATATGAAGTGGAATGTTCTCTTTGCACATTTATCGGGTTTGGGAGCATGCAAAATTATCAAGTTCATTCCAGACAATAATAGAAACACCCCATTTCGCTTTCTCTCTTGCCAAGCAGCCCAAGATGGTGAGTAGACGGGAGGAATAAAGGAATATAGAAGCTATTATATTACCTCTGTCTATGCATGGCCACTTCAGAAAGAAAAGAGCAAGAAAATTGACTAGTGACCAACCATTTTGAAGTAGAATAATTCTTACATGCTCACAAACAAACAGTGCATGTGAGTTTAATGCATCTTAATTTTTAATTCTGATGGATCCCATGTGGACTAAGGATTAAGATGCACTTGACTCATATGTAGTCGTGTACTCAACGTTATTAAATTGAGTTGGCCAAGAGATTAAACACCAAACATGTTGAGCGGATTTCGCACATTACAAAAAGCATAACAGTTCGATTTCGCCTGCAGCACCAAGTGTAAACAACTTGATATTAGAGTTACCCACTTGGATTTTGGTTCACTTTGGATCTAGCTTGTGAAATTAACGAGTTACTTTTGTTGAAAAAACCCCGATTGTGTTTTAAAAATAACAGAACTATCCATGGGTATGTCCACCTTGATAAATGCAAGTTGCTTGTTTTTCAGGTTATATCTGCATTGGAAAAAGGACTTTGACATAATTGGTAAAAGGATTCTGATGGACTTAAAGAACATATGTGGATCACACTTAATCTTGTATACACCAAATTATTGAGTCTACAGGATCTTCATCAATATCGTAATCTAAGTATATCCAGAGGAACGGTTGAATATTTTCAGGAAGCTAGGTGCGTATATGGCTTAAATATCAACAGGGTAATATTTGTATATTAATAGGGGTATCGCATAAAAAACCACAGTATACTAGGTGGATATGGGTAGAGCACTGTCTAAATATAAGCAGATTACTAATTGGCTATCAGTAGAGTTAGTAGATCTACACTGGAAATTAGTAGCTAGATATAAGCAATGATTGTAAATATAACCAGTGGATGTATACACCTGCGCTGACAACTTTTATTATAAATATTATCTTGAAATATTTTGTCCCCTAACAAATTGTGATCTAGTAAAGATTCCTTATCTAGAAGATTTTGATTGATCAAGTTTATCTACACGAAAATAAACAATCATGCTAGATATCTTGATTAATTATCATCCCAAAGGCAAGATATATTTCATAGACAAGCTACTCTATTTCTAGAAACCAAGATTTGATTGTATGTGTGACCAAATCTATGAGAATTCCAATTGATCGACTTCAACACCTAACTGATCTTCTCAACAATTGTCCAACAGCTAGTTTGGATAATGATCCTCCTAAAGATTGTCCGACGAGAAGCTTGGACATTGAGGAGTACAAAAGAAGACCTAGGCACCGAAATGAGAGATAGGTCAAGAATTCAAAATTCCATATATCGATAGAGCTTTAAATCTATTTTGAATTGTCTTCTGAGAGTTGAATATTGTAATTTTTAGAGAAGTGTTGACAGTGTGAAAATCTATGCTTAGGTGTAAAATAGTGAATTCTATCAATTTGGATATTAGCAGCAACAACTTTGAGGATAAGTGTCTGTATATAAATAGCACAAACTACTGTAACTTCTCTATAATTATCTAGTGGAAACCAGCCAATAGAATGTTAATTGGGAGAGTGGAAATAGGATTACTCTAAGTCGAACCACTATAAACATGCTCATATCATCATTCTGTCTTTAACAGTCACACTTTATCTTGACACCTTTTAATTTCATAATATTTTGTCAAGTTCTTTTCAAATCGCCTGTTCAACCTTCTCTAGATGATAACTTTTAGTCACTTCAACTATTTGAATCGGGATCGCCATTTCTTAAGTGAATTTTCTGCCACAATGAAGACAAATTTTTTGGGCGCGCGGAGAGAGAGAGACCGATGTCAAGAAACCCTACAAGCGGTAGAATGGTCATTTCCTCGAGAAATGACATCCTCACGCTTGGCATCAAGTGTGGTAGACCGATGTTTTAGGGTCCATCTGGTTCCGGTGCGATACCCATCGATGGTCTCCAGAAGGGCATTGAATTCAGAGTTGTATTATTGTGGGAGCCATGAGCTCTTGCTTGGCATCAAGTGTGGCACAAAGGACATCCTCATCTTTGGAGCAAGAAGTGACGGACTGATCTTCCACGTCATCACAACCACGAATCACCACCGTTGATCTCTGACTAATCAGCAGAGTGGATCCCAATCTCCTCTTCCTCTCCCAGTTTCATGCTATAAGTAGGTTCACCACTAGGCCTATAGTGCAATACCAAGACCAACACTCACAAGCAAAGAAAACAAGCCACAATCCCTACAAAATCCATCCCACTGGTCTTTCAGCTTGTAGACCATTCTCTATCGCATTACGTTTCTTCATTTATAACCCAAAATGGCAACCGATGACCTTAAACCTACCACGCCGGCGTCCGACAGAAACAAAGCAACCGTCGAGGCCCTTTACTCGGCATTGGCTCTCGGCGACTCCGACATGGTTGCCAAGCTCCTGGCTAGCGATCTCGAATGGTGGTTCCATGGGCCACCCCGTTGCCAACACATGATGCGGGTGCTCACTGGGGAATCAGACCACTCCGAGTTCACATTCCATCCGCGTAGCATAACGGCTATAGGCGACGACTGTGTGATCGCCGAGGGGTGGGAAGGGGCGCAGTCATATTGGGTCCATGCATGGACGCTGAAGAACGGGCTGATCACGCAGTTCAGGGAGTATTTCAACACGTGGCTCACCGTGAGAGAAGTGTCGTCGCCGCGTTGGGAGGTAAGGCGGGCAAGCCATACCCTATGGCAGAGCCGGAGAAGAGAGCTCTTTGACCAGTCGTTGCCGGGGCTTTTGCTCGCCATATGAGGGGGTGTTAAGCATCCATTCAGGTGGTTGGGAATGACAATTTGGGGGATGGTGCGTGTGTCTGTCTGTCCTCTATGTTTGATAAGAAATCAGGACCACTAATGAAAAGTTGGAAGATGGTGAAAGAATTGTACTCTATGGTCCATTACGTGAATGTTAAAATCATGGGATGTGTCGGACTATGAATCTTTTTCTGATGGACACTTCCTACAGGGCTCACACGTAAGCAAAATGATGGAAAATACTTGAAGGACCACCACCGGTCGATCGATTAATTTCAATTTTATCGATAAGCTTTCACATCTTACGAAGGAGAGTTTAATGATCAGGCTACGATTATCAAGAACCTGTACATGCAAAAAAATGCCATCCTCTGTTAGAAGACATGTCTATCTCCTTTTACTGAGATAAAAATCATTTATCGTCTTCTTGTATCTTAAGACAAAATCCATGGCTCCAAGTCTCTTACATGGGATGACAAAATATACCTTTTGAAATCAAAACCGCATTAAGTGCAAAAGCCTTACCTCTCCCAACCCCCTCCCTCCCTTTCTGTCTTTTCTCTCCCTTTTTGAACCTTTCTTCGTCTCTTCCACTTCTGGAGGGGAGGGATTTGACCTAGATCTTCTCCTCCCCTCCTAATTGTTTTTCCTTTTTATTTCCTTATATTTCTTTCCTTACTCTCCCGATTTAATTTTAGATCTAGGAGCTTTGCTCTCTCGATCTTTTATCGAGGAGATTTTTCTCTTCAATCTAATTATAGATTTTAGAGTTTTAATGAATAAATACTCCACCTCCAATCTCAATGGTGTTCACAGCAGTTTTGGTGTCAAATATGTGCTCGTTTAATGTGTTTTTATTAAAAGCTTTGGTGCTTCTTATTGGCTATAGGACCCATTCTCATAGGTGTCACATTTGAGCTTCTTCAACATGTTTATGTTGTCTTCATACGGTGATGGTGTTGAAGAAGGCAAAGCCGTAACTATAGATGAAAATCCTGACATGTGCTTATCACTGATGTTACGGTATAATTCGGTGATCGCCAACAATTATTTTTCTTGGATGCAATCGCAAATCTGTCATTGAAGGACAAGCCCATGATTATCTCTGCCAACCATGCTATGATGATATGCCTTGATTCCTAGTTTATGGATTGTTTTGGAGTTTTTTTAGCTTGTTTTGTTTTATGACTTCCGAGATTTTCTATCACATATCATTTTGGTAATGAATGGAAATTTCTTTTGATTAAGAAAAAAAAATCAAACCACATTGGTTAGTGTCAAGCTTCCATATGCGTAACATTCGTAATAGAGAATATGGTATGAGAAGTTCATAAACCAAGGTGTGAGAAGGGCATTTCTAGGTCACGGAATGGTGAAACCTAGGAGAATTCCACGCATCCAGGAGGTCACCAACCTCTGATTTGGATCGCTTGAGGATAGTGATGTTGATATGAGGTCACGACTATCAACTGTAATTGCAAATAGATCTTGCGTACGCGCGAAGAGAGAGAGAGAGAAGGTGGTGAAGAAAAGGGAACATTATACCCAGTTTGGATGGAGTGATTAGAAAGGAAGACAACGAATTTAAATAATTATAAGGAATTGAAAAAAAAATAAAGAAATTGAGTTATGATGTCGTTTGGATGCTAAAATGGGAAAAGAAAGGAAAAGAACGCATAATAATATGGACATCATTGTATGTATTGACAAATAAATGTAAAAGGGTATAAGAGAGAAAGAAGAATAGGGTTCTTTATTGATAAACAAATTCATCCAAATTCCTTCTTATTTAGAAAATTTCGGAGGGATTAAAAATGTTGACCATACCAAACCCTCTTAATCTTTTCACTTTATTTGTTCTTTTTCTTCCCCATCCAAATGCGATTGTGACATTAGAACCATTTCTCTTCGCTTCTAATCACCCCTAGCAGGTAGTGTTAGTCATTGATATCAATTGAATGCGTCGATGTAACCTTCTCTTAAAGAGTTAAATTTGGAAAGTAAATTCATTACATAAAAGGTCCCAATCCGGAGCCATGCTTCTTAAACATTACATAAAAGCCAAATGCGGGCTAGTAGGGACAGATTAATCTCCATCGTATAGGATGGAACTCAAACCAGATTTTGTACTTTTGTACAGGTTCGGAGTCTTGATATACAAACCTTCAAGGATTAACTTGGTTGGGACGTTTTGGGACTAGCTTATTAATAAGTGGTCACTTTTTCAAATTTCATCAACTACATGCAAATTGCTCTGTTTTAAAACATCCTACATAGGCCAAATGCCTGAATTTAGCAAGTTCATGGAGCTTACAAGATATCTTATGGAATTTCAAGTAATTTAGCCTTTGCGTTCTTGCCCCTAGGTTATAAAAAAAAGATCGTAATAAATACAGGTGCACACATGTACTTTGTAATGCATACCTATTGGTATCCATTGTTACACATGTCATTCTAAGACGTGGCTAATGTAAACATTGCCGCGACCTTCCCAAGGTAAACTTGAGGGAATCTAGCAGGTTACTAAGCAAGCACGAATGACTCTACATACGAAAGGACACTTATGATTAGCACGGGCCCACCCAAGCCTTATGATGGCAACTTGATTTTCTCATACAATTATTCATTTAATTTTAAATTTAAGAGTCGCTTCCAATTCAGGGGCTGAGTAAAAAGCGAGAGCTACATCTTACTCTTGTGAAGTAAAGATTCATAAGTCCCGAAATTTGATTACTCTATATAAGTCTAGTGCATATTATTTATATCTTTTCTCTTCCATAAAAACGTTTTGCATGTGATCTTTTCAATTTTACTAACATGTACTAAGCACCCTTGCATAAGTACTCGAGCAATAAAACTTACTTCCATTGATAAATAAGATAAATAAAATATGAGGACTGGAAGATGTCTAGCTACATATGCAGTTTGGAATACTAGTGTCTAATCAATGGGACGTAGGTCTCATGTTGATTGGCACTTTTGTGCCATATATAAGCAAAAGAGAAAAATGGACGCTCATGTCAGTGGACCATCTTCTGATTTTCCAAATGAACATGTCGACAGAAAGGAATGAACATGAATTGATTGGCAAAGCTGTCGTGACTTCACCGTCGGAGGACTGCCATTCATCTCTCTCTCTCTCTCTCTCTCTCCCCCGACCCATGTTTTGAGTGCAAAGAGTTTCTGCACGGAAAGGACTGTATTAGTCTCAGTTTGTGTGGTCTCTGTGTGTTCCCGCGGCTTGTCATGGTTTTTGGGTACAATCCGTCAAATCGCATCTGGTCAGCAGATCGAATGACGATTCTCTCGAACGCCCCTCGGAACCGAACTGCAATGAGGCTCGGAACCGGACGTGCCTGGCTTTGTGGTATCTGTTTTTCACATTGTCAAAATAGTATGGCGTAATGTGTCAGCTGTCCGTTTGATCCTCCTTTTGCCTTCCCTAGGTGTCGAAAGACTTTAAATTCGAAAAGTTTTCTCAAGGCACGATCGATTTTCGTGAAGTTGTATTGCCACTTTGTTGCCCTCTTGAATATCGCTGTTAAATCAATATACGATATATATAACTCTTTTTTCGATTAGGTCTTCGTGGGCTTGTTCTCATTTTACACATGCGTGTGTCCATATCCATTGAATAACATGAGAGTTTTAGTTGGATCATTCCCAAAATGAAGAAAAAGAAGAAGAAAACTCCAAGTACAGGGTATGTAAGAACTTTTACCCCAAGTGCATTTATATCACGGTGATGAGCATGAAAGCGATCTACCTCCTACCAAGAAGAGATCTCTCTCTCTCTCTCTCTCTCTGTGAAAAGGTTAGGTATCATTCATTATCTCATGGTCCATGTGCAATGGATCGACGCTTTCATGTTGGAATCGGAAATTGGGGACGCAAGACAAGTGGATCGAAACACAATAATGAGGAGCCCCACGCATTCGGGTTTGCAGATGATTGTACGGAGGCAATTATTCGCTCTCATCTTTTGAGGATGTATGTTCCGAGCACACGAGCGCCCCCGGGTTGGATCCAACTGTTGTTAGTCTTAAATGCTGGCTTTATTGGCTGGTCATAGGATGTGACTATGGAGCAACAATGCATGTACTTTGTTTTAGAATTATTAGTATGTTAATATAGAATCGTGACTTTGTATTAAGGATGAATCCTACGCATCGGGGAACTTGACGAGGAATTTCTGTATTGAAATCAAGACGTTTCTAATTCATATTAACATTGGGAGGTATTCCCTAGTACTTTGGGTGGAGTCTTATGCTATGAGCGTTGGTAGGGCGGTTAATGTGTTTTTTTGGGAGTGGTTGAAGCAAAAAGTTCGGCAGACTTGTGTCAACATGACAAGTTCTAGATATATTCGAACAAATTAGTATGCATGAAAACATACTTTTTATACGTGTATATAAGAGAAAAACGACACGATTAAGATATGAAGGCACTGACCACTAGCCCCATAAGAAAGCTGGTCTAATTAAATGCAACTAAGAAAAAAAATAAACAACAGGCGACGGCTATTTAAGAACGGGCTGCGAAGTCATCCTTGATGATGCTTTTTGGCAATAGCTATATTTGTCCCTAGCGATTATCCTCGTTCCAAGTCCAGTCAAATACAAAAAAATTGAAATAAGGACACCATAAATGCCATAATATTTTTACGGTGCTCACTTGATTGTTTTAATATTTTTTACTATTTAAAGACTCATTGGATAATTTTTTCACCAATTAATAGGTATTAGTTCGTGGTCATCACCAAACTTTATCTAAAAGGTTTTTGCGGAACACCGAATAGTGTCGAAAAAACGAACTATGCATTAATGGCTTGAAGAGTCTGAGCGAGACCCTTCGTGATTTTTATATGGCAAGAAAGAGTTGTCTTCGTCGTCTTCATGTGGGCTTTCTATGGTCCTCCACAACTTGCAATTCCTTGGGCTTCTTTCCCAATTGGCGGATTTAATTTGATTTCTATTTGGTAAATCTAAGAACTGATCAGTGAAAAAGGTCCTTGCTTTTTCTTTTTTTTTGTCAAAAGAGGTATTTTATTTATTTCATAGGCGCAGAACCGCGAAAGCCCACTACTGGGGCATCAACACATAACAGAACCCAAAGGCCTGAAGGAGGAGAAGCCTGCCAATTCGGAGGAATGGTCTTCGTGTGCTGATGACGTGTGGCCCAATCCGCCACTGCATTAGCTGAACATGGGCAATAAACCAGGCCCACTCTTGGCAATTGCTGCAGAAGCGAAAGACATTTGAGTAGCATCCCACGTGCGTGCCAATCCATCTGTTGTTCGTGCTTCAAGTGGTTGACCAAGACGTTGCTGTCAGTCTCAAGAACTGCTTCCCCGAATTCCTTTTCTTTCACAAACTTCAGGGCTTCGAGAACCCCTAGGGTTTCAACCTGCAAAATCGTCTCCGCCCATACTATCTTCGTGAATCCATCTAAGAGGGTATCGGAGGAGTCCCGGACAACGCAGGACACTGCTCCCTCTGTCGAACCTTCACCCAACGACCCATCCACTTTCAGCTTGAGGTAGCCTGCTTTCGGAGCTTGCCAGGTAAGTGGGTTTTGCTGTTCTTCAATTTTTTCGGCTGGTGCATACCCACATCCTCATTTTTGGTAGCTGTTTTGCTGAGATTTTGCTAGATCTATGATTTTGCAGACCTCTAGTTTGGTACCTCGAAAGATAAAGTTGTTGTGCTCCTTCCATACCTACCACAGAAGATTTCCAATTCTTTCTAGAGAAGGGAGGTGCGAATTTTTCCTTATAAATTTTACCAACCATTCATATGTCCGTTTAACCTCCTGTGCATCTACTCGCAGGTTAATTTCCGAGTGGTTCCATACCCCGACAGCCCATGGACAAAGGAGAAGGGTGTGTTCGATCGTTTCCACCTTGGCTTGACAGAGATCACACACCGGGTCAGGTAAAATCTTTCTCTTCCATAGATTCTCCTTGGTTGGTATAGCGTTTTGACAAGCATTCCATACCAATATCTTCACTTTTGGGCTGGTTCACATATGCCATATTGCATTCCATAATGCTGTTGGAGTTTGATATGAGGAAGAAGGATGCTCAGTTGCTCTGTTTTTTGTGGTATTGTCTCTTAGCAAGTTATAACCATTTTTGACTATAAAAGACCCATTTTTTGTGCCCGTCTATATTAATTCATCACTAGACAAGTGGCCATTTATTGGTATTGCAAGGATTTCTTGAGTAGTCTGATCATCAAAAAGATTTCGTAGCAGCGGTTCATTCCACTTTTGTGTCTCTGATAGTATCAACTCCGAAACTTTCTGGGGATCATTTCTATTTGCCAACCCTCCTATTAATCCTCTTTTCAGCCATCTATTTGTTCTGATATTGACAGTTTCTCCACTTCCTATCAACCATCTGACTAAATCCACAATAGCCTCTCTTCCAATAAGCAAACTTTTCCATCCCCATGAAGGATTAAAACCTTTATCGGCATGCTAGAGATCTGAGTGACAAAAATAGAGCCCTTTCAATAATTTACTTCATAATGCATCTGGGTTTTTAACCATCCTCCAAGCTTGTTTTCCCAAGCTTTATTAACAGTAAGCAAATCTCTAAAACCCATTCCTCCCCTATCTTTCCTCATCTTCATGATTTCACATCTTTTCCAATACAAACCAGCTTTTGAATCACTATTTTTCCACCAAAAATTTGCTATTTTTTTCTCTATAGCCTTACAAATTGACACTGGAATTTTAAAAACTGACATGACATATTGTGGTACTGCCTGCACCACTGATTTCTGGAGAATTTCTTTTCCTGCTTTTGATATGATTTGCTCCTTCTAGCCCTCCAATTTCATATTGACCCGATTTAGAATCCACCCAAACATTTACCTCTTCGATGCTCCCCAATCAGAGAGGATTCCCATATACTTTCCTGATCGTTCTAGTTCTGGTACCCTTAATTCTCTCTTCATATTATCCTTTAATAAAGATGGACAGTCTTTACTAAAGAAAATTCCCGACTTATTTAAGTTGACAGCTTATCCTGAAGCATAACAATATTGATTAATGACAGCTACAATGTTTTGGCAATCCTATAGAGAACCATCCAAGAAAAAAATTGAATCATCTACAAATAACAAATGAGTTAAAGTAGTGCAGAATCTGTTCAACTTAATTCCCTTGATATTCCCTTCTTGTAGAGCTTTTCCCATCAAAGCTGACAAACTGTTTGCTACCAAGATAAACAGATAGGGTGATAGAGGGTCTCCTTGTCGAATGCCTCTAGTGGGAGCGAAAAAAAGAAGAGGTTCCCCATTAAGCTTAATGCTAAAAATGACTGTGGTGACATACTGCATTATCTAGTGAACCCATTTAGCACAGAACCATATTTTCAGCAAGCAACCTTCTAAAAGATCCCATTCAATCCTGTCATAAGCTTTATGCATGTCAAGTTTCAGCACCGCTTGTAAGTGTTTTTTCCTTTTCATCTTTCTCAATTGATGCAACACCTCTTGTACAATATAAATATTATCTTGAATCTGTCTTCCACTAACAAATGCACTTTGCTCTCCTGAAATCAGCATAGGCAACCATCTTTTCAGTCTGTTTGCTAAGATTTTGGATATTATTTTGTATGCAAAATTGCATAGGCTAATAGGGCGATATTGATCAAGTCTCTCCGAGTGGAGGATCTTTGGTATTAAAGTAATATGTGTTCTATTAAGGGCTGGTTCCAACACTCTCGAAAGAAAAAAGCCTCGAACTTCCTCCAACACATCAGGATTTATTATATCCCAGTGATGCTAATAAAAAAGTCCATTTAACCCATCTGGACCAAGAGCTTTCTGAGCTTCTAGTGGAAACACAGCAGCATGAATTTCTTCCATAATTACTTCCGTCACTAAACATTCATTTATATCATTTCCGATTAGTGTAGGATATTGATCCAGTACGGGGTTGTAGTTGTGAGGCCCTACCGAAGTAAATAGCTCCTTGAAAAAAGACATAGTGAGGTGCTGAAGTTGCTGTTTTCCCCTAACCCACTAATCTTATGGATTTTTCAGTATATTTATTCTATTTTTTTGTCTCCTTCGGATCGTTGTTGCATGGAAATACTTTGTATTTTTGTCTCCCCAGCGAAGCCAATTGACTCGTGATCTCAAACTCCAAAACATTTCCTCTCTATGCCATAAGGTTTCCAGCTCTTCTTTTATAATCTTTACCCTATTTGTTTCCTTATGACTACAATGGCTGTTTGTTAGGGATTGAAGCTCCTTCTTTAGTGCTATAATACGGAAATTATTATTGGGGAATTTCCTTTTACTCCATACTTGTAATGCTTGGCTGGTGGAATGTAATTTATCTCTCAATCCTCCTTGGAGACAAGTGTTGGAATTCAAGTCGGCGGAAGACGACTTACCTGATTCCGATGCGCAAACAGCAAATAGCCCCGGAACGAACGTTGAATTGCGAATAAATCACGAACAACACTTCCTCACGTTAGTTTGGATGCAATCATAAGGAAAACACCCGATTTCCACGACGTAAATGCCTATTGTTCTTGTAAAGATGAAATGGAACGCCTTCACGGAAATGGGAGAAAAAATGAAGAAAATGTTCTAAACGTACGTTTTTCCAACCACTCCAACGGTTGTCTTCAGGGGTCTTTTTTATGACCCCATCACACCCCTTAATCGTAGCATATCAAGTCCAAATGATGCGGTCCAATCGCACCCCATCATGGACGTACTAACTAAAGTACAACATCTCCCACTTGGACATGATGGGCTTGATAGCTCTCTATCAATAATATAAGGCATTCAATATTGATCAACTTTACAAAACAATTCATACTGGCAAATAAACTATGCGACCAGTGAGTACACCTACACTTGGGAGCTCAAATTATGCACCTGTTAGGGATAACATAATGGCTACAGCCCCGAAAAAAATAAACAATCGATGTCTCACAGTACCCCAGACATATTTTGTTACATCAATCCAAGTATACCTATCCCTTAAAGGCTATACTTGACTATTCTCAAAAACACCATGTATTTACAATTACATCCACAACCACATAGGGCAATATAATTAGTCGACCAATAAATACATGTGATAGATGTAAAACGATAATAATCTTCCTTCGCACTCATGTCTCTCTCAATTTCAGAACAACTGCTTTCCTAGACATGTCCCATAGGCCATATCTATTCATGACCGCCCGTAACATGCTAAAGTAGCAACATTGATTTTTCACTTTGAGAACATAATCAGAAGTAACATAGGGCACAAAATTGATGTAAAATACAAATTACCTCAAGGGCTCACACGATGAGTAAATAGGGATAATTTTACTCATCTTCCCTTATTGGTCGTACAATGCACATGTAGTATGAATTACATGCTATAGCGGATTACTCTTTCTATAAGAGCATATGTCAATCATCAAATATATCCACCATATATATCTTAGCCTAAACATAGTCACGTGCTTCTCACGTACTCATGTTTAGCCCGAGTGCTATATCAGCTCACTTTCTATAGCGCCAAATTAAGTACTCACATCTGGCATCTTTCAGGCAGACATGATTGTGGGACTATCATGTTCGGTCTTATTATAAACAAATCACAGACCTCATCTTGACTTCAATCAATGCGACATATTTTATGTACCAAACTTGCTCTGCAGCATTTATTTGTACATAACGTCTCATCTCAATGTGCTAACTACAGCACTTGAGGCGATTGCTCATGCGAGTGAGCCAATCATTGTCTGCTGACATACTTTTCAATAATAATTGTGTGTTTGTGTTAGTCTCATAGTGGATTTGTACTTATTGATAAAACATCAAATCACTAATAAACAAACAAGTACAATACATCTGTCCACAAATACATAAACCAATAATCCTCTACAATAACAGATATCACATTTTACGCAATTCTAGTGACATCCTATGGGTCAAGAATATGTCTCTAGGAATAGCCTTCGTAAATGGATTAGCAACCATTCTATTGGTTGAAATGTATTGCAGGATCACTTTTTTTTACGCTATAATATCTCTGATGAAATTGTTCTTTATATCAATGTGATTTGTCCTTCTATGATACTTAGGATCTTTCACATAGGCAATGGCTGCTTGACTATCGCAATAAACTGTCACCGGTCTTGGAACTTTAGTGACACTGGTTAAATTTTCCAAGAAACATTTTAACCATACTGCTTCTTGCACTACGGCAGAACATGCAATAAATTCTGCCTTCATCGTAGACAAGGCCGTGCATGTCTGTTTCTTGCTACTCCAAGAAATCACACCTCCATTGAGCAAGAACACATATCTAGAAGTTGATTTACTCTCATCCAGGTCTCCACCCCAATCGGCATCTGAATAACCTAATAGGCGTAAATCATTCCCTTGGTAACAAAGTTGATAGTCCATAGTGCCCTTCAAGTATCTCAGGATTCTCTTCACTGCTTTCGAGTGTGCTTGACTAGGGTTTGATTGATATCGGCTCACCAATCCCACGACATAGCATATGTCGGGTCTAGTACACAACATAGCATACATCAAACTTCCGACCGCACTAGCGTAAAGAACAATTTCCATCACTTTGATTTCTTTTGAAGTCTTAGGACACATCTCAATACTTAGGCATTCACCTTGCATGACAGGGGTATCAATGGGATTACAATGCTGCATATTGAAACGCTCAAGAATCTTCATAATATAAGACTCTTGTGATAAATTAAGGAGTTTCCTTAATCGATCTCTTTCGATCTTAACTCCTAATATATAAGCAGCTTCTCCCATGTCCTTCATCTCAAAATTGGAGAACAACCACTCTTTTATGGTGATAACCAAAACCTTGTCATTTACAGCCAATAGAATATCATCCACATAAAGTGATAAACTCACAAATTTATCTTTGGACCGCTTGACATATACACAGTGATCTTCTTCGATCATCGTGAAACCAAAAGTTATTATTGCTCAATGAAAACGAAGATACCACTGTCTAGATGATTGATTAAGGCCATATATTGAGCGATGAAACTTGCAAACTTTATACTTTTGACCTTTAGCTATGAAACCTATTGGTTGTTTCATATAGATTTCCTCATCTAATTCTCTATTGAGAAATGCCGTCTTTACATCCATTTGATGTAATTCAAGGTCTAAATGTGCAACGATGGCTAGAATAAGGCGTATTGAGGCAAACCTTATAACTGGTGAAAAAATTTCCTCATAATCTATACCCTCTTGTTGAGTATAACCTTTTGCCACAAGGCAAGCCTTATACTTTTCAATTGATCCATCCACCCTACGCTTAATCTTAATAACCTATTTGTTTCCAATAGCCTTACAATTGGGTGGTAGATCAACAAAGTCCCAGATATGGTTTCCCCTCATTGACTCCATCTCATCTTCCAAAGCTTTTCTCAATTCTTCTTTATTAGAGGACGAGAGAGCCTCTTCAACAGTCTTAGGCTCGGCATCGTCTTTTTGAGCAATCATAAATGCTTCACTTTCAATCTCAAAACGACAACGATGAATACTTTTATGATTACTTTTACGCAATTGAATTTCTCTTGAATTCAATTCATCAGGCGATGCAACACTCCCACTAGGTCCTGTGTGTTGAGGTAAATCTTTATTTCTCTCTACAACATCAGTGGGCGTGTTATCAGGATCTTCCATCTCATATAATTGGAAGTCCTTATCAATCTCACCTCTATTAGAAAAATCGTTCTCCAAGAACGTGACATCTCGTGACTCCATTTCGGTCACACTTCCATCAGCTTGTTCACCTATGAACACGTACCATTTGGAGTGTTCGGAATATCTTATAAAGATACATTTCTTCCCTTTATGACCTAATTTGTCATGTTTATGGGAAGAATCATGAACATAAGCTGCACATCCCTATGGACGTAGACTGCTCAAGTCTAGTTTCCTACCATTCCATAATTCATAAGGGGTGGAAGTGACTGATATGAGGGCACACGGTTAATAATATAGGCAGCAGTCAATAACGCATCTCCCCAATAGGAGATAGGTAAATTTGCTTATGCCATCATAAACCTAACCATTTCTGATAGGGTTCTATTCCTTTTCTCAGCTACCCCATTTTGTTGTGGAGTACTAGGAATAGTCAATTGTCGTACAATTCCCTTTTCATCACAAAGAGCCTTGAATTGCTCCGATAGATACTCACGTCCACGATCAGTTCTCAATGCCTTTATTGTTTTATTCAACTGATTCTTTACCATCGCTATATATCGTATGAAGCAGTCTAATGCTTCTGACTTATGGGAGATCAGAAAGACATAACCGAAACGTGTGAAGTCATCTATGAAAGTGATGAAATATGAGGCTTCATGCCTCGCCCTCACATTCAAAGGACCACAAATGTCAAAATGTATGAGATGCAATGGAAATTCAGCTCTAGTCTCTTTACCGAATGGTTTTCTAGTTATTTTTCCCGCCATACAATGTTCACATACGGATAAACTAACATTAGTGAGTGATCCTAAAAGGCTTTCTCTAGCTAATCTTTGCATTCTTTGTAATCCAATGTGACCTAATCTAGTATGCCAAGTACTTGCATCAATCTCAACGTATTAGAAGACGTAATTAAAGAAAGACAACCATCAATATTAATATTGTACTGATCATAGTTAATGTCTAACACCATAAAACCATTCGATACATTACCTGAACCATAATAAACTGTTCCATACAAAATGTCAACACAATCACCATGGAAATTCAATATATAACCTAAGCTAAGAAGAACAACTACAGAGACCAAGTTTCATCGAATATCTGGAGCATAAAGGATATCATGCAGGAATAGGTTTCAACCACCACGTAAGATTAATTTACATGTGCCGATACCCTTCACTTCAACTCTTGAGTTATTCCTAACATATATCCATCTTCTTCCAAGCAGTATCCGACGATACTCCACAAATGCTTCTCAGTCTCTAACTACATGGTCTGTTACTCCTAAGTCTACAGTCCACATTGGATGAGATTCAGCAAGCATTCCAGTACTAGAAACAAAAGCATTAGTCAAAGTAATGGAGTTATAGGGTACTTTTTTCGGCTCAGTGCATTCACGAGCAAAGTGACCCATCTTGCCACAATTGTGGCACTCCATCTTGGTCTTGTCCTTCTTCCCATCACGCTTCTTGCGTCGGAAGGTCTTAGTCCTCGTGGGTGCCTGATCAGTCATCTTCCATTTATTGTTGAATTGAAGATTCCTCTTGCGCTTGAAACCCGAAGCCTTGCGTGAACTCGATTTAGCAACATAAGCATGGGTAGAGGATCTTGCAACCTCTAGGCGCTCATCCTCTAATTCCAAATGACACGCAATATCATCAAAAGTGACGATGTTCTCATTATGCGTCATATTGATCTTCATATGCTCCAGATTATCAAGAAGAGACCTTATAACAGCCTGAACTTGATGTTCATCAGTAAGAGAGTGACCTGCCGACTTCAGCTCACGGATCATGTTTGACATCTCCCAAAGATGCTGCCTCATCGTTACATTTGGGCGCTTTCAGAATGTGTCAAATTTGATGGTGAGTCTCCTCATCTCAGTGGTAGATGTACCCACAAACTTATCTTTCAAGGCAACCCACATAGCTTGAGCTTGGTTATAACTCTCAAACTCACACATGAGATCATCTTGCATACAGCTCAGCAACGTGATGCAAGCAATGCTATTTTTCTTTTTCCAAGCTTGATAAGCTTCCAGATCTCTCATGTGTTGAGCTAAAGTTCCATGCTCAGGTTCATCCATGGTATGGTTGAGGGTTTCCAAAACATCTTGCTCCTTAAGGATGTACTGAACCTTTCGATGTCAAATATCATAATTGTCACCGTTCAGCTTCTCACCCTTATTGAGGTCAGCCACAATGGTCTTGAATGCCGAAGCCATAATCAATTGCTATAACACATTGATATAATAAACGCGGAATCAATACTAGCACACATTGCAGAGTAACACACATATTTAATTTGTAACAAAGACAAACTAAATTAATGATAATTCAATCAAAGAGACAGAAGCAAAATTTCATTATGTTCCCAATCAACTTCTATGTACAATTGTTCTATTATCATTAATTAGTTTAATTTGCGCAAATTTTAAGTTCCATGTGAGAACTCCTTTAAATTCTACTAACCTACGAACTCCCACTAGGAAAAATAATTACATGATCTTATGTAATTTCTACATTTTTCCTTAACTCAAAAAACATAGCATAATAATAACCAACGTATAAACAACAATCATGCTTCAACTATAAAAAAAAAAAAAATGCAATTCAACATGTAATGGATTTCCTACCATTGTTCTAATTTTCTAGCAACTAGAAAATTGCAAGTATATTAAAATATATACATCATATCATTGAATCAAGCTCTACATAGAATATATAACATCATTTGCACACAAGCTAGCTACTGTATTTCCTAAATCACAAGAAAATACAAGCCACAAATGAATAAACTGTATTAAACCCCAAAAAGTACGCGTACATAGGGTTTCCAAAGCATTTTCATACATTTATAAAATTCAAAAGTATAAAATAATTATACCACAGTGTAGAGCACATCCATACGAACCAAACGCCTCTGGCCACGCTCCAATCGGAGCTTGCACTCGCCCCCACGCGCCACCTGAGTGCACGGCGCGTGTGCCGCACACGCCTGCGAGCCAAATGGCTCCTGCCGGTCCAATCGATTCGACCGGTGATCGGTCCGACTAGTTTGACCACCTGGACCGGTTGACCGGTCCGACCGTTGACCGGTCAACGGCCGAGTTGGGTCGGGTCGGGCCGAGTCAACCGAGTCGGATCCTGGGTCGGGTCGGGTCGGGTCGCCGGCGGTGACGTCACAGTGATGTCACCATGCGCCGGTTTGCTGCCTGGCACTCGTCACGCACGTGCCAGTTCACCGATCGGCGCGTGTGGCACACGCGCTGGCTGTGCCAGCGCTTCAAGCGCGTGGCGCCCACGCGCAACGGCTTCTAGCCGCGCGTGTGAGCGCGTCCGGCGTCTCCCTGGCGCGCTCGACCCATCGCCGGACTCGTCTCAACGAGCTCTTTCACCCTGTATATTCAAAAATTAATTTTGATAAAAAAATTATTTCGAAAAACGGCCAAAACCTCACGGATGCAAGCGACCCCGAACCCGTTCTTTGCTCCGATTCAATTTCGAGTTTTTCATATGGCAATTCCGACTATCAAAGATCCAAACAGTGTAGAATACTATCTCTTGATCTCAATATCAAATGATAAATGAGAAAACTCGATGAAAAACAAGGCATAAATCACGACCTAGCTCTGATACCAATGTTGGAATTCAAGTCGGCGGAAGACGACTTACTTGATTCCGATGCGCAAACAGCAAATAGCCCCGGAACGAACGTTGAATTGCGAATAAATCACGAACAACACTTCCTCACGTTAGTCTGGATGCAATCACAAGGAAAACACCTGATTTCCACGGCGTAAATGCCTATTGTTCTTGTAAAGATGAAATGGAACGCCTTCATGGAAATGGGAGAGAAAATGAAGAAAATGTTCTGAACGTACGTTTTTCCAACCACTCCAACGGTTGTCTTCAGGGATCTTTTATATGACCCCATCACACCCCTTCATTGTAGCATATCAAGTCCAAATGGTGCGGTCCAATGCACCCCATCATGGACATACTAGCTAAAGTACAACAACAAGGTTGAGATTGCCATGCTTGTTTAACTATCTCCTTACATTCACCATCTTCAACCCAAAAGGCCTCAGAGTTAAAATCTTTTCTTTTTTTGACAAATTCAACACTACTCACCACAAGGAGTGGACTATGATCAGACCCCACAGCTGGTAGAGCAAAAGCTTCAACTTCCGAGAACATGAGCCATCAATCCATCGAGCAAAACACTCTGTCCATTTTCTCCTTGACCAGATCAGCCACTTCTCTGTTATTAGACCAAGTAAATGCGCACCCTTTACATTCTATTTCCATTAACGAGCAATCATGGATACACTTTTGAAACGCCTGCATTCTATAACTCTCTGTCATCCTTCTTCCCACTTTCTCCCAATAATAAAGTACTTCATTGAAATCCCCCATGCACACCCATGGGAGTGTATTAGAAGAAGCTATCTGTCTCAGTTTCTCCCATAGCTATAATCTTTCCCCATATATGTTTGGAGCATGCACACAACTTATCCGCATTTTTATCATACTCTCATAATTAACACAGATTAAATTAATCATTTCTTGAGAGCTAAATTCCACTTCCAGCCATTTCCTCATTCCATAACACCGCCATCCCTTTTGCAATTCCTTTCGGTTCCTCCACAAAACTATTTTTAAACTTCAGCTGTCTTCTAAGATGTTTTACCTATGTTTCTTTGTTTTTTGTTTCCATTAACAAGATTAAATTGGGCATTTCTTGAGCCACCATGGCTCTCAAATTCTGGACTATCAGTGGTGTGCCCAACTCCTGACAATTCCAACAAATAGCCCTCATTTGTAACCCGATGGCTTATTTGGGCTAGCCACCAAAGCCCTTCCCATAGTTTCTTTGGAAAGACTTATAGGAGTATGACAGCTGGCTGAAACTGCTGTTCTGGTTCATCTATATTCATAATGCCTTTTCCTTTCTCCTATTGTCGTTCCACTTGGTGTTTAGGTAAAGTTACATCCATTTGTGCCCTGTTTAGAGATTGTGTTTGTTCTGAAGATTTTCCTTCTGTTTGCTCTCCTGTGAAGATAACTATTTGAGTATCATGAGAAGAGATGACGCTATCTTCTTGTAGTTCCCCCTCTTCTTCAGTCACCTTTTCATCATAAAATATCTCCCAAAAAGGGCTATTCTCTTTCACCTCTACTTTTAGCCAATTGCCAAACCTATTCATCTTCCTATCTTCAGTTTTTGTCACATCATATGGAATTTCTTCACAATTTGTTGTAAAGTGTCCAACTCTTCCACAGGAGTAGCAAAATCTAGGTAGCCTCTCATACTTGAAATCCAACCAAACTTTCTCCTCTCCCAAATTATATAAAATACCTAGTTTCAAAAGTTTTTCCAGGTCCAATTCTACTCTAGCTCTCCCCACCTTCTGAAAAGCCACTCCTTTTTTCTCCACTTTTGCTTCCTTTACACATCTGATTATTTGGACAATATGAGACACAATCTCTTCACTACACCATTCGATTGGTAGACCATGAACTTGAACTCAAAATTCATAGCTTGTAAACTTATAACATTGCGCAGGTTTGTTTGGCTCCCATGGTTTAAGTATCAGTAAATTACTCGCAAAAGACTATGGGTTGTTTACTAATATTCTGCTTTTGTCCATTTCAGACTCGAAGGTAAAGGATAAAATATCTGATTCACGTTGTGCAAAATTCAGAGTCTACCTTCCAAGCTTACTTCATAGTGGTAAGAAATGCCTGATAATTGATATTTCCTCCCGAATACAGTTTACTGAACATCGTACGTTTACATTCATCTAGCATCTCCTCTGAAATGACTATTTCCCGAGGTGGGGCATCCACCTCTGTTTGCAAATTCCCAAGCCTCTTGCATAATAAGGCTAGGCGACAGTCTTTTCCCCTGGGTTCATCCATTTAAACTCCCCAATAAGCAACTATTATTAAGCACCAGGAGAGCCAGAGATCAAAACCAGAACTCACCCACTTTTCACCTTCTCTCCACTGCAAAAATCCCATCGAAGATATCCATCCAGACGTGTATAGAAGGAAAAAAAAACCCCATTCGAAGGATACTCAAAGACAGCCCCTAAGAAATCCCTCACAAGAAACTATTCACCAAAGCCAAACCTGTTGAATCTCGAGCAGCGTGGAAGAGTCAACATCCTCAGCGATCCAAGGAAATGGAAGAGCAAAGCAGACCAAAGATTACATACTAGGTTTTGGGTTTTGGGTTTTCGGACAAAAAGAGTAAGGCAAAAACTTGGGGGCAGCTACCATAGAAGGTAGGGAGAAGCTCTCGAGCGAGAGAGAAACTTGTCAATGATGACCTTAGGTCCTTGCTTGATTCTATAGATAATTTGACATTACAATGAGCAGACACGTGATTTACTATAAGCTGACACTTAAAAGATCGCGATCGTGTAGAGAGAAGTTCAAAACTCGTTACACTTGTACCAATTCAGTTATAAATATTTTAATTTAACCAATTTAGTCCTAAATTTTTTAGCAATTTGCCAATGTAGTCATCTGCCCAATTTTCTCCAAAAATCACTAACATGGACACCAATTGTCTTAAATAGTATGATCAATGTTGACGTGAATTATTTTTGAATTTTATTTAAAATGTATTTCACCTTTTTTGTTGTTTTTCCTTTCTTTTTCCCCCTTCTTCTGTATGTTAGTAGTTGGCCATAAGCAATGGCCAATGAGGATTGGTCTTGCTTAAGCGAGGGCCACCACCCTCCCGAGCCACAAGCGAGGGTTGGTCTAATAGGGCCTCACCTTCACGAGGGCAAACATTGATGAGAGCCCCCCTTGCCCACCATAGGCGATAGTCAACCTCGCCCAAGCAAAGGCTAGGCCAGGCCCAATGAAGTTACCCTAGCCTCTCATAAGATTTGGCAAGGGTGGCTCTCACCCTCACCTAGGTGAGGCCGCCCTAGCCTGGTCGAGGGTTGGCCTCACTAAATCTCGCAAGGGGGGCCCTCGCCGTTGCCCGATGAGGCCGACCCTCACCTAGGTGAGAACAACCGGCCACTAGTGAAAAGGAACAAAATTTAGTTAAAATTTACAAAATTTGTGAACATCAGCATTGGCTGTGCTATATCAAATTTCCGACCAAAAGTGGCTGAAAGGACTACATTAGCAAATCATCAAAGGACTTAGGACTAAATCGGCCAAATTGAAATATTAAGGACTAAATTGGCATAAATGCAATAATTTTAGGACTCTCTTGGTAATTTTATGCGCTACTTAAATGCCCTTGACTAGTTCACTCCTTACTTTAGTCACTTGGCCCTTTGTATTGTGGGGGGGGTGGCGCGGCGAAGGAGAGAGAGGAGCATCGCAAATTAAAACTGTAGATACAATCTTTCTATCTACCAACTACTTTCATTGACTACAAGAATGCTTTAGAAGACAAGTGTAAAATTCCCATAATTACTTTGAGAACACTTTACAATTCAAGAAAATCCTTGACTTCTAGGAGTTTCAAGACAAGCTTGGTTATCTTAGCTATCTTTGGTCTTTTTGCCTCAAGAACCTCCAGTCAATAACATGTGTTACTTTTGTTAGGATATGTCACGAGTTTGAGCCTAAAAAGAAAAATTTCGTAATTCAAGTAGTTTTCTTAATTGGAGTTGGTTTCCTATTTGAGTAGGTTTTGTATTTTGGATCCAACTCTTGTATATAATACGAAGTGTATTCATTGTGAAGAGCATCCAATAAGAGACTTCTTCATGAATTACACCCGGAGAGCTTTTTAGTGTTGAAGCAATTAAATATTATGAGTAAGATTTGTGAATTCCTTCGTGGGATTGAGAGATTATTTAGTGGGTGATTATGGGACTAAACACTGTAAGAGTGATTGAGTGTACTTAGGGGCCAGAAAACACTGAGAGTATTTGAGTTACTCATATAAAATTGTAATCTCTATTGTATCGCTTGATTTATAATGGAATTCTTGGTGCTTTCCCCATAAACATAGATCACTCTAATTGAATCACATAGTTATGATGTTCAATTTAATTTCTTTTTCTATCTATTTTACTTTTGATCGCTTGCTCCCGCATAACTTTTGTTCCTCACCAATCTCATTGAGTTTTGCAGAATTACAAGTTTATGGAACACTTTTACCAAATGATATAGCAGACGATTATTTTGGACGACAAGTATTATGATTCAATATGACCATTAATGGCTGCCAAAGTTTTTATGGCTAGAGAAGGATCGATGCTTAGAGAAGGAGTTATACTCCAAGGATTTTGTTGTAATTGAGTAAAGTTATACTCCAAGGATTTTGTTGTAATTGAGTAAATCCTCGTTTCACTAAATAAAATTGATGTTATAATCATTTATGTTTTTTCAAATGAAACATTTTTAATGGGAAAATTACTAAAAAAAGTTTTAAACTTATTGTAATTATATAGATTCAGTCCTAAACCATTTTTCACTAAATGAATCCATTTGCTCAATGTGGACACCAACCATGTGGACACCAACCATCCTACATGACACAGCCAACACAGATATGAACAATTTTTAATAACATTTTAATAAATTTTTGGCAATTTTTTTTTTTTACTTTTCCTTTTTTTTTTACTTTTCTTTTTCTTTCTTTTCTTTTTCCTTTCCCTTTCTTCTTCCTCCAGCTAGTCACTAAACCTTGGCCATCGGCCAAAGGTGCCTCTCACTGGCCACTAGCAAGTGTTGCCCTCACTAGCAACTGCAAAGGCAAGGCTTGCCATGGCTAGGCCTCACCAAGCCCCTAACAAACATGAGGGTGGCCTTACACTAGGTTGGCAAGGCTCACCCAACCTCAAGGATTGCCTTGAGCTAGGCTGGCTAGGCTTAGGCCTCATCGGCCCTCACCCTTAACCAATTATCAATCCAATAACCAGTTAAAGGAAGAAGGAAAGGAAGGGAAAAAATAAAATAAAATAAAATCTCAAAATAATATTAAAATATTTTAAAAATTATCTACATCAAGGTTAGTCACCCACGTAGGACGGCTGGTATCCACTTCAGCATTAACCAGCCAAGATTGGACAAATTGATTAAATTAGCATAAATACAAAAAGTTTAAAACTCAATTGGTAAAATATATATATATATATATATATATATATATATGGCTAAATTAACATAATTAGAACAATTTTATGGCTTTCTTGGTAATTTTCCTCATTTTTAATTAATGATTGTAATTTTTTTTTTCTTTCACCAAGTTATATCAGTGACATATGTAGAGAGGGGATAAAACGGGACAATTAGTTGTCAATGACTGTGTTAGAGCAGATATTTTTTCTTTTATGATTGGTTCCTAATTTTTTTGTTAGGACCTCAAAAAAGCGGGGACGGGACATCCCTAATAATTCTTAGTGAGGATAATCGGTGGCAGGAAAGATTGCTACCCTATAATTGACCCGAAATGTAGTGTTGCATGCGATTTCACTCGTCCGCATAGGCATCGACATTTCCTCGTCCCCAAGGGAGCAAGTAAAGCCGATTTGTCGTGAGTTGCCTAACAAAGATAGTGAAGTTTTAATTCCTCAATTATTTCCTCAGACACTCGCCTTCAACCACTTTTTTATTCCTTATCCATTTATGTCAATTCAATCTCCATAATAATTGTAAACTAGTAACATGGATGTCAATTTTTCATTTCTATAAGTTAAAATGTGTATCTATTATATGTAATTTGTTAAATTGTATTGTATTTTATATGAATCTTTCTCTTTTGAACAAAATGAAGCAGGTATTCTTAATTAATAATATAATATTAACATAAGATAAAGGGACTTCATAACGGTTTAAAAATTCCTAATTTCCATCAAGATATGATATAGGGAAATTAGGGGTGTGCAACTAGACCGGGCATACCTGGGAACCGGACCGGCTCACCCGAAAAACAGAGTCAGGAACCGGTTCCCAAAATTTGGAACCGGTTTAAACCGGTCCGGGAACCGGGTCCGATTGATTACCCACCTAGGAACCGGTTTTGTAAGTATAGGTCCAAAATCCTTTTTTTCCCCTTATTTCTATTCTTATCCCCGCAATCACACAACGTTTTTCCTCTTGACTCTCTCAAACACACACGGCACTCCTCCTTCGTTGTTCCTCTTCCTCACTTGCTTCCCTCTCTCATCAGCTCCCTCTCGATCGTTTGATGGACGAACGGTGTTTGTCGCCACCAAATTCTTGTGTACCACGTGGATTGGCTCGTATAATTTCTCTTTTATAGGAGGAGTTATGCTTGCATAAATGAGTAGTTTCATGTAGTAGTTGTGGGAATAAGACTAATATTATACCTATGTTTATCACTAATTCTTTGCTTTATAATTTTATTTATTATATTAACCATGTGGATCCTTAATTTTTGGTTTAGTCAAAAAGTTCATGTATTTATCAATTACGAGTGCTTAATATTTCGATAAAAATTATGAGAATTGCGTTATTTTCCCATGTATTAATATAAAATTCGAAGTCATATAAGATATCAGGAGATTGCAAAGCAAGTTTCAGTGGAAACAGGGTTGACCCTTGAATCGGACCAGAAAAACAGGGTAGGTCGGGTACAGAGTCCAATACAAACAGGGTCAAGTACAAGGTCCAAGTCTCGACTCTACCTACCTTGAAACCGATCACCCCTAAGGGAAATTTTATTTGGAATCAGCAATATTATTATAATATACCTTACTAGAGAGCTACAGGAAGTGTTGGAATTGTTGATTTGTACTGCTATTCTTTTTAATTGAGCAAAATCCATGGTACTGAATGAGGCAAACCCAAATCTTAACTGGAAGAAAAATGTTTGTGTAAGGAAAGTATTCCTTGCAAGGAAAATGATCAATGCCCAATAAATTAGAGTTGTATACATCAGTTTTGGAGATAATGCTTACGGAAGAAACCATTTGTGTACTTGCATGGTATCAATAGAGAAGATAGCACTTGTCCTTAAATACGGTAATTGTATAAATAATTTTGTCTTAGTGAGTTCACTTAAACATATATTTTGGATCAAATTGCTTGACATTGTTATAAATAGGATCACCTTGATTGGGAAACATATTAAGATTTCATATATCATATATATAAGTTGCCAAAATCTTATTCTTTTTACCAATTTTTGTTGTATACACGTTTCTTTTCAATTTCTCATACCTTGGAAGATAGTGTCTTGGAGAAATCAATCGACATGTGATGGAATACAGACACAGACATGTCGGGATTAATTTAATTGACAATTGATATCTTACCTGATGGAAGGGGATCGCAAATCGCGTGCCAACCTGTTCAATGTTCAATTGTCATGTCAATGGCAGCTGTGACTCATGCTAATCCTAATCTATCCGGATCAGGGGAGTATTTAGGAAAATCACATGCTGCCTCGCACGCTGAAAAGGACCTTTTTGGATGCCATCTAGAAAGGAAAAAATAAATAAAAAAAAAAAACGAGTCAAAGTAGTCAAAGATGCCGCCAGGCCGGCATCGTGCAAGAATTTTCCAGGAAATGACGATGCTCTACTTCACCTATTACTTCGTGGCTTAAGAGCTCTAGTGTAATTAGTAGGCACTCCCACAGCATGTAAATTCAGGGCATCAGTGATTTGCGTATAACGTGTCGACTATTTCAGGAGTAGACAATAATATCTCGGAGTTTCGAATGTACTATATCCATCATTTTTACATTTTTTTTCGATGGGTTTCTTCACATCATCATATTGTATTAAGCAAAGATTTTGCATAAAGTGGCCCAAACATGAGATCACCGGCACATGGTGACGTGGAACATTGAACCTTATATCACCCCTAATTCATATAGCAGTTCGTTACTTACTTGTTAAGTTATATGGCACATCCATCACCAATTGCTACAATTGAAATTGCTCCTTTCAATTGGAATCATTTCAAAACCCAAGACATAGTAGGAGAAAAGATTATGCCGTTGAAAATATATCTCGAGTTTGTGCTCAAAAGGAAATTTTCTTAATTGAAAAGTTTCATACTCAAGGAAGGTTTCTTAAAAAAAGGTTTCCCATTTTGGATCTAATTCTTACTTATATATAAGAAGTGGATGTTCTCTATGAAGAGAATCAAAGATGAGCTTTTGTTTGTGAATTACATCTCACGTGTTTGAAGCCAATTAAATCTTGTGGGTAAGATTTGTGAATTCTTTCATGAGATTGAGTGATTATTCGTGAGAAATTGTGAGGCTAAACACCATGTGAGTTATTGAGTGTAATTGGAAGGCTGGAAAACATTGAGTTTATTTGAAGTGACTCGAGTGTAGTTGTAATTTCTATTGCATCACTTGATCTATAATTGATTTTTTTCCATTCTCACCGTAGACATAAATCACATCAACTAAACCCATAAATCTGATGCTCCATTTATTTTCTTATTCTGTCTATTTTATCATTCGATCACTTGCTTCTCCAATAATTAATACCAAAACTAGACTTGACCGAGTTAGAGCGAATTAATGATGACAAAAGAAGGAAAGTGAGAATTGATAATTATCTCTATCGGGGGAATTTGCACTTACTCATGTCTGGGAAGAGACCAAAGTGGATGAAATAAGTTGAATAAGAATTGATGGATAAACAAGCATTTGGTGTTATTCAGTTGACATTTTTTCATAACGCCACATTCAACATCATGAAAGAGAAGACCATTGTGAGTTTGATAAAGGCCCTACCAGACATGTACGAGAAGCCATCTGCAATCGATAAAGACTACCTAATGCGGCGTTTGTTTAACTTAAAGATAGTCGAATGTGTGTTGATTGCTAATCATATCAATGAATTCAATATGATCATTAGTTCATTAAGTTCAATTGAGATTGACTTTGAAGATAAAATGCATGCTTTAATTATGTTATTCTCATGTTATGATAGTTGAGATACTATTGTTACTACTATCGCTAATTTCTTTAGGTTGATAAGTTGGATGTTTGGTTCATGATAAGTGAAGACATCCATATAAAAGAATTTGGTAACCTATATATACTACTTTAGTAGGTGAAAGTAGAGGAAGAATCAGTACTCGTGTTAGTATGAGTAGTATAAACTTGAATAGACATAGTTAGCCTAGGATTAATGGTGTTGCCTGTTGGAGTTGTGGCAAGAATGGACATCTTAGAAGGGATTTCCCTAAGCTAAAAAACCAAAAAGGGTAGGGAAATTAGAGTTGAGTCTACTGATAATGTTGTTGATATGGTCAATTGTAATTCAAATAGTGTTGATTATGTCTTATATATCACTGAGGATTCGTTGTTTGATGAATGGATTATGGATTCTAGTTGTTTGTTTCACACTATACAAATAGGAATTGGTTTACTACTTATCAATGCATGCACAATTGGGGAATAACATTGAGAGGGATGTTGATGATGTTATAATCAAACCACAAGAGGATATTGATTGAAGTAGGGCATATTCCATAATTGAAGAAGAATATAATTTTCTTTAGCACCTCATATTCAGTTGGGTGTTAGTACATTGCAAGTAATCATTTTGGCCAATTATTCAAATTAATTGCTTTGAATTTAGCACCTTGAAATCAACTTTTATTCAAATTAAGCTCTTTGGCTAATTATCTTTATGTACATTGTAAGTAGAAAAGCAGGATAAGTACATAGTATGTCAAAAGTTTCATATAGCATTCATTTTGGTACCAAAAGTTCTTTAAAGTCACCTAAATGCCACTTTTTAAAAAGAAAAATAATTACTTAAGTGCCAACTCCAATTTGTGTTGCCAAAAATCCGACATGGCCATTTCTTATTAATTTCTCCATTTGGTGTGACTCATCGACATAGCCAATCAACATATATAGGCCAAAATGATGTTGTCTACATGTTTTACCCCAAAACATAAAACCTAAATCACAACTTACAAGGAAATTCCTAAATTGAAAACCCTAAATTGACCACAACCCCAAATTGGAACCCTAGTCGATTTGCCCCCAATGTAGATGGACAACACAATGGACCAATGCAAATATCCAACTCCGAAGTTCTTTTGTCGTCTCTGTCACTTGAGCACTAGGAGCTACAGTATGATCCTCGAGAACTTCTTGGCGAATCAATTGTTGCTCAAATCTAGCTTGAAGAACCGCTCCAAGTTCCAAAACTTCTACGACACAATACGGCAATTAGAGTTGAGGTGGAATAAAGTCAAAATCAGCAAGTAGGCCAAGCTCCTTCAAAAGATACCCAGAAATGTCGCCATGGTTGAGGCCGATGCCCGTGATGGTGCTGACGCTGTGGTCATTGGGGCGGGGGAGCAGAAGACTCGGGAGTAATCACAAATGGAGGGGTCGACCCAATTGGCAATGAAGTTGTTAGGGTTAGAGATGATGATGGCCTGCTTGAGGGCTTGAAGGGCAACATAGGCGTTGCGGAGGCAGGGGTTCTCGAAGGAGATGGATGGGTCAACAGCGACACTCTTGTCGCGGTCGTCGAACTTGTCTAGGTAGTGGAGGAGGTGGTGGTGTTTGGTGTGGTGGGTGGTGGCTCCATAGGCGACAGTGAGATGAGGGCGAAGGAGGAGAAGAAGACAGAATGTAGCGAAGAGAGAACGGCGAAACAACTTCGGAGCAAACGAAGTCATCTTACACAACCCAGCCACATTGGATTGTGCATCATCGTTCTATCTATCCACATGGACTAGCTTTTATAAAAAAACGTCACCTCACATAAAACTTTTATTTAGAAAAGTCACGTAATTTTTTTGTCAAAATTTCTTACCAAAGGCACTTAAAAGGTCGTCTTTTTCTCCAATTTGGCACTTAAGTGAGTTAGCTAAAAACTTTTTGCAGTAAAGTGAGCGCCGTATGAAACTTTTGGTACTTGTAATATACTTATCTCTCAAAAATGCAGTAGGACGTACAATGAATTTTGCAGTTCCAATAAATGGGAAAGTAGTTACTCTCATAAATCTCATTTTTTCGATTTGGCAATACTTGGATTTATCCTAAAAAGATGATAAAATGTTTCGTTTGTAAATTCCATCAGATGAATGACACCTCCATAATATTGAATCGGTTCACCTCATTAATAACTATATTTATAAATCACATGTGAGTTTGTTAACCATCTAAGCAAACACCTAAATTATAAGTGACTTTTCTTTAAACTTTTTATTAACTTTTAATACATTTTGGCTCATTTTGACTCACGCTTTATGACTTTTAGTTGAACTTGAAATACCATAAACCTTTCAAATCATACAAATATTAACAAGTGAATTCATGTATAATGTTTTTCAAAGTTTTTTACTATTTAAATAATATTGTAAGTTTTGGCGAAAAAGTCAATAAGTAACTTTTCACTTAAAATAGGGCAAAATAAGCTATAATGTCATTCCATTTATGAGCAAAATGAAATATGGGTGTAGCTATGATTACAAATCAACTTGCTTAAATAGAGATATAGAAACTGAAAAAAAAAATCCATATCAATCTAGTGGTTAAGGTACAAACTTTTATGCGTAGATTAAACACACGATATAGGTCCAGTTTGGTATGCGCCAAGTGCAAACAAGTCTATATTTGAGCAATCCGCCCGGACTTTAGCTCGCATTTTGCAAACTAGTTCATCTATTAAATGGCAATGAAGTTAAATTCTTGGATAGCTAACTTCCTATTCATCATCTATCCTATGATTATTTTTTAAGTGGCATCTAAGGCTCCATTTGTTTCACAGAAAATGAATGGAAAATACTTTCAATATAGATAATAATTTGTCCAAATATTTTTTCGTTCATTCATTTTTTTTCTTTGTAAGTGATATAAGTGATCATTTTTAGGAAAAGGTTTTTTCAAACATTCATTTTCTTTGAAACAAATGCAGCTTTAAGTTTCTAGCCATGTGTAAATAACTAATGACCAAAAGGAGAGGTCGAGCAAATTTTCCATTGCCGCTCAGAAACTATTCTCCTAATAAAGCCAAGGCTTTTAGACAACATTTGAAAACCTTCCAGGCCATTCGTCTAGCCAGCACGCATCTTCTTGGAGTGGAGGAAAGCTAACGCTCCATATCTGTCATTAATGTTCTCATCATAAAGGACAATTCGTTGTCAATTTCATGGATGAGAATCCAAAGAACAAATCTAAGAAGTCCATCCGCTAACTTTTTGTTGATGTCAACTTTCTATGTATGCTCACATGATCATCACCATCGTTGTCTTAACTCTAAATTCAGTAAAACTTTTCAATAAAGAGTGAACAAACTCAATTGTCAACGAGATAAAGAGTGGAATATTCTCTTTGCACTCTCCTCAAGTGTGGAGTTTAACCCGGACAAAAACAGGAACACACCATTTCGCTCTCTCTCTTGCTAAGCAGCCTTACACGGTGAGTAGATACCTGAAGCATAAAGAAATATGCAAACTAGTATATCACCTCTATCTATGCATGGCCATTTAGGATGGAATAGAACAAGAAAATTGACTAATGACCAAACTTTTTTAGGGGAATGATTCTTATATGCTGATAATGTATGTGAGTCCGATCTATTACACCCTTTGATTTCGATAACGTGTGTTAGAATATTGAACGATGTTTTCATTGAACAATTTAAACTTTTGAACAATTAAAAGTGATCCCATAAAATTTTGTATGATAACAGACTACAAGATCTTGAATTCAAATCCTTCCAAGCCTCATATCTGGTTTCATTATTATGTATTTTCACACTTAATCTCGAGCCAAAGTCCAACATGCGCATGAGGGGGAATTAAACCACGCCTACATTTAAAAATTTAAGTTTTTTTAAGACAGTTAGCAATGCCCTTACAAAAATTTACAAGGTACACTGGACTCATATGCATCCCATGCACTCAATAATATTCCCTTGAATTGTCTAGAGATTATGCACCAAACATATTTGGATGGATTATGCGCATCATAAAAACCTTAACATTTTGACTTCTCACACCTCACCAAGTGTAAATGACTTTATTTTATAGTTACCAACGTGAATTTTGCCTCGCTCCTAGTTTGTGAAATTAACGAGTTACTTTATGAATTCGGGGTTGCCAATCGAAAATGAATTTTATGTCCACAAGGAAGAGAACTAAGGTGTGACCGGATAGATCAATCCTGCAAGAAGTAGAGTGGTCGGGGCAATGTTTGATTATGGTTTTTGGATTGATCTGGTTCCGGGACAATCGATGTACAATCGCCCATCGATTGTCCCTAGAAGAGCATTGAATTTAGAGTTGTATTATCGTGGGAGCCATGAGCTCTTGCTTGGCGTTTAGTGTGGCACAAAGGACATCCCCATCTTTGGAGCAAGTATTGGCCATCTGATCTTCCACGTCATCACCACCACGATCAACCAACGTTGATCTCTGACTAATCAACAGAGTGGGTCCCATTCTCTTCTTCCTCTCCCAATTTCATGTTATAAATAGGTTCACCACTAGGCCGGTAGTGCAATACCAAGACCAACGCTCACAAGCAAAGAAAACAAGCATACAAAATCCATCCCACTGGTCTTTTAGCTTATAGACCATTCTCTATCGCATTGTGTTTCTTCATTTATAACCCAAAATGGCAACCAACGACCTTAAATCTACCTCACCGGAATCCGACAAGAACAAAGCGACCATCAAGGCCCTTTATGCGGCATTGGCTCTGGGTGAATCCAACAAGGTGGCCGAGCTTCTGGCCAGTGATCTCGAATGGTGGTTCCACGGGCCACCCGGTTGCCAGCACATGATGCGGGCGCTCACAGGCAAATCGGAATACTCAGCCTTTCCATTCCATCCACGTAGCATAACAGCTATAGGCACCGACTATGTGATTGCCGAGGGGTGGGAAGGGGCGCAGGCATATTGGGTCCATGTTTGGACGCTGAAGAACGGGCTGATCGCGCAGTTCAGGGAGTATTTCAACACGTGGCTCACTGTGAGAGACGTGTCATCACCGAGGCGGGAGGCTGCACGGGCAAGTTATACACTGTGGCAGAGCCAGCCGAGGGACCACTTCGAGCAGTCTTTGCCAGGGCTTTTGCTCGCGATATGACGAACATTGGGCATGCATTCAGGTGGTTGGGAATGAAAATTTTGGGTGGTGCGTGTGTCCGTGTGTTCAATAAGTTTGATAAGAGAATTTGGAGCACTCATGTCAAGTTGGAGGAAAGTGGGAAAGAGATGTAGTCAATGAAGTGTCAATTATGTGAATGTTTAAATCATGCGTCTGTCGGACAATGAATCTTTGTCTGATGAAAACTTCTTACAGTGCTCACAAGTAAACAAAACAATGAAAATGACTTGAAGGATCACCGTGGACGGATCAGTTCATTTCAATCTTATGGATAAGATTTCACGTCTTACAAAGGAGAGATAGAATAGGGTTTCGATTTAATTTCCATGATCGGGCTACAATCAGTAGTACAGGTCCTTACGCAGCACGACTAGCAAGAATCTGCACATGCAAAAACGTCGTTTAATTGCCATCCACTGCTAGAAGACACGTCTGTTCCCTCCTATGGGGGATAAAAAATCATTCATCCACTTATTTTATCTCAAGACTCGATCCATGTCTCCTCGTCTCTGCCATGGGATGATTAGATATACCTTTTGAAATCAATACGACAATGGTCCCAGTGACGAAATCCCATGTAAGTAACGGAGAATACGTCTGATGAAGTTTATAGACCAGGGTGCGAAAAAAGAATGGCTAGCAACCGCAGGAGAATTCTTCGCCACCAGGAGATCACCTACCTCACTCTCTAATCTGGGTCGTTCGAGGGTAGCAGCCTTCAATCTAATGTCACGACCTCAACTGTAATTGCAATAGTGAGTGGCAACACAACAGCAAGCCGCAACAAAGGACAATATCGATGTAAATTTTAGTCGACAATATCAACATATACTCGAAAACTCGTACACGATGCCAATTGATTCAGCGTCGTACTATACAAAATGGACATTTTTCCGCGTGGAGAAAGTAACTTGTAGACAAATTTACTAGAAAGTTGATCTTCTCAATCAGTGAGACTGGTGACGGAGGACAGACACTAAGTGACCTCCGACACTATTGCAGAAGCAAGTTCCAAAGAACAGGGGTTGCCTGCCCGAGTGAACTCTCTTTGCAAGAAGGGGGAACAAGGTATTGTTTTTCATACTAATTTTGAAACGAGAGTGGTCCTATGAGATCCACGGTTTCAACAAGATGGCTGCTCCAGATCTCAGGCACGAGACAAGCTGATGTGATTGCCTTAGCCAGCAGAGAGAGTATCCAGTCTAGAGTATAAGCTAAAGTAAGAAATATTACAAGAAAATCTTGAGCAAAGTTGTTTTACTTTAAAGTATCGGATGAAATCCAGATTATCTATTACAATATGATATTGAGTGGCGTTTTTGAAACCCCAGATGAAGAAGCTAGAAGCCCATGCTGGGTTCGTGGCTGGGGGTGCAAGAAGAGAGCATAGTAGTGTGGGCACTTTTGGATTTTGCTGCGCAAGAATCCACGCATTGCCGTTTTGACCCGATTCCCTTCGAGACATGGAATCGACAGTTTCAAAGGATCTTCCGTGTGCTTCTCTCTCAGTTCTGACACACGAGCATTTCCATGTCCTGGAACAACGTACCGGAGGTTCTCTAATGTATGATTGACAAACAAAGTGGCCACGGTGATCCAAGCCTAGCGTCATGATTAGGGTTTTTTATGTGCACTCTTGAATTATAGGTGGAGCCTTCTGTGATTTATGGGGTAGTTTGGGCCAATAGGGAGATGGAATCTCGGCATTAGATTGGACGGAAAGGTACGGTCGTTATTTGAGGAGCTTGTATATATGTGGGAGTTCCCTCCTCTTTCATTGGCATCATCCAACTCAAGTTTTTGCGAGAGACTATCGCACAGGTACACCGTGGCACGAGAACACGGCTCTATCATGCAATTAGCAAATTTGATTGCGCTGAGTGCGATGTGCACCTAGTGCTTAACAAAACAATTTTGTCAGTGTACTAGAAAGTGCTGGTTCGTATGTTATTATTCTCTTGACAAAATGACGTCGGGAAAGAGTATAGAAAAGTAGAAGGTAACCCAAGTGAAAATTTAAATGGATAAATCACTCACCACCCATAATCCACATAAGGCATAAGAGTAAAACAATAAATTCTTCTTGTTTTCAAGCCAAAGGCTCAATCAGGTCTTACCTTTTCATTCATCAACTTCCTGTGATGGCACCTAGGAGATATCTCTTATCTAAGATGAAGCCAAACCAAATCTCTTTCTTTAAAGGCTACATGCTTTCAATGTTTGTTTGCTCTTTCTTGATACTTCGCATTGTGTTTTATGATCCTTTCCCAAATCAATTCATAAAGCTTCTTTAGATAGTTGCCATGTTTCTCATCATCTTCAACATTGAATCAATTCATAAAGCTTCTTTAGATAGTTGCCATGTTTCTCATCATCTCCACTAAAATGTTGAGAGATGAAAATTGGAGCTAACTCCAATGGACTAATAGGGTTTTTCCCATACATGACCTTAAAAGGAATTTTTCTAGTTGTTTGGCTTGAAGACTGATTGCAAGCAATTTCAGCTTGAACCAAGGTGAGGTTCCATTGATGTAGGTTACTTCTGATAAAGCTCCTTATAAGATTTCCCAAATGCCAATTAACAACTTCAGTTTGCCCATCAGTTTTAAGATGATGGGAGGAGCTAAATTGAAGTGTCATGCCCAGCTTCTTCCAAGTATGAGCCAAAAATGACTGATAAACTTTGATTCAAAAATGACTAATAAACTTTGAATCACAATTAGATGTTATTGTCTTTGAAATACCATGAAGTTTCACGATTTATTGAAGGTAAAGATTCACCACAGAAGTAGCATTCAAAGTCTTGTTACATGGTACAAATGTACCATTTTGGAGAACTAATCAATGACCACCATAAACAATTGTTGTTGAATAGAACTATAAACAAGGATGTCATCAAAATAAACAACAACAAGACTACCAATAAATAATTTGGAGATATGATTAATAAGGCGCATGAATGTACTAGGAGCATTAGAGAGGCTGAAAGGCATGACCATACATAGAGGCCATCTCTTGTCTTGAAGGTAGTTTTCCACTCATCTCCAGCTCTCATTCAAATTTAATGATATCCACTTCGAAGATCAAATTTGGAAAACATAGTAGCACCATAGAGCTAGTCAAGAAGATCATCGAGTCAAACAATAGGAAAATAGGACTTGATGATGATCTTGTTCACCACTCTACTATCAATGCATATGTATCACGATCCATCCTTCTTTGGCATGAGAAGAGCAAGGACGGCACATGGACTCATCTTTTCTCTCACCATTCTTTCAGCCAATAGTTTGTCCATTTGCCACTGTAGCTCTTCATGCTTTTTATGACTCATTCTATAGGCTGCTTTGTTTGGAATGAAGGGATACAAAGTCAATGCAACACTGAATGTCTCTAATGGGTGGAAGACCGGGTGGAAGACCGGGTGGAATCTCTTTCAAAACAACATCCTTAAATTCTTAAAGAAGAGGTTCTACTTGAGAAGGGACATCAAAATGTTTTTCATTCTCTTCTAACACCACAAGAACATATGCCTCCAAGGATTCTTCTAAAACCTTATCAACTTTAGATTTAGAGAGTAAAATATTTCCCTCCCTATTACATGGTTTTAGAGTGTTTTCTCTTTTGGAAGGACCCAAAGTGATTTTGACTCAATCTTTCTCAAAAGTATAAGTATTCTTGAACCCATCATGTTTAGTTTTTCTATCAAATTGATGTGGCCCCCCAAGAAGCAAATGGCAAGCATCCATGGAACAACATCGCACCATACTTCATCATTTTTTTTTCCAATGGAGAATTGAACAAGACATCATTTATCAACTCTTACCTCATTCCCTTTGCGAAGCCGAGAGAGCCTGTAAGGTAGCAGGCATTTCTCCATCTTGAGGTGCAACTTATCCACCATTGTTGTAACCACTATGTTCTCGTGGCTTCCTCTGTCGATGATGACATTACACACCTTTCTTGAGAAGTGCATCTAGTATGAAAAATATTGTTGTAAAACCACATAACATCTTCACTAGGAATAGCTTTCAAGATTTGATGAAGGATTAAAGACTACTTGATCTCCATAGGTAACTTCATTTCCCTCCTCCGATCGTTTATTAGAATTGGTGAGTCTTCACGTTGCTCTTCTTCAAGCTTTTCTTCTACTGGAGAGACAATCATCAATTTGGACAATTAGATGCAATATGTCCAAACCCTTGGCACTTGAAACGCTTGACAGAGTTATGACGTTTGGAACTTGATGCTCCATCATTATTAGGAGACAACTTTGAAGCAGTCCCCATAATCTTAGGAGTAGAGGTACTCTTGCCTTTGGAATAGCCTTCTTTGTTTTGATACTAAGAGCTGCTACCACGAGCTTCTTTAAATTGCTGCTCCACCTTAAGTGTAAGTTGACAAATATCATTCTAAGTCTAATAAGTTTGATATTGGACAATATTACCAATTTCAAATCAAAGTTCACCAAGGTAGCGGGCAATAGTTTGCTCTTCTACTTCAAAGATGACACAAAACATCATGAGGTGATCCAATTCTTATGTACATTCTTCCACGGTGTTGACACCTAATTTTAGCAAATCTAGGAAAATAAAGAAAATAAAAATTGCATTGGCACAAATAAAAGGAAAAAGATGAAAAAATGGGGGAAATTGATTTGATTGATTATGCATGGAAAATTAGAATTCTGATAGATATTCAGATTTTGTTAAATGCAGAAGCAATTTAAAAATCAAATGAATAAGGGGCAAGAATTTCTGTAAAACGGAATAAATCGGAGTAAAATCGAGCGATTGCGAAATCACGCTCTAATTTGCAGCTACGATTTAATGCGACGGAAGATGGAAACTCGGAAAATGACATACAAAGTGGCCGTCCGGAATGATTATAAAAGAGAAGTCCATTTTTTGTAACCGGGAGGGGGGGGAAAAAATTTCAGAAAAAGAAAGAGAGAGGAAGGTCTGTTCGTCGGATCTTTGAGAGGTCAAAAGAAAGCAAAAAAGCTTCTGCTGAAAGTACATGAAAAGAGAGTGACGAGAGAGAGGGAGAGAGAGGAGAAAAGTAAAGGGGTGATTTGACCCCTACTATTCACCATCTTCCCCAAATCACGCCCCTCCTCTCGCAACCTCCATCCGCGAAGCTTCCGCCACCGTCCTTCCCCGACGCCGCGCCGCGCCTCAACGTCTTGCCTCGCGACGACCCAAGCTCGAGTCGAGCCACTCTCCAATGCACCACCGCCCCACCGTCAGCCGCACGCCGTTTCGCCCGCGACCGCTTGCCGCCGCACCACCGCACCGCCGGACTCCTCGGTTTCCGTCTCCGCAAGCTCGCACCGCCGCCCAGCCTTGCTGCTCGCGCCAAACCGACGCTCCGCTGTTGCTGTATCTTCGCCGGCCACCTCTGTCCGTGAGCACCCGCGACCCCCTCGCGAGCCCGGTGCCCGAGCTCCGCCCCCGATCCGACCACGATCGGCTCCGCCCGAGCGACAACGCCGTTGCAGCCCGAGCCGATCTCGCCCACGAGTTGCTGGTTCGAGACGCCGGAGTGTCCCCGAGTCCTCCGCCCGAGCGCCCTTGCTCCACGGGTTTTTGCTGTTGCTTGCTCCCGTGCCGTACCCGTCCCGCCCGACACGCGACCAACCGTGCTTTCCCTTCACCGGAGCCGCCCGCGGGCCGACGCCGATTCTTGCCGAGCCGATTCGTCGATTCCCTTGGAGATCCACGAGTGGTCTTTGGGAAAAAGAAAACAGAGAAAGGAAAAAGCAACGGAAAAGAAAATCTGATTAGGTGGTTTTTCTTTTTTCATTTATTTTACTTTATTTTGTTTATATTCTTTAGTTTAGTTATTTAATTGGATCCCAATGTTTACTTTATGAATCTTGTAGGCATTATCCGCAAGAGTTATCCCTAAACTTATTGTAATTATTAATTTGACCCGTAAGATGTCGGGTTATTTTTTAATTACATTAATTTTTGGGGTTTGTTTATAGTTCTTAAGTACTGAATCAATATAATTATTAATTCGATCCGTAAGAATTCGGATCAGATTTTTAGTTATTTTGAACTCTTTGTTGTGATAATTAGGGTTAGGATAATCGTTAATCGACTGTGAGACAACGGGTTATTTTTTCGATTATTTTGATCCTTTATTTGATTGAATATCTTGATTGTTTAGATTTAATATTTAGTTGATAATGCCACTAAAAAAATCTAAAAAATATTTTAATTAGGATTCAGTTTGTTTTGGAATATTTTTTTTGTTATCTGGCATATCTAGGATAGGGATTTCAGTTCGGAAAATATAAAAAACCAAAAAAAAACTAAAAAATGCATTCATTCAGGATTTTTAGTTTCTGTTTAATTTAAGTTGCATTTTTAGTTACATGGAAATCTTAATTTCGAAAATAAAAATAAAAAAAAAAACACAAAAAATCATCATACATATATCATGTTATATTAGGACATTTTTTGCACGTCATTGCATATTAGATAAATTGCATGTTAGATTAAGATAATATCTTAGTTTAAATTAGGATTTAATGTGACTTGATCCTTAGTTTAAATTAGATAGAATTTTAATCTAGCTAGATCATTTTTGCATAGAAATATCAAATGCACATCATTTAGTTTTTATTGGTTTCATTTAATTAGAACTTCCTCGTCATTAGACTAAGGCATTTAATGAATCTCGCATGACATATAACTCGCATACTAAATGATATATTGCGTGTCATTATAGTATGTCATTACATCGCATTACTTGTCATCATTTGATTAATTTAGATTGCATTTAATCATTGCATTTCTTCATGTCATATAGTTTAGGTCATGCTACCATGTCATAATAGATAAGTCATGATTTTCATTAAATAAAGTGAAAACAAAAACAAAAAATGGAAATTGCGTGTTAATTAGAAATCATATCTAGGGTTACCGATGTGAATTCGATTTAACAATGCAGATGCTTTCGTTGCTTCTAGGTATGTTTTGCAATGTTTAATTGCTTTCTTGAGTATTAAGTTGGTGGTATGTGCACATGTATGATCACCTCACATGTTAGGAAGTTAAATTAAAATCAATTCAATTGCCAAACACTTTTAAAAAGAAATGGTACCGAAAGGGCATTAGAAAATTCTAGTGTAACCAAGTCCCCGTACCCTTAGTCTCGGTTCGTAGGAGTAAAATAAATCTCCCTTTATTTTACTTAGGTGTCTAATCGACCTACCATAAACCGATTAGTGGCGACTCCTAATTAATAACCTCTTGCATGTTTAAAAATTTAGACTTAAGTCGCGATTTGGTATGGGCTTGGGAGAGCCCGGGCTAAGTTTAAAAGCTTGGTAGTCTATTAACTTAGTTTTAGGTGGTGCACCCGAAAAATTGATCGCGACAGCTTGGCGACTCCGCTGGGGACTTGAGTTGAAACTCTTAGTGGACTTAGGCCAATTTTCTTCTTTTTGAAAAATGTTTTTATTTGGCAGTGAGGATTCCAGGTACGTCCCTAACATTTAGGTGTTAAATGTTTTTACAGATTGGGAGGTATAAGGGGAGTAGTGATTGCTAACCCTTGTTTTGCGGAGTTGGAGTTAGGGATGAATGGTTGAATTTTAACTATAGAAGTGTTGTCTGCAATTAAACTGTTATGCATGTTTATTTGTTTTTAGCACTCCACTATAGCACACACAACCTGCTGCCGGACCTGGGCTGCGATAGGATTCTTAGGATGGTGTTGAAAAGGATACTTCCTCTAAAGCGAGACCGCTATATAGAGGTTGACCTTCTCTTCCCCGAAAGTTCTTCATGGTGTCAAATGTGTTTGTCCATATCCGCGAGACTGCGTGATTGTTAGACATTCCATTCGGCGAGCCGGAGTTAGGGAACCGATACGTTAATGCGAGGCGCAACGGTCGATCATCCTCTTAGCTCCATTTTGTTAAGCCATTTAGATAGAAATCGAGCCTCACATTTCATGCGTGTGTCTATGTGCTTGTCATTCCTTACGGTGAAAGTAAGTTGTCTGGAATCTCACTTTGCAATTCACTTACTTTGTTGTAATTTTCATTAGTCCATGACAATCTTTCGTCCTTCGTCTTGTCTTATATTCCTTAGGGAAAATCGTCGTACTATTCATTTCCACTTTTGGGGTTTTAAGATGATGTCATATGGCATTGAAAGAAGAGGTCAAGGCATTCGGAACCCTATCGAAGCCCCTCGAAGGTCCCGCTCTACTGAATCAGGGCACCATGGAAGAGGTGGGGGAAGTTCTGAAGGACGAAGACAGGAAATGCGAAACTCGCCACCTGACCAAGGAGGCAAAACCCACTACCCCCAAGCATTCACGAGACATTCCCTGGTCCTCCAAGAAGGATGCAGGATGAAGTGGAAGTGATAGACACTCTGGGACAACCTAGTGGCAAGTTTGATTACCTGGTGAAGTATTCGGCCCCTCCCAGCTACTACATTGATCCTAGTGAGATAGTCCCAGATGGATGGGGTGGCATGGATGATCCGACACCCCTGAAGACGGAAAACCCTGATGATGAGCTGGAGGGAGTTGCAAGCTTGTTCGACGACCTCATCATAGGAGCCATTGATGAAGGACTCCCTGAAGAAATGGGCTTTGGCCCACAAGAGTAACTTTTTATTGCTTTTGCACATTTCCCCTGCGTGGGAATTTTTATTTTCTGAATGATGTTTTCAGTTTCTTCTAGTAATTGAGTGTTGCATTTTTTCCATTCAATGAATGTAATTGATTGATGAATTTCAATAAAATTACAAATTTTATTTTGAGGGCATGATGAGGTACACCAAACCAGCCCTGTGATGAAATCCTACCCAAAAGAAAACGGCAAGGAGCTAATTCTGAAGGCTGGGCTTCTTCATGTTCCCTTGAAAAAAATAATTTTCAAAATAAAATAATTTTCCAGCATGCATCTAATTTACCCTGTTTGTTTGTTTTAATTATTTGCTTTATGTTTCAGGTGCAGCCCTGCGCACATTTAAGGAACCTCTATGAACTCCCTTGCAAAGAGGGGCAAGACATAGACACTTAGCAGCTTTGACTTTATGATTTGATGGGCAAGAATAAAGCATGGCTTTTTGTCATTATAGAATGCTTTCACATGATATTATGCAATTTGTCAATTCCACTTGAAATTTATCAAAATGGATAATTCAGTGAAAGATGTCGAATTACTTGAACATGCTAAATGAGGTGTGAAAGGCAAGCCTTATCCCATACACAGTCCCTTGCTTATACATTGTGAGATGAGTATGGAAACGTCTTGTACTTCAAGGTGAAGAGTTTTCTTGCGAAAAGTACGACAACTAAAATGATGAGGGGCAATTCATTTCTCTATCAGTGAACCATTGTTTAACCCCTCTTTGAGCCCAAATACTTGAAGAATTTCTTTCATACTACCCCCTGTCAAGAACCACCCCACATTGGGGCAAATGGAGGTAAGTTGACATTGAAGGAGAAGGAAAATGAGTTGAAATTTTCTTGCTTTCACTTGCATCAATCTTCGAGTTGTGCTATTACATTGAATTCATGTGATAATTTAAGTGCCTTAGGATGACGAAGAGCGGTTCTTTCTTCATCCCACACACTTTTGACTATTGTATAGCCCACTTGAGCCTTGAATTCATTTCATGTCAAACCCAGTTGGTGATCATCCCCCACGTTGTGGCAAGATGAAAGACAATCATTCAGATAGCATGGTCTAAAATGCTGATGAAAGAAAACTGTGTGAGTCCAGAGAAAATAAATGCAAAAAAATAAGGGGCAAGAAAAAGCAGTGTGCCTGGTAAAAGCAAGGCCAATGCCCATGAAAAGAAGAGAGAAATGACTGATGAATTGGGGGGCATGAAAAAGAGCAAGCAGTGTGCCCGATCGATGCCTATCATCAAAGAAAATGATTTTAAAAGAAAAAAAATTATTGAGAAAAGATCTCCAGTTGAATAGTCATTGGCATCGGTGATAAACTCTTGAGCCAATAAAGAAATCTGTCAAGAAGACAATCTGTGGCGAAGAAAACTGGTGGTAAGGTCAAGATGATCACCAACTCCTACCTATTACACACATCTTTGAGCCTAACGATCCTTTCGTTTCTCACCCCCATGAACCCAGCCTATGTTACGTCCCTTACAAAGTCTCTTCAGATTAGGGCACTTAAATTAACATGGGAATTCACATGTTTTAAGCATTGCTCGAAGAAGTGCGAGCAAGATTATTTCTTTCTCATTTTTGCAGGGTCCTTGACTTGTAAACCCGAAGATGATCACAGAATTGTTCTTTGACCAAACCCACATTACAATACCTATTAAAGACCTCTCGGATTGGTAAGGTTAAATCGCTTTTGCAAGAAAATTCGAACTCTTGTTGACAAGATGATGATAAGATTGAGTGATATATTCGCGCATCAATGGCCGGGACAAATAACCCCTCATAAATGAGAGTGAATGAAAAAGTCTTTCACACCAAAAGTGTCTCATTTAGCATGTTCAAGAAATTCACAGCTCAGTGAAAATTGTCTTGATAATTTTTTCTTGTGGAAGTTTTGAAAAAGCCATCATATATGGACCTTCATTGAATTAAAAAAATTGAAATGAATTTTCCTCAAAGACCAAAGGATTTGTCTTTGAAGCCCTGAGTTTGTGAAATGTTTTCAAATGTCTAGTTTGAATTCCAGATATTTGAACCCTTAAATGCTTGATGTGACTTCCAAGTGTTTGTCTTTCCAAACGTCGATGTGATTTCTAGATGTTTAGTGTGAACTCGAGATACTTGAACCTTTAAATGCTTGATGTGACTTCCAAGTATTTGTCTCTAATGTGATGTTTAGAATTTTTAAGTACTTGATGCAATTTCCAAGTGCTTGGGATTTGATGAGAGTCCCAAATCCCCAAAGATTTTTCTTGATTCAATCGATTAAAGCGACCGAAGGACGGTTCGGGTCGTGGTCGGTTGATCTCTTGCAAGGCTGGGCGACCGAAGAATGGTTCGGGTCCTAGCCAAGCAAAACCTCGTTTAGGCGACCGTAGAATGGTACGGGTCCTAGGCAACATCTATTTCCCTATTTAGGCGACCGTAGAATGGTACGGGTCGAAAGGTAAATCCCGTTTAGGCGACCGTAGAATGGTACGGGTCCTAGACACAACCAAACACTGTCATATTGGGCAACCGTAGAATGGTACGGGTCCTAGGAAAGCAGTCTCTTTGTAAAGTTATGTTACTATTTTAGGCGACCGTAGAATGGTACGGGTCCTGGACATGTAACACTCACTGCCTAGAACTACTCTATCCTTCTTGAAGGTAGATTATTCAGTGCTTGAGATCGATGAGAGTTCCGGATCTCTAAAGACTTTGAGCCTTTCAATTATCTCGAAGAGATTTCCAGATGTTTTGTCGGGTCTCATAGAAATCATTTCACACCTAATAATACTTTTCTGAATCTTCGATAAGTATGACCGTACGTGTTCTTCTTTGCATATGCATTTCATATTCATTTTGCATTCATTTTGCATTTGCATTTCATTGAGCATAGACACATTAAGATCTACGTTCTTAATCAAATCATTGCATTTACATTGCATTATTGCATCGCCTTGCATTTCAAAATAAATTAAATTTATTTGAAAAAGAGGTCATTAACATTTGCATATTCATCTTTACAAAAAAAAAAAAAAAAAAAATTTGCATATTCATTTCACATTTATTCTGCATGGTCTAAATTTAGGTGTCATTTATCTTTGAAGGAAACCTCTATGAGCTTCCCTTCAAAGGGGGCAGCTGTTGACACCTAATTTTAGCAAATCTAGGAAAATAAAGAAAATAAAAATTGCATTGGCACAAATAAAAGGAAAAAGATAAAAAAAAATAGGGGGAAATTGATTTGATTGATTATGCATGGAAAATTAAAATTCTGATAGATATTCAGATTTTGTTAAATGCAAAAGCAATTTAAAAATCAAATGAATAAGGGGCAAGAATTTCTGTAAAACGGAATAAATCGGAGTAAAATCGGCGATTGCGAAATCACGCTCTAATTTGCAGCTCTGATTTAATGCGACGGAAGATGGAAACTCGGAAAATGCCATACAAAGTGGCCGTCCGGAATGATTATAAAAGAGAAGTCCATTTTTCGTAACCGGGGGGGGGAAAAAATTTCAGAAAAAGAAAGAGAGAGGAAGGTCTGTTCGTCGGATCTTTGAGAGGTCAAAAGAAAGCAAAAAAGCTTCTGCTGAAAGTACATGAAAAGAGAGTGACGCGAGAGAGGGGGAGAGAGAGGAGAAAAGTAAAGGGGTGATTTGACCCCTACTATTCACCATCTTCCCCAAATCACGCCCCCTCCTCTCGCAACCTCCATCCGCGAAGCTTCCGCCACCATCCTTCCCCGACGCCGCGCCGCGCCTCAACGTCTTGCCTCGCGACGACCCAAGCTCGAGTCGAGCCACTCTCCAATGCACCACCGCCCCACCGTCGCCCGCACGCCGTTTCGCCCGCGACCGCTTGCCGCCGCACCACCGCACCGCCGGACTCCCTCGGTTTCCGTCTCCGCAAGCTCGCACCGCCGCCCAGCCTTCTTGCTCGCGCCAAACCGACGCTCCGCGTTGCTGTATCTTCGCCGGCCACCTCTGTCCGTGAGCACCCGCGACCCCCTCGCGAGCCCGGTGCCCGAGCTCCGCCCCGATCGACCACGATCGGCTCCGCCCGAGCGACAACGCCGTTGCAGCCCTAACCGATCTCGCCCACAAGTTGCTGGTTCGAGACGCCGGAGTGTCCCCCGAGTCCTCCGCCCGAGCGCCCTTGCTCCACGGGTTTTTGCCGTTGTTCGCTCCCGTGCCGTACCCGCCCCGCCCGACACGCGACCAACCGTGCTTTCCCTTCAGGAGCCGCCCGCGGACCGACGCCGGTTGCCGAGCCGATTCGTCGATTCCCCTTGGAGATCCACGAGTGGTGCTGGAAAAGAAAAAACAGAGAAAGGAAAAAGCAACAGGAAAAGAAAATCTGATTAGGTGGTTTTTCTTTTTTCATTTATTTTACTTTATTTTGTTTATATTCTTTAGTTTAGTTATTTAATTGGATCCCAATGTTTACTTTATGAATCTTGTAGGCATTATCCGCAAGAGTTATCCCTAAACTTATTGTAATTATTAATTTGACCCGTAAGATGTCGGGTTATTTTTTTAATTACATTAATTTTTGGGGTTTGTTTATAGTTCTTAAGTACTGAATCAATATAATTATTAATTCGATCCGTAAGAATTCGGATCAGATTTTTAGTTATTTTGAACTCTTTGTTGTGATAATTAGGGTTAGGATAATCGTTAATCTGACCTGTGAGACAACAGGTTATTTTTTCGATTATTTTGATCCTTTATTTGATTGAATATCTTGATTGTTTAGATTTAATATTTAGTTGATAATGCCACTAAAAAAATCTAAAAAATATTTTAATTAGGATTCAGTTTGTTTTGGAATATTTTTTTTGTTATCTGGCATATCTAGGATAGGGATTTCAGTTCGGAAAATATAAAAAACCAAAAAAAAACTAAAAAATGCATTCATTTAGGATTTTTAGTTTCTGTTTAATTTAAGTTGCATTTTTAGTTACATGGAAATCTTAATTTCGAAAATAAAAAAAAAAACACAAAAAATCATCATACATATATCATGTTATATTAGGACATTTTTGCACGTCATTGCATATTAGATAAATTGCATGTTAGATTAAGATAATATCTTAGTTTAAATTAGGATTTAATGTGACTTGATCCTTAGTTTAAATTAGATAGAATTTTAATCTAGCTAGATCATTTTGCATAGAAATATCAAATGCACATCATTTAGTTTTTATTGGTTTCATTTAATTAGAACTTCCTCGTCATTAGACTAAGGCATTTAATGAATCTCGCATGACATATAACTCGCATACTAAATGATATATTGCGTGTCATTTTAGTATGTCATTACATCGCATTACTTGTCATCATTTGATTAATTTAGATTGCATTTAATCATTGCATTTCTTCATGTCATATAGTTTAGGTCATGCTACCATGTCATAATAGATAAGTCATGATTTTCATTAAATAAAGTGAAAACAAAAACAAAAAATGGAAATTGCGTGTTAATTAGAAATCATATCTAGGGTTACCGATGTGAATTCTGATTTAACAATGCAGATGCTTTCGTTACTTCTAGGTATGTTTTGCAATGTTTAATTGCTTTCTTGAGTATTAAGTTGGTGGTATGTGCACATGTATGATCACCTCACATGTTAGGAAGTTAAATTAAAATCAATTCAATTGCCAAACACTTTTAAAAAGAAATGGTACCGAAAGGGCATTAGAAAATTCTAGTGTAACCAAGTCCCCGTACCCTTAGTCTCTCAGTTCGTAGGAGTAAAATAAATCTCCATTTATTTTACTTAGGTGTCTAATCGACCTACCATAAACCGATTAGTGGCGACTCCTAATTAATAACCTCTTGCATGTTTAAAAATTTAGACTTAAGTCGCGATTTGGTATGGGCTTGGGAGAGCCCGGGCTAAGTTTAAAAGCTTGGTAGTACATTAACCTAGTTTTAGGTGGTGCACCCGAAAAATTGGTCGCGACACACGGATTGTTCTTTTGTTTGAAATTGTGAACTTGAAGGAAATTATCTTGATGGTAGTTTGCCGGTAAGAACTTCTTCTTCAATTCTTTCTTCATCTTCTCCCAAGTTACTATACGACTTCTTCCTTCACAAGCTCTTTGTTTCTTCAAGTGCTCCCACCAAATAGATGCATGCTTTTTTAGCTTGATGGCAACTAGCTTCAGATTTCAATCATTTGATATTTTTCTATAGCCAAAGACTCTTTATACAGCATGCAACTATTCCATAAATTCTTCCAATTGCATCTTCCCTTCGAATTTAGGAATATCAACCTTTACATAAGCATCTTGCTCTATTCCATAGAAACTTCAATACTGATGTTGAGGAAGTCCTTCCTCACTTGAATCATGACTTCGAGTACCAGCAAAGGGGTTGACGTCCTCTTTATTTGAATCATGATGCAAATCATCGCATCCCAAAAGTTTAATGCATTGCAAACGCTCTTGCAATTGCTGCGTTTGTCTCTTAAATCATCCACCTTAACATCTCGTAGGTCTCTTTCTCGAGTTGGAGAAGACTCGATGTTTGGTCCATGTCAATGATGACCAACCATAGAACCGTATGCTTGTTTACGAACTTGACACCTAGAGAAAGTGTAGATAAGTAGGAAGTAACATTAGTGAAAGCTTAAATGGATAGGTCACTTGCCACCCGTGAGAATTCACTGAAGGGATTAGAGCAAAATAAGAACTTCTTCTTGTTCTTAAGCCAAACACTCATAAGTTATAAATCAACCAAGTCTTGCCATTACATTCATCATAGTATGCTTATATAGATGAGCGAGGAACAACTCTGCAAGCATGAGTAATGACCAAGACTCACTAAAAAGACAACAAGACTCATAGTAAGGCAAAATTAGTTTAACTAGAGAATAACTATAATTAAAAAAGGGATGGCATTTACTAGACCTTGAAAATATGAGAAAAGAAATGTAGTTGGTTATAGGTCTTCAAGTTTTAATAATTCCAAAGTTATTGAATTAATAGCCTTCAAGAAATGCAAACAGCCTCCAAACGCGAAGTGATCTAATTAGACTCGGACGATAGGCTTATGAATCGACAATTAGTAAGTCAATCGATAACAATGAAATTAATGTCTTGCGTGATGGGAGAACGGTAACAATTTGAACAATATCGAATCAACGCAGCGGAATAAAATAATCTCCCCTCTTGTGTAAACCTAATAGGAATCGATATAGTAGAGTAAAATAAATACCAAGCACACGAACACAAGATGATTTTTTTACGTGGAAAACCTCCTCGATGTGAGGAGATAAAAAACCACGTGACCGGAGTCCACCTAAAAATCTTCACTATCAATCAAATTGTTCTTCTCTAGCAAATACTAGAGGTACATAGCAGCAAACACCTCAAGAACATAATTCTTAGCAATACACATGAACTTCACAAGAGATCAAGGATAAATTTGACCAAAAACGCAGGTTTTGATCAATCCACGAAAAATATGATGTATGGAGCTTCAAACGAAAATCAAACCGTTTAGATTCGATTAAATTGCGCCACAAACATGCTGACAAAATTTCAGCTCAATCGGACCACGAATCAACCTCTGACGCCAGCTTGATATAAATCAGATATTGCCCCAAACCCCAGATTTTCTGCTTTCTCTTTTTCTCTTGTTACTATTTCCTTTTCGGTTGCTACCTCTTTATATAGATAGTGAGAAATCCTATTTCCTCATATAACTTATTATATGGGCTCAAGCCCTTTTTGGGCTTACAACTCATTGGGCTTCCTTCACATAGGAGTGAACCCAGCTAACAAATCTCCCCCTCACGACAATGTGGAGGGATTCACCATCCCTGCTATCAAACGGCAATGTTCAAGCTTCTCTCTTGGTAGAGTCTTCGTCATCATATCGGAGCCATTATGATCCGTATGAATTTTCTCAAGTTCCAACAACTTTTCATCTAGAACATCCCTTATCCAATAATATCTAACATCAATATGTTTCGATCTAGAATGAAAAGATGAATTCTTACCAAGATGAATTGCGCTTTGATTATCACAAAATAGCACATACCTCTTTTGCTTGAACCCAAGTTCTTCTAAGAACTTCTTCATCCATAGCATCTCTTTACTAGCTTCAGTCGCTACAATAAATTCAGCTTCGGTTGTAGAAAGTGTAACACACTTCTGCAATCTTGACTTCCATGACACAACTCCACCCGCAAAAGAAATCAAATAACCAGAAGTAGATTTGCGAGTATCAATATCTCCTGCCAAGTCGGAATCTGTATATCCAACTAACTCAAGTTTCCCGGTCCCCGAAACTGAGTTTCAAATTTGAAGTTCCCCGAAGATACCTCATAATCCACTTCACTGCATTCCAGTGCTCTCTACCTAGATTTGACAAATAGCGACTAACAACGCCAACTGCATGCGCCAAGTCTGGGCGTGTACATACCATCGCATACATTAAGCTTCCTACAACTGAAGCATATAGAATACTTTCCATATCTTTTTTCTCTTTATCAGTCGTAGGACTTTGCATCATATTTAACTTAAAGTGGACAGCAAGAGGAGTACTAACCACTTTAACCTTGTCCATGTAAAATTTTTGAAGGATCTTCTTGATATATTTCTCTTGCGACAAAAGCAACTTCTTAGCATCTCTGTCTCGGGTAATTCTAATGCCAAGAATTTGCTTCGGCGAGCCCAAGTCTTTCATGGCAAAAGACTTGCTCAACTATTTCTTCAATAACTCAATTCTTGAAGCATTCCTACCAACAATCAGCATATCATCAACATAAAGCAAGAGAATAATAAAGTCATCATCAGAAAATTTTTGGACAAACACACAATTATCCGAAGAAGTTTTCTTATAGCCCTGTTCTATCATAATTGACGCAAATTTCTTGTACGACTGCCTCGGTGCTTATTTTAGGCCATAGAGACTTTTCTTCAATTTGCACCCATAATCCTCTTTCCCTTTCACTTTGAAACCCTCAGGTTGTTCCATGTATATCTCTTCCTCCAAGTCACCATGTAGGAAGGCCATTTTAACATCCATTTGCTCAATTTCTAAATCTAGGCTAGCTGCCAAGCCTTGTACCACACGGATAGAAGACATTTTCACTACAGAAGAAAATATATCATCAAAATCAATACCCTTTCTCTGACCGAATCCCTTAACAACCGATCTAGCTTTGAACCGTGGTTGTAAAGTATGTTCATCTTGCTTCAACCTATATACCCACTTGTTCTTCAACGCTCTTTTACCTTTAGGTAACTTCACCAATTCAAAAGTATGATTATCATAAAGTGATCGCATCTCATCTCGCATAGCATCGAATCAATTGCTTTTGTACTCATCTTCTATTGCTTCTGCATAGCACTCTGGTTCACCTGCATCAGTCAATAATACATACTCATCTTCAGAATACTTGGTGGAAGGTCGTCGGTCTCTAACGAATCTCCGGACTGGAACATCCAGTGGAACGTCTAATTGAGCCTCTAGTTCAGGAATAGTATTATCTATTTCAATATGTTCAGGAACATGTGTGTTATTTGGAACATTGACTTTCTGCTGCTCTTCATCAACCTGTGTAGGAATATTTGTAAGAGGAACTGGATCTAAATCAACCAGATTATCACTAACCTGTGGTACTGAAATCATCTTCGATTTCTCAATATCCTCTATTGTTTGATCTTCCATAAACACAACGTCTCTGCTTCTTACAATTTTCTTTTCAAGTGGATCATAAAATTTGTAGCCAAGCATATCCTGTCCATAACCAATAAATATGAATTAGACCTCTCATCTTTGGGAACATGCACAAATGCTTTGCACCCAAATACACGCAAATAATCATAAGAAACTTCTTTGCCTGTCCAAACTCTATTAGGAACATCAAACTCTAAAGGAACGCATGGAGTAAGATTTAATACATGCACAACTGTACTTAAAGCCTCACCCCAAAAGGATCCAGGTAGCTTTGATTATGAAAGTAAGCATCTTACTCTTTCAACCAGTGTTCTGTTCATTCTCTCAGCTAAGCCATTTAACTGAGGCGTCTTGGGAGGTGTCTTTTGATGTCGAATACCTTATTGTCTGCAGTATTCATCAAAAGGTCCAATATACTCTCCCCCGTTATCAATTCTGATGCATTTCAATTTCTTTCCGTCTGTCTCTCAACCGAAGCTTGAAATTGCTTAAAAGCATCTAACACTTGATTTTTAGTTTTCAAGGTATAAATCCAAATTTTTCTTGAAAAATCATCTATAAAAGTAACAAAATAAAGAGAGCCACCAAGTGATTTTGTTTTCATAGGACCGCAAACATCATAATGCACTAAATCCAATATACTTGACTTTCTTGAAGGAGGGGAGCTTTTAAATGCAACTCTATTCTGTTTTCCTGCTAAACAATGAGCACACTTCTTTAGCGCTGAACTTTTCAATCCTGAAAGGAGCTTCTTTTGGCCAATATTGACAAACCCTTCTCACTGATGTGACTGAGCCTCTTATGCCATAACTCAGCTGCATCTTCGCTATCTACTGCATTAATTTTGTCTATAGACAACTTTGCATGCATAATGTATAACGAAAAATATTTTTCACCTCTAACCACAACAAGAGAACCTTTGGTAAGCTTCCATTGACGATTACTGAAGTGCTGCAATACCCCTCATCATCCAACTTGCCTGTAAAAATCAAATTCAAGCGGATATCAGGTATATGTTTAACATTATTCAATACTAACCTTGTGCCATTGCTGGTTTCTAGGCACACATCACCGATGCCTACAGCTTGAGCTAGTCCATTATTTCCCATCTTCACAGATCCGAAGTCACCTGACCTGTATGATGTAAAGAAATCCCTATAAGACGTAGCATGAACGGATGCACCACTATCAATTACCCAACTAGTCTCATGAGATACAAAATTCACCACATCACCATCAAAAATAGTGAGAAAATCTTCTTTAAGTGCAATGACATGATTGTCATCACTGTCATTATCACTTTTCTTCTCTTTACCTTTATCCTTTTGTTTCTCCCTTTTTAACTGGCGACAAAACCTCTGAATATGTCCCTTCTGATGACAATAATGGCACTCAACATTAGCAAATTTATTATACTTACCTCTGCTTTTATCTCGACTTTTATCTCTATTTCTTGGACCTTGAGACTCACTTCTCCCCCTTTTCTCAACAACCAAGGCATCATAATGTGAAGAGGACGATCCTTGTGTCTTCCTTCTCATCTCTTCATTCAAAATACTACTCTTAGCCAAATCCATAGTAATTATACCATCCGGGGCAAAATTAGACAAAGATGTTTGGAACGTCTCCCATGAATCCGGCAAAGTACCAAGCAACCATAGTGCTTGTATCTCATCATCAAACTTGATTCCCATTGCAGCCAACTGATTTATAATTCCTTGAAAAGAATTTAAATGATCAGTCAAACGAGTACCATCATGATATCTCAGAGCCATCATCTGTTTTATAAAAAATAACTTATTATTCCCAGTCTTTCGAGCATATAACTGTTCGAGCTTATCCCATAAACTGCGTGCATGTGTTTCCTCAATAATATGGTTTAAAACATTATCATCTACCCACTGCATGATATAACTACACACTTGACGATGAAATATAGACCATTCAGCGTCAGTTTTATTCTCTGGTTTCTCCTCAGCAAATACAGGCAAATAAAAATCTTTCACATATAAAAGATCTTCCATCTTCCCTTTCCAGATATAATAATTCGAACCATTCAGTGTAACCATTCTACTCGTATTCGTTTCCATTGTTTAACACAAGGCAGAAAAATCAAGCAATAACCTGTTGCTCTGATACCACTCGGATGAGGAGAACGGTAACAATTCGAAAAATATCGAATCAACGCAGCGGAATAAAATAATCTCCCCTCTTGTGTAAACCTAATAGGAATCGATATAGTAGAGTAAAATAAATACCAAGCACGCGAACACAAGACGATTTTTTTACGTGAAAAACCTCCTCGATATGAGGAGATAAAAAACCACAGGACCGGAGTCCACCTGAAAATCTTCACTATCAATAAAATTGTTCTTCTCTAACAAATACTAGAGGTACATAGCAGCAAACACCTCAAGAACATAATTCTTGGCAATACACATGAACTTCACAAGAGATCAAGGATAAATCTGACCAAAAACGCTGGTTTTGATCAATCCACGAAAAACTTGATGTATGGTGCTTCAAACGAAAATCAAACTGTTCAGATTCGATTAAATTGCGCCACGAACATGCTGACAAAATTTCAGCTCAATCAGACCACGAATTGACCTCCGACACCAGCTTGACATAAATCGGATATTGTCTCAAACCCCGCATTTTTCGCTTTCTTTTTCTCTTATTCTTATTTCCTTTTTCGCTCGCTACATCTTTATATAGATAGTGAGAAACTTTATTTCCTCATATAACTTATTATATGGGCTCAAGCCCTTTTTGGGCTTGCAACTCATTGGGCTTCCTTCACATAGGAGTGAACCCATCTAACATTGCGCACTAAATCAACAACTTTTTTGCAAAATTGACGTCTTTAAGGAAAACTCCGGCATATTAAAAAAAAAAAATACTATGTGATTATAAAGACACAAGCAAAAGTGAACCCATATGATAAAGAGGGGACGTGCATGATTACAATGAAATAACCCTTTTTAATTCATGCAGTCGCAAGAGATGCTATGCATATTAAGTAATCAACATAATATCCGAAAATTGTCCCGAAATGAAAAGTCCAGGAAGGCTGGAGACTTCCCTTGCTGGTCTCCCAAGCCCAAAAGCTAAAATTCTGTACTCCTTTTTAGAATGATGGGCTCAACCCAAATTGATGAGCTTGGAACAATCCTCATGAGTAATTACCAAGACTAATTGAAAAAAAAAAAAAACTCATAGAAAAGACATTATTTTGCGAGAACACAACTACAATTATATAAAGACCGCATTTACTAGATCTTGAAAATATGAGAAAATAAATGTAGTTGGTTGTAGGTCTCCAAATTTTACTAGTTCCAAAGTTATTGAAGTAATGGCCCTTAAGGAATGCGAAGAGCCGGCAGACGTGAATTGATTAGAATAGACTTGGAATCAACAATACACCTGTGAATCAACAACTGGGTAGTCGATTGATAACGATGAAATTGACATCTTCTTGTCCACTAACTTGGCAACTCTTTTGCAGAATTGATGTCTTAAGGAATGCTCCGGCATCACACAAAAAAACAATAAGTAGAAGATTATGTGATCATAAAGACACGAGCAAAAATGAACCCATATGATAAAGAGGGCACATGGACGATTTCAATAAAATAACCTTTATAATTGATGCAATCGCACGAGATGCTATGCATATTGTAGAATCAACATAATATATGAAATATGTTCCAAATTGAAAAGTCCAGTAAGGCTGGAGATACTTTCCTGGCTGGTCAAAAACTAACAAATTTGTACTCCTTTTAGAATGGTGGGCTTAGCCCAAATTGAAAAGTCCGCCATGGTCCCTTCATCTACTTTCTCCTCATTCCAGCAAAGGAAAATCCTGCGCATCTGGCGCATTCATGATAAGTCGAATATCTGTGTAATTTAAAATTTTAAGACTTGATCAACTTGCATTAGCCAAGTATGCATTATATATATATAATTGCACACCACCCAAACCTTTGACTGGCAAAAGAGAGAGAGAAAAAAAAAAAGAACGGATCTCCTTGAAAAGGAGGCAGCCTCAATCCATGGGAAACATTGACTAAACATTGAATCCTTTCGATGTGGATAGTCATCAGAGTTTCCGAAGCAAGATTTGGGATAAATACCACTAAAGTCTCGTTAATGGGTAGTTTTCCCTATCATATTTCCTTTCTTTTTTTTTTACAAATAACATATATTTTTTAAAATAGGACTTATACCATTAAAAATCTTAAACTGATATATTCGTGCCACATTTATTCCGAACTAATTTTCGTGTCACCAAAATTCCAAATTGGTACACTCACTACAAAATATTAAGGCATGATTGGGGTAAATAGATTTTTCGTAACATGAAAATTAGTTTAAAATAAATATGGTATAAGATTGAAGATTTTTGGTGATGTTTAATACTTAATAATATAAAGCGAAATCACTTTGAAGGAAGTAACTTCCCTAGAATGTATAATCAAATTAATCTACCTAGTGCTATAATGACACCTATAAATAAAGCCCATAAAAGAATTCAAAGAAATTGGGAAAAGAAAGCCACAATGTTTGAAAGTTGCCAGTCAGTGGCCACTTTTGGTTCTTGAAATTCGGCCTCCTTTTGTCTCCTTTCCATGCCTGTCTAAGGCGAATTTTCCTTGAACCAAATTAACTTTTGAATGTGTGGTTCTGGCTTGACAAAAAAAAAATTGTGTGGTTCTGGCTCCAACTATGCATATATACGTGCCCAGCTCATAATCTCAGGTCAATTCAAGGATTTCGGGAGGGTAAAATCTGAGGACAGCTCGGATACACGTCTCCTATTTTTACCTTTTTCTCTTCTGTCTCTTTGAATATTCATTTCTTCAAGGCATAAAGCTGGACCAAGGCATGGCCTCCCTCATTTTTTATCCTGAAAATTTTGGGTGGAGGGACTTTCCTGAGTTTGGAAAAAAGCAAAAAGATTGCAGGACAAGATTTAGATGCTTGTAAGGCTGACAAATGTATGGGCTGCCTTTTCTAGACAAGTATCCCTTGAGATTCGTCATTAACATCGATAAAAATTAATTTTTCCATAATTTCTTTCCAAGTTCTGTATTCATTTCAAAAGTTATATATTGAGAAAATCATTATAAAATTAAAGAAATTGATAGTATTTTTTTTATCAAGGGATCGTAGAATTAGGAACTCTAGGATCTGGTTTCCACCTGTCTTGTATGTCAGCTGGGATGAGATTTGGTCATGTTTACATGTCTACTATTAGAATCACCATAGTCTCAAGGGTTGTGAGAGAAATTGATTCGAACCGGTAAGTTCCTAATGTGTTGTTTCAAAACTTGTTAAATGGCCTATCCGGTAGAGTTATATGCTTTGAAATAATCACTTGAAACTCTTTCTTGGTAAGCAAGTAGTCATGTGTGTAGGAACAAGTAATCGATAATCCTAGCAAGCACTTGACCTTAAACAAGTTCATGTGTCGATTGGATGATGAAAATTCTTGATTCATAAACTTTGTCCATGAGTTAGGGTTTCATTTACTCAAAACCATAGATGCCACCACTACTCTCAAATTCTTAGGCTTCACCTAATAACTTGAAATTGAGAGAGAGAGAACCGTCCTTCACTTTTTTGTACTAGCATTATTGAATGGAACTATATTCTATTGGTAATAATGCACTGACTTTTACTTTTTTGTACTTACGGTACTATTCTTATTTTGGTCGTATCCTCACATTATTTGAATGGAACCATGTCGTTGAGTACAACTAGTGTGCCGGTCCAAAATTGTCATACGACTTTTCCCCTTCTTTATGGGATTCAAATACAAATCCTTTGACTGTCGTGACATGAATTCCCATGGAGACTAATGATTCTTTTTATATCACATATGACAGTAATCGTTACACGATTCGTCTACTAATAAAATTAGTTACAATGATGACAAAGCATATAGCGGAATAAGATGTTCTATTCGACGATCTTGATAATCTCAATTCTTAATTTATTAATATATATTTAAGAAAGACACACAAGGGATATAGATATAGATATAAATAGATCTCCCTCAGAGAGCCAAATAAAAGAATGCTGCTACTACCTAATTTATAAGAAGAAAGTGAACATTCGGAAGCAGAGAACCGTGAAGAGGAAGGGATACTTTTTAGAGGCCAACACAATTTCTTGAGGTTGTTACCCCACCATCCACAACAAGGTTGTGCCCACTGACATACTTGGACTCATCACTTGCAAGATACAAAGCAGCCTCAGCAATGTCCTTAGCCCTCAATGTTGCTCCTTTCAAGTTGGCAAGTCCTCTCACAAACTCCTGCATCTTCTCCACCTCTCCCTCACTGGGCACCCCAAAATTCATGCCTTCATCTTCCTCCTCCTCGTCGCCGCTCCTCCACGCGTTGATGAGCATCGATGTCGCCACGCCAAATGGCGATATGCAGTTGACCCTGATCCCATACCTACCAAGCTCGCACGCCGCGTTCTTGGTGAGCCCCACGATGGCATGCTTCGAAGCCGTGTAGGCATGAGGGCCGAGCCCTCCCATGACCCCAGCCACACTCGCCGTGGAGATTATGCACCCGCTCCTCCTTGGCGCCATGACACGGGCCGCGTGCTTTATCCCGAGTGCTGAGCCTTTCACGTTGATGCTCATCACGCTTTCGAACTCCCCCACATCGAAATCCATGATGCTCTTGCGCTTAGATTGATTCCCAAGCAACCCAGCATTGTTGAACATGATGTCGAGGCGTCCATAGCGGGAGACCGTGGAGGTCACCAAGTTCTCGACGTCCTCTTCCGAGCTAACATCGCAGTGCACATAGGTAACAGAAGGAGATAGCGAGTTAGCAAGTGCGGTCCCAAGAAGATCCTCAATATCAGCGATGACGACCTTTGCCCCGTGCCTCGCGAAGAGTCGGACCGTGGCCTCTCCAATCCCTTTAGCTCCGCCGGTTACTATAGCTATTTTCCCTTCCAACCTACATGAGAAAAGTACTGCATTCATTATGGTTGAGACTATTGCAATAGAAAAGTTGCTCTTATGCAACTCTGCATTCAAAAGATGACATGAACAGTCTACTACTGTGGTAAGTACATAGCTTGTGAAAAATCAATGCGAGCTAGTGCAATCTTGCCAGAATATTGTATAAAATAATGCATTGATGACCTCTTTACCTTCTAGGGCCAGGAGTAGTATTTTCATTTCCCAGCATCAGACTGATTTCCTGGACAACCTTCTCTGGCAAAACGTGAGCCGTCATGGTGTGGAGAGAGAGAGAGAGAGAGAGAGAGACCTCCAAGAGAGAAATTGATGGATTTGATTGGAGAAGCGGAAGGATTTTATAGGAGGTGGAGGCGTGAATGGACTGTGTTTCTTCCCCCTTTCGTGGCGTCTTCCACGAAGCTGACCTTGACTTTTTAGTCTCTCCGCTTGCACGGCAAGGCCTTCATTGAAGATTTAAATATGGACCGTTTTGGAAGAACTGTTCTTCCTCATGGACCACATCCACCAAACGTATCCTCTACAAATCACATTTGAGCACTTCAACCAATTTCGATTGGATGAGATCTGCCTTATTTCGTGAATTTCATAAATCCAATGGATCATTGGACCGTGATCGTCCAAATCACTAGCCCACCTCAGACAAACGGAATAAATGCGATGGCGAAATCATCATATGAGAAAATCACGCGTATGATCATATCGTTGGATCATAATCGTCTAGGGATTGACTTGTTGATTTGAACATGGTTTGAACAGCAACGATGTCCATGCAATTGAGGAACTTTGAATGAAACCCTAGTCAAAATCTTAATGGCGAAGTCTGAATCTTTGGGGGTTGTTGGGGCACAGCAATGGCAAAGTGTTACCGAATACTTTAATGTATCTTAATCATCTAAAAGCTGTCATTACCAAAACTAAACTTAGCTGGCATGCTACAGGTACCAGCAGTGACATACATATATATTAACATATATAGACACAAGTACACATATCGATACGCTCCCCACTCGTGTGCGCGTTACAAAAATAAACCTAGGGTTCCCTCTAGTGGAAAGAGAAACGAATTTGGTCGGATTGTCGGTACACATTTCTATGATGTGATGCTCCACGAATAATGTCTTGTTCTTTCGATGAACATTGCATTCGATTGAATTTTGCGAGAGGACCTATCACGTGATGACAAGGGTGGCTCTCTTTTCTAACGCAACGTCATCTAGGTCTATGAAATACATTACTAATGTCGACAAATACTTTACTCAATTTATTCTAGAAAACCCAGCAATAGGTTTAATTACCAAGAAAATAAAATCTCATTTTTCCCCTATGGGCGACTTTGGTTAGGCTTTAAGGTGTGGTCCATGGTGGCGAGAGGCAAATTAGATGCGATGCATGTGTTTTGAAGATAGGAGATGCAAAGTGCACGTCAAGATAAACTCGAGCCGGCAATAGTCGTTGTGCCGATAGGAACAATCTCCGTGATCGGCTTCCCGGTCATTGGTCAAAGAGGTAATCAAGGTCAATGTACCATACGTATAGTAAATGTTTGGTTAATTTAATAATTATGAAATATGAAAAGTCATTAATTTTGTAACGTTTTTATAATTTCATATAATGACTATATAAATTGTCATGTCATGAATTTATAACACTTGACTTATTTCTTCATATAACCACTTTACAAACTATTGATAATGGTTTTGAGCGGCTCTCTTTCTCTCTTGTTTGAATAAAAATTAAACTTCAAATATCTTTGAAAATACATTGAATTCTCATATTTTTCCTTTTTCTTTTAGTTACTTCTAATATTCAATGAGAAGTATAGAAAAGATTTATTATATCTTGGGAGAATAGCTACTAGAGCTTTACATATCGAGTTTCGTACTCCGAGAAATATAATTATTCTTAAAAATAATATTTGCACACATCAGACAATTGATCATATTGTCTCATCTTTTTCAATAGATGTGTAACAATTATTATTATTTTCATATTATCTAATATTTTTCCAATGGTAAATGGTTAGTTATGAGGAAATAGGAATGAGTCGAATTAGCTAACATCGGAATGACATGTTTAATTCATAATCTATAAATATTGATGATTCGATGGAACATATACTTTGCGTTATAAAATATGTAGTCACACCCGTAGAAGATGACCGTAGTTCCAAGTTGAAACACATTAGCTCCATGTACCTAATTCTATGTATAAAAATAATAAGTTTTGCAATTTCAAATCCAGTCAATTAATTGGTCAATTCCTTCCTCTCGAATTTTCACACTGTATCTTCCAGTCCACGTAATTTATTGATTGGGACACCGTCCAGAAGTCTTTGTCTTACTATAGTCCATGAGATATGCGATAAAATATATTATAATATGCTTATTATAAAATAGACAAAATTACATTGCATGGATATCCGTTTCGGCCTTAAATAATGACCGATTGGAGACCCGAAGGAGCTGTGAGGTGCGGGTCAATATCCGGGACCATCAAACCTCGGATTCACACGGTCGGTCGCAGGTCGTTCCATGTTCATACTATTGGTCTATCCCAGGGACAATTGACATTTCTACCTGTTTTTTTATTTGAGTGCTTTCACAACTTTTGATCGAGTCAATTCTCATCGATCCAACCACCCATTTTTTTAGAAAGTCAAAGGTAAGAACCTTGCAATTGAACGGAGGTTGACAGGATACTCTGATTCGACGTGGTTTTGATATTGTTTTAACGAAATATTGGGCGAAAGTGACTTATTAGATTGTCCTTTTGGTAGTTCGATGATTGATTATAAGTTCTTAGTGATCAAATCTGTCCGAATATTTGGTTGGACTAATTATTTTTTATGGATGCAAAACATCCGGTTGATGTGCATAGATAAGGTTCCCTAATAGGGTGGCAAGCATTCATTTAAGAAATTATTTTATGTACAAGACTTGTGATTCGATATGGGATTTGGCACATTTGAACCCAATATTTGACACTCAATTAACCCCTTCCATGCAAATTCGACTAAATATAACCTCTAAGTTCTGCCACAACTAGAAGACAGAAATAGTCCGAGAAGTACCATTTATGTGGATGTTAGGATTTTGTTTATAAATATTTTGAGCCATAAACATTACATGAAATTTGACTAGTATGAAAGTAGGTCAATTAAGCATCCTAGCATATCGAAATGCGATAGAAAAAGTACAACATCCAGAGGTTGGTATTGTACAGACCGGTTAATATATTTCATAATTGACGAATGACTTATTAGGTTAGGTTTTTGAGTAAATGTGAGCTCGATTGAATCTATTAATGGGCTTGGATTGAAGCTCTCTTTTGGTATTCTCTTCATATTTATATTGCATGTTCCAAAACCAATTCTACCTCATTTTAGTGTGGAAGTTTAATAGAAGTCCAACACCTTTATTATAGGTAGATCCAAGAGGAAGCCCAAAACTTGAGCTGCAATATACCTAATTGGGCAACATTTGCTTAAAAAAGCTTATCCTATTGAGTAAAGGGTCATTTAGGTATATCAAATAACTTACCAAACGTCGACGTCCATATTTTCACACGGCAAGTGCGCTCGCCATTCTTCTTCCCTATGAGCCCACCACACTCATCACCTCCCTCTTAATCCAAGTGAAGTATTGTGCCACACCAACAAATCTCGATGCAAATCTCGGTCCTATTGACACCAAAAAATGTCCCAGACGTTGTAGTTGACGACTTGGTTGACATGGGCTTGCTAGAATGACTAGAGAAGCGAAAAATAGCTAAGTGTTGGGAATAATCAATTAATAAAGTGCAGTCAGTTTAGAATAAGACCCAATTCTTATCGACGGAAATGTCAAAATGCATGGGCTAAGTATTGGAAAAAATGAGTAATGCAACTCTCAGTAACCATCAAGGTAGTGATGTCGATCTAATCATCATTGTAAATATTGAATAGTAGAGTCGATTAATCATTGGTATATCTGTCAAGTAGTGGAATCAAGCAAGGGAGTTGTAGAAACCTATGGGTTATAAATAGCAAAGTGTACCCTTAGCAAATAAAGTCCTTCAATCAATCACAAAATTCAAAGTTGTTTTGTCAGTATCTTGTGCTATGTTTCTTGCAATTTGGCAGCAATTGCCTCCAGTCTCCTTACTTTTAAATTTTTTGTCATTTACCTTCCTATTCAAAATCAACAAAGGATCTTTGACCGCATTTGTCAATTCACTAATCAGTCCATCCATATTCCAAGAGGTATTTTGTTGACTTTTCGGTGATACACGTCCACACGTCTTCTCCAGTGGTCTTCTCCCCGCAGAGTCTTCTTCCTGCAGAGACCATGATAGCAAATTTGGTTATTGCAATGATTAATGAGATTCCTTATCGAGTCCAAATACTAGTACACACTTTATCTTTCAAATTTGAGTCTATGGACATGTCTTATGAAATTCACCTTCACTTAAATGTCAAAAGTCTAAGCTATATTGAATTTAGCTAATCAACAACTCCTCCGAGCTCTAAAACATGCACACTTGAGCTGATCAAACATTTATTAGTGAACCAAATGAAGCCCCGATCAAAAGTTAAGGAAAAGCACATTAAGTAAAAGTATAGAAACCATTTGTGACATTTTCCTAAAAAGTAGTAGACACCCTTTCAAAATAAATCCAGATCTACCACTTAGTGGAAAAAATCTCATATTGCTTTAAGTGTGGCTAAAGTTCGAGTGACATAGCTTACAGGACATCCATATGAAAAAAATTTTCCGAGGTTGTTGTTTTACTTCTTTAAAAATTTGCTTCAGAAAACACATTGCAGGAAGCCAACTCATGAGTTGAAATACTCGAGAGAACACCGGTTTGGGAAAAGTCGAAGGCTAGAGAGGTAAGGACCCTTAGATCGTAAATCGAGACCCCACGCATGTAATGATTTTTCAGATTAACTTTGAAATGAATTAGGGTCATTTTCCCTAAAATTACTTTCTTCTTGTATATCCCTCATTACATATGGTCGAAAGCACGAAATGTCTTTGTCTAAACAGGCTAGTAATAACATGGCTCCGTCAATTTTAAAATTAAGCAAGTATCACCTAATTATGCATCTTTTGTCAATTGCATATGCATCCACGTAACGAATGGAGACTCACGCATATTTTTATTACTCCTAGCATACTTTCAAGGCACAAACGCGCATGGCACCCGGAGTCATGCTGGGACATAAAATGACGAAGGAATTTCCGTGATTACATCTTCGGAAAAACCAGAATTTATTAATAAGTTTAGGAAACTATTTGATAATGGCATTCAAAGGACTTAATTAAAAAGTGTAACATCGAAAGGGCATTGTGAGGACGCTAACCATCCTCAAACTAATTTCCAGGTAAGAAGAAAAATCCAAAACTGATATATCCAAGTCACATTTAAGCCAAACTAATTTTCTTAGGGATTTTAGTAGATTTTTGAAACTTAAAGGAGCTCTTAGCAGATTTTCCAATCTAAGATTTTGGTGATTTAAGATTTTTTTGTGACATCAAATATAAATTGGGATAAAATGTGGCATAATGTACCGGTCTGAAATTTTTTGTCACATAGAAATTAATTTGGATAAATGTCGCATAAATGTATCGATTTGAGATTTTTGTGATAAGAAAATTAATTCAAGATAAATGTGGTGTGGAGATATTAATTTGGGGATTTGACAGTATTAACCCTAAAAATAATGATTCTTCCAAGTCATCCAACAATCTTTAGCCAAAATATATGGAATATGATTTCGAAGTGACAGCCGAAATAGGGTAAGTCTATAAGGAAACACATAACCACACTAAACAAAGCTCATTTTGTATTATTTAATTATGACATGTCAAAGTTGTATACATGAAATCAAATCGATTAGACTTCTCAAGCCACTTGATTTGTTAATGAGTCAAATTGTCAACTTTAATATATTTACAATTCTAATTTAAATAAGTAAACGATTGCAATTCGTGGCATTCCTCAACTTGATGTCTTAAAGAAATTAGAAGGTCAAAATTTTTAGTTGACTCAACCAGAAGAGCTTTTCACGAATTTAAAAAAAATGGAGTTTTTAAACGGTTGTAATATCCTCTATCCTTTTAAGATCCACACGGCCCTCATACCAAAATGTGAGCAAATCTTACTACTAATTGCAACATCACATTAAACTACATTTTACTATTTAGATTGTTACGATCTATATTATATACCTTTTAAAGTTTATTTAGGGTCACGAAAATATATAAACTTATGGTATAACTATCATTTTATATTAGGGTTAATAACATTAAATATCCAAAACCGGCACCCATTGCCACATTTGCCCTAAATTATTTGGTCACTACTACTTTTTTATTGGTAATCTAGGGGAACCCCGCACAGCCGACAGCTGGGAGTAAACCCCTAGGGAGGCACGTAGGAAACCACCACCCACGCATCTCGGGTAAGTCACCAAGTGGCCCACCTGCCTCCCTGCAACTTGCGTTACAGGGGCTTCGAACTCCAGACCTCCTACGTGGAAGTCTAGGAGCCTACCAACGAAGCCACCGCGGTCGATGGTTTTAAAAATTCTATTGTTCATCATTGATCTTACAACAACTTATTTATCCTTGACCATCTTATCTCAAAAGCTCACTTTCTTGATGAACTTTTTATTTTTTTTAATTTCATTAGCCTAATATATATATGAAGTATCTTTACCTCTCTATATTAAAGAATTTATCTTCTTTTTTTCTTGCTATATTGGTAAGATACTTTTACACAGAGCATGTAAGAAATTAGAGGAATATTTAGGAATATATTAAAAATATTATGTACGATGTAGCATTTTGATTTTTTTAGGTAATACCCTGCAAAAACCTCAAATCGGTACATCTGTGACAAATTTACCCAAAACTAATTTTTTAATAAAAAAAAAAACCTCAAACCGGTATACTTGTCACAAATTTATCCTAACTAACCATAAAAAATCACAAACTAGTACACTTGTGACAAATTTAGCTCTAATTAATTTGTTCAACCATCACAAACCCCAAATTAATATATTTGGGACAAATATATTCTCTGTTAAATTGGATTAATAACACAAAAAATCACAAAAATGATACAATTGTGACAAACATATAGTAAAATTCCAAACTAGTATACTAGTCAACTGTTACGTGTCATCCAATTTAGTAATTTAACAATAAAATTTAACGAAAATTAACAGATAGTAAATCTATCACAAATATATCAATTTTGGATAAATTTGTCAAATGTGTACCAGTTTAGGGTTTTTGGTGGTCAAAATATTAGTTTTTGGTAAATTTGTCACGGGTGTACCGATTTTGGGTTTTTCAAGATATTAACCTTTTTTTTTTATCGTATGTCTCCAAAGAGACGATTCTGCACTGTTCTTGTGAGCTGCTTCGTGGCTACTTCCCGGAGTTTGGACCGATGGTTAAGGCCAATCCTTGGTGGTTAGGGGCGCCTCCTAGCTCTCTTTCAAACCCCTAAAGTTCTTGCCCTGTTACATTTCCTTTCCTGGGCCGTGATGATCACGATTGGCTAGGGTTTCCTTGTTTCTGGTTTGTTGCTCGCGCTCTCTGTGTACGATGACTTCTGACTTGATTCCAGCCCAAAATACTAGGGTAGGGCTGATTGGTGGAAGCCCTCCAAACCCCGCGCATGACCACTTGACCCTCGTGGATCTAAAGGAGAATGTGGGATGAGTTTCTTTGTCCATCACTGGTTCGCGTGAGGGCGACCAGCAAACTCGGCCCCCTCATGCTCCAGTGGGGAACAGAGGTAGAAGCCGAGGTAGATCAAATTCCAAACGCCCTTAGCCAATGAGGGGTGATCCAAATAACCAGAATACTCGAACTTGAGCTAATGTAGCCAAGGATGCATCCAAGGACTATGATTTGGAATATTTTCCTCCTACCTATGTTAATAACAAACCAATTGTTGAGTTGACTAAAAATATCATTGAGGCGGTTGATCCTAAGTTGTATGAATGTCGCGTGGGTTATTATATTGGCAAGAGAATACCCTTCAAGGTGACTGAAGCAGCCCTCAAGAGAGCTTGGGGCTCGAATCTTGTTGATGTAATGTCCAATGGACAGGGTTTCTTTTTTTTCCACATACCTGATGTAGACTTTCGAAGAAAACTCCTTGAGGGCAGGTCCTATTTCGGTTTCTAGGATACCGTTGGTACCGCAATAGTGGAGGCCAGCATTGGAGCTGAAGAAGGACACTCACTTAACCGTGCCTGTCTGGGTGAGGCTTAAAAACCTTCCGCTCGATTTCTGGTCGGCCCAAGGGCTTGGCAAGGTTGCTAGTATAATGGGTAAGCCGTTGTATGTTGATCGGAGGACAAAGCAGATGAAGATGTTTACATTTGCCAGGGTTTGTGTTGAAATCACAGCAAAGCAACCCACCTGCGATGTCATTGAAGTGTTCCTCAATGGTGAGTCTTCTCTTGTGAAAGTAGAGTATGAATGGAGACCTGTAGCATGCTCTGGATGCGGCATCTTCAATCACAAGTGCTCCCCTGCCCCATCTCGATCATCTACAGCTGGTCTTGCAAAGCAGGCTTCGATCCCTGCTCCTCAAAACACGTCCTCGTCCCTACTCCCATTGCTCCTCCCACTATTCTTGTAGTTGTGGACGACCAACCAAGACAAGTGGTGGCTAGGACGGATGACTCTCCCATGTTGGTTAACAGGTCTGGCCCTGTTTTAGCTGTTGGTAAGCAGTCCCCTGTTAAGGTCTTGATAATTGATCTAGCTGGTGGTTTACCTCAGACAAAAGGCATGGAGTGCTCTAGTTCTGGAGGACCTCAAGATCAGTTGTTAGCCTTAGTGGCAAATCTCGCTGCTGCCTCTTCTCTTCCAGCAGCCGATTCAGGTTGGAAGTAGGTAAAAGCGAAGATGAAAAAGCCGCCTTTTGCGAAGGCTGCTGCGTCCTTTAGATTGCCTCCACCTACCGAAGGAGGGCAATCCTTAAAATTGAAAGACTTTGCTCATGATAAAGTTCAAACGGCATCAGCTCATAAGACTCAAGGAAGCTTAAAAACTTCTAAGAATGATGATTCTCGTTCTTCCCAAGCAGAGGATAGGGTGGATCCCCCCAGCTCAGTGATGCCTCAAGCTAGCTCGGAAGATGAGATTGTTGGTTCCAGTGTCTACGCTAGCTCTGATGAAGATGATCTCTTATCCCCTTGCCCCACATCTCCAAGAGCGTTACATCCCCTTGCCCCACTTCTCCAAGAGCGTTACATCCCCTTGTTGGTTCTAAAATTATGCAGGATAAATTGTTGAAGTTATTTCCCGATCCTCTTCCCTTGGTTATGCCTACTTCGGCCCCCAGCCGGCGTAGGTCGACTAAGAAGAGGTAACCCTCTTCCCTCTCCTTTGTAAATATGTTCTTTGGTTTTTGGAATATCAAGGGCTTTCGTGACCATGTTAAAAGGGCTGAAGTCAGGAGACTTGTTACTACGAACAATCTATGTTTGGTTGGCCTCCTCGAGACAAAAATTCCGGAGCCTCTTTTTGACTCAATATCCTCGCTTTTACTTAAGGATTGGAAGTGGATTACTAACTTTGAATTCTCCCCTTGGGATAGAATCTGGGTGGGTTGGAACCCAGAGTGCATAAGCTTTGAAATCTTGTCTATAAATGATCAAACTGTGCATGGACGCATAAAGTTTAACCACTCTAGTTTGGCATGCTGTGAGTGAACATACCTTTGTTCGTCGCCGCCCCTTGTGGGGAGACCTTCTACGTTTGAATGCTCTCCTGTAGGATTCGGCCTAGATTGTTGCTGGGGATTTCAATGCCATAAAGGATCCTTCAGAACAAGTTGGGGGTTCAAATGCTTGGATCCCATACTTCAATAAATTCAGCTAGTGCTTAGCCTAAACAGAGTTGGAGGATCTCAAGTATGTCGGACTCCGCTTCACTTGGTCCACTTTTGCTGATGCCAATAGGAAAATGAGAAAGATTGACCAGGTCTTGGTTAATACGAGGTGAAACTTGGATTTCTCTTTCTTGAAAGCTTCTTTTTTGAACCCGGGTATCTCTGACCATACCCCTATGTTTAGGCTGGTTTCCAAGCCGAAGGCCTTAAAAGGCCATCTCAAGCATCTTAACCAAGAGGCCTATGCGAATATCACTCAGAGGACAGTGGAAGCGAGGGATGCTCTTCGTTCTACCCAGGTTGGTCTTCAGGTAGACCTAAATAATGTCACTCTTGCAGAACTTGAGAAAGTTCAACGCCGGACTTTTGTTGACCTGCATAGTCATGAAGAGTCTTTTTATAGACAAAAATCAAGAGTTAGATGGCTCAAGGAAGGGGATTGAAACACTAAGTTGTTTCATCATTTCATTAAAAGAAGGCAACTCAGGAATCAGATCCTATCCGTTAAGGATCCGTCAAGCTCTTTGATCACGGACCCTAAATTGGTGCCGCAAGTATTTGTTTCCTTCTTCTCAGAACTCCTTTCACCACATACAGTTCTCTCTAAGCCTTCGTTGCAAGAGCTGAAGGAGTTTGTTCGGCAGCCTTTCTTGGATGATCAGGTTTGTTCCCTTACTAGCCCGGTTTTCAATTCTGAGATTAGGAACACTCTCTTCTCTCTTGCCAGAGGTAAAGCCCCAAGCCCGGATGGCTTCACCGTGGAGTTTTTCAAGAGCAATTTGGAGATAGTGGGACCTTTGGTGGTAAAGGCAGTCAGGGATTTCTTCTCTTCTGGACACCTTTTAAGGGAGGCAAATAATATCATTCTAGCATTGGTGCCTAAAGTCCCTAACACTTGTGCTGTTTCCGAGTTTAGTCGCATTGTGGTTATAATACTATTTATAAGGTTATTACGAAAATTTTGGCAAATCGCTTGGCCGTTGTTTTGAGTGACTTGATTAATTCATCCCAGAATGCCTTTGTTAAGGGTAGAAGGATTAGGGATAATATTCTTCTGACCCAGGAACTCTTTGCCAGTTTTCATCTTGACCCTTACTTATCTAAATGTGCTATCAAGGTAGATTTTCAAAAGGCTTATTACACCGTTGATTGGGATTTCCTAGAGCTTACTCTCTTGGCTTTTGGTTTTCCTAAGTGGATTATTCGACTTATTATGGTTTGTGTTTGTACGCCGAAATACTCTATCTCGATCAATGGATAGCTCCATGGGTTCTTATCAAGTGGACGGGGCCTTCGATAGGGGGACCCAATGTCACCCTATCTTTTTACTCTAGTGATGGAGGTGTTCTTGGGGATTTTATCTGCTTGGACTTCAGTTAAGGATTTCAAGTACATTTGAAGGCGTAAAGTGGTGAAGCTTTCCCACCTTTTCTTTGCCAATGATGTCTTTCTATTTTGTCAGGCTGATTGGCCGTCGGTGGCCTTGCTTAAAAGAGGATTGGATATCTTTTCCTCCTGGAGTGGGTTGCTACCAAATAGAAACAATAGTGAAATATTTCTCTCGGGTGGGCCTTCATCTCTTCACAATAATATCCTGCTAGCCTTTGGCTTTCTTGAAGGGAAGCTTCCGGTTCGTTATTTAGGTGTGCCTATTATATCATCTAGGTTGGGAAAAGTGGAATGTATTGCTTTGATTGACCGCATCACTGCCAGGGTCCAATCCTAGGCACAGCGGTTCTTATCTTTTGCAAGGAGACTCCAGCTCATAAGGTCAGTGTTACATTTCATTCAAGCATTCTGGGCTAGTGTTTTTACTTTGCCTTATTCGGTTTTAGACAGTATTGAGCGTATTTTGAGACAATTCCTATGGAAGGGCTCTACTCTTGGCCGTGGTGGTGCCAAAGTCTCTTGAGATGACGTTTGTCTCCCATAGGAAGAGGGTGGTTTAGGTTTTAACAAGTTGAGGGATTGCAACAAAGCGGCTATGCTCAAATACATTTGGTTTCTTTTCACTGATAAGGAATCCTTGTAGTGTCGGTAGGTTCATACAAATTTTTTAAAAAAGGAAAACTTCTGAATTTCTTCTCATCCCGCAGTATGCTCGTGGGCGTGGAAGAAAATCTTGCAACTTAGATAGGAGTTCAGGTTGTCTTTCTTTCGGAAAGTTGGCAATGGACTCTCGGTATTCTTATGGTATAATCACTGGCTTTTACGTGGCCCTTTGGACTCTTTTGTACTGGACTCTCTCATGGATAGCCTGAGCCTTCTTAGCTATGCAATGGTTGCGGATCTTTGTTCCCCTATGGGTCGCACACTTAAAACTCTTTTGGAGAGTTGGGGTCTCAACTTCCCGATTCTCTCCTTGGTCCCTGACCGGTTTTCTTGGTGTTGCAACCCTTTTGGCTCCTTCTTGGTGGCTTTAGCTTGGAATATCATCAGGACCAAGAAGGACCATGTTCCTCGGGCATCTCATATGGGACAATGCTTTGGCCCCTCGATTCCAATTCAATCTATGGCTTATCTCTAGGAATCGCTTACCTTCCCTGATGCTTCTCATCTCCTATAGCAGGATCGATCATGTTGTTTGCGCCTTCTACGGGGTCGTGTCGGATTCTATCGACCATTTGTTCTTAAATTGTCACACTTTGGCAACACTTGCTTTTTTTTGGATAGCCAAGTGTAATCTTCCTTGGCGTAATAGATCTTGGCCAAACAATCTCTCATGGGCTTTGAAATTCTTAACCGATAAGGACTTTTACCATCGTATTGCTCGCTTCTCGTTTGGTGCTATGTGTCACCTAATTTGGAAGAAGAGGAATAGTATCATTTTCTGGGGGGAAGCCTTGGTGGTTTCGGTGATGGAAAATCATCTTATCAAGGTTGTAAAGGACAAAACTCTTACTTTTACCAATGTCCCGATTACTCCAAGGAATAGGAGACTCCAGAGAGGTTGGGGCTTTGACCCCTTGGTCTTCTTTGGGCATCCTAGGTCTTCCTAATGCCGCACCTACCGTTGTTTGCTTTGAGCTTAAGCTTATTTCTACTTAGGCTCTTCGTTCTTCATCCCCTCCTTTGGATGCTAGTCGAGGTTTGCTGGGCTGTTTTGTAGTTGTGGCTTTTGCGATGTGTCCTTTTGGCTATTGTTAGCTTTGTTGTCTTTTTGTTGATGCCTTGTGACTTTTACTTCGGCTCCCTTTCACTCTTTATGCTTTTAGCATTTAGAGTTAAGTTTTTTTGCTGAATTTTGTACAGTGGACCAAAGCTCAATATATTTTCTTACCTTTACCGAAAAAACTTTTTTTTTTTTTATAAATAGTTTGATCCAAATAATATTTCACCGATTTTTGTAAATCTTAATTTATGTAATTTTTTTGATTTAATTAAATTTTATTTTCTGAAGTTTCATGTTGAAAAATGTCTTGTGATTTTATTTTGGAAAATCTTCAAAGAGTTTTTTTTTATGTGATCATCCTATTATAACTATATAAAATAAAATTGATAAGAAGGGTTTTGATGGTGATATATACAACAAGAGTGAAAATATATAAACAAGCCAATGTGTTAAAAAGTCACCTATTTTAAATTTGTTCCATACTCTACTTCATAATTTATTTAATAAATTTGCTCGACGGCATAAATAAGAAGTAACTTTCTTGAAGATTAATCTTTTCGACAAAATGAACTTTCATGGAAGTATTATCTAACAATAATAAATAAATAAAACTTACCAAAAAAATAAATAATAAATAAATAAAACACGTTGTCTTCAATATACATGGGAAATCTATGATAAACAAAAACTAAACATTTAAAGTTCTTAATTATGATAAGTAAATTCTACATAAATATAGAAAAACTAAAAAATGAAGAAAGTAAATAAATTTGAGATCACCACTTTAAATTGTAATGGAATGATTAAGGACAATTTTGTCTTTTTGGTGAAAACTGGGTGGATTTATTTATGTGGGTGTGGAAATAGCGCCACTCGGTTATTTTTTATCTTGTAAAAAAAAAGGTATTGCATGACAAATTTATTGTAAATTATTTTTTATCTTAAAAAGTACCAAATTACTAATTTATTGTGAACTAATTTTCTTCTTACAAGAGAACCTAGTGGGTAATTCTAACCTAAATCTACCTTCCGCTAGCATTCCATTTAGTATTCATTGCTAAGATACATATATCTCAATGCAAACGAATGAAAGATGGATTTGACATAAAGAACGACATATCTTAAGCGAAAAATCGACGTGTCGTAACACATAAGCATCTTAAGAATGATAGATATGGAGTACCAACTTGTGATTTTTAAAATTAGGGATAAATGCGACCGTGGGGGCAGCGACTCGAGGCTTGAAAATTAATTCAGGATGAAGGGCCTTGTCAGAATCGGTTTGAATTTTTTATGAGGTCAAAAAATAAGTGATTTTTAAAATGGCATCACTACCCCTTCCATGGCCAAGAATTTTAAAATAACAAAAAAAAAAAAATCACTTTTTCTTCATGGCGCTATCTAATTTCAAAATTTTTTTAACGAGATAAGGATCGCCTGCGGCCGCTAAATTCCGCTCCAACCGTAAACCCTCCTTAATCCTTTCGTTTTCAATCTCCCTGCCGTCCCCTTCCTCAAAAAGGCCGCACGACCGCGACGTTCAGATAAGCATCGCCGCCGGCAGGAGGAAGACGACGGCGACGGCGACGGCGGCGACGGCGGCGGAGGAGGAGGTCGAGCTAGCCGACCCTAGATAGAGCCTGCGAAACAGGTGAGATTGATGCGGTACAGATGGGTTCGATCTCCCTTTTTGCGTGATGGGTTCCCTCTCCTAAAAGAGCTCTTTGTATGGGGAAATTCCTCCCCTCTGCGACGAGGTTGCGCCAGCTAGTCAGAACCCTAGGATCGGCGCCGGGCGGCGATCGGAGATCGGGGGACCGGAGGAGGAGGAGGGGTGCGGCGGCGGCGGGGGCGATGGAGGTGGAGACCAGCGGGGAGAAGGAGGGCGGCGCGCGGCTGCCGCTGTCGGAGGTGGTGTCCGACTGCGTGAAGCGGTGGTTCAAGGACACGCTTAAGGAGGCGAAGGCCGGGGACGTTAATATGCAGGTCTTGGTGGGTCAGATGTATTACAGCGGGTATGGAGTCCCCCGGGATGCTCAGAAGGTATCGGCTTTGTTGTCGAATTCCTGTTCTTTTTATGGAACTGAATCGTTAGTGTTTTGGGTTATGGTTCTTCACGTTAAATTAGGCTGCTTGGTAGGAGGGTTTTCGCTGCATTTTGATTCGTGAGCCTTGGACAATAGGGCATCAAGGGAGAGAATATGAAGATTGCCCTTCAGCCCTTTTTGCTATTTGTGATTAGCTAGGCAGATTTCTGATGTGTTTATTTTGATGGGGACTTGTAGAATTTGTTGTTTTGTCTGCCATTGCTCAAATTCCAAATTCTCATTGTCATTGTCATTGATCGCTAGTCTTGGTTACTGAGAAACAAAACTGATATTAGAATGAAGGTAATCATAGTTTCAAAGGATCAGTTTCGGGCACATGTTATAGGGAGTCAGGGACAACAAAATGAGGGAAAGGGAAAATCAAGATACAGAAATTTTACCATTAATATGCAAAAAGAGTCTTTTTTAGGCCTGAAGTTGCAAGAAATCTGAGAAGTGATGGCCGACCTGACCCTCACTTGTAGACCGAATGATGCCTTAAGTTCTGAACGTCTATGGTTGCTCAGTCTTAAGGGAACCTTGCAAAATCAAGTTAGTTGTTTGTTTCATGTAATTATGCATTCACCCATGGTTTTATGAATTACAATTTCCATCCGTGTTTTTAAAAATATACACTTTGCGGCTTGTTGTTTGTGTAGTGACTGATGTTTTGCATCCTGAGTTCAGCTGTGCTACTGTAAAATGCCCTACAGTGCTGTTACAGTCGTAGAAATAAATCTGTCTTGTGGACAACAACAATTTCTTATGTTGGGAAACCAACTGATGTGCTTGCTCAGTTCCTCTAATTCTCCACTCTCGTATTCTGTCACACACACTGTTTCCTTTATTCTCTACATCTATCTGATTCTGGATGTCTTCAAGTATCAATAATAAGAGCGTGAAAGAAGAAAGGTTTACTTGGAAATGCAGATGCTAACTGTAATTATGTCTGCTTTATGGGATGCAAAATGTAGGCTTTCACTTTTCATATTGTTTTTCCACGTCCAGATTCGCATGTTTATTTCTATGTTGATTTTGATTGTTTTATATGTATTTGTCATGAAGAGTGATTCTAACTTTCAATTTTTTTGTGAGAGTTTAGGGAAGAATTTGGATTACCAGGGCATCAAGGATTCGCTCTTCTGTATGGAAAGTTAGCGATAAGCGTCCAGGTTGATTTCATTCGCATTTGTATGATTCAGACCTAATTTTGTTTGCAGTCATTGGTTGTACATGGTACTTTCCTGGTTTTCGATGCAATTAATGGTTAATTCTGGTGCTTTTGTTTGGTACTGTGGTCATATTGTCAGGGTATAATGCCAGTGACTCGGATTCAGATGAGATAAAAGACAATTCTGAGGGGTCGAAGCACTCATGACAATTGCTGGTAATTTCATTTCTTAGCCTCTCATTCTTTCAGTTAACATTAACCTGGTCTTTTGCAAGGAATTTGTGAAATTTGTCTTCGATCGTATTCTGAGACTTTTTCTTTCACAGAATTCTTTGTCTTCTTTTAGCATCTATGTCAGCAGTGGTGTTGCGTTTATATTTTAAGAGCTGAATACTTTTTCTTCCACCATTTGCCCTTTCTTGTCTAGTCATGATGTAGTCACCGCTTGTTGGTAGATTCTCTAATTCTTGTGTAATGACATTGCTGATTTGCTACTGCTGGGGTTTATAACTCACATAGTTTATCATTTGTCAAGTAGTTAGGCTCATGTCTATATGGTACTGGTGACAAGGTTTCCGCTATTATTGGAATTGAAGGGGAGTGGAGAAATTACCATTTTGTGCTAGAGTCTTCAGCTCTTTGCTGTGGTTGATTTCTAGATTAAGGAGTTATATTGCGTATATGTAAGTATTAGGGTTGATCTCTCCTCTTAAGTAAGCCATAACACCAAAAATGTCACAACCCCTTTATATCTCCCTTGCCAAAGCATTTATTTCTTCATATAAATCTAACTCATGATGATTGAATTAGAATTTATGTGCATGATTGTCAGTCCATATGATGTATTCCTCATGAAACTGTGAGTTTGCTTAAAGAGAAAAATGAAGAACTGGCTTTTGTATTGACCTAGATGTTTGAGAGCAGCTACTTTTACTGACAATGCATGAAAAGCTATCTGCATGGCCAAGTTTTGATGGAGTGGATTCTAAAGAACTCAAATTCATCCAATCATCCGACCAGAATCTGATTTTGTTTCACCTGTAGCCTTTGATAAATACATCTGAACTTGATTTGGTGGCTTTCCTATTCCAGGAGACTCTTATATGACTAACCCTAGAAAATGTTAAAAGATTGGATCTCTTGGCCCAAAGATTTGCGCCATGGTGGATGATGCACTGATTAAATTTGTCTTTGTGGGTTTTGCATCTTGCAGTGGTCTTGTTCAGGCTTGGACCTTTTTCCTTTTGGGTTTGGTAACCAATTTTTACAAAGTCAAGTATTATTGTGCTGTAAGTGAAGTTTTATTTCCGGGTTAAATGAAAGTTTTGATCTTATATCATGGGAGACGTTTGTAGTATGAGAGTATTCTCAACTTCTGTCAAATCACCTGTTGTCTGGAATTGGGCAGAAGGAATGAAGGGCCCATTGTCTTCTTTGTTTAACACAATCATTTGCTGAAGCTAATGGGAAGCAGAGTCCCATATACGTACCTTTTTATTGAGTCGAGACACTTGTGCATCTAATAAGTAATGACTGATTTTATGTTGAGTTGATATCCTTTTGTGGTGAGGAAAGTTGGCTGTAATATTATGTGAGAAATTTTGATATCATGATCGAGGCTGCTTGGGCATCCTTTGTTAGCCAGATTATGAATTTAACCTGGTTGAGAGATTACTCTTCTGCCTGGTTTACTTAAATGATTGTCAAGCTGATTGTCTGCTGTTCGTTTCTGTTGTTGATTTAATCATGTTCAATAGATTTTGAATTATTTTGTCTGGGGACGTATTCTTTTTTATGATTTTGAGGAACTGGGCATTTAGCCCTTTTTTTGTCTAATCTCATAATGTTGCTTGCTGCAGGTTACGAGGGACTACTTGGGGCTGCACGTCTGTGTGGCCACTTCAGCTTCCCTTTTTATTCTTCCCCTTCATCTACCATGTAATCAGTCTTACTCCAATTGTTTTAGTCAAGGAAGGTGTATTTTACTTCACTTTATCTGGTTTCACATTTGCACAGAGTTTGGTTGGGATTAACCTTTTCAGCCTTTTGGCTGAAGATCAAGTAAGAGGTTGGTTTGGGGGCTTCCTTTTTTTCACTTATTTTTCGTTTTTTAGCTTACTGTGTTGGGGGTATATACTCGATGGAGTCAGAATCGCAGAGTTACGATTAGCCATTGAGCTGCACCGACAAACCGGTGTCCATTCAGAGAATTGCTTTGTGTATATTGTATACCTTTCATCCAGTGCTATCATATTTTTCCCTCTTTGGAGGTCAGCAACTTGGGATTCCTGACCATATCTGCCCACCTCTCCTGCCCACTGTGGCAGCTCATGCAATTTGACTTCTCCATTCCTTGATATATTCGAACAGCTTGTGGGAAAGATGATTCTATTCTTTGTGAAGTTACTTTGTGTTAGACTCAAGCTGGGTGATGATGTTGAACAGTTTTTACTAAATTTGTCATCATCTCAATAAAAATTAGTACTTGGTTTTGCTATATCTGAATCTGTGGGGCTTAAATGAGGGGGCTAGAAGGGAGAAGCTGCTGCTTTTTCTTGGGGCGTTAGCAAGGCTGGTTGGTGACGACATGACGGGCTTCATTTCGTTGTGTGAGTGCAAATAAGCTTGCTTTAGTCTGTACGTGCGCTGACTCTTTTCGTGGGAGGGATTTGCTTTGCCTGAAATTGGGTCCTCCAAATTGGGTCCTCATTGATCTTTGTGGGTTCTACTTGGGGCTCAGAGGTCATCCACCCATGGTTATAGGGTCCATGGCGAACCGGATCAAGACTGGATCAAGACCGGCGATACGGGGTTGTCGAAGTGCTCCTTGACATCGCATCAAGATGTTTCATTCGCTCAATTCAAAATGAATGGACCGTGGCGACTTAGCATCTCGGATTATACTTGAATCCAGAGGGTAGGCCGCTTTCGACAGCAAAAGAGAAAGCGATTCGATTCCACACTCACGCGAATGCGTCTAGTCTCGATCAGTGGAATGGATCGTGGTAGTACTTTTAACACTGTGGTGGTTCTGCGGGGACCGCTTGATTGTGAAGTCTTGAAAGCAGACATGAACCCGCAACAAAATCTCTTCGAGCTCGAATGAAAGTCCGAGTAATACCGACTTTAAATTGTTCAAACCAAAGCCCCCGTTAAATGATTATATCATAAGCACCGGAAAAACTGTAGGACGAACAGGAGAATTTTTTATTTTTTTTTTTATTTTTGGTTTTATTCATCTCTTCTATATATGTGTGCAATGCTCACAGGAATCGAATCCCAAACCTGGTACTTTCCGGCCTCATCCACCAACCCCTTTACCAGTAGGGCCACATGCCTGTTGTAATGTAATTTGATTTTTGAACAAGAGAAATCATAAGCTAAAATTCGGTTGACAAAATTTTAAAACAAAATTTATAATCTTGAGATAAAAATTTTAGTTTTAATTTTTCTTCAACGAAAACTGCCAGAAATAGAAAAATTCGGAAACAAAGAAATAAAGAACTTGAAATTTTACTGTTTATAATCTTGAGATCAAACTTGCTGAGAACTTAATTTTTCACAAAATTCACTTGAACTATTAAGACCGGATTAGTTGGTAACTTAAAAAAAAATTGGTAAATCGCTTAAATAAAGGTCGGTAATTCAATGTAAGAGTTGCGAATTTGAAATGTCAGTAAGCTACATGAATAAACATTAAGTTATTGGGATGACGCTCATGTACTATCAACATGCTGTACTCTACTTATATTAACCATTGGATTCACTTTCAAATATATATATGAGCAGTTGGATTTAAAACGTACTGAATAGAAAGCCATCTTGTATTTAGCGACGTTTTTAACGCTAATCACAAAGGTGGTAAATTTAGATATTTCAAATTATAATATTGTAGGTGATTTTATAAAGCTTACTATGGCTTGTCGTAATTAATAAACAAAGTCGTCAATATTTGAATGATATATTTTTCATTTTACGGCTAATAACAAAGCATTCCAACATTTTGCCGTATTCTAGTGCAAAACGTCGCAAATATTTAAATCCCAATTATTAATTTTTCTTAACGTTTTATAAAGGCTTGCGATGTTTTGCTATAATCTAGTGCAAAATGTCGTAGGTATATAAATATCACAATTTCTGTAAATTTACGAAGTTCTTCAGGTGTTTACTATGTTTCGTTGTAATGCATTAATATCTTAATTTTCAATAATTTATGACATTTTTGAAAGGCATATGATGTTTAGTCTTAATTCAGTGAAATACGTCATAAATAATTATATAATGTATTTATTTAAGAACAATTTCTTGGTTGCATATTTTTTAACAAAAAATATTCGACAATTATCAATTGGGTTAATAATACAAAAAATTACAAAATAAATACATGTGCCAAATTAACCTTAAACTGATATATTTATAATAAATTTACTTTTCATTAATTTACATTAAATTAGATTAATATCACAAACAATTACAAATTAGTACACATGTTACATATATCAATTGCCACGTTTCATTTAACTCAGTAGTTTAATGGTAAAATTAAACAAAAACAAATATATGATAAATTTGTCATAAGTAAACAAATTTGAGATTTTTCATGGTCAAAAAATTGATATGAAGTAAATTTATTGTACTAATTTGAGATTTTTGTGATATTAATCTATATCAATTCTAATAGATATTTATTAGCATATGACTGCATATCAGTTTCTTGCCTTTCCGAATTTCAAGCACTGCTTTGGGTCTTAACCAAGGTTTTTTTTTTTTTTTAAATTGATGGTTTAGACATGCTGTGTTTTGGATTTAATACCGATATTTTAGCAACAAATCCAATAAATCTAAAAAAACAACCACGCACTTCTTCCATAATATAGTCCTGTTCCCTCTTTGGGCCATTCCCATGTACGTAGTCCAGAAATTATAATTATCAAAACATAATCAAATCTAATGCAGACGTTACAATATTCTCTATGGAGTTTAAAGATCAGTGATGGTCGGTGCCGTCAAGCATACAGATTGAAACAAAGTAAAACCACTTTGACACGATTGTTTCAGTAGCCCAAGCGAGACGGAGATTTTTTTTGTCTGTCGTACTCTAATTTTACTCTAACACTCACTTTCAGACGGAGATTGTCCAGAGCATAATGAAACAATCAACGAGACTGTCTACAGTCATTTTAATAAGATCCATCAAAGAAGAATAAAAGCCCATAATACAGATGGCAAGACATCCAAAGCTAGTAGGACAGAAGTATCTTTCCCAGTAGAACCGTGCCCCACTTTTTGTTCTGTTTTCTTGTCCATATATTGTCTGCAACTTGAGGCGTCTGCTTCTATGGTCTTCTGAAGTCCGGGGCTTCTCATTCACTACTTTTGTCCTGTTGGAAGCTTAGCAGGAAGACGAGGCGAGTTACTTCTGCAGGATCTCGTCGTGTGATCTTCTGACCGTCGCCGGTATTTCGTTTATCTCTAGTTCTATCTTCTTTTGGTTTTAGATTTGATTCTATATGCAGTCCGTCGACATGCGCGTGGATTATTTTATTTCCAAAAGTGTTTTAAAATATTCATTCACCACCACAGGTCAACAATAAAATATTGCCGCGGCTACCTTTTCTGCTGTTTCTCGTTTTCATTGGTTCTTTATGATATGGTTCAACTGGGTACACGTGAAGGCTCTCATGGTGTCCACAACGTACAAGTGGAAAGAAAGGGGGTTGTTTTCAGGTTCACCCGTTACGTGTATTAGTGACCTATTTCTGTGTTTTGTGTGCAGTTTCTCAGGATGGAGATGGAGAGATCAGGCAGCGATCAAGATCGTGCAATTCAACCGAGCAACACAATTGCTGGTACAATTGCTCAGAGTTCGGCTTCCGGGGGCACTGAAATTGGAGTTGAAACAGGGGGAGATGTGGGGATTAGAGAGTTCAATGCTGTCGATCAACAAGACTCAGAGCGAGAAATGATGGGAAGTCAAGAAAGGGTCGCTCCACCTCCTAGACTTCTCATTAGATACTTGTACATAGGCCATTTCTTGGCCAGATGGGGTGCCAGGTTTTTATCTCTCTCTAACTTATAAAGGGAAAAAGAAATTGACATTTCGAGTATCAACTATCGATTCTGATTCTCTGGTTTTGCTTTGACTAGGTTCTGTTGTTGTTGATGATGATGTTGTTGTTGTGGGATTGGAGATGTATATGACGCCTAATGTCAATCTAATAGTACCATAGGCAGCCAAAGCCCTAGTGTGTCGCTAACACCAGATTGCTCGCTTTGGTCTTGACTCACCCGTGCCCTTTATGGCTTCAAATTGCATTCTTTTTTTTTAATTTGACATTGGGTGAGGCCTGTCTACTGGTGCAACTAGACAAGTGTAATGTGGGATGAGAGATGTCTCGACGCACAACAGATGGAGTCACGATGAGTTGCGAGATGCACCAGATTGCTTTCTTTAGCTGAGAGGGTATCTACATCATGCACAAGTTTTCTCAATCAGTCTTTCAGTATTTTGTTTCGTATCTATCCTTTCCTTGCCATTCTCTGCCTGTGGTTTATTAGAAAATGTTTGGGGTTCAGTCATAGATCACGTCATCAGTTTCTGGTATGAGATGACCAAGAAGAACAAGCGAGATGACCACATTTCACAAACAGGAGTTTTGCCATATTCATGGCCGGCATATTATTTTTTCGTACATGTTATATAGCAAACCTCGAATTATCTTCTTGTGGTTTCATTATACTTTGTAGCAAACATGTGGTAGGTTACATTAAATTTAAGCAGCAAATAGCACGCAATTAAAATTAGGGAATCTATTATATAAGGGAAAATTATTTAAAAAAGCCCTAAATTTATTGTATTTTTACCAATTCAGTCTTAAACTTTTTTAATTTTACTAATTCAGTCATAAACTTTTTCACTTTTTGCTAATTGAGTCCATTAAGCTAATTTTGGTCGGAAAATGTTGACGTAGATTTGGTGCCACATGTGACCGTTGCCCGGTGCTAATGTGGAATAATTTTTAATAAAATTTTATTATTTTTTTCAGTTTTTTCCCCTTTTTTTTCTTTCTTTTCTATTTGGCTTTCTTCTTTGTCTTTTCCGGTGGCTGGCCGACCAGGCAAGCAATGGCTAAGCCACCGGCCGGCCAGCCGATTGGCCTCGCCCACCAGGTGAGGCTTGGCCCGGTGAGGGCTAGCCCGGGAGGGAGCCCTCACCCAAGCACGGCTGGCAAGGGTTGCTTGGGCGAGGCTGACCTGCACCCAAGCTAGGGTGGCTCACCCGACATCGCCATTTTTGCACGCCCGCCAAGATCACCCGAGGCGAGGCCCCGCCTAGGCCGGCCTTGCTTGGCGCCGCCATCACCCGATGCTCAACAAGGTCACCCCCGGCCTTGGGCGAGGGCCGGCCTCGCCAGATCTAGTTTAGGTGAGGCCAACACTTGCTTGGGTGAGGGCGAGCCTCGACAAGGCCGGCCCTCACCAGGTCAAGGCAGCCTTGCTTGGCAGTTGCTGTTGCCCAGCCGATGCCTTGTGAGGACCGCCTTGGCCTTGGCTTAGGTCGGCCTCGCCAGGCAACCCTTGTTGGGCCATGCACACCGGGCAAGGGCTCCCTACCCAAGGCTAGCCCTCACCCGGCCGGGCCTTGCCTATGGCGCAAGCGAGGCCAACCAGCTGGCTGTGGTGGGTGACAGGCTAGCCACCGGAAAAGGCAAAGAAGAAAGCCAAAAAGAAAAGAAAGAAAAAAAAAAGGGAAAAAATAGAAAATATAATAAAATTCAAAAAAATATTAAAATATTATTAAAAATTATCCACAGCACCGCCAACAGTCCTACGTGGCACCACTAGCATCCACGTCAGCATTTTCTTGCCAAAATTGGCCAAATGGACTCAATTGGTAAGAAGTGAAAATGTTTAAGACTAAATTAACAAAATTAAAAAGTTTAGGACTGAATTATCAAAAATGTAATAGGTTTAAGACTTTTTGGACAATTTTCCCATTATATAATAGCACAAAACTTCTAACTTTCCATGAGCTGAATATCTGTGATTTGGTAACTTTTAATAGGTGGTGGTAAGTTTTTGGAATGTCTTAGCAGTTTCATGTTGTTAAATTCCATTATTTTGTCATAACTTTATAAAAGTGTTAAGTGAATTACGGATGTGTGGAATTGTCTGGCCTTTCCATGTAATTTCTGCATTTAAATAGAAGGATGGTCAGATTATCAGGAGGTTGTGTGGCTTGTGTTCCATGCTCATTGACCCTAGTCATTTGGTTGCAGGATGTGGGAGTTCTCCGTCGCTTTATACTTCATCAGTCTTTGGCCAAGTTCTTTTCTTTTCGCTGCTATTTATGGTACAGTGGAGTCAGCCTCTACAGCACTCTTGGGGGCAGTTGTTGGGAAATGGATGGATACATCGACTTATACAAAGGTTTGCAAAGGTTGCTCGTTACAATTGCAGATATGTTTCGTTAAAAAATACATGTGATATCGAGACTGAATGACTTATTGACTTTTTAGTATTTTCTGAATTTCTATATACCATTGCGACCCCTCTTAGCGTAAGCATCTTATAATATTTTAATGCAAGATTAGCATTACTTACGATGAGCCTTGGCCACATACTGACATCTCTCACACCTGACAAATAGCCTGGAGAACTTGATCAGCGTCGTTTAAGATATCCATGTTTTCACCTACTCATGGCAACTTGGGAGGAATTCTTTTGAATGATAAAGTATGCACATAATGGTCCAAAGTCTGAGTTTGCATTCTAATCTGATTCGAGCAGTTTTTCCCTTTCTTTTTTGCGGTTTGGGTTATTGGTTTTGGCACAAATGCTGGCAACAATAGTATGCCTTCAATTATTTGCAGGTTCTACGAATTTGGTTGTTGACCCAGAACTTCTCTTTTTTTATTGCTGGGGGAACGGTGCTGGAGCTGCTATTTCACTCGAATTTGAAGTCGACAAACTTCGTGGCCTTTATCTCTCTAGTAATATTAATATGCTTCTCTGGAGCCATTGGTGTTCTGTCTGCTCTTGCCGGTTCCATTATGATTGAAAGGGAATGGTGATTCTATCTAACCATTACTGTGCAATTTTTGAGTTCTAAGCATGTTTTTTTGTCATACCATCAAAAGTTCCATTGAATGTGGTTTAGGGGTCATGACCCTGGAAACTAAGAATTTACAGCTTTCTTGTTCCCTCATGTAGCAAGTAACAAGCATGGTCTAACCATAAAATACTCGGTCACCATAAAATGCAAAAGTTCTTATCTAAGAAACCTGATGAAAGACAGTTTGCAGGGTGGTTGTGATATCAGAAGGGCATCCACCAGAAACATTGACACAGATGAACTCAGTTGTCAGAAGGATCGACCTAATCTGCAAATTATTTGCTCCGGTAGTGTCGGGCTTCTTTATCAGCTTTGCATCGCTGAAGGCTTCTGCCGTGGCTTTTGCACTTTGGAATTTTGCATCTGTTTGGTTACAGTATTGGCTTATGAGTTCCGTATACAAGGGCATTCCCGCACTGAGAGAGAACAACCGGAGGAGAAGACAGAAAATTCCTTCGGATGGTAACGAAGGCAGAGTAGCAACATTAGAAGGTGGGGCGCTTCATGATGAGGCAAGTGTTCATGGGACAGAAGAAAATAGCTTGATGAGGAGGAAAATGAATCTAGTCATGAATAGTGCTTTCATGGTTTCGTGGAGGACATACTTAAGGCAGGAGGTGGTACTCCCTGGCATAGCTCTTGCCTTGTTGTATTTTACAGTTCTCAGGTAACAGCAATTTCAAAGTCTGCAATTTGGAAATTGTGCTGGCAATTGTAGCTTGTATGCGCGACATGATTTTTAACTAGTTAACGTGGGTTTACCTCTTAGAACAAATTGTGCAGTATGTAGTATCTACTTTGGAAGACCGAATATGAATATCTTACTAGGCAAACTGAGTAATGTGCTCAGCTTGGTTAGCTTGGCATTGTCCATTTTCTCTTGCTTTGAGATCATGGTTGATTGGGATTCCTTTAAGCAATCATTTCCTTTGTGGTTGTGGCTCAAGTCCCATTTTAAGTGTTGTTATCTTATTAATTTTCTCAGTGCAGTTTTGGGACTTTGATGATAGCAGACCTGAAGTGGGAAGGAATACCTGCTTATATTATTGGTATAGGCCGTGGAATAAGCGCCACAATCGGAATCGCAGCGACTCTTATATACCCCTTCTTGCATTCTCGCATTTCGACACTTCGTACTGGACTTTGGTCTATTTGGTGCCAGGTACTTGCACCACTTTCAGCTTGGCATTGCAACTTTTGATTTAGATTTAGACACAGAGTTAAATTGTCTGATATTGCATGCTGATGATGACACAGTGGACCTTCCTGATCATGTGCATTGCGTCTATCTGGGTTCAAAACAAGCATCTGTCAGTGTCCATGTTGATGGGGGGTGTGGCGACATCACGATTAGGATTGTGGATGTTCGACTTGTCTGTGACACAACTGATGCAGGTGAGGACTCCATGCATCAATCTAGCTGAATTTGTCTGATGAAGTGGAGACATTTTCTACCATGAATAATACATCGAACCGGCATGCTCAGCATTTTTCTTAAATTTGAATAGGACAATGTTCCTGAATGTGACCGTGGTGCTGTTGGAGGAGTTCAGAACTCTCTTCAGTCTGCTCTGGATTTGATGTCCAGCGTCATGGGAATAATAATATCTGATCCGCGGGTAAAATTCCCTGTCTGCTCTTGTATTATATAAACAGAGAGAGAGAGAGAGAGAGAGAGAGAGAGAGAGGTGTGCACGCCCACATGATGTGTACACGTCACACATGTGTTTTGTGGTTAATATAGTTTTATAATTGATGATATTTGTCAAAGGAGATTAGTTTAACATATTCCATGTGGAATTATTTTCTCTTTTCTCAAATAAAGCCCATTTGAACCTGTCTTCAGTTATGCTCACGTCTTTTTTGGCTATAGGATTTCTGGAAGTTGTCATTGGTATCTTTTCTGGTGGTAACATCAGCTGCAATTCTCTACTGTGTGCATGTCTACCGTGTCCGGAAGCACCTTGTTCATTTGGAGAAGCTATTGATTATGGTGAAATGGTCCCGCAAATCCTCGTGAGGAGCGAAGGTCGAAAGGATTGATATAAAAGAAGCTAGTCAATTGCAGTTTTAAGGGATCATGCTGTTTAAAAGAAGCTAGTCAATTTCAAGTTCCACCTTCAGTTGATGGATTAAGGGATCATGCTGTTTAAATGTACATATTAACAGCAGTTCCGAAAAAACTACATAGTTGGAACTTGGAAGGCCCTTGTACATGCATTAACTCAGAATATCTAGGAGTAGTTGTTGGATCATGATGTGCAAATTCAGGGATGTCCTTGCCATGATGTAGAAGTTCTATTGACTCTGATTTGATTACTATTTGCTGCAGTTTTGTTGATATTAGCTTATTGAGATGCTAATTAACAGCCATTCAAAGCCCTCGACTAAAAGCATCCGAGAGCAGATATCTGCCCTTGTCAATCCGTGATGCATGATGATTAAGGAGCCGATCGGCTCTAGTGGAGTGAGACGACGAAAACTTCTATTGGACAGGCTATTTGTCCCAGAAGTTCAATTGTCAGGAAAGAGGCTTATGGCATTGACAAAGCACATTCTTTGACAGCAAAAACATTCTTATGTTTTTCCCATTAAAGATATTATGTGATAGCTATTATTTCTAGATATCTGCATAGTGCTCTGTTCATGAAGCTAAAAGTGTAATGTTATGGCGCAGAAAGAGAGAGCTGATAAATGTCTATTGTTTTGTAGTCAAAAACTGGAAAAGTCAAGGGGAGGAGTTAGCTTACGTTTAGTAGTTTAGTAGTTGGGATAACATTTATCCTATCTTGTGTTTGGTTTTTGTCCAAAATAAGATAAGTTTGGATTTAAAAATTATATCATTCGGGATAAAAATTATTTTATGCGAGAGGTGAGATAAAATGGATAGAATTTCAAATATCCATAATATAAAAGTTATCTTTCTCGAATAATGAATTTCTTAAATTAATAATTAAAATACTAGTTGACTATAAAAAAATTCAAATAATAATAAAATAACAACAATTTCGTTTTTATTTATTCCTATCTTATTCATGTATTTGAATTTCTTTCTATTTTATAATACATATGCATATTTAGCATTTATATTTATTACTTATTTTAGGTATATTATTATAGTTTACTATTTAATTAAATTTTATTTGAGAATAATGGAAGGGGCAAAAAAAAAAATAAAGAAGGAAAGAGAGGGAAAAATAAGCAAATAGAAATGGAAAAGCAAGAAAATCGTAATGAATTCTTATTGTCTTCGTTTATATAATTTTTAGATTCATTTATATAAATATGCCATTCTTACCAAATAATGGACATGATGGAATATACAAATATCCAGTTTTATTATTGCAATTCACTAAACAGTAGAGATGATATAACAAAATTCTTAAATTTTATATCTTATCATATCCAATTGTATCCTATCTACAAATGAAATTCATACGACCAGACGCAATCTTAGTTTTTACAATTACATATCCATGGATGTAACCTACATGACCCTTCCAAAAAACCAACTCTCTAATTGACTTTTTCTAGGGTTCTGTCTTCCTTACCGGGAAAGGACAAAATCAGTTGACATTTCCACCGGTTGTAAAGGCTTGGAGAGACAACCTACGCCAGTTATCATCCATCATATTCATGCGCCTGTAAAAGTCAAGATCAACGCTTCAGCTATTTTATTCGATCAGTTCTGATTTCATTGCAACAAAGAAGAAGAAGAAGAAGCAGAGGAGTTGCTTGCTAAGATTCAAGAATTCACTTAACCTACCATAGAGATGATGAGGGAACCGCTCCTCGACCATGAAACGTCTTCTCCACAGCCTCCTTTCCCATCGCACCTCACCAAATATTTGTACTCGGGCCACTTCCTGGCCAGATGGGGTGCCAGGTTCTGTGCTATTTACTTTGGTTCAACTCTTCTAAAAGTCCTGTTGCTGTTCTGAGTATGATCTCCTCAGGATATGATGATTTGCTCTTCTCAGTCTTTTATACGAGCGTGTTTGCGTACTCTCTGTATCATTCCTATTTTGGATATAAGAAAACCTCTCCATCATTTCAAATTGTCCCAATTGGTGTCTTCACTTATCCATCCTTCTCGTCCGTGCCTGATAAAATATGTCACTGGAACATCAAAGTTTTTGGATTCGATTGAAGGTTTTGCTGTTTAGACTATGTAGCCTAATCACTTCAACCAAAGAAATGCTTTCTAGTAGCCAAACGAGAGGTTACTCCATGTTTAGTGGGAAAATACACAAGTTTGTTGTCCTAGTTGTAGTAAGTGTTGATTGGATGTATAATTCTTGTTCCAACAAAAAATTGCCAATTCTTGGTACAAATCCTGAACTTACCTGGTAAACAGTGATAGGAAGAATGATGAAGAGAACATCCGAGCTTCCTTTCAGTAGTACTCGCGTTACAGGATAACATCTCTTGTTTTCTGCTATACATCGATTCATAACTGGTACATGATTGCTAGTGGAAACATCAATTTGCCCCAGTTCATCAACGAACAGTGAAAACTCTGTCTTATGCTGTTCATTAGGAAAATTGGTCCCATGGCCAATTAAATTTCATGTCAGTCTTTTACTTGAATTGACCATATAAGTGTGGCAATTCTCAATAAACTAATGGCTTTATTCTCAGATTATCTTCTCTCTTGATACCCTCTCCATTTGGAAATGAAGTATCTTTCATGCCTGCTTGTCTTGCAGGATGTGGGATTTCTCTGTGGCCTTATACATGATCAACATTTGGCCAGACTCTTTACTGTTGGCCGCTGTCTATGGAGTGGTGGAAAATGCCTCCACTGCCTTGTTTGGCCCGATAATGGGAAGTGGGTGGATAGACTGAGTTATGTCAAGGTCTGATGGACTTACAATTCTTCATGTACTGCGGCACCTAAGAAAACATTGAACGGGACTTTAGCTCTGAATTTTACAGTATACCAGTTTATTTAAATATGATAACTGTGCGATTTTACATTCATGAAGGGGCAAATATTTGTTGCAGGTTCTCCAGCTTTGGCTCGTGACACAGAACTTTTCGTTCATAGTTGCTGGAGGCACAGTTCTCGGTTTGCTAGCCTACCCAGATTTGAAGTCCACAAGTGTTCAAGCTTTTGTCTTGCTTGTCCTTTTGACCAATGTTTCTGGAGCTGTTGGCGTGCTTTCCACTCTTGCTGGAACAATCTTGATTGAAAGAGAATGGTAATAGTATTGAGCTTGAATACTGGCATCCCAAAGGCATACTGTTCTCTGTTTTTTTTTTTTTTTAACCTTTTCAAATTTGCTTTTAATGTGCCTCTAAATGCAGGGTGGTGGTGATGTCAGAAGGCCAAGCCCCTACACTCCTTACTCAGATGAATTCAGTTATAAGACGGATTGATCTGATCTGCAAGTTGTTTGCCCCTGTCGTATCAGGCTTCATAATTAGCTTTGGTTCACTAAAAGCATCTGCTATGACTTTGGCGGTTTTGAGCACCATCAGTGTTTGGCTGGAGTACTGGTTTTTCATGTCAGTATATCAGGGGATTCCTGCTTTAGCTGAGCGAAACCAACAAAGAACCCAGAAACCTTTTCCTGCTGAACAGACAGAGAGCTTGTCTGTTCCAGATGATGATCATCCAGCAAATGCAGAAAAAAGCCAAAAGAGAAGTCTTGGTGAGAAAATTGCAAATCTGCCCCTAGTAAGTGCTTGGAGAGTGTACTTTGAGCAAGAAGTTGTGCTTCCTGGAATCGCACTAGCCTTGTTGTATTTTACAGTTCTCAGGTAACACACTGGAAACTGATGGACCCTCGAAGTTCATTTCTTTCACATTAGTTTACAAGACTTACCTATAATCTACTTCTATTGAAGTTTAGCTTTTCTCTAAAAGGGTAAAAAACGGGGTGATCAATGAAGTTCTTGATATGTTAGTAGGTGGAAACTTACATATGCATCAAAAACTAAGGTCATCTTAATTGTTATGTTGTTTCTGGTATTATCTGCTAGACAGTTACTATTGCACTGCTGCATCATCGGGAACTTTGCAAAATTTTGGCATTCTCGAGTCTTTCTTGCTCTGATTTGAATGCATTGACAATTTGAGGATTGTTGTATGGATTTACAGCTTCGGAAGTTTGATGACGGCTACATTAGAGTGGGAAGGTATACCTGCATTTGTCATTGGAATAGCACGCGGAATAAGCGCAACAATCGGTGTTGCTGCCACTCTGGTTTATCCAGCCTTACATTCTCATATTTCCACGCTCCGAACTGGGCTCTGGTCCAGCTGGTTCCAGGTATATTTTTCGAGTACCAACTTGTATGGGACTTTTTTGGGTGTACTAATTAGTGAAAAACAACTGAACTCTGCATTATGAGAAACTATTGCAGTGGACTTTCCTGCTTCTATGTGTTGCGTCAATATGGGTCCGAAACAGCATGATGCTGCCTATATGCTGATGGGTGGAGTGGCGGCATCTCGACTGGGATTGTGGATGTTCGATTTAGCCGTCATTCAACAGATGCAGGTTATCTACTTCCGTTTCAATTATAACTCAAAAGAATAGCACCAGTCGCTCATTGCCTAGACATCTCACAAGCATTCTTGACGTATCTGTGGTCGAGGTTTAGCTTGATCTCTTTCACCTACTTGTTTAAGCTTTTGGCTTGGATCCTTTTAACTGGTATCAAACCCACAATTCGTTATCTTCACTCGCTATTTAGTATATCATCTTATGGGTTTATTCCTTGTTCATCTTCTTCCTCATTCTTCAGCTCCCTGTGCGTTCTTCAAATGGTTTCGTTCACATTTACTAGCTTTAACTTTTGGTGGGATACTTTGATGCCGTTCTACACAAAAATAGTTTCTTGCAGTGGTTCACAAATTCTCATACCTGAAATATCACTTTCTGTTCTGGCCCTCTTCTCGTTTTTGGCAGGATAAGGTTCCAGAATCTGATCGTTGCATTGTTGGAGGTGCCCAAAGTTCACTTCAGTCCACCTTGTATATGATGGCTTATGGTATGGGAATAATCATCTCAAATCCACAGGTGATCACCATTGCTTCTACTTCCTATGGCAGTATGGATAATATGTTACTCGTATCATGTGTGCTAATTATCTAAAGTTGGTCAAACTTTTGATTTACAATCTAACTGAATATTGATTTCTGGCTACTGCATCAGGATTTCTGGAAGTTGATTTTGTTATCATTTCTGTTTACTACCCTATCGGCATCTTTATATACTTTCCATGTGTACCGTGTCCGCAAGCACTTGATCCATTTTGAGAAGCTCATTTTGCTGAGAAGTTGGTCAATCGTACGGTCTCCAGACACCCACCAGAGTCAGAACGCGTGAACTTCATTTAGTGCTATTCTAGGACATTTTGAGAATCTTGTTATATTTGTCGACCGATATCGTATTCCACAATGAGCCACTGATGCTGTGACGCCTGGCAATTCTGTGTAAAATAGAATACGATGACAGTGCAGACTGTCCTAATAGGATTTTGATATCGGATTGAGAAATGTAATCAGGGACTTTGGTATGTTTATAGGAATATGGGCTGCTGCTTTCACATTTGCAAAATTCATCTGTTCGTGTTACATGCTTTCTTATACGCTCTGCAGAGTGATTGTTTCACATGCTTAAGATGCAATCCGGAAAAAAATTACACTTCCGGTTACCATACTGTTGAGTTCTGCTGAACTTCAATTTCCTGACACCTGAGATAACTTTTGATGAAGTCATTCAACTTGAATTCCTAATGCATGATGAGCTGAGCTTGGGCAAAATCCATTGCATAAATTGCACTGCAGATTTACTCCATTTCCAATCGAAATCTCCTGCATTCGCCCATACGTCGATGCAGAAAATTTTCTGTGATTTTGTTAGCAAGTAGTGGTTTCGCATGAGTGCTTGGACCACTGGATGGATCTGATCATTGAGGGGGGGCTTGGACTGAAGCTCCTGGAAAGGACAAGCCACGCAATCTAGCCGCAAAACGCTTGCCTAGTATCGTCCATGAAGATCATCAGGACAAAAATGAGCGGGACAGGGTTGGTTGGAACAGGAAGGAAACTGCTTTCACTGTTCATTTAACTGAATTAACCGGACATGATCTGAACCTAGCCATCCGGCCTGTCGAGCTTGTGGCACAAATTCTTGCTGAGTCGGAGTTTACATCAGAGCCTGAAGATTGAGTTAGGTCCATGACAAGTTTGAAGGCGTTTGTGGCGTGATAAAAGAAGGGACTCGGCACATAGGCCAAAAGGCCAGGGACGCCGGTCAGGTTAAGCCTAGTAGCTGAAATTTACTAGGCATGGGCCAGGTAGTCGGCCAGCTTGCGGTCGAGTTGCCTGCCCTGAGCGGCACCTAGCCTACTAATTTCGCTACTGGTCATCTAAAGGTCGCTCGGTAGTCGTATGTGTAGGCCGTTAGAACGGCAACCCAAGACCGACATAGCTAGAAGCCCGAAGATTTATGTACCTGTTTTTAGATCCATGATTATTGAAGCAAAATGACAGCAATCCAAGTCTTTGATGCTGAAGATCTTCTCCCCTATGACCCTCAGCACCTGGCTCGATGAGACCGCCACTCACGGTTTACCTTATCTAAGGTGAGAGAGTTTCTTGAAGAATAAGGGCTAGAGGAGGGACCTTAGCTCTATTTATAGAGTTTTAAACGGGCCCTCTCATCACGGGCGGGGCCCAACTCGGCCCACACAATGTCAGGCCCATATTCGACCATTAAGAAAACCTTATGCCTTACTTTATTAGACCAACACTGTAAAACCGTAATTACAATCTAAATTAATATAGCCCATATAAAGAAAACTCTTATAGTATGGACTCGAACTCAGGTTTAAAAGTCTGATTATGACCACCTTCTTTTTGAGAACACAAACACGGTGGAGGTTTTTTTCTTAGCTTCTTGCGAAACTTGGTGTGATAATTACTAGGCTTGTGAGGATTCGTATATTGGAATATTGAAGACACCAGAGCTTGAGTGATTGATTGTGACTCTATACGAAAAGTTGTCCAAAAAATTATAAACTTGCTAGAAGGTGGCCAATTAAATCCTAAATTTTTAAATTTAACTAATATAATCATAAACATTTTAACGATTTGTCAATTTAATCATTCAAATCAATTTTGGCTTGAAATTGCTAACGTAACGGTCCAATCAGTGTCAATAGTCCTACATGACATGACCGGTACTAACATAGATGATTTTTACAATTTTTTTTTATTTTTTGAAAATTTTCTTTTCTTTTCATTCAATTTTTTTATTCCTTCCATTGGTTGCCGATCATAGACAAGGGTCACCTTCACCGGATCTGGCAAGGGCCACCCTCACCAACCACCCCTTACCCAAATCTAGTGAGGACTATGGCTAGCGAGGGTGTCCCAAACCTTGTTGGCCCTAGCTTGTGGCCGACAACCACCGTTGGCCATCGGCGATACTTAGCAATTGATGGAGGGAAATGAGAAAAAAAAAAGAGAAAAAAATTGCAAAAACCATTCGCGTTAGTTTTCTCAAACCAAAATTAATCGAAATGACAAAAGTGTCAAATTGTAAAATTTAGGATTAAACTTATTAATTTGAAATGTTTAAAATTGAGTTGATTGTTGTACAATAAATTTATGATTATCTAGACAATTGTTCCGAACTTTGTAACTCTTGGATTGATAGAGTTTTTTTATGACTGGCTCTCTGGATGGTTTGCAAAAATAGAAAAGTTAAAAAAAATTTACTTCTAATTTTTATTCCAAACATTTCGAAACAAAAATCTATTTTAGAAATAAAAAAAAATGAAAAATCAACTAAATTTTCTGGTGGAATAGAAAAATTGTTTTTGATCATTGTAGTTTTTCTCATTGATTCTTTCGATAATTCTTATGATAATTTTTTTTTTTTTGTCTTGTGTTAGATTTGAATCCCAAGATCCGCTAGCTTTGGCATTATTTTGTGAATGGGCAAAAAGCACTTGCCAACCTCGTATTTCTTTTCTGGTTCTAAAGTCAGGTCATTGTCGTCCAAGCACACAGAGAAGAAGTTTCAAAAGCATTTGAAGAGCAGGGCCAAAGAAAGGTAAACCGGGCATCCAGGGCCCAAAACTCCGCAAACGAGAGGTTCGTGCGTTAAAATAAGGACAGCATGGTAAGAAACGATATCCTGGAAAGGTCATCGCGCATACATTAATGCAGAATATGCCGGAACACTCGATGACTATCATGTGCAAACTGTTCCTGGATGTCTTTATCATGTTACGTATGTTTTACTTGCTCCTATTTGATATCCATCTGCAGTCTTTTTTTATGATGGCGGCTTTATCAGATGCTAGTTACCGCTCATCTTGAATGTTAGACCCGCGAAGTTCGGCCCCAAGGAAGAAAATTTCTCCACGACAACAATCCGGGCGCCAATCAGCTCCGATTGATCGAGACGATAAGGCAGTTGAATCCTGAGGAAGGTCGATCGGCTGCATCATGATCGAGCTACAATGATGTGGATGTGACTGTTTATTACAGGTTCTGATAAATGACTATATCTGACTTTGTAGCATTTCCTTTTCTTTTCGCGATCGAGATGATCATTATGCCGGACGTAGTGTCGTCTCCAGACGTCTCCATGTTCTTCGTGCTACATTTTTTTTGGACATGAAAATGATCTGCCGTAATTGAACAGGGTCTTGTCCAAATGGTTTCTTGCTACCGATGAATTTGTGCAGGAGAAACTAGGAGATGAATGTCATAAATTCATCATCTGATAGCTCCTTTTCTTCTTCTTCTTCTTCTTCTTCTTCTTCTTCTTCTTCTTCTTCTTCTTTCTTTAATTTTCGGTAATCATCTATTGAAAATATATCTCGAATTTAAATCTATAAGAAAACCTAATCGAAATAGGCTTTCGGTTGAGATTTTCTATTTTGCATCCCAAGTTTCTTCCATATAGATTATGTGGGAGCACAAAGGTCTAATAAGGAAAAAGTATTCCAGAAGGATTTTCAAGAGGGTTGAAGAATAAACACATTCTTTTTTCAAAGATTTTCTAATTTTACGTTTCCTAGTTTACGATTTGGTTTCCTTTGTGAGTCAAAGGTTTCCTATTAAAGTTGGTTTCCTAAATGTTTTCTAATTCCAAGTTTCCTAATTTAAAATTTCCTAATTTTATGTTTCTTAGTTTAATATTTCTCATGTTTTCTAGTTTAGTGTCCTAGTCCCTTAATAAATAATAGGTGTTTCCTCAATTGTAAGAATGGTCTTCTTCCTGGGTTGCATTCAATAGATGAGCATGAGTCATTGAAAGTAAGAATATTGAAAGTAAGAATAACTCAAGTCGAGCGTGGTTTTAATTTCTATTATATCATTTGATCTATAGTATAATTTTGTATTGCTTTATGCTCTCTCCATGTCGTGGGTCATTCCAACTGAACTACATAAATCCATTATTCCTTGTTCTATCTATTCTTTTATTTTTCGATCAACATTATCTAATGCCCGAGTCTTAGAAATGAGCAACTCTTGCTTCATCAGTATCCACAATCAGCAAATTAATATTGCAACTTCTTCTCCAGTATTCCCCAGAAGTTCTGCCCTCTCAAGCTGGGCTTCTTTCCTTGCAACAAAGGGGTGTCACCAGGCTTATCTATCTGGGCATGGCAGGCTCAAAGAAGTCCAAATTAGATGTGCTTCAGGAGAAGGAAAGGAAACAATAGGAAACAATTTAGCTCTCTGACAGGCAAAATGGAGAAAGAAAAAACCAAAAAAGAAGTGAACTATTCTATCTTCCACTGTCCCGATCTGATTCTGACCTTGGATCCTTGTGGCAGCTGGTGTTAGGGATGAGACACAAACATATGTTTCGCTGTTCTTGGATCTTAACCCTTTGACAATAAAAGACAAACCCACGTGGATTATCTTACAGTGGAACGCTCCGTGTTACCTTTTCCAACATTAGGCATTTGGCATTTTGTAATCCAAAGGTTTGACCATTGCTCTTAGGCCCTCTTTTCTTATTGAAGCCGTTTACTTGCTCTCTGGACAAAGGTCCCACCATATTAGGATCCTACTGAATCCAAGGATTTGAACATTGTTTTTGAGGTTTTCTTTGTTTCTTGCTCGCATGGAAAAAAACAGAGATCAGCAGTCAGACAGCTGACAGCTTGTAGACAATATCTGAGTAGCCATGTGCACCTAACCCCCATAGTTTTGATTTCTTTATCCGTTTTCTTCTCAGTTTTCAGGATTTAATCTTGTTTTTTTTAAATTTTTTTTTGGTGAAACCAAGTATGCAATATAAGGGACCAACTTTCTTGATACCATTTGCATCACTTTCATCATTCACACCAAAAACCAGGGCAATCGTCACAACCGTATAGTACAACTTAAAGCCTATCATCATTTTGGATGCAGTGAGCGGTCACAATATAAAGTAGAGATCCGCATCCCAATTGTTCATCCCATCCACAATTCACTGGAAGAAGAAGAAGAGGAACGACTTGGTATCATTCAAGAAGTCAGTGCAGCAACATAACATGATGAGGGAGCCACTCCTTGATCGCAAATCGGGTGCTCAACAGCCGTCTTTTCCATCGTTCCTCACCAAATATTTGTACTCGGGCCACTTCTTGGCCAGATGGGGTGCCAGGTTACACTTTTTGTTTTGCTTCAACTTTGGCAATAGTTCAGATTCACCCATCATAAAGAACACTTGCTAATAATGTGAAAGAGAACATGTTCTTCATGGAGCACAGTTCAGCATAGTACTCTTCATACAATTCATGCTTAAGATGTTTTTAAATTTGGCAAGCTTTAACCTTTTATTCTTCCATTTTCCTCTCATTGCTTAGAAAGGTTGATTTGCTATTATCACTTCAACATCATAGTTTTTGAATTGAGAAGATAGTTTCAACTACATAATTCAATTATCTCAGCCAAAAAGTAATTTCTTTCCCTTCCATGGCCAAAACTTGAAAATGAGTCGCAAACTGATGTTTACTAGTTCTATCTAGAAAAAAAAGGCAGTTGTTCCAGTAGCTGCTGTGCGGGATGGATTGACTAGCCTCAATTTATCAGGTAATAAGGAAAATGGAAAAAATAAATAGCAAAAGGAAAATCTTGTGCCTTTCAGCAGTATGCCAGATGCATATAGCAGGATCAGGTAAAAGAGTAAGCAATCAAACAGCTCTTCTTCTTTTGTTTAGGCATGCGTACATATCCTTTACACAGTTCTTGGTGAAATAAAATCTTGACCCAACCTATTCAGTAGTTCCAGAAATTTTGGTATGTGCAATTCTTTAGAAAACTCAAACCTTGGTAAGGCCACAGTTCATTTAGATCTAACTTGAATGAAACGGAAAGGAGGCAACTGGATGTGTCACCTGTCCATATGATATAGTGTCTTCTTGTCTTGCAGGATGTGGGAATTCTCGGTAGGTTTGTACATGATCAGTATTTGGCCAGACTCTTTGCTATTGGCCGCTGTCTATGGAGTGGTAGAATCTGGCTCCATATTCTTGCTTGGTCCAACCATTGGAGAGTGGGTAGATAAGCTGAGTTATGTCAAGGTCCGATAAACTTCAATTCTCAAAGTTCTCAATTCAGGAACAGAACAAAAGAAATTGGATGGCACTTTAGGTCCAAATGCCGCAACCAAAGATTTGGAACTAAACAAGCATTTTTCAGAGAGAAAATAATTGCTCAGAATACTAGGATGAGTTCGAACTGTTTTTGTAATATCACATACTTGTTGCAGGTTCTACGGCTCTGGCTTGTGACACAAAACTTCTCATTCGTGGTGGCTGGAGCCACGGTCTTTGGTATGCTGGCCTATCCAGATCTGAAATCAACAAATCCTGGAGTGTTCATTGTGCTCATTAGTTGTGACCAATCTTTCGGGAGCCATGGGCATGCTTTCTACTTTGGCTGGAACAATTTTGATTGAAAGAGAATGGTAATGCAGGGTTTAGAACTATAGTTAGAGTCAGTTCCACGTAGTATGCCTTTAGTCTTTTGGTGAATTTGAGTAGAGAACAGTTTTCTGGTATCTTTTTGCTACAAACTCTTGTTTTAATTTATTTTGCCTCATAATTATGCCTCTAAATGCAGGGTGGTGGTGATGTCAGAAGGTCAACCTCTAGGACTTCTGACCCAGATGAACTCGGTCATCAGAAGGATCGATCTGATCTGCAAATTATTTGCTCCAGTTGTTTCCGGCTTCATAATCAGCTTTATTTCACTAAAAGTATCTGCTATGACTTTAGCCATATTGAACACAACATGTGTTTGGCTGGAGTACTGGTTTTTCATGTCTGTATATAAGGGTATTCCAGCTCTTGTTGAGAGAAACCTGAGAAGAACCTGGAGACCTTCTCCGGTTGATCTGTTAGAGAGCTCACTAATTCAAAATGGTGATCCAGAATCAGCAGAGAACAGCCAAAAGCAGAATTTCAGGGAAAAATTTCAAAGATTCCCTTCGTTGGCGCTTGGAAATTGTACCTAGAGCAAGAAGTTGTGATTCCTGGAGTATCCCTAGCTTTGTTGTATTTTACAGTCCTCAGGTGATGTACTAGAAATTCACTCTGCAATTATATATCTAGAACTAGTCATGGAACTTGCATTTTCCCTTCCCGTAGAAAGACCGATCTGCCCACAAATATTCATTTTTCTTCGGCCCAGTTATACTATTTTGTCTAGAAAACTCGTCTTTTGCAGAAAATGTGTATGATAAATTTGTGCTCGCATCAAATTTGAGGCTATCTCAATGTTATTGCCATTTTCTCGTGCTATCTATGAGAAGGCATTTCTCACTGCTTCTCAATCATCAAGGCAGTGTGAAAGTTATCTCAGGTCTTTGTTGCTCTAATTCGATTGCTTTTTCAAGTAGAAGAATTTAATTGTTTTGGTTTCAAATTCTACAGCTTCGGAAGTTTGATGACCGCTACATTGGAGTGGGAAGGTGTACCAGCATTTCTCATCGGAATAGCACGCGGCATAAGTGCGACAATTGGCATTGCAGCCACTCTGGTTTATCCAGTCTTACAATCCCGCATTTCTACACTAAGAACAGGGCTCTGGTCTTGCTGGTCCCAAGTACGGTGACGAGTTCTTACTTTCTAGGGATTTTTAGTCAGTAGATTTTTTAAAGCATGACATGGATATATTCTTAAAATCTATTGCAGTGGATCTTCCTGCTTGTATGTGTCGGCTCGATATGGGTTCAAAATGGCTTAGCAGCTGCCTACATGCTGATGGGAGGAGTGGCGGCATCTCGACTGGGACTGTGGATGTTCGATTTAGCTGTTATTCAACAAATGCAGGTTATTTACTTTGATTTCAGAAGTTCTAGTCTCCAAAATGACAGTATAAGTGGCTGATTTTATGGACAGTCTCACCAGCATAATTCCTGATCTATTCTTTCCTAACCATACACAGTTGGAGACTCGCTCATTGCCTGGGCTGGAGACTTTTGTTGTCTTTCCTCATTTCTCTCATTGGCCTTTTGGCAGGACGAGGTGCCAGAATCCGACCGATGCGTCGTTGGAGGCGTTCAGAACTCACTCCAGTCCTTTCTGGATTTGATGGCTTATGTTATGGGAATATTCATCTCGAATCCACAGGTGATTGATTCTGAGTGCTGCTTCAATTAAATGGATGATGCACCGTCTGTGAACTCTGTTTTTTCTTCTTTCCCCCTCTCAAGTCTGGGCATCTTTTGCTTCAGAATCTAACTTCTCAAACTGTGGTTATTGCATCAGGACTTCTGGAAGCTGATGCTGTTATCTTTTCTAGCCGTTACACTGTCGGCGATTCTGTATACTTCGCATGTTTATCGCGTGCGCAAGCATCTCATCCATTTTGAAAAGATCACTCAGCTGGGCAGTCGGTTGATGAGACGACCTTCGGAAAGTTGTCCGAGTTAAAGCGCGCGAGCAAATTGTTATATATTCTGTGCTGTTTTAGGATAATCTGCAAGAACCTATAGAGCTAGATCACAGGTAAGAATCCTCTGCAGTTAGATAAATATGGCAACTTCAACTATCAAGATTTTAATAAGATTGGAGATGAAAACTGCAACTCTATTTTAGTATGTGTTTCAAACACGAAAATGCTGCTTCTACATTTGCCAAATCCCCGTGCTTAAGTTAGGGCGTGAATGATAACCATTCTGATCAAAATTGATTTATGGAATAAAAAATAGATTTTTATTTGTGGATGAGTTTTTGAGGAAAAATACATGTTTGATAATGATGGCCAAAAATTGATTTATAAAACAAAAATAGATTTTTATATTTATATTTCTGGATGAGTTTCTAAGAAAAAAACATATTTGATAACGACACAAAATTTCTATTTCCAAAATAGAAATTCATTTGGTAACAATACCAAATGTCCTCCTCCTGGGCACTGGTAAATGGTGGACGACCGACAATGGATAGCAGGCAAGCCGTGAGCAATGGCCGGGTGGCAGACGGCAAGCGGTGGCAGGTGGGCAACCAACTAGTAACAATGGCGAGCGATGAGAAGAATTTTTATTTATCATTTATGTTCCAAAATAGAGAAAAAGAAAATTTTACTTCTTATTTATATTTCAAACCAATTTTTGGACAAAAAAATTGTTCCAAAAATATAAATATGACATTGCGTTATCAAACGAATTTCTATTCTAGACTTCTTTTTGAAATAGAAAAATAATTCTGAAACAAAAATAGAATGATTATCATGCGCGTTTTTTTTTTTTTTTTAATTTATCTGTCTTTTAACTGTTAGTGAATACTCATGGACAAAAGCTAAAGGAATTTCGAGGCTTCTCTCTGGCCCATTGCAGCAGAGAATCCAATAGAACAGCAAATTGGCTTACAAAAGCCCAAAGAACTAACTGCCTTTCTAGTAATTAGGTAGCTAATCCCCCGACTGCCCTCTTTGATTTGTTATGCGTCATGCTTTTGATGTATTTGCTCCAAACTTGCCTAAGTAAATCAATAGTAATCGTATTTTCAACCAAAAAAAAAAAAACTGTTAATGAATGCTCATGGACAGATTACACTGGTCCTGCTTCCCGTCTGGGGATGATTTGGTTTATGAATGGTCGAGTAGAATCTCTTCATCGTAGCCAGAGAATTGGAGAGAGACCAATGGACTTTCTAAACCTTCTTCATCGTACATATTTACCGATTGAAACACCCAAAAACTAAAATACAGAGGCAAGCCGAAACACACCACTCCTTTCACGAAACCATCGAAATTTACAGAGATATAATCGAACCCCTTGCATAAAAAGAATGAAGGTATAATAGCAGTACAAACAATGACATGTGAGCGGAACGAACTCAAAACTAAATGTAGGACTGGGTCGAGAGTTTGTATCCGGAAATAAGTGCAGACAAAGCCAACGTGAGGAAGCCAAAGAAGGCCATGCTTATTGAAGCCGCTAAGCAGTCGGTGAACAGGTTATCGACATTGTTTCTCATCCTGTTGGTCATGGGCACGGCCGAAGATGCTGCCGATATTAGGAGGTATGCCACAACCTGATGCAACCCAAGATAATTAAATTGCAGTCAATACATCGAAACGGCATTATCATATAGTTTCATTTCGATTGTGAAATGATATATAGACAGTCTCCATAGAGAGGTGAACATGTGGGCACGTGAAATTGCGAGTAGGGGTGATCGGGTCCAGGGTGGGTAGGGTCTAGACCTGGACCCTGTTCCCGACCCTGTTATAACCGGTTCTCTTTTTTTGGACCCTGTTCCCGACCCTGTTTACATTGGACCCTGTTCCCGACCCACCCTGTTTTTCCGGTCCGGGAACAGGGTCAACCCTATTTATAGTGGAACCTGTTTTGCAAAAATTAATGTACAGCACTCATATTTAAAATAAAGCGTTTTAACACTCATATTGATCATGTTGTGAGTTCTTTTTTCCCACGGTTTCAACAGAGCCCCTGAGCTGTCCCATTTTGTTCTGCCTTACCAAATCCGGTAACTGGCCAACTAACAAATGCTGAAATGTAAATTTCAATGTCAAGTTTTCGACATCAGAGAGCTCTCCAACAGAGTTATGGAATAGATGAAGGAAGATGAAAAGAGCTGAGTAGATGGTGCTTGGCATTTGTTGCTGGACAGCCAAAAAGATGTGTTCTGTGCCGATATCAGCATAGGCAATTAGCGATTGTGGTAATGCTTAGTACAAGCACAACTGGGAAGGCTTTGGTTTTTTCTTCTAACTCCCCCCTTGGGACTAACCAATTTGAAGCCATAGATACAAAGAAAATCACCATTTTAGAGCTGTCACATTAACATAACCAGCAGTAGAAATTTTGGCCCCAAATTTCACAGAATCGGCTTATCTTTGAGGCAAATAAAAGAAAGCCTCTCGACTGAGCCTTATCTGTTGGTACCACTTGAGAGAGCAGACTATGAAAATCAGAAAAGAGAAGTTCACCCAAAAAAAAAAAAAACATGAACGCATCAAACAGCAGAAACTAGAATTGAAGGAACAAGAGTACCTTTTTGCTCTGCTTTTCCTCTTCAAACTGTGATGTCCTTGAACCTTATATTTTTTCCAAACTCAACCCCGCCACTTCTTCAACTCATGCATGACACTTGAGCTAAAAAGACAAAAGAAGAAAAGTTGGGTTCAGACTCGAGTCCAACAGTCGAAACTTTAACTGAACCAGCATTAATTGCAGCAAATACCACCATGAGAAACTGTCAAAGACCCCAAACATAGAAAACAAAACGCCTAACAAACATCCAAACCCAACATTAAATTCACACAGAATAATCTCTGCACACACGAGGAACGTAGAGCACACCACAACTCGGATTGAGAAAGACTGGTCACGCCAGCCGGTTTTTGTAAAAGCTGAATCAAATTGTGCCTATCTTCATCAGCCAAATTTTGCACCTTGGTTGAAGACAAACCTCAGGAGCGATATAAAAAAAGGGGTAAAGAAATGAATGGGACAGCATGTAATGTGTTAGTGCTCACTCACATCTGATCTGATCTTATAAAGTGATTGAAAAGGAGGAGGCAATATTCTTTGACTAGTCCCTTGTCTTAGAAAGTAATGCCACCTTTGAAAGTATTGAGGCTTTTGCAACTGAAGGTCTTTTTTTGCACGCATTAAAAGAAGCAAAACCAGCTCGTGGCTTTAGATACAGAAAAAGACACTTGCAGAGTTGAGCACTAATTATTTGAAAGTACAAACGCCCAAAATTGAAAGGAACAAATCGACAAGAGGCATTGGGGGATATATATTCAGAGTCTTTGGACGTAAGGCAGGCCCTTATCACACTTCTCTAGGAGAGTTTGACTTACACAGTTTCCCCACGGAGGAGAAAAGAGGAAAAAGATAGAGGATATGTGACACCCCAAGTCACTGAAAGAGACATTGTGGAATAACATACGCGTGACTCATTTTTAAACGGGTACAATCTTGAATACCTTTTTTTTGGAAGATTCGGCTTAATGGAGCAAGATGCATTGTTTATATATGGTACCGAAGGAGGACTTTGCTTGTTAGACATGCACTTGATGACGGACTGGGCTCCAAGTCGATCCAATTTGAAAAGGGCGTAATCGTTGGGGTGGAATAGCTCGGACAAAATGGAGGACATTAGTCTTTATGAATGAAAGAAGCACAATTCTTACATATTTATAGGAATGGTAGCAAGTTAGGGCATTCTCTTTACCTAAAGGGGCTGGAGTTGCTACAGGGCAGAAGCAGGGGCTCGGCTTTTGGCGGTGGCGCGGGCGACGCTGGAGTTGCTGCAGGGCAGAAGCAAGGGCTCGGCTACAGATCTCGTGGGTGAGCAGGGGGCTCGGACGGACGGACTGAGGACGGGCAGAAGCAGGGGCTCGACTTCTGGCGGTGGCGCCCAGTTTCGCGAAGGACGAGGCTCAAGCGGAGAAGCAGCAGCAGCTTCGCGAAGGGACGGGGCTCAGGCGGAGAAGCAGCAGCAGCTTCGCGAAGGGTTGGGGCTCAGGCGGAGAAGCAGCGGTGGTGGCGCCCAGCTTCGCGAAGGATGGGGCTTAGGCGGAGAAGGAGAGCAGCAGCGGAGAAGGAGCAGCAGCTTCGCGAAAGGGGTGAGACTCGTGAGAGAGAGGTAAAGATAGAAATTAGGGTTTCGCGGTTTTTTTTTTGGGTGGCTTAACCGGTTCTCCAACCGGTTCCAAAACCGGTCCGGTCGAACCGGTTCCCGGGTGGGTAATCCCTCGGAACCGGTTCCCGGACCGGTTCAAACAGGGTCTGAGTTGTTGGAACCGGTTCCCGGACCGACCCTGTTTTCCGGGTGGGCCGAACCGGGAACCGGGTTGACCCGGTTCGGTTGCACACCCCTAATTGCGAGAAAATGCAACAATCGAATTATATGAGGAGGCAAAGCATGATCCCCTATTCCAGTATCATGTAGAAATTGTCAGATTGCTGCTATGTTGAAAGCCAATCTATCAGATGAGATCATGGTTTAAGATTGAAATGCCCTACTGGGAACATATGGGCTCTGGATCCTTTTTGGTCAACTCCATCCCACCTCCTCTGGCAAGTGATTGCTATAACCCAGTACTATAAATCAAATTTCTTTTCTTAATGAGGACCACACAAAGAGTATGTTTTGCGCCAGCAAAATGAATGGGAAACCCAATGATTAAGACAGAACTTAGACATTCCATGTGATCTGTTCTTGTCTAATTGACTAATTGTGCAACGAAAAGGTCTGGCTTTTACAGATGGAATTTGGGTCCCCTGTTCTCGAATGCTGACAATGATGTAAATCAGGTTGAATTGAAGACTTTTGAACAAAAGAAAGGGGATTTTGTGACCTCGGTCGAAACGGATAGAAAGTTGGCCAGGAAAAAGGCACACGACGAGTAATCGATGAATTTCAAAGCGATTCATCTCTCACTATTGAAAACGTCATTACCCACATCTTTCTTCTAATTTTCGCAAGCTTTCGGATACTTGAATGGCAAATATGTGCTTTTTCTCTTCTTCACCCTCTTTATTCGAACATCTCAGAAAATCTGTCATTCCTAGTAAAGCAGATAAGTTTTTTCATAGGATACTGTTACTGTTTAGGGAAAATGACCCGGATGATAGAAAGTGACTTTGTCTTCGCCACGTTCCAACAACAGCGACAGTAAAGATGTCTAGAACACGAAATGAAAGCATGACAAGGACGGATGACCCACCTGGTCGCCGGCGAAGTCGATCAGTGCCGACGTCTGGCGCTTGACCAGATCCTGCCCGGTAGAAATCTGGTGGACGTGCCGCAGCGCCTGCACTCCGGTGTACAGGGTCGCCAGGATCGATATCGCCAACAGATACCTGCGCGAAAATCTCCAGTTCAATCCCCAAAAAAACTTTCCTAGAACCCAGCGAAAAAAGCGTACTCAAATCCTAAAACTTCTGTACCGCAGTGCCGTCCTGAATTCCTTTCAATCCATCATTCGAACCGCTAAAATTTCTACAAGCGATCATCGCCAAGTTCAAGAATTGATGCCCACTTCTAAAGACCAAAAATTTCAACAAAACACCAACAACCCACATCCGCAAATCGATCGAAAGAGAGAGACAGAGACAAAGACGTCGAAGTCGGACCTGAATTCCTCGTATCTATCGAAGTCCTTCCAGTCGCCGTGCTTGTTGCTCGCCATGATGATGAAGGCGAGCAGCGAGAACAGCAGCGCCAGCCCCGGAGCACCAGGGAGCCCTTCCGGACCAGATCGTCCCTCCTCCACCGCCTCACGATGGCCGGCACCCCCATCCGCGACCCCGCCCCCGCAGCCGGCGGCGGAGGGCCGGGCTCTCGAAGTCCGCTGCCTCCGCCGCCGGCGGGGCGGACGGCGGCGGCGCCGGCATGGGCTGCGGCGGGGCGTGCTTCTGGCCGTCTTCTGCGCCCGACATCGTTAAGGTACGCGCGACACGCTTCTGCAGAAGGAGGAAGAAGAAGAAGAAGGGAGAAGTTCGTGAGCTGTTTCTTCGGCTGCGGAAAGAACGAAAGCCTCTTCCTTTTCTGACAGCTCGGTTTCGGTATTCGTGCGCGTGCTGGTAATCGGGTACGGCCGAGCGCACCGGGACGCGAGGGTGCTGGCCAGTAGCCTGCCGACAGCTCACCGCAGGAGATTCGGTGGCCCCGCGGGGGCGGTCCGGTTCGCGTTCCTGTCGGCCCCGTAAGACGGTTCGGAGGTTACCGGGGGACAGCGGATTGGTGCCGCGGCCGCTGCGGGACCGCGTAACTAACTTCGGTTTGGCTCGGAGTTGACAGAGTTTTCAAGAATTGTCCGAAGGCTTTTGATTAATTGATTATTTAATTGATTATATTGACCCTTAAGATATAATGCCGTGTAAACAATGATCAATTGGTAAATCGTGTTATTAATCGAGTGGGGGAAAACGACTCGTTTCAATCCGATTCCTACTATTATAATAATTTAAACTATTTAATAAATAACCACTGGGATTCGCCTTAGTGGCCACCCTTCCATCATGGAAGGGGGAGGTAAGGAGTTCAAATCCCCACATTCTCAGGGGTATGGGGTAGGGACTCGTAAGTTTCAGGAATAGAGTAGAACTGACAAAAAAAAACTATTTAATAAAGACGTAATTTAATGTTTAATTACTCTAACATCTTCTCTCACACGCGTAGATTGGATTTTGAAGATATAAACTTATGATCTCCTATTCTGATACCATGTGAAATTTTATGAGATTACTGTCGATAATTTTAAAAGTTTAAATTGTTAATTGAAGGCTTAGTTTAATATTTTACTCTTAACATCAAGTATGATTACCTCGATCATGGCCTTTTCAAGTCAATTTCCACGAGATTATAAAGCAATGTCAGGGCTCGAGAGTTCTATCTATGGATTGTTGATGTGTTGATGAGATTGTAACAGGATGCTTTGATGTCGAACCTTCTATGGTTTAAGATGATGCTAAGTGACTGTGACTCAAATTATGTGTTTGGTACGTGCACGAGATTCGATAGTGGAAAAGGCATTCTACATGACGGTTACACGTCACGTGGTGTCGTCGTCACATGAAGTATTAAAGTTGGACGACCTTTCTCACTCTTTATCAATGGCGAAAGGAAAGTCATTGAAAAATATTTGTGCAAAATAGACCATGCGAGGCCTTATTTATCCTTCGCTTGAGGATTAAAATTATTTGCTCTCTCGAGCAATGATATATGAAGGCACTTCTATGTATAGATTCCATTTGTTTATTGAAAAATAATTGATTTGGAAGATATTTATTATAAGTGACTACTTGTATCATTTGAAATAATTAATCAAAAAAATTTATTATCGATAACAATTTAAGTTTACATTTTCATGGGCCATGAAAAAATATTTCATTCGTTCAATTTTATAAACAATCCAAAACAATCATTTTTAGAAAAATATTTTTTAAATTATTTAATTTTCATGAAATAAATCGATTTCTTTTCGTCACTTACTTTTCTTTCGTCTTGATCCGGACGTTGTCTAATTCGACCAGGTGAAGTCAGATGATTGGATTCCCAATCCAAGATAAAGACAGCGAAAATGATACTTCCTTCTACGTTTGAGCAATCGTCCTTCTATAAAGACTTAAAAGATTATAAAAACAAATAATTAAGAAGAAAATGGTATACTTGACGTGTACGTTAGTCCTCACACATTAAATATATAATAAAAAATCGACGTTATTCCATCGAGCAAATGATTGAAGAATGCGTAGACGGAATTACTAATAGAGTAATGACGAGACAGCCGGACCGCCGTCTCGTGAATTGTATAGATGTTCATATTTTCTGATGTGGATAGAATTCTACCACCAGAAAAAGCTCGATAATTTCAAGTTTTGATGAGGAAAAAAGAAAATCAGTGAACGCCATGCTTGTAAATTATCGAGATTAGTGCAACACTATGGTGAAAATGAGAGAGATGAAATCATTTAGCTGATCACATAATATTAGGATAAATAAATCTAATCAGTTCAATTCAGGAAACTGAACTGGACTGGCCTTAGCCAATCAATTCCAAATTGATTCACACGGGACCAAGTAGGATCCTGGCTAAGAATTGAGGAAACCTACCTTGACAGTTTTGGTTAATAGTATTATGTTGGGCAGCTTTTTTTTCCCCTCTTTGAAAAAAAACATAGATCCTTTGGAGATTAGTATCGAACCTCAAAAACTTGGGAAATTCATCAATACCTTAACTACTATGCCACAAATTATAGAGATGGGCATGATTCCAAGGTAGAATCGAGAACCATACTGACGGGAATCGATTCGATGTTAGATTTTAGACAGAGCTAGTTCAGTTTCCAGTTCCACTTTTATAGGAACCATCGGTTCCCAGTTCTCATAGGAACCGACCAGAACCAAACGAGGAACCTTAAGTAAAATCCCTAATTTTCATCATGAATCAGAACCTAATCTCTCTCTCTCTCTCTCTCTCTCTCTCTCTCTCTCTCTCTCTCTCTCTCTCTCTCTCTTTAACATTATTATTAAGTGATTAACGATGATTGTTGTTTCTTTTGATTTTAGGTGGTTAGAATCCGAAACAATTTGTCATGGATGATTGAAGATTGAAGTTCTATAATTTAGATTTTATGTTATGTCTTTTGAACCTTTTATTATTATTTATTTTATGTTATTACATTCACTTTCATTTTGATTAACTAAAAATGAAACAAAAAAAATAGAATCTATTAGACCCTAGAACTGACCATAGAACCTGTGACAAGGTAGATTTTAGGTTTCAAGTTCGAGGTTCCGATGGGTAAGTTTCAAGTTCCAAAAAATGAGAAACTCATACCAATAGGTAACTTCCAAATTCCAAAAAATGAGAAACTTATACTGACAGGTGGGTTGCAGGTTCCAAGTAAAATATGTAATGAATTTGGGACCGTTCACTCTAACAAATTATGCATATGTTTTTTTTTTTTCCCTAAAAAAAGTAGTTATAATATATGTTAAGACTCAAGTCTAGGCCAATTGAGGAACCATCGCCTTGTTATTGCTCTGAAAACTATCCAGCTTGAAACTAATCATCCCTGAATAATATATATGCAAATATTTTTATTTAATTATGCACACAATATAAGATAACATATCGATTTTCACTTTTTTTTTCTTTTCAATTGCTCAACACTGTAAAGATGAGAGAGAGTAGCACCTACAACTAGAGGTGTCAAAATGGGTTGAATACATATTCAATGAAATGGATCATATATGTGTTAGTTAAGTTTTAATAAATGGGTTTGGGTTGTATGTAAGTCTAATAATACATGAGTTGTAAATGGGTTTGTCTTTAAACCCATTTAACTTATGGGTTAATACCCTAAAAAACCCCAAACTGGTATGCCTATGACAAATTTACCTCAAACTATTTTATTGACCATGAAAAACCCCAAACTGGTATACTTGTGACAAATTTACCCTAACTGACCATAAAAAAAAAAAAACCCTAAACTAGTATATTTATGACAAATTTACTCCAAACTAATTTATTTGACCGCGAAAAACCACAAATTGATAAATTTGTGATAAATATACCATCCACTAAATTGGATTAATACCACAAAAAAATCACAAAAATTATAAATTGTGACAAACGGAGAGTAAAATCCCAAATTGGTATACCAGTCAACTCTCACGTATCATTTAACTTAATAATTTGACGGTAAAATTTACCGAAAACTAACAAAGGGTAAATTTGTCACAAGTATACCAGTTTGGTGTAAATTTGTCAAAAATATACCAGTTTGCAGTTTTTAGTGGTCAAAAAAATAGTTTGGGGTAAATTTGTCATAAGTATACCAGTTTGGGGTTTTTCAGGATATTAACCCTTAACTTATAAAGGTTATTAGTTGAGTCAATCCATTAAGAATATATAATCCTCTTTGAACAATTTTTAAATTTTTTATTTTTTAAAATTTTCAATTTTTTTTCTTTTTTTCTTTTATTCTTTGTCCCCTATGAAGTTGCCACAGGGCAAGGTTCGTGGCCCCCACCCAATCACATTGGCAAGCCTCAAGCTCACTACGAGGTCAACGCCCCGTCAGCCTAAGGCGAGCTCAAGCTTGCCAAATCTGAGCTTGTTGGCCTCGATGCTAGCAAGACTTAAGCCTCCCGATCGAGCAAGACTCGAGCTCGCTGGCCTTGGTTGAGGCCGAGGCTCGAGCCTTATCAAATCTGGTGAGGTGGAGCCTTGCGCAAGATTGGCGAGGTGCAACTTGCCGTCTTGTGGCGAGGCTAGAGCTCACTTGACCGGCGATCGGGTGAAGAGGGAGGAAAAATAAAGAAAAATAGATTAAAAATAATTAAAAATTCTATTTAAAAAAATACTTAAAAGGAGTAAAAAATAAAAACATAATTAAAAATTCTATTTTTAAAATAAATAAAAATAAAATAAAAATAGCTAAGAGGAGTGCACATAAAATCAAATCGCATTTTCTATATTAGACAGAAAAAAATTTTTAATTTATTTTTAAGTTTCAACAAAACATTGAAAAATATTATCATTTTCAGAAATACCATGTTTTTCATGAAATACATGAAGCCTCAATTTAAAAAAAATTATAAAATTTATCCATTAATTTTGTAATTGTATGGAAGTGTTTTAATAATATTATTTTTAAAATTATAAGAAACAAATTTTTCTAGATTTAGTTAAATATAGAAGTATTTTAACAATATGGATCGAGTTGGGTATGGGTTGGCATGGGTTAGATCGGGTCGAGTATGAGTCAATAAATTTATATTAGTAATAAATTGGTCATAAACGTGTTAGAGGATCAATTTGGATTGGATTATTTATAACCTGACCCAAACTCGATTTGACTTGATCCACTCGTTTAACAGGCCCACAACCAGGCCCCAAAAGCTAAGACAACCATACAAGCATACCCTAATGAGCCGAAAGAAAGCCAAACAAAAGCACAATACCAACCATTCCCCAGTCTCACATAACTTGCGTATCAGCATCAGATATTATCAGCTTCCTGTCATGAATCAACTGAGCGATCTCTACTCCGAGATCGAGCTCTCTCGTCTTTCTACGCAAAAATAGATTGTACTGTACCCTTGTAAGACAAAGCTTTATAAGAGTTCCAGGAAAAGACTTCCCCTTCGAGTTCTGCAGAATCCAGGGCAGCTCGACATACCGACTGCGGGTAGATCGAGAATAGCCACGAGTCGGTAACAAGTACTTCCGTACCAATTTAGAGAAGCGGCGATCGACGAACAAAGGCAGCCTGGATTCGAGTGCGACCTAGTCTCCATCAACAGAAACCCAGCTTCTTAACCTCTCCAATGTTTTGCAATCTGTCTAGAACAGCAAAGCCGTGTGTGATGACCTCCCCCACCAGTCTATGCCACTCGGTAACAAGGCTGGAGAGTTCCACATCCAGTCATCATCACATATAACGGCGGCAACTTTATAGTACCATTTTTTTTTTTCTGGAATGATTTGAAGAATATTTTCCTTAAAATAGTCATATGTGTCGCTTGACATAATTAGCCAATGAAAAATGTTATCATTATCAATAATAATGTATGTCTTTTCATGCACACATTTTTTGGAAAATATTTTCAAATCATTTATTTTATTCGAAACAAACGGAATCTAAACGAGTGTGAATTTGGAGCCGAGTCATAGGCAAATTGACTTTCAAGCATACAGCCCAAATTGACTTTCTTTCCCAGCTAACTTGGGTGTCGAAAACATTAAATATTTGGGAAAAAGTCACGAAAAACCCTAAACTTGACCCAAAGTAACACATTTACCCCAAACTTTTTTTTGTGACATGAAAAACCTTACATTTTGCTAATCGTGACACATTTACTCCAAAAAAATTTTGTGACATAAAAAACCATGAATTTTTGTTATGTGACACATTTACCTCAAAATTATAGGGCATTTTGGTCTTTTCATTTTTAATTTTTTTTTCTTCTCTCTTCCCTCCGCCGGCGTTCAGTGAGGGTTACCCTCACCGGCATCGGGCAAGGGTCCCCCTCGCCGGCGTCGGGCTAGGGCTGCCCTCGCCGGTGTCGGGCTAGGGCGGCCCTCGCCGCCGTCGGGTGAGGGCCGCCCTCGCCTGCGTCGGGCAAGGGTGTCCCTACCCTCGCCAGATCTAGCAAAGGCCGTCCTCACCCGACACCGGCAAAGGCCGCCCTCGCCTGCGTCGGGCGAGGATGTCCCTACCCTCGCCAGATCCGGCAAAGGCCGTCCTCGCCCACACCGGCAAAGGCCGCCCTCGCTGCGTCGGGCGAGGGTGTCCCTACCCTCGCCGGATCTAGCAAAGGCCGTCCTCACCCGACACGGGCAAAGGCCGCCCTCGCTGCGTCGGGCGAGGATGTCCCTACCCTCGCCGGATCCGGCAAAGGCCGTCCTCGCCCCACAGGCAAGGCCGCCCTCGCTGCGTCGGGCGGGTGTCCCTACCCTCGCCGGATCCGGCGGGGGCCGTCCGCCCGACCCGCCGGCAAAGGTCGCCCTTGCTTGCGTCGGGCGAGGGTGTCCCTGCCCTCGCCAGATTTGGCGAGGGCCATCCTCGCCCGTCACCGGCGAGGGCGGCCCTCACCTGCGTCTAGCAAGGGTGTCCCTGCCCTCGCCATGGCCGACGGAGGGAAGAAGAAGAAAAAAAGAAAAAAAAAAAAAAAAGGAAAAAATAGAATAAAAAGACAAAAATGCCCTTGATGGGGTAAATGTGTCACGGTTTGAAAAGTTTTGGGTTTTTCACATCACAAAAAAAGTTTGGGATAAATGTGTCACTTTTGGCAAAGTTTAGGATTTTTCATGGCTTTTTCCCTAAATATTTCGATTTTAGGTAATTATTTTGTGCATACGTATCGATCTATCGCCATGCTCGTGCATTTATCTCTGACCGGTCTCATATATAGTATCATTTTTTTAGTAGTTAATGGCCTATCTTTCCAATTTGGACAACATATCTCTAGCTTTGAAGATAACTTTTCACTGGTTAGGCCACCACATTGAATGGACCAACCTAGGAGATAGCAAAAGGACCGATGTTGCATCGTTACCACCCTCCTGTCATAATGTTGCCCAGCCCACGCCTAACTAACGTGTGACGCAGGTACTTGGTGTTCACATAATTTCCATGTGAAGTCACATCTATCTTCTGGCTCTCTTTTTGTCATCTCGAATTTACACCACGACCTGCCAACCAACATGTAGATTAGACATCATAACGAAGGTTCAACATATAAAAATTAAGTGATTTTGTCACATGTAATTGCATTCGGGTTATCGATTGGAGTTCTGATTAAGAGGTTTAAGCTGTTTGATTGATGTTCCAATTGAGGACACATGCAATACAATGGAACTATACAAAGATTGTACTGATTCTAATCGCCTCGATATTACGTAAATGATATTATATGATTTGTTGTTTGATTTGGTTTGTCTAAGGCCTGAAGAAACTAATTTAGTCGATTGCCCATCAAATTCAGTGTGACAAATCCTATATTTAATTTCAAATCTAGTGATAGACTAACCGAGACCAAACTTAGGGGATAGAATTTTCGGGTATAGTTCCCCTCATTCCTAATTGTAGAAAACTTCCTCTAACTAATCTTTTGATCGGTGAATACAACTATAAAAGTAGCCTGCATTAAATTTTAGGGCACTACAAGTCCCAAATTTTGCCAAGAAAATGCATTTAAATATTAAAACTTTAAGAATGTACAATTAAGTTGTAAAACTTATCGACTTGGTCAAATTAAGCCTTCCCATTATAACTTCATTCGGAATAATGAAAAATGTCGATTTAGTTTCTTCACTACTTTCTTTCTCATATGTGGCAATCCCGGATGGCATTATTGTTAAATTAAAGCACTAAACGACATTGTTTTAGTACAAATCATCTTTTTTTTACACCAAAACTTAATTAAATGAGGTTTAAAAAAATAAAGGTTTTCCCCAAAAAAAAAAAAAAAAATGCCCTCTTCCTTTGGGTTATTGCCATCATCTGAAAGATTGGTGGGGCGTCGTCTATGGCCGGTGACCATCACTAGATACACGTGAGGGCATTGTCAGTCCCACCTGGCATCACCTATGCCTCGCCAGTCCTTTTCTATGACGAGGCAGAGACCTTCCCTTTCTTGCTTGTAATTTTTTTTTCCTAGTTTTATATTTTGTATTTTTTTCTTTAAAAAAAATTGGACTTTTTTTAAACCTGATTTAAGTGAGATTTTGGTGTAAAGACAATTGGGATTTGAACCAAATCGACATCACTTTAGTGCTTTAATTAACTTTAGCACGGCGGAGGACGGCACATAGGAGAGAAAAAAAAATTAAAAAAAAAAAGGCCACATCAATATCTATTAATAAAATGATTTGATTGCATCAATTTAATAAGTTTTAGAATTCGGCTGTAAATTTTTAAAATTTTCAAACTCAATTATATTTTCTCAATAAATTTTATTACTTGTAATGCATTTAATTCCTTAATTTTACACTTAGATGACGTGACATCTCTTAATTTATGATCCACCCACCAACAGAGGCATGACGTTAAAATTACACGCTCTAAATTTTTCTTAGAGCTCATGAAATTCCACAACATTCACCCGCCCGCCAGCCCGGTCAATCAATCATGGATCGCCGAGCTAACAGCTCCACCGGATCTTGAAGGAAAAGGGGGCAAAAGGAGGGGTTTAAATTAAAGCAGCCGTCGAGTCCGGCGGTTCTCGCGGCGGCATGCGTGGTTATGGAACTGAGCATCATTCTCCCGCGATTGCCGAGACTTTTCGCACGGGTCGAGGTCACAGATCCAAGAAAATTGTCCCTCGGCAATACGTCAACTTACCATTCCAATAAATAATAATAACATTAACAATCATAAAGATTATAATACGATTATCAATAAATTATCAAGAAGTATATCTGATACATAGATATGCGAGCAAGGTTACTTGCATTTAATAACTACAGTACTTAGTTAGGGTTTTTAGTTCTTTTTATTTTTATTTTTGAGTTGACAATGTACTTTAGTTGGATCCACAGCTGCGAAAGTACAACGATGACCAAAATGTGTGGATCCTACAGCATCTCACAGATTTAAAAATAGGGCATTGATTGTCATTTAATTTGTACAGGCAGATGCGATCTCAAGAGATTAGATATGCTGGTAATAAGATTCCGAAGCAGGAATCGCATCTCGATTGATTGAACCGAAGAGGAGTTAGAATACATTAATATGACTTAGGATGTATTTCAACGACACACCAAAAGGATTACATGCATTAGAAATTGATCAGTAATTTCCTGTGAACTTGTTTATATATTTATAATATAACTATAACGGTGTCTCCAAACTAGCTATAGGCAAGGGCAAGTGGTCTCACTTGTTTCCAAACCAAGACAATAAAATATGTTACTTTAGATTTAGTTGCACTTTTTAACAAAATTTATAACTTTGTTGCGCACTATTTGAGAGTTTTGGAATAAAATTGCACTTGTGTTACAAGTTTAAAAAATAATTATACTTTTTACTTGCTTAATAATTCAATTTTATGCTAAAAAATCCACTCTATATGACTAGTAGTGAATTAGTTACTTAGAGCATATTTGTTTGAGTGGAAGAATTTTCACGAATCTATTTGCTGGACTTTTACGTGTTTGGTTTTTGAAATAATGAAAACCATTTGCAAGTAAAAAAAAAACATATACATGTTTAAAATTAGGAAATGAATTTCCTAAATTGAAAAAAAGAATATCTATTTTTTTAAATGATTTCAAAAAACATATATTCCTTTATCATGAAAATTTTCAAGATAAACACACCCTTAATTTGTTATGCTAAACAATAACCAATAGCAATTAGAATCTCCCCAATTGTACCATTTGGAAGAAATTAATCGTTGTTATTGACCAATTTTCGTTCAATAGCAAACAACTTTTTCAATTTCAATTTTCAGCATCTAAGATTATCAACAATTATAACTTATGACTTAAACTTTGAGCACTAACTTTTTCAGTTTTATAAAACAAGCCAATAAGATCTAGATTTATATTAGTCGCACTAAATATTTTGAAATGTTAAAGTTTTAATTTACTGATCAAACTTTTTAAGCATGCCCTGACAGATAAGAGTATTCTGAAGAGGTAGATAAAAGTTCCTCTTGGTGAACAAATATATCGGATAGGGAATTGGGTCAGTCACATTTTTTCCATTATGTAAATTTATGAAATTTATTATATTTGTAGATGGGATTTGAATCTCCATATACTTTAAAAGTGGATTAGATGATTTTTTTCTTTTAAAAAAAGAAGATGTGAATTAGATGGGATTCATAATCGCATTTATCTCGATGCCAACCTGATTAAATCTTTTAAAATTTCACAATGACAAAACCCAAATACTAAAAGAAAATATTACCAAGTGAGACGACAGCTATTTTAAATCATAATTTCACATATGAATTAAAAGAAAAGTTGAGGCTATAATAAAATTCCACAACTGCTTGGCATCCACATGAATAATCAAATATACTTCGGTAAAGGGATGTCTTAAATTAGTAATTAAATCCAATCATCGAAAAAGAAAGAAAATCATTCGTTTTGACTTCTTACCATTAGAATGGAATATTATAAAAATTTCATTCATTTTTAACTCCGTATTAAATATATCGGATAGGGAATTGGGTCGGTCACATTTTTTTATCATCTAAATTTATGAAATTTATTATATTTTTAGATGGGATTTGAATCTCAACATACTTTAAAAGTGGATTAGATGATTTTTCCAAAAAAGAGATGTGAATTAGACGGGATTCATAATCACACTCATCTAAATACTGACCCGATTAAACCTTTCAAAATTTCACAATGAAAAAATATTATCAAGTGAGACTATCGATACTTTAAATCATAATCTCACAAATAAATTAAAATACAAGTTGAGGCTATCGATGTAATTCCACAACAAAGTTGGCATTTCACACAAATAATCAAATGAACTTCAATACAAGGTGTATTGTGACTTAGTAACTGAATCCATATCTTAAAAAAGAAAAATTCAATCGTTTTTGAAATCTTTACCATTAGAATGGAATATTTACGGAATCCTAATCGATAACTTTCGTTCTCAATATTCAGCCAAAAAGGGCAAAAAAAAAAAAAAAAAACAAAAATGGAAAAGAGATGAGGCAAGGATGGATCCATCTGACATCTGATTCCAACTTTTATCTTTTATTGTACTTTGATAGTCTTATCAGATGATGACGATGACAAGATCAGGAGCGTCAGATTCTAATCATCCCAAAACAAGAAAAGAGAAGGAGAAGAGAACAGGATAGAACAGACCAGAAGAAAGAATATATTTATTTTTAAAAAAAAATTGCCCCAAAAGAGAAAATCATTGGACCCCTATTATTAATAATGGAAAAAAAACGATAATAATAATATAATAATAAAAGGGAAAAATTCTTTGTGCATGGGACAGTTGGCGGACAGAAAATGGCATTAAAAAAATTTGGTGGTTCGTTGCCGTCAACGTAAACGGTCGTATCCAGTTAGGCCCCTTTTGGCTTTTTTTGGCCCTTTCGGCGGACGCAATAAATCCGACCCGCCTGGCGCCTACCTCCCGCCGGAATCACCACCGGCCACGGCTCTTCCTTGAGTCCCATATGGCCGAGCCGCTTCGCTGCCGCTCAGAAGGGTTCGATCTGCCCGAATAGGCCCGAACCCATGAAATCTCACAGAGTTCGAATCATCATCTGATGTAATAATCGTGGATTTTATATCGTTCACCGAGATCGAAGTTCTGCTAAATTGACCTTTGGGAGCATTCGACAAATCCCAAATTTGAATCTTAGCCGGTTCAAGTTTGTGTAAGTTTTCTATGCACCGATGATGAACCTCTAAAAGACAATGACACAATTGATCCCTTAATTTTGGTTCAATTTGCAATACGGTCATTGAATTCTCAATTTGTTTAATGTAATCATTAAACTTTAGTTCAATGTACGATATGGCTCTCGAACTTCTGATACATATTCAATTTAATTTATTTACTAAATGAAAACTCTTAATTTTATTCGTGAATTTAAATTAATAAAATGATAATATTCAAATTTTTTATATAATTTGAGAACTATATCGAATGAATTAAAAATTAAAGGATCGGATTGTAAGTCGGGCTAAAATTTAGGGACACTCTGCGTGGTTTGTCCCAATCCTTTATAATAACAATGATGATGCAATTGCAAATTTTTATTTCCAAAAAGTCATAATTAGAACAGCAACGCGCTTGACATCATGTCTCTCTCACCCACCGGGGGCCCCACCACCAAAAATTCTACTCGGTATTCCCCGCGTGGCGACCGGCCGGCCCGGTCGCCCGGTCACCCCGCCGCGTCAACCTTCTCTTAATCTTCCCCTCCACCTCCCCACCTCCACCATGCACGACTCCAAAAACCACCCTCTCTCTCTCCCTGTTTCTCTCTCCCTGTTTCTCTCTCTAGAACCTCGCGCTCTGCAATGTCCACCACGCCATAATCTCCCTCTTGCCAAAAAAAAAAAAAAAAAACCATGCCTTCCCGATTCGCCCCTCTCCCCCTCCGCCGCCCTCCGCCGCCGCCCGCCGCCCCCCTCGTCGGCGCCAACCACACCTCCGCCCGCTTCTGCTCCCGCTAAATCCCATCCCCCGCCGCCCGCCGCCCGCCGCCCTCCCTCTCTCTTTGCGAATCTCGCCGGCTGATTTCCTTTTCTTTTTTTCTCCTTCCTTTTTTTTTTTTTTTGTATATTAATACGTGAAATACGTACCCGAGATGGAGCCGCTGCCGGCCAAGCCCGGCTCCCCCTCCTCCGTCAGGAGCGTCCTCGTCCGGGCCCTCCTCGCCGGCGTCCTCCTCCTCCTCCTCCGCTTCGCCTACGTCGTCACCACCGCCGGCGAGTCCTGCCGCCTCGCCGACTTCTGCTTCCTCTCCCCGCCCGACGACCTCAACCTCGTCATCTCCGCCGCCAACGTCAACGCCAACGCCAACGCCAACGCCGTCCGGTCCGCCGTCGCCAGCCCCCCGCGCCGCATCGGCGGCGGCGAGGATTGGGCCTCGGCCGTCGGGTTCTACGGCGCCGCGTTCCGGGATTTGGCGTCGGAGGGATTCCTGCCGCGGGGCGCCGTGGCCCTGTGCGTCGAGTCCGGGAGCGGGCAGGACGTGCTCGCCCTGAAGGAGATGGGCGTGGCGGACGCGGTCGGGGTCTCGAGGAAGGCCGCCCGGCCGCTGGTGATCTCCGGCCGGCCGCATCGGCTGCCGTTCCGGGACGGGGCCTTCGACTTCGTGTTCGCCGGCGGGGGGCGGTTCGACGGGGTGCCGCGGCCGCTGGACGCCGCCGCCGAGATCTCCCGGACGCTGAAGCCCGAAGGGTATGCGGTTTTCCATCTGAGGGCTAACGATACGTACAGTTTCGATTCGTTCATTGATTTGTTCAATTGCTGCCGGCTAGTGAGATCGCGCGATTTGGCCGGTTTCGATACTTCATTGCCTAAGATACGTGAGATTGTTCTGAAGAAAGTTAGCGATTTTAGCATTCTTAGCCACCCGGTGAAGAATTCGGGTGGCGATTCGGTGAATAAGTGCTCGGTCTCGGATAGTAGGCTGAAATTGATCCGGGACGCAGAGCCATTGATTGTAGAGGAGCCATTGAAGCCATGGATTACACTGAAGAGGAATATCAAGAACATACAGTATCTGCCGTCCATGGTCGATATCAGTTTCAGGAATAGGTATGTTTATGTAGATGTCGGAGCTCGGGGTTATGGCTCTAGTATAGTTAGTTGGTTTCGAAAGCAATACCCAAAACAGAACAAGACCTTCGAAGTGTATGCTATCGAGGCCGACGAGCATTTCTATAAGGAATACGAGTCGAAGAAGCATGTCACTTTGCTGCCGTATGCTGCGTGGGTGAAGAACGAGACTCTGTCCTTCGAAATAAACCGAGACCCGGGTCAGAAATCCGAGGACAAAGGTCGAGGGATGGGCAGGATTCAGCCGGTTCAGTCCTCGAGCGATGTAGAGGTGGCTAAGATCCAGGGATTCGATTTCGCAGAATGGTTGAAGAACACGGTTTCGGAGAAGGATTTCGTGGTGATGAAGATGGATGTGGAGGGGACCGAGTTCGATTTGATTCCGAGGCTGATTGAGACTGGGGCAATCTGTTTGATCGACGAACTGTTTCTCGAGTGCCATTACAACAGATGGCAGAGATGCTGCCCCGGCGAGAGGAGCTCCAAGTACGAGAAAACGTATGGGCAATGCCTGGACCTCTTCACATCCCTGAGACAGAGTGGAGTTCTTGTTCATCAATGGTGGTAGTAACTCTTTGGAAACAAGCAACATCATTGCCAATGCTCACCCTGTGTTCTCTTTTGATGCTGTGTTTCTCCTCTTACAGTTACATTGTACTGCTTCAGTTTAGGCTTTTGTCCTGGATATTACTCATTGTATGAAGTCCTGTAGTGAAATACCTCGAATGAAACACGTCCAATTGATGGTTTTCTCCTCTTGCGATCGAATCGAATGTGGTACTCGTCCTGTTCATTTTGCAGCTTCTCCTTCAGCTTCTGAACTGGTTAATCATATAGATTCTGTGGCTTTAGCTGTTGCTAACTTGCCATTGCAGCTTGTTTCCATGGATTCGTTGCCACTTACCGAATTTGCTTTATGTCCTTTTCGCGAATTGAGGACCACATGTGGGAGTGGGTAGTCGTGTTCATTCTTTAGGATAGAACAGTGAAATATTATCCTTCCCCTTTCCCCCTCAACCTTTAGTTGCCATTAGCTCATCACGTTTGCTGCTAATTGCAAGTAGCCGTTGAGGACCAAGTTTCCCCTCTCCCTCTCCCTCTCTCTAAGCTTGAGGTTTTTAGGTTAGGTTGAGTTTTGGACATTTAAGGGCATGGAGGGCCCTAGCCCAACTGGATGACACACGAGGAAGCTGAGCATCCAAAAAAGTATGGTTGTGCTGTTTTGTCAAAAGTGGAGGGCACTAGAAATTATCATATTAATGACGGGCATATGCTAAATTGGATCTGTACCATAAAAGATGGCGAGTCTCGTCAAATCTGACGGTTTGGATTGAATTCATCATACGTACTAAGTTGATGAAAGTACAGAATCCAGAGGGGCGGGGCTCTTTTGACTTTGTTTTGCCTGAGAGTTAAGGGCATCTCTGGTGTGTCCCGCTGTCTGTCATGTCATGCTGTGTTCCTCTTTTCCATTGATTGCGATGTAATCTGTTATTCCGGTTGGCCTGCAGTTTCGCATCCTTTGCTCTTTCGAGGGGGCCCATTTTGCAGCCTCTTTTGCCATGGAGGGGTTTCATCAATATATTCTCCTATGGACTATGTCGGAAAGTGACTCGAGAAGCAACCGAGTAAAGCAATGTCGTAATTCTTAATGCATCGACTGTATCAATATGTGCAGAATCAATACTTAAAAAACCAAATCTTTCCTTGTTAAGCATGTTCAATAAGCATCTCGAGACACTCGTGAATAACACATTTTTTTGCTTTTTCGCATAGGTGCAAGTGGGATCGGTATCTTCAGGGCAACAGTGTACTATCTGATTTGGTGAGTTTCTCATATTTTACCTAGATGAACTCATATTTTAATTGGGTCTTTTGTGAACAGTTGGGTTGAAGATTAGAGATGTTTCTTTTGGTATGTTCCCGACAACAAACATCACCAAGGAGGCTCTGGAGTGAGTTTGCCGACCAGAATTCAGGATGCATTCCACAAGTAAGCTTCCCCGCTCAAATGGGCGAAAGCCTGACGGAGCAATGCTGCGTGGAGGTAGAAGGCCTAATTTCCCCCCGATGGACAGGTTCGGGTGAGATGATTTTAGACCCTTGAGGTTTACCCAAACCGTGCGACTTTGAGTACTATTTAGGGCATAGACTGGCTTGCACAAGCGATGACCCTTTCCAGGACCTGCCCAAACCCAGTAGATCCATCTGGGTTCTCCGAGCCAGACCTAATTTTAGGTGGATTTAAGGATTTTCCTTCTTTGCCGATCATGAATGACCAGACGCGACGATTTTCACTCTTGATGACATAGAGCCGATGGCTCAGCCTATTGCTTTGGCAAGTGTAGCTCTGATCCAATTAGATGCACTGAATGTGTTTCACCCTATTGCGACTAAGTCAATTATTGGCACTTTGGAAGATCATAAAGCTGAAGTCCCAATACAAGACACAATTTAGATTGGTAAAACATATTCTAAACCTTGCGAGGAATTTTTAGCCTTGATAGGCAAACGGATAAGTAAGCTTTGAGCGATTGACTCAATCAAATTTCTTTTTACCTCATTTATATTGTGCTATCTAAATTGGATCCGGAAGATATCGGTATAGTAGAATAACAAAAGTTTGGTGAATATAATCTTGAAATTACAGCGTTTTTAACAACATCGGTGAAGTACGGTAGAGTGCAAGAAGGTTTGGTGATAACAATGACTTTTGAATGAACTCACGATTGACTTGGTAAATGATTGAATTAGGCAGCGCCGACAAGTGCTAATAATCATGTTAGATGATGACCAATTGCATGATGAAATAATGAATCATATTTAATTTGTTTGAGTCTCTGTAATTCAAGTTCAAAAGAATCCCGTACTATAAATTAATTAAAGGTCAATTACCCAATCCACATGCCTGCTCCTCGTTCTCATTTTCCAATTCCTGCTTGTGACACTTGTTTGGGAGATGACTTTTTCCAATCTTTGGAATTGCTAGCCGCCTCGGATAACACATCTTATCGTTTTATTGGAACTCATAGTTAGATACTTTTCAAAATTTAAGATGTAAAATCTCATTTCTTTAAATAACAAATCCCAATTTCATTTTTAGCATTACAATTGGAAATAAAATTCATATGGAATTTACTTTCCCGTTTAAAAAAAAAGATAAAGTGACATTTCTCTTTATGTGACGTCTCTAAATCTAGACAGAAAAAGGATAAGTGTGCACGATTCCTTATTCTATCGATTCTTTAGTATCTCGTACACTATCTTCCCAAAAATGCAATAAATCTACGAAGAAGGAATAAGAATCTTTGCCAAATTCTCCCCCCCCAATTAAAAAAAAAAAATTATTTCTACATGCTCCGTTGGCCAAATTATAAGGATATGCAGAATTTAACGGCATGCCATTTGATTAGTAGCACGTAAAAAATTAATTCCATAGAGATTACTGTAAATTTAGCAACATGATTGATTTTGTGAATTTTTTGGTAATGTCGTTAAGTCATGATAACTCAACTAAAGGTAGACATATTTCGCTCAATTCTGTAGGGAAATATAAAACGGTAAGATGAAGTCGAGATCATACTATTCTAGGACAAGTGCAGCACGTCTAATAATAGAAATAAAATAGTGAGTTTTTATTTTCTCTAGAAGCTTAGAATTAGTAAGCCTCCTAAATAGTAATCCAAGATACGAAAAGGGATTCGATGTTCAAAAGACCGAACCAAATCAAATCGATAGGACTGGAGTCGGCTTCAAACGAGGAAAGAGTCTCCCCTGATTAAGCTAAATTTCTGTTCCTCTTTTTAAGATCGCGATAAAGTGAGTTGTCATGTTTATTTCTCTATTTCCCCACCAAAATTGAAAAGGCAAAAAAAAAAAAAAAAATTATAATTTTTGTCATTCACCAAATCTCCCGCAAATTCTCTCTGAGAAGCCGTGAATTTTGAGGCTTTGACCTGAAATAATAAAAAAATTTTAAAAAAAAGGAAAATTATTCAGAGGAGGGGGGGTGGAAAAAGAAACAGGAAATCTTCCCAGGAAACATAAAAGAACGAGGAGCACGCCCGCTTCTTGTTCTTGTTTTATAGCTTTTCACGGATATTGTCGGGCCATTTCTTGTCTTTCTTGCCCATGTTCTTTAGCTTCACGTATGTCTCGTTCTTGAATTTCTTGGAAAGAGAACCGCATGCAAACGTTCGAAAGGGACGCTGGCCACCGCTGCCTCGGATTCACCTCCCTCTCGCGGTCTCTTTCCCGTCGTTCCCTCGCGCCAATGAGGGTGGCGGTGGTGATGGCGGTGGTGGTGGGGGTGGAGTTTCTGCTGCTGGGTGCTCGTTTGCTGTGAAAAGTTTCTTTTTTTTCCCGCAAAAAGATTCGATTTTTTGTCTTCTTTTGTTTTTGTTTTCGGTTTTGTTTTCTTTTGCGTTGCTTTGGTGTGGATTGTGGAAGATGGGGGCGTGTTGCAGCTCGAGCCACGAGGCGGGTCGGGACTGGGTGGGGATGGTGAACGACGAGGGGGATGACGAGGTGGAGGGGGTTGAGGAAGGAGGAGTGGTGAGGGAAGGAGATCACGGGGCGCGGGTGAGGCTGAGGGGCGCCAACGATTCTTGCTCCATGTTCTGCAAACGGGGAAGGAAAGGCATCAATCAAGACACCTTGACCGTGTGGGAGGTAAGATTTTCAGGGGAATTTTTCCCTCGTTGGTCTCTGTTTTTGTCGTGTTCTTCTGAGAATCTTCTGGGCTGGCCTCTCTCTCTCTGTTGGATATTGCTTTTGGGAATGCTTTGCTTTTTCTGCAAGGCGTATGATTTTCTGGGTTCAATTCTCTATCTCCTTTTCTGGAGCAGATGGGTCATGTTCTTGATAATTGAATATATTGTTCTGTTATGGTCGTATATGATCTTTGTGTTTTTTTTTTGGTATTTCCTTTTTCCCTTTTTTGAGGTTTTAAACTACTTGCCAGACAAAGTGAAATGTTTTGGGGCATGTAGCGTGTGGTGGGGAAGGTGCAAATATGAACATAATCTACACACGAAAAGTTGCATCTTTTAAGGCAAAGATATTCAAAATTTGAACGCATAAATCCATCTACTCTGTAGATTCATGCTGCCATATGGTTTTCATTGGAACCTTGGGAAATTACACCGAAGCGTTTTGTTTCGTGACAATTGCACCGTGACGAAACTCGAATAATCTTTCAGGACTTCAATGGTGAAAAAGGTGCATTCTTTTGCGGGGTGTTCGATGGCCATGGTCCAGCGGGTCATAGAGTTGCGCAGCATGTGCGTGACCAATTGCCGTCGAAGCTCTCTTCAGTGATCCAATCCTTGCAGAACAGGGGCAGTCGCAGGGACCTCAATCTCGTGGATAAAGATGACGACGGCCAAGAAAATGGGGAGAAAGAAAGAAAGGGCAGCAATCGCCTGGGGACCTCGATATCGTGGATAAAGATGACGACGGCCAAGAAAATGGGGAGAAAGAAAGAAGCGATGATGTGCGAGATAGTTGGGAGGAGGATTTTGGTCATGACATGCTTCTCTCCTCATGGGAGGCTAGTTTTGTCAAATCCTTCAAAGAAATCGATGAAGAGCTTAGCCTTGACTCCTCCATTGACAGCTTCTGCAGCGGCTCAACTGCAGTAACCATGATTAAGCAGGTATGAAACAGAGATGCGACGGCTATGACGAAGAATTGTAAGTAGAAGATTGTTGATGAGCCTAATCGTCACGTCCACTAATGTGTCATTCAAAAATTTTCAGGGAGATCATCTTGTTATTGCCAATTTGGGAGATTCCCGAGCGGTTCTGTGCACGAGAGGCCAGAAAAATCAGCCTGTTCCCATCCAACTCACCGTCGATCTGAAACCAAATATCAAAAGTGTGTTTTATCTCCTCGTTCGTTCTCAAAGCAAGTAGCTATCTCATCCTGACCTTCTGCAATTTTGCTTCCATTCAACATTTTGATCAGGTGAAGCAGATAGAATCAAGAAATGCAAAGGCAGAGTCTTTGCCATGGATGAAGAGCCAGAAGTGTTCAGAGTATGGTTGCCCGACGAGAATTGCCCCGGTCTTGCGATGGCTCGGGCTTTCGGAGATTTCTGCTTGAAAGATTACGGCCTGATATCCACCCCTGAAGTGTCCTATAGAAAGCTTACACCAGATGATGAATTCGTGGTTCTAGCCACCGATGGGGTAAGAGTAAAGTAATTCAATCCGTAGCGGTGTACCGATTATACCGCGTGTTGCATAATCGTGTAGATTTCTCGATTACTAGTGTTGCTCTGATTGCAAATTAGCGGTACACGGCGTCGAGACGATGATATTGTTTATTATCTTTGATACTAGACTCTTCAATTTTTGTCCTTTCTTTTTCAAGGTGTGGGATGCATTAACCAATGCAGAGGTCGTGAGGATTGTTGCATCAACGAGGAAGAGATCCATGGCTGCTAAATTACTGGTTGCTCATGCTGTTCTAGCGTGGAAGACCAAGTATCCAGGATGTAAGATCGATGACTGTGCGGTTGTATGCTTGTTCCTCAAGAATGGTCGACCTCGGAGCCAATCCGTCGTCAACAATACTTCAGGTGGCAACCCAGGCCGGCAAGACAATGCAGTTGGTCAAAAATCCGGGTCCAGCGAAAGCGAGGCAAACCCGGACACCGTGCTTGCTGCAATTACAGATGACGCGGAGGAGTCCTCTACAGTCGACGGCGTGAGCAGGGTAGATTCTCTCATCAGAGTTCCTCGTCCAAAGGCTGCTGTTTTGAGTCGGCGGAATTCGGCTAAGAAGCCTAAACAAATTGAAGTCCCCTAGGTCTTGATTTTTGTTCTCATGGAAGCTCGTGAGGATCGTCTGGTCCACAGCTGAAGATGAACTTCTAGTTCTGTAAAACACGCGTGGAAGCGAAAATCGTCTCGGATCTTGCGAGATCAATACGTTTCTTCATACACCAGGAGAACTTGAGGAGGTCAGGAGAATCGGCTGCTGATAGAAATGCAATGCACTGGTTTGGAAACTTTTAGGAGAAACCCACCACCCACATCGCAGGATTTTTGATTTGTTCTTTGCTTCCCCTGTTCTGGTTACTCTTGACTCCCATGTTGATGTCTGGTTTGATGCTTCTGGTAGTTTTGAAGACAGGAATAGGGCTGATCATTCATGTTTCGCGTTGCGGTCTCGTCAAACACGTACGTCTAGTAGACAGGTTGCGCACGAAGACGCGTTCATCACGAATATTAAGTATCTGTAGATAATCCAAGATTAAAAGGTGTATAGCATGTGCTTTATACCATGAATTTAAATAGATCTTTGATGATGAACTTTATTTACCATCCAGGAATTTAAATAGATCTTTTGATAAGCTAGGTGATGATCAGGGGTTTATGGTGTGGCTGTCGGTTGCAAGCTGGTTCTTTCTGTCCAAAAAAAAAAAAAACTTATAGCAATTTCAATGTTGATACCTCGAAACAGTGACAGGCGGACATCTGACATCTATTTCCACCATTCATCTAGAGAAATGATGGTCCATAAAGTTTCAACATGACACTCGAATGACATTAAAATCGTGGATATTAGAAGATTCAAGGCATGGCATAGGAGAATGAATGAAGAATTCTCAACCTCATGTTAAAAATGCAATTGAATTTCTTTTGAATCTTTTAAATTGATGTAATCAAATTCTTGAAATATATATATTTAAAAAGTGTAATCAAATCATACGATAAGGATTACCAAAGTGAGGGATTGGAATTCCTTAGAGTTCTCGATAATTTATACCATTTAAATAAAATTTAGGGAAGTGATGGTTGTGAGGGCTTGATTGTATATGCCAGGTGTAATATTATGTTTTTAGGTGTCAGTTGTGAAATGTGTACTTATTTGATGTACGTGAACTGGAGGGAACGCGGGGACTATTGACCGTAAATTTTATCTTCGTCTTTTGACTATTTAATACAAGGATAAATTAGGAATACCTGGTAAGCGAGACAAAAGTGAGTTTGCTTAAAAATAAGGATGTTTTATTTAGGTTATATTTGGATATTTGTGTGTGTGTGTGTGTGTGTGTGTGTTTTTTGTTTTTGTTTTTGTTTTTGTTTTTTTCCGATAAATAGAAATTTGTGATTTTGTAGATGATCTTAATAAATAAGTCTATTCCAATATCTTCTAGCGGACAAGGTGTTTCTGGTTATTGAAGTGTGGAATATTTGAAGTTAGATATAACAACATTGATAAGAGGAGAGATTTTGAAAAATGGAGAGATTAAAAAGAAATTTTTTTACCCACCCCATTGGTAGTCTCGTGATTTGCGCTCAATTCCTCTACCAGAAGGGAGCGAGTTTTTCGTGAGTCATTTTGTTATAAAAAAAAAAAAATAAATAAAATTGGTGTAAGTTGAATTATTATTGCTGTTGTTTTTGTCCCCTGACTGAGAGTTTTAGGCTGCTAAAGATAACTAACATTATCTAAATGAAAATGCTTGAATCTGAAAGATTTCACTTTCGCTCGATATACTTCTTTCAAAGGATAATTTGAAAATAAGGACAAACATTGTGAAAAACTCAAGAATTTACACTTTCGATAAATAAATAAATAAAATTCCTGAGCTATGAGATTTATCCAAGAGACCTAAAAACCTATTTTTTGGGATTGAAATATTATTTTTTTAGTAGAATTGTCAAAGCACTTATACAACATCATCAGCTGACTGGGCTCCACGTTATGCTAAACCCGCTATTTAATAAACTCATTTTTTTCCCTTTTCTCGAACAAGAAATAGTTCCCAATTTACTTTTATGCTTGTTATTTTTATCATTGAATCCTCGCCCTTTCAAGCTGGTCGCGTTCAAGGGAGTTGCCTTTTTAAGCCGAAGTTCAAGGGAACTAAATCTGGACATTTACTAATCCAAGGATCATGTACATGTTTTACCCTTCACACCTAATTGCCCCTACATCTTTTGATGGGAAAAAACGCTCAAAAAACCCCTGTCCTATAATTGTGACCAAGTTACTTTGAATTTTTTTGTGCCATTAAAAATCTCAAATTATACTCATTGAGAATATATTTACTCTTAATTTTTTTTTATCGTGACATCAAAAACTTCAAGCTTGTATCTGTTATACTTTTACCTTCGACCAGGTTTCCGTCAAATAATTTTCTAAATCAATGGACATCGTTTTTATTTCATTCAAGTTATGTGGGCGTCATATCAACACTATTTATTTACGAAACCTTGATGGAATGTGAATATGTCACACATGTATACATTACATATTTTCAGTGTCACAAAAGTTTAAAGTAAATGTATTATGACCTATATAATTTAGGGTTTTTGATAGTTTTTCTCTCTTTTCATTTATGTTGCAAGGGCAAAATGAGGGAGATGAAAGTGAGAGAACATTTTACGTTGGGAATAAGCATGCAAATACATAAAAATAGATGGATAGGGAGAAAAATAGGAAAGAGCAAGAGAGACAGAGAATTTAATTTTGTCTAAGACATTCAAGTGTACTAAGGAAAATGTTTAAGAGCGCCATTTGTTAAACCTCATTTCTTAATGTTTTTGGGAACATAAACAAAATATATTCTAAAAACGCGACTCTTTCGAAATTACAAAACCTTTCAACTTTCAAGGTGTGCTGAAAATCACCACCATGTACGTGTTGGCCATGCAACAAGCCATGTCGCTCCTCCCTCCTTCCCTTCCTAGTTCACCGCTTGATTCTACTTTCATTCTTGTTATTCTACTTTCATCAACAGAACAGAGGAGGAAGAGAGAGAGAGAGAGATAGAGAGAGAGAGAGTGACAATGGCTCAGGCAACGCTTTCAGCCGTCGATCCCAAGGCCCAGAGCTTCCAACTGCTGAGCGGCCACGCCATCCCCGCCGTCGGCCTAGGCACTTGGAGATCGGGCTCCGGCGCCTCCTCCGCCGTCCACACCGCCATCGTCGAGGTCGTAGTTTATCTAGATCGAGCTCGATCCTTCCCCATGTTTTCGTCTCTTTTATTCTTGCTTTCCCATTTGGTTTTGAGTTTAACAAGTTTTTTTTTTTTGGCCGCGACGAGATGAGTGCAGGCCGGTTACAGGCATATAGATACCGCCTGGGAGTACAAAGTTCAAGAAGAGGTCTCTCCTTTCGCTCCTTCACCTTGTGGATTCATTCGTTCTAGTGCTGAACTAGAATAATGCCCATTTGATGCACGGATTTTAGATATGATTTTTCGATAATGAAACATAGGCGATATACTTAACGGTTATTTGTCTTCGTATATTTGCAAGGATTCGCAAATATTAAATGCACCGTCTTTCTCATGTCAAGTATAACCAATGTATTTAAATGAAAATTATACTTTATAAATTATACTTAACATGTGTCCCGAAACACTCATTAACAAGACCCTTTTCGAAATATCATATTTTTCCTTTGTGTTATGCGTAGGTTTTGTATGACCTTTCAAGCTTTCTTTCCTGAATATCTCAAAGTCTTTAATAAGAATTACTATCTTATTCAACAAAGCAATAGTTATAGATTTATCTATAAATGGAATTTAATGCAGTGTGAATAATGGACATTTTGATTTGAAAGGGTTGATGGTCTGTGAAAGCCAGTGTTGATTAAATATTGTAAGCTTTCATTTTGCAACAACGTAAAGTGAGGCTTCCAGTATAGATTCTTTATATCATAGTTATAGAGTCTCAACAAGACGGCCGAAAAGGAAAAGATGAGGAAGGATTCAAGATCCGAGACATGGATTAGAGCTCATAAATAGCAAGATGTAACATTTTTATTATTTTATTACTTCGCCTAACAATTTCTTAAGACCACTTGTTAACAATATCTGCTCTCTATTTCGTAACGAATGTTCTTGATGTCGAGGAAATTATGATTGTCTCGCTGCTCTTGATCGTAGGTTGGGCATGGGCTCCAGTCAGCTATGCAAGCAGGAGTTGATAGGAAGGATCTGTTCATCACATCAAAACTTTGGTAAAGAGTGAAAATGATGTCATATCATAAACTCCAAACTTTTCTGGTTATTATGTTCTATGCTTATCTACTGCAGTTGAGTTAAATGCATTTTGATATGCAGGTGCACCGAGTTGTCCCGGACAGAGTTCGACCAGCATTGAACAACACCCTCCAAGAATTGCAGCTTGACTACCTCGACCTTTATCTGGTCATTGTCCAGCTCCAACGTGCTCTCTTATTTCTTAGTTACAGTTCGAATTTGACCACCAGTGATGCGGCCTAGTTGACGTCCAGCTTACATTCCCATCTCCAAGTCACGGGGTCGAACCTTGCTTGCACCTAGTGGCCTCGTGGCTTGGTTTGGTGAATGGCTGGTGGACCTCTAGTGCCTCGGTGCTGTCACGGTGACAAGCTCGCCCACTTCAGTTGTGCTGAGTAGCAGAGGCTCATCCTTGCTTGAACTGAACTTTCCATAGCGAGCATGATACTCTTATGATAATACCAACAAGACTAGTTCAATGCTCGTCTCTCCCCATCCTCTTCTGGGAGCTAAAAAGAATTTGAATTGAAGTTGAGCATTGGCTTGCTTGGTGTGTAACAACCTGTGGTATTGCAGATCCACTGGCCATTCCGCCTCAAGGACGGTTCCAGCCGGCCTCCGGAGGCCGGCCAGGTTTTAGATTTTGACATGGAAGGTGTGTGGAGGGAAATGGAGAAGCTTGTCAGGGACAATCTGGTTAGGGACATAGGAGTGTGTAATTTCACCCTCAAGAAGCTCAATAAGTTGCTCGGATTTGCGGAAATAATGCCCTCTGTTTGTCAGGTACAAAGAAATCAATCAACCACTAATTAATTAATTAAGTAACTGATCATTCAATCACTTGCTTGGATTGAGTTTGAAATTTGAATTAACGGATGAGTTTTCTTTTGTTCAGATGGAGATGCATCCGGGATGGCGAAATGATAAGATGTTGGAGTTCTGCAAGAAAAACAGCATCCATGTTACGGTACGATTTTGTAAATGTCTTTTCTTTTTGGGGATTGGAAATCGTTCATCTTTCATATGGCATTGCAGTTTTGAGTTCAGATCTTCATTTATCTCTCTTACTACATATTTTGCACTTAGTTTTAAACCAAAGTTTGGCCTACAAGTAAATAAAACAATAGTAGTAGTGCTGCAAAACTCACAATTTATTGGTAATTTTGGATCTATGTATTAATATACGTATGAAAATTATGAAAACTATGAAAAAATATATTTTATTGGCAAAAAAGAAAAAGAAAAGAGGAATGACTTCTTCATTTTCTCCAGGCGATTTATTCATAATTTATATGAAAATTATGAAAATGAATGTGGGAGTCTACATGTTAATATTTGTATGTCTCGAAAGTTTCAACTACGTCAGGTTCTAAAAGTATCAAATTGCGTTCACGACAATATTCATTAATCAAAAAGTGAAAAATGAAGGTCAATTCACATAACAATTTAGAAGTCGGAGGATAAGGATGGTGGAGAGAGACAACATGTACAAGAACTACTAAAGATTGTTGTTATAAAACCTAGAATCCAATTGCAAAGGTATATATAACCTATGAAGAGATAGCGTACGAAAGAGTTTCGATTTAAAAATTTTAGCCACTGCATCACAACAAGCTGACAGCGATGGAGAATCATCGAAGGCATACTCTCCGCTGGGCTCATCCGAAGGAGGCCGAGATCTGATCCACGACAGGACGGTGGAGAAGGTGGCGAGGAAGCTGAACAAGAGCGCAGGGCAGGTGCTGGTGAAATGGGCCTCCAGAGGGGCACGAGCGTGATCCCGAAGTCGACCCACCTCGACCGGATCAGAGAGAACACGCAAGTCTTCGGGTGGGAAATTCCAGAGCAAGACTTCCAGGCGTTCTGCAGAATGCCCAATCAGGTAAACGTTAAGTCTTCGGGATTAGCTTAATCTTATCACATCCGACACGACGGGCCAAGTCAATCGGGACCTGAAAAGGGTCGTGTGGACCCACGTCGATTTGGACATCGTGATCGATTGATTAGTCTGCGTTATGAGTATGTCTATGATTTTGTCCAAAGTCTCTTTTTCTCATTTGACTCGCAGAGGAGGGTGCTTGATGGAGAAGAATTGTTTGTGAACAAAGAGGCAGGGCCGTTCAGAAGCGTGGCCGATCTCTGGGACCACGAGGACTGATTCACCAAAAATTCGTGACCACTGGCTTCGTTGAACATCCTTCTTGGGTACGAGTCAGCCTCGTGACTTTTGATTTTGTTGACTAATAAAAAGTAGAAGGGAAAGTGTTACGAAGATTGCGAGAATTTAATCTAGTTCGCAACAATAATTATTGACTCCCGTAAGTCATAAATAGAGTTTATCCCATTTCGTTTCAGGATTTGTGTTTTTATGCCATGTCAAAAAATTATCATTCGTACGTACTCGTGGGGTTACTTTGAGGATGAAATTGTTTATGATTTTCTGCATATCTAATTTCCTGTTTTTATTATGAATTTTCGTCTAATGCCATTGAAAAGATCAAATTGTCCTTCCTTGTGAAACAAGTTTTAGATTTAGGGTCTGGATGAGCATGGGAGTTTAGAATTTGGAAATGGACATTCTCGGGGAAAATATGACATTTTTATCGGTAAGAAAACAAAGTGGTCTCCAAAAGCTTAACCCGAGCATGTATATGGTATTCTTAATTGTAGATATATGCAATTAGATAAAATGAACGGTATGTTTTTAAAATAAACGAAAATGGGCCTTCACCTTATTTAATCAAAATCCAAAATTATATATATTAAGGATTCTTCTTTTATCTCGATGTCTTGTCCAATCAAACAACTTCAAAACTACCAAGTGCGGAGCTTGTGAGTCTTGACGCGGAACACGCCATTTACACTTAGTGACATGCTTCGCTTGAGCATTGGTGAGTAAGTTCGTGAATAGAAAATTAAATAACATGAATGATCCCTAAATTTTGACTCAATATATAATGTGGTTCTTAGATATTTAGTCTAATGCAGGTCCATGAATTTTAATTTGTTGAATGTATATAATTTTACTTATACATGTTCAATTTAGTATTTAGACTATATGAAAAAAATTCAATAATGTTACTAATTTTAAATTAATGGAAGAATTACATTGAAAATTTCATATGTCTAAGAAATATATTAAATAAAATTAAAATTTCAAGAATTATATTGCACGTTAGGTCAAATTTCATAGAGCATTTTGCATCATTATCTTGTTTATAAATTCTAATATCATCTCTGTCATTAATTATACAAATATCGTTATCGGACTAATTAAAAAATGCATTTTTAACCTACATCATCTACCATTACACTCAATATATATGTTTTTGAGAAGATGAAAGCATGATATACTATAATCATTAATATCTTTTGATCCATCCAATCAGAAAAGAAGCTCCTCCAATGGGACATGCTTTAATTACTTCTCTCTCTACTCTCTCTCTAGACATGCATCCTCCTTAAACCCCCCTCATTTTAAGACCAAAAAAAGAAAAACCACATTTTCGTCGGTAAGAATACAAAGTGGTTTCTAAAATTATAACCCAAGCATGCAAATAGTATTTTTAAAGAAAAAACAAAAAGGCGGGCTTTCACCTTATTTATTCAAAACCCAAAATGATATATCTTTTTTAAGGATTCTTCTTTATCTCGTCTGTCCAATCAAATAGCTTGAAGACTACGGAGCTTGAGAATCTTCATGCAGAACACGACATTTCCACTTCAGTGACATGCTTAGCTTGAGCTCCTGTGCATAGTTTATAAATAAAAAAAAATTTAAATAACACAAATGATTTTTAAATTTTGACTTAATATAATAATTGAATCCTTGATTTTTGTTCAACGTGGCTCCTGATTGGGCAATATAGTCCACAAACCTTTCGCATGGATTATATGAAAATATTCAATATTGTCCTTAATCTTACATTAATGAAAATACTACATTGAACATTTTATATAGTGCAATGATTATATTTGACTTTTTCATATAGTTTAGAAATAATAATGAACAAATTAAAAGCCCATAGAACATAGTAAGAATTCAATGAATATTTGCGTTGTCATCCAATTTATGAACTTCAATACCATCCTGTCATTAATTATATACGGATCTCGTTACGATATTCGGGCAATCATACTAATTTTAAAAAATGCCTTTTCAATCCCTATCCTCTACCATTACACTCGATTTATATATATTTGTGAGAAAATGAAAGCATAAACATACATACTATAATCACAAATATCTTTTGATCCATCCAACCAGAAAACAAGAGAAGACCCTCCAATGGGACATGCTTTAATTGCTTCTACTTTCTCTCTCTACTTTCTCTCTCTAGACATGCATCCTCCTTAAACCCCCCTCATGAAGGATTCGATTCCGTAACAGCATCCGCCATTACTACTTAAACCTTTGCTTCCCCACCAAGTCTCCATCGCCACCTCCCCCACCCCATCTCCCCCCCCCACCGCCCCCGCCGCCGCCCCCGCCGCCGCCGCCGCCGTTTCCCCGCTTCCCCTGTCGCCGGGTACCCTTTCATTTCCTGTGTTGTTTGGGTTCTCGTGCCGCCGGTCTCGCCGCGCCGGAGTCCGGTCCGCGAGCTCGGCTGCTGTGAAGTTTCGATTTTTTCCGCTTTTCGCTTTTGGGTTTCGACGGGCGCGAGGAGGATTCTCGTTGTGCTCTTGGGCTCTGCAGATTGGCCTTTCTTGCGTTGCCTTCATCGCGTGTGCGATTTCGTTCGGTTCGGGCGCTGAGTGTTCTTCGTTTCCCGCCTTCTGCCCGACATCAATCTTTGTTCGCTGTTGAATTGTCGATAGGACCCGGCAATGGAACATCGCTGGTCTGGTTGAATTTGAAGGTGTTGGTAGTGCTTATTCAGTGTGTGTGTCGGAATAGGATTGAGTCTTGGTGCTCGGTGGATGTATTTTTGGAATGGCGAAGTCAATCGTTCGACACAAGGGCCGTAAATCTGTCGTGTCTGCGAGGCTTGTGCTTTGTGGACGTAGGTGGGGAACACTGAAAACCGTTGGGTTGTTGGACTTGAGCTCTATGCTCTGTTTTTCTATCGTTGCCCGTTGGAGGGCGCTTGTATGCAGCTACGGTATCTTGTATTGTTTTACACAAGCACCGTATCGATTTGCAATTCTTTGGTTGTCTCGGTCTTGAGATGACTGATTAAACGTTTGCTGTCGAGCTTTGGTCCTTTGCATACTATTGAATGTGCTTCTGAATGGTTGGCTTGGCTTGTTTAGATCTTCACCTTCAACTTCATCCAATGAAGAGGGCAGTCTCAAAGTGCAAATACTTGTTTTTCTTTTTTTTTTTTGGTTACGTGATATATATTAGATGGGAATTTCTAACAGGATGGGGACGATAAAGAATGGGGACACCTACTTTGGGAACACATCTTATTCTCAAAATATCCCGATTGGTGTTTTAGCTCACAGAAACTTGGGGAAGAATAATCTTGGCGGTGTAATCTTTGGTTGCAAGGACAACACAATGAAGGAATGCCTATTCAAACAAATATTTGGTGAGTTATTGGTGGTTCATGTTTGATTTATTGGCACAGCACTTATAACTTTCATAGTTTTTCGTTTACTTATCATTTGGTTAAGGTTGTAGAATTGTTGAACATGCATAGTGGAGTTTGTTCTTCTTCTTTTTGCTTGATCCATCGTAGCCGTATGCTTCCTTGTTTTAGCTTGCACTAGTTTTATTTGAAGTATGAAAACTCATGAGAGATGTTATCAACAGGCTTACCATCTTCGCACATTTCTTATGTCAACCATATTGAACCGGGCTTGCCACTGTTTTTATTCAACTACTCAGACAGAAAACTTCATGGAATTTTTGAGGCTGCAAGCCGTGGTCAGATGAATATCGATCCTTATTGTTTTAGCACTGATGTTTTAGAGAAGACTCCATATCCGGCACAGGTATCTCTTATCTATTTGGCCAACACGTTATGTATTGTCTCTTAGTTTTCATTACCGAATGTATGATTTTGAGTTGATTGGTTGTCCAATAAGGTTCAAATTCGTATCAGGATGCAATGCCAACCGCTGCCGGAAGATCAGTTCAAGCAAATAATTGCGGACAATTACCATACAAGCAACCATTTCTGGTTTGAATTGGACCATGCTCAAACAAGTAAATTGATATCCCTATTTGCATCTTTAGCCATCGCTCCATCAGTTCCCCAGTATATAATCCAGAAGAGAACACTTTCACAACCTCTTCTCTCTGAGGAAACAAGAGGAGAATGGGAAAAAATGAAGCATTTTACTTCAATGGAAAAACTTGAGCACTCAAGTGGGAGATCTGATTCTGCAGATCCTTCCCTTTCTTTTGAAGTAGATGATCAGCTATTTGAAGGTCATGCAGGTATGCAGCAAGATGGAGGAGATGAGAAAGATTCAATAATTACGAAACTCAAAGATTTGGCTCTTAGCCAGGAATATCATGATTTACATTTGAATCATTATTCTGAAGGTAGTTCAAGTACTGAGGGCATAAAATCTGAAGAAAACAGCTTCATTGAGGCACCTGTGGACAAGAAATTACAGGATTTTCATTCCTATGTTGACCTAGAAGAGAAGAAATTACAGGATCTTCATTCCTCTTCTGATATCATTGCCCAGGTAGCATCTCAAGCAAAAATAATTAGTAATCTTCCTTCTGCTCATGCTCCCTGAACATTCTATATGATGCCTCTCTATGTGTAGTTGATTGAAGAATTGGGAGAGCTCAAGGTCTTTAAGAAGGAACAAACTCAAAAGATGATTGATTTGGAGCAGAAGCTGGTACTATGAAGCTTTGCTTTTTTCCTCTTCGTTTCATTTATTAGCTCTAAGCTTAGAATCACTCATTGATTTGTTTTTGGGGATTCTTCTGCCATTGGGTTTGAAAGGGTTGACTATATTATTGGATTTTAAGTATCCCATATACTCTTATATGGCCCAGTGCTACAAGATGTTGCACGTAAAACCTTTCGAATTTATGCAATGTTTTTCACTAACTTATTAAGTCATTTGAGACAGGGTTGAAAGGCAAACTGAAAACATTTTCAGGGTATAATTTGTTGCATCTATACCTTTCCTTGTGCTGCTTTTAAAGGTCATACTTGAAAGGAAATTTTGTCCCTAAGGAAACCCTCTCTAATTCCTTAGTGAAGGAAAATATAGGTTAGGTTGAGTTTCACATGGTTAGCTGTAAACTCTATATTGAGTAATGATATCTCCTGCTACGTTACCATTATAGTTATACCTGAGAGTATTCTTGTATTGCTCTAGCTCAGGGATGGAATTAGGATTTTTTTTTTTTTTTTTTTTTTTTGGGTGCCTTTATACTGGTCCTCCTTTTGTAGATAGCCTCGGGCGATTTTTTTTTAGCCACTCTTAGATTTACTGACTCTGTTGTGCATAAAACATGTGCGTTTCTCCTATGTTTTCTTTGTTGGGTCACATTTTGTGTAGTTTCTTTTCTTATTTTTTACATGTTTTGTCGCATCATTCACTGTATTTTTGGTTCAGGTTTGGGCAGAAAACGAAATTTGTTATCTGAGAGATCACTGTAACTTGTTGGACTCTTTGTTGAAATCTTCATCGCATAATGCTGTTCCTGAGGAAATCCAATCTTCTGAGGAATTGGAACTGGATCTTGATCTTAAGAATTCCATCATTATTGTTGGAGGATACGATGGTTCATCATGGTTATCTGCCGTATATTCCTATTTCCCTTCTCACAATGTAGTAAAGTCTCTTACCCCGATGAACTTTATCCGTGCATATGCATCTGTTGCAAAGTTTAAAGAAGATCTCTTTGTGTTTGGTGGTGGAGATGGGGAATCCTGGTATGACACAGGTACTAGAATCAGTGTCTTTCTAATCTCCATTGCCGTTGTAATCCTGTTATCCTAATGTGATGACTATCTTCCTGTACAGTCGAATCATACAGTTTAGCTGAAAATAAATGGACCGTGCAACCATCATTGAATGCTAAAAAAGGAAGTCTGGCTGGAGCAGCTTTGGGGGAAAAAATTTTTGCTCTTGGAGGCGGGAATGGACGAGATTGCCTTTCAGATGTTGAGATGCTTGACTTTGACATCGGCAAGTGGATCTGCACACGGTCAATGCTACAAAAGGTATAGTACCTAGCTTGTGTGTGCTTTTAAAGTTATCTGGTGAAGCTACAAAAGACAGATTATGGAATATGATCAATTAGTCAAAGAGTGCCACCAACAGAGTGCTCTAAATGGAGTATTTTTTTCCTTGTAGTAAAAAGTTATAATGCAAAATTTAGTCATAATCCTTTCAATTTTGCAAATTTAGTCCTAAATCTTTACGGGATATTTCAATATAGTCCTTCAGGCCAATTTTTGCTCAAAAATGTTGAGGTGATAGTCAACTATCGCCGGCCGTCCTACATGGCACGTCGGCGAGGACTGTAGTTGCAAATTGAAAGGATTATGATTGAGTTGACATTTGTCCTATAGGTATAAGCCTGATTTGGTAATTTTTCTGATAAATATTATATGAAGTTGATTTGAGGGTTTAGTACGATAAGGTAGTGCCATGTTTTGATTTTTAATATCGACCTGGGATGAGTCTGTGTAATCTAAGTAAGTTGCTTCTAATGAATTCACTGCCATGTGCCTGGTGGTCATTTGTTTCTAGTTGTGGAAAGGACAACTGGTACTTTAATAGGATTCCCATCACTAATGAAAAACAGGAATTTGAGTACAAATTTTACCCTAACGAATCTCTTCTCCGGCAATCTTCTTGTTTCTGATAGGAAAATGAACTTCCTTTCCCTCTCTTTACTATTAAGCATTAGTCAATTCTCACATGTCCTTTTTAATGCTGTTTTGTATTTTGCTTTACTCACCAAATACTTGATAATTACTTTTTGGGCGTGCTTCTCCTTTTCTCCCAGCGATTTGCTCTTGCTGCAGTGGAGCTTAATGGGGCAATATATGCTACTGGTGGCTTTGACGGAAATAATTATCTTAAGTAAGAGACGAATTTTTCATCAACCTTTGATTTTGTGATTTCAAGTGGTCGATTGTTCTTGTGACTCTCTTGACTGACTGTTATCCTTTTTCCTGATAAATCCGAGTACATGAGTTGATTTACTTTTCTGGGGGGCATTCTTGTCAACTGCTGTGCAACCTTTGAAAGTATCTGGCGTGTGATTAACCCTTCATATGTTGTTGCAGCTGATGGAAAATGGCAGTGTCATTCCTCATATGAACACTAGTGCTTTTGCAATTTTACCCTAAGAAACCTTTACTGGTGAAATGCAAGTTATTTTTATGTCCATATCTCTTACATATCTGGAACTTCAAAAATACCCTTGTAGACCTAATACTCCTCAATAAAGGAGAAGAATCTATATATTTCTTGCATGGCATATGAAATCTTTTACATCAGAGTTAGCTACAGCAGAGAGTTGGTAATTTTTCCTCTGCTGATTTATTTCAGTTCGGCTGAAAGATTTGACCCAAGAGAACATTCTTGGGCCAAAATTGGAAGCTTGACCACAAAGAGGGGCTGCCATTCACTGGTCTCGCTGAATGAAAAGCTGTAAGTATACCCGTATGTTCCTTTTGATGCCAGCTGTTCAATTTTATTTGATGATATTTGCCTATAGATGCTGGAAAAGCATGTCGTATTCTTTCTTGACCTGGACATGATACTGTTTCACGTCTGAGCTTCTTGTGTATTAAGTATTTTCTCACAATGTAAGTCTAATAAAAAAATTCCTTGTAGTCTCCCTTCTTCTTCCGTTCTGCTACATAACTAAAGGACAGAACTGCAAAATTAGTTTTTTTTTTTTCCAGTTTTTCATTTAGCTGGTCATTGTTTCAACTGTAAATTAATTAAAGCTAGCTTTACTGTACTCTGCTCAACTTCAAGTCTCAGTTTTCTTGAGCATTGTGTCTTATCTGTACTCCTACAATAGATATGCCTTGGGTGGTTTTGATGGAAATTCAATGGTTCCGAGTGTTGAAGTGTATGATCCACGCCTGGATTGCTGGATGGCTGGGGAACCAATGAATTGCGCTAGAGGGTATTCTGCCGCCGCTGTCCTTAATGAGTCGATATATGCGATTGGAGGTGTAAAGGCTGATGAAGGCATCGTAGACACAGTGAGTTTTCTGCCTCCCTCTATTTTGTATGTCATGATTCATGTATAATTTTCAGCCAGGCGTTGGATTGACCCTGAGTCCTCAAAATTTGTCAACCGACTGCTCATCTGATTTACTTTTGGAGCATCGTTTAGCTTATGCCTCCATTGGTATTGTCACAGGTTGAATGTTACAAGGAGGGCCAAAGTTGGCGTGAAACGTCTGTGAGAGGCATCGGGCAAAGGTGTTTCTTGTCTGCCATCGTCCTGTGAGAGAAGCTTCTTTTAGCAGAAATGTTTCCTTTTTCTTTTTGACAGGTGTTGCAGATATCTTCCGACACATGAAATGGATCGGTGTTAGATAGAAGTTCTGTTTATTGTTGAAAACTAGGGGGAATAGAGAGAGATGCATAGGAATGTACAGATGAATTCGAGCTTGCTCATATCACAAGAGGCCTTTTGTTTTGTTGCACTTGCACTCTTACTTAAAAGCAAATGCTTATAATTCTGCAAAAATTACTCTTTCGTAAATCTTGACCACCATTTATATGAACCTCCTTTCGTGAATAATCAAGAGTTGCATATTCCAACTTCATATACTCTCTTCAAGCTTCATTGATTACGGCTTAGGTTATCCCACCGCATGTGTGGATAATTCATTTTCATTCGTAAGTAGTTGCTCATGTCATGCCCATGTAAGACTTTGCATCATGCTATCTTATTACATATTCTTTACATGACATTCCTATGCACCCAATTCCCATCTTAGAAGAATTGGGACTTCCCATGAATTGAAGTTTCATTTAATTGCTATATTTGCATGTTTATTTTCGATTTGTCGTATGTCATAAATTGGAAAAGATAAAAATTATATATTGCTTGCTAGTAATTTTTGATTGGATGTTCATTAAACAATTTACATAAATATGTCCAGGGGTGCATTTAATGAAAGTTAAATTTATGATTACATTGCATTTTTTATTGCACGATGTTAAATATTTCCATGTCGATTAGCTCATTTTAAGAATATACGTTGTTTAGTACATTATTTACATAGCATATCACATTTGCATATTCACTCTCCTTTCATGTATATTTGACGAGGTCGTGTCCTGGGGCTTTATAATATGACGTTGAATAATGTTGCCAGATTTGGCTTAGGGTCTTATCATTTCAGCCATTTATTTGTTTTGTTGTGACTGTTTTCATTTTATGGCTTGCGCCTTTATGTGTGGTCATGTAGTTTTGCATGTTTAGGGATGAACATTAGAAAAGATTACATGAAACACCGTTTTCTCAAAGGAGGAAAGGTGCGGATAATGTACTATAGATAAAATTTACGTAACCAAGTCTCGATGATGAGTATCTGAGTGGGTGGCTGATTAGACAGACTTCAGAATTTGCATTTATTGAAAGGACCTCAAGACTTTTGTCTTGGTGCTTGCCGGTCTTGCGCTGCAAAACTTGGCTATACCTAAGTTTTTCCACGATAATGCCGTTGGTGCTACGAATTCATCAACGTGTCACCTATTGCTTGGCTTATAACGGGGGGAAAAAGCCAAGCACTTGCTCCGTTTCAACTTGAAGCTGTACGATAGTGACGATGAGATAAGAGACCATGCAACGAGTGATGATCGTTGATTGACCGGGAGTTATTCATAGACTTTCGATTTACCAAACATCAATTGAAAGAAGCATGTAACTTCCCATTCTATTTTTATAAATGGAATCCACTGTGATGATGGATACATTTTCCTTGACTCATAAGATAGACTAGATCACAAGGGACCCGTGGAAATTGTAGAAACAAATCTACACTTGTGTGATTACACAACTCTGCTTGATCACTTGCTTTTCAGACTTTTGCTAAATCATCATCGCTGAAATTAGTCCACATATAATTTAACAAATAATCCATGTCCCATGTGAAGTACGTCTCACTCACGAGATGGATTAATTATAAGATCAAAAGTCCCATATAAGACAAGAGAAAGTTGGTAATGTCACTTACACACCAGTAAATCGTTATCAAAGGAGATGCATTTTGAGGATTTGACTCTTGTTATCTAGGCTAAAGGATCACATTAGCTATTCGATTGAGTTTCTAAGAATTAATGGAACAAGATCCGTAATACAACAATAGAGAGTTACCGTATTTACAAGGGTTAAAAAATGGATTTCAACCAAAATGTACAACAAGAACTCATCATTCTCTACATCATCATCATCTTAATAAATAAGTGGGAAAAGCCATTTTTATCAAATGAAGAGCCCCAACACAATAATAGAGCACAGTTGGAACAAGAAACTTGAAAGACTTGATTGCAAAGGTTTTTTGTAGTGGTCACCAGTGGAGTCACCGAAGGACCGCCATAGGCACATGTGTTGCTCAGATCAACATCAGATGACGAATCCAATTAATGACTTTTCTCTTCTTCCGACTAGGGAAGCTCCATCATGTAGCAACTTAAAATTTTCCGGTGAAATCCTACTTTAATCATAGCCAGATTCCTCAATTTCTTCATATCACTCATTTTAAGTCTAACTTCAATTTATTTGTGAGGTTCTTGCTAATTTTAAAGCAAGAATAAATGTCATAACCAATCAAGTGTAAATAATGTTGCGACCGATTGGACTTGGGAGAGCTCATGTCAAGTGTGAGTGCCTATTTCACAAGAAAGGTTCACTTGATAATCCATCCAAACGCCTCAAGGATGTCGTTCATCTCTAAAGGGTCGCAATAGAGAGTAATAGAATATTTAGTTATTAAACCACACTTTCATTTAATAGTTTGAATTTGTATAATAGTTGACAATGATCTTGTAAAATATCACTATTAGTCCAGCTCTTAAAATTCTCCTATTGTCTTGTCATCCTCCAATGAACAATAGATATCAAAGGAAGATTTAAGAGAGTGATCTTTTGTCCCAAAAGAGATTCACAAGAATCGATTAATATTGTATTGCTAATTTTCATCGTTCCTTCATGATAAACATCCCAAAGGCGCACTTTTGAAAAGAAATGTGAATACGTACTCAAAATCCATTATGAGCATTTGAGTAGTGGCTGAATTAGGCGTACTTCAAACCCTGCTAGAATTTGCATCATACAAAGGAAAATACAGCCGGATGAATTTAGACAGACCCAAGTCGTTGCATAGCATGACGACATGGACCTCAAGACTTTTTGATTTGGTGCTTGCGGGTTTTGCGCTGCAAAACTTGGCCATACCTTAAATTTTTCCACAATAATGCCGTTGGTCCAGCCTCACCAAAGTGCGTCCGTGTTGGTGCTCCTGACTCACAACAATGATAGTGAGCCGTGGCTACTTGCACTCCTGGGCTAGCTCCGAGGATGAGATTAATAGACCATGCCATGAGCGATAGGTTGAGTTGACCTGGAGTTATATGTGGACTTCCAATTTTAGAAACTTTGATGGAAAGAACATGTGACTTCCCATTCTAATTTTTCCAATTGAAATGTGGAGCAATAATCGTTGAGTTGACTGGGAGTTATTTGTAGACTTTCAATTTATCAAACTTTGATCCAAAGAAACGTGTAACTTCCCATTTCAGTTGAAATCCATAGTGATAATGGTTACATTTTTCAGGAAGTATAAGGTAGGCGAGATCATAAAGGGACTCGTGGAAAGTGCATAAACAAAACTACACTCACGTTAATACACAACTCTGCATGGTCACTTGCTCTTTGCATTTAGCTAAATTATCATTGCTGAAACTAATCCATATCTAATCTAACAAATAATCTATCTCCCATGCGAAGTAAGCCTCGTGAGACGGATTATTGATAATATTAAATTAATGTCTCGAGTTTGAATTTAGATGACGATTTGTTAAATCAAATTTTATTGATAAAGATTTTTCAAGTAGAAGAAACTTCGTTGATCTCCGCAAAGGATTACAAAAAGAGAAAATAAAAAGAAGATACGAATTTCTTTTTTTTTCTGCGGAAGCTTGCCGAAGGTTGTTATCTAGGTGGGGCCAAAAGCCAAGACCTTGACTTTTGGGCACATGCACACACACAATATTCACGCATGAGTTTCCTTTTCGCCAATGGAAATTAAAGGGTGGCCTCTGCACGTGAAACATAAGGAGGTGGGCCTAAAAGTCAAGACTTTGACTTTTGGGCACACACATATAAAAGGGATGTGGAGCCTACGTAGAAGAGAGAAGCCGCCGAAGCTCTACAAAAGCAGAGAAAGAAAAAGGAGCCGCAAGCCGCATAAGTCGAGCCGATGAGAGCGGCGCGCGTTTTTGTTTCGAGCTTAAACGCGCAGTAATTTTTGTACCGTGAGTTTATATCCAAGTGAGTTGTTTATTTATAAATACTTTGAGTTTTGGGTTAAATTTAGGTGTGGAAAAGACTCGAGTGTGTGAGCGATTGTAAACTTTGATTCTCCGATTATAGTATATTATTTGCTGTTGGCTCTTCATATGGACGTAGGTACCAATACTCAGACCGAACAACGTAAATTTTTTGTGTCCTTATTATTGTAACAAAATTGCAAGATTTTGTCGTTTCCGTGTATTATATTCCAACAATTGGTATCATAGCTTAGTTGAGATCAGATTTCCTGATTGTGATTTGAAGCTTTTATTTGTCTGATTATTATCAGGAAATTTTGTTTGCAATTATGTCCGAAAGAAAATCTAAAATTGAGAAGTTTAACGGGAGCAACAACTTTGTGTTATGGAGCATCAAAATGCAGGGATTATTGATAATCCAAGGTTTGGCCAATGCACTGGATGGTGAAGATGAGTTACCTATTATAATGAAAGTTTCAGAAAGGGTAGAGCTAATGGAAAGAGCAAAAAGCACAATTTTGTTAAATTTATCGGATGAGGTCTTAATAGAGGTTGCTGAGGAGAAGGATGCCGCAGCATTATAGGCAAAACTTCAAGCACTCTATGTGAAGAAATGTTTGAACAATCGCTTGTACATGTTGAAAAATATGTTTCAATTTAGATATACTGAAGGTACGTCTATTAGAACCCACCTAGATGAATTTAATAAACTCATGATGGATTTGAAGAATGTCGATAAGATACTTGATGATGAAGAACAAACCATGATGTTGTTAGCCTCTTTACTAGAGTCATTGGAGCACTTTATTGATTCACTGTTGCAGAGGCGTACTACAATTACCTCAGAAGAGGTAAACTCCTCATTATTCTCTAAAGAGTGGTAGAGAAAGTTGCGAGATGAGGGTTTGGCGCAATGAGTAACGCAAACACTGACGATTTGGGGTAGAGAACAATATTGAGGGCCTAGTAGTAGTAGAGGTAAAATCAGATTGAAATCACGCCATTGAAAGTTTAAGGGACGCGTGAAGTGCTTTGAGCGTCACGAGGAGGGGCACATCAAGAGAGATTGTTCAAAGCGGAGGAATAAGACTGATAGGCAGAATGCCACAAGCAGTGTGACAAACGTTGCCGAGGGGAGCAATAGTGATGTAGAAGCTGTTTAATGTGTGACTACTACTTCATCAGGAGATGAATGGGTGCTAGATTCGGGGTGTTTTTATCATATAACGCCTCATAAGAACTGATTTACTACTTACCAGATTGCAGATGGTGGTAGAGTTCTTTTGGGGAATAATGTAGTGTGTAAGACTGTGGGGATAGAGACAATTCGGATTTGGATGCACTTTGGGGTGGTGCGCACATTGACAGATGTGAGGCATGTACCGGAGCTCAAGAAGAATCTTATTTCTCTAGGAACACTCAATGACATCGGGTGTAGGTACACCTCTGAAGGTGGAGTATTGAGGATCTCTCGAGGTATCATGACAGTGATGAAGGGAGAGAAAGTTAATACTCTTTATCATCTACTGGGAGAGACCGTGATTGGAACCGTTGTAGTTTCATCAGGTGAGTCAGACTCCAACTTGACTCAATTATGGCATATGTGTTTAGAGCATATGAGTGAGGCAAGTATGACAATGTTGAGTGAAAGGAGGTTGTTGAATTGTCAAAAGACAGGGAAGCTGGACTTATGTGAGCACTACATCTTTGGGAAGTAGCATCGAGTTAAGTTTACTACAGTTATTCATTCGACCAAACGACCAGTTGAATATATTTATTCAGACGTTTACGACCCGTCTTCGGTTCCTCCGAAAGGAGGTGCCTGATATATGCTGACATTTATCGATGATTATTCGAGAAAGATATGGGTATATTTTCTGAAGCACAAAAATGAAGTGTTTGATTGGTTTAAGAAATTTAAGACATTGATTGAGAAGCAGTTAGATAAACAAATCAAGTTCCTGAGAACCAATAATGGCAAGGAGTTCTGTGATAAAGATTTTACCGAGTTCTACAAGAAAGAAGGTATTGTGAGACACCGCACAGTACTTGTGACACCACAGTAGAATGACGTGGTAGAATGAAAGAACAGAACTTTGCTTAAGCGAGCTCGATGCATGCTTTCGCATGTAGGACTTGGCAATGAATTTTGGGTTGAAGTAGTGAATATGGCATGTTACCTGGTTAATCGATCTCCATCATCTGCTATCGAGTAGAAGACTTTTGAAGAAGTATGGTCAAGGAAATCTGTTGATTACTCCAAATTACATATATTCGGATGTCCTGTATATGTTTATGCGAGTGATGGTAAGCTTGAGCCGATGACGAATAAGTGCTTATTTTTGGGTTATGCACATGGGGTGAAAGGCTACTAGCTATGGTGCACCGATCTCAGATCACCCGGTTTTCTAATCAGCAGAGATGTGATCTTCGACGAGACTGCAATGCTTCAATAGAGGATTTTTGAGATACAACCAGTAGAGAAGACATATCATGGTGTCATTAGTGAGGTGGAGCTTTAGGTGGAGACTTCAGAGACTTCAAAGGTAACAAAAGTTGAGACTGCAGATGAAGTCGCAGTTCCTAAAGTTGATGATAGTGAACAACTAGCAAAGCTGCAGCACACTATAGCTGCAGATAGACAAAGAAGGCACATTAAATCACTAGTACATTATGGTTATACATATATTGCTTATGCATTGACTGTAGGTGATGAAGTGGAGACAGATGAGTATTCGTCTTATTCTGAGGCGATGGCTAGTTTGGAGTCGTCGCAGTGGCTAGAGGTTGAGTGAAGAGATGGAATCACTCCATCGAAATCAGACATGGGAGTTGGTCAAAGTACCCAAGAGCCAAAAGATAGTCGGAAGTAAATGGGTTTTTAAACGGAAAGAAGACATTCCCGGTGTCGAGGTAGCGAGGTATAAGGCGAGACTTGTGGAGAAGGGATATACACATTGTGAGGGCATTGACTACAATGAGGTGTTCTCTCATGTGGTAAGACATACTTTAATTTGTGTTTTACTTGCCTTAATTGCTTTGCAGAATCTTGAGTTAGAGCAGTTAGATGTGAAAACTATGTTTCTTCACGGTGAGTTAGAGGAGCAGATTTACGTGAGGCAACCACAGAGATTTACTATTCCGGGTAAGGAAGATTATGTTTGCTTGTTAAAGAAATCTTTGTATGGGTTGAAACAGTCTCCTAGGCAGTGGTATAAACATTTTGATGCTTTCATGGCTAGTCAAGACTACACAAAAAGTCAGATGGATAGCTGCGTTTACTATAGGAGATTGGAGAATGGTTATTTGATTTATCTACTCTTATATGTTGATGATATGCTGATAGCAGCTAAGAATATGTCTGATATTGATGTGCTGAAGAGGCAGTTAAATGCTGAATTTAAGATGAAAGACTTAGGTGTTGCAAAGAAAATATTGGGTATGGAGGTTTTGCGTGACAGGACTGCATGAGTTTTACATCTATCTCAGAAGAAATATATTGAGAAGATCGTGGCACGTTTTAATATGCAGTCGGCAAAATCTGTAAGTACACTTTTAACGAAGCACTTTTAGATTAATTATCACCGTAGACTGAGGATGAGGAGGAGCATATGTCCCGTGTTCCTTATTCTAGTGCCGTGGGTAGTATTATGTATGCTATGGTGGGTACCAGGTCTGATGTTTCACAAGCTGTGAGTGTGGTTACTCGCTATATGAAATGTCCCGGTAAAGCTCATTAGGAAGCTGTGAAGTTGATTCTTAGATATTTGAAGGGGACGACAGATGTGGGTATAGTGTACTGGAGGGACAACAATGGCAGTGAGACCACTGGTTTTGTGGATTCAGATTATGCCGGTGGCTTAGATGATCGTAGGTCTTTAGTAGGGTACATGTTTACGTTAGCGGGTGGTGCAATTAGTTAGAAAGTGTCTTTACATGATCACATTGCCTTGTCTTCGACTGAGGCAGAGTACATGACACTAACTTTTGTAGCAAATGAGGCGATATTGTTACAAAGTTTGCTCTCGGACTTTGGGTTAGAATAGAAAAGTGTAGATATACACTGTGATAACTAAGGTGTGATATATTTGGCGTATAATCCAGTTTATCACAAGCGAACGAAGCATATCAACATTAGGTTTCACTTCATCCGAGATGTCTTAGCTAATGGTAATATTATTGTTAAAAAGATTGCTATAGCAGATAACCCGCAAACATGATAACTAAGTCTGTTCCTTTGGCGAAACTCAAGCTCTACTTGAGCTCTATTGGCGTGTGTGGAGAGTGAGCGCTCGTCAGGGTATTGGGAGAGCAGCATGAATGATGAGTACTATAACTTGACTTCAAACATCGAACTAAGGTGGAGAATTGTTAAATTAATGTCTCAAGTTTGAATTCGGATGACGATTTGTTAAATTGAATTTTACTGATAAATATTTCGCAATTAGAAGAAACTTCGTCGGTCTCCACGAAGGATTACAAAAAGAGGAAATAAAAAGAAGATACGAATTTCTTCTTTTCTACGGAAGCTTACCGAAGGTTGTTATCCAGGTGGGGCACATGCACACACACGATATTCACGCCTGAGTTTCCTTTTTCGCTGATGGAAATTAAAGGTTGGCCTTTGCACGTGAAACGGAAGGAGGTGGGCCCAAAAGTCAAGACTTTGACTTTTGGGCACACACACACGTATAAAACGGATGTGGAGCCCTACGGAGAAGAGAGAAGCTGCCGAAGCTCTATGAAAGCAAAGAAAGAAAAAGGAGTCGCAAGTTGCACAAGTCAAGCTGATGAGAGCCTCGCGTATTTTTGTTTCGAGCTGGAAGGCACGGTAATTTTTGTGCTGTCAGTTTATGTTCAAGTGAGTTTTTTATTTATAAATACCTTAGGTTTAGAGTTAAATCTAGGTGTGGGAAACAGTCGTGCGTGTGAGCGATTGTAAACTTTGATTCTCCGATTGTAGTGAATTATTTGCTGCTCGCTCTCCTCATGGATGTAAGTACCGATACTTGGACCGAATTACGTAAATTTCTGGTGTCCTTATTATTTATCGTTTATTTCTCTGGTGATTTCGCGTTGACATAAATTGCAAGATCCTGTCGTTTCCGCGTATTATATTCCAACAAATAAGATTTAGATTCCCATATAAGGTGAGAGAAAGTTGGTAATGTCACCCATGCACCCGTAAATGCAATAATAAAGAATTGCCGTATTCATGAGGGTTGAAAGATGGATTTCAACCGATGTGTACAAGAAGAACTTGTCATTCATAACATCGTCATCACCTTATTAAATAAGCGGGAAAAGCTGTTTTTATCAAGTCAAGATTCACGGCACAATAATAGAGCACAATTGAAACAAGAGACTTGAAAGATCAGACTTTTGCGCGTGTTGATTTTAAAGTTTTCTGTAGTAGTCACTAGCGCTATCGCTAAAGGATCACCATGGGCACACGTGTTGCTCAGATCAACATTAGATGATGAATTCGATGAAAGATTTTTCTCTTTCTTCCGACTAAGGAAGCTTCATCACATAGTAACTTACATTTTCTAGTGAAATCCTACCTTAATCAAAGCCAAATTCCTCAATTTCTTCATATCACTCATTTTAAGTTAACTTCAATTTACTTGTGAGGTTCTTACTAATTTCGAAGCAAGAATAAATGTCATAATCAATCAAGTGAAAATAATGTTGCGACCGATAGGACTTGAGAGAATTTGCGTCAAGCGCAAGTGCCCATCTCGCAAGAGAAGTTCGCTTGGTTATCCATCCAAACACCTCGGGGATGTCATTCGTCTCAAAAGATCGCGATAGGGAGTAATAAATTTTTTTATTATCAAACTATGCTCTCATATAATAGTTAAAATTTTTAAAACAGTTGACAACAATTTCATAAAATATCACTGTTTGTCTGGCCCTTAAAATTCTCCTACTGTCTTGTCATCGTCCAATGAACAATTGATATCGATAGGAAAATTTAAGAGAGTGATCTTTCGATCCAAAAGAGATTCATAAGAATTTGATTAATATTGTATTGCATTTTAGTTTATGCTCTTGCTAATTTTCCATCGCTCCTTCATAATAAACATCCCATAAATGTACTTTTTAAAAGAAATGTGAATACGTACTCAAAATCCTTGATGAACATTTGACAAGTGTTCGAATTAGGTGCACTTAAAACCGTGTTAGAATTTGCACTCATACAAAGGAAAATGCGACCAGATGAATGTAGACAGACCCAAGTCGTTGCATAGCATGACGACATGGACCTCAAGACTTTGATTTGGTGTTTGCGGGTCTTGCACTGCAAAACTCGTTCATACCTGAAGTTTCTCCACAATAATGCTGTTGAGTCCAGCCCCGCCAAAGTGCGTACATCTTCGAGCTACGACTTCGTTAACCTGTTGTCTATTGCTTGGCTTATAGCAATAGACAATAAGTTAAATATCGTCAGAATTTGAACAATACACCCAAGCCAAAAACTTGGAGCCTAGTCGAGTGGCGTTCATGTGCCATATACATTTTGTTTTCAATATCGTCATCATTCATGGCGAAACATGATAGTGTAAGAGTGCTTGTACTGGTAAGTCTGTTGTTAATTTTAGACAATGAGTGTATGCTTGTGCAGAAATAGAAGCACATCCTCAATTTGCTTTGAAGACGAAAGGGATGCTCTACGCCAACTCAAACAAAGTCTCTCAAACACATCCCACATCCTTTCTTCGTGGAACAGCGAAGATTGTTGCCAATGGACGGGAGTAAAGTGCGACCGAGCAAATGGACATGTCGTCATGCTCAAGATCGCGCCAGGATACGAATTCCCATTTGACCATATTTCTTTCACAGCTAGTGGATTGAACTCTTCTTTGCTGAACTTGAGACACTTGAGTTACCTACATTTGAGCAGAATCTATTTCAAAAAGGTAGACATACTCAATGATATCGGCTTGATGAAGCAATTGAGGTATCTTAATTTATCCAACTCTTTTGGTTTTGCAAATTTTCCTTGTGAATGGGGAAATCTCACTAAGTTGGAAGTCCTCGATCTCCATGGTTATTATCATGGGGGTGCTGTTGATGACATTCAGTGGGTTTCCCATCTTCGAGCATTAAAGTACCTTGACATGGGCAGCCTGAATTTTACTAAATATGGAGACCCCATGCAGGTGATCAGTATACTCCCATCTTTATCTCATTTAAGCCTATCATATTGCGGGCTTTATGACTTTCACCTGCCTACTCATCTTGATCTTGAGTACCTTGATCTTTCAAATAATTTTTTCCGAGGTCCCATCTCAAGCACTGTATTCCAAAACATGACTTCTCTTCGGCACCTTGATCTTTCATGGAATTCTTTCCAAGGTCCCATCTCAAGCACTATATTCCAAAACGTGACTTCTCTCCAACACCTTGATCTTTCAAGGAATATGTTTAGAGGTTCCATCCCCAGCACCATGTGTCAAAACATGACTTCTTTGCGGCACCTAGGTCTTTCAAGGTGTTTTATCAAAGGTCCCATCCCGCGCGCTATATTTCAAAACATGACTTCTCTTTAGCATCTTGATCTTTTGGAGAACTTTTTCGAAGGTCCTATCCCGAGCGCTATATTTCAAAAAATGACTTCTCTCCGGCACCTCGATCTTTCATCCAATTGTTTCAACTCTTCAGTACCAAGGTGGTTTGATAACTTGAGAAGTCTCGTCCATCTCGATCTTGGATGGAATCTTTTGCAAAGCATTGAAGGAGGGTTGTTCTCTTTCTTAAGGAACAATCCATCCCTCAAGTCACTATCATTGCAAGGAAACAATCTTCATGATGAGTTATTTTCAGTTGAGGGAAATTCTTTGGGACTTATCGGGAAAAACTTGGAGCAATTGGATATAAGTTATAATTTTCTCCGAGGAGCTTTTTGGCTGGTGCACTTGAAAAACTTGACATACTTGGACCTATCATTTAATCACTTACAGGGAACCATTGTCAAAAACTTGGAACACCTTTATCTTTCTGATAATCAATTGACGGGGAATATTCCAGAGGCATTAGGAAGATTGCAAGTCTTATGGTCTTTAGATCTTAGTAACAATCTTCTAAATGGCACCATTCCACATAGTCTCGGGCAACTTCAAAATCTTGATATTTTACATCTTTCAAATAATTCCTTGAGCGGAATAGTTTCTGAAATCCACTTCGCCAACCTCTCGAAGCTATGGTTGTTAGATATCAGCAACAACTATTTAGCTTTCGAGGTGGATTCCGATTGGATACCGCCTTTCAATCTAGGGTATATTGAGATGATGTCTTGTGATTTCAGAAAGGGATTTCCGCAATGGATAAAAACGCAAGTCGAAGCACTAACGATAGGGTTGTCCAACTCATCCATCATAGGAGCTCTCCCTGATTGGCTAGGTCTCATGTCATTCTCCCATCGGAATCTCTCTTACAACCAAATAAATGGATCTCAGCCAAAATTTTCTAACCTATTCAATTTAGATCTCTCTCACAACTTAATCTCAGGACCTATTCCGCAAGATATTGGCTTGCGATGCCTCAGATGACTTACTTGAAATTGAATGATAACCTCTTAAGTGGTCCAATACCAACCTCATTATGTGAGATGGAATTTTTGTATTGGTTGCACCTTGAAAGGAATGAATTAGTTGGCAAAATACCTGATTGTTGGAAGGTGAACATTTTGAGTCTCCTTGATCTATCGTCCATTTTGAGTCTCCTTGATCTATCGTCCAACAAGTTGTTTGGAGTCATACCGAATTCTTTGGGAAATCTAACTGGGCTTCTGTCAATAAACTTGAGCAACAACAATCTCCATGGAGAAATTCCCATGACTATGAACAATTGCAGGAACTTGCTAGTTTTAGATCTTGGTGAGAACAAAATCTCTGGAAGTGTTCCACATTGGTTTGGACCAAGCTTTCAGTTTCTACAGGTTCTAAGATTGCGAGAAAACATGTTCAATGGCAGTATTCCTTCAAAACTATGCTCACTTCCTGCACTGCATATATTGGACCTAGCAGTGAATAATCTAATGGGAACGATTCCAAATTGTCTTGGCAATATGACAGGTATGAAACTACCTAAAAATGTAGATGGAGGCAATGCGCTTTCCCTTGCTTATGAGCTTGAACCTTCCGTGAATGAGTCGTTGCCTGCTGACTTCATTCCACTTTTTTGGGGTGATTCGCATGTGGAGCAGGTTGTGAAGGGGATAGACCTTGACTACACAACACTCAATCTACGACTTATGGTCAATTTGGATCTCTCAAGCAACAAATTGATTGGGCCAATCCCTGAAGAGCTTACCTTGTTCTCCAAATTACGAGGCTTGAACTTATCTCACAACTTTCTTTTTGGAGGCATCCCAACTATGATTGGACACATGAAATTGCTCGAGTCACTCGATCTTTCGAATAATCACCTTTCAGGAACAATCCCACAGAGCTTTTCTGCGTTTATATCATTGAGCAAACTAAACTTGTCTCACAACAACTTCACAGGGCCAATTCCCAAAGGAAATCAAATCCAGACCCTTGATGATCCTTTTATTTATGCCGACAATCCTCTACTTTGTGGTGATCCTCTACAAAAGAAATGCCCCGATGTTGAGGCCCCTCGAGTGTCAGAAGAAGATCCCGATGAAGAAGGTAAGCTTGAAAAGGTGATGTTCTACATAGTCATAATGCTTGGGTTTGCGATTGGGTTTTGGGGAGTTATTGGAGTATTGGTGTACAAGAAGAATTGGAGACGCGTCTACTTCAACTATGTGGATCGTAAAACAGACATGGTCCATGTGATTATTGTAGTGAAGGCAGCCGAGTTGAGGAGGAGATTGAGAAGAGCATGACTAGCCCATTCTCCACATCAATCAGCCCAAATCTTTGTTGATCTCGCGAAGTTCTTGCTTTCTTGTTTAAGCAAAATCATCTTGTAGTTGGCTTGTTTCTCCTTGTGAGTAGTTACTAGTAGCCAATATTTTGTTTTCTTTAGTTTTAAGCTTGTCCAGGCAAGTCGTCCATAAAACGACATGGTAAGTGCAAATCATGTATTTTGTAATTTAGTGTTGCTCAGCTCTTTAGCAATACCTAGTGTTATCATAATCATGATATTATTTTGCTTGTCAATGTCATAAAACTATGTTAGCATTCCATTTTATATTGTTTAAGCTTTTCCTGCTAAGTGCATGTTGAGGGTGATATGACATTAGTAAATGAAATTGTTAATGGCATAGTGCCCACCAATGTTCAATGTATTCCTTTCCTAGGCTATATTTCCCCTTTGAATTTTGAGACGTTAAAAGAAAAAAAAAATTGTATGTAGATAGAATTATTTTTAAATATATGTCTTGAATTTGAGTTGTCCGCCTCAAAATGATTTACTGCACAAAGAAAAAGAAGAAGTTCCCACCCATTGAAAGACAAAAGGGAGGTGCAAAAAGAAAACAAAAGGAAATATTACGATTCTGGAATAAAAGATTTTTCAAGAAAATAAATATTTTCCGATATTCGATTGAGAATAGAAAAATTTATTTTTAATTTGATATGATTTTTTTGGGGAAAATCAACCAAAAAAAGTTTAATTTTACCTTTTACATTTTTTAAAATTGAATTTTAATTATTTTTTACTTTTAAAAAAATCGAATTATTGTTATTTTTTCCTTCCTCCTCCTTCCTTCTTTCTCTTCCTTTGCCTGCGTCGCTGCGTGCCTTAGCGATGGCTAGTTGCTCAGCGACGGATCAAAACGCGGATCAAAAAGCTCGAAATAGAAAATATTTTCCTCACTTTTGAATGTATTTTTTTTTTTTTTTTTGGCTGATAACGTTAACCTTTTCCTTAACTAACACATTTTCCATAAAATAAATGCTGGAAAACATTTCCTAAATTTTTTTTTTTTTCTATGAAAACGAACGGAGATAGTCTTTTTCTTTTACTATGCCCAAAGTCGTTCATTTCGCTAGAGTGCAACCGCCATGGTTACCTTCGTGTTTTATAAGGAACTGCACGTTGAAGGGAAGATGGGCATCCTCCAGAAACTAGCAGCGCGCGCGCGTCCACACAAACACAAATACAAGCCTACGGTAGCAGCTGGTGGGAAAGAAAAGAAGCCGAAAAAAGGACTCTTTGAGGAATCACAGGCAAGCCTCGACTCAATGGGTCGATGCCCGGACGACTTGACTTCTGCTCAAAACAACGAGACAAAACTAGATCTCATTCGGGGTACGCTACTTAAATGAGTGGTTTTTGGCTCGATCAAGACTCAAACCCGAGCCGAGACTCTCGCCAGATGGAAAACGACCCACACGACAGCCAAACGAAGGATGGTCGGGGCCGGAGTTCGTGTAAGCCGGACGGCCACGAGCTCCTGCCCGGCATGCCCAAGAACAGGGTCGAAGCTTACCGGAGCCTCGGCGCTGGAAAGGAGGCCCGGCAGTGGGTCGTCGGCCATGATGCTGGCGCGGTGGTCGGCAGTCTCTCCCTTGCTCACGAATTTTTCTCTCTCCTTTTGCGTCCCCCCCACACCAAAAAAGGAACTTGCGGCCCTGGTATTTACAGGCCGACCAGGCCGACCCTTGGCTGCTCTGCGGAGTGTGTCCATGCGCAGAGGTGCAGGAGAGGAAGAAGGAAGTGGGGAACGTAGAAGGGGAGAGATTAAAAGGAAATGGGCCCGACCCAGACGAAGGGGAAAGAAAAGGGGCTTGGGTCAGGCCCAGCCCCAAGCCATTTCGTTTTCTTTTTTTTTTTATTATAAATAAAATGAAATAAAATAAAATAAAAAAAGTTGGTTGATGCAGATGATCTTAATGCCAATGTGACGTGCTATTCAATGTAATTTTTTTTTGGTTAGGGCAAATTGGTCTCCAATTTTCTATGCAAGTTATCCCTAAATATTTAGTCAAAATTTTGATATCAACAAGATATTATTGTCCAATTGGCTTGGTGTCTTATCATTTCCACCATTTTTTTTGTTTTTATTATTGATTGATTTCATTTTATTACCTGCACCCTTGTGTGTTGCCATGTAGATTTGCATGTCCAGGGATGAAAATCAGAAAAGATTGCATGAAACGTGGTTTCATTGAAGGAGGAAAGTTACCGATAATGGGCTATAGGTAAAATTTACGTAACCAAGTCTCCATGACGAGTATTTGAGCGAGTGGCTGATTAGACATACTTTAGAATTTGCATTTTTTTGAGAGGACCTCCAGACTTTTGACTTGGTGCTCGCGGGTGTTGCACTGCAAAACTTGGCCATGCCTAAATTTTTCCACAATAATGCTGTTGGTTCAGCCCAACCAAAGTGCGTGCGTGTTGGTGCTCGTGACTCCTATTTGCTTTGTACTTGTTTCAACTTCAAGTAAAATAATGATAGTGACGAGCAATAGTGTTGAGTTGACTTGGAGCTATTTGTGGACTCTCGATTTAAGAAACTTTGATTGAAAGAAACATGTGACTTCTCTTTACATTTTTTCCAATTGAAATGTAGAGCGGTGGTAACATTTGCCCTTAGTTATAAAATAGGGTAAATCACAAGGGACTCATGAAATGTATAGAAACAATTCTAAATGAGGGCTAATGCACAACTCCACTCAGTCACTTGCTCTTCTTACTTTGCTAAATCATCATTGCTAAAACTAGTCAACATTTAATCGAAGAAATAATCTATCTCTCGTGTGAAGTACGTCTCATGAGACAGATCACTTCTAAGATCCAGAGTCTGGCATAAGAGGAGAGAAAGTCAGCAATGTCACTTATACATTGTAAATTGTCACCAAATATGTCTCCTTTTCAAGGGTTTGTTTCTTGTTATCTACGCTAAAGGATTACATTAACTATTCAATGCCATTAGAGTGAGTTTCTAAGAATCATTGAAACAAGACCCGCAATACAATAATAGAGAGTTGCTGTATTCATGAGGGTTGAAAAATGGATTTCAACCAATACATACATCAAGAAATCGTCATTCTCAACATCATCGTCACCTCATTGAATAAGCGAGAAAAACCATTTCTATCTAGTCAAGACCCACAACATAATAATAGAGCACAATTGTAAGAAGAGACTTGAAAGATCAGACTTTTGCGTCTCTTGATTGCAAAGTTTTCTGTAGTAGTCACGAGTGATGTCGTTAGAGTGTTGCCATGAGCACACATGTTGCTCAGACCAACATTAGATGACGAATGCGACGAAAGACTGACTAAGGAAGCTCCATCATATAGTAACTTGCATTTTTTGGTGAAATCCTACTTTAGTCACAGCCAAGTTCCTCAATTTCTTCATATAACTCATTTTAAGATTAACTTCAATTTATTTGTGAGTCTTGCTCATTTTAAAGCAAGAATAAATGTCATAATCAATCAAGTGTAAATAATGTTGGGATTGATAGGGCATGGGATGGGTAGTGTCAAGTGCAAGCGCCCATCTCACGAGAGAGGTTTGTTTGATAATCTATCCAAATGCCTCGAGGATGTCATTTGTCTCTAAATGATTGTGATGGGGAGTAATAGAATATTTAATTATCAAACCATTCTTTCATATAATAGTTTATTTTTGTGTGTCCCACTCTATACTTTCTTTTCAAAAGCCTTAGTTATTTCCTTTCCATTCGATCTCAGCCATGGACAGTGATGCATTCCTGAGTAAATGGCTTGAAGTCTCCAAAATTCAAATATTTTTCCATATAATGTAATTTCAGGTCACTAATGACTTCGATAATAAGCATCTACTGTCAACACCTAAATTTTTGAAACCACAATTAGTCATTCTTGCATAAGGAAATTAGGGATATCTCTAAACAAAAATATTAAAGTTCATGTTTGCATTGCATCTAGGATTACTAATCTTTAGCATTAAGCATATTGCAAAAGCAATGTGGATAATCCACGCTACATTGACATACACACCTATATAACATAAGCGTGTGCCAATCACATGCATTGGTCCCGTGTCGTGAGTACGACGCTGTCATGTGCTAATCACGTGCCATGGGCGAGCGCATGGTTATTATTTCCAATTGATGGCCGGCCAAGAAATTGATGAGGATGAGAAGACGTGCAGGTTTTTGAAAATGGAGAGATTCACTCGGCTATGTCTTTAGGGGAAAAAGCACAAATCTGAAAAGAAAATCACTTCTCCTTAATTCCCAAATTTCAAATTGTCAATTTGCGATTAATCCTTGATTACTATTCAAAGTAAAAAAATGACTTGACAATCTTATAGCAAATTCTACAACAGCGGGAAGAAAAAAAAAAAAAAACCTACCAAACAAGACTTGATCAAACTAATTGACCCCAAAATCAAGTCTTGTATTTCAATCTGTTTCCCCATTTTCCCAATATATACCGGAAAATATGAGAAACCAAGCTATTAGAGCACATCTTAATGTCCTGTTGCAAGTAGTTTGGAGCGGAAAACTTCGAAAGTGAATATTCTATCGCAAAAGGAATCTTTTTCGCCGCACACGCAATATATGTTGCCAAATCACAATAAAAAAGAAATCCCAGGCGGTGGAAATATTATATCATAAACCAACAAGGACCCATTTGAAATAAGAAGGTACGTGTCTAAAAACAGGGAAGAGATTAGAGACGTGCAGATTTTCCTTAAAGAGAAGAAAATAAGGGAAAGAATCAAGAAGTTAATGCTTATGGAATGAGCTGGCCGTGGAATCGTGTATGACAGTAAATAAATTTAGACACATTTATGGCAAATCTTTTTTTTTTTTTTTATGACCCAGGAAACCCCAAAAGCCGACAGCCGGCAGGGAAGGGCAAAAGATTTTATCTTTACAAATATAATCCTAAATCTTTTTGTAATATTTCAATGTAATCCTTCATATCAATATTCACTAAAAAATGGCTGTCCTATATGGTATGCCGACAAGGACTATATTTGCAAAATTAAGAGAATTATAATGGAATTGGCATCCATATAATAGGTATGTGACTGTTTGGTAAATTTTTTGATAAATATTACATTTAGTTGATTTGACAGTTTAGTATGGTAAGGTAGTGCTGTGTTTTGATTCCTAAAAACCCTGGTATCTGTGTAATCTAAGTAAGTTGTTTGTAACGAATTCGCTGCCATGTGCTTGGTGGTCATTTGCTTCTCGTCGTGGAGGGGACAACTGGTACTTTAATAGGATTCCCATCACTAATGGAAAGGTAGGAGCTTGAGTACAGATTTTACCCTAACAAATCTCTTCTCCAGCCATCTTCTTGTTTCTTATAGGAAAATGAACTTCCTTTCCCTCTCTTTATTATTAAGGATTAATTTATTTCTCACATGTCCTTTTTAATGCTGTTCTCTATTTTGCTTTACTCACTAAATACTTTATAATTACTTTTTGGGCGTGCTTCTCCTTTTCTCCCAGCGATTTGCTCTTGCTGCAATGGAGCTGAATGGGGCAATGTATGCTACTGGTGGCTATGACGGCAATAATTATCTCAAGTAAGAGACGAATTTTTCATCATCCTTTTATCTTGTGATTTGAAGTGGTCGATCGTTCCTGTGACTCTCTTGACAGACTGTTATCCTTTTTCCTGATAAATTCGAGTGCATGAGTTGATTTACTTTTCTGGGGGGCATTCTCGTCAACTGCTGTACAAACTTCGAAAGTATCTGGCGTGTGATTGACCCATGCAGCAGATGGAAAATGGCAGTGTCATTCCTTATATGAACACCAGTGCTTTTGCAATTTTACCCTAAGAAATCTTTACTGGTGAAATGCAAGTTATTGTTTAGTCCATATCTCTTGCATTTCTAGAACTTCAAAAATACCCTTGTAGACCTAATACTCCTCACGATAAAGGAGAAGAATCTATATATTTCCTGCATGGCATATGAAATCTTTTACATCAGAGTTAGCTACAGCAGAGAGTTGGTAATTTTTTCTCTGCTGATTTATTTCAGTTCGGCTGAAAGATTTGACCCAAGAGAACATTCTTGGGACAAAATTGGAAGCTTGACCACAAAGGGGGGCTGCCATTCACTGGTCTCACTGAATGAAAAACTGTACGTATACCCATATGTTCCTTTTGATGCCAGCTGTTCTATTTTATTTGATGATATTTGCCTATAGATGCTGGAAAAGCATGTCATATTTTTCGTTGACTTGGACATGATACTGTTTCACGTCTGTGCTTCTTGTGTATTAAGTATTTTTCACAATGTGAGTCTAATAAGACAAATTCCTTGTAGTCTTCCTTCTCCTTCCGTTCTGCTAACATAACTAAAGGACATAACTGCAAAATTAGATTTTTTTTCCAGTTGTTCATTTAGTTGGTCATTGTTTCAACTGTAAATTAAGTAAACCTATCTGTGTCCTCTGCTCAACATTGAGAGTTAGTTTTCATGAGCATTGTAAGTGTCTTATCTTTACTCCTTCAATAGATATGCCTTGGGTGGTTTCGATGGAAATTCAATGGTTCCGAGCGTTGAAGTGTATGATCCGCGCCTGGATTGTTGGATGGCTGGGGAACCGATGAATTGTGCTAGAGGGTTTTCTGATGCTGCCGTCCTTAGTGAGTCGGTATATGCGATCGGAGGTGTAAAAGCTGATGAAGGCATCGTAGACACAGTGAGTTTTCTGTCGCCCTCCATTTTGTACGTCATGATTCATGTAAATTTTCAGCCAGGCATTGGATTCACCCTGAGTCCTCAAAATCTGTCAACCAACTGCTCATCCGATTTACTTCTGGAGCGTCGTTTAACTTATGCCTCAACTGGTATTGTCACAGGTTGAATGTTACAAGGAGGGCCAAAGTTGGCGTGAAACGTCTGTGAGAGGCATCGGGCAAAGGTGTTTCTTGTCTGCCATCGTCCTGTGAGAGAAGCTTCTTTTAGCAGAAATGTTTCCTTTTTCTTTTTGACAGATGTTGCAGATATCTTCCGACACTTAAAATGGATCGGTGTTAGAGAGAAGTTCTGTTTATTGTCGAAAACTAGGGGGAATAGAGAGAGATGAATAGGGATGTACAGATGAATTCGAGCTTGCTCGTATCACAAGAGGCCTCTTGCACTCTTAGTTAAAAGCAAATGCTTATAATTCTGCAAAAATTACTCTTTCGTAAATCATGACCACCATTTATATGAACCTCCTTTCGTGAATAATCAAGAGTTGCATATTCCAACTTCATATACTCTCTTCAAGCTTCATTGATTACGGCTTAGGTTATCCCACCGCATGTGTGGAGAATTCATTTTCATGCGAAAGTAGTTGCTCATGTCATGCCCATGTAAGACTTTGCATCATGCTATCTTACATATTCTTTACATGACATTCCTATGCACCCAATTCCCATCTTAGAAAAATTGGGACTTCCCATGAATTGAAGTTTCATTTAATTGCTATATTTGCATGTTTATTTTCGATAGGTCGTATGTCATAAATTGGAAAAGATAAAAATTATATATTGCTTGCTAGTAATTTTTGATTGGATGTTCATTAAACAATTTACAGAAATATGTCTAGAGGTGCATTTAATGAAATTTAGATTTATGATTACATTGCATTTTTTATTGCACAATGTTAAATATTTCCATGTCAATTAGCTCATTTTAAGAATATACGTTGTTTAGTACATTATTTACATAGCATATCACATTTGCATAATCACTCTCCTTTCATGTATATTTGACGAGGTTGTGTCCCGAGGCTTTATAATATGACGTTGAATAATGTTGCCAGATTTGGCTTAGGGTCTTATCATTTCAGCTATTTATTTGTTTTGTTATGACTGATTTCATTATATTGCTTGCGCCTTTATGTGTGGTTATGCAGTTTTGCATGTTTAGGGATGAACGTTAGAAAAGATTACATGAAACACCGTTTTATCAAAGGAGGAAAGGTGCGGATAATGTACTATAGATAAAATTTACGTAACCAAGTCCTGATGATGAGTTGAGTGGCTGATTAGATTACTTGGCTATACCTAAGTTTTTCCACAATAATGCCGTTGGTGCTACGACTTCGTCAACGTGTCACCCCTTGCTTGGCTTACAGCGGGGGGAAAAGCCAAGCACTTGCTCTGTTATGATTGTGAGGATGAGATAAGAGACTATGCAACGAGTGATAATTGTTGATTGATTGGGAGTTATTTGTAGAATTTCATTTTACCAAACATCAATTGAAAGAAACATGTAACTTCCCATTCTATTTTCATAAATGGAATCCACTGTGATGATGGATACATTTTCCCTGACTCATAAGATAGGCTAGATCACAAGGGACCCGTGGAAAGTGTAGAAACAAATCTACAGTTGTGTTATTACACAACTCTGCTTGATCACTTGCTCTTTCAGACTTTTGCTGAATCATCATCACTGAAAATCCCATATAAGATCAAAAATCCCATATAAGATGAGAAAAAGTTGGTAATGTCACTTACACATCAGTAAATCGTTACCAAATGAGAAGCATTTTGAGGGTTTGACTCTTGTTATCTAGGCTAAAGGATCAGTTTAGCTATTTGATGCCGTCATCATTGGCATGAGTTTATAAGAATCAATGGAACAAGACCCGTAATACAACAATAGAGAGTTACCGTATTTACAAGGTTGAAAAATGGATTTCAACCAAAATGTACAACAAGGACTCATCATTCTCTACATCATCATCATCTTAATAAATAAGTAAGAAAAGCCATTTTTATCAAATGAAGACCCCCAACACAATAATACAGCACAGTTGGAACGAGAAACTTGAAAGACTCCATTGCAAAGGTTTTTTGTAGTAATCACCGGTGGAGTCAACAAAGGACCGCCATAGGCACATGTGTTGCTCATATCAACATTAGATGACGAATCCAATTAAAGACTTTGCTCTTTCTTCCGACTAGGGAAGCTTCATCATATGGCAACTTATATTTTTCCGGTGAAATCCTACTTTAATCATAGCCAGATTCCTCAATTTCTTCATATCACTCATTTTAAGTTTAACTACAATTTATTTGTGAGGTTCTTGCTAATTTTAAAGCAAGAATAAATGTCATAACCAATCAAGTTTAAATAATGTTGCGACCAATATGATTTGGGAGAGCTCATGTCAAGTGTGAGTGCCTATCTCGCAAGAGAGGTTCACTTGATAATCCATCCAAACGCCTTAGGGATGTCGTTCATCTTTAAAGGGTCGCAATAGAGAGTAATAGAATATTTAGTTATTAAACCACTTTTTCATTTAATAGTTTAAATTTGTATAATAGTTTACAATGATCTTGCAAAATATCACTATTTGTTTGGCTCTTAAAATTCTTCTACTGTCTTGTCATCATTCAGTGAACAATTGATATCAATAGGAAAATTCAGGAGAGTGATCTTTTGTCCCAAAAGAGATTCACAAGACTCGATTAATATTATACTGCTAATTTTCATCGTCCCTTCATGATAAACATCCCAAAGGCGCACTTTTGAAAAGAAATGTGAATATGCACTCAAAATCCATTATGAGCATTTGAGTAGTGGCTGAATTAGGCGTACTTCAAACCCTTCTAGAATTTGCATCATACAAAGGAAAATACAGCCAGATGAATTTAGGCAGATCCAAGTTGTTGCATAGCATGATGACATGGACCTCAAGACTTTTTGATTTGGTGCTTGCGGGTTTTGCACTGCGAAACCGGGCCATACCTTAAGTTTTTCCACAATAATGCGGTTGGTCCAGCTTCACCAAAGTGCGTCCGTGTTGGTGCTCCTGACTCACAACAATGATAGTGAGCCTGGACTAGCTCTGAGGATGAGATAATAGACCATGACATGAGCGATAAGTCGAGTTCACTTGGAGTTATATGTGGCTTTCCAATTTTAGAAATTTTGATGGAAAGAACATGTGACTTCCCATTCTAAATTTTCCAATTGAAATGTGGAGCAATAATTGTTGAGTTGACTGGGAGTTATTTGTAGACTTTCAATTTACCAAACTTTGATCGAAAGAAACATGTAACTTCCCATTTCAGTTGAAATCCACAGTGATAATGGTTACATTTTCCTGGAAGTATAAGATAGGCAAGATCACAAGGGACTCGTGGAAAGTGCATAAACAAATCTACACTTGTGTTAATACACAACTTTGCTTGGTCACTTGCTCTTTGCATTTAGCTAGATTATCATTGCTGATATTTATCCACATCTAATTTAACAAATAATCTATCTTCCGTGCGAAGTAAGCCTCATGAGATGGATTAATTATAAGATCTAGATTCCCATATAAGATGAGAGAGTTGGTAATGCCACTTATACACCCGTAAATCATCACCAAATGAGATTGCTTTTGGGGGTTTGATTATTGTTAACTAGGCTAAAAGATCACATTAATTATTCAATGCCCTCGTCATCGGTGTGAGTTTTTAAGAATAAATTGAACAAGGCCATTAATACAATAATAGAGAATTGCGGTTGAAAAATGGATTTCAACCCATGTGTACAAGAAAAAATCATTCTTAACATCATCATCATCACCCTATTAAATAAGCGGGAAAAGCAGTTTTCATCAAGTCAAGGTCCACGGCACTACAATAGAGCACAATTGAAACAAGAGACTTGAAAGATCAGACTTTTGCGCGTGTTGATTGCAAAGTTTTCTGTACTAGTCACTAGCGGTATCACTAAAGGATCGCCCTGGGCACACGTGTTGGTCAGGTCAACATTAGATGATGAATTCGATGAAAGACTTTTCGGTCGTCCGACTAAGGAAGCTTCATCACATGGTAACTTACATTTTCTGGTGAAATCCTACTTTAATCAAAGCCAAATACCTCAATTTCTTCATATCACTCATTTTAACTCTAATTTCAATTTACTTGTAAGGTTCTTGCTAATTTTGAAGCAAGAATAAATGCCATAATCAATCAAGTGTAGATGATGTTGCGACCGGTAGGACTTGAGGGAATTTGCGTCAAGTGCAAGCACCCATCTTGCAAGAGAAGTTCGCTTGATAATCCATCCAAATGCCTCAGGGATGTCATTCGTCTCTAAAGATCGCGACAGGCAGTAATAAAATTTTTTATTATCAAACCATGCCTTTATATAATAGTTAAAATTTTTAAAACAGTTGACAATAATTTCGCAAAATATCACAGTTTGTCCGGCCCTTAAAATTCTCCTATTGTCTTGTCATTGTCCAATGAACAATTGATATCAATAGAAAAATTTAAGAGAGCGATCTTTCGATCCTAAAGAGATTCATAAGAATTATGAATATTGTATTGTATTTTAGTTTATGCTCTTGCTAATTTTCCTCGTTCCTTCATAATAAACATCCCATAGATGTACTCTTTAAAAGAAATGTGAATACATACTCAGAATACATGATGAGCATTCGACTAGTGTTTGAATTAGGTGCACTTAAAACCGTGTTAGAATTTGCATTCATACAGAGGAAAATGCGACCAGATGAATGTAGACAGACCCAAGTCGTTGCATAGCATGATGGCATGGACCTCAAGACTTTGACTCGGTGTTTGCGGGTCTTGCACTGCAAAACTCGTTCATTCCTGAAGTTTCTCCACAATAATGCTGTTGCCAAAGTGCGTACATCTTCGAGCTACGATTTCCTTAACTTGTTGTCTATTGCTTGGCTTATAGCAATAGACAATAAGTTAAATATCGTTAGAATTTGAACAATACACACAAGCCAAAAACTTGAAGCCTAATCGAGTGGCGTTCATGTGCCATATACCTTTTCTTTTCAATATCGTCATCATTCATGGCGGAACATGATAGTGTAAGAGTGCTTGTACTAGTAAGTCTGTTGTTAATTTTAGACCATGCGTGTGTATGCTTGTGCAGAAATAGAAGCTCATCCTCAATTTGCTTTGAAGACGAAAGGGATGCTCTACTCCAGCTCAAACAAAGTCTCCCAAACATATCTCACATCCTTTCTTCGTGGAACAGCGAAGATTGTTGCCAATGGACCGGAGTAAAGTGTGACCAAACAAATGGACATGTTGTCATGCTCAAGGTCACGCCAGGATACGAATTCCCATTTGACCATATTTCTTTCACGGCTAGTGAATTGAACTCTTCTTTGCTGAACTTGAGACACTTGAGGCACCTAGAGTTGAGCGGGATCTATTTCAAAAAGGCGAACATACTCAATGATATCGGCTTGATGAAGCAATTGAGGTACCTTAATTTATCCAACTCTTTTGGTTTTGCAACTTTCCCTAGTGAATGGGGAAATCTCACTCAGATGGAAATCCTCGATCTCCATAGTGATTATCACGTGGCTGCTGTTCATGACATTCAGTGGGTTTCCCATCTTCAAGCATTAAAGTACCTTGACATGAGCAGCCTGAATTTTACCAAATATGGAGACCCCATGCGGGTGATCAATATACTCCCATCTTTATCTCATTTAAGTCTATCATATTGCGGGCTTTATGACTTTCACCTGCCTACTCATCTTGATCTTCAGTACCTCGATCTTTCAGAGAATTTTTTCCGAGGTCCCATCCCAAGCACTATATTCCAAAACATGACTTCTCTCCAACACCTTGATCTTTCATGGAATTCTTTCGAAGGTCCCATCCCAAGCGCTATATTTCAAAACATGACTTCTCTTCGGTACCTTGATCTTTCATCGAATTCTTTCGAAGGTCCCATCCCAAGCACTATATTTCAAAACATGACTTCTCTTCGGTACCTTATTCTTTCATGGAATTCTTTCGAAGGTCCCATCCAGCGCGCTATATTTCAAAACATGACTTCTCTTCGGCATCTCGATCTTTCATTCAATCGTTTCAACTCTTCAGTACCAAGGTGGTTCGATAACTTGAGAAGTCTTGTCAATCTCGATCTTGGATCAAATCTTTTGCAAAGCATTGAAGGAGGGTTGTTCTCTTTCTTAAGGAACAAACCATTCCTCAAGTCATTATCATTGAGGGATAATGAACTTCAAGATGAGTTATTTTCAGTTGAGGGAAATTCTTCGGGGCTTATCGGGAAAAACTTGGAGCTATTGGATATGGGAGATAATTTTCTCCAAGGAGCTTTGCCAGATTGGCTAGTGCACTTGAAAAACTTGAGATGGCTTTACCTATCGTCTAATCAATTACATGGAACCATCCCGCCATCATACGGTTGGTTATGCTTGGAACGACTTTCTCTTTCTTCTAATCAATTGATAGGGAATATTCCAGAGGCATTAGGAGGATTGCAAGGCTTACGGATTTTAGATCTCAGTAACAATCTTCTAAATGGCACCATTCCACACAATCTCGGACAACTTCAAGATCTTGACAGTTTAGATCTTTCAGGAAATTCCTTGAGAGGAACAGTTTCCGAAATCCACTTCGCCAACCTCTCGAAGCTAGAGGACTTAGATATTAGCAACAACTATTTAGCTTTCGAGGTGGATTCCGATTGGATACCGCCCTTCAATTTGTCTTACATTGGGATGATGTCTTGTGATTTCGGAAAGGAGTTTCCGCAATGGATAAAAACGCAAGTCAATGCAGAATGTATAGTGTTGTCCAACTCATCCATCATAGGAGCTCTCCCTGATTGGCTAGGTCTCATGTCATTCTCCTCCTTAAATCTCTCTTACAACAAAATAAATGGATCTTTGCTGAAATTTCATTCTAAACTGCAAAGGTTAGATCTCTCTCACAACTTAATCTCAGGACCTATTCCGCAAGATATTAGCCTGGTGATGCCTCTGATGATTTCCTTGAATCTGAATGATAATCTCTTAAGTGGTGCAATACCAACCTCATTATGCGAGATGAAATCTTTAGACGAGTTGCACCTTGAAAGGAATGAATTAGTTGGCAAAATCCCTGATTGTTGGAAGGTGCACTTTATGAGTCTCCTTGATCTATCATCCAACAAGTTATCTGGAGTCATACCAAGTTCTTTGGGAAATCTAACTATGCTTGCGTCATTATACTTGAGCAACAACAATCTCCAGGGAGAAATTCCTATGACTATGAACTATTGTAGGAACTTGCTAGTTTTGGATCTTGGTGAGAACAAAATCTCTGGAAGTGTTCCACACTGGTTTGGACAAAGCTTTCAGTTTTTAGAGATTCTAAGACTGCGAGAAAACATGTTCAATGGCAGTATTCCTTCACAACTATGCTCACTTCCTGCACTACGAATATTAGACCTAGCAGTGAATAGTCTAACGGGAATGATTCCAAATTGTCTTGGCAATATGACAGGTATGCAATTGCCTAAAAACGTAGATGAAGACAATGCGCTTTCCTCTTCTTATGAGCCTGAACCTTCCGTGAATGAGGTGATGCCTCCTGTCTACTACACTCCATATATTTGGGATGAACTACATGTGGAGCAGGTCGTGAAGGGGATAGACCTTGACTACACAACACTCCCTCTACGACTTATGGTCAATTTGGATCTCTCAAGCAACAGATTGATTGGGCGAATCCCTGAAGAGCTTACCTTGCTCTCCAAATTACGAGGCTTGAACTTATCCCGCAACTTTCTTTTTGGAGGCATCCCAACTATGATTGGACACATGAAATTGCTCGAGTCACTTGATCTTTCGAATAATCACCTTTCAGGAACAATCCCACAGAGCTTTTCTGCATTTAAATCACTGAGCAAACTGAACTTGTCTCACAACAACTTCATAGGGCCAATTCCCAAAGGAAATCAAATCCAAACCCTTGATGATCTTTCTATTTATGCTGACAATCCTCTACTTTGTGGTGATCCTCTACAAAATAAATGTCCTGGTGCTGAGGCCCCTCGAGTGTCAGAAGAAGATCCCGATGAAGAAGGTAAGTTTGAAAAGGTTATGTTCTACATAGTCATAATGCTTGGGTTTGCGAGTGGATTTTGGGGAGTTATTGGAGTTTTGGTGTACAAGAAGAATTGGAGACGCGTCTACTTCAACTATGTGGATCGTAAAACAGACATGGTCTATGTGATTATTGTAGTGAAGGCAGCCAAGTTGAGGAGGAGATTGAGAAGAGCATAACAAGCCCGTTCTCTACATCAATCAGTCCAATCCTTTGTTGATCTCATGAAGTTCTTGCTTTCTTGTTTAAGCACAACCAGCTTGTGGTTGGCTTGTTTCTCCTTGTGAGTAGTTACTAGTAGCCAATATTTTGTTTTCTTCGGTTTCAAGCTTGTCTACGCAAGCCGTCGATTAAACGGCACGGTAAGTGCAAATCATGTCATTTTGTAATTTTAGTGTTGCTCAGCTCTACTCATGATATGATTTTGCTTGTCAATGTCACAAAACATGTTAGCAATTCCACTTTATCCTATTTAAGCTTTTCCTGCTAGTTGCATGTTGAGGGTAATATGACATTAGTAAACGAAATTGTTAATGGCATAGTGCCCACCGATGTTCAATATATTCCTTTCCTAGGTTACATTTCCCCGTGTATTTTTAGACGTCAAAAGAAAAAAAAAAATGCATGTACATAGAATTACTATTAAATATAGGTCTCGAATTTGAGCTGTTTGAGAGATTCACCTCAAAGTGATTTACCGCACAGAGAAAAAGAAGAAGCTCCCACCCATTGAAAGACAAAAGGGACGAGCACGCTTCTTCGCCCTGTGCCCGTGTAAAAGGAAAGGCAAGTGGGCCCAAGGGAGCTTTGAGAGAAAAGGAAGAAAAAAAAAGAAAACAATGGAGAATATAAGCTTCATTTGGCGAAAAATACTTTTTAAAAAAGCCATTTTTCAAGAAAATAAAGATATTATTTGGTGTTTGGTTAAAATTTGAAAATGATATAGAAAATATTTTTCACTATTCTGATTTGATTTTCAGGGAAAAATTACCAAAGAAATCGAATTTTAATTTTTTAATTCATCAAAAAATTTTAATTTTAATTTTTACATATATATTTTTAAAATTAATATTTTAATTATTTTTATTTTTAAACAATCACATTTTTTTAACTTTTTTTCTTTTTCCCTTGCTCCTCCTTCCTCCACTGCCTGCATAGGCATGGCTACTTGCTCGGTGACTGACCAAGATGCAAATCGGTGAGCTCGAATTGGAAAATTTTTCCCCACTTTTGAACGCATTTTTTCTAATAGCGTTAAACGTTTTCTTTGACTAATTCATTTCCCATGAAACAAATATTGAAAAATCCGAAAAATTATATTTACAGCCGTTGTTTTCCCTGTAAAATGAACGGAGCCGTAGTCTTTTCTTTTACTATGCCCAAAGATGTTCTTTTCCTTAAGAGTGCGGCCGCCATGGGTTTCCTTCGTGGTTTGAAAGGAGCTGCACGTTGAAGGGAAGATGGGGCTCCTCCAGGAACTAGCCCCGCGCGCGCGCACGCACACACAAAGGACTCTTTGAGGACGCACGAAAATCGAACCCCTAGCATAGTGCTCGGCCCTCGTCCGTCCGGCGGCACCTCTGCCACAGCCACGACGGTCGTCGCTCGTATGCCGGAACAAAAGAGACCCGCAGAGCCTCCCTGGGCCGCCACGGGGTGGCCGTGAGTCGATTACTTTAGCCACGCCTGGAAAGCTAGAAATCACAGGCAAGCCTCGACTCAACGGGTCGATGCCCGGACGACTCGACTTCTGCTCAAAACGACGAGACAAAACTAGATCTCATTCGGGCATTTTATCGAACAGATCTCATTCGGGGTACGCTACGGAAATGAGTGGTTTTTGGCTCGACCAAGACTCAAACCCGAGGCGAGACTCTCGCCAGATGAAAAAACGACCCACGCGACAGCCAAACGAAGGACGGTCGGGGCCGGAGTTCGTGTAAGCCGGACGGCCACGGGCTCCGGCCTGGCATGCCCAAGAACAGGGTCGAAGCTTACCGGAGCCTCGGCGCTGGAAAGGAGGCCTGGCAGCGGGTTGTCGGCCGCGATGCTGGCGCGGTGACCGGCAGTCTCTCCCTCTAACTACCCTCCCTCGCTCAAACTCTCACATGCGGTTCCTCTCTCTCGAATCTCTCACTCTTCTAGACGAGAAACCTCTTGCTCACGAATTTTTCTCTCTCCTTTTGTGTCCCTGGTATTTACAGGCGAGGAGCCCGATCGACGGAGGAGTTTCGGCCGTTGGGTTGTTGGACTTGAGCTTTATGCTCTGTTTTTCTATTGTTGCCCGTTGGAGGGCGCTTGCGTGCAGGTACGGTATCTTGTATTGTTTTACGCATGCACCGTATCGTTTTGCAATTCTGTGGTTGTATCAATCTTGAGATGACTGATTAAACGTTTGCTGTCGAGCTTTGGTCCTTTGCATGCTATTGAATGTGCTTCTGAATGGTTGGCTTGGTTTGTTTAGATCTTCACCTTCAACTTCATCCAATGAAGAGGGCAGTCTCAAAGTGCAAATACTTGTTTTTTTCTTTTTTTTTGGTTACGTGATATATATTTGATGGGAATTTCTAACAGGATGGGGACGATAAAGAATGGGGACACCTACTTTGGGAACGCATCTTTTTCTCGAAATATCCCAATTGGTGTTTTAGCTCACAGAAACTTGGGGAAGAATGATCTTAGTGGTGTAATCTTTGGTTGCAAGGACAACACAATGAAGGAATGCCTATTCAAACAAATCTTTGGTGAGTTATTGGTGGTTCATGTTTGATTTATTGGCACGGCACTTTTAACTTTCATAGTTTTTCTTTTACTTATCATTTGGTTAAGGTTGTAGAATTGTTGAACATGCACAATGGAGTTTGTTCTTCTTCTTTTTGCTTGATCCATCGTCACCATATGCTTTCTTGTTTTAACTTGAACTAGTTTTTTTTTGAAGTACAAAAACTCATGAGAGATGTTATCAACAGGCTTACCATCTTTGCACATTGCTTATGTCAACCATATTGAACCGGGCTTGCCACTGTTTTTATTCAACTACTCGGACAGAAAACTTCATGGAATTTTTGAGGCTGCAAGCCGTGGTCAGATGAATATCGATCCTTATTGTTTTAGCACTGATGTTTTAGAGAAGATTCCATATCCAGCACAGGTATCTCTTATCTATTTTGCCAACACGTTATGTATTGTCTCTTAGTTTCCATTACCGAATGTATGATTTTGAGTTGATTGGTTGTCCAATAAGGTTCAAATTCGTATCAGGATGCAATGCCAACCGCTGCCGGAAGATCAGTTCAAGCGAATAATTGCGGACAACTACTGTACAAGCAACCATTTCTGGTTTGAATTGGACCATGCTCAAACAAGTAAATTGATATCCCTATTTGCATCTTTAGTAATCGCTCCATCAGTTCCCCAGTATATAATCCAGAAGAGAACACTTTCACAACCTCTTCTCTTTGAGGAAACAAGAGGAGAATGGGAGAAAATGAAGCATTTTACTTCAATGGAAAAACTTGAGCACTCAAGTGGGAGATCTGATTCTGCAGATCCTTCCCTTTCTTTTGAAGTAGATCATCAGCTATTTGAAGGTTATGCAAGTATGCAGCAAGATGGAGGAGATGAGAAAGATTCAATAATTACGAAACTCAAAGAATTGGCTCTTAGCCAGGAATATCATGATTTACATTTGGGGTGCCTTTATACTGGTCTTCCTTTCGTAGATAGCATTGGGTGAATTTTTTTTTTATTTTTTAAATGCACTCTTAGATTTACTGACTCTGTTGTGCACAAAACATGTGCGTTTCTCCTATGTTTTCTTTGTTGGGTCACATTTTGTGTTGTTTCTTTTTCTTATTTTCTACATTTTTTGTTGCATCATTCACTGTATTTTTGGTTCAGGTTTGGGCAGAAAACAAAGTTTGTTATCTGAGAGATCACTGTAATTTGTTGGACTCTTTGTTGAAATCTTCATCGCATAATGCTGTTCCTGAGGAAATCCAATCTTCTGAGGAATTGGAACTGGATCTTGATCTTAAGAATTCCATCATTATTGTTGGAGGATACGATGGTTCATCATGGTTATCTGCCGTATATTCCTATTTCCCTTCTCACAATGTAGTAAAGTCTCTTACCCCGATGAACTTTATCCGTGCATATGCATCTGTTGCAAAGTTTAAAGAAGATCTCTGTGTTTGGTGGTGGAGATGGGGAATCCTGGCATGACACAGGTACTAGAATCAGTGTCTTTCTAATCTCCATCGCCATTGTAATCCTGTTATCCTAATGTGATGACTATCTTTCTGCACAGTCGAATCATACAGTTTAGCTGAAAATAAATAGACCGTGCAACCATCGTTGAATGCTAAAAAAGGAAGTCTGGCTGGAGCAACTTTAGGGGAAAATTTTTTTGCTCTTGGAGGCGGGAATGGACAAGATTGCTTTTCAGATGTTGAGATGCTTGACTTTGACATCGGCAAGTGGATCTGCACACGGTCAATGCTACAAAAGGTATAGTACCTAGCTTGTGTGTGCTTTTAAAGTTGTCCGGTGAAGCTACAAAAGACAGATTATGGAATATGATCAATTAGTCAAAGAGTGCCACCAACAGAGTGCTCTAGATGGAGTACATTTTTTCCTTGTAGTAAAAAGTTATAATGCAAAATGTCCATAGGTAGAGGTACTTAATATTAGAGAGATTTCTTGGTTTTGTCTGGTCATTAAAAACCTGATTATTTTCAATAAAAATAGACAGAGATAACTCTCCTATGGAGTCCTATTGAAGAGGGAGAGATAGAGAGAGATGACTTTGTAGGACAAGCTAATTTAGTGCTATTGGAAGCAATTGGAAGGTTTGTGAACCTCATTTTTTCCACTTGATTAATAGCCAGGCAAAATGTGAAGAATCGAATTGCTTAATAGTCGTTGTTTTACGGTTGCTATATGATTCAGACTTTCCAGTCATACGAGGATCTTGTGAAAAATTATGTACTGTCTACATCTGCCTCTATCATACTTGGAGTTTTACACCTGAGTGATGTTGTTGACAATAAACAATTGCATTTTTATAAGATTCATTTGTTTTTGTTGTGTTTCCTTTTGAGTCTTCTGGTGATTTTGCTTCTGCATTGGGGTTACTTTGACTTCTTGAAGTTGTAAATGCATGCTTAGCATAGTTTCTTGATTAACATTGTTCTTTACAGAATACTTTACATGGACCGTGAAGCTTTTGAATTCATTCATGTTATTTCTATGATACATAGGAAATAAGGTGACATGAGATAGATATTGGGAAAATTACCAAATCAGTCCTATACCTATTGTATAGATGCCAATTTAGTCCTAATCCTTTCCATTTTGCAAATATAGTCCTAAATCTTTATGGGATATTTCAATATAGTCCTTCAAGCCAATTTTTGCTTGAAAATGTTGAGGTTATAGTCAACTATTGCCGGCCGTCCTATGTGGCACGTCAGCGAGGACTGTAGTTGCAAATTGAAAGGATTATGATTGAGTTGACATCCGTCCTATAGGTATAAGACTGATTTGGTAATTTTTCTGATAGATATTATATGAAGTTGATTTGAGGGTTCAGTACGATAAGGTAGTGCCATGTTTTGATTTTTAATATCGACCTTGGGATGAGTCTGTGTAATCTAAGTGAGTTGCTTGTAATAAATTCACTGCCATGTTCCTGGTGGTCACTTGTTTCTAGTTGTGGAAAGGACAACTGGTACTTTGATAGGATTCCCATCACTAATGAAAATGAGGAATTTGAGTACAAATTTTACCCTGACGAATCTCTTCTCCGGCAATCTTCTTGTTTCTGATAGGAAAATGAACTTCCTTTCCCTCTCTTTACCATTAAGCATTAGTTAATTCTCACATGTCCTTTTCAATGCTGTTTTGTATTTTGCTTTACTCACTATATACTTGATAATTACTTTTTGGGCGTGCTTCTCCTTTTCTCCCAGTGATTTGCTCTTGCTGCAGTGGAGCTTAATGGGTCAATATATGCTACTGGTGGCTATGACGGCAATAATTATCTTAAGTAAGAGACGAATTTTTCATCAACCTTTTATCTTGTGATTTGAAGTGGTCGATCGTTCTTGTGGCTCTCTTGACTGACTGTTTTCCTTTTTCCTGATAAATCCGAGTACATGAGTTGATTTACTTTTCTGGGGGCATTCTTGTCAACTGCTGTGCAACCTGTGAAAGTATCTGGCATGTGATTAACCCTTCATATGTTGTTGCAGCTGATGGAAAATGGCAGTGTCATTCTTCATATGATCACTAGTGCTTTTGCAATTTTACCCTAAGAAACCTTTACTGGTGAAATGCAAGTTATTTTTATATCCGTATCTCTTACATATCTGGAACTTCAAAAATACCCTTGTAGACCCTAATACTCCTCACAATAAAGGAGAAGAAAATATATATATTTCTTGCATGTCATATGAAATCTTTTACATCAGAGTTAGCTACAGCAGAGAGTTGGTAATTTTTCCTCTGCTGATTTATTTCAGTTCGGCTGAAAGATTTGACCCAAGAGAACATCCTTGGGCCAAAATTGGAAGCTTGACCACAAAGAGGGGCTGCCATTCACTGGTCTCGCTGAATGAAGAACTGTAAGTATACCCGTATGTTCCTTTTGATGCCAGCTGTTCAATTTTATTTGATGATATTTGCCTATAGATGCTGGAAAAGCATGTCGTATTCTCCCTTGAACTGGACATGATACTGTTTCACGTCTGTGCTTCTTGTGTATTAAGTATTTTCTCACAATGTAAGTCTAGTAAACAAATTCCTTTTAGTTAATTAAAGCTAGCCTTACTGTACTCTGCTCAACTTCGAGTTTCAGTTTTCTTGAGCATTGTGTCTTATCTGTACTCCTACAATAGATATGCCTTGGGTGGTTTTAATGAATATTTACTGGTTCCGAGCGTTGAAGTGTATGATCCGTGCCTGGATTGCTGCATGGCTGGGGAACCGATGAATTGAGCTAGAGGGTATTCTGCCGCTGCCGTCCTTAGTGAGTTGATATATGCAATCTGAGGTGTAAAGGCTGATGAAGGCATCGTAGACACAGTGAGTTTTCTGCCTCCCTCCATTTTGTATGTCATGATTCATGTATAATTTTCAGCCAGGCATTGGATTGACCCTGAGTCCTCAAAATTTGTCAACCAACTGCTCATTCGATTTACTTCTGGAGCATCGTTTAGCTTATGCCTCGACTGGTATTGTCACAGGTTGAATGTTACAAGGAGGGCCAAAGTTGGCGTGAAACGTCTGTGAGAGGCATCGGGCAAAGGTGTTTCTTGTCTGCCATCGTCCTGTGAGAGAAGCCTCTTTTAGCAGAAATGTTTCCTTTTTCTTTTTGACAGGTGTTGCAGATATCTTCCGACACATAAAATGGATCGGTGGTAGAGAGAAGTTCTGTTTATTGTTGAAAACTAGGGGGAATAGAGAGAGATGCATAGGAATGTACAGATGAATTCGAGCTTGCTCATATCACAAGAGGCCTATTGTTTTGTTGCACTTGCACTCTTAGTTAAAAGCAAATGCTTATAATTCTGCAAAAATTACTCTTTCGTAAATCTTGACCACCATTTAGATGAACCTCCTTTCGTGAATAATCAAGAGTTGCATATTCCAACTTCATATACTCTCTTCAAGCTTCATTGATTGCGGCTTAGGTTATCCCACCGCATGTGTGGAGAATTCATTTTCATGCGAAAGTAGTTGCTCATGTCATGCCCATGTAAGACTTTGCATCATGCTATCTTACATATTCTTTACATGACATTCCTATGCACCCAATTCCTATCTTAGAAAAATTGGGACTTCCCATGAATTGAAGTTTCATTTAATTGCTATATTTGCATGTTTATTTTCGATTTGTCGTATGTCATAAATTGGAAAAGATCAAAATTATATATTGCTTGCTAGTAATTTTTGATTGGATGTTCATTAGACAATTTACAGAGATATGTCCAGGGGTGCATTTAATGAAATTTAGATTTATGATTACATTGCATTTTTTATTGCACAATGTTAAATATTTCCATGTCGATTAGCTCATTTTAAGAATATACATTGTTTAGTACATTATTTACATAGCATATCGCATTTGTATATTCACTCTCCTTTTATGTATATTTGACGAGGTCTGTGTCCCGGGGCTTTATAATATGACGTTGAATAAGGTTTCCAGATTTGGCTTAGGGTCTTATCATTTCATCCATTTATTTGTTTTGTTATGACTGATTTCATATTATTGCTTGCGCCTTTATGTGTGGTCATGTAGTTTTGCATGTTTAGGGATGAACGTTAGAAAAAATTACATGAAACACCGTTTTATCAAAGGAGGAAAGGTGCGGATAACGTACTATAGATAAAATTTACATAACCAAGTCTCGATGATGAGTATTTGAGTGGGTGGCTGATTAGAAATACTTCAGAATTTGCATTTATTGGAAGGACCTCAAGACTTTTGATTTGGTGCCTGCGGGTTGCACTGCAAAACTTGGCTATACCTAAGTTTTTCCACGATAATGCCGTTGGAGCTACGACTTCGTTAACGTGTCACCTATTGCTTGGCTTTAGCCAGGGGAAAAGCCAAGCACTTGCTCTGTTTCAACTTGAAGCTGTATGATAGTGAGGATGAGATAAGAGACTATGCAACGAGTGATTCATTGATTGACCGGGAGTTATTTGTAGATTTTCGATTTATCAAACATCAATTGGAAGAAACATGTAACTTCCCATTCTATTTTTATAAATGGAATCCACGGTGATGATGGATACATTTTCCCTGACTCATAAGATAGGCTAGATCACAAGGGACCCATGGAAAGTGTAGAAACAAATCTACACTTGTGTTACTACACAACTCCGCTTGATCACTTGCTCTTTCAGACTTTTGCTGAATCATCATTGCTGAAATTAGTCCACATCTAATCTAACAAATAATCCATCTCCCATGTAAAGTACTTCTCATGAGATGGATTAGTTATAAGATCAAAAATCCCATATAAGATGAGAAAAAGTTGGTAATGTCACTTACACGTCAGTAAATCGTTACCAAATGTGAAGCATTTTGAGGGTTTGACTCTTGTTAGCTAGGCTAAAGGATCACATTAGCTATTCGATGCCGTCATCATTGGCATGAGTTTCTAAGAATCAACGGTACAAGACCCGTAATACAACAATAGAGAGTTACCGTATTTACAAGGGTTGAAAAATGGATTTCAACCAAAATGTACGACAAGGACTCATCATTCTCTACATCATCATCATCTTAATAAAAAAGTGAGAAAAGCCATTTTTATCAAATGAAGACCCCCAACATAATAATAGAGCACAGTTGGAACAAGAAACTTGAAAGACTTAATTGCAAAGGTTTTTTGTAGTAGTCACCAGTGGAGTCAACAAAGGACCGCCATAGGCACACGTGTTGCTCAGATCAACATTAGATGACGAATCCAATTAAAGACTTTTCTCTTTCTTCCGACTAGGGAAGCTTTATCATATAGCAACTTATATTTTTCCGGTGAAATCCTACTTTAATCATAGCCAGATTCCTCAATTTCTTCATATCACTCATTTTAAGTTTAACTTCAATTTATTTGTGAGGTTCTTGCTAATTTTACAGCAAGAATAAATGTCATAACCAATCAAGTGTAAATAATATTGTGACCGATAGGACTTGGGAGAGCTCATGTCAAGTGTGAGTACCTATCTTGCAAGAGAGGTTCACTTGATAATCCATCCAAACGCCTCAGGGATGTCGTTCATCTCTAAAGGGTCACAATAGAGAGTAATAGAATATTTAGTTATTAAACCACACTTTCATTTAATAGTTTAAATTTGTATAACAGTTGACAATGATCTTGTAAAATATCACTATTTGTCCGGCTCTTAAAATTCTCCTATTATCTTGTCATCCTCCAATGAACAATTGATATCAATAGGAAGATTCAAGAGAGTGATCTTTCGTCCCAAAAGAGATTCACAAGAATCGATTAATATTGTACTACTAATTTTCATCGTTCCTTCATGATAAAGATCCCAAAGGCGCACTTTTGAAAAGAAATGTGAATACGCACTCAAAGTCCATTATGAGCATTTGAGTAGTGGCTGAATTAGGCGTACTTCAAACCCTGCTAGAATTTGCATCATACAAAGGAAAATACAGCCAGATGAATTTAGACAGACCCAAGTCGTTGCATAGCATGACGACATGGACCTCAAGACTTTTTGATTTGGTGCTTGCGGGTTTTGCACTGCGAAACTGGGCCATACCTTAAGTTTTTCCACAATAATGCGGTTGGTCCAGCCTCACCAAAGTGCGTCCGTGTTGGTGCTCCTGACTCACAACAATGATAGTGAGCCTGGACTAGCTCTGAGGATGAGATAATAGACCATGCCATGAGCGATAAGTCGAGTTGACTTGGAGTTATATGTGGATTTTCAAATTTAAAAATTTTGATGGAAAGAACATGTGACCTCCCATTCTAAATTTTTCAATTGAAATGTGGAGCAATAATCGTTGAGTTGACTGGGAGTTATTTGTAGACTTTCAATTTACCAAACTTTGATTGAAAGAAACATGTAACTTCCCATTTCAGTTGAAATCCACAGTGATAATGGTTACATTTTCCTGGAAGTATAAGATGGGCGAGATCACAAGGGACTCGTGGAAAGTGGTGCATAAGCAAATCTACACTTGTGTTAATACACAACTCTGCTTGGTCACTTGCTGTTTGCATTTAGCTAAATTATCATTGCTGAAATTTACCCACATCTAATCTAACAAATAATCTATCTTCCGTGCGAAGTAAGCCTCATGAGACGGATTAACTATAAGATCTAGATTCCCATATAAGATGAGAGAGTTGGTAATGTCACTTATACACCTGTAAATCATCACCAAATGAGATTGCTTTTGGGGGTTTGATTATTGTTAATTGGGCTAAAAGATCACATTAATTATTAAATGCCCTCGTCATCGGTGTGAGTTTTTAAGAATAAATTGAACAAGGCCGGTAATACAATAATAGAGAATTGCCGTATTCATGAGGGTTGAAAAATGGATTTCAACCGATGTGTACAAGAAAAAATCTTTCTTAACATCATCATCACCTTATTAAATAAGCGGGAAAAGCAGTTTTCATCAAGTCAAGGTCCACGGCACAACAATAGAGCACAATTGAAACAAGAGACTTGAAAGATCAGACTTTTGCGCGCGTTGATTGCAAAGTTTTCTGTAGTAGTCACTAGCGGTATCGCTAAAGGATCGCCCTGGGCACACGTGTTGGTCAGGTCAACATTAGATGATGAATCCGATGAAAGACTTTTCTCTTTCGTCCGACTAAGGAAGCTTCATCACATAGTAATTTACATTTTCTGGTGAAATCCTACTTTAATCAAAGCCAAATACCCCAGTTTATTCATATCACTCATTTTAAGTTTAACTTCAATTTACTTGTGAGGTTCTTGCTAATTTTGAAGCAAGAATAAATGTCATTAAAATAAATGTAAAAAATGTTCCGAGCGGTAGGACTTGAGAGAATCTGCGTCAAGCGCAAGCACCCATCTTGCAAGAGAAGTTCGCTTGATGATCCATCCAAACGCCTCGGGGATGTCATTCGTCTCTAAAGATCACGACAGGGAGTAATAAAAAATTTTTATTATCAAACCATGCTTTCATATAATAGTTAAAATTTTTAAAACAGTTGAAAACAATTTCACAAAATATCACTGTTTGTCCAGCTCTTAAAATTCTCCTATTGTCTTGTCATCGTCCAATGAACAATTGATATCAATAGAAAAATTTAAGAGAGTGATCTTTCAATCCAAAGGAGATTCATAAAAATTGATTAATATTGTATTGCGTTTTAGTTTATGCTCTTGCTAATTTTCCATCGTTCCTTCATAATAAACATCCCATAGATGTACTTTTTAAAAGAAATGTGACTACATATTCAAAATCCATGATGAGCATTTGACTAGTGTTTGAATTAGGTGCACTTAAAACCGTGTTAGAATTTGCACTCATACAGAGGAAAATGCGACCAGATGAATGTAGACAGACCCAAGTCGTTGCATAGCATGATGACATGGACCTGAAGACTTTGACTTAGTGTTTGCGGGTCTTGCACTGCAAAACTCGTTCATGCCTGAAGTTTCTCCGCAGTAATGCTGTTCTGTCCAGCCCCGCCGAAGTGCGTACATCTTCGAGCTACGACTTCGTTAACTTGTTGTCTATTGCTTGGCTTATAGCAATAGACAATAAGTTAAATATCGTCAGAATTTGAGCAATACACCCAAGCCAAAAACTTGAGCCTAATCGAGTGGCGTTCATGTGCCATATTCCTTTTGTTTTCAATATCGTCATCGTTCATGGCGGAACATGATAGTGTAAGAGTGCTTGTACTAGTAGGTCTGTTGTTAATTTTAGACCATGCGTGTGTATGCTTGTGCAGAAATAGAAGCTCATCCTCAATTTGCTTTGAAGATGAAAGGGATGCTCTACTCCAGCTAAAACAAAGTCTCTCAAACACATCTCACATCCTTTCTTCGTGGAACAGTGGAGATTGTTGCCAATGGACCGGAGTAAAGTGCGACCGAGCAAATGGACATGTCATCATGCTCCAGATCTTGTCAGGAATGGAATTCCCATTTGACCAGATTTCTTTCACTGCCAATGAATTGAACTCTTCTTTGCTGAATTTGAGATACTTGAGCTACCTAGAGTTGAGTGGGATCTATTTCAAAAAGGCGAACATACTCAATGATATCGGCTCCATGAAGCAATTGAGGTACCTTGATTTATCCAACTCTTTTGGTTTTGCAACTTTTCCTAGTGAATGGGGAAATCTCACTCAGTTGGAAGTCCTCGATCTCCATAGTTATTATCACGTGGGTGCTGTTGATGACATTCAGTGGGTTTCCCATCTTCAAGCATTAAAGTACCTTGACATGAGCCGCCTGAATTTTACTAAATATGGAGACCCCATGCAGGTGATCAATACACTCCCATCTTTATCTCATTTAAGCTTATCATATTGCGGGCTTTATGACTTTCACCTACCTACTCATCTTGATCTTCAGTACCTTGATCTTTCAGATAATTTTTTCCAAGGTCTCATCCCAAGCACTATATTTCAAAACATGACTTCTCTTCGGCACCTTGATCTTTCACTGAATTCTTTCCAAGGTCCCATCTCAAGCACTATATTCCAAAGCATGGCTTCTCTCCAACACCTTGATCTTTCAGAGAATTTTTTCCAAGGTCCCATCCCAAGCACTATGTTCCAAAACATGACTTCTCTTCGGCACCTTGATCTTTCAAGGTGTTTTACCAAAGGTCCCATCCCGCGCGCTATATTTCAAAACATGGCTTCTCTCCAACACCTTGATCTTTCAGAGAATTTTTTCCGAGGTCCCATCCCAAGCACAATATTCCAAAACATGACTTCTCTTCGGCACCTTGATCTTTCAAGGTGTTTTATCAAAGGTCCCATCCCGTGCGCTATATTTCAAAACAGGACTTCTCTTTGGCATCTTGATCTTTCAGAGAACTTTTTCGAAGGTCCTATCCCGAACGCTATATTTCAAAAAATGACTTCTCTCAAGCACCTCGATCTTTCATCCAATTGTTTCAACTCTTCAATACCGAGGTGGTTCGATAACTTGACAAGTCTTGTCAATCTCTATCTTGGATGGAATCATTTGCAAAGCATCGAAGGAGGGTTGTTCTCCTTCTTAAGGAACAAACCATCCCTCAAGTCACTATCATTGTATGGTAACAAACTTCATGATGAGTTATTTTCAGTTGAGGGAAATTCTTTGGGGCTCATCGGGAAAAACTTGGAGTTTTGGATATAAGTGATAATTTTCTCCAAGGAGCTTTGCCAGATTGGCTAGTGCACTTGAAAAAATTGACATGGCTTGACCTATCAATTAATCAATTACATGGAACCATCCCGTCATCATACGGTTGGTTATGCTTGGAAAACCTTGCTCTTTCTCATAATCAATTGACGGGGAATATTCCAGAGGCATTAGGAAGATTGCAAGTCTTAGGGTCTTTAGATCTCAGTAACAATCTTCTAAATGGCACCATTCCACATAGTCTCGGGCAACTTCAAGATCTTGACTCTTTAAATCTTTCAGGAAATTTCTTGAGAGGAATAGTTTCCGAAATCCACTTCGCCAACCTCTCGAAGCTAGGGTCCTTAGATATTAGCAACAACTATTTAGCTTTCGAGGTGGATTTCGATTGGATACCGCCCTTCAATTTGTCTTACATTGTGATGATGTCTTGCGATTTCAGAAAGGAATTTCCGCAATGGATAAAAACGCAAGTCAATGCACAAGTGATAGTGTTGTCCAACTCATCCATCATAGGAGCTCTCCCCGATTGGCTAGGTCTAATGTCATTCTCCCATCGGAATCTCTCTTACAACCAGATAAATGGATCTATGCCGAAATTTTCTCAACTATTCAGTTTAGATCTCTCTCACAACTTAATCTCAGGACCTATACTGCAAGATATTGGCCTGGCGATGCCTCAAATGTATTCCTTGAAATTGAATGATAATCTCTTAAGCGGTCCAATACCAACCTCATTATGTGAGATGGAATTTTTAGACGAGTTGCACCTTGGAAGGAATGAATTAGTTGGCAAAATCCCTGATTGTTGGAAGGTGCACCCTATGAGTTTCCTTGATCTATCATCCAACAAGTTGTCTGGAGTCATACCGAGTTCTTTGGGAAATCTAACTGGGCTTGGGTCAATATACTTGAGCAACAACAGTCTCCACGGAGAAATTCCTATGACTATGAACTATTGTAGGAACTTGCTAGTTTTGGATCTTGGTGAAAACAAAATCTCTGGAAGTGTTACACACTGGTTTGGACCAAGCTTTCAGTTTCTACAGATTCTAAGACTGCGAGAAAACATGTTCAATGGCAGTATTCCTTCACAACTATGTTCACTTCCTACACTACGAATATTGGACCTAGCAGTGAATAATCTAACGGGAACAATTCCAAATTGTCTTGGCTATATGATAGGTATGAAATTGCCCAAAAACGTAGATGAAAGCAATGCGCTTTCCCCTGCTTATGAGCCTGAACCTTCCGTGAATGAGTCGATGCCTACTGCCCTTGCTCCATATTTTTGGAGTGAACAGCATGTGGAACAGGTCGTGAAGGGGATAGACCTTGACTACACAACACTCGCTCTACGACTTATGGTCAATTTGGATCTCTCAAGCAACAAATTGATTGGGCCAATCCCTGAAGAGCTTACCTTGCTCTCCAAATTACGAGGCTTGAACTTATCTCGCAACTTTCTTTCTAAAGGCATCCCAACTATGATTGGACAAATGAAATGGCTCGAGTCACTTGATCTTTCAAATAATCACCTTTCAGGAACAATCCCACATAGCTTTTCTGCATTTAAATCACTGAGCAAACTGAACTTGTCTCACAACAACTTTACGGGGCCAATTCCCAAAGGAAACCAAATCCAAACCCTTGATGATCCTTCCATTTATGCCGACAATCCTCTACTTTGTGGCGATCCTCTACAAAAGAAATGCCCCGGTGTTGAGGCCCCTCGAGTGTCAAAAGAAGATCCTGATGAAGAAGGTAAGTTTGAAAAGGTGATGTTCTACATAGTCATAATGCTTGGGTTTGCGACTGGGTTTTGGGGAGTTATTGGAGTTTTGGTGTACAAGAAGAATTGGAGACGCATCTACTTCAACTATGTGGATCATAAAATAGACATGGTCTATGTGATTATTGTAGTAAAGGCAGCCAAGTTGAGGAGGATATTGAGAAGAGCATAACAAGCCCGTTCTCCACATCAGTCAGTCCAATCCTTTGTTGATCTCGCGAAGTTCTTGCTTTCTTGTTTAAGCAGAATCATCTTGTAGTTGGCTTGTTTCTCCTTGTGAGTAGTTACTAGTAGCCAATATTTTGTTTTCTTCAGTTTCAAGCTTGTCCAGGCAAGCCGTCAATAAAACGACATGGTAAGTGCAAATCATGTATTTTGTAATTTTAGTGTTGCTTAGCTCTTTAGCTGTATCTCGTGTTATCATAATCATGATATTATTTTGCTTGTCAATGTCATAAAACTATGTTAGCAATTCCATTTTATATTGTTTAAGCTTTTCCTGCTAAGTGCATGTTGAGGGTAATATGACATTAGTAAATGAAATTGTTAATGGCATAGTGCCCACCAATGTTCAATGTATTCCTTTCCTAGGCTATATTTCCCCTTTGAATTTTGAGACGTCAAAAAAAAAAATGTATGTACATAGAATTATTTTTAAATATATGTCTCAATTTGAGCTATTTGTTCGCCTCAAAATGATTTACCGCACAGAGAAAAAGAAGAAGTTCCCACCCACTAAAAGAAAAAAAGGGAGGAGCACGCTTCTTTCCCCTGTGCCCGTGTAAAAGGAAAGGCAAGTGGGCAAGGGAGTTTTGAGAGAAAACAAAAAAAAAAAGAAAACAAAAAAAAAAAGGAAATATTACGTTTGTGGAATAGTTTTTGAAATACATTTTTAAAGCAAATAACGATATTTTCCGATATTCGATTGAGAATGGCGTGAAAATATTTTTCACTATTCATTATTTGATATGATTTTGGGGAAAATTACCAAAAAATCAAATTTTAATTTTTTAATCAACCAAAAAAGTTTAATTTTACTTTTTACATATATTTTTTTTAAAATTGAATTTTAATTATTTTTTACTTTTAAAAAAATCGAATTATTGTTATTTTTAATTATTTTTTTTTTTTCCTTCCTCCTCCTTCCTTCTTTCTCTTCCTTTGTCTGGGTCGCCGTGTGCCTTAGCGATGGCTACTTGCTCAGCGACAGATCAAAACACGGATCGAAAAGCTCAAAGTAAAAAAATATTTTCCTCACTTTTGAATTATTCTTTTTCTAATAACGTTAACCTTTTCCTTGACTAACTCATTTTCCTTAAAATAAATGCTGGAAAACATTTTCCTAAAGCTTTTTTTCTATGAAAACGAACGGAGATAGTCCTTTTCTTTTACTATACCCAAAGTAGTTCATTTCGCTAGAGTGCAGCCGCCATGGCTACCTTCGTGTTTTATAAGGAACTGCACGTTGAAGGGAAGATGGGCATCCTCCAGAAACTAGCACAAATACAAGCCTACAGTAGCAGCTCGTGGGAAAGGAAAAGAAGCCGAAAATGGACTCTTTGAGGAATCACAGGCAAGCCTCGACTCAACGGGTCGATGCCCGGACGACTCGAGTTCTGCTCTAAACTACGAGACAAAACTAGATCTCATTCGGGCATTTTATCGAACAGATCTCATTCGGGGTACGCTACTGAAATGAGCGGTTTTTGGCTCGACCAAGACTCAAACCCGAGCCGAGATTCTCGCCAGATGAAAAAAACGACCCACGCGACAGCCAAACGAAGGACGGTCGGGGCCGGAGTTCGTGTAAGCCGGACGGCCACGAGCTCCGGCCCGGCATGCCCAAGAACAGGGTCGAAGCTTGCTGGAGCCTCGGCGCTGGAAAGGAAGCCCGGCAGCGGTCGTCGGTGGCGATGCTGGCGCGGTGGCCGGTAGTCTCTCCCTCTAACTCCCCTCCCTCGCTCAAACTCTCACATGCGGCTTCTCTCTCTCGAATCTCTCTCTCTCTTCGATACGAGAAACCTCTTGCTCACGAATTTTTCTCTCTCCTTTTGTGTCCCTGGTATTTACAGGCGAGGAGCCCTATCGACGGAGGTGTTTCGACCGCCGGTTCTGGGCAGGCCGACCAGGCCTCCCCTTGGCTGCTCTGCGGAGGGTGTCCGTGCGCAGAGGTGCAGGAGAGGAAGAGGGAAGGAAGGTGGGGAACGGAGAAGGGGCCCGGCTGGGGAGAAATTAAAAGGAAATGGGTCCGACCCAGACGAAGGGGAAAGAAAAGGGGCTGGGGTCAGGTCCAGCCCCAAGCCATTTCGTTTTTTCTTTTTTATAAATAAAATAACTTGGGTAATGCAAATGATCTTAATGCCAATGTGACGTGCTATTCAATGTAAATTTTTTTGGGTAGGGTCAAATTGGCCTCTAATTTTCTATGCAAGTTATCTCTAAATATTTAATCAAAATTTAGGTATCAGCAAGATATTATTGTCCAATTGACTTGGTGTCTTATCATTTCTGTCATTTTTTGTTTTTGTTTTTGTTTTTATTATCGATTGATTTCATTTTATTGCCTGCACCCTTGTGTGTTGCCATGTAGGGATGAAAACCAGAAAAGATTGCATGAAACACTGTTTTATCAAAGGAGGAAAGTTACCGATATGGGCTATAGGTAAAATTTATGCAACCAAGTCTCCATGACGAGTAATTGAGCGAGTGGCTAATTAGACATACTTAGAATTTGCATTTTTTGAAAGGACCTCAAGACTTTTGATTTGGTGCTTGCGGGTCTTGCACTGCAAAACTTGGCCATACCTAAATTTTTCCACAATAATGCTGTTGGTTCAGCCCCACCAAAGTGCGTGTGTGTTGGTGCTCGTGACTCCTATTTGCTTTGTACATGTTTCAACTTCAAGTGAAATAACGATGGTGACGAGCAATAATGTTGAGTTGACTTGGAGCTATTTGTGGACTCTCGATTTAAGAAACTTTGATTGAAAGAAACATGTGACTTCCCTTTACATTTTTTCCAATTGAAATGCAGAGCGATGACAACATTTTCCCCTAATTATACTAGATCACAAGGGACTCGTGAAATGTGTAGAAACAATTCTAAACAAGGGCTAATGCACAACTCCATTCGGTCACTTGCTCTTCTCACTTCGCTAAATCATCATTACTAAAACTAGTCGACATTTAATCGAAGAAATAATCTATCTCTCATGTGAATTACGTCACATGAGACTAATCACTTCTAAGATCCCGAGTCCTGCATAAGAGGAGAGAAAGTCGGCAATGGCACTTATACATTGTAAGTTGTCACCAAATATGTCATTTTTAGGGTTTGATTCTGGTTATCCACGCTAAAGGATTACATTAACTATTTGACCCCCTTGCCATTAGAGTGAGTTTCTAAGAATCATTGGAATAGGACTGCGATACAATAATAAAGAGTTGCCGTATTCACGAGGGTTGAAAAATGGAATTTCAATCAATATGTACAGCAAGAACTCGTCATTCTCAACATCATCATCACCTCATTTAATAAGCAAGAAAAGCCATTTCTATCTACTCAAGACCCACAACATAATAATAGAACACAACTGTAAGAAGAGACTTGAATAATCAGACTTTTGCGTTTCTTGATTGCAAAGTTTTCTATAGTAGTCACTAGTGGTGTCGCTAGAGTGTTGCCATGAGCACACATGTTGCTCAGATCAACATTAGATGACGAATGCGACGAAACACTGACTAAGGAAGCTCCATCACATATTAACTTACATTTTCTGGTGAAATACTACTTTAGTCACAGTCAAATTCCTCAATTTCTTCATATAACTCATTTTAAGATTAACTTCAATTTATTTGTGAGGTTCTTGCTAATTTTAAAGCAAGAATAAATGTCATAATCAATCAAGTGTAAATAATGTCGGGACCGATAGGGCATGGGATAGGTTGAGTCAAGCGCAAGCGCCCATCTCACAAGAGAAGTTTGCTTGATAATCCGTCCAAACGCCTCCAGGATGTCATTTGTCTCTAAATGATTGCGACGGGGAGTAACATAATATTTAATTATCAAACCACTCTTTCATATAATAGTTTAAATTTTTAAAACGGTTGATAAGGATCTCGCAAAATATCACTATTTGTCTGGCCCTTAAAAATCTCCTACCGTATTGTCATCCTCCAATGAATAATTGATATCAATAGAAAAATTTAAGATAGCGATCGTTCGACCCAAAAGAGACTCACAAGAATCAATTAATATAGTACTACGTTTTAGTTTGTACTCTTACTAATTTTCATCGTTCCTTCATAATAAACATCCCATAGACACACTTTTTAAAAGAAATGTGAATCAAAGTCCATGATGAGCATTTAAGTAGTGGCTGATTAGAATTTGCATTTATACAAAGGAAAAAGCAACCAGATGAATCTAGATAGACGCAAGTCGGGACGACAGGGACCTCAAGACTCTTTGACTTGGTGCTTGCGGGTCTTTAAATGCAAAACTTGGCCATGCCTATGTTTTTCCACAATAATGCAGTTGAATCCAGGCCCACCAAAGTCCGAGCATCTTCGTGCTACGACTTTGTTAACATGTTGTCTATTGCTTGGCTTATAGCAGGGAGCAAAGCCAAGCACTTGCTCTGTTTCCTAAATATAGTCCCAATTCTAAGATCCAGAGAAAGTCGGTAATGTTATTTATACATCTTAAATTGTCACCAAATGAGTACTTCTTTTGAGGGTTTGATTCTTGTTATCATAGGCTAAAGGATCACATTAACTATTCGATATACTCGTAAGCAAGACCCGCAATACAATAATAGAGAGCCATTGTACTCACAAGGATGAAAAAAGGATTTCAACGAATATGAAAAACAAGAACTCATCATTTTCGAAGCCATCGTCACCTTATTAAATGAGCGAGAAAAGCCAATTTTATATAGTCAAGACCCACAGCACAATAATAGTGCACAATTGGAACTAGACACTTGAAAGACCAGACTTTTGAGCATCCCGATGGCAAAGTTTTCTGTAGTTGTCACTAGAGGTGTCACTAGAGGACCACCATGGGCTCACATGTTCCTCATATAAACATCAGACAATGAATCTGACGAAAGCCTTTTCTTTTTCTTCCGACTAGGGAAGCTTCTTCACATGGCAACTTCCATTTTCTGGTGATATCCCCTTAAATTACAGTCAAATTCCTCAATTTCTTCATATCACTCTTTTTAAGCTTGACTTTAATTTATTGATGAGGTTCTTGATAATTTTATTTCTTATTTTTCAAGGTCATGCGTGATGTTTACCCAATCCAATTTGCACACATTCTAACCATATTCGATATTGAAGATGGTGAGCTTTCCATCTGGTTAATACATTAAAAAAATGCGATTTTGAAATCATCTTACTGCCTGATCAATTATTCTGGGGCATATGCATGTTGCCCATGTAGGCCTTGACTCTGTCGGTTCACTGAAATGGTGATGAAAAGCAACCGTGCAAGACCATCTTTGAAGTACTCCCATCAGTCCATGCACAAATATTTAGAGAGCCGATGTCAACTTTGACTTTTCCGGAGACGGCCGACTTGGAGTCAAGTCATTGGGATGCTGATGGACAATTTTTTAATGGAGAACACTTTAATATGTATGAGAAGACAAGCTCATACAGTATATTATATATATGTTCCTTAAAATGACAAGCTCCGAGTAGTAGAATTTGTGCTTTCCCATTTCCTTTTCAAGTACTACTAAAATTGATAATTGATGGTTACATTTACCGTGATGGTAAATGAAACTACAAACACATGATATACATGGTAAACGACCATATAGAACAATAATGGGTGGCATTCACTATAATTCCTTCTCTTTCTCTCTATAAATTCCTTTTGTCTTCTCTTAAGAATCCACTTGAACCCAACTTCTCAGAATTTGAACAAAAATACACCCAAGCCAAAAACTTGAAGCCTAATTGAGTGGCGTTCATGTGCCATATACCTTTTATTTTCAATATCGTCATCATTCATGGCGGAACATGATAGTGTAAGAGTGCTTGTACTAGTAAGTCTGCTGTTGATTTTAGACCATGCGTGTGTATGCTAGTGCAGAAATAGAAGCTCATCCTCAATTTGCTTTGAAGACGAAAGGGATGCTCTACTCCAGCTCAAACAAAGTCTCTCAAACACATCTCACATCCTTTCTTCGTGGAACAGCGAAGATTGTTGCCAATGGACTGGAGTAAAGTGCGACCGAGCAACTGGACATGTCGTCATGCTCAAGATCACGCCAGAATACAAATTCCCATTTCGCCCATTTCACCAGATTTCTTTCACAGACAGTGAATTGAACTCTTCTTTGCTGAACTTGAGATACTTGAGCTACCTAGAGTTGAGCAGGATCTATTTTAAAAAGGTGAACATACTCAATGATATTGGCTCGACGAAGCAATTGAGGTACCTTAATTTATCCAACTCTTTTGGTTTTGCAACTTTTGCTAGTGAATGGGGAAATCTTACTCAGTTGGAAGTCCTCAATCTCAATAGTTATTATTACATGGGTGATGTTGATGACATTCAGTGGGTTTACATGGGTGATGTTGATGACATTCAGTGGGCTTCCCATCTTCAAGCATTAAATTACCTTGACATGAACGGCCTGAATATTACTAAATATGGAGACCCCATGCGGGTGATCAGTATATTCCCATCTTTATCTCATTTACGCCTATCATATTGCGGGCTTTATGACTTTCATCTTGCCTACTCATCTTGATTTCTTCAGCACACTATATTTCAAAGTATGATCTTTCAAAGAATTTTTCTGAGTTCCCATCTAAGCACTATATTTCTAAACATGACTTCTCTCCAACACCTTGATCTTTCATGGAATATGTTTAATCTTTCATTGAATATTTTTGAAGGTCCCATCCCAAGCACTATATTTCAAAACACGACTTCTCTTCAGCATCTCGATCTTTCATGGAACCTTTTCAAGTCTTCAATACCAAGGTGTTTTGATAGCTTGAGAAGTCTCGTCGATCTCAATCTTGAAGGCAATCTTTTGCAAAGCATTGAGGGAGGGTTGTTCTCTTTCTTAAGGAACAAACCATTCCTCAAGTCACTATCATTGACTAATAGCAAACTTCATGATGAGTTATTTTCAGTTGGGGGAAATTCTTCAAGGCTTGTCGGGAAAAACTTGGAGTGATTGGATATAAGTGATAATTTTCTCCGAGGAGCTTTGCCAGATTGGTTGGTGCACTTGAAAAACTTGACATGGCTTGACCTATCATCTAATCAATTACATGGAATCGCCTCGCCATCATATGGTTGGTTATGCTTGGAACGACTTTCTCTTTCTTATAATCAATTGACAAGAAATATTCTAGAGGCATTAGGAGGATTGCAAGTCTTACAGTCTTTAGATCTTAGTAACAATCTTCTAAATGGCACCATTCCACATAGACTCGGGCAACTTCAAAATCTTTATTATTTAGATCTTTCAGGAAATTCCTTGAGAGGAATAGTTTCTGAAATGCACTTCGCCAACCTCTCGAAGCTAGAGTACTTAGATATCAGCAACAACTATTTAGCTTTTGAGGTGGATTCCGATTGGATACCGCCCTTTAATCTACGGTATATTGGGATGATGTCTTGCAATTTCAAAAAGGAATTTCCACAATGGATAAAAATGCAAGTCAATGTAGAAGAGATAGTGTTGTCCAACTCATCCATCATAGGAGCTCTCCTTGATTGGCTAGGTCTCATGCCATTCTACTACCTGGATCTCTCTTACAACCAAATAAATCGATTTATGCTGAAGTTTCCTTCTAAACTACAAGGGTTAGATCTCTCTCACAACTTAATCTCAGGACCTATTCCGCAAGATATTGGCCTTGCGATGCCTCAGACAACTTCCTTGAAATTGAATGATAACCTCTTAATCAGTCCAATACCAACCTCATTATGCAAGATGGAATTTTTGGGCGAGTTGCACCTTGAAAGGAATGAATTAGTTGGCAAAATACTTGATTGTTGGAAGGTGAACCGTATGATTCTCCTTGATCTATCGTCCAACAAGTTGTCTGGAGTCATACCGAGTTCTTTGGGAAATCTAACTACGCTTGCGTCAATATACTTGAGCAACAATAGTCTTCAGGGAGAAATTCCTGTGACTATGAACTATTGCAAGAACTTGCTAGTTTTGGATCTTGGTGAGAACAAAATCTCTGGAAGTGTTCCACATTGGTTTGGAACAAGCTTTCAGTTTCTACAGATTGTAAGACTGCGACAAAACATGTTTAATGGCAGTATTCCTTCACAACTATGCTTACTCCCTGCACTACGAATATTGGACCTAGCAGTGAATAATCTAACGGGAATGATTCCAAATTGTCTTGGCCATATGATAGGTATGAAACTGCCCAAAAACATAGATGAAGGCAATGCACTTTCCCCTACTTATGAGGCTAAACCTTCCGTGAATGACTCGATGCTTGCAACCCTCGGTCCATATTTTTGGTAAGAGACTGCATGTGGAGCAGGTCGTGAAGGGGATAGACCTTGACTACACAACACTCGCTCTACAACTTATGGTCAATTTGGATCTCTCAAGCAACAAATTGATTGGGCGAATCCCTGAAGAACTTACCTTGCTCTCCAAATTACGAGGCTTGAACTTATCCCACAACTTTCTTTTTGGGGGCATCCCAACTATGATTGGGCAAATGAAATGGCTCGAGTCACTTGATCTTTCGAATAATCACCTTTCAAGAACAATCCCACAAAGCTTTTCTGCATTTAAATCACTAAGCAAATTAAACTTGTCTCACAACAACTTTACGGGGCAAATTCCCAAAGGAAATCAAATCCAGACCCTTGATGATCCTTCCATTTATGCCGAAAATCCTCTACTTTGTGGCGATCCTCTACAAAAGAAATGCCCCAATGCTGAGGCCCCTCAAGTGTCAGAAGAAGATCCTGATGAAGAAGGTAAGCTTGAAAAGGTGATGTTCTACATAGTCATAATGCTTGGGTTTGCGACTGGGTTTTGGGGAGTTATTGGAGTTTTGGTGTACAAGAAGAATTGGAGATGCGTCTACCTCAACTATGTGGATCGTAAAACAGACATGGTCTATGTGATTGTTGTAGTGAAGGCAGCCAAGTTGAGGAGGAGATTGAGAAGAGCATAACAAGTCCGTTCTCTACATCAATTAGTCCAATCCTTTGTTGATCTTGTGAAGTTCTTGCTTTCTTGTTTAAGCAGAATCATCTTGTGGTTGGCTTGTTTCTCCTTGTGAGTAGTTACTAGTAGCCAATATTTTGTTTTCTTCTATTTCAAGCTTGTCCAGGCAAGCCGTCGATTAAACAACACGGTAAGTGCAAATCATGTCATTTTGTAATTTTAGTTTTGCTCGGCTCTACTCATGATATGATTTTGCTTGTCAATGTCACAAAACTATGTTAGCAATTCCATTTTATCCTATTTAAGCTTTTCCTGCTAATTACATGTTGAGGGTAATATGACATTAGTAAACGAAATTGTTAATGGCATAGTGCCCACCAATGTTCAATGTATTCCTTTCCTAGGTTACCTTTCCCCTCTGAATTCTGAGATGTCAAAAGAAAAATATGCAAGCATATGGAATTATTATTAAATATATGTCTCAAATTTGAGTTGTCTGCGAGATCCGCCTCAAAATGATTTACCGCACAAAGAAAAAGAAGAAGTTCCCACCCACCGAAAGACAAAAAGGGAGGAGCACGCTTCTTCCCCCTGTGCCCGTGTAAAAGGAAAGGCAAGTGGGCCCAAGGGAGCTTTGAGAGAAAACAAGAAAAAGAAAACAAAATGAAATATAGGCTCTATTTGTTCAGTAAAAAATATTACATTTGTGGAATAGTTTTGGAATACATTTTAAAGAAAATAACTATATTTTCGGATATTCGATTTGAGAATGGTGCGAAAAATATTTTTCGCTATTCATTATTTGATATGATTTTCGGGGAAAATTACCAAAAAATTGAATTTCAATTTTTTAATTTTTTAATCAACCAAAAAAGTTTAATTTTACTTTTTACATATTTTTTAAATTGAATTTTAATTACGTTTAACTTTTAAAAAAATTTAAATATTGTTATTTTTAATTATTTTTCTTTTTTCCTTCCCCCTCCTTCCTTCTTTCTCCTCCTTTCTCTGTTGCCGCCGTGTGCCTTAGTGATGGCTAGCTACTCGACGACGAATCAAAACGTGGATCGAAAAGCTCGAAGTAGAAAATATTTTTCTCTCTCCTTTTGTGTCCCCCACCCCAACCCAAAACGAACTTGCGGCCCTGGTATCTACAGGCGAGGATCCCGATCGACGGAGGTGTTTTGACCACCGGTTCTGGGCAAGCCGACCAGGCCTCCCCTTGGCTGGCTCTGCGGAGGGTGTCTGTGCGCAGAGGTGCAGGAGAGGAAGAAGGAAGGAAGGGGGGGAACGGAGAAGGGGCCCGGCTGGGGAGAAATTAAAAGGAAATGGGCCCGACCCAGACGAAGGGGAAAGAAAAGGGGCTGGGGTCAGGCCCAGCCCCAAGCCATTTCGGCTTTTTTTTTTTTTTTATTAAAAAAATAAAATGAAAAAACTTGGTTAATGCAAATGATCTTAATGCCAATGTGACGTGCTATTCAATGTAAATTTTTTTGGGTAGAGCCAAATTGGTCCCTAATTTTTTATGCAAGTTATCCCTAAATATTTAGTCAAAATTTAGGTATTAACAAGATGGTATTGTCCAATTGGCTTAGTGTCTTATCATTTCCGCCATTTTTATGTTTTTATTATTGATTGATTTCATTTTATTGCGTGCACCCTTGTGTGTTGCCATGTTGGGATGAAAATCAGAAAAAATTGCATGAAACATTGTTTTATGAAAGGAGGAAAGTTACCGATATGGGCCATAGGTAAAATTTACGCAACCAAGTTTCCATGACGAGTAATTGAGCGAGTGGCTGATTAGACATACTTTAGAATTTGCATTTTTTGAAAGGAACTCAAGACTTTTGACTTGGTGCTCGCGGGTCTTGCACTGCAAAACTTGGCCATACCTAAATTTTTCCACAATAATGTTGTTGGTTCATCAACCTTTTATCTTGCGATTTGAAGTGGTCGATCGTTCTTGTGACTCTCTTGACTGATTGTTATCCTTTTTCTTGATAAATCCGAGTACATGAGTTGATTTACTTTTCTGGGGGCATTCTTGTCAACTCCTGTGCAACCTGTGAAAGTATCTGGCGTGTGATTAACCCTTCATATGTTGTTGCAGCTGATGGAAAATGGCAGTGTCATTCCTCATATGAACACTAGTGCTTTTGCAATTTTACCCTAAGAAACCTTTACCGGGGAAATGCAAGTTATTTTTATGTCCATATCTGGAACTTCAAAAGTACCCTTGCATGGCATATGAAATCTTTTACATCAGAGTTAGCTACAGCAGAGAGTTGGTAATTTTTCCTCTGCTGATTTATTTCAGTTCGCTGAAAGATTTGACCCAAGCGAACATTATTGGGCCGAAATTGGAAGCTTGACCACAAAGGGGGGCTGCCATTCACTGTTCTCGCTGAATGAAAAACTGTAACTAATACCCGTATGTTCCTTTTGATGCCAGCTGTTCAATTTTATTTGATGATATTTGCCTATAGATGCTGGAAAAGCATGTCGTATACTCCCTTGACTTGGACATGATACTGTTTCACTACTGTGTTTCCTGGCTTTGTTTAGTACGAACGACATTCTCGTAATGCAGTTACGATCGAAATGATTTTTTTATTCCCCTTCCTGAACAATTTAAGCATTTTAAGCGCGTTTGGTAACTGTCTAAAATTTCGACTCTAAAATAGAATTGCATTTAGTACAGTGCTCATTGATCCGTTCTAAATCAATTTCTTTTAATTTTTAAATAATTTTTTACTTTTTTTTCCTTTTTTTCCTTTTTCTCCTATTCTTATTCTTCTTCTTCTTGTGGCCAGTCGCCGGTCTCCGGTGAGGTCGCTGGCCCTCGTCTGCTGAGCCTCGCCGGTGGCTAGGCCGGCCTCGCCGAGGCTGGGCGAGGCATGCCTAGCCACCGGCAGGGTTGGGTGAGCCTTGCCAGGGTTGGGCGAGGCTCGCCTGGCCACCGGCGGGGCTGGGCATCGCGAGACTTGCTGAGCCCCGGCGATGTTTGCTAGACCGGGTGTCGATGACCGGCAGCAGTGGCGGACGGTGGCGGACGCAACGGACAGCAACCGCGGGATGGCAGTCGATGAAGAAGAAGAAAATAGAAGAAGAAGAGGAGAAAAGGGAAGAAGAAGAGTTTTTTTATTCTTAGATTTGTTCCTGGAACAAGAATCAATTTTTTTTTTTTATTCTTAATTCTGTTCCAAATCTACTTCCGGGAACAAAAAAATAGAAATTTGTTCCGGAGAATAAAAATTTTACCAAACGCGATTCTATTCACAAACTACTCCCGGAAACAAAGAATCAGAATCAGTTACTATTGGAATGGTTACCAAAGAGGGCCAGTATTTTCTCACAATGTAAGTCTAATAAACAAATTCCTTGTAGTGTCCCTTCTTTTTCCGTTCTGCTAACATAACTAAAGGACAGAACTGCAAAATTAGTTTTTTTTTCCAGTTGTTCATTTAGCTGGTCATTGTTTCAACTGTAAATTAATTAATGCTAGCTTTACTGTACTCTGCTCAACTTCGAGTTTCAGTTTTCTTGAGCATTGTGTCTTATCTGTACTCCTACAATAGATATGCCTTGGGTGGTTTTGATGGAAATTCAATGGTTCCGAGTGTTGAAGTGTATGATCCGCGCCTGGATTGCTGGATGGCTGGGGAACCGATGAATTGCACTAGAGGGTATTCTGCCGCCGCCGTCCTTAATGAGTCGATATATGTGATCGGAGTTGTAAAGGCTGATGAAGGCATTGTAGACACAGTGAGTTTTCTTCCTCCCTCTATTTTGTATGTCATGATTCATGTATAATTTTCAGCCAGGCGTTGGATTGACCCTGAGTCCTCAAAATTTGTCAACCAACTGCTCATCCGATTTACTTTTGGAGCATCGTTTAGCTTATGCCTCCATTGGTATTGTCACAGGTTGAATGTTACAAGGAGGGCCAAAGTTGGCGTGAAACGTCTGTGAGAGGCATCGGGCAAAGGTGTTTCTTGTCTGCCATCGTCCTGTTAGAGAAGCTTCTTTTAGCAGAAATGTTTCCTTTTTTCTTTTTGACAGGTGTTGCTGATATCTTCCGACACATAAAATGGATCGGTGGTAGAGAGAAGTTCTGTTTATTGTTGAAAACTAGGGGGAATAGAGAGAGATGCATAGGAATGTACAGATGAATTCGAGCTTGCTCATATCACAAGAGGCCTTTTGTTTTGTTGCACTTGCACTCTTAGTTAAAAGCAAATGCTTATAATTCTGCAAAAATTACTCTTTCGTAAATCTTGACCACCGTTTATATGAACCTCCTTTCGTTAATAATCAAGAGTTGCATATTCTAACTTCATATACTCTCTTCAAGCTTCATTGATTACGGCTTAGGTTATCCCACCGCATGTGTGGATAATTCATTTTCATTCGTAAGTAGTTGCTCATGTCATGCCCATGTAAGACTTTGCATCATGCTATCTTATTACATATTCTTTACATGACATTCCTATGCACCCAATTCCCATCTTAGAAAAATTGGGACTTCCATGAATTGAAGTTTCATTTAATTGCTATATTTGCATGTTTATTTTCGATAGGTCGTATGTCATAAATTGGAAAAGATAAAAATTATGTATTGCTTGCTAGTAATTTTTGATTGGATGTTCATTAAACAATTTACAGAAATATGTCTAGGGGTGCATTTAATGAAATTTAGATTTATGATTACATTGCATTTTTTATTCCACAATGTTAAATATTTCCATGTCGATTAGCTCATTTTAAGAATATACGTTGGTTAGTACAATATTTACATAGCATATCACATTTGCATATGCACTCTCCTTTTATGTATATTTGACCAGGTCATGTCCCGGGGATTTAGGATTTATAATATGACGTTGAATAATGTTGCCAGATTTGGCTTAGGGTCTTAGCATTTCAGCCATTTATTTGTTTTGTTATGACTGATTTTATTTTATTGCTTGCACCTTTATGTGTGGTCATGTAGTTTTGCATGTTTAGGGACGAACGTTAGAAAAGATTACATGAAACACCGTTTTATCAAAGGAGGAAAGGTGCAGATAACGTACTATATATT